>CM070689.1:0-2400000 GCA_036346265.1 Melocanna baccifera
TCTATTGATGGTGCCTATGGTGTTGTAGTCGCATCATGCAAGATAAAGATCAGCGCCATGCGACACTCCAAGCTATGTGCGGCACACTAGTAGCCCGTTTAGCTACGGCATGCACTCCCCACCGCCCCTACCCCTCTACGCGCATCATCGGTTTGTGCTCAATGATATCTATGTCTTATAATAGTTTTGCTAAATTAATTATATATTTTTATATGTAGTTTAATTTTTGTCATGCTAGCTTGATTAAATATAAAAAACTTAAACTAACACATGTCAATGTTTGATTTGATGACTAGTTTTACTTTAATGTCTCTTTCATGATTCATGTCATGTCAAATAAACTAGGTTGACTCTGCCATATCGCAATTGGACGGATTTGGCTCGCTCACTGTTGCTACCGTGCCCTACTTGCACGTGCTTGCTACAATTGCCAGGACAAGATTGAGATGGTTCGTTGTCGCTCCAAGGTGGATCGATGGGAAAATTCACCGACTATGGCAGCGAATCATATAGAGGGAAGAAGGATCGGAGGTTGGGAGGGGGTCGAGATGCAGGCAGCAGTCTATCCTGTTCGTATCGCCTCCAATGGTATAGCGTTAGATATTTGCTGTAGTAGGGATGTAAATGGAGCAGATAATTTCTGTCCGACCAATCGACTGAAACCTCGCGGAGCGAATACGGAAGAAGTAAATGGGTATCTGGCACTATCTGTATCCGACTGCGACTTTGAGGAAAAAAATATGAAACATGATATGAGATGAGTAATATCCGTCCGTATATATTCGTATGTTAAATGATATGAGAAAGTCTGATGTGACTTCACTTAGTAACAAGATAACATATAGGCGGATTATCACATCTAAACATGCAGAAAAATATTGAGTGCTCTTACTTCGATACCTCGACGATTAATTTCTTTGTGTTCACTTTGATCGCACCCTATTGTCTAATATCTTGTGTAAAGAAGTGTCTTATGTAAGGAAGTGAATAATTTCCGTCTGACCGATCGTCTGAAACCTTACGGAATGAATACAGAATGAAAAAATAGGTATATGATATTATCCGTGTCTAACTCTAATTAAAAAACAAAATAGAATATAGAATAAGCGATATTCATTTATATCTGCTCTGATTGCACTATGGCTGTACATGTTTGCAGCTGCTAAATGGCAGGTCATGAGCTGTGGATAATTAGTACTGGTATTTGTATAAGGAGCTAGCTAGGTAGCTAAGTGAATTGTCCTTTTCAGTCCTAGCTGTGTACATACAGCGAAAGATGCCCGGCCGGGCCGACCACATTGCATGCATGAAACAGCAAAAGAATGCCACGCACGCGAGGGAAAGGAGAGACGCTGTGCCGCGTGTTTTTGCCTGGTATGTCGACAAGGACTCACCAGAAACAGTAGCAAAGACTCTGTACGTACCACCGGCTTTGTTTTTTTCCTTCGGATTATGGTTCTCCGTTTAGGTTTTATGATTTTTATCTGCAGCAGACACTGATGCAGACGATGTATACGATTTTAGGTTCGAGTCGCTTCGAAAAATTATCATATTTATTTTGATAAATAGAGAAATCAAGAGCGCAAAAGGAGAGATGAGCTGAGATGCCTGCAGTGCTAGGCAGCGACGCATGTATGTGTACAAACGAACAAACTACGCCACGTCGGCTTTTGGATTGCGACTGCAATCGCATTTTGCATGCGAACGTAACATTCCCAGAGCTAGCTAGCTAGCGCTTTATAAGCTCTGAATGGCCTGCTTTTGCTTTAGTCTCCAAAAGAAGAGAAAGCCGTCGAGTCTGATGAAAGCAACCGTCCATCCGGCGAGAGGCCCAGCTGCTGCCGGCATGCCCATCCATCCACCCCAAGCAAGCACAGCCAGAGCCTTCTTCTTCTTCTTCTCCTCCGAGGGGCGACTAGTCTAGTCTCCTCCACCTCCCTCTCTCTCTCTCTCACCTAAGGCAGGCAGCTCACGGGTGAGGAGTGCACACCTGCCTCCCATGGCTCCTCTCATCCTCTCCTTCCGCCTCCTCCTTCCCCTCTACGTTGTTACGAATACGATCCCGCTGCTCTTCTTCTCCATGGTCCACCTCCAGCCCTCCCCTTGCCTCGCCACCGCCACCCGCCATTACTCTCTCCGGAAGCAGGCCGCCATCCTTGTCTCCATCAAGGACTCCTTCTCTCCGCCTACCCCGCCGCCGCTGCAGGACTGGACCCTTGCCAACTACGCCTCGCTCTGCTCCTCCTGGCCTGGCGTCGCCTGCGACCCCGCCGACAACCGCACCGTCGTCTCGCTCGACATCTCCAGCTACAACATCTCCGGTGCGCTCTCCCCGGCCCTCGGCGACCTTGCCGACCTCCAGTTCCTCTCTGTTGCCGCCAACTCCATGGCCGGCCAGCTGCCGCCGACCATCACCGCCCTCATCAGCCTGCGCCACCTCAACCTCTCCAACAACCAGTTCAACGGCACCCTGGCCACCCTCAACTTCTCCGCCATGCTCAACCTCCAGGTGCTCGACGTCTACGACAACGACCTCGTCGGCCCGCTCCCGGACGCCGGCCTCCCCAGCCTCCCAAGCCTCCTGCACCTCGACCTCGGCGGCAACTTCTTCTCCGGCAGCATCCCGCCCAGCTTCGGGCGCTTCGGGGCCATCGAGTTCCTCTCCGTCGCCGGCAACAGCCTCGGCGGGACCATCCCGCCCGAGCTCGGCAACCTCACCACCCTGCGGCAGCTCTTCCTTGGCTACTTCAACCAGTTCGACGGCGGCATCCCCGCCGAGCTCGGCAGGCTGACCAACCTGGTCCACCTCGACCTGGCCAGCTGCGGCCTGCAGGGGGAGATCCCCCCGTCGCTCGGCGGCCTCACCAGCCTCGACACGCTCTACCTCCAGACCAACCAGCTCAACGGCACCATCCCTCCGTCGCTCGGCAATCTCACAGGCCTCAAGTTCCTCGACGTCTCCAACAACGCGCTCACCGGGGAGATCCCGCCCGAGCTCGCGGCGCTCAGGGAGCTCAAGCTGCTCAATATGTTCATCAACCGCTTCCGCGGCGGCATCCCGGAGTTCGTCGCCGACCTCGAGTCCCTCCAGGTCCTCAAGCTGTGGCAGAACAACTTCACCGGGGCCATCCCCACGGCGCTCGGCAGCGTCGCGCCGCTCCGCGAGGTCGACCTCTCCACCAACCGGCTGACAGGGGAGGTGCCGGGATGGCTGTGCGCGCGCGGCGAGCTCGAGATCCTCATCCTCCTCGACAACTTTCTCTTCGGGCCGGTGCCGGAGGGGCTCGGCGCGTGCCCGACGCTGACGCGGGTGCGCCTGGGGCAGAACTACCTGACCGGCCCGCTCCCCCGCGGCTTCCTCTACCTGCCGGCGCTGACCACCGTGGAGCTGCAGAACAACTACCTGACGGGGCAGTTCCAGGAGGACACCAGCAGCAGCCCGGCGAAGCTGTCGCTGCTTAATCTCTCGAGCAACAGGTTCAACGGGTCGCTCCCGGCGTCCGTCGGCAACTTCTCCTCCCTGCAGACGCTCCTCCTCAGCGGCAACCAGTTCGACGGCAGGATCCCGCGGCAGGTCGGCCGGCTCAGGCGGCTGCTGAAGCTGGACCTGAGCGGCAACAACCTCACCGGCGAGGTCCCCCGCGAGGTCGGCGAGTGCACGTCGCTGACGTACCTGGACCTGAGCGTGAACCAGCTGTCCGGCGCGATCCCGGTGCGCCTGGTGCAGATCAAGATACTCAACTACCTCAACGTGTCGTGGAACAAGCTCAACGAAAGCATCCCGAGGGAGATCGGCGGCATGAAGAGCCTGACCGCCGCCGACTTCTCCCACAACGACCTGTCCGGGCGCGTGCCCCAGAACGGGCAGTTCGCCTACTTCAACGCGTCGTCGTTCGCCGGCAACCCGCGGCTGTGCGGGCTGCCGTCGAACCCGTGCAACCTGACGTCCGGGCCGCAGCAGCTCTGGCCGGACGAGGGCGGGCAGGGCCAGGGGAAGGGGGCCGCGGTTCGTGGGTCGGCTGAAGCTGCTGGCGGCGCTGGGTCTCCTGGCGTGCTCGGTGGTGTTCGCGGCGGCGGCGGTGGTGACGACGCGGTCGGCGATGGTGCGGCGGCGTCGATCGTCGTCGAGCAGGTGGCGGATGACGGCGTTCCAGAAGGTGGCGTTCGGGTGCGAGGACGTGGTGCAGTGCCTGAAGGAGAACTGCGTGGTGGGGCGCGGCGGGGCCGGGGTGGTGTACCGCGGGACGATGCCCGGGGGGGAGTGCGTGGCGGTGAAGCGGATCGTGGCGGTGGGGGACGGGGGGTTCTCGGCGGAGGTGCAGACGCTGGGGAGGATCCGGCACCGGCACATCGTGCGGCTGCTGGCCTTCTGCTGGAGCGGCAGCGGGAGGGATGGCAAGGAGGAGGCGGAGACGTCGAAGCTGCTGGTGTACGAGTACATGGTGAACGGCAGCCTGGGGGAGATGCTGCACGGCGGGAAGCGCGGCGAGTACCTGACGTGGGCGATGCGGCTGCGCGTGGCGACGGAGGCGGCCAAGGGGCTGTGCTACCTGCACCACGACTGCTCGCCGGCCATCCTCCATCGAGACGTGAAGTCGAACAACATCCTCCTGGACGGCGACCTGGAGGCGCACGTGGCGGACTTCGGACTGGCCAAGTACCTCCGCGGCAACGGCGCATCCGAGTGCATGTCCGCCATCGCCGGCTCGTACGGATACATCGCGCCAGGTACGTCGCGTCGATATCGTAGGAATACTGTCATGCACCTTCTTCGTTGATCGTACGACATACGTACGTATATTGTCATGTACGTATATTAATTGTCATGCAAGGTCGATGGTATATTAATTTTGGTCCTTTTAGCGCCATCACGAGGTCCGTCCTTTCACGTCTTATCATTCTTTCTATCCTCTGCCTTTTTTGCCACGTGAATTACGTACAACCAACCTCCTTTATTCCAAAAAAGAAAAAAATATTGCAGTATTCAGAATCCATGTACATATATGTGCTCCGCACGCATGCATGTACATACTCATGTATAAAATACTAATGCAGTATTCATGCAAGTTTAGATTGCATGCATGTCCTGGTTTACTCCGTACGGCATTTGATCTCTCTCTCTCTCTCTCTCTCTCACTCCGGCCCAGCTGCTGCTGCTGCTGCTGCTGCTCTCTTACGAGTATTCTTTTCATGCATGTGGGGAGAGAGACCGAGACAAGGCAGCATGCATGCATGCAGAGGTGGATCGGATCGGACGGATACAGAGCTGCTGCTATATATATGCTAGTAGTAGCGAATAACAAACGCAGGAGAGGACGCTGCTGGAACGAAGGAAGAGGACGGCCTCTGATGATGATGATGATGGCCGCACTCCTCAAACGAAGAGCCCCAGCAGCATACATGGACTCCTTTTCCTTTTGAATGCTCACTCGATCCGCTTACACGTCCAGAGCATTTTCTGATGCTCCATTTTCTTTTACAGTAGTCGCCTTCCTGCCTTTTTTTCTCCCTGTTTTACTGCTCGATCCACATGCGCATGGCGTTCCAAGCTTTTTATATATATATGGTATTAGCAGAAAGCACGCACGCACTCATGCATCCGCATCCCCTTTAATCCGTTGCTGATCGAGCAGAAAGCATGAGGACTGTGTTTTAATTGCCTGATCAAATGATGCATGCAGAGTACGCGTACACGCTGCGGGTGGACGAGAAGAGCGATGTGTACAGCTTCGGCGTGGTGCTGCTGGAGCTCATCACGGGGCAGAGGCCGGTGGGGGAGCACCTGGGGGAGGAAGGCATGGACCTGGTGCAGTGGGCGCGGGCGCGGAGCAAGGACGCCGGGGTGGCGGGGATCCTCGACCCGCGCCTGGCCGGGGGCGTGCCGCTGCCGGAGGCGATGCAGGTCCTCTTCGTCGCCATGCTCTGCGTCCAGGAGCACAGCGTCGAGCGCCCCACCATGCGCGAGGTCGTCCAGATGCTCGAGCAGGCCCCCATCGCGTGATCAGATGGACCTTCGCCGCGCGCATGCATGCACACCGCCGCCAGCTGATGCCTCTTTTAATGGAGGTTGTGATCGACATTGTCTCCATCGGTTGATCTCGACTCTTTTAATTGCCTCTTTCTGATCGCCGTTCCTACCTACTCTGTTCCATGCATGCACTCGCCGCCCGTACGTACGTCTTGCACATACTAAGGAAGCTGTGGATATATATTTTCCATATGAAAACCGTAACTAGTAAACGAACTACTGAAACTGAAAACTGAAACTACGAAAACCGAGCAAGACTCGCCGTAGACACCCACAAAGCTTCAACAAGAGGAAGAAAAAAACAGTAAGAGATGATGAACACTTTATCCAGAGTACTCTCTAGGCTCTAGCGCAGCGATTCTTATGGAATTCTGAAAATGAACACCTAAACACTGCATTTTAAACAAAAATTAAGCAACTGTTGTTGGCAAGTAATATTTGGGTTTCCAATTGTGTCCTGAAGTAGTTTATGAGGTCCCACTTGTGCATGAATGATAAATTGTGATGAACGAATAGTCTAATGTAGCACTTTAGTACCAGCTTACTTGACAACTCTTTACATTGTCTTAAACAGAGTATGCATTTCTAGCACTCACGCAGTTGGATGGATGATGTTTATGGTAGAATAGAGTGCCCCAAACACTTCCTACCGTAGAAAGAATCCACGGAGACTGCTGATGGTTTATCCCCAAGTAAGAATAACCTGGATACTTCACCAAGGTGATACTTATGGCAAAAGGAATTCTGTTGCTATGAAATTATTTTTGCCTTTGTGGGTAGTGACGGACCTAGGAAAAAATTACAGCTAGGGCGAAGTCAAAAGTATGAAACAAACAGTATTACTCAAAAGCAAAACAATCTATTATCAAACTACGTTGTAATTGTACTAATAAGAGTATATGATATAAAATAAAAGCAATAACTACAATTCGCATGTTAACATATGTAGATAATGGTAGTACATTGAAAAATACCTCACTAATAAAGCTTAATCCACAGTTGTAGATAAGCCGTAAAAGAAGTAACTTATTAATTGTAAAAGATATATATCAGTGGACACTGGACAGTGGGTATCTTTGGCAATTGGCATCATCATATTCATATCATGACATATTCACATTCAAATGGCATCTATCCATTTTATCAGATTACATGAGTGGGACTTCTGAGTTCTGACAGAGCAGTAGAGGTCCAGAGCACCAATCACTTATCACAATTTCACATAATCACATATTTTGAATTCTGATTGACTGATTCAATGATTCTCAACATTCAACTATTCCCAAATTGCATTGAAGATTTGAAGTTGAAGAAGACAGAAAACTAGTACCTTGAGCTTGAGAGAATGAGAGTTGAGACAATAGAAAATAGCCCCTGGCCACGGCCGCCACCACGCCCCCCTATCCACTGCACCCACCGCCGCGCCATGCTCCGCCTCCCCAGGCCAGTAGCTGCCTCGGCACCTCACACTCGCAGGTCGCAGCCTTCACCCCTTCGCAAGTAGTTGAACAGTTCATTGCCAGATCTGGAGGAGCACGGGGAAGGCGGCCGCCGGGGAGACCGGATCTGGACCGGGGACGGTCGATCTGCAGGGGAGGGCGACGGAAGGGAGGCGGCGGCGGCATGGGGGGCGCGGAAGGGAGGCGGCGGCGGGGGCCGAGCGAAAGGGAGACGCCGGGGGGCGGGAGTCGGAAGGGAGGCAGCCGCCGGGGGGGGGGGGGGAAGGGAGGCGGGGATGGGGGCTCGAGCGAAAGGGAGGTGCCGAGGGGTGGGAGGGGGGTCCGCTGGCGACGGAGCTCGAGCTTGGACGGCCGCCCGAGCATGCTGGAAGGGCGGATCCGTTCCTGTTTGTGGGTGTAATAACCTGTTGTTCTTGTCGTGTAAACAGTTCACGTAGACGTTCTCGGACCCCGAAACGAGTTATGGGAGATGCATCACTGCTGCATTTCTTGCCTCTTCCTCGCATTAGGTGGTCTTCCAGCAAAGAGGATGATGACAATGTTACTACGTTATCCGTACAGAAGTTTCATACCTTGCTTCTGTCTGATATCATGAGTTACTCTCTTATAGCAATAACATTTTTCATTGGTAGCAGATCGAATTAACCAGAGCTGAAGTACAATCTTTACGGACCGAAATTGCTGATGCTGACGAAAGGGAATCCCAGTTAAAAGCTCGGTGTGATAAATTCCCCTGTTTTTTCACATGCAAAAAATACAAAGTTAGTGTGGACAATTAGACGTACGCCTGCTTTTTCACCTGAATACAAGTGTTTTATATTCAGTGTATTTACATTTCGTCGTGCGTGATTAATATAGATGTAACGCTCTAATGTTCAAATCGGCTTAAGTTTAACTCTATTATAGATAAGATATACATACGTAACAATCTGCTTGTGTTTTCTTCCTCCTTTCGTGTAAAACGGTTAACCGGAGATTATTACCGATGGTTCCTATGGACCGAGGTGTCACAATAGATTACTCTTCCAGGTGGGAAAATATTGATGAAGTTTTGAGATATGCACGCCTTTCTGGATATCTCTACATTAGAAGTGTAAGAAGCCTGTGCGCTTCTGTTTTTCCTCCCCATTGCTTCATTCCTGTGGAAACTGTTCAAGAATCAAGACTGACGATGACTATGATCTCTTGTTGCATATAGAGATGGACTTAACTTCCTGGAGAACCACCTATAATAGATGATGCTGACGTCGATGATTGGCTTCCCCGCTTTGTTGTTCTACAAGGGCAGTGTATATACTATTATCTGAAGTCTACGGGTAAAGCTTTCATTTTTGGAAATACGACGTGTTGCTCATCCAATCACAGATGAACGTGCAACATATGTGCTCAATGCGCCACAAAATCGATGTCACATTTCTCTTGGCATGCCGTACATGGGCAGATTGACTAGACTCGTTTGGTGGATGTCAAGTTATCATGCACTTGTCTTGCTGAACTTGAACCTTAGCTGATACAGAGCTTGCAATGCATTTCAGATTTGAGTCCACAATAATCCACGCTGCTATGTGATATTGTTGAAGTAGGGCAGCTTCCGAGCTTTGTGCCGGAAGATGAAAAAACGAGATACGCATTTCACTTGTTGAGCCGTCAAGGTTTGAAGTTTGGATGCTCGAGTATCTCTGAGGTGCAGGTGAGGGATGTGCTCCTGAAATGATTTGTTTGAACGCGCGGCCTTACGCCATCCATCCGATGAGGGGGGACAGACGACACTACTGATAAGTACGCCCGACAATTTTGGCATGTATCAGGGTAAGAGCAGTAAGAAGTGATTGGCAATTGCCAGATGCTTCTGGTGCTGCTGAGATTGAGATGAAGACAAGTAGGCGAGAGGTTGGGCCATGGTAATCAAGAAGATATCTGTGCGTGTAACGGTTAGGAAGTGCCTTCTGGAAATTGTGTGTGGGGTATGAGGCCCTACCCCAGCCCAGATACTTGTAGCACATAGCCTCGAGAGAGAGAGTTCCGTGGCAGCAGAAGTCGCTTCAGTTGGTGCGGAGGAACGAACGAACACTTGATTCGCCAAGTCTGTGCGGGAATAATAGATTACTTGGGCAGAATGGCGAATAGCATCATGTCACGCACGACGGATGCATCAATTGCTGTTGCTGTCGGATGCCCTCATTCTGAAGAGCGCTTCCCCCCACACCCATCTCTTTCCTGCTTTATTTCGGTGGGAATGGATCGATCCTCACAAAAGCAGAAAAGCAGTTTGGCGAGCGCGACACTAATTTATGGTTGCGCATCTTCAGACTGACTTGATGCGTGATTTCTTTATTGTTGTGGCGAGTCAAGATCTGTCAGTCCGCGAGAAGATGGGATCTACTGGCATATGAATGCAGGGCCGTACGTGTCTGTCGCGTCTGGGATGGATCGGTGAGCTTGCAGCAGGCAGCCATTTCCCCGTGTTTACCTTGGGAGGAGGAAGCGGCAGTGGCGGAGGAGGAAATGACCATGCTGGACCCGCGCACCGACGACCCCTTTGGCGGAGAGGGCGAGGAAGGGGGCAAAATGGTAAAGACCAAGAGCGCGCGACCTCCCGCCTCGCTCCCAGCCAGCCATTTGATAAGACGGTGCCGAGCGCACTCGCTCACCATCCTGCCTCAGCTCAGACCCTTGCCTGCCCATCCGTGAAGCCTACCGCCTCACCTCACCGCCGACCATGGGCTCCTCCTCCAAGCTGTACCAGTCGGCGTGCAGGGCCGCCAGGTCTTTCCTCTCCGCCGCCTCCCCGCGCTCCTCCTCCATCCTCGCCGGTCAGTTCCCGGCCGGACTCCCCTCCCTTAATTCATTCTCGGGCCGTTATTCGCTCCTACCGATTACATAGATCCTCTTTTCGATTTCGATTCCAATTTCCTTTTTTTTTTCCCTGTTGGCTCTGCTCTGCAGATGGTCGGAACGCTGCGCTCGCCACGCTCACCAATCTGGGGAGGAAGACGGTCCCCGCCGCCTACTCCTACCACAAGACCAAGGCCGCCGCCTCCCACGCATGGTCATGGCTCCCCGCCATCGCTGCCGTCCCCGCAGCTGGTTCGTTCGTATATATCCTTCCAATCCCCACTAGTACCAATCCCATTCAGATTGCTTGCTTGATTGATTTGTCTCACTCTTGTTAATTCCTCCTGTTCCTGACTCCTTTGTTTTCCTCGCGCGATGGCTGGCTGTCAGCCTACATGCTCCAGGACCAGGAGGCGCATGCTGCAGAGGTCCGCACGCACACTTGCTCTCTTTTGTTTTGTGGAGTCCACTAAAAAAAACTTGTCTTTTTACCGTCTCCTTAATAGTCTTCAACTATGAACATACATGGATTTGTTAGTCACTCACTCAGTCACCTGGGCTGGGCTCCCTAATCCTAATGTAGCGTAATGAAATGCTTATTACACTCCCCTCCTCTCCTCTCTACCTGCAGATGGAGCGCACCTTTATCGCCATCAAGCCTGACGGCGTCCAAAGAGGCCTGGTGAGTAGTAGCTGGAGCACCACCAGATTGCTTAACAACCAATTCTGCTACCAACGTACATTCGTACTGTCTGTGTATGCCGCCACACATTCGAGGCCTTGTGCTCTCTTCTTGGATAGTATATATATATATCAGTGGCCCAGCCAGGATCTTAGTCAACTGCATGAACATCTTCATAATTTTTTCAACTTTCATGTGAATCCTTAAAGGTTTTAAAAAGCTGTGCGATCAATTGTGCCGGATACTAAACATGAACAACTAACTATTCCCACATATAATTGTGCCGGATACCATGTGGATGCATATTAATAAGGCCCCTAATGGATTGGGCCTTTTCCTTAATTCGATCCGTAGTGGATCAACAGTTGGGCGCTCTGGCCCATTACAGTCTCAGGTTTGTCAAAAGATGGCCCTGGTTTTATGGTATGCATCTAGTTGTAAACCGTTTCAACCATGCAACCCGTCCCGTCACAAGTTTGTACTGTTTAGCCTTGTCTCCATGACTGGTAATTTCCTATAGAAACATGATGGATGTCTTATCTTTTCTTTTCTCTCTGGGGACAGATCTCTGAGATAGTGTCCCGATTTGAAAGAAAAGGGTACAAGCTTGTAGCCATCAAGCTGGTGGTTCCATCCAAAGAGTTTGCTCAGAAGCACTATCATGACCTGAAGGACAGACCTTTCTTCAGTGGACTGTGTGACTTCCTTAGCTCTGGCCCTGTACTTGCGATGGTAAGCGAATCCTTCATCTCTTTAAACGAAATTCTGCCCTGCGCCGCCGGTGGTTATATTAATGGGCTCCATATTTCTGAAGGTTTGGGAAGGAGAGGGCGTTATCAAGTACGGGAGAAAACTAATTGGCGCTACAGACCCACAGAAATCTGAACCAGGAACCATCAGGGGTGATCTTGCTGTGGTTGTTGGAAGGTACGCTTCATCTTGTATTCACTAGGCCTAGCAGTGAAGTGTCAAGAAAGAGGCCCCTGCATTTAGTTATCAATTCTCACTGCTTAGTTGTAGCTTGGAAAGCTAGAAATAAGGCCTGACGTGACGTGTCTGTATGTATGTAGATTCAATCCTGCAATTCTTTTAACCTAGCGTCATCGTGCACTCTTAGAATCCCTCCCTTTGTACTCACATGCCATCACTTCAACATCAGGAACATCATTCACGGAAGCGATGGCCCAGAGACGGCAAAGGCTGAGATTGCTCTCTGGTTTGAGCCCAGGGAGCTGGTCTCTTACACCAGCAACGCGGAGAAGTGGATCTACGGGGCGAACTAACCTGCCGGTGAATGAATCGTTTTGTTTCTTGTTCCTCTCCGTTTCCATAATTGCCTCCAGACCATGGCAGAGTGTAATAAGGTTGCGATGGTGACCTTTGAGCTGGGTTACTTTACTTGTGCCCCCATCTGATCTGATGAAATAAGGCCCCAAGGATTGTACCTTCAACTGTAGAGCGTGCACTTTGTAATCCATGTGATCGGATGGATGGATGGATGGTGACGCCCATCTTTTGATCTGTTCCCCAATTCAGACCTATTCTGCATGTTCTTGTTCGTTTTTGGGATCCTGCTGCTTTCTTGATGCGATCATCAGAAGAGTGCGCTACTAATATTACGATTACACGCCAAGCAAGAGGGGAGCCGAATTTTATTGTAATCTTCGAGCCTTTGTACAGGAGCAGCCTTCAGCTCTTCACTCCCTTGCAGCTAAGGATCATATTATTATTATTACACAGGGGAAAACAGAATGTGACCCGAAGAGGGGGCTTGGTTGGTTGAGCAACTAAATTAATTCCGACGGGCAACACAGCAGTGCATCTCCATCTCTGTTGTACAAGCTGCTGCACCTCACCTCGATCCCTATAAAAGCTTCTAGAAACCAAAGCTCCACGAACCACTGGCAACTCGAGTGGATTCCTTGCAAGCTTTGCAACCTTCGCCATCTACCTCCTTGGCTTCAGCATGTCTGATTCTTCGATCTTGGCAAACCTCCCTCGCACTCTTGGCTGGCTGTCTGCAAGAGCCTTCCTGCAAGCATACTGCAGAGATTGCAAACAACATTGTTATGAATATTATGTGTATATTGATATGAGACCTAAGCGATCCTATATATATATATAGGAGTACAAAGGGATATACCATAGAGATGAAGCATAGATGGAATAGAATTACATCTTTATATCCTACTACAACTCTATATCCTTAACACCCCCCTCAAATGCAAGGCGTATGCAATAGTATTGCATTTGAAAGAGTTGACAGTAAAATAGAAAAAAAAAATCAAAAATCCAAGTCTTGCGAATGTCGTCGTAGCAGGCGGCTCTTGAAGATTGTGTCGAAAATAGAAGTAGAAGATCTCCATCTGAGGTCGTGTAGTAGCCCATAAGGTATGGTGCCAGGCTGGCAGCCCATAAAGTAGATCGAAACTCGAGACGACGGCGACGCAGTGCACAAGAAGCGCAATAAAATCGCAGTGCAGAAAAAGCGTGGCGACTTTAAAAACTCAAAGCGACGGCTCAGAAAGAAGACCGACGGCATCATAGACCGAGACAGCGGCGTCGCAGTGCACAAGAAGCGCAATAGAAACGCAGTCCACACGAAGCGCAGCGGCCTTAAAAGCTCAGGGATGCGACGCGAGAGGCCCCCCACAGAGGAGTCCAAATCCAACATGAATGAGGCTAGATCCGAACGGGGCAAGGCCGGATCCGAACGGGGCAAGGCCAGATCCGGCGAAGACGAACCAGAGAAGAGCCATACAGGCGCGAGAGGGGCGGCACCGACCATACAAAATCCTAAAGGATAGACTATGGCTAGCAAAGCAATCTACTGACTGACACAAAAATTTGTGGACACGCATGGCTTAGACGAATTGAAGGATAGAGGCTCTAGACTTGAATGGACACAGCAGAAGACTCAAAATAAAAAATAGCTGACAGACAGCAAATACTAATAGCTAGGCAACTAAAAAGTCAAGCAAAGAAACCAATGCCCTGCCTAAATAGACCAACATAAAGGGCCACAGGTGGAAGGCGCCAGAAGCAGCTCGAAGCCCGTAAAACACGAAGCAGACCGCACAACCTTCCTCTCCCTCTCCCCCTTCTCAATCCCGAAGCGAGCAAAAGGCGAGGGCTTCACGGGGAGGTTGGACAGGAAGTCCAGCGGGGGCTCCGGGAAGTCGCCGAGGAGGTCGAAGTCGGTGTAGAGCGGGGGGTCACTAGCAACCCGAGCGGCAGCGGGCGGAGAGCTCCGGGCGGGTCGAGCCGAGCAGGTAGAGCCCGTGCGCAGAGGCGGGGTCGCGTGCAGAGAGCTCCCGCATGGCAAGGAGCGGCGGAGGCGTGCTTACGCCGAGAGGAGGCGGCGGCCTCGAGCGATCCGGCGTAGCAGCTCGCAGATCCGAGTGGGAGGCGGGTGAGCACCGGCGGCGAGTCGGATCTGGTGCGGAGGATGTCGGATCCGGGCGAGGCAAGACCGATGGCTTTCGAGCGAGGCGGTGCAGGTTCGGGTGGCCGGGGAGGAGCCCAGCACGAGGAGCTCGCCGTTGGGGACCCCAAGATGGTGTGGGCGCCGAAGGAGGCTAGCGCTGAGAACAGGCGCGGGTCGGCGTCATAGATCGAGCAACGGCACCCATCCGAGCGAGCAGGCCGCCGTGGAAGGAGCCGGCTGCAGATCGAACTCTGAGATCGGTGGCTCCAGCAAGTTCAAGCCAAGCGGCGGCCGGCATCCAGGCGGCAGTGTGGATCCGCCCCAGAAGTACACGGCCGACGCGGAGGAGACCGGATCCGACGAGAGCGGCGTGGATCCGGCGCGGGGAGCCCTGATCCGGCGACGGCGGCCCTGATCCGACGATCCGCCAAGGCCGGACGCTGCCCGAAGAGGCCGACGGCGGTGGCGACCGGAGATGAGAGGCCTTGACGGCCTGAAAACGAGGTGGCCGCCCCCGGGAGTAGAGATGATCCTCCCAGAGGTAGCGGCAGCGGAAGACTTGCAGAGAGGCTAAAGTTAGAGAGGTTTGAACCTTAGCTCTGATACCATATTATGAATATTGTGTGTATATTGATATGAAACCTAAGAGATCATATATATAGGAGTACAAAGGGATATACCATAGAGATAAGACATATGTGGAATAGAATATAAACTCTATATCCTTAACAAGTTTTAACCTTCTCTAAATTTTTTTTAACCTTTGAGGAAAAGAGATTGAAAACCAGGGGCTTATACCTTGATCTTTCTGCCAAAGTTTCGCTTCACCTTCTTCTTTCTGTACCTGGAGAGCTTTTGCTTCCTTTCTTCAGTTTTCACGTCACTGATGGTTACAAGCCTCTCACAAGATGTTTGAACATTTGCTGAGTTCCCTGGTCGAGGGGTATTTGCACCAATATTCTGTTCAAAAGTCAAAATCGTAAGTGCAATCTGTTGAACACCTAGAGTCTGCAAAGATTGTATGACTAATCTGAAAAAAAAAAGAACTTTACATGATGCTACCTAAACACGTATCAGGATGACAAGTGATTTCAAAAGTTCCCAGCTAGAAAATTTTCTCCTTGCTAACCAGCATATCAAGCAGTTCGCTGTACAAGTATCTAACAGATTTTCTATTTGTGCATTTCTTGAACATAGAATCACGACAGCTGTGCATGTGAAAAAACAAAAATAAAAAAATGAATACCAATAGCGTGCATGTAAAAGTAACTTAAAATAAAACTCACTACTGTGCAGAATAGGTATGTTTTGGATCAGCTAAAGTAGTGACCAAATCATTAAGAAAAAGGTTGCTTTGGGCAGAAATAGTAACATGTGAAAACAGTGTCATAGCTTTAACGGCCTTTGAGTAGAGCACTACAGTAAGGTTATGCTTTTGGTTTTGGTTTCTATCTCAGCATTTCTTTTCTCGACAGCTGTGTTTCAGAAACACTTTACACAGTCAATGCTCTGTCTTCCTCATAATAATTCCTTATCTGTATTCTGCAAGAGAAAAAGGAGGTACTGATGATACCTGAATGTCTCCTTCGCTATAAGCTCTCCTCAACCCAAATGCTGCCTCAAAGTCCAATCCTTGGAAGTCCAGAAAGTTTGGCCTGGCCGGTCCATTGATCCAAGCTTCTGAGTTCAGGCATCCAGAACTAACACTCTTCTGGAGTGAACATTCAGGGACGAATGACTTATCTTTCTCCATGGTCGGGAGTTTGATCTGTCCAAGAACTTCTTCAGCTTGTCTTGGGAGTTCTTCAACTTGCAGCATGGGAATCTTGACATCCAGCAATTCAGAAATTGTCTCTTCGATTGCAGACTTCTCCATGAGTTCCTTCTCACACTCGTATAACACTTCGCTTAAAAGAGGATCATTTTGAATGGTACCAATATCTGCAACCTTGATAGTTTCATCCATTGCATTTTCACTACCAGACATCATTGAAATGGCAGCTGCAACCGGATCAAGGCTAAGCAGTGGTTCTTCAATGATGGGTGCTGGAGCATTGAACAGGTCCCCTTCTCCTCCAAGGTCATATTCTGATACTAGGGACGGCTGTACCATGTTGCTCTGTTCAATAAAAAATAGAGTTGAGAACAAGTTCAGAACAAGTTCCAATATACTAGATACCTAATAGCAATATCAGGATTCAGACTGTAAATATCAAGAATTATGGACACGGAGCATCTATGATTCATTTGAAACAGTTTTTGTAAGAAGCAGGAATCAGGCTAAAATGGGAGTAGGACAAATGAAAGTACTGAACTGTTCCTGCTAAAATGCTATTTGTAGGCCAGCCAACAATAATTAATCTACTTTCTGGTAGGTACAATGAATCACCACTGCCAATGCTTTGTTTTGTTTATATGACTTCAGTTTCTCAAAAGTACATTCACTATAGAAAACTGCAGCCTCAAGGGCCAGCAGTGCGCAGTTAAAGCAATATAAAAGTTATTTTGAGGGCGGAGACGTGTAAAAGCTATGCTTGCAAGAAGCTAGCTAGCTGTTACTTATCATGCTCCCAGAGCATATACTGATGGACAGGGGCATTTGATCAGCATCTCGGCAGGGATGGCATCAGAAATCCTGGCCAACAACTGAAGGCTGAACCTAAGCTGATCCATTGGCTACCAGCCCCCTTAGCAGCAAAGGACAGACACTAAATATCTCAACCCGTGTGGCCTTTGTGCGACTAGAAAGATGTGAATGAGAAGATTCAAAGACAAAAGGAAATGAAAAGTTGGAGCCAACATGATCAATTATTATTTAGGATTTTAAGCAAAAAAAACGAGGGCCAATTATTACGCGGCTCGTATCTTAATCCGTCACCTATTCGATGTAATAAATCACAGCTGATTTGTGTTTTATTATGCTCATTTTATTTTGAGTACTCAGTTAGGAAGCAATAGCAAAGAATCTCAAGAGAAAGAAACCTGCAGCAAAGAGTGTGAGGACCATGTGAGACGGTTAAGGATTGTCTGTGATGATCCATTGTCAGTGTATATGGAGTTAAAATTCAAATTTACGAAAAATTTGGATTTTCAGTTAATAGTTAATGGTTCAGCTCTTGGTCAGACTGACTGTTTCTGTAGCTTCGGCGGTGTGTTCTAAAATTTAGGAATTTGGTCGAGGATTGGATAATTTGGTCCTAAGTCAGTGTTGCATGAAGCATATTTGAGCTAACATGGTTAAGTTATGAAGAATTTATACCAAAAAATGATTTTTTAGTTTTTGAATGTACATAAGTTAAGTGTGAGTATAAAACCAGTGTTGTGTAAAGTTAACAAGTTTCCACCAATTGTGCTAGTGGATAGTATCTATTAATATTACATATGGGCTGATTGCTCCACTATTTAGTGGGTTGGGGATGAGGCTTACAAGCTATTTATTCCAACCATCCCATATATTTTATTCTTAAATGAGGGTTAGGGTTTAAGAGAAGAGTGAGCATTGTGGTGTACTCTCTTATTCTTCTTATAAAACGACTGTGAAATTTTCATCCTTAAGTACCAATATAAAACTTTGTTCATCTCTCATGAAGTGTTCTTATCTTTGTTGATTTACTCTTGTTCTTGTTGGTTCTTTGTCTTCTCTCCCCCTTCTTGCTCTTACTACGTGCCAAAGACATATAGATGATGTAGATGACTAATATAGATCAGATTTCATCTATCTAGATATTGTAGTTTGCAAGGTTTCGAAATTGCTCTCTTGATTTGGAGCCTTTCTTAAGGTTCTTGATCTAAGGTTTTTGGCTTTAATTTGTTGGGTAATTTTGCTTACTATGATATGTGGAAATACATCTAAAGTCATCTTATCTGTTTTTATCCTACAAGCAAGTTGTTTATTAAATTTTTGAGATTTGCCCAGGTTTGATGCAAACTTACATATCTTAAGAAAAGGTTGGGATTTTAGCCAAGATCTATACGATTCTTGGATGAAATATATGTTCCTGAGACCTTAGTAAAATTTGTGGAAAGTTTGATTTCATTTGATCATGAATTGTAAAGTTTGCATCAAAAGTAATTTTGACTCAAATTGATTTTCTATTTCAAGAAAAGAGGAGCGGTCCTAAGCCCAGTCAGACCGGTGTATAGCTGGTCAAACTGATTAAGTGCTGAATTTATGAGACTTTGTTTAGAGTTAGACTGTTAAATCTGATCTTCTTGGCTCTCTAACTCTCGAGTGAAATATTTTCTAGATTCTTGGGGAAAAAATATTAGAAGGCATCGTTCATACATTTCATTGCTGGCCCTACGGTGTTTTAATGTGGCCAGGTAGTAGCAGTAAAGTTGAAGCATCAGCCATCTCAAGTGTCTTTCTCGTCATCATCAGGACAGGAGTTACAGTTCGCAGGATTGTTTATTTACGTAGTAGTGAATATAAAGTTGGATATTTGTTTTAAAAAAAAAAATTGGCGATCATCTTGTCGGCAGTGCAAATTTGAGGAAGGCAGTCGTCTTTGGCAACAGCTACTCCTAAATTGTCCATGTTTGTGTAAAACAGTGGATTTCTGCTGATGAAAATTTGCAGTACATGTTATTTATAAGAGGAAATAAGAAAAGGAAATGGGAGGTTCTAGTTCACATGTACTCTTCCATTTTTATTACCCCGACAAGCTATCTATATCAAAGTGGGGGCGAAAAAAAGAAAAGAAAAAAACGAAAGCGGCATTTCTTTCTGAGACGGCGGCAGCGCATAAACAGCAATTTGTAGAGAAACTCTCCCTGAAGACGTTTCCAAATAGCGCGAAGCAGAGTTTTTTTTTTATTTTATTTTGTTGACAATCCAGATTGCAACCCGAGGGAACAGAAACCGGAGGGAAAAAGGAATAAGAAAAGAAAAGAAAGTGTGGAGAAACAGCAGCAGCATCAAAATCCAGAAAACGCTATGAAAATCGCAATCATGAAAGCAAGAAAGAGTTGCAGTAACTCACGAGGTGGGCGGCGATGCCCGGCAGCGGTTCGGCGATGAGCGGCATGTCGGGGGCGTAGATGCAAGAGGCGTCGGCGGGTAGAGGTGGCGGGAGGAGAGGGTGGGCGGCGGAGAAGTCGGGCGGCGGCGGCGGCTGCTGCGAGTAGGCGGCGAAGCCAAAGGCTGCGTCGGCGTACATGCCTTGGCTGTCTTGATGTACCTATCCTCGATCTGTTCTTGCTTCTCTCTCTGTCTCTCTCTCGCTGGGCCTCCTCGCCCTGGGTTAATTGTTGGTGCTGTACGTGCTGCACTGCACTAGTCCCTAGCTAGGTAGAGACGTGGCGAGCGCGCAGTAGGGTAGAGCCGAGCCTCGTCCTGTGCTGGCAGCGGCGGTAGGGGAGGCGATGCGCAGCAAGGGAAGGGAAGGGAAGGGAAGGGAGGGTGGGGTATTATAGCAGGGAAGAAGAAAAGACAAGATGGAAGCGGTGGGCCCCGGTTGTTGCGGTCACGGGACCCATCGTATATTTTGTTGCATTAGCAGCAGCCTCTGCTCCCCCCCCCCTCCTCCTATCGGCTTCTGCTCGCGGTGTAAATCCTAACTGCTTATTTTAAATGGAGTACTCATTGATGCATTGCATTGCATTTTAAATATTTTTTAATTTAAATAAATCAACAACCAAAAAATATTATATGTTAAAGCCTTTTGAAACGAACTAACCTGCACGCATGTCCTTCAAAAAGAACAAAAAACCAACGATATAAAGAACAAAATCAACTCCGTTCCAAAGTCACGTCACATGGAATTAACAAACGAACAAATGACTGGCCGCCCGGCTTGAATCAAATGTTCACAGGCCTCCATGGAAGTAACATGGAATTACTGACCAAGCAAAACCAAACCAACACACATACTCCGTAAGATAAGATACTACATGGTATAGTAGCTTGTAGTATCATTTTATTTCTCTTACCAGCTGCGGGTGCTAGATATCAACAAAAAGATAAACACCACTGAGAAAAGGGGGCTCCGGCGGGCACCAGTTTTTGGTATATTATATCTTTGGCAAAAAGGTTTGTTTGCAATTCACGTACAAGGTCGATAACTTTTGACTGCTCACACACGTATTAAACCTCGTTGTTTCCTTGATATATTTTGTCTACGTGGAAAAATAATATATACTTCGTTGTTAAATATACATTTGTAAGACAATATTTATCCATTGTCTTGGAAACCGTTGTTTTATAATGTTTATCTCAAGATTGTAGTTATTGCAGTATATTCACTCTCTACTTCTACTTTGATTGATAGCCTAAAGAGGTTAAACGGTTGTAGAATGTTACCTGTCTCCCCCAGTTTACTATCTCATAGTTTGTGCTTGTGATAATAGTGAAGAGTAGTTTGGTGACATTTTATTCAAAACTTTATTCCCTCCGTATGTGTGATTTAATCAATGACGCTAAGTATTTAAAAACCGAGGGAGTATATAACCATGCTTTTGTTTAGATCGAATAAACATGACAGCGGGAAATATTGAAAGTACAAAAAAGGGGGTGTGCAATACACATGCAAATAGCTTGGAGAAGTGTAATCTAGATATTCAATAAACAACAACGATAGAATACACATTTTATAATTTTAGATAAATTTGGCACCTTCTTTGGTATTTTAATATCATGTTGTAATAGATAAGGTATACATGGAACCCATCGAACTCCCCCTTCTCCTATCTGTCTAGTTTAGTTTCCCAGTTTGATCTGGTGGCGACGTATGACTCATGCGAAGATGCAAAGCATCAAGGTCGCTTGCTTTGACGGCGTCATCCAAGGAATTCATATGACTATGGTTGATATGACGTCATTGTAGACATAGCTGTAGGTTCTTGAGCATAAGTTCTTAAAGGACTGGAAAAATATACCAATGCCAAAAAGCGTTGGGTCCCATCATGCTCACTGATAAGCCTGAGGCAACTATTGGGCATCAAGTGTAATGCGTGATGTTCATGATATTTATTTAATCTAATACATCCATTTTAGGCTCATTGAACTCACACATAAGACGATAATATATGTGTATAGTAGTTTTAATCTAGGAAAATATTAGTATGTACCGGTACAAAGATCCCACGAGTTGACAGCTTAGCCAATTGATGGGAGTGAGGGTGTTGTTCCCACCCAACTAGGTTCAATACCTACATCAACACGGTATTACTACTTATTCAATTAGAGTACATATGTGTGTCCGTTCATTGGGAAAGCGTGTACCCGTGTTCCGTGAGTTCCTAGGACCTCCACGGAATTTCCTAGCACGTCAGGTGTAGCGGATGCAGACGCTTGTGTGCTATGAGTGGGGTGTATGTGATGGCATCCTCCAAGTAATGTTAAAAAATCACCTGAATTGGATTTATTTTTAACTTTTTTTTTATCAAATTGTTGTATTAGATCATGTGTTAGTGAGTTGATTTATTTGAGTTTGTTACATAAGAGAGAATCCACATGTATAAAGAGGACGGATGTGCAATGGTAGCAAATAGCTGTTTCGAATGCTTTAGTATTTTAAGAGAGATAGGACGATTCCACGTAGAAAGGGGTGAAAGATGTATAGGAAGTGAATGTCCTTATCGACATGTCCTTTGATGTGCAAATACAAAGATTAGGAAGATCTTTTTGTTTTTTTTATTTCTATCCGATTCATTAAAATATCCTTAATAAAGGGTCCATGCGTCATGCACAAGACGATTCCTTAGCCAATGCAGTCAGCTGCCTGGTAGCTGCCGACGCCAGCTTGGTTTTATACATGTTGGTGACTTGTTGTACTGTCTACGTTTGAGCTTTGGTGAAGTTTGAACTATGAACTCTTTGAAGTCTCAAAGTCTCAGTTGAGTTGTTTCATGATTGATCTACCATGTCTTGTTGAGTGATTTTCAACTTTCCATGGCCATAGTAGATCATCAGAAGGTGCTCAATCTGAGGTGAGTAGACAACACTCAGTAGTGAGCTGTCTGATAGGATAAAAATCTAAAAAAACTTAGAAAAAAATAAAATTACTGAATAGTAAAAAAAAAAGTAAAAAGTAGAAGTAGAAACTACTTTTAAGCTGAAATGAACATAACCGAAGTATGAACTTATTGAACTAAATATCATATTTCTATTTTATCCTACTGCTATATGTTGAGAATTCTGAAGTAAGATTAGAAGTGAAATTTGTTGTGCACGTAATTAAATCTATATATACTTATAAATATATTATTATATTAAACTTTGAAACGGTATGTCAGTATGGATCATATTAGAATGTACCGTTCTAGCCAAATTGAAATGGCTCTGGTACAGTACTAACGACGTTAGTCTAGACCCTTCCAGGACTGTCCTTTTCTTTACCTTAGCACGTTTTGTTTGCTTTTTAAATTACAAACTAATATATATCGAAGTCCTAAATTTCAATGGTAACTAAGGTGCACGGCAGATATTTTTCGTTTTGATCATCTTTCTTTTAAAAAAAACTTATGTTGTCGTACACGAGCCGAGGGTCTGAGTCTTTTTTTTTTTTACCTTAGCCCTTTTTTAATTACAAACTAATATGTCTCTAAATCCAAACATCCAATGGCCACAACAGTTTATTATTAATCAGGATTCATGGATTAAGGGTCATATATTTTTCTTTTTAGAGAATTTTTATTTGTTTCCTCTTTTTTATTAGCAACTCTAAAATATCTGCCATCAACGTTTAGCATACATAGAATAGATGAGATCATCCTGATCCTCATCACGAGACATATATCAGTGTGTTTTCTTTTCTTAAGCAGTTGGTACTATATATCTGACTTTCAGTGCTACACAACATGCGTACACTAATATAAAGAATGCTATATTGGACGTCTTATTATAGATAGTTTCTCATAATCACTCAGTGTTATAATTATTACAGACGGTTTTACAAGCATGACTGTCTATGTTACTAGCTATGGCTGAGGCTAACTTTTTGAATGACGTAGGTCATTCATTGCATACATTACCAAAAGAGGGAGACACGTGGAAGGGAACACCACATTACGACATGTGACACAATTTTTGGTACCCGTTAGTACACAACAATCATATATCACACTTCGTAATGATATCTCTCAAGTTAAACAAATCTATACATGTAATTCTATTTTTACAGTACCACCAGCAGCTACAGGTCAATATATGTGAATTCTATGTTTGCCGCCATATGCAAGAAATTATGGGTGATAGGACCAAGGATCCAGAGGTTTGTCAATCTCATAATAATTATTTTCTATATTAATTAATTAATATATATATATATGTGTGTGTGTGTGTTTACAAATTTACTCTTCCTAGCGACATGACATCAACATCCGTTTAAGTACAATCCAAATGAATGAACTCTCTAAAATTCAAGGCAGCTTGTCACCTTCTTAATGATCAAATCATTGACCCAAAATAAGAGTTTCACGTGGTCGAGGTTGAATAAAATTTTTAGTGATAAACAATGTTTTCTTACTGTAACTGTAAACATGTTGTAAAGACATTACGACAATTCATCTATAATTAATCTGTAAATTTATTTATATGTGATATATGTATTTGTGATTGATATATATGTATCTGTGATATATCTATATATTTGTATATTTGCTTGTATCTGTTATCTGCATATTGTTTTCAAAAGGCATAGCTAGTATTTTCTAATGCCAGCTGAAAAACAAAAAAATTTCTATATATAAAGCAGACTATCACATACGGTTTTGTAGTATAAACCATATGTAAACGCCTACTATCATAGACGGTTCTGTGCACCAACTGTCTGTGATGGCTTACATATCACAAACCGTTTAATAGTTGAAGCCATCTATAATAGTTAGTCTTCATAGGCAGTTCTTTGTACAACCGTCTGTACTGTGATTTATCACATACGGCTTAAAAATCGTTTGTGATAATTATCTGTTATTATATATACAATAAATTAGACGGTTAAAAAATCGTCTATGGTAAGAGTTTAGCACCGATTGTAATAATTCTCTATGTGGAATATCATACATCTATATCTGTATGTACTAGGTAATACAGTACATGTTGCTAAGAAGAGGATTTGATGGTTTGTCTTTATATGAAACGGGGGTTTATTATTATTAATTTAGCGGCCGACATCCAAGCAAGCAGCAGCAGGCTGCGGATGGATTAATGTTAGGTACCCAGTAAGAAGGACAGAGAGAAGCCCGCAGTAAGAAGGAAATGTAGAGGGAACCCATATGTACCATGCCGAAATTAATTAGCTGTTCTTGCTGCATGAACTTTAGAAACGACACTATGAAGTGCTATCAGTACCGAATATGCATGCCCCTGAAATGAACTTTTAGCTAGTAATTCCACCAGAAGATAGGGACGGCAGGATTGAGCCGTCATCAACTGAGAGAGACGCCAACTAATGATGTTTGTTTTTACCTTACACCATCAACAAGCTACTAGTCGTAGTACCATTAAATCAAATCAAACATGGCAACCTTTCAACTGAAGCCACTCTCAGAGCGGGAGTTTGTTTTTAATCAACATCGCTATCATCATCATCATCTTCTAGTAGTTTTTATTCTCTGTTTTTAAACTGGTCTAGATGGATGGCTCCCCTGCCTTCCTCTCCAAAAACAAACATTTTTGTTTTTGAAACGAATAAGAAAAACATATAGCCAATAATTAAAGTGAACCATGTGGAGATAGCTCCAAAAACGTCATTTTATAGAAGCATCAGCGCCGAGACATATATACCAAGTTAATAAAAGTGGATGCCTACATCAACTGATCAGGTGAACTGTAACTGATATCTTCTTTTTTTTTTTCTGTTGACAAATAAAGTCTGTCTGATGATCTGATCGCACAACGAAAGGATGCTAGCTAGCTCCATGATCCGTCCATCCAACAAGAGACAGTAACTAACACTTGAAAATGTACACATCAATCAGCTGTAGCTAGCACGCCACTTGATGAATGTTACAAGTCATCAGAGTTTTTAATATTGTCTAAGACAATCATCATCTTGTCCGCCAAAATAATATGCATGTCACAACGGTTGAAATGACTATAGATAAATTAAAAATACGGCATGATCGGCGACCAACAGTTTTTTTTTCTATTATGTCAGTGCGTTGCAATTGAACACTAAAAGAACGTAAAAAAAAAGGCTACATCTTATCATCAACATTGAGATCAGCGTGGCCGGATCCACTATTATCGAGATCATTGTTTTGGATCTACCCTCTCTGACCCCGTCGGCTTCGTGGTTATTCCTCACCACCTCGTTTGAGCCGGTATACTTCATATCCCGATCATCGACTTCAGCGATGTACATTTCTACTCTATCGTTGTTCTTAGTGGTGTACACCAACGTCTTGTTGTCCACACCGGTGTGCTCCTCTTCTTCACTACTGAGTACCACTCCGCCTCTATCTTCTTCATCGTCCTAGCGCAGCTGCAGCATGGCGGCGCAGGGGAGGAAGGAGTAGCGGAGGCTCCAAGGGGCTAGGCTTAGGGACCAAAGAGGTTGGCTGCATCACCTTTTTTTCATAGTCATTGAATTGAAATCTAGTGATTATGATCGGCTGAGGAGGGAAGTTGCCCCTAAATGTAAATAAAAAACGCATCCGACCTCTCCACTTCCACCCGACGCTGCCTCCTTCCCTCGTCTCTCCCCGCCTCCCCAGCCCATGTGCCACCGCCGTGCCACCTCTACTTTTCGTGCCTCCTCCAGGCCGGTGGCTCCACCCCATGAGTCACCAGGCCTATCACCATCGGTCCACCATCCCCGAGGTTACCGCCACCGGACGCACCATATCCAAGGTCATTGCCTTTAGATTCGGCTAATACATCTCCACCACGGGTATTCCACCAGGGTCATCGTGCTCCTCGTTGGTGTCCCCAAAGCCATGACTAACTGATCTTGGAGCCTTTGTCCTTGACATTGGTATTCTCTACCCTGACACAGCGGATCCGGTAGACCCCAAGGTCGCCTCATCCAGATCTGGTGTCCCCGAGGTTGTCGTCGCTAGACCCGATCATCCTCGCCTTCACCGCCATCAGATCAGGCCGTCCGCACAACGAGACAGTGGGGATGGAGGCAGATCAAGAACATGGAGCCATAATTGGAGCCGGCCGATCACACCGGTAGAAAAGGAGAAGTGGAAGGTGGCAACGCTAGCGAAGGAGAATCAAAGAGAGAGGTTTCTGCCACCGGACCCAGCCATCCCTGCACTGCCGCCGCTAGAGTTCGATGGATCTGGTGATCCCTAACCACCATGCCATTGGTTTCGATCATCATCGACCCCGGCGGCACCAGATATGGCCATCCTTGATCCCGTGCCACCGTCTTTCTCCTCCCCGCCACTGCCTCCTCACTCTTTGAGCCCAACCACCAGTTGGTGATAGCCCTTCTACTTGTCATGGGCGTATTGATCAAGGCCTCCTCATGGAAGAGGGAGAGGATTAGTAGAAATTGATCGGAGTGAGGAGAGGGGGTGGTATTGATCAAGGCGTGAAAATAGCGAGATTGGCTACCAGTTGGGGCATCAAGGGTGTGACCACATGGGGAAGAGAAGAGGAATGGTTGGAGTGTGAAGCCGCGAGCAATTCGGAGAGGGAGCCGGCTGATGATATAGGCCTACATGTCAGTGTATGTCAAACAAAGATGCGGGAGTGTGCTGTGGTAGGGAGCCGGTTGATAAACTTTTCTTTTATATTAGTAGAGACAAAAAAGACATAGGTCTAGACAGACGGAGGCTGAAAATAAATCTATACCCTCACAAAATTCCTACTAAAGTGTACTCGTGTATGTATAATAGACGGGTACCAAGATGTAAACCCTGATGAGTGGAAATACTTTTGAGTTTGATGCGACTATATAAAATATTTTATACCTAAACTTTAAAAAAATATCAATCATACGCGTGTATCGGACGATTTTTGATGTGGATGCTTTAAGTAATACACACTACTGTAGATGAAGTGCGTGGCGTGTTTATGTGCGAGAATATAGTTGTAGTGAATAACACAATTCTCATTTCTCAACCAGGACAGGATCGATCATCTGAAAATGGGCTGTTATTTAATTTAGCTTTAGGCATCGATCTATCTATTACTCCCGCGGCGGCCGTAAATACACTCTGGGCACCGGATTCTGTTAGCTTGAGAGGAATATCGGTTGGTTTTGCAACTCAGTTTGTCTTGCAAAAAGGCGATGAGCTAGAGAGACAGGCACAGCTAGAGTTCGTTCTAAGTACACTTGTAAAAAAACAAATTTAATTAGGGCTTCGCTTGGAATATACTGTCCTCCAATTCATCACATCAGGCGCTCAAATTTGTTCGGATTCCTACACTACTCGATCTAGCTAGCATGATTGAAACACCCCGCACGGCCGCACCACTTAACTAACTTTAATTGATGAATTAGATAATTAAGTAAAATTAATTAAATAACTAATGACTAAATTACAAGATGATTAAGTTTCTATAAACATACGATCAGACCAAATTACAGTATCAGAACACTAAATAAATAAATACATTCGCGATTTTCATTCTCGCAAATAATATACTTCAACTCACAAACATTACAATCTCATACGCTTTACATGCATACAAAAGAACACAAACTCACAATTGACAAGCTTCTTTAAGACCATTAGAGTTAGCACGATTTGTAGTAGTCGGATCATGCATCTATAAAGAGTCAATAACCAGAAATAGAGAAGAACAAAATCAACAAAATTAGCAAAGCTAACATTGCCGTCAAAACCCATTTTGAGGAAAATAGTATTGAGCGATTAGCTCATTGAGATACCAAACCATCCAGGTCCAGTTGACACCTCTCGCAACCGTAGAGTTTTATCATTCGGTGTAAAAACAAACCTGAGTCAATTCTGAGCACATTTTCACTACCATCTAATCCTAGTAAAAAATAAATTACTAGAGTGCACAACACCCCATCGAAAGCTGTAAATTTTCCACTGCCCAACTCATGCGGCGCACAAGCAGAAGGGATAGAATAACATATAATCTAAGGAACCCACTTTCACTCGTATAATGGATCGTATTGTCGTATCGACCATGGTTCTATCTAAGATGGATAGAACTAGTAACTCTATCTTGTTATTATACATTTCACAATGGGTATGTAGATTATCTAGGGAATTTTACGAGCGAGATCCTAAAAGGTAAACCCAGCGCCTATATTTAGTGCAGTGAAGTGTCAGATGAAGGTGCGTCTGGCCCAACCAATGACTAAAGATACCCTAGTCGAGTGAAGGTATGATATACAAAAAAATAGAGAAAAAAGTTCTGTACTTTGATTTGGACAATGCATATAAGGAAATGCGAAGAACTATTCACAGTAAAAATCGGAATAGGTGTGGATAAATTGGTAGAGAAAAAAGTTCTGTATTTTGATTTGGGCAATGCATCTGAGGAAATGCGAGGAACTATTCACAATAAAAATCAGAATAGATATGAATAAAGTGGTACAAGCCTGTCTTCTGGACTGGAGGCTACGGGAATGAAATAGAGGTTCTATCTTGTCATACGAGTGATCAATAGATTTCTAAATTTAAAATATGAAACCATCTCCAATATAAAACACTTATTTTTGAGATGATGTGAGATGAGATAGAATATATGGAGATGTTGGTTAATGTTCATAAAGTTATATATTTGCTGAGTACCCTCGTACTCACATTTCCTATTATTCTCTCTTGTTTAGATACTAGTCAATCCGGAGTGCTACTGGGTACAGACTATATCTATACGGAGGGCAGCTATGCCGAGTGGGATGGAGTTGACCTTGAGTATGACGCGTATGGGGTGAATGCCCTATACGAGATGTTGGACAAGTAGCAGGCTACTATAAAATCATATGCGGAACCCATAGTATAATAGCATGGTTTTATATGTAGTTCTAATAATTGCATGATTATTAATTAGAAGTACTTCTATTTCTAGTGGTATTGTGATAATCGGGTAACTGTTTAGCCTTTTAACGGACCTTAGCCGTGTGTGGCCACGGTATTATAATATTATTGTACTGTTTATGATTATTGCTCTGCTACAATACTCTAACATGATTTATTAGTTGATAAAATATGAATTTATTACTAGTATCATTACCTAAGACAATTGCGTTATGTACGGGACCCATGCACGGTGAAATTAAAGCAGCCAATAAGCGCATCCACGCCCTCCTTTCATGACCCGAGAAAAAAAAAAGATGGTGCGCGCAATTGATGTAGAGCATTTGCTTAATTTGCACTTACTAAATGGGGCGAGCAACTTGCTAAAAGAAACATATGTGAAATGAAATAAAGCTAGGAGAGGGAACAGCAATATCTGGATCCTTTGATGTATAAAATCAACATTGCTGTTTTTGGCAATGCAGTAGTGCTAGTTTAGCTCTTGGTGGTAGCCATCATGCGTGCATGGTGGCCTTTGAGTTGCACACTATCTATACTTGAATTTGCACCATGCGTCGATCTCATACGGCTAGCACACTATCTAGAAAGTAGCACAACGAATTGAAGTCATTGCTAGCTGCTACTCTCCATCCATATGCCATAAACAAAAGGAAAAATAAAAAAGGAATAGAAGGAAAGGAGAGAAAAAGAATTGAAGGAGCAGAGAAGAAAAGATGCAGCCCTGGTTCTCCGTTAGTGGACCTTTCTGTTTTGTGCTGCAACACTTTTTGTCGAGGCCAAAAAATGCACACACAACCTCTTTCTTCACCGGCCAGGGAACTTTGGCTGAGAGGGTTACCGCTTCCTGATGTCTAAAAGAAATCATACTATTTCTGTCTAAAAGAATAAAAAGAATAAAAAGTTAGCAAGTAAATTAAGTGGTGTCTACAAGTTAGTTATTGTAAATAGTATAAATATAAATCGATTGAGAGTGAAAAAGAATATGATCCTATACCTATGCATGCTGGTTGTTTCGGTTTGTGTTGACCTCTCGGGTGCAAATGTCGTCCTAGTTTTTCAGGGGCATCTCGCTTTACAGCTTAGTCCTCGGGAGCGGCGCCAAGCTATTAGCTAGCTGGCTGGAATTGCGACTGTTCCTCACTACAATCGTACGTGGTGCTAACATTGACATCAATTGGCTTGAATTGACTGACACTTGTTAGCACTAGGATTGTTCGCCCTTTAGGGACATTGACATATATATACTAGCACCGGAAGTGCAACATCACATCATGCTAACCACTATACAGATCAAAAAAAGAAAGAAACAATAATTTATAGAAGGGCTTTTATAGAAAAAACAAGAGCTCACATGTATTTACAGGAAAATAGAGGGCTTTTCTAAAAAAGAATTTATGCGTAATTATCAAAAAATCATGGAGCTTTATCTCGTAAAGAAGGGCTAACATCGTGCTAACCACTATGCGGATCGACGAAAAAGAGTCGACAATCTATAGAGAAACTTTTGTGAAAAAATTGAGAACTCCATGTATTTACAGAAAAGCGGAGGGCTTTATAACCAGAGAGAGTAGTTGGCAGCTAGAAAAAGTTAGCTCTAACCCATCAGGGCGCTCCCAGCAGCATATTACTTCAGCTTGCAACTGAGAGGAGAGAGATTTTAGATACAAATACTCCAACAACTCATTACTTTGTTTCTAAAAGATACAAAATGAATTAATTATTACATAGGATCTACATGTCACTCTCTCTTCCTCTCTTCCACTTGCCCACCTTCACTTCCCTTTTATCGGTCCACTTGCCTACCTCAGTACCCCTCTAAGGCTAAGTTCGATTCAACTTGGCTTTGGTTTTGGCTTATATGTACTACAGTGACTAGTTTTTAAATGGTATATTTTTTCAATGTGGGGTCAACAGAAAAATTATAATAAAAAGTGTACTGAGCTTACCTATACTGGCCAAAATCGTATACGACTATTTTCCTCCATATATTGCCTCTCATAAACAGTCAGAATTAAAAAAATTAAGCCATAAGCCACAGCAAAAAATAACCCACTCTAAGACTATGCTCATTTAAGTTTAAGCTTTTAGCTTATAGTTTCTTAATTTTGTTATTTTTTTGTTTTTTAGGCTTTTTGTCTTTTCTTTTTTTATTTATTCCTTTTGTACTGTTAGTGATGTTATAATATTTTTTCTATTTTTCTTTTTTAATTTAATTATGATAAAAAAAACTAACACCAGCTATAATATAAAAAAACTCAAACAGTACTAAATAAGCTCAGGCTTATAAGCCAGAATGAACACCAAGTAACAAGCTCTCTCTTCTCCCATTATCTATCTTTTCTACGTCATCCAAAATTTGATGTGACAATTATACAGTGACAAATAGAAACAACTGCTATGAAAGTCCTCACTGATCGATCATCTACCAATAATACCAAAACTAAGGCTCTGTTCAAAAATATTATGCCTTTTAACTGAAATGACACTTTAGCGATTGTTAGTTTTTCTAAGTTAAATAAAAACAAAGAGAAAAATTAAAAAGACTGTTTGAAAGGGACATAAAGCAAGCACTAAAGCAAACAAAGAAGGTTATACTCGCGTAGATAGAGATAGATACTCCTCCCAGTCCCAGCTAAGATAGATAGTTGAATGAAAGGCAAAAAAAGCTAGAAAAAGAGCAAAAGTGCGTGCACCATCCATGTATACATCACAAGCTAGCTAGCGGCCGAATGTCTATATTTCTTCTGACTTTTCATCGGGCGTAGTGGTGCTGATACAGAGTGTGGTACTACCTTAACTCTTGTCTGTCCAGATCAGGTGATCGATTCCCACCAGACTGAGCGGTGATCGTTTTAGCGATAGTTTTTGATTTTTGATTTTTTTTAAAGTAGCTAACTTTTTTTACTGTAGTTGAGTTAGTGGATAGTGTAGTGAATAGTGAAACTAAAAGCTGAAGTCGAAACGATCACCTGACTACCGCATCAGACTCGCTGAGTTCCAAGGTTTTTTTAGAACTAGGGCCTATTTGAAACACTAAAATTTAATAGATATTTTCATAAGAATTATATTATTTTTTGGTAAGATTCATACAAAATTTCGCATTTCAAACAGAACCATAATTATATTTAGGAGTAGACATTGAACCGTAATCACCACGACACGTAAGGACTTGCAGGTAGATACGGTATAGGAAGTAATTATAAAGTTTTTTTATTTATGTGTTCCGAAGAATGTGTGAGGTTGTTTGTGCCTCATTGTTGGTCCCCTTTCGAACTAGTTATTTTCGTGTTGTGGGTGTGATATACCAGGAGGCAGCGTGCATTTTGTGAGGGTCAATGTTACGTGTAAAGCATGATATTTGTACGTACATAGCTTTCTCTCCCGCCTTCTTCTCAGCATCTGTCGCCGTCCCTCTCCCACCCCCCCTGTTTAGTTCATTTCATCTTGACTCCAATTGGAGTCAATTCTAAGTTTGCTTTCGACAAATGTGTATCTATAAGCTTCCTCCGTTCAACATATAAGATGTATTTCAACTCTGCACGTAAATTAAGGGACGTTTGGAATAGCGATAACTTTTAAATTTTGCTAAAATTTTACTATAGTTGGTTTACTTTTCACTGTAGCTCAGTTTGTTTATTAGGTATAATTAAATTTAAAAAATATATAAAAATAAAAATGGTATGCTAAAATATAAAAAATGGCCTGCGGTCTTGGCAACACCGCACGGCTGCCCGTGTGGCACCCCCTGACGTATCGCCCTCAAATCAATTCCGCACGGTCGAGATACCAATTCTGCAATTTTCGCACAACGAATGCTGTTCTTACAAGAAGGCAACGAAAACGCATCGTCAATTCGTCATGGCCAAAAACTCACAGATAGATCACTAGCTTTGTATGTATATACTGCGGTGCTCGCTGTACGTATATAGCTAGCGTGTGCTATCTGGCAGCTGCCTGGGAGCACTACGTACTACTCTACTTCTTCTTCCAAGACGTTCCAATTAATTAGTATTCAGAAGAGCCCCGTTCAAAAAAGAAAAAAAAAAGTATTCAGAAGAGAAGGACAAGGACAGCAACATTTGGGAATTGACCTGACGATCGATCGATTGATAGATAGTGAGTGGGGCGTGGGCTTTTGTCCGCTTTCGCAGTCCACGACGCGGGATGATCCAGCTTCCATCTCCATGTAGCTAGCTTAGCTCAATTAGCTGGAGCAACCTTCTCATCTCGTCTTTCTTCCTTTCCCTTAATTTTTATAGCAACCATACCACCACCTCCCATAGTTTATCTTTAATTTCGTTTGCAAGAATTTATCTTTAATTCTTTGCATTGTCCGTGGTGAAATAATTTATGTTTTATTTTTAAAAATTTTAAATTTAATTACACTAGCACAGCTAGTCATACACTAATTAAAAAAAAAGTCAAGTTAAGCAGGCCAAAGAATCTAAACAACTAGTAGTACCCTGTAATCATTAAGCTCGATCGATTAGACCTTGCAGGTTGTCCTCTTTCAGCCGCCAAGTAAGCCAATTAATAAGAGGGTGATTGTTTAGCGATAGCTTTTAGTTTTTGATTGAAATTTCATTGTAATTGGTTTTTTTCACTGTAGCTGAGTTAATGGATAGTGTAGTGAATAATGAAAAAAAAGCTGAAGCTAGAAGTTGAAACTGAAAAAAAAAACAAACCGATCACCCTCTAAATCGATGTATGTTTACGGACTCTAGGCATAATTTCAGTACTAGTACCTTTTCTTTCTAAAGACGATCTTTTTTTTTTATGCTAGCTTGAATATCTAAGCTTTGAACCCCGGTGAAACATTTGGAATCCACGGGTGGCTAGGAGCTAAGAAGCTGCCTAGCTCACATGCGTGCGTGGTCATGCACATATAACAAGGAAGTGAATGAACGCAAGCATGGGACAGCCCAAGGAACCGTTTTTCTTTCAACACGTAGATGGGAATGGGATCAGTCTGTCCTGGGCAGCTCCTAGCTAGTAGCACGCACTAGTCGGCTGCCCCCACATGCATGCATCACCCACCATCCATGGAGTCGCTTGCATCACAGAGAGGGAGGGAGGCATTCATTCATATGTGCATGTCTAGCTTGTCTTGTATCATCAGTCTCCAGAATTGGCGTCCTTGGCCTAAATATGGAGAGAGATAATGTTGGACTCGTCGTGTTGGTTTGGTACACAGTTGATGCAGCAACGATCGATCTGAATTCCTAGCTATATATGTACATCTACAGGCAGCGTTGCATTTCGAGCCGAGGACCTCATTTCCCGGGGGCCACAGCCAATTTTGTGTGGCTGCGCGCCATCCATGTCCGTTGCCACGAAACGGCAAAGCAAATTAGCAATTAAGTTAAGCTATAGGAAAGCCACCGGTTTAATTTCCTTTCCTGCTACTCGTGAGTGAGTATCTCCCGATCGACGTGCACAAGCAAATCTGCATGCAGCCTGATGGATCAAACCACTAGCTAATTGCATGGGCAAGGGAGAGCCAGAGAGAGAATCAGGCAGGCAGAGCTTAATTGCTTGTAGGTGTAGCTAGAGGAGGTCGATCGATCGAGAGTCCGGAACCGAATTAATTAATTAATTAATGGCGGGCCTTCTCCTCCTCCTGCTGGTCGACGTCGTGGCGATGGCGTGCGCCCTGCTCACCGTCCCTGCCGCCGCCCTCTTCCACCCGCACGACCTCCTCCCCTCTTTCGACTCCGGCAGCGGCAACCCGCAGCAGCAGCCGCACTCGTTCACCGACGGGCGCGGCACGTACAAGTTCATGGCGCACGAGTTCCTGGAGGCGCACAACCGGGTGCGCGCCAGGTACGGCGTGCCGCCGCTGCGGTGGAGCAGCAAGCTGGCCAAGTACGCGCGGCGGTGGTCGTCGGCGCGGCGGTTGGACTGCGTGCTGATGCACTCGCCGGACTCGCCCTACGGGGAGAACGTGTTCTGGGGCACCGGCTGGGACTGGCGCGCCGAAGACGCCGTGAGCAGCTGGGCCAGCGAGGCCGCCTTCTACGACTGGCGCTCCCAGGCGTGCCTGCCCGGGCAGATGTGCGGCCACTTCACGCAGCTCGTCTGGAACGACACCGAGCTCGTCGGATGCGGCCGCTCCGAGTGCTTCGCCGGCGGCGTCTTCATCACCTGCTCCTACGACCCGCCGGGGAACTGGCAGGGCGAGGCGCCGCTCAGCTAGAATTTTCTATCCATCCATTGTTATCTTCGTGTTACTCGTGCACGCGCATCTTCATGTCCAACTAGGGAAAAAGGAACAGGCAAGGCAAATTGAGGGCACCTTAACTCAATTGGGCTTCACGTGTGTATGGGCCGGTCCCGCCCTCCGTTTAAATCATTTTGCTTATTCATCGGTCAGCCGCGCCAGATTTTCTTTCTAAGATAACTAGAGTGTTTTTAGCCCTTGCTTCATCAAACAAGTGGGTCAGCAGCAGAAGCCAGCCAGCTCAAGGACGCGTTTTTGCATTAAACCAACATGGATGGCAAACGAATTCTCCTGCGAACTGCGATGCCATTCGTACCAAGCGCCCGAGGCAGGATTTTCAAAGATCGAAATTAATGTACATACAGAAATGAAATGGTCTGTTGATTCAATTGCTCGTACTCCAATGATTCAGGCTAGAAAGACTAGGATTTCGCAGTAATGGACACACTGATCTGATGAATCAAGAAATACCATATATAACTGTTATTCCACGGTCGGCAAAATATTACATCCATCGGTTTACTCCTTAAGACCACGGAGATTAGACCTAAAGCGACTAACAAGGTGGACGGGCCCCCTACTCCCTATGCAATGCGGCCCATCGGATTAGTAATACGGTAACAGTCTTTGTTTTATTCTCTCTTTACGATGATGATGCATGGCAACTATACAGACAGATATATATATAAGTTACTCCTGGGTTCTTCGCTGCTATCAGATATGCATTCCTGCCCTGCCTCTCAATGGCCGTTCTCGCGCGATCCATATCCGTAGGGGTTCTTGCTTGCCCAATTCCACTGGTCTCTGCACATCTCCTCCACCCCATACTTGGCCCTGTTGTGTTCACACGTCAAAGCGAGTTTAGGACGACGAAATACTAGCACAGATCACTTCTTAAAGCAGCATCATCGTTACTGTTACTGTTGTTACTACACTGCTGGGGGGGATGGAACGCTTACTTCCATTTCAGTTCCTTCTCAGCTTTGGCAGTTGCAGCGTAAACTATCTCAGCATCTCCAGGCCTTCGTCCAGCGTAAATGAGCGGGATTTTCTGTACAGGTTGGGGACAAATTCACTTTAGGATATCCAGCATCGGCAGCTCACGACCCACTGATGCTCGAAAGGTTACCTTTCCAGAAACTTTGTCGAATGCAGCAACCATTTCCAGGACTGATGTGCCCTTTCCAGTACCGAGATTGTACACTTCACACCCTGGATCACATTCATTACTACAGGTCAGAACACTCGTGATACAATACAAAAAGACTAAAAGAGAGCCGTCATTTGTTTTATGTGCTACACGGCTCGTTTGCTAACATCAAGGCATGGGAGCAAGCTTGTCCATACCTATTCTATCCGGGTCTTCGTAGAGCTTCCTCAAGGCTGCCATGTGACCATCAGCCAGATCAACAACATGGATATAATCCCGTACCTGCCACGTGTTTACATACTAGTTAGGACATGCGGAAAACTGTGCTTGAATGGTCGATTATGGATCGGACGATGATCCAAGAACAGAGCAAACATACCCCTGTTCCATCCTTTGTGTTGTAGTCGGTCCCATAAACTGTAAGCGCAGGCCTCCTCCCAACTGCTACCTGCTGCACATAGGGCATCAGGTTATTTGGGATCCCACAGGGGTCCTCACCGATGTATCCACTTGGGTGAGCCCCAACAGGGTTGAAGTATCGAAGCAGTATAATCTTCCAGTCAGGGTCTGAGCGATAGACATCACGGCAGATATCTTCAATGATAAGCTGCACACAATCATAGCAAGACATTAGAGCTTTTGCACAAGACAATAATAAAATGGCCCAATTGGGGGATGGAAAAGAACCTTGGTTCGCCCGTAGGGGTTCATCGCGCAAAGGGGGAATTCTTCTGTGCAGGGCACTTCCTTTGGCCACCCATAGACGGTTGCCGATGATGAGAACACCAACTGGAAAGGTAACAAAAAAAAGATGTTCGTTTAGCATTCAGAAAACCAGACCAGCTGATCTTTCCTTTAGCATTCAGAAAACCAGACCGGCTGATCTAACGCATACATTACTCGAACCTGGCTGCATTTATGCAGAATGCAGGGTAATGACTTGAAGAGTAGAGTCTACAGACCCAGATGATTATTTTTTGTTAAAAAAAAAACCTATGGCAGGAGCTCTGCCCATTCATAGAAAAAGCTAGGGCCAGCAAAAGCTGGGGCCAAGCGTGGCTCCGTGACACAAATTTACAAGTTAGCTGCATGATGGAGGGAGGTCACCTGCCTGGTCCAGAGCAAGCACTGGTATCCTGTGACCCAGCAATTGCAAAGCAGGAGGCGCAACCAATAAAGGAGGAAAAGCAGAGCACGACTCCTCCTTACAACAGAATGCACAGCCAGAGGAGGAGGAAAGGTGGTGTACCTTCTTGCAACCATGAGCAGCCATCACCTCCAGAAGAGTAATTGTGCCAACGAGGTTGTTGTCATAGTAAAGCAGGGGCTTCTGCACGCTTTCGCCAACAGCTTTCAGCCCAGCAAAGTGGATGACAGCCTCGAACCTGCAGCGCAAATGTTTCCGAGAATTCAGAGCCACTAGAGACCAGGTCTCCGGGCAATAGACTAACACACTTGTAACATAGGAAGCACCGATACTCCGTTGAACTGCCGTACCCGTGTCCGATACGTATCCGATACGGCGATACGTTCCGATGCGCGGCGATACGGTATCGGCGGAGTATCGGTAAATTTCAACCGAAAAATAAATTAAAAAATTTCCGATACGGTACGACACGGGCGCGTCTGGCAGCGATCTGGCGCCCATTTACTTTCAGCCCACCGCCCAACGAACGCCCTTACTGACCGCCGACGCCCGACGCCCCGCTCGGCCTCCCGCCGCTCCCCGGCTCCATAGGCGCGCCTCGGTGCCTCTCGCCGGATCGGCGCGCGCCGGTGCCTCTCCCGCCGCGCGCCTCTCTCGGCTCGCGCCTCCACGCGCCTCACAGCGACGCCGCCTCCGGCTGTCTCCCGCTGGCGCGCCGCTCTCCGCCGCGCGCCCCGACCGCTCTCCACGCGACGCCGCCTCTACGCCGGCCGTCGCGCCAACCGCCTCCCGCCGGCGCGCCGCCTCCCCGCCGCTCTCCACGCCGGCTCCACGCGACGTCGCCTCCCAACCGATGTATCCTTGTTTTTGGAAAATATCGTATCGCCGTATCCGTATCGCCGTACCCGTATCGCGTATCGGGGCATCCTAGCTTGTAACGGCAAGGGCACGGGCTACGGAGTTCAGGAGACCTTCCGATAACTAATTTAAGCTACTAATACCGACGGACAACCGGGCATGAGCATAACCACTAGAGACAACTTTCCAGCTCTGGAGAAATCAATCAATCAATCAATCATTCATTCTGGCAGCTCGCTCGGGATGGCACCTAGCGTAATAAACGCCTGCAAACCGGTGAAGCACCAGATTCGCCTGGCAGGCAGGTCCACAGCTTGATTCCCACCATAAACTATATGAAGACGCTAATTATTTGGAGTATCAAGGCGCTAATTATTTGGAGTAACAAGCCTTTCAGTTTGATGGTCCTAAGAAAACCGCAAGCGTTGCACCGGCCAGCTCTTCCTCCTGACGACTAGTACAGGAGATCACTAATGATTGAAACCGCCGGCCAGGAGCAGGGTCTCTCCCCGAGGACTCTGTTGTCATGGAGGAGTACGACGCTAATTATAGTCAACTACGGTTTTTAAAAAGAAATTTTCAACTCCGTCTTGTTATCTTAATTATCATGTCCTGGGGTGGGGACAGAGGAGAGGCTTCTCTTGATGGCACCCAAAAAAAGCGCAGGAGGCTCGGCTTCTTTCCACTCTTAACGCCCAAGACTCGGAATCAACAGCGAAGTTTTGGTACCATACCTTTGCGAAGAGAAGATCTCCTCCAGAGCTCCCTTGTCACGAAGGTCAACCTGCAGCAGTCAGAATCGGTACGTGAGAAACAGTGCAGACTGTAGAGGAACATTTGCAGGTTTCGAATGGGGTATTAAGGCCGGAGGACAGCGATGTGCGGGAGTGCCAACCGAGGCCGGTAATCATGCATCCAAGTTAGGCTGGGCTGGGCAGCCGCGGACTCCTGACGCGTTTGTCCCGGGCGGGCAGTCAGTTGGTTGGTTGGTCTTTGGCCGGCAAGCAAGGAAGCATCCTGCTTACGTCCATGTGGCGGTGGCGCGCGTGGAATTGGAATTGGACTCCGGAGATGGAGCCGTCGCGTCCCATGCCACCAACGCCCGCCCTTGCTTCCCACGCAACCAAACCTCAACTCGTCTCGCATCCAGGCCATGCCGATGGTGTGACCCAGCCGCCAAACAAGAGCGAGGAAGAAAACACCGCAGTCCTCTCACCAATACTAAGATTGGATTGGGGGTTCGAATCTTACACAGTTGCCGCACGGCACGGCCGAACGGCAATTGGCCGAGCCGCATCTCGGTGGCGGTGGTATTAATAATTCCTTATTTGTGGAGTGGAACGAAAAAAAAAGGATCTTTTCCTGCTAAAAACAGAGGATTTGATTTCGTTCGTTTCCCTTGCCGCAGAATAATATCGTAACCGCCATCCCAGACCCCCCCCCCCCCCCCCCCAGATCGAGTAATTCAAGGAAGCAGCAGCAGTGCCATGAAACCACCGCGCAATCTGATGGAAAACCAGGACGGGGCGATTCTGAATTCTCTCCCTGGCCTGGTAGAATCAAATTATAGGGAATAACAAGTTGGCGAGTTGGCTGGCTCTCCGAGTCCGAGGGAATGGATTTAACGCAGAATCAATCCCCAAACCAAACTCGAGCGAGGATGGAGATGACGATGGAAACAGGAAAGAATCGATCGGGAAAAAATACTAGCAAAGAAGAAGAATGAAGGGACCTTGTGGAAGTCGAGGTTGTTGCCGTTGTGGCCTGCGAGCTCTGCGACGCGGACGAGGGCGACCTCGGAGGCGTTGTCGAGGTTGTCGATGACGACGACGCGGAAGCCCTGCTGGAGCAGCTGCAGGACGGTGTGGCTGCCGATGTAGCCGGCGCCGCCCGTCACCAGGATGGTCCGAAGCACCGCCGAAACCATCTTCTTGTCGACTCGTTTGGCTGGGCTCGTGAATGCCTTCTTGTGTTGAGTCTCTCGCTCGCTTCTTCCTTCGGTTTGGTTTGGTTTGGTTTGGCTTGGCTTGGCTGGCATCGTCGCAGGCATGGCGTGATATATAGCCAGGCCAGGGGCAGTTTCGTGTACCCGCCCCGCTCCTTAACGGGTTGCGGTTCGTCCACGTGTACGGAGATCCGCCAAGGATAGGGATACGCGTCTTGCGCTACTAGTTTTTTGGGTTTCCTTCGTCCAGGGATATATTATATCTCTATTTAACAAAGTCGGTCACTTTTCAATGTCAAGATTCGTGCAAATCAACCCTAATCGTGCGTCCCCCGCCTGCCAAACCCTCGATCTTGCGAGGTCGACGGGTCGCAAGAAAGACAGCGAAGTCTGCCTGCACAAGCCGTACTCCTACGCAGGAGACAAATTCGGTCAACTATTTGGCGTGTAGAACCAGGAGCCCTTTTCACCAGTGCACGGAACAGTTCGTTTGTTCTCGAGAGAAGGGAAGCGAAGCGGTCGGCATTGGCGGTTGGAGTGACAACCAATCGCGCGGCTACGCGTGTCAGCCACCGACCGTTAAGCAAGCAGCAGTCAGCTGTGACCACGTCGTCCGCACCTTCCCTTCCCTTCCATTGCTCCCGCACCCGACCGTCGACTGGCACCTCCTGTTGCTACTACCATCATACGGCGCTATTCCTCCTGTTCGTTGCTACTACCATCAGAAAAAAAAATGTTCTGCTCCTACTGTACAACCAGATTAGCATGCTAAGCACCCTTTCCAATACTCCCATGCATGCTGGTTGAGCTTCCTCGATCGAGCTGCTAATAAACAGATTAGCACGATACTTGTTCTTATCAATTTGTCATATACCGAGACAGACAGCCAGACATATGCCGATCCCATACCCCCGACATTTCCAGCATATCTACAGCAGGTAAGGTTCCAGAACGTGTCAGCAGCAGCATCTCCTTTTACGAGAGGGAGAAGCAAAAAATAAACAAAGGAGGTGAGGTGGCACACCCACATACTGGGATGATTCTTCTTGTTAACTCAGCTCCATACACTTGGCAAACCCATCTACTCGTACTCATCTTCTCTCTCTTTTTTTAGCTCAAGCTAAGACTTTTCTTATTATTAAGAATTAATATATATTAAATTATTTTAACTATTATTAAGCTTTGATCGACCTGAACTCGAGCTTTGGAACTAGGCAAGATCTAGGCTCAGATACTAACTCGGGCTCATCTGAGCTCGGATGGAGCTTCTACCAAACTCGAACTTAGGAGATCAGGCTCGCTTGAGCTCGACTCGACTCATTTACAGCTCTAGTTAGGCTATGTCTAAGGTAAGGGAGTAAGCTTCGGCTTTCGAAAAAATATCCGTACGATTATAGGGGAACATTACAATTTCCTATCCCCTTCATAAATGGTCCCCAGGGCATTGCGGCAGAGAAGGGAATTCTTGTACATAGTAATATTCATACATCTCTACCGTTGTAGCCACAGCTGACTTGCCCAACTGTCGCGTTGTATGAGTATTGCGCTAACACCGGCCACTTGGCTCCAGCCAGTCGTGTCGTTAATTCGGTGTCACTGTCAGATGATTTATAGGGGTATCGTATACTAGCTAGGAATGAAAGAAAAATGGTGATGGTCCAAGGAGAGCTATCTTCCCGGGCGGCTAGCACACGGAGCGATCGATCGATCGATCGTTTTCAGCCATTGGTCGGCCCGTAGCCTCCCTCTTTTCGATTTATAACCTATAGTTTATCATCATCTTAAATAAATAAATAAATAAGATAGTTTTTTTACGTTGTTTCGAATCAATTTATTGAGACAACCTTTTTTAAAACAAATTATCGATCTATCGATATTTAATTTGTTTATATCTTATACTATAGTAAAAATCATAAATCATAGATAAAAAAAATCCACTCATAAACGAAACGTTGACGTCCAGATCCTCCAATCCAACCCGGTCCTGTCATGAAAGGATGAGCTAATCGAACAAAAAGGAGGGAGAGCTTCGTCTTTTGTCTACTCCAGCACCAGCGGGCAGCAGCAACTAGAGATGAATGAATGAATGAATGATGAGGATGCACATCATGTAATGTTTATCTCATCCTCTAGCTTGCGTCAGATAACCTAGCAGCTCCTCGTGATTCTTATCCGATACGTGTTGCATGCAGAGTCTAGGAAGGAAATCAAAAGGTGAGGCGTGTGAGGATTGATCTCGTTCGCTCGAGCTGAGAGTCGCAGACGACGTCGTCAGTGATCCACATGTACAAGTAAGAGCATCAATCTGCCGCGCTCTGATAAGCTTGGCGGCTGCGTTCCGCGGAAACGCCAGCTTTTTTTACTGTACAAAATTTTATCTTTTTCTGTTTATCTTTTTTATTTTACGTTTTTTATTTTTTTTATATTCCTTTGCATTATTTGTGATGAACTAATATGTTTTTTTATTTTTAATTATTTAAATTTAATTATGCAAAATAAGCTAACTCAGCTACAGTAAAAAATCATAAACCACCACTATTCTGAACACCCCGGAGCCGGTCCGTTCGGCCCTACATGATTGCCGTTCTCCGCTGGTGCTGCACTGGAAACAGTTTTTTTGCTCATAGGGCATATTTACCCGATTATCCACCGTTGATTTGCATGCATGCGTGTATTTGGAGGCATGGGAAATATAACACAAAATGCCCCCTCCCCCTGCCTCTTCTCTCTCATTGTCTCTTGTAATGATCCTATTTTTAGAATATACTTGTCATACCTTCCGCTGTAGCACTGGAATTCAGTTGCAGACAACAAAGCATCATATCTACTCACAAACATTAAAAATATTAACTTGATTAAAATATGATCTAACGGTCAACTTTAATAACTTTATGGATGTTGTTTTAATATCGATCTTACGTATGATTTTTTGGATTCGGGAGAAAGCACTCAAGGCTCTTGTATGATCATGTAGAGTGAAGACACGAGAATTTTATCCAGGTTCGGACCTTCTTCTAAGAAAATAATAACCCTACGTCATGTGTTATTATTGCTAAGAAAAAGCTTACAAGTGTAGACAGTGTGAGGAATTACACCACTTACAGAATCGATTACTCCTTACCGGGACCTATCTCTCGCCTCACCTCTCTCTTTTCTCAAGATCTATCCCTTATATTGTCGGAAAATCGGTGGCGATTGCTTCTTGCCAGAAGGTGTCTTGACACTTCAGGAGCTAACCGTTAGACATCGGTTATTGTCAGAGAGACGTGGGCAACAGTTCACCGTAGGATGGTTGGTCGTTAATTAGAGAACAATCAAACTGTTGTGATAGGACTCATGGCTAAGTAGTCGTAGCAAGTCTTACGACTAGGTAATCATAGCAGAACTTACGGAGTAGTCGCAGTGAGACTTACGACTATTCTATGAAATTTCTCTCTTATCGCTAAGAGGCATATTATCGTTGTAATATGATGATATAATAAATAAGAGAATCATTATATCCTTATCAATGGGCATCCAAGCCCAAAACTTATATCTAGAAGAACCAAAGAAATTCTCACTGGAATGCTTGAATGCGGTCGTAATCCTAACAGGAAAATTTAAAGCATCATTTCTTCTTCTGGTATCTATTCTGATGAAAATAATTAAGATTGAGTACACTAGATATTTAGCAAGCCACATAAAAAATGTTATTTAACTAATTGCCAGTATTTCAAGAGATAGAATGTGTTGAGTTTGTTGTTATTATATTTGTGGATGTAAGTTTGTTGGTAAAGAACTTTGTATTTAAAACACCAAAACAATTCTTAATTAACAAAAAGTGGGTTTGTTATCCACAAATTTCATATCAAAAATATTCCAAATTCTACTTATGCCTTCTTGTTCGAGTACCATTTGATATACTCTATAGAGTTGTATAGTTTTACCTATAAGATTTCTCAAACTCTCAATGTTCAAAGTTCAAACAAGTAATAGGTAACGTATGACTAAGTTGAGAAAATAAGATATTTCATTGCTCTCCTCTTTCTGGTCTATACTCGATAGGTTATAAAATACACGTAACAGGAAACTAGATGATAACATAGAAAAATAAATTTAAATAAGTTCCTACTTTAAAAAATACATGCTAGAAATAAAATACAATAAAATAACTAAAAGATATAAATAACCAAATGCAATAAAATAACTAAAAGGATATAAATAACCAAGGAGCTCCGCCCCTGGTTCGCCCCCAAGTCAAAGCCCATGCTTTCGGCGTAATACTCTGCTACGCTGTGTACTCGACGTTGCTGGTCTTGCCAATTTTATAGGTCAACAACGCTCGATAGCTTAAATCTGAAACGTATACGTAGGCACCTTACTTTCTTTTGACTCCATCCTAGCTAGTACTCGTCACAAAAGAAAATCGTTTGAAACATCGATGTCGTTTGAAATACAACTTTAACCACTCATTTATATTATACTATATTTATAAAAACTAATAATATTATAATAATATAGAAATAATTTTTGAGCCAAAGTTTTAGAATGTTTTACCAGCAAAAGTAAGCCATCAACCTAGCATCATTAAATAAATTACATGCATCAATCTCAATTAACTGACACGGATCCAAATGCCGTTTACATCATGTGCAGCAGGAACGTACGTACTACTGCTACTGCTACTACGTCAAACCTGGTTGATGGCAAAAATATTGTCATAGTTGAGAATAGACCTTTCCTTAGTGGCAAAAGCAAAAACAAATTACTCGGACGTCAGCCGAGCCGAGCAGAGCAGCGCTAGCAATCTGTGGGGACGAAGGCGAGCAGCTAGCATGCATCGATCCAAAATAAGGCGGCCGGCGCTCCAGGTTTGTCTCTGCTCCCCCGGCTGCCATCCATTGGGGGACATGGTGGTGGAGAGCCAAGAAGGCATTCCTTTTCCTTTTCCTTTCCCAACACGACGTTGGCTAGAGGTGAGGAGAGGGGGCAGGCCACATCGATCCCATCTGATTCGCCCATCGACCAACGCCATGGCGTGCCTCATCCTCAGATCCCCGCCGGTGCTGCTCCTCCCGCTAGTGCTGCTCGTCCTCCTCTCCCACCTCCCCTCCACCACCCCGGCCACCGTCACCCCTCTCAGCAACCTCTTCAAGAGAACCGACGCCTCCTCCTCATCGGCGCCATCCACCACCCGCCAGCCACCACAAGAGCACAAGGACGACGACGACGACAAGCAGGGTAATAAGGCGCCGGCGCCGATGGTGTCGCCGACGAACGGCGCTGGGTGGTACAAGGGCATGGCCCGGGAGTTCGTCAACGGGCACAACAAGGTCCGGGCGCGCTACGGCTTGCCGCCGGTGATGTGGGACAACAAGCTGGCGCGGTACGCGCGGCGGTGGGCCAACGCCATGCGCAAGGACTGCGTGCTCAAGCACTCCACCGGCAGGTACGGCGAGAGCGTGTTCGTGGGGAGGGACGGCTGGAACGCCACCGCCGAGGACGCGCTCTGGATGTGGGGCGCCGAGGAGCCCATCTACGACAAGCAGACCGGCAACTGCACCAGCCGCCGCCGCTTCAGGGAGTGCGGCCACTTCGCGCTCATGGTCAACAAGGACAGCCGGAGGATCGGATGCGGCCGAGCAGAGTGCTTCGATGGCGTCGGCGTCTTCATCTCATGCAACTACTACTTCCTTGACCGTGACTGATCATGCACGCATGTGCTCATCACAAATGCTAACTAAAGCAAGCCATCTTCTTGTACTTCTCCCAACTCACTGCACCAGCCAGCCAGCCAGTGGGCGTTCAAGGAGCCAGCTAGCTAGCTTGCCTGCCTTTTCTTTCCAGTTTTGGAGGAACGGGGACTTCACATGTACACACTAGTCTCCTTGCTGCTGTAGATGCTTCCATCAATACGTACACACGTTTCTTTTCTTTCCTCTCGCTGCAAAATTAATACGAGGGGAAGCACTCGGTACAGTAACTAATACCTGCCTTGCAATATAATCTTGATCAAGGTGCAGCTCAAACATACATATCACAGATTAGCAGTGATTCACAATTGCAATATAACTGCGAAATCATGTTCATGTTGGGTCGTCCATGATGCCACATGGATCCTGACATTGAGCAATCTAAAACTGACTGATCTAGTCCACAACTTGTCCAAATTAAGCACTTCTTGCAACGGTCAGTGGATGATGGGCTTGAGCGGGTGCGCCCTCAGCTTTGATAGGTCCAGCCTTGCATCCAGCTCTTCATCCACCTCGCCCACGACACTTCTGCACATCCCAAGACCAACGATGGGATAAAGATTCAACTTCAGTTAGGTTCAGTTAGGCAGAGTACTAAACAGGTCTAGAAAAGAAGGCAGGCAGTACCAAACAAATCTATAGAAGGTATAAAAGGGAGCAATAATCAACTCAAAGGACAATGACAAAATAACATACATGTTGTCGCCCCTGATAATGTACAGACCAAGAACAAGTTGTTGTACTCCCTCCTGCAAAGTACAATAACGTTTCTCGTGAGTGCTGAAAAATTCAAATGTACCCCTAAGTTCTCACACACAGCAGAGACTAAAGAATAACGAGAGAAAGGCACTGGTTCCTAGCTGTCTATAGGCGTATGCAATAGACAAGTGCATGAGAAGAGTTGGCTGATCGCTTTGGATTTTCATTCACCCATTTATGCACATGTTAGTCACTACTAGATAGGTAGGTTAAAGCCCCAATCACAGCCTAACTCAAAATCATCATAAATCAATTGCCTGCATATTGTTAGGCCAGAATTCTGCACTGCCGAAATAACAAAGGCATTTCGAAGCCCGATCCAACGACAAAAGTTGTATAAGGGAAATTATGCACTGAACCAACCATTTTCTCCTGGGGCCGTTTAAGATGCAAGAATGTTGCAGATATTTCGTAGGAAAGAGAGCAAATCCTCTATTACTATGAAAATCCTTTATTCCAAATAGGGCCAAGGCACTAAGGAAAACACCTAAACAGATTACTATACGAGGGTCACTGAGCAAACAAAGGAAAAGGGACTGGGCAACTAATGCTGCAAAAGTTGCTTTGATAAACTCGGGTGGTAGCAGAAATATAACAGAGAAGCTAACCACATAATAGCATGACAAACGGATGTCTTCTGAAAAACTGAATGTATACAAGCACAGCATAATCAGATCATTAGACGGTATGCCCAGAAGCACCTCAAGCAAACTTGGCATTTGGCAATATATAGATATGAGATAAAAAAAAATTTATCAAATCCTTCAACCTAAGATGACAGTAAATGGAATTCATCTAAACATATAGACCAAGTATTCAACTACAGGGTAACTCATGATTCGTCGTAAACTCATGTTGCAGGAAATTAATTTTACTTTAAAAAGAATAATCATGGTAGATGCAAGCAACAGAGACTCATTAGGCGTGTATAATCATCACGAGAAAATTAACCCAGTGATTAAAATTAAAGTTCCTTACTATGACAAACAGTCACATTTGAAAATAATTTGTCCAGTCTTAAGGGGCAATCTGAGGGTACAGCACTACATCCTACTAAATTATTCAATTTCTTATTTTAAGGCATCACGAGATAAACCTGTTTCCAATTCCAGAATTTACTGAACTGATAAAAAGCATTTCCAAAGCAAACCAAAGAACAGAAGTTCCATAACAGAGCGCCATAAAGATTCACTGAGGTAGTAAGCAAAAATGACCAAACAACTAATGCTGCAGAACTTAATCTTACAAGACTGGCAACAGATCTAAAAGCAGAGTAACTATTAGTACGACCAGCTGGCAACTTCTAAAAATTATTAAAGTAATGAATTCATGAAGTTGGAGATGTATAGCGCAACTTGTCAGATTATCAGAGGACATGCAGTTATATTACTGAGCACTCAAGCAGACTTGTCGAGATATTGATGTGTGATCAAAATGATGTAACCTATGATGCCAGTACATGGGAACTCATTTAAACATCCGAATCGAAACCAAGAATTGAGGTACAGGATAACATGAAATTTTCTGTAAATTATATGTTGCAAGAAATCAGTGTCCCCAATAGTATCACGTAAAGAAGAGCTCAGTACAAAGAAGTCGGTGAGTTTAGGGGTGCGCTAACCTTTGTAGAGTACACCCTCTCATGGGACTCATCGAGAATAATGTTGGTCGCCTGATCAAATCCTCTCAAAGTCCCCTGAAGAACATCAAAATTATTCAACAGGCTGTAGAGAAAATTCCTGGAGGTCCTTATGAGAATTTAGAAGTCCGACGCTTTAAGAAAGCAAAGAATTCCGAATGGAATGATTTTGAATATCGATTTCTTGGTAAAAAACCTTCGCCCAATTTTGAATTGTCAAAACAAGAGCTTTATGTAAGAGTGGAAGCTCCAAAAGGTGAATTAGGAATTTATCTGGTAGGAGATGATAGTCTTTTCCCCTGGAGATGGAAAATTCGTCCACCCGGTTTTATTAATTTGCAAATTCTTCCTCAACTAGTTAAAAAAATGAAATTGGCTGATATCATGACGATATTAGGTAGTATAGATATCATTATGGGGGAAGTTGATCGTTGAAATGATAATAGATAGGGTAGAGGTAGAAACTATCAATTCTTTTTCGAAATCGGAATTATTAAAAGAAGTCTATGGACTGATATGGATTCTACCTATTTTGACCCTCCTACTGGGAATCACAATAGAAGTACTGGTAATTGTGTGGTTAGAAAGAGAAATATCCGCATCGATACAACAACGTATTGGTCCTGAATATGCTGGCCCCCTGGGACTGCTTCAAGCTATAGCCGATGGAACTAAGCTCCTTTTTAAGGAAGATATCCTGCCATCCCGAGGAGATATTCCTTTATTTAGCATTGGACCTTCTATAGCAGTCATATCAATTTTATTAAGTTTTTTAGTTATCCCAAAGGATATCATTTTGTTTTAGCCGATCTTAGTATTGGTGTTTTTTATGGATTGCATTTCAAGTATTGCTCCTATTGGTCTTCTTATGGCAGGATATAGCTCAAATAATAAATATTGTTTTTTAGGCGGTCTACGATCTGCAGCTCAATCTATTAGTTATGAAATACTATTAGCTTTTTGTGTGCTAGCAATATCTCTACGTGTGATTCGTTAACAACACACGAGGAAGCAGCGCGAACACATAAGTTTTACCAAGCCAGCGGCAACAACGAATAAGGGGTTTAGATTAGGTTAATTGGGCTTACCACAATGTTACGTCCGTCGTTTGTGATCACAGAAATCACCTCTGCGAAAGGAAAACAACATCAGTAATAGCAGCAATCGAAATCTCGGTTGCTCAGCTTGGGTAAAAGAAGAAGATGCTACTCACGGTCGACTAGCGATTCGAGCGCCGGACCGCCGGATGACATCCTGTCGAGAGATTCGAGAATTCACCGCCACCACCGCCGGTTCTTCGCGTGAGGGGACCGTAACTCGCCGCCGCCTTCGCCTCTCCCCGCCGGAGTTGGATGCGGCGCCGATGGGTGCGTGTGATTTTGGACGGGAAAACGAAGACAAAACCCTAGCCTAGCCCCTTTGGGTTCTACTTGCGCACTTCCAATCGTTGGCCGGACGGGCCGGGCAGAGTAATGGTGATGGGCCGTTTTGTCCTTCTCGGCCCCAAGCGGCTTTACTTTACCCTTCAAACAAAACTCAGGCCCAACTTTCTTCTCCTGTCCGTATTCAGGTTACTTACTTCAGACTAAACATTTCTGTGCGGTCAAATGATTTTCGTTGTAGTAAAGTTTCTGCTACTCCAACTCAATTTGAAAAAGGAAATCTTCAGCTACAAAGTTAAAAACCAAATTAAAAAAACTTGGTGTTATCTCTGTTGTGGGGGCAGGTCCTCACCTACATCCATTCGACATACTGGTCCAAAAGGCCCAATAAGATATATAAAAAATATGTATACCTTAAGAGTAGTACTCACAATTAGAGGTAACATTGTAAAAGATGCCTTATGATCATGTATATATGCCTCCTCGAGATGAACAAGGGGGCAAGGATTTTTCATTCTATACACTACATACTAGTCCCCTCATTTACTGTTTGATCTGTAGCCCTAACAATTGGCACTATCCGTAGGGATTGGATAAACAAGTCATGAGCCAGAGAGACGATGGCACCTAAGAAGGCGAGACGACAATGAAAAAAAAGCGAAGCACGACGGCGGCGGTCGCCAAAGCTAGGGTCATGATGGGCAGACAGCCGACGTTGACACGACTGTCGACGCTAACATCCGGACTAGCTCCTCGTGTCGACGTCGACATGGCCATGTAGTGTTGAAACTTATTCTCTTCTGCTTACCAAAGACACAGTGTCCATAGAACTTCAACTGGTCGACGCTTTGACTATCAAGTCCTTAATACCAACTTCACTCATACATCCTAGATGCGTGTGCCATAGATTAATTCGATTAGTATTAGACAATCTGGTCAAAGAAATATAGGCAGTTCCGACTAGAGTAGTGCATTAAAAATAATATAAATTTGTTACCTTCATATCACCTTTCATCGCAATAAAAAGCGTCTTTGGAGACTTATAGGACTTCACCTCCACTTGAAAACTTGTATCGTTTGGTATCAAGAGTATTAAATGAAATAGGCTCTTTTTTAAGCCTATAATATGTCGAACGTTCGACAAAATTCTAATGATGCCATCAAATATCTTGATCTAGACAGAAACAATGCTTGTAATTTTGCATAGAGTATTATTTTCCATCAACACTAATCAACAGGGTTGCTTTATAGTTAACGAACTAATCACAGTTCAGACTCATATAGAAATTACAAGCTGAATCAAAAATCTATTCATTGTCAGATTTAGAATCACTGATAAAGGCAACAAGGATATCTCTTTCTGAAATTTCTTTAGTAACAATGGTGGTATTGGCTTCTTCATCTTGTCGATCTTTCTTGGAAATATTGTTCCTTTTCTCATTGTTTTGGAGTTTCCAGAATTCGGATATGTCGTAACTATTTTTCTTGCAATAACATCATAACTTCTTCTTCTTATTTTAGAGCGGCCTCAAATTTTGCTCTTGCTCCTGAAATTCCTAGTTGAAGATCTCTCAATTTGTCTTCCACGAACAGACAAATTTTCTGCATGCAAACTTGAGTTTTCGCTCAACACCATGATTTTTAGCTTCTTTTTTACATGTAGAGCATCACAAACCTCCTTGAGGATGAGAATGTCCTGACTATAAAGAATTATTTCTCTAGACGTAGAGAATGAACCAGACAGTGAGCAGAGTAGAATAAGATCTAATCTTCATCATCGTATTTGACCTTCATTGCTTCAAGATCGGCGATGATATCTTTAAAAGTGGTCAAGTAGTTTAACATATATCCGCCTTTTGCCATCTGAGCGAAAAAAAGCTTCTGCTTCAGCATCTTGCTGGTTAAATCCTTAGCCAAGCATATCTGTTTCAATTTTAGCCATAATGTAACAGCGATAGTCTCCTTTTTAACCTCTTAGAGAATATTGTTAGATAAATAAAAATGAATCTAATAGAGAGCCTTACGATCTCTTCTTTGCTTTTGCACGGTGGACCATACATCGGGCATCTTGTTGATTCCTAATAAGGTATAATCTAAATCGAGCTATACTAGAATAGCTTGCATCTTGATCTAACATAAGGAAAATCTTGTGTCTCGGTCAAGCAACAGAAGATCATACTTCATTATTGCCATATCAAGAGTGCTCTAGATTGATCTATACAAAGAATGTGGCTCTAATACCACTTGTTAGAATCGGATATCACTTGTTACAAAATCAATAAGACAAAATATGAAACGATCAAGAACACGAGACAAAGGTTTAATGTGGGAACCCTTCCGGATGAAAAACCATAAATACATAATCGGCGAAATCACTACATAAGTAAAAGTTACAAGCAAGGAAAACCTCAATGTATCTTAACCATGCGACTACAGAGTATACACACACACACACACACACACACATATATATATATATATATATATATATATATATATATATATATATATATATATATATATATATATATATGTGTGTGTGTGTGTGTGTGTGTGTGTGTGTGTGTGTTTAAGAACAAGGATACATATATAGGTTAAGAGTCAAAATCCCTAATGAAGAATGAACAGAGTCATAGTTAGCAATAAAACATATAGAATAGTAAACTTTCTAAAGATGAGAACAACACCTCATTTGAAGAGTCTCAGAAAATAATGATGTAGAGTTGTAATAGAATGATACCTCTAGTATTCATATCTAACTCCAGTCGACGTACACACTTAGAGTATCTCATCTGATAACCCAATAATGATTTTAATTATAATTTTAGATCAATTCGTATTGCTTTCTGATTAAACTTTTTAGACAGTCGTAAAGACTAGCAGTGATCCATCCGGACATGGACCCTAGAATTCTATCTAGATACATTTTCTCCTCTCTTGCGTGTTTTTTTACTCCCCCTCGTCCTCTCCACATCCGGCGTTCTCCGGCGGCGGTGCCCACGAGCCACCGTCCGGATTCAACCGGGATAATCCAAGTCCGGTTGCGGCGTAGATGTGGTGCTGGTACTGGGCTAGCGTGTAGTGGAGATCCATCCGGACTTGGACTGCAACAACCCTTATTCTTTTGTTGTTGGTAAGGAACCCTAGCTTTCTTGGGTGGATTTGATTCTTCTAAGAGTTGGCGATCAAATCCCCAAATCTTCTTTTTCTTTCTCTCCATTCAGTTCTAGGGTTCGTTCGGTTAGGTTCGCAAGATCGTTCTCGATCGACCCCATAGAACTTGGCACCCAAGCGCAAGGTGCGGCTGCGGTTTATTTTCCAGAAATTCTGCTGAAACCCCATGTCTCCCACGTACGTTAGTGCTATGAGCCGTCCAGCTATTTTGCTTTGCCTGCACAATATGTTTGGAATAAAATCAATGTGTCATCCATCCATACACACCGTAAGCAGCCCACCTCATGAGCCTAGTGTGCTAGTTTGTCTCGGCAAGCAAGCTAAGCAATGCCGATTTTTATGGCTAGCAGCTCTTAAGTGAGGCAACTTGCCAGGGTTTGTTTCCTTTGATTTGGCATGATGTATCCGGTCTATTCAACTGTAAAGTAGAAAGTACAGTGTTAAAAGCCAAAGAAATCATCTTACCAACACTGCAAGAAAAGGAGGATTTGGCACGAAGAAAATTCTTCATAATATATTCGCTATGGGGGATTTGAAGATGCAAAAAACACACACTGAAGACAGTTGTGTGCATAATAATTTACAGCTGTGTCTTCCTTAATCTCTTCACAAGTGCATTTTTCTGTATTTTAGGAACACGTGCACCTAAAACTGCTTCATTTGGATACCAAAAGCAGTTACTCAGTCTACAGTACCTCTTCTTTATCTCAGTTGAGAGGCAGGACGCAAATGTTCTTCTGAGAAATGAGAGCTTGACAGATTTTTATGTTACTTCTCTCTTGCATAATTTAGTTTGGTGCCGAAGGCTTTATTGTCCTGTATTAATCCTTTGCTTGTTGTAGGGCCCGCACTTTGTGGTGATCACTATTGTAATCAATGGAGAGCACCGAACCCCTCCAGGTAAAACAGCCACTTTGCCTTCTTGTTGTTTCTGCAAGTACTTCAAATACAAACTTCACTGTTGTTTTGTTTAGTTGTGATGATTGATTGGTGCTGATTTTGTGTTGAATCTGGTAGGATTTAGCGGTTAGATGTATTCCATCTGGAATTGCAGCTTTGATGGTCCATGCCATAATTTATAGATATCACATATATCCAATTCAGGCCTTGCTTCATTTAATAGTTTTAAGCATCATAAATTGTTATGATCAGATAGGTAATTTTCATCTATAAATTACCTACCGTGTGTGTGTTATTTTTGGCCCTTCGCCTACTGAGCTCTCTTGCAGTAAGCTTTGACAGATAATGGCATGGTAGCATGTTAACAAACTGTTTTTGTGGTTGTCTTGTTACACTTAGTAAAGCCTCAACTCTTCATAGACAAGTTTGTCATTATGCAAATTGCAAAAAAAAAAAAAAGAACCTGTTTCTATTGATTTCATTTTGCATAATAGGTGTGGTTCTTTCCTGTTTATTTTGGTTGTTTCCACTTCACAGTGATTTTTCAGCAAGTTCTCTTTGGAAAACTGGGTTCAGTATTCTGTTAACCTTTACTCTCACAGTCTCACTCTTAACAGGTTTAAATGTTTAAATAGTAATGTGTAGCAAGTGCACTGTTTGCCCTTCAAAAAAACCTAGAACATTTTCTCGTCCAATGTTTCCTACAATGCTATCCTCTTCTTAGGTGTTGCATAGATGTGAGGAACAACCTAATGATTGTACTTAATAATGCAAATTTAGAATATGAGTCGGTTACTAAGTTTTTGTATGGTCCTTAAACATGTGGCTGTGTTGGCTGCGTTTCATTTCATTCTGGTGATAAGTCAGTATACATCATGCAATGACTTATGATAGTCGAAAATGAAAACAGTAGTGAGCTTTTAGTAGTTCAACGAGCTGAGTTAATTTTTCTGCATCTGTAATGGGCTGAGTTAATTTCTCTGCATCTGTAATGAACTGAGTTAATTTCTCTGCATCTGTAATGAACTGAGTTAATTTCTCTTCATCTGTAATGAACTGAGTTAATTTCTCTGCATCTGTACAATCTCAAATTTTGTCAGTAGATGGTGCTTAGAGTTTTATCTTCAATTTCAAATCAATTGAAATCTGTTTACAGTAGTCAAAATCTGAATGCTCTCTATTTATTTTTGTCATCTCATTTTTCTATATTGTGATATAACAAGATGTGGAGCACCTATTGATTAATGTACTTCTTCGATGTATTTCTCAGGATATCATGTGTGAGTTTCGTGCTGGTAAGATGTCCCTTGATGGAACGCGTGTGATCCCAGACACACGCAAGGGCCTCGTTCGTATTGGAAGGGTATGCATGCTCACAATTCTAGTCATCTCTCATTCAAGTTCTATTCTGTCAACAAAACTTCTAAGGTATTACATTCTTACATTCATTGGAATTTCCCATGCTATTATATGTCCACTTTTTTGTAGGGTGAAGAAGGCTTGGTTCATTTTCAATGGCTTGATCGTGGACAGAACATAGTTGAAGATGTATCCTCTTGTGCACGTATATTTATAGACATCTCTTACTCATATCTGTTACTCCTGCTTTTCGTTCTAGTCTATCTCAGATAGATTACTGTGGTTCTATCCTTGATTCCATTTTTCAAAGGATCAAATCGTCTTCCCTGATGAGGCTGTCTTTGGGAAGGTATGGAGTTGTATAGAATATTGATTCAAGTTTGATATGTTCTCCAAGATCAGTTTAGTGAACTCCTGTACTTCAGCGATCAAACCTAGTTTACCTCATTAGGTAACAGAATCTTCTGGAAGGGTTTACATCTTGAAGTTCAGGCATGATAGCAGGAAATTTTTCTTCTGGATGCAGGTCAGTTATGTGTGAAAGATTATGTTGTGAATGCCATGCAAGTCTACACACCCTCTTAACATTTGACTTCCATTGTGCTCTTTATTACGCAGGAGGCAAATGCTGATGGGGACTCACAAATATGTTGCCAAGTTAATGCCTACATAAATCGACCAGTAGGTATGATTTGAATGTTTGGGTGTTAACTCTCAATTATGTGCTCATCTTGCTCTTGATTGGTGGTCTTAAGTTGTACTGCTGTGCAGATGGTGAGGCAATTTCTATTGAAGCAGAAATGTCACAAGAAGATACAGCTGATGATGATATCTCTTCCAGGTACGTGATGAACTGCTACATCCAGTCTTGTCTGAGCAGTGAGCACATGTCATGGCTCCAGCCTATGCATATGCAATGGGCAACACGGTGCAACTTAGACGTTTTCGTCTTAATCTTGATTTCTGAATGGACATCATAGCAACAGATGGATGTATGGCCATTAGAAACTACAGATCTATTCCTTGTAATGTCACATATAAGTTAACATCATCTTCATCTGGCTGAATTTTTCACTCCCCTCATTTGCACCATGATGTTTTTGCAATTATATCTATCAAAGCATGCCTTTTTACATGTTGTCTCTTGTATGGCACGATTGCAGTTCTGTCATCTTGATTCCATAAGTTTCATTTCCATTTTACTACATCTGTTTTCTACCTTTATGCTTTATAGTTACCTGTTCTACACACGAATGTTGAGTTTTGGGTACCATGGCCAAATTGCTAATTATATCCCCCTTCTCTTTTCCTTCTTTCTTCCATGTATTCGTTAGGGCTGGGAATTTAGTTGATCAGAGCATGACTGCTGATTTGGCTGGTGAAGTGACATCTGCTGCTGGACCTGTACGACTGGAAGACCTGCAGAGAATATTGAGTGCTATACAACCATCAGGTATCAACTGCAAATCATGTCCTTTTGGGTATGTTCTTCTGTTCTACCTGCTTCTCAAATTTTTACCTACATTATCCTGGTAATTTCAGATGCCATGTCAGATCCTGATGCTGGTAAGTTCCATACTGAATTGATGCACTTTTGTGTATGACTTGCTTTCTGTATCATTATTTTGGTTGGTATGACAGGATTAGGATTAGGAGACATGTTGAAGCCTGATTTGGTCTTACCACTAATTGAAACTTTGCCCATTGAACAGTTGGCATCATATCTTCCAGAGGTTTGCATTAGTTATCCTGGCTTTCAGTTCAGTTGACCCTTCCATTCATTTTCTGGTAATTGCTCAATTCCAGGGTTCATGGACTGCTGTTGATATTCTTGAACTACTTCAAAGTCCTCCTTTGCGACAGCAAGTAGATGCTTTTACCCATGTTAGTTACTCATCTTTCTGTTCCACATATATGTGATAATGTTTCATGTGTTAATGTGGCATGCTGATTTTGATGTTTGCTTGTCTGACGACAGGTGCTACGGACCGGACAAATAGATCTAGCTCAATTTGGAGTTGACCCTAGTAAATGTAATCCATTTCATTTTCCTTTACAGACTACAAGTTTTCATTTCTTTGCACTAAATGGTTTTGTTATGCATAGGATGTAGCATTCTTCTGGGATTTTTATTTGGAAAATAAAAGAGCGAGAAGTAAAAACTGTTTGTGACATGGTATTACCTATAAAAACGAGATGATTTGGGCTCGCCTGTGGCTCAATCCCTTGTGTATTTCCCCGCAGAAAAAAAATCGGTTGCAACAGAACTCAATGAGCATGGATGGCTGGCAACTTGTCATCTAGCTTTTTCTGTCTAGAGCTTGTGTGGAGGTGACCCATGCCCTGAATTTGGTGATTGCAGCATGCCAACCATCCATGACGCTAGTTGCTGAACTTTGAAAGTGTTCTTTTTTATATATAAATTTTGGAATTGGAGTGATATCTCCCATATCCAAGGTGCTAAATCTAGGTACTTTTGGGGGTTGGGTTGGAGTGTGGATATAGTACTATATTGGAGGATGGTACATGCCCCGTTTTACCAAAAGCTGATTTCAAACACTAGTGGTAGAGAAATGCATCTAATTTGGCTGTCTGAAACTACTTTTTGGTTTTTTTTGTGGCAGATAAATTCACAGTTGCCTCATTCCTGGAGGCATTGGAAGACTCCGTGGCAGAAGCTTCTACAGCTGGAGACAAGGATTCGCAGTCCCAGAGAGGTGGTGGAAATGATCCCATGGACGAGAGTTGATGTGGCAGCATGTCTAGGTGGCAACCTTAATGCGAATAGCTCATGGACTTTGTTTACGAACTGGATGAGGGAAAAGACAAATGCTTTCTTAGGTGCCATTTCATGACAAAAATATTTTGAAAATCAACAGTGCTCTTCTGTATACAGGAGGCATTTTTACTATCCAACGTTGTGATGTACCATTCATTATCCATGGTCAGGGTTTGGCGGTTTAGCCTGTTGTCTTTGTAGAGGGTTAGTGGCCTTATAATGCTAACGACAAAGACGCATTGCGAATGAGCGGGGTGGGTCACATTACATGATGCAGCCCTTGCAACTGCCGCCATGATGAGCAGCGGCTCGTGAGCACACCGGCCGGCGCCTCTGTTCCCGGAGCTGGACTCCCTCTTCCTCCCCTCTATTTGCTGCAAGCCTCGTGCCCCGTTTGCGCTGCAGGCTACCTTGTAGTAATGTCTACTCTAAGAGAGTCAGTTTAGTGATCAATGGACCTATTGTTATAGACGCATTTGTGGGCAAAACTTGTCATCAACAGCGACAGGCGGCGTCATCGGCAATGCCAAGATTGGCTGCAGCAGCCGCTGATCGAGACACAGCAAACGGCGGCGGCGGCGGTAACGCAAAGAGCTATTAGGAAATTCTATCGTATAATTAAAAATACTCATCAGTAATAGTATGATATCTCTATATTAGGAATTCTATGGTAGAAAGTACTCTTTTAGTATTAGTATGATAACTCTCGTAGTTTCGGAAGCACCTAACTCTATAAAAGGTAGCCAATTATGGTTCAGAGAAGGAACAAAGAAATCAACAGCTTTCAAAAGTCCTTTTTGGCCATGGAACCATTGCAAAATGTGTGCAAAAGTCAAAACATTTCAATTTGAGCAGCCATCTCCTTTGCCAACAAACTAGCAAAGATATGCGTTGCACACTCTTCCACAACTTATCAGTCCCGAATCTATAAAAACTAATAGCAGGTAAAAATGAGATAATAATAGCCAGGTGCAACACTCAATAATGTACCACCTAGGTTTTTACCATTAGATACATCCTATGTTATCGTATACACTTTTGACAAATTACAACCCTAATTTCTAAATTTAACTTTATTTTGTGTTTGTGTAAAAAAACTTTAAAATTTATCATTAGTTGCTCTCCAAGTTATCACCTACGTTTTTAACAAATTACCACCTAATTTTTTTAAATTAACCACCATTTTGTATTTGTATAAATTAAGTAGTTCAAAATTTACCATTAACTAGACGTCTAGTTATCACCAAAGAATTTACCTATCTATCCCAACGGAGAAGCTAGAAACCGAAAGTCCAACGGAGAAGCTGAAATGAGCGGATGATAGATTTGGCGACTACAAAAAAAAAAGGTGAGACCTTTTGAATGCTCCACATATGCCCTACATCACGGTCTCAAAAAATTCACATTTTTTTCACCAGCATCATTTTATTACTCTCAACATCACTTATCGATGAGCCCCACATAGGAATGGCCCTACAAATTAGTTACTGTATCACCCAACATCACTGATTAATGTACCGGATCAGAAACAGCAAAAAGGTGAGGCCTCTTTGAATGCTCCACAGCTACTCTGCGCATGGGGTCATTGTTGACCACCACGTATTTTATTGTCTGTTACCAAAAGCTAGGCCCAGTAAAAACTTTACCCCACCTATCTTGTAGAATCCACGTCCACGTCCAGTATGGTGCACCATTTTTATCTGTCCACTGACACACACCCGATGCTGCTATGTCACTCGATCCCACGGACCCGCACGACCGATGCCGCTTTGCTCCATCAAACGGACCAAAACCGATGGCGGTAAGACCATCACGCTCCCAGTCGCGTGATAGATTTACCGCAGAGATAAATTGCAGCCACTTAATTTTAATGATATTCTATCTTCTTTTATACATCTTAATGATTTTATTATCAAACGAGGAGAAAGATCGATAAATATGCATATCAAATGGCTTGGCACTGGCAGTGCTAGCTTGGCGTCAAGGCCGGCCGCGACTCCGAACAATAATTATATGCAATTTTTATCTGTTGAATATGACTTTCATAGTTATAGATTTCAGACTTGTAATTTAAGGAAGTTCATAAATTCAGATAAGAAATATAAATTCAAACAAAAAAATAAGGTTAAGACTTACTTACCTTCTCGGGTGACGACGAAAGATGCGGCGCGGCGAGTGTTCGATAACCTGGCAGTGGCAGTGGCAGGCCCGCGCGCGGTGGGTGGTTCACCTGAGATGCTCCTATATAACTAGTATATCATCGATCTGTCCTTGCCGCGTGGTTCACCTGGTGAATGAACGCAAACCTTAATCGAAAAGACAAGTAACATCGTACTCCTTCCCAGGTCGGTAGCAAACCCTAACCGAAAAATAAAATAAAACGTCTGCTCAATCCTGTTTGGTTGCATACACTGTGTCAAGGTATCATCCATCCTGGATCCGAACATATCAACGCTGCTCTTAATTCCTAGCTTGCACCGACTTCAATTTGCCACGCACGGGAGATATTGCATACTCCAACCATGAACCATTTCATTCATTCAGTCATCGAAGCCATCGAAGAAAGAACAGATTGCCGTTCATCTTAAGGAGCAGCAGTACATAAAATGCACATTTGTTTTCTTCACAAGGAAATGGTGATTAAAAGAAAAGGAATGAAATGAAGCCTAATTGACAAACTATATAGGAGCAAGTTTTCTTAATTTGGTCCTAACAAAATTAGATGATCATCTATCTCCAGCTAGAGGAACCGCAAGCCAACGAAAGCCGGCTCGTCGGCGCTCCAGCCGCTCAGTTGGCAGGCGACAGGCCGCGTGACCTGCGCTGCGACGGGCGCCAAGCCAAGTGTCAGCTCGAGCCCGGGCTGCTGCTGCTGCTCCTCCTCCTCCTCCACGTTCTCTGCGGCTGGTCCCGCGGGCGCTGTGCTCTGCTCCGCCTGGCTGACGTGCGACCCCGCCTCGGCCTCCGACGCGTCCTGGTCCAGCTGGCAGTGCGGCTCCACCTCGGCGGCCATGCCGTCGTCGTCGTGGTTGTCGGACGACTCATGGCTCGAGGCCCGCTGGAACGCGTCGTCCCCCTCCGCCTCCTCGTGGTGTCCTGCGTTTACCTCCTCACGATCCGGCTCCTCTGCCGCCGCCCGCGGCTTGGGCCTGCAGTTGGATGACGCGGAGGAGGCGCGCTTGAAGCGGGTGCGGCCGGCCTTGGCGACCTTGTGGAGGGTAGCTGCGGCGGGGGTGTCCTCCTTGTGGAGCTTGGAGACGTGTCTAATGTCGTGGGCCTTGAGCGGCGGTGTGGGGTTGGCTGCGGCGACCTCGGAGGAGATCTGGACGATGGGCGAGCCCTTGAGCACGGCCTCGACGGCGGCCTGGCACATCTGCCAGTTGCCGGACCAGAGCAGGCCGACGGAGCCGTAGATGGGGTTGACGACCCTCCCGCAAGCCTCGTACAGCAGCGAACGGAAGATAGCTGCGTCACAGACGAGAATTAAAGCGGTGAGATACTGATGCACGCGCGCACGGTGGCCGGCCGGTGCAACTGAACTGACCAACGGGGTACTAACGGATGAGATGAGGGAGGGTGAGAGGCTTAATTACATACCAGGCCTGAGGTTGTGTGGGCCTGCGTTGATGAGGTTCATGAGTCCCGCGCGGCCGTAGAACTTGGCGAGGAAGACGGTGGCGTTGGCCTGCGCGTCGGGGCTCTTGATCCACTGCAGGCACGGGCGGATGCTGCAGCTGTCGCTGCAGCCCTTGCGCAGCACGCGGCACCCGTTGCAGCTCAGCCTCATCCCCCGTCGAGCGATTGACTAAGCTAGCTCCTTGTGACGCTGGGGAAATGGCCGGAGATCGATCGATGGATGTCTTGGAGACAACACTACACTGCTGGTATACAGGTTTGGTTTGGGAGAGGAGAGATTCGGAGGCTCTGATCTGAAATGATGGATGGCGAGCAATGGAGGGGAGGGGAGGGGAGGAGAGGAGAGATGGACTGTCCCTTGTTATGTATGGGTGGAAGGGGGAGAGAGAGGCGGCGCGGCGCGGCGGCAATGGTTTTCCGAAACATCTTTTCTTCCACCGGCCCTCCCCTCCATCCAATTACTTTCAGCTGAGGCCTCTCTCTCTCTCCTGTAGGTGCTCCTGCCCGGATTTGGCTTCCGATTTTGGTTTTTCTCCCGCTTCTTTATGCATCTGCTGTTGGAATTAATATCGACTTAATTTTAGGGCTGGATGATTCTTTTATTTTTCTCCCACCTATAAATTATGCTACAGTATTTGCATACGGTGGTCATAGGCTTAGTTTTGTTTAGTCTGTTTAGACATGGGGCCAGAGTGTAACCCTTTTAAACCCAGACATACCGTCGGAAACAAAAAAAAAACTAACAATAATTGGATGGCGAATCAACTTAGCTCCGAAAATAGATAGCACTGAAGCACACGACCCACACCCGCCTATTTGGGCGAGCGCCATGCCTCAATGAGTAAGAGGGTGCGGTGATCGCTGTAAAACCCGGGGCACGAGCTCGGGGGGAACGGCCGTCGGTGTAGATCTTGGTGGCAGTAGAAAATATTCGAAAGAGAATCAGAGCCTGAAGTTTTGATCCATATATGTCTAAGATCATGCGCTCTTCAAAAAAATGGTGTATCAACAATGAGGCAACATCGAGTGTGACAGCAAAGGCGAGTACGACTACGTCTAGTTCGCCGACGAGAACATGCGAAGTGTCGAGAAGATGTGCTCGTCGTTCTGAGTCAAGTACATAAAGTTGAGTTCAGAATATTGAGAAGATGTGTTTGTCATCCTGAGTCAAGTAAGTAGAGATGAGTCTGGGACGCTAAGGAGGTAACATCAAATAGCTGCGATCAGAACTTGTGGACCCGTTCTTTTTGACTTCTAACTTCTGATTTATGCTATAGTACTAGTTTTATAATAGAGGGTCTTTTCAAAACGGAATCTACAATTCGATTGTAGTAGACACTATACTAATTTTAAATATATTAATTAAAATTATATATTAATATCTCTATCTCCGTACTCTACTTATAAACTGCCAGAATTTAAAAAAATCCGCACATGTATGGTAGAAAACGTAGAGCGACTGTGTTACAGCAGTTTGCATCCAATACAAGCAGATGTGATTCATTTCTGGGAAACCTCCTTACCTGCCCCGGTTTTGCCATCCTCCGACCCTCCCTCTCCGTGGGCTCAAAACCATGCCCGGTCTCCCCCCACACTGCACCACGTTTCTCCTCCTTGCTTTCTGGATTCTCTACTCCATCCATCCATATATATACATATAAACTAACAGACTACTCGGTTAAACTTTTTAAATTAGATTATAGCTCCACCTATACTATAGTTGATTTATTTTACACTATAATTAATAATAACTTATTTAGTATAATTAAATTTTAAAAAATAAAAATAGAAAAAAATATGTTAACCTATCACAGATAATGCATACGAATACGTAAAAAATGGTAAAAAAGCTAAAAAATTAGAAAAAGATGAAATTTAATAATAGTAAAAATAACCTAAAATCAAAAAGTTTAAGCCGAACTAGGATTTACCCGGCGATCAGTATCTGATTAATCTGAAATTTTTTATCTGGGAAAATTCATAACGGGTCTAATCTTCCAAACCGATATCTGGCAAGATGCGCAAGTTTTATCAGGGTCTTTGATCAACGGTGGATGAAACAAAGAGTACATACTGTAGCACAATGTCATTTTCCTATATATATATAAAAGGTGGAAGTGTACTTTTCCTATATATAAATTCCCTCCCCCTCTCGTTCTAGTCACTGCCTCTCATTGTGTTTACCTGCTCCCTCAGGTCAATTAGTCCTTGTTTAGTCACTCCGTGTTAACTAACACTTGTTCAGGGAGGTAGCTAGGTTTCTCATTTCCTCCTATTGTTGCTCCTGTCTAACAAAATTAAAATACTCTTTAATCATTTTAGATATACTCATATACTAATTATAAGATACTCCAATATAAACCATACGTGAAAATTGAAGGGAGTACATAGTTTGTAGCGTATTTTGTAAATACATTCATATATGTACATAAAAAAGAGTATGTCTAAAAAATATACGCACCATCTATGAAAAATTGTACATACCATCTAGATGATCTTAAATACTCATATACTATATATATACATAACCTCCATTACGTGACATACTCTCTACGTTATGAGATACGATATAGAGAGTAATTACAGAGTAGAAAAGAGGCTTCTGATTTCGTACTCCCAAGAGTACATACTTTCACTTTCAATATGCCATTTAATCGAATACTTTATACCTCTTTATCACTTTCGGTACACTTAAATATTAATTATAAGATACTCTAATATAACTTGGTTGAATTTTTTTTGTCAGAATCCTTTATTTTGTTATATATATATATATATATATATATATATATATTCTTTTTATACATAAAAAATATATATGTAAATTATACTATAGAAAGTGACGATTGCACTGGCACAAGTTTATTCACACATATGTATGAGTTAAAATACCAACTACCAAGTTTTCTGGCCAACTGGTCTAGCTAACTCACATGCGTGCAAAAATGTTCTTCCTAGCTTAGAGGTGAATGTGTAAGACGTGTCTTGTACTACTTTGAAAAATATAAGCTAGCTAGCTCTAACAATTTGCTGGCGGGCGGTGCATTAAAGAATCAGAGATCATTAGCTATGGCGCCATGCATTTATATTAGTGATCAAATATTTGGTGGGGAGGATTTTTAATTTGTCGGAGCTGGCCGGGACGATCAGATTACTAGTGTGAACGTCAGCGAAGTACGTACGTCCTAGCAACCAAGAGATCGATCTCGATCTGTAAGTGAAGTACGTACGTCGCTGGTGATCGCAGTAGCCAGTACGTAGTACATCGATCTTGAATTGATTACTGCGTGTTTCTTTTGCTGTGCCATGCATACATGTGGAATCAAACAACCTCTGTTATCAGATCAGATGAATGAAGGGTTGGCCAAGGAGAGCAACATATCCAGTAAGTAGCTAGCCCTCTCTGTATACGAGTGAGGGTACGTTCTTTTGGCTAATTAAGGTCCATAGTTTTTTTTTGTGATCCTAATACGAATACTTATATAAACAAACTAGATACTGATAAATCGATAAGCCGTTTAGAAAATACTATTCTGATAAACCACTTTAAAAAATAACGGAGAAAACGTTTAGTTTATTTGTCCAGAGAAAAAAAATATAAATCATAAGTTATAAACTGTAAATAAGAAAGGCTAAGCAGTACGCCTGAGAGCTACAGTAAAATTTCAATAAAAATAAAAAATTATCGATATTCCGAGCCCCCTAAATTTATTTGCTGGAGTACGTACACAGTAATCGATCCCTAGGTAGCTAGTGTACGTACTGGCAGTTGGCCTGGTGAAAAGAAGCCAAGGAATTTAACGTTAAACAACGGTAACCTAAGTAGTTGTCACTATACTTATATCATTGCACGAGAGTCAGGGAATACCAGGCATGCGCAAATGCGAATTATATTAACCCGAGATTTAAGATGGCATCAATCCTAATAGAATATATAGCACCGTTGCAATTTAAGTACTGCCTGCCCCACTCCAATCCAAATGGAGATGGCTTCCTTTTCCGCGTCCAACTTTCTTTCCAGCTCCTCCTCGTGCCTGGTATTCTCTGATTCTCTATCTCCCTTTGGATTGGAGTGGGGGCAGTGCTTCATTGCAACGGTGCTATATATATTTTTGTTAGGATTGATGCCAGCTTAAATCTCGGGTTAATATAATTCACGTTTGCGCATGGACTTTGTGATGGTCTCCATTTCATAATCGTTACCGCTAGTTTAATTTTTGTGGTTGGTTTGCCTTACATGCATAAACATAGTCCAACTTGCTATGTATTCAAGACTCAAGAGCTACGGCTCAAACGTCGCATTAAAATGCCAACGCCCTTTCGTTCATCCATGGGTCGTGGTATCTACAATAATACTATACAACATGCAACAAGCGATGCATATATTCCTTAAAAGGAATAGATTTGGTAGAAACAATTCATCAATTGTCGTACTGATGCGTTTTGCTCATCACACGCACGGAACTAGCTCACCTGGCTGGCACCAAAGAAGTAGAACCACTCCTACTGATTTGTTTTTTCTCCTCGTACGCAGAAAACAATTGTCATCTAGCACCACTGCAGTCTGCAGGGTTGTAACTGCACGTGGAACCACTGCAGGCAGGCGCAGGGGCACGTCAGTCCAATCAAAAGGCAGCAGTTTCGCCATCTCCGTGGGCTCAAAACCATGCGCGGTTTTGGCCTCCCCATCCCCACGTCACGTTTCTCGTCCTTGTTTTCTGGATTCTCTACTCCAACCTTCCTTTATATATACACTGGTTGATTGCCCTGCCATACATCTTTTACGAACGAAATCATGTCCCATATTCTAAAGCCATAAAATAAAACCATCACCGCTGTCGGCTCATCGAATCATTCCACCATTAATTTTCAGTCGCTGTCAAAGGGTTCTGTATGAGCTTACAAAACTGAAGTTTCTTGGCATTACACAGCTAATTTCTTTTTTAAAAAAATCAATCAAAATTTAGGCCATACGATACAGATCCAATCGTCTAGATTAAATTATGCACACATGTGCTTAGTTGGCACCAACAAGGCCCGCTAGAACTACATCACGCGTCGTCTCCTCATCCTCCGCTCAAGCCTCCCCCATGCTCGTCGCCATCGCCCCTTCCGACGCTTTCTCAAAGCCACGACATCCTCCTCTTTATCTCAAGTGTCCTTCCCTATGCTATGGCCGTCAAAAATCATTTTGAAGACATGATCAAAGGGGGTAACTTGCCTGAGTGTGTTTGTACTTCCACCGTTCCGTTAAAATCATAAATGAGTTAGAAAGGAGTTATATGTGTCCTAATCCATTATCAGAATCAATTTCTAATGATAATTTTTAAATTTTAAAAATAAATTATTTCCTAAATATGATACAAAAATTCTAATTAGACATGCTGTTCAATTTTTTCTCATTTGTTTCAAGATAAAATTTTCTTTTTGTCTAAGTTATTTATTTATTTATTTGATGTCAAATTAATTTAGAGTGTAATGTATTGAAGAATTAGTAGTTGAATAAATAAATAAAGCATAAAAAACAAGTAAGAAGAGAAAAGAAAGAAAATTCTTTAGCCTATTATGGTCCACTAGACCAGACCTCCCTATCTCTCTCTTTCCCTTGCCAAGCGCTGCCCTTAGATCTGCCAACGTCTGTGGCCATCCTGCCGCCGACAACTTCTCCCGCCTTCTCTTCGGTCTTCTCCTTCCCTCCATTTGCTTTTGCTGTCCTCCCTTTCCTCTCTCTCCGATCGGACCGTCTCCAAATCCACCATCATTGGAGGTTTCCCCGGCTGGCCTTCAGCCTACTTCACCTTACCACCACCTTCTCCCCCCTCTCGCTCCCTATCTCTCCTTCTCTCTCCCCTAGGCACCATTGGCTCGATGTTGTCAAATCTGGCACCTTCCCGTCACTGGCCACCCCTCCTCTTTATCTCACTCCTCTATCCCTTTCCCTTGCACCGCCAGCTCGATCTACCGGCGTTGGTGACCTTCACCGCTGATGGCCTTCTTCTCACCCCCCCGAGACCTTGCCACCACCTCCATCGACGATGGCCGGCACGAGCTCACCGACCCCTCCCCCACGCCTATCATCACCACGTGCGTGACCCCCCTTCAACCGCCAGTGCTGTTGGACCCAAGCCGACCACCGCACTCTTGATGGTGGCCTTCTTTTCCTCTTCTCCAAGAGTTAAGTGACACCTCTGTTGGCTCTAGATCCTTCCCCAAGTTCATTGGTGCCAGATCTGACTTTTCACGAGCTCGTTGGTATGGTTGTGGTTTTCCTCGAGCTATTTAGCATGGATTTGAGCTTCGCCGTGCTTCCAAGGTTGTCTGTTATTTTATAATAGTACGTACTATCAAGTTTTCAGGCCAACAAGTCTAGCTAGCCGTGTGCAAAAATGTTACTTCCTAGCTAGATGTAAGGATATGTTCATATTGACTTGTACTTCGAGAAATTATAAGTTAATATGAATATTCAGTTTCTTAAAATAGCTTCTTCATTCCTTACTTTCGTCTCGTTTTGAGGATAAGGTAAAGGGTCATAAGCGCATAACACACCCCTACTTCTATCGCTCCTGTTTTGCACATACATCTCTAGCTCGCTTTCCCTACAGCTCGCCTCCCCCTTATAAAATCATTTTAGCCATTACTATTTATTTTCAGCTAAAAATTATTAGTCACAGCTAATACCAACACGGGTACTTTGAAAAACATAAACCAGCTTGCTAGCTCTAACAATTTGCTGGCGGGCGGTGCATTAAAAAAATAAAGATCATTAATTTGGGCGCCATGCATTATATTAGTGATCGAATATTTGGTGGGGAGGATTTTAATTTGTCAGAGCTGGCCGGGACGATTAGATTACTAGTGTGAACGTGAGTGACACATGGAAATAAATATATATTGATGTGATTTTCAAAATATGTATGCACGTCCTAGCAACCAAGAGATCGATCTCGATCTGTAAGTGAAGTACGTACGTCGCTGGTGATCGCAGTAGCTAGTACTGCGTGTTTCATTTGTTGTGCCATGCATGCATGTGGAACAATTGATCAAACAACCTCTGTTATCAGATCAGATGAGTGAAGGGTTGGCCAAGGAGAGCAACAGATCCAACCAATCAACTAGCACTCTCTACATGTGTATGTAGTACGACGAAGAGCTACAGTGCCTAATTTTTCTGCAGTACGTACACTGTATCGACCCTGAAAAGATTTGATACTGTTTGCAACTGAAATTACAAAAATAGCTATATAAAAACGGTATTGGTAAAAATAGCATTTTCGTCGCCCGATGGTCGGACGGCAGCAATACAAGGGCGACGCGTGGCCCCTGCCATCCCGCGGGTGGACAGCAAGCCACCTGCCGCTCCACCACCGTCCACACTGCGGGACGGCAGGAGCCACACGTCACCCCTGTGTCGCTACCGCCCAGCTACTGAGCGACGAAAACGCTATTTTATCAATACCATTTTTATATGATTATTTTTGTAATTTCGGTTACGAACAGTATCAAATCTGACTTTTGTTTATCGGCCCCTAGCTAGTTAACGGGTTATTCTTGATTTGGCCTAATAGGTAAATCTATTAAATTTTGATTCAGATTATGCAGCCAGTACCACCCTGTAAAGGAGCTAGCTTCAGAGCTCCTCCTATGGAGAGTCTCGACTCTGGAGCCGTGCCTCATGCGTGGGGAAGTACTTAATTGCAACGGTACTATATATTTTATTAGGATTGATGCCATCTTCCTGGGTTAATATAATTCGCATTTGCGCATGGTGGACCTCTGTGATTTCATAATCATTACCACTAGTACTATATTGAAGTACTCTTGTATTTGCTTTGAGAAATCTTTAATTAATTATATTGTCGTGGTGCTAAAGGTTAGAATAGTCGTTATGTCTAATTCGGATTTCATGTCCTCGAAATCTAGGAGTACTGTAAGATCTAGTAAATCCAAACTCTCAAGTACTAAGTGCTAGCAGGAAAGCTCGGTGACCCCGCTCCAATTGATTCATAGCTTAAGTTTTTGACTGAACTTATACTATAGCAACCGTTAATTTTTTTTATAAGGAAAAAATAAAAAATTATATTATCATAAATAATACAAAAAATAAAATAAAAAGATACAGTCAAAAAGAATCCACTCAAAATCTCTTCGGGCATAGTGGGGTGGAACAATTCTTTTTCCCCCCACAAATTTTGGAGCCAAATCCCAGCAGATGGACCTGTTCCCATCTGAGAAAAAGTCCGGGCGTCTCCATCGCTCATGGGCCCATTGGCAGGCACAGCATCGACAGCAGCACAGTGCGTTGGACCGGCCTCCTGGAGGAGCGCGCAAGCAATCAGCAGCCCACAGCAGCGGCCCGCGCAGCCTGCTTGGCTCTGGCCCGACCGCCGCAGCCAGTCCGGCTTGGCGCAGTCCAGCAGAGCGGCTCACCAACAAGTAAGAGTATTTGCAATAAGTAAGAGTATGGTATCCATGAGGAGTGATAGGTATCGTAATGCAAATGTCCAGTCTAAATATTAAATAAACAAGAATTAAATGGCTAATAATAATAAATTGTCAAAATATAAATTGCACGATGTATAATAATTAACAACATTCTGATTGTATTGGTTCTCCACTCATAGGGTTCAGAGGTTCGCTGCGTACCATTGCGGTGTTCACAATATCTTTCTATTTGAAGGAAATGCTGGACATTCAAATAAGCTTTGTTTTATTCGTGAAAAAGATGCAAATTTTGGAACACCCTAGTTTTAACAAATGACTTTGAAAGCTAAAAAATTGAGATGTTACGATAGCCTTTCCTCTTTTCTTTTTCCTAACGGAACTGAGCACAGTAGGTTTTGCCTTGTCCTGTTGACACTTGGCCCGTTTTCTAGGCCCAGTCTGGGCGGCCTAGCTTGTCAAGCTTTGGTACGGATGAAATGAATGTCTATAATTAAATATCGATAAGCCGTTTTTGTAAAGATTGTTTCGATAAGCTGCTTCGAAATAACTACAGAGAAGTTGTCCTGTTTGTTTGTTCGAGAGAATATATAAGATATAAGATAAAAAGACCAGGCTAAAGACAAACACGATATTGGATGCACCATTACTAATGAGTGTTATGCCTGTAATTGGACAGCGAAGGAACTGTTTGACAACTTCGGCCCCGGACCAAGTCTGCGCGTGTCCTTCCTTTTTTTTACACATGAACAGAAAAACTCAATGTATGTCATGTATGAACTCCAGGACTCCCAACATGCATGACTGGAGTGGGCATATTTTTACCGAACCTGCATTACCGAGCCGAATTGAAATGAACAAACCAAAATTGTCGGCAAAATTCCGTTGTCGGTGGTCTTTTCGGTTTTCAATTTGCTGCTATTTGGTGTTCAGTGTTGGGTTCGGTGTTCGTGCCCGAGCGGCTGCTAGTCTCGCCCATCTCCCTTCGCGAGACACCAGGAGCAGGAGGGCAGGCGATGACAAACGAGTAGCCCGCCTCCTTCCTCAGTACAGCCAACCCAACCCCGTCACCCTCCGTTGGCCGCCGCCACCTCCCAACCTAGCTCGAACTCGTGATGGCTGACGTGGTCGCACCGCCAACAGAAGAGCTGGCTGCCGCCTCCATGTCCTCCTCCCCCGATGACCTCGACTCGACACCTAGATCTCTAGCACTCGCATCTGTGCCAGAGCCTTCCTCCTGGCAGTCGGTGAGGGGGAGAGTCGATCTGCGGGCCAGCGAGGGGGAAAGGCGATCGGTGACTGCAAAGAAGTAGCGACGGAGCACGCGGTCGCCGCACCAATGAGGAGTCATCGACTCACCGGCTCACCACACCACCTCAAGCCATGTATGTTGGGTTACGGATGTGTTACACTAGCGTAAATAAAAATTTCTACTATATAAACCATAAATATATGCAAGTAAGAGATTACAAATTGTTATCAATAGACGTGCAGTGCAGCAAAAGAAGAGTTGAAGCAATCAAATTCAATATAGCGCACACCGATATAGTGAAAGTAGTCGATCGTCTAACATTCCGACCAGCGTCCTTGGAAGGCGATCGTCCTTAAGTGATAGTCGATCGTTCTTGGCAGGCTGTGGGCCTCAGCTCTTGCCGCGTGTGTTCACCTGCTGCTGTCGGTTGTCAGGGGAGCTCTGTGGTGGCAATGGCTTGGCTCAGGGTGTTTGTGGAAGGCTGGCGACGATGGCCGTGGGCGGCGGAGCGGTGCCGTACGACGACAGCGAGCTAGAGGTGGTGAAGCTAAGCAATAAGGTAGAGGTTAGTTTTGTGGTAGTGTGATGAAGCTATGAGCACGAGCAATTTAACTAGACTGAAGGCGGAGGTGAGAAATCAATGTAAGGATCATCGGTGTCGATTTGGGTGTTGGGTGTGTCGACATGACATAGCCGAAGTAGAAGGAAATTGTGGCAATGGGGTGGAGTTGTCCGGAAAGAGAGTGAGGGAGTCACTGAACTTAGTTAAGTAGGCGGGTAGCGCCAATAGCGGTGTGGGAGCGTGCTTGACGCATGGATGACAGCATGACCGGGCTTATTGGCGGCGGGAAAGGTGTTGCCTCTCACTGGTGTGAGTGTGTGAGGTGGCACGGTGAGGAGTAGAGTTCACTAGGTGTCGAGCGGCTAGCGATGTTGAGTTGCAGCGGCATGAATCCACGATGGGTCGACACGGTGCTGGTCAACTGCTGCGTTAAGGCTAGGTATGGGCAGTTGGCGAGGTGGTGCAGCCGTTGTGCGGCTTTTGGTGCGGGTGCTGGCGACAGTGTGCGGCAGCGGTAATAGAGGCGATGGTGGAAAGGATTGAGTGCGCCTCTGCATTTGGAAAGCGTATTTCCCCATAAGGAAAGCGGCTTTTTGGCTGAATTTTTTGGATTTGGCAGAAACTCCAAATTCAAGCAAAATCCAAACAAATTCATTTTTTTTTTGAAATTTTGTTGTTTCTTCAACTTCACTCTGTACAGACTACTGACTGGGAGGTTGGAGGCTTGCAATTGTAAGCAACCTCATGATCGAGTCTGCCTGGGAACCCTCTCATCTCCTAGATGGCATGCTATTGTTCACGTACAGTCTCGGGAAGAGAGAGCGTGTCTGAGCCGTCTTGCTTGCTCTGCACAGGCGTCGTCCGTCGCGACTGCCGCTTGGTGGGCACGATAACCTCTTCCGTCCCGGGATCGTCGGCTATGGAGAACCTGTCGTCGTCCTCGTCGCTCTTGAATACCGGGTGCAGGTACGCACCGGCCAGGTACGCTTTCAGATCGAAGTTGGGCTCCCTCGCACGTTCCAGGGTGTCCTTCCGCATTGCCTCCTGCACAAACCAAAATCATAACGTTCAGCACAGAAACTAGCAACACATGCCGCTTCAGATTCCGTTCAGAACATCACCTGTAGTGGGTTTCTCACAAAAGCTGGTTCGTAGCGGTGTTTGCAGTACTTGTAAAACCAAAAGGTTAACACAGGAAGAACGAGAAGCACTGGTGTCGACTCCTCGAAACCTTTTGTACTCAGTAGTCCAAGGAGAAGCAGCTGCGATACTACCAACGCTGCGATTATACGCCCATGCACACTAGGCCAAAATTGTGCGCCACTCTCGTATCGTTGGTTGTAGACATTTATTATCTAAAACAACGTAAGATCAAGTAAGCGAACAAACATAGCAAAATTAAAAACAGTATATTGAATCAGAAGGATGTGTACAACAAGTACCGGAGAGTTCCATGCGACCATATTTTCACTCAACAACTTAGTCGCGCTAACATAGTTGCATTGGTTATATATATAGTACTCCCTCGAGTTACAGATATATATCCCAAAATGCTACTTTGACCGCTAATTTATATTATAATATATTTATAAAACTCAATAAAATTATAATATTATAGAAGTACTTTTTAAGATAAATCTATACATATGATTTTCATGTATCCACTCTAAAATATTTAAAAAAGATATTGATAGTCAAAATTTTAAAAGTTTAGCTGCACATATCCCAAAACATGTATTTGTGACTGTAGGGACTAGTCAATTGTTTTGAGATGAAATAAAAATGAGTGCTCAGTTTGAAGGAAAAGAAGATCCAAAACCATGAAGATTTACTGTCGTTTGTCAAAATAGTCTTTTCTTGAAATTAAGCATACAAGACAAGCTCATTCAGTGGTCATCAGATTTCACTATCGGTGAACATGTAAAAAAATCTCTCAAGAAGTAGGGTTACAGAACTCCTCACCTGGTGGCGGTAGACCACATATGCCAACCCAAAGAACACCAGTATGAAAGGAAGCAAGAACGGTGTCACCACAGCATAGACAAGACCAAGCAAGAAATATAGCTGTATTCGAGGTTCACAGTAGTCAAAACAGATACTACCAGGATCCATTGCCTCGTCTCTGTCCTTTTCAGTCTTCACCAAGAAAAAGTTTTTCAAATGGAAGATTATAAGAGCCTTCAATCTCAATATTTCACCAGCTACACCAGTCCAACCATCAACCATTACATATGTTATGAAAAAAGTTGCCTTCATTGGAATGGCTACACCGATGATCCTTGGTATGCTGAAAAAGAAACGACTTAGACCCACTGGAAATCGCGATCACCGTTTGGTTTCAGTAAGTATTAGGAGGAATGAGTTGTCATATGCACAGGTAAATAGAAGGACATGAAGATTAGTGCGCAATAACGAACACAAACACGAGCCGAAGCTCCAACATCTCATTCATAAAAATCCAACAGTAAAAAACACATGTCTTAATGTAAGCCAAATCTTCAACAGTAACCCATCTCTCTCTTTTTTTTTAAAAAAAAAAGTTCAAGAGTAAAAATCACATGTCTTGGCTCCGTTTCAAAACGGCTTTTACGGATAGTTTTTGGCTAAAATAGGTATTATAGCGGTTGTTAGCCAAAAGGCATTCAATTAAAGGAAAATAAAGAAAAATAAGGGAAAATAGAAAAAAAACGTTATATCTCTAGGAACAATGCAAAGGGGGAAAAAAAAAGAGAAAAAGCCGATTTAAGAAGCCGTGTACGTTCAAAACGACTTCCGTCTTCTAGAAGCTAGAAGTCAAAAGCTGTTTTGAACGGGGCCTTAATGTAATTGCAACAATGTTCTATTCATGTCCAGTTACTACCAAAATTTCGTAGTCCCACAAGTAATTCTCCTAGCTTCTATGGCAATTTCAACTAATTATATGAAGTAACCTAATCTAGAGAACCTAGCATGATCAGTTTCATCAAATTTCTATTATTTATGACCACTTAAGCATCAACAGATTTATGTTTGTTTCTAAAACACAAGCTCCCCATGAATCAAATAAACTATGTCACTAAAAGAAAACCTCAATTTTTTCACTGATCTCTTGAGCATCAATGAATCATGATATCATTAAAGTTGACAAGGCACAGCTTTTCTTTCAATAAAAATACACCATAATGCACTGCTTACAAAATTATCATTGACACAGTGGTCTGGACTCTGGTCCCTGACCAGGACTAGGATTTCGTTTTTCCCAGAATTAGTTGGTAATAAAATTATCATCAACACAGAATGCAACATATGCCTGACAGAAATCAATTCCTCTAAAAAGGGAGAGAACTCAATTGACCATCCAAGGACCTATGTCTTTTTATTGTAAGTGTATAAACAGTGGATGTGGTGGCACAGGGCATACTCATTTGCTGACTGATGGAGGTAGGTATTAAGCTGCTCCAAAGCAGATCCTGTAATGATGCTCCCCAAAAATACGTTGAAGAATAAGAATATATAATACTTAGATGCAGATCTCCGCTCCAGTGATGACTGTGATATCAATCCTTCGAACTTCGACATAAACATCAGTATAGTTGGAAGTAATATGAGGAAGATCTTCAAAGCAATTCCAGGAAGAAACCCTTGGATGAATGATTTAATGAAAGGCCTGCATAATAGTTGACAAACAGAAATCAGGAGATGCCATCAAAAGAACATGCAAAAGACAACCATATAAGCTTTCACACTAATTCTACAGCTACGCTGAATTCTGAAAAAGACTACAGAAATGTCATAAAACTGCTGAATAATCAACATTGGAAAGTAGACTTACTTTTCAATTAAGGGTTTTAGAAATGGAAGGGTCTTCTCTATTCCTTCAAGGTTTGCAAGAGACTGTACAAATGCTATTGGAATGACATAGAAGAAGTTAAGGAAGAAGAATGCCACAGCAATTATCAACCTCCTCACTGTGAGGGAAACAAATGGGATAGATAGATTATTCCAGTACACATCACGAGGTTCTGGAGCCCATTCAGTCAACCAGACAGTTGGATTGCTGGTTTGTTGTGTCTGAGCACAAACTGCTGCACCCCACCGTGAACGAAATGAAACAAAGGCAGCTGGAACAACTGACTTGGGATCCTTCTTGACCTTTTTACGCTCTTCATCTTCCTGTGTATTGTCACGTATTAATCTATAGTTATTCTGACAGTTGACTGTAAACAAAAGATAATGCAGAAAAAAGAATCGAACACATAAAAAGACATATTTACAGAAAAAATACGTTGATTTGTACAAAGGTAAAAAGCAAAAGCATAGATTCAAAGAATAATAATCCTATCAGAACAATACAAATGCCATAACTTACTTCCTTTCCTATCTTCTCAATCTCTGATTTGTAGTATTCAATAGCATCCACCTCAGAACCAAAACATCCAAGAAAGCCAGTCTGTAACATAAGTCCAGAAAAAGGGGAAGGAATTAAAGAAAACAGATCATAATACAACATTCCAATTTTAATGGATATAAACATATCAAGATCCATATGGAGGAGAAATGGATGGCTAATTATTCTCAGGGCTTAACCTTGGTGGTGGGCCTTTTAGATTGATTTCGCTCATACTTGAGTTTGTAGTAATCAAGCCAATTCCGCATTTTCTTCTTCTTTTCAACCAGATCATCAAGTTTATTTGCATTGTAAACTACCTACACAGCAACAAGACTTACAAAGATTATTACCTAACATAAATCATTTAAATAGGGCCTCCATTACCATGTTCGGCAAAGGAAGGAAGATGTGCAAAGATAAGGCATAAAGACAGCAGTTAGTATAAGGAAGAACAAAATTATTATTGTTATTATTTCTAATGAAGTAGCAACAAAAAATCAGTCTGATGCATATGATACTCTAAATCTGATCCATCCAAACCTCATCCAATGAAAAATATGAGTTAGCATATTAGCACCCAGAGATGGTTTTGCACTAGATACTTCCCCTTAACATTTGCATATCATTCTTCAGATGAAATTTAAAATAGACAAACAAATAAAAATATCTCCACCTGATACTTGACAAGTGCAAGCAATTCACCCCCAAGATTTTTTTCTGGAAATCCTTATAGACTCAATTGATAATAATTTCTTGTTGGATTAACATTTGCACTCTTCTCAACATGAAACCAAAAAATGTTTACACTAATTCCGTTAGAAACCATTCATAACTTGCAGAGTACTATGGAAATATGCGGTTCTAATAAATAGAATAACAACATTTACACTAAGCCAATCTACAAAATCAGAAACTAAAGATCCTAACTAAGCAGATTGATAACCTGTTGAAACAAAAACAAAAAACAAAGCTACTGAAGCTCCAGACAGCAATAAGCATCTGAACCTTGGTATCCACAAAATTTAGTAAATATTACCTGGTGTCTTAGATAATGATCAGGATGATTGACAAGGAAGAAATGTTCCACAAGCTCACTAATTGATTCATCAGGATCTGGTGGTATATTCCGCACAAGTACCTAAAAATCCATTTGGTAACTTAAAGTCAAAAAAAATGAAAGGTGCATTAATTTTAGAAAGTTCATTGAGACCATTGCCATCTGCAACATGAATTTTCAAAAAAAGAAGGGATCAAAAACAAGCCCATGTAGAGGTTGCAGTCACAAAGGTTAGGTGCTTTCTACCTAGAATGCGTAAAAAAAAATTGTTGCAGGACTTGTTGATTTGTAAAACCTATAAGATTGGCATCTTAGGCCGAGTAATATAAGGATCTGAATATGAATTTGGCATTTTACATGATTACGAAAAATTTAAAGTGTGTAGTGATTTTATTCCCATGATGTCAGTTAGATGCATTACAATGAAAAGTATGTGCCAGAGCCTTTCAACTTATCCAAGCTGACATACAACACAGACTAAACATTTCAATCAAGATCTACTAAATAGGAAGAGAATAGGCAAACCATACAGTGAACTGGTCTGGTCGGCGTTTCTCTGAAGCAAGAAAGCGCAACCTCATGGCAGCAATTATTTCATACTCCTTCAATAGTACATAGCAGGTCCAAAAGGTAAATGCATAAGCCATAGTCAAGTGAGCAATAAATCTGTACAAAAAATGGAAAAGTATGAGCATCATGAATGTATAAAAATGTGCTAACATCAAAAGAAACCAACAAATATGGCCTGGAAGGCCTATGCTGCATGGACAATATGTAAGAACATGCTTCTGAGCAGAGCCTAAATAGTGCGCCTGCACCTTACTAAGTGGGACACACAAGAGTGGTTCATTGCTCATATCACCTATATAAATGCTAAATAAACAGCAATTCGTAGGGATAATGCACCCTTATGATCCTCCAGCCTGTAAGAAGTTCATACAACTACTGTGTAGTCAGCATGAAGATTAGCAAAATGCTTGAACTTCAGGAAAGATGTCATCCATAAATTAAAAAAACTGTAGTCACAACCATAACTGATTATCAAGAGCATGTATAACGATTAAAGATTGCATATACATAATTTATTTGTGGTAAACCAGTGCCGGTATTAAAGATCTACAACTTCTATGAAACAGATCTGCAAAATATTTCAATAGAGTAATGCAAAAACACACTTGAGGATAGAGATCAAATAATTCAAGTACATGATCTAATTGCTCACCTCTTTGACCCATCGGGTATGTTGGATATGGAAAGTTTGTCAATATCACTGTGGACTACCTTCATGCTTTCTAGGGTGCCATTGGTCCAGTTCACAGGGACCAGAACAAGAAAAGCGAGAATTGTAATTGGAACAAATATCTTGAGCCTGCAACAGTTAGTTAAAAGTTTGATTTTTTATTACGATGAAGTAAAAAATTTTATTAATGTACAGGCATTGGAAGATTGGAACACTTGACATGAGGGATGTTAGATCAAATAATAAAACTACGCAATTTTACATTCGGCATACGGTGCTAAACCATTGCAAAAGAAAAACAAAAGGAGGACAGCAGATGTCTATATATAACATAAATGTGATTGCTGCATACAACTGAAAGAAATAAATGACAACTCAAATGATAATGTGTGGTCCCATTCAGAACAGATGAAGATGCCTCATGAAGCCATATTGTGTTATTTACAAGCACTATGGCTTGTCTCACATATCAGATGTCTATATATAACATAAATGTGATTGCTGCATACAACTGAAAGAAATAAATGACAACTCAAATGATAATGTGTGGTCCCATTCAGAACAGATGAAGATGCCTCATGAAGCCATATTGTGTTATTTACAAGCACTATGGCTTGTCTCACATATCAGACGTCTTTTCAAGACGCAGCGATGCAAAATATACCAATGAAACATATTTAGCATGCATGTACAAAGCCCTGAATTTGGCGGTCATACCCTTAAGAGATTCAAAATGATCAAAAAAAGGTCTATTGGAACAAAGCATCTTCACAATGAAACATGCATGTCGAAAAAAGGACTGGTTTTTCTTCGGAAGTTATGATTTCCTTCCATCACTGCATCTAAAACACGGTATCGTAATTCTCTCTCTCCCTCTCTCTGAATCAAGAGGCAGGCCCCAATTTTCATCAAGGAAAACAGAAACTACATAAGTTCGTAGGTATCGTAACAGGGATGACATGTTTTGTCTTGTCTCGTCATTTACAAACAAACGGAAAGTCAAACTGCTGGCCTCTAGTACCTAGACTAAATGATCATTGACTAATTGGCATTGTTTCAAAAGTATGACTTGGAATTGAAAATGAAATGACAACAATTGAGGATAGCAAAGACACAAGGGGAAAAAAACATACCCTGTTAGGTATATGCGCAGATAGACAACGGAATCAAGGCCCGCATGGTTAATCAACTCATCCTGGGGCATCTTGAGAGCAGCCGGCATCCAACTTAAAAATTTCAAGTATGATCTCACGTTTAAATTGACAAACTTGTGCACAAGAGCACCAGAGGAAGGGGGGCTGTCTCTCATGCCTCTGAGATACCATTTTGGAAAGTAGACCCTATCGTTGATCGGCTGTAACCGTAGAAAAGCAAATGCCAACAAGAATGCAATGGCGGTCAATATGTTGAAAGCCGCGGCGACGCCTATGTCAGAAATTGTAGCCATGGTTTCCTTCCAAATAGCTTGCCAGAGAATGGCTGCACATGTGAATCATACGGTGTAAGAACGACTGGAACCACATAATGGAAAAGGCAACATAATGTCCTAAAAGCGTATTTCTAAAGGCAACCTCGTGAATCTGAGTTTAGTAGAGACGCGCGCATTCATGGGATGAGTGCAAATCTACGAGACGTGACGCGTTAATATTGATAAACGGAGGAGCTGCTGAATGGCTCATTCTTAATCAGTAAGTAAAGTAGGAACGTGACAGCAGCGTAGCGTTGGATGGCTACTGCGAGCGTACTTGTGAACGGGGAGGCGGACGGAAAGGAACTGGTAACCAAAGGGAAAGGTCAGCAGCGCAGCCGAAATTCAAAAAGAACTCCAAAAACTCCGCATATATTCCCACCCATCCCTAATCGCCGACATCACATGACGCTAAAAACGAACGGGATTATTAGGAGTGCACTGGAGTACTCCAAAAAAACATTTTTTAATAAAATTTTCAAAAGGATGATGATGATAGGCACAAAGCAACAACTTCTGTTTGAGCTAGAAACATTACTTAACAACTACGAATGGCAGACTAAATTTGAAGTAGGGGAAGGAATTTGCGATGGCGAATCGAAGCCATCTCCCCTGCAGCCCCGTTTTCTGTGTAGGTGAATCTCAAGATGGGAGCAACTAAACTAAACTAGAGAGCCGATGGGAGTGCAAATTAAGCCGAGTTTGTAGGCAGCATCTATTTGGGTGTTCCCAATTGGCGATCGAGCGGCAAAAAGGAAACAACACAAGCTCATCCAATCCAACAAAGAAGAAACAAGACAAGATAGCATAGCGGTTGAAGGAATCGTTCGATGGAAAGAAAGAAAGACAGAGAGAAAAGTAGGATGGAGAAGAGAGGACTGCGATCTGTGAAAACGAACCAAGTGGAGATCGAAGAGAGAGAGACCAGTGCTAGTAAAGCTGCAGCAGCAGCATGCATATGGGGGAGGGAAAGAGAGGAGAGGGGGATGGGATTAGCGATCACCTTGGTAGCAGCCGAAGAAGGTATTGCAAGCAATTGCTGCCTCTGCTCTGCTAGCTGCAGGCAGCGTGCATATGGGGGAGCAATTGAAAAGAGGAGGGTCGGCGTGGCGTGGGGGGGAGCTAGCGAGTGGGGGATTGGTCGGATGGGGGAGCGCAACGGTCACCTGGCCAGCTAGCTCCGACGGTCCCACACCACGCGTGCATGGATGGACTCGTTCGCTGCCTCCAGCGCCACGTGGCCCACGCACACTCGGCCTGCCTACATCCATCCATTTCTTAACACCTCACCACTAGGAAAAAAATGGAAATTGGTTTTTAATACTTCGCCGCTAGAAAAAAAAAGTCTACCGATTTGTAATAAAAAAGGGGGAAAAATCTCTCGGTTCACTTTAAATTTCCCTCGACTCTCCGTTACATTTTTATGTTCCCTGAACTCCAAGATAATAGTATTGTCTTGGTTTCTCTACTGCCCCTACGGTCTTAGTTTTCCTCTCCTCACCCGAGTTGGGCCCAACTCGTCGTCCTCCTCTGCTTGGGCTTGGGCTTGACCCTGTCCACCGACGACGAGGCCGGCAGCTTCCACCTCCCGGTCTCCCCACCGGTGGTGCCGGATCTGATTTTTGCTCCAATCTTTGCTGAAATTGATGTCCAATCTTTATCCCTCGATCTGTTTACTTCTTTTTCGACTTCCTCCGATGGAACTCTGCACAGGGAAGAGTATAGGCCACGGAGTGGTATCCATATATATCTACAAAGTTGGCAAAGAACCTGGTGGTGGTATGAAAGTGAACAGATCGAGAGGTTTTCATGGTACACACCAAAAACCGGGAGACAAAAATTATTATGTGGTACATAATAAAGATTTTTTTTCTCCGGAAGAAAGGGGGGGCGAAATCACTCTTCTTGCATCATCTTTGACCCTCCTGTCTAAAACTAGTTCTTTATCGTATTTTCATCGTTTTTCTCTCTCTTAAGAAAATAGCTAGTCTGGCTAACCTAAGAGAAGAAATTGTGAAATACTGCTAGAGCAACCATGCACTGGACTAGTTTCTACTTAGAAAAACCAATATAAACAATCATCTTCTCGAAACGGATAATACGTTAGGAGTAATTCCGGGGGGGAGAGAGAGAATGCACGGCGGCAGCAGCATGGTTGGTTTCGGGCATTCTGAATTGACGAGCATGTTCGATCGAGGGCTGAATTAACAAATTTTATTAGTTTAGGTTAAAATTTATGCTAGGGGAAGTCGGCAGCTCTAGCTAGCCGTCTGTTCCAAAGAGCCGTTACATTTACACGTGTTGTGTGGACCAAGGGAAAGCAAGCAAAGGATGCGGGCACGTGTGCTTTTGACGAACGGTGAACAGCACCCTGACACCTGGAACCAGAGATACACGCGCGCATCTAGTCTATTCAAGCCAGAACCCTCTCCTCCTCCTCCTCCTCGTCGAAATCAAGGAGCCATACATCGCCGTGGGACGTTCATCGGCTAGAGGCGTAAATTACTGGCTCACGGCACGTACACGTACGATTCTACCTACAATAATCCATTCATTCATTTGGTTTCCATCAGTTACTACTTCGTTACAAGTATATTATCCACTACTCTATGTTACAAGTATATTATCCATATTTTCTTATCGTTTTAAATTTTAGGTAAACTGCATAAAGCTCGATATTAACATCATCTTAAAAAAATTAGACCCACTTTAAGTCTATATCTTAAGTTTAATAGAATCTAGACATGAGAAAAAAGATTGAAATGTATCGTCCATATTTTCTCACCGGATTAAACTTTTAGGGAAACTACGCATAATAAAACTCAATAGGCACCGACCAATTCTATCACCGCTACCGAAACAGAGAAGATTCTTCCCTCTACCAGCTCCACAACAACCACAGATCTCAAAACAATCTCGACCGCGCAATTCATCTATAAAAGCCGGCGTCTTCCATTGCCAAATTCCCTTTTCCCCTTCACCTCCTCCCCCCTCCCTAAGGTTGCTTTGCTTGCAACAAATTAACCCTTGCTTCACCTGACCTGGCCACCTTCCCCTTGTACACAAGTTGATGCGACCTTGCTTAATTAGTTTCATCTTTCAGCTCCTCCATACCGTCTGAGATATCCTGCTCAGCCTTTCCGTTTGCAACTCGGTGTTTCTTCTGACACGGCAGAATCGACACTGTCAAACTTCTCAGCCGGCCTCGTTGAGGGCAGAGGGAAACCCTGCCAAAATTTTACCACGTACTCTGCTCTTAATTTTCAGGGGGGGTAAACTCTGCCCGAAATTTCTGTAGCTGAATCTCTCTCGACGCTGATCGATGCAGCTCAGTAGTGCTGCTATATGTCTGCGATACTCCCAAGTGCTGAGGCCCTGACGACACTGCGCTTATGATAAGCTTCAAGTGCAACCTACTCGTCCAATCCTTCTCCCGTGTCTTCCTCTACTGGTTCTATGTCTTCTCATAACTAATCGCAGCTAATTAGTTGCGGCTAGCTGCCTCTATATATGCCCCTGTCAGTTCAAGTGGTACGTGCGTGACAAAAAAAAAAAGAGAAAAGGTTAAAACAAACCGTACGTGAAGTGAACGGTGGCTGAATCAAATTAAGTGATACTCATACTGTATGAAAATGGCCTCTCCTGGAGGTGGCGCTGGCGCCTCCGCCTCGTCGTCCACGGCGCAGGCGCAGGAGCAGGCCGCGATGGACGACGAGCGGCGGCGCCAGCGGAGGTCGTCGAACAGGGAGTCGGCGCGGCGGGCGCGCGCGCGCAAGCAGAAGCAGGTGGACAACCTGGAGGCGGAGGCGGAGACGCTGCGCGGCAAGAAGAGCCGCCTGGACGCGGCCGTGCGCGCCACGCAGCGCGGGTATGCCGCGGTGGAAGGCGAGAACGCGGTGCTGTGCGCGCAGGCGCTGGAGCTCGGAGCAAGGCTGCGCTCCCTGATCGAGCTCTTGCAGTACAGCATGATGGACAACTTTAGCCTGGCCGCCTCTGGCTGTAGCGGTGCGCAGATACTGCAGCAGCAGCCGCCGCCACCGGCGTTCACTGATCCAGCAGACGATGATGTGTAGTACTAGCACCCATTGGTACTAGCGCCTGCCTCGAATGTACTATTACTATGTATACCTCGTACACACCACCACGTATGTCTTGTCGTCGTGTTTCTCATTTTCTCTCTGTATTATTAAAGCATGCGGTGCTTAAGAGGTGTTTACTAATGAAAAACTGATTTTTCTTGCTATATAAGATAGATAGGTCGGGTGTTTATTTTGTAGCATCAATACTTAAGTAAGCATTGATGTTTAACAGATACTTAAGTAAGCATTGATGTTTAACAGATACTTACATGCGTAACCTATCTAATTAATATATAATATAACATCTAAACACCTGTAAAAGATATGATTGTATTAGAAAAAATGACTTTTATACGAATACTTATGACATGCTTATGTTCTTGTTATTTAAATATTCATGTATAAGCATTTTATATTATACGTGTCCTTAATGTTAGTTATATAGAATGTAGTTGCACGTTTAAATGACGCCTTTCATGTTACGCCAATTTCCAAAGTTTGTAAATTAGAGAAGGGCACTATTCATCATGACGAAACAAGTTCTCTTGAACGATTGTACTGCACTTTCTTCGCCTTGAAGTTCGTAGAATTTTACAATTGCGAAGGACAGAAGATCCAACCAAATCCGAGCCCAAATCCACCCACCCTACCCTACCATGACCACCATCTCCATCCACACATACGGGGCACGCGTGAGAAGAGAATGAGGAGAGAGACCGTCGGGCCAAATCCTCGATGGGCTTCCCAATCGGCGAAACCACACCACATGAGGCCCAACAGGATCCATTGTGCCGCCGTGGTGAGCTCGAGGCGGCCGTGATCGCGAAACTACGGCCCGCCACCACCGCTCCCAAGTCCCACATGAGGGCAGTACCATAGCAAGGCCACTCAACGCTGGACGCAGACGTTGAGCGGGGCCGAAGTCGCGCAGAGAGCACCGCAGGTTTGGCAGCAGCGCAGAAAGAAGACGTGAGCGGTCAGCGTCACAGCCAAAACCATAGCAAGTTCGTAACATTTTCAAATACTGTTTACGGTCGGCATTGTGTTTGAAGATTTAGTCACGTTCCCACCAGCGATCAGCGTCACGTTCGTCGGTTCAGGCAGGCCCCGCTGGATTGGTCTTAAACTTTTACTTTCTATTTTTTTAATTTCATTTTTTTCTACTTTTTTATTATCTATGACAACACAAAACTACAAAAGGATGAAGCTAGAATTCCAATGGAGTGAAGCGCTGGGTCACTCGCCTCGGTCCCACCAAAAATCAGCCACGCAGAAGATATCGTAGCAGCAACGCACAAGTAGCGTCTCCGGTCCTTGCGATGCCATGGGAGCGCCAGCTTTGGTGGCAGGTGGGGTATTAATGACGGTCACCTATAATTTTTTTATAGTTACTTTATTTTTTATTATAGTTAAACTGATTTATTTAATATAATTAAATTTAAATATATAAAAAATATATATTAGTTAATCACGGATAATGTAAAAGAATATAGCAAAAAAAGAAAAACCAAAAATATATTTAAAAAGCAGAAAAAAAACAAACAGTAAAAAAGCAAACGCAAAACCAAACACACTTCTAAGCGCTGCCTAAAAGTGACCACGCAAAGCAATGCCAAGAAAACAGAGAAGTGGCTTCAGTTTTTTCCATTAGCACCCACGCGAATGAAAGCGACTTCAGTTTTTTCGTCCGTGCAGAGAAAAAAAGTAGACACACACACTAACATGCCAGTTTTTCTTCGGTCCAACCTTCAATTAAATATAGAAACTGAACCATCCAGCGGACGACAACGAAAAGCAACATTTTACTTCAATCTTTCAGTTCAAGCGAAAAAGCAAAGCCCTCGTGCTCAGTAGCTATTTATCCTAAAACCAAAGATAAGGTTCTATCGTTCGGTCCGTGACAAAGAGCAAGCCTAATTTCTTTGAATTTTCGGCGTATAAGATATACATGCCGATTCTATTGAAAGATTTTATCATATTTTTTCGACTACTAAAGGAAATTCGGTTCAAGGTGGAGATTGTTGAAGTTGATCTGAATTCATACTTTTGTCGGCTCATGCTAGATGTGACATGACAGGTGCATACATAGGTTGTATCAGACGCAATATCAATCTATAGCAACCAACTCTGATTCGGTTTCCTCTCCGTGTGTGATTTGATTTCCTCACCCTATATATATAGACACCCAATAGCACACAGTAAAAGAAAACGCTCCATGGTAATCTCTCATCATTATAAAGATTTGCATTCGAGTGCCTGTGATTTTTTTCGCAAGGGTTTTTTCATGTATAAATTCGAGTGCCTGAGATTTGCATGTATAAAGATTTGCAAGGGTTTTTTTTCGTAAGGGTTTTTTCATGTATAAATATTTGCATTCGAGTGCTTGAGATTTGCATGGTAATCTCTCTATTTTTCTGTACATTATTTACAACAAAGAGTATTAGTCTATATATTAAAAATACTTATAAATAATTTTATAAGAGAAAGAGAAACTAAAAGAATAGAGAAATTGATATTCTTCCGTCTCCTCTCCGTTTTCTGGTAAGCCAAACTAAAGACGAAGCTCTTTCTGTCAGTCGGTCGTCTCCCAAGTCAGTCGGTCTCCTTCAGTGTCAAAATGTTAGTCACTGGTGAAGTCATTAAAGCGCTTCGCGGGGTCTCAACTCTGAAAAATCAATTCCCCTGTGCTCAAGGAACTTGAGTGCTCTTCCACCTAAACAATGCCCCCAAATATTTTCTGGCTATCCCTTGTGCTCATGTCGTTTGCAGACATTGTCATGGGAGCTTCGACAGTGATTGCTCCGGGGTCCTCCATCAACACAAGCAGCACCCAGAGCTGGTCCTCCCCCTCAGGGCGCTTCGCGTTCGGGTTCTACCCTGAGGGTGAAGGCTTTTCCATCGGGGTGTGGCTCGTCGCCGGCGCATCAAGGACCGTTGTGTGGACTGCCAACCGAGATGAGCCCCCAATTCCTGCTGGTTCAATTACACTAGTATATGGCGGTGCACTCCAGTGGTCTCGAACTACAACTACACCGGCTGCAGCCAGCCAGGGGAGTGAGGGGATGCCCATATCCGACGCCTCTACTCAAGCTGCGTCTGCTGCCATGCTGGACACTGGCAACTTCGTGCTGTATGACACGAATAGGAGGGTCATATGGTCTACTTTCAGTACTACTCCAACTGACACTTTGTTGTCAGGGCAGGAGCTGCATCCTGGTTACCAGCTCTTGTCCAGCGTCTCTCAGACTAGCCATGCTAGCGGCAAGTATATCCTTGTCAACCAACAAGACGGCAACCTCGTGATGTACCCTGCTGGCACCATCGACTACGATGGTGCATACTGGAATACGAGAACTTACAACATGGGCCTCCACCTCACACTTTCGTTGGATCCTAATGGTACCCTGTGGATGTTCGACGGGAATGCCTCCTACACGAAGATACTGTTCCAGACCAATCAATCATCCTCCGATGTAGAAACTTACTACCGTTTGACCTTGGATCCCGACGGGATCTTACGGCTCTACTCCCATGCCTTTAGGCCGGGGAAGGAGCCCACAGCAAAGGTTGAGTGGCTGGTGCCTGGTACCGATCGCTGCCTCGTGAATGGTGTCTGTGGTCCGAATAGCTTTTGTCATCTCACTGTCACCGGAGAAACAAGCTGCTCTTGCCTTCCTGGTTTTGAATTCTTAAGCACCAACCAGAGCACACTCGGCTGCTGGAGGACAGTGTCGACTGGCGGTTGTGTGAAGAACAGCTCTAATGTTGAGAGAGGAACAATAATCACGATGGCCCAAGTGAAGAATGTTACCTGGGTGGAGACCCCATACGCTGTTCTGCCAGCATCGTCAAGCATTGAAGATTGCAAGATGCTTTGTCTCTCTGACTGTGCCTGCGAGATTGCCATGTTTAAGGAGTCCTATTGCTCAAAGCAGAAGCTTCCGATGATGTATGGGAAGATGCCTGGTAGCAATATCACACTATTTGTGAAGGTCTACACCTACCAAGCCGTATCTGTTCACCAAAAGACTAGAATTGCTGTCTTAGTCTCAGTGGCTGCCTTGGCCGTTTTTTCGCTAGTTGTGCTCTCAGCATCTGTGCTACTTACCTGCAAGCATCGGCGATCTTTGAGGTACATGAATGTGTCAAAACAGGAAGACGCGAGGATTGATGGGGACATCGTCGGCCTCCAGTCCTATTCTTTCCAGGACCTCGATCTGGCGACAAATGGTTTCACAGAAGAGCTTGGTAGGGGGGCATATGGGACGGTGTTCAAAGGTGTCCTGGCCAACACTAACAAGCACATTGCAGTGAAGAGGCTTGAGAAGATGGCCGAGGACGGGGAACGAGAATTTCACAGGGAAGTGCGTGCGATTGCACGAACACACCACCAAAACCTGCTGCGCTTGCTTGGCTTCTGCAATGAGGGCGTGCGCCGCCTTCTTGTGTACGAGTATATGCCAAACGGATCACTCGCAAACCTCCTCTTCAAATCGGATGCGCCACCAAGCTGGAGCAGGAGGGTTGCAATCGCACTAGATGTCGCAAGGGGGCTGCAGTACCTGCATGAAGAGATAGAGAGCCCAATAATCCACTGCGACATCAAGCCAGAGAACATACTCATTGACATCTCAGGGATGGCAAAGATTGCCGACTTTGGGCTGGCAAAGCTATTGATTGGGAACCAGACACAAACTTTCACTGGCATCCGCGGCACTCGAGGCTATCTTGCACCGGAGTGGAGCAAGAACACAGCGATCACCGTGAAGGCCGATGTCTACAGCTATGGCATCATGCTTCTTGAGATCATAAGCTGCAAGAAGAGTGTCGAGCTAAAGCAGGCTGGAAATGAATACAACATTTCTGAGTGGGCCTACGAGTGTGTGATATTGGGTGAAGCGAAGGAAGTGGTGGATGACATATGCATTGAAGAGGCCGAGCTTGTGCGGATGGCGAAGGTCGGCATCTGGTGCACACAGAACGAGCCGGTGATGCGTCCAACGATGAAGTGTGTCGTTATGATGATGGAGGGCAGCAAGGAAGTTCACCAGCCTCCTCCCCCTGCTTCATTTTCGCAGTCGCTGATGCGGCCAGCGTGAAAAGAGGTAATCAACATATGCACATCGTGTCAAACTGCTCTAGTATAAATGAGGGCACCTTATTATCAAGTGGTGCTTCAAGCCTGCTTACATAAATGGCCTGAACCATCTGGTAACTTGATTCATAATTTCATAAAAGTTTGCCTCTTTTCCTAATCTGGCCGGTAGGTTTAGGAGATATCGGATCTTTCTTTCTTTTTTTGCTTCGAATTATAGCTTTTGACTGCGGCTTATGGCTTTTAGGCTTTTCGTGAGAGAGTACGAAGTAACAGAAACTCGCTTAAATTTTGGCTAATATAAATGAAATCACTACAATGTGTACTACAATTAACTTGTATACATCACATCGAAAAGGTATTCCGTTTGAAAGCCAGTTACTGTAGAAAACCTGAAAAAATAACTTTTAGAATATGAAAAGAAGAGGCCCATCGTACCTATTTAATCTTTGCGCTCCAGGTCTCTCAGCTTATTACTCGAAACTGAGGGTAGAAAATCTTTTTGATAACATAGCAATATATAACTCAACTATGTGTCCTAAAAATTGTAGTTAATTTATAAAATGTTGCTTCTCCCTTCCACGATATGATCCATAACTTGTCACTTTTCTCCTCTTTTTTATTGTCAACACAGAAGGGCACATTAGTTCCTATGTAAATTTTTAGGATACAGATTTGGGATTTGTAGTAGCGATCTTGGTGGCATGAGGTAAGGAACATATACCTTGGTGTCACACTGACAACTCTGAAACACAGTATACTTGTTATACCCTTTGATTTCACTATTTCCATTTTCGGTTTCTGTTAAGAAAGGAAGAGATATTTTCGTATGTCAGAGTTCAGAGGCGATGTGAGTGGCTTCCTGTTTGAAGCTCTGGCAGTACTAGTAGGACTCGGCGGCAATTTGTTTCCTGAACCTCACCAATGTTGTTGTTTAAACGCACTGATGCCTAACAGAAAACTTTGGTGTGCAGGCAAATGATGACATGCACGGAGAGAGACATGAGAGCAAGCCAGCTCAGATACATCACGACAAGCAAATGTCAGCACTACTGAAGATTTGCACTAGCATTAGTAAATAGAGAAACCACATGTAATTGCAACTGTAGTTTCGAAAATGGAATGCTACTCTGTATTGCTATATGTTGGACTCTATAAGAGTATTTTGGTAATTTCTCAATTAGAGAAAAGAATAAAATAAAAAAAAGAATGTGAAGGGCCCACCTGTCAGTTGGAGATGGCAAAGGATTAAGGGTTTAACCCTAGTCCAGAGTAACAGAACTTGTGTATGATTTTGGTTGATATAAATGAAGTTATTACAATATATATTACAATTAACTTATAAAATCTATCTTAAAAATACTTTATTTAAGAATTATTCACTATAGAAAAGTCGAAAGATGAAAAGAAGAGGCTAAGCAGTTTATGAGGTGGCAGCTGCTGCATGTGCACAGATCTCAGTGCAAGTTGATACCGTTTTTTCTTAATTTCAGCTGTTGCAGAACGTGTACTCTTTTTTTTTTACGTTTAACTGAAAGAACGCCACACGACTGCACAAGAGAGCGAGTTGTTCTGCTCCTTATTCCTTTCGGCATGTGGGACCATCAGGGTTTGGGCCCACCAGCCATCGACCGCACTTTGGCAAGCATGCTTTGCTGTCAGTAATTTCTGGGATTGGCTGAGGAAGCACCGCAGCACAGCAGCAGTAGTCCTCTCTTCTCATGCAGAGCAGCAGTAAGGAGTTGAGTTGACTTGAGGCGGCATGCACAACTCGGTCACCAGCGCGAAAAGCCAATCAACGCCACTTGTGCCCGGCTGGTGAGTCTTGAGTATGATCTCCCAGAAAGCTCCCTCTTTGCTCTAGTAATCCCTGTCATGATGTATTATAAATTATCCTGGAAGATTTGATGATCTTGCAGACGACTGCGCCCGTAGCGTCCATGCTCAGTATCCGGAATATTTGACGTGGCAACATATCCTACGTATTTAAGTTTATGGTATATTTATTATGTATTTTAACTAAAAGAACTATAAAAAAATCCTATATGTATTCTATTATCTACTTCACGTATATATAAAATTTTAAATTCAAATCCATTTTATGTTAAAAACAGAGAAAAGGAGAAAATTTTGACAAACTCTTAACCGTTGTCAGATTTTTTTTCTTTTTTTTGTCACCGCTAACATATAATAAATCTGAACTTAAAAATCTATACATAATTGAAGTATGTTTAAAAGTATATGTAAAGTTTTTTTTAAAAAATTTTATAACCTTTTAATTAGGATGTACGATAAACACACCACAGCCAGAAGACTGCCATAGCGTTGCGCCTACGCTGTCACCTCTTTGCTCTCGGTCCTTCAAAAAAATCCCTGTTTGCTCAGCTGTTGACTAAATTGATACATTGCCTTGTCCAGGTCCAGCTTTTCACTGCCTGGTGCCCGACCCTGTCATGATGTATAATAAATCATTCAAGGCCACACTTGATGATAGGTGCCCCAGAACTTCTTTCCTAAGCAGATTATTTTGGAGAGCCCGAGGAACAATTCCCTCCCTTGTGCCCAAACAATGTTCCCGTATATTCTCTCTCTGTCCCTGATTCTGTTCATCGACCAAGCTAATCCTGCTATGGCAGCTCAGGCCAAAGCGACGGTCATTCCTTTGGGGTCCAACATCAACGCAGGCGGCGCACAAAGTTGGGTCTCCCCCTCAGGGCGCTTTGCCTTTGGCTTCTACCCTGACGGTGAAGGCTTCTCCATTGGGGTGTGGCTTGTCATGGCTGCATCCAGGATCGTTGTTTGGACCGCCAACAGAGATGATCCCCCGGTTTCTGGTGGTTCGATTGTGTTAAACTTTGGTGGTTCGCTTCAATGGATTCCAGCTAATGCGGGCAGCCAAGGCAAGTCCATATCCGCCACCTCTACCCCGGCTGCCTCCGCTGCCATGTTGGACACCGGCAACTTTGTGCTGTTCGACGTGAAAAACCAGGTCATATGGTCCACCTTCAGTTCTCCAACGGACACGCTATTACCAGGGCAGAACCTGATTCCTGGTAACCAGCTCTTCTCGAGTGTCTCCAACCATAGCCATGCCACAGGAAGGTATCGCCTTTTCAACCAGGAAGACGGCAACCTTGTGATGTATCCTGTTGATGCGATCGACCCTGACAGTTCGTACTGGAGTACTGGCACTTACGGCAGAGGCCTCCTCCTCACACTTTCGTTGGATCCCAACGGCACCCTATGGATGTTCGACCGAAATACTTCATATACGGATGTGTTGTTCCGGACTAATCAATCTTCTAGCGCTTCCCCAGACACGGATGGCTACTTCCGTCTGACATTGGATACTGACGGTACATTGCGACTCTACTTTCATGTGTTCTTTAGGCAGGGAAAAGCACCCACGACAGAGGTTGAATGGCTGCAGCCCAGCAGCGATCGTTGCCTCGTGAAAGGTGTCTGTGGTCCGAATAGCTTCTGCCAAGCCACTGCTGATGGAGAAACTAGCTGCTCTTGCCTTCCTGGTTTTGATTTCTCAGGTGCTAACCAAAGCACGCAAGGATGCTGGAGGGTGAAGACCAGCGGTTGCACAGGGAATAGCTCTAATGATGACATCAGGCTGATAGCCAAGATGGTTGAGGTGAAGAACACTAGCTGGTCAGATAGGTCGTACAATGTTCCGCCACCAACAACGAGCATTGAAGCTTGCAAAGCACTTTGCCTCTCTGACTGTGCCTGCGAGATCGCGATGTTTGACACCTACTGCTCAAAGCAGACGCTTCCTATGAGATATGGCAAGATGGTTCCTGGTAGCAACACCACGCTGTTTGTGAAGGTCTACACCGATGATCCCAGAGGTGCTCTCGGAAAGACTAGAAGGGCTAGTTCAGTTGCCATGTTGATATCGGGTGTTGCATTAGCCATCTTCTCACTTGCTGTGCTCTCGGTGTCCGCGCTACTCTGCAAGCATAGGCAATCTTTGAGGTACACGAGGGCTCCGCAGCAGCAGCAAGACACTGAATTTGACGAGAGTATTGGCATCCGATCCTATTCTTTCCAGGATCTAGAGCTGTCCACAGATGGCTTTGCCGAAGAGCTCGGAAGGGGCGCATATGGTACGGTGTTCAAAGGTGTGTTGACCAACAGCAACAGGGACGTTGCAGTGAAGAGGCTTGAGAGGATGGCAGAAAATGGGGAGCGAGAGTTCCAGCGGGAGGTGCGTGCGATTGCACGAACGCACCACCGGAACCTGGTGCGCCTGCTCGGCTTCTGCAACGAAGGCACGCACCGCCTGCTCGTCTACGAGTATGTGCCAAATGGCTCCCTCGCAAACCTCCTCTTCAAAGCAGAGGAGCCGCCTAGCTGGGGCAGCAGGGTTGCCATTGCGCTTGATGTTGCGAGGGGGTTACAGTACCTGCACGAAGAGATAGAGGGCCCTATAATCCACTGTGATATCAAGCCGGAGAACATACTCGTTGACAGCTCAGGGGTGGCGAAGATCGCAGACTTTGGCCTCTCGAAGCTGCTAATAGGGAACCAGACAAAGACCTTTACTGGCATCCGAGGCACCCGTGGCTATCTCGCACCAGAGTGGAGCAAGAACACGGCGATCACTGTAAAGGCAGACGTCTATAGCTACGGCCTCATGCTTCTTGAGATCATAAGCTGTAAGAAGAGCATGGAACTGAAGCTGGCCGGCGAGGACTGCAACATTTCTGAGTGGGCCTACGAGTACGTGATATCCGGCGGAGTCAAGAATGTGGCAGCCGGTGAAGGAGTCGATGAGGTCGAGCTGGAGCGGCTGGTGAAGATCGGCATTTGGTGCACCCAGAATGAGCCGGTCACACGGCCTGCAATGAAGAGCGTCGTTCAGATGATGGAAGGAAGTGCAGAAGTTCGCCGGCCTCCGCCGCCGGCGTCATTTTCACTGTCACTGGTGCGATCTGGAAGCAGCTGATCAATCTGGTTGTTTCTGCGACTAGAAAATCTATGTTACCAGAATGGATGGGCGTAAGCAAAAGGCAAGGTAATTAACTGATGCACATGATGCGGCACATAGATGATATGTAATCTGATGACCAATAACAGCTACTGTAGCAAGGGATGTTGACAAGTGTTACTGGCATCTGGCCTGATTCTGGTCAGACTAGGTGACATAAATCATCTTGTACCAGTAATATATTAAGTGCACTCCTTATCTTTCTCATGGGTGATAAATTGTTCTTGTCCGATGGTTTTCGCTTCTAGGTAGCATGGACATATAAACAAACGACTGCTCATAGGAAAATAAAACAAGGCGTGTCCCTGTTGCTATTTTAATTTGTGGACGTGTTCAATATTATATTTGCCTGCCATCCTGTTAATCTTGTTTAGCTTTCCACTGCCACTATCTAGGTAGTAGTAGACTATAGTATTGCTAGGTACTTATTATGCATTACCAAACAACCGAACTTAACAATTGTGAGATAAATATAGAGTAAAGAACAAGGAACGGCTATTAGGCTATATGAATAAATAACAGAGGGGTGAATAGTGCCATCCAAAATTTTTCTCTAAGTATTCTTGATTCTTGACTCAAAGTAACTGCATAGTTATCAAGCATAGGATCATTAGCCAAAATCTCAAATCAAATAGCTCAAGGAATCAAAAACTGGTAATCACCGAACCTTGGGGGGTCCAATCGCCATCAACCCACCAGTCTGATCTCCTGTCGATAAGACCGCCAGATGCAAACTAGTTTGACCAGTGATAGAGGTCTAACCGCTGCCATGTCTAGAACAACCCGAAGCAACTCAAGAAATGGTGCAACTCATAAAATACAAGTCTAAATACTATAAAATTTTGCATACATCTTACTTAAGGTCATATGAACCTATTTCATTCATGGATCGAAGAAACCTATGTCAAAGTTTAGACTTTTTTCATATTGAAGAAAGATTGCATCAAAACAGGTAAAATACAAAAATGGTGAATATGACTTGCTCGTGGGGCAGAGGATGACCAAGATAGCTCTAAATATATTCCCCCATATCATTGCAAGAAAAAACACCAAAAAAATCAAGCCAAAACCCTTGGATCATTGAATCACTCGTTGAGGTCAAAATCAACCAAAACCGAGTTTCTTCATGAACTTGCTATCAAAATATCTAGATAAATAGAGATTGATTTACAGAGGTTACCTCTATCTCTTATACGTTCTTGGCACAATAGGATGAAGAAGAGGAAAGAGAAGAGAAAAAACTAACCAAATCAAAAATAAATCAATCAACATAAGAGATATCCATAAATATGAATAAAGATTGATATATTACTATTTGAAGATAAATGTTTTACAGTCACTCTACTTGAAGGACAAGAGAGCACACCACAGCATCAACTTCTCTCAAACCCTAACACCTGTGAACACTTAGTCTTAAGAGAGAAATGTTGGATGGTTAACTATAAATCTTCATCCCAACCAGTTAAATAGATAGGTTAGCCGGCCACATCTAACCTTTAATGGATATTACCCATTTAGTACAATGGAAAAACCCGATAACCCTTCACTCGCAGGTTTTAACTCACTACACTTATGCCGCTTTTCAAAGCATATATGCCCGATTTCGCTAAGTCCTTAGTCTTAATCCATCTTAATCTTCTCAGCTTCTCCTTGATTTAAAACGCTCTCCTAAGCACTACTTAAGCGCCGTGATTTTACTTCAAGTTAATTTTTGGTATTTTGGTCAAACTACCAAAATATCACTTCTTGATCCAATCATCTCCATATATTATAAGCAATCATCATGTTTGCCACGTGTAGGTGCATCATTGGCTTACCACACATCAGTAAGTCTCTCCCGTTTCAGTTCCATCGGACCATGCTTCACTTGAGCTGACCAAGCGACATGGTGCAACCTGCCATTCGAACTTCTCTTCAACATTTTACGTATTTCTCATGTCATGCTTGAGCTCACCAACTCACTCAGCATCCTCAATCGTTCTGCTCATCGGCTCCTTCGTGAGTGTAGCTCCGATTCTCGTCATTGACTGTGGTTGACTCCAAGCAACCCTGCACATCTAAAGACAAAAAAAATCATTTCAGGGTATAAGTTTTTCACAACTTAACCCACATTAGCAGTAATATAATTCATTCAACATATAAACCCAAACCTCAATCTCAAAGCTCAAACTCTCAAAATTCAAAACTGGACAAAGCCTCATGTCAAGCCGGTTTGACCGAACCTCAATCCCGATTAGACCGTTGCCGAGCCTCGATTGAACCGAAAATGCACACTGGTTAGACCAGTGGTGAAATACGGTTGACCACCCTCTTTGATGCTGGTTTGACCGGCTGACCAAAAGACTTCCAGAAATTTCTAACAAATTTCAATTTCAAATTCCTAGCCTTTCCAAATTTTAATGATTTATTATAACATATGTTAGAACTCCCTCAAATCGTCCTTCATCTTGCATAGTAATCGCTCAAGAGAAATTAGCCAAGAATGACAATATGAGGGGGAAATGGCATGTTTTTAACTAGTACCCTAGTTGTCGCTGTGGGCCTGTCTCTGGCGACTGATGTTGTGAAACAACAAGGATGTGAGGCGCAATCTTTTCGCCCAACGTCCAGTGCAAGCTTACGTTTTCAATGAGCTCAGTAGTCACTACTCACAAATTTCCATCCGCCCAAACCATTAAGGAATTGACTGACTGACTCAAAGAATGACCTAAAAATGTTTAGTAGAAATGGTAAATATGATGCTCTAGTCGAGCAGTATAAAGTTACCCATTTTCATCTGCTGTGTGTCAGGGGTTATCTTTAGAGAGATGTATAAAGAATTATTATAGATAGAGATATGAGAATTGAGGTGGCATTTATTTTAGGGAGTGAGCTGAAGTGCCTCTTTTCATCGGCAGCACAGGGTCCAGGAATGGCCGCTTCAATCGGCTTTGCTTTTAGTTTATTTTGATTTTTGGTTTATTTATGTTAAAAATTATTTAGAACACGTTAATTTCTAATTTTGGTATATCTTTTTTTGCTTTTTTGTCTTTTTCTTTTTTTCTTTATTCCTTTATATTATCCATGACGATATAACGATTTTTTTTATTTTTCCTTATTTTTTTCTCAAAAAACTAACAGCAGCTACAGTATAATTTCAGCTATAAACCAAAAACCACAGCCAGAAGTTTAAGATATGAGCCGATTGGTGCACCACGTATATCTTATCTTATGTTTGGGGCTATTTTATGGTACTTAAAATGAATATGAGACTCATTCTTTTTATCCAATGAATTAGATTAGTTAGGATTTTGTTATACTACCACCGGCAATACTAACAATAGAATCCCGAGAGGGGTCAAATTGTAAAGGGAACACGTGACGTAAAAGTAATTTCTACAAGTACTGCGATAGTGCGCATACAAGAGATGGCGACAGCAGCTTAGTGGAATAGGTGAGAGGCGGAGGAGACAGTGACAGAAAGGATTAATAATATATTCGAAGGAAAAATCTATAATACCCTTATAGAAAAATATATTTATAAAGAAAAGTCAATTATGTTCTTACAAATCAATAATTAGATTTAATTTTTGCTATCACCCTCTTATTATTAATATAATATACTATAAAAATTTTCTATATCTTATGATTTATGACTTTCCTAGAACTGCCATCTTTGTTGCCGATTTGATTGGTCGGCCAGAAGACTTCTAGAGATTTTTGATAAACTTTAATTTTAAATTCTTGATCTTCTAAAATTATAATGGTGCATCACATCATACTCCAGACATGTTCCTTCACCTTGTATAGTAATCTCTCAGAGAAATTAACCAAGGATGACAGCATGAGGGGGAAAATGGCGTGTTTTTAACTAGTACCTAGTTGTCGCGAGCGTGTGGCTCTGGCGACTGATATGAAGACAACAAGGACATGAGGCGCAATCTTTTTGCCCAACGACCGCGGCAAGCTTACGGAATCAATGAGCGCAGTAGTCACTACTCATATATTTCCAGCTGCCCAAACCATTAGGGAATTGACTGACTCAAAGAAAGACCTGAAAATGTTTAGTAGAAATGGTAAAGATGACACTTCACACAAGCAGCAGTAAGAGAGCCCGTTTATATTAACTTTTGATTTTAACTTTTAGTTTTGATTTATAAATAGTAATACTTTATAAAGAGAAATACTTACATGTAATTTTTGCTAATATAAATGAAATTATTATAATATGTGTTACAATCAACTAGTATATCATTTACTATAGAAAAGCAGCTTTTATAATCCAATACGAACAAGACCACAAGGTACCCATTTCGTGATACCTCAGCCCATGTGAAATTAGGCCCATAATGATCTATATGTGTGCACATGAGGGTGTGGATTAGTCTCACTTTACTAGTTTAGTATGAGAAACACCAACATATAAACCTATAGTCACCATTGTTAATAAACTCCGGTTAACCGTTTTGCGCGAAACAAGGACGAAAGCACAAACAGGTTGTTACGTGTGCATAGCTTATCCATAATAGAGTTAAGCCTAAACCAGTTTGGACCGTAAGGCGTTACAAATGGTAACAGAGCCGACCATCGCGGTTACATGGGCGCGTACGAGTTAGAGGCGTGGGCATATAATGTATGGCGCGTGTGGGCCCGAAGTAGACATATGACATGGTATATGTATCAGCACTGAACGCATGGACGTGTGCCAAGAGGGGGAGGTCCTGGTCATTTGCCCCAGTGTTGGTATATTGGACCGACAAGGACGTCAGGTTCTTAGAGGGGGTGTATGTGACACCTCGTCCGTGTGAAATTAGTCCCATAATGGCTCATGTGCGTGTCAACATGAGGGTGTGGATTAATCTCACATTACTAGTTTAACATGAGAACACCAGTATATAAACCCATAGGCACCATTGGTAATAACCTTCGGTTAACCATTTTACGCAAAGCGAGGACGAAAGCGCAAATAGGTTGTTACGTGTGTATGGTTTATCCATAATGGGGTTATGCTTAAATCAGTTTGGATCCTAGGGCGTTATATTTTTTTTCCTTTTCTTTTTTCCCAAGGTGTTACACGTCATATTTCCATCATCTTTCCCGTGTGGGCGAGCCACACGGAGAGAAGGAAAAGTGTCATCCGAAGAGATATCTGTGTAGGAGTTATATGCTTTTCTTTGGTCCAGGTTTGGACAAATAGAAAATAGTGAGGTTGAGAAAAAGCTTTTGCTACACAGTGCAATCATTCACCTATTCTAATTATCATCGACGATCATACATCTTTATTCATTTGTATTGTCCTAAAAATATAGCGGTGTTTTCCAATATTTCTCATTTATTATTATTTTTTTTCTTTTTTTGTTCATAAAAAGCTAACAGCCATTATAATATAATTGTAGCCAAAATACACATATAAAACCAAAAACCACGGCTTTTAAGATGTTTGGAGCAAGGAAAAAAAGAAATTAGCTCAGCTGCATTGTGGTTATGAGGTGGCAGCTGCTGCATGTGCACAGATCTCAGTGCAAGTTGATACCATTTTTTCTTAATTTCAGCTGTTGCAGAACGTGTACTTTTTTTTACGTTTAACTGAAAGAACGCCACACGACTACACAGGAGAGCGAGTTGTTCTGCTCCTTATTCCTTTCGGCATGTGGGACCATCAGGGTTTGGGCCCACCAGCCATCGACCCCTCTTTGGCAAGCATGCTTTGCTCGCTGTCGGTAATTTCTGGGATTGACTGGGGAAGCACCGCAGCACAGCAGCAGGCCAGCAGTAGTCCTCTCCTCTCAAAACTTTTGTTGGATTTGGAACTACCTGTTTAATAGTGCGATGCAATGTACTCTTTCCCTGTAAAAGGAGAGTTGCATTGGGGTCTATACTACACGGATACATAATCTTCATTTAAAGCAGCTAATACAATCCCCGTCATCGTATCCTCGAGCACTGGCTCATAGCAGAGCCCAGCAATTTTGAGTAACGGCGGGAGAGATCGCAACTCCACTCCATGACTGCTGCAGATTTGTCCTAGCAAGCTCACACAAGCGATTGGCACGCATGAACCGATCTCTGCTTCTTTCAGATTGTTCTTTTGTTCCTGTCCGTTGAAGCCCTCAAGATAGACTGATAGAGAGAGAGAGAGAGAGAGAGGGGTAGAATCGCATCCAAGTGAGTAGCCTCGCAGCCACGAGATTACAGAGAGGGGATTAGGGAAAAGCGAAAGGGGAGGAGGTGCAGGGAAAAATCAGAAAACTAGAAACAAAAGACAGTTTGGCTGCTCTAGTCCTCATGTGCATCATCTCCATCCCAAAATGCTCCCTCTCTCCTCACAGCCAAGCCAACCACACCCCACATCACATGCCATTGCCATTTGCCAGCTTGTTTTGCCCTGCCTTGCCCCCCCCCCCCCCTCCTCCTGTCCCCCATTCCATTGCTTTTTAATCTTCTTTCACTGGAGCTACCAGCTCCATTGTTACCACCTCGCTGCTGCTCACTGCCACTGTCCACGGACGACAGGCAGCCTTAGTAGTGTGCCACTCCCCAAGCCACGCATGCACTCTGCCGCGTGCATTCACTTCCCTGTCCACTGTCCACTGTCCTCCTCCCTTCCCACTCACGCATACGCATTCAGTAGGCGAGTTGCAGAGAGATGGACAGGAGAGCAGAGATGCATGGACGACTAGCTGCTGGCACTGTGCTGATGCACTCCTCTTCCTGCCGCTGCAACAGTGGCAGCATCTAATTGGCTACCAGCGAGCTCATACCACAAGTACTACTACACAGGATGGTGTGGAAGAGTTGGGGCGGCCTGCTGAGCATTATTGTGCTGCTCCTTGCGACGTCGCCGGTGCTCCTCTGCTCCGCCGCTGGCGATGTCTCCGTCAGCTTGTCGACCTTCCCGCCGCGCGTCTCCAGGTCGGCGTCGGCCGTGTTCGCCTTCCAAGCTCTGCAGAGCAGCGGCGGGACGTGCGGGGATTGCGCCATCACCTGCAAGGTTAGCATTATGTTTGCACACGCATTTCCAAATGGCGCGGTGCTGCTCAATGCTCATGCGCGCATGGCTGCTGCTCCTGGTAACGGAAGCACTAACATGCGGGTTTTGAGATCTTTGCAGAGCAGTTTGTAAAGTGAGTTTCCTTTCAAAGAAGGCAAAATTGGCTGCGAGATTCCAAACTTTTCTGTCATTTGCTTCAGCACAATAGTTTTTCTGTGCCTTCGCTGAAAAACAATAACCTTCAGTGATTCTTTGTTGGTGGGCACTGTAGCCATTAAAAATATAATACCGATGAGAGAGAGAAAAGATAAGGTTTTGCCCTCAACCCTTTCTCCTTCCTCCCCTTCTCTCCCAGCTCTCCTCTTTATCTCTGATTCAGATCGAGTACGTCGACGTCGCTCAGCGTCTGCAGCGCTAGCTTCGGCTCGCGCATTGGAAGGAGAAGGGGTTAGAATATTATATTTTAATAGCTAGAGTGTGCACCAGCAAACCACAAAAGTTTGATGTCCTTAACATTGGCACAAAACGTCAGATGTCGAGTAGCCAATTTTGCCTTCGAAGAATGAGTTGTAATGTGATTCCAGTTCTGTCTTTACGGCTTAGCTTGGCGTCTGGTCCCCTTAAAAGAACAATTAGTCAATGATTAAGGGTGTGGGTCAGCTCCAGTTAGTCATATTGGCTGTGACACCTCAGTCCATATGAAATTAGATCTATAATGACTCGTTTTGTGCGAAACGAGGACAAAAACGCAAACAGGTTGTTACGTGTACGTGATTTATCTATAATGAGGTTAAGCTTAAAAGTCGGTTTAGATCCTAGGACTTACATTGGCTACATTGGTAGAAGGCGGATACGCGGGGCAAAGCAAACTACCAGCGGGTGTAGATTGAGTAAGAAATCCAGGCGATAAAGATGGTCGTGAATTGAACTGGACCACATGGATGATGTTTGCAAAGGACTGAAAAACACAGGTGGTCAAGCAATTCACTAAAGCGGAGTACTACTACTAGACAGGAGTAGTACAATCATTCACGGATTGAGACCCAATGTAGTACTGATCCTCTCACCTCATCCTCATTGGCCGTAATTATGTGTATTACTACTAGTTACCCCATACTGCAGTAAGTACTTAGCTCGGTACCAGTTAATAACCCTGTGTTTGCACGCAGTTGGACGGTGAAAGGGCAACGGACTGCGGGAGATCTGGAAACGGAAACGGGACGGAGGTGGTGAGCTACGCAGGGCTCAAGGATGGAAACCACACGTTCGCAGTGTGCGCAAGCCTGCCCAAACGGTCTCCCACCTGCTCCACCCACGCTTGGGACGTCGGTTAAGTAACGAACCAAATCCTCTAATTTCCTTGCTTACTCGAACGATCTTACGTTTACATAGCATGCAGTTTGGTACATTGTGTCTGGAGCATGAGCTAAAAAAGTAGCTTGCATAGCTTTGGGGGAAGCAATTAGACTTTCTTGTTTCGACCTCCTCTGCTGCTTGTGCTTGGTACTAGGAAAGAGAGACGCTAGTAGCAAAAGTCGAGTCCTTGAGGAGCTAGGAACGTCGTCCAAGAGATGCCAGCCTTGTCATAGCATGAAGGTGATTATTTCTCTGCTGTACCGTGCAGACACTGTTCCTCCCACGGCATCCGTTACTGCCGAGTCGGCGTTCACGAGCGCGTCCAGTGTGTCGGTGATCATTTCCTTCAGCGAGCCATGCCCCGGCGGAGGTGGATTTACCTGCAACCACACTTACTGCAATGTACGTACTAGTGCTAGTATCTGCATTCCGCAGCGCACGCGTCCAGAGAACTCTGAATGCTTGGTTCCTCCTGAACCGCACGTGCATTTCTGAACATCTCGATGAGCTCTCAAGTCTGAAATCTGCATGGACCGACGTTGCAGCTCCTCGTGTACGGGCCCGGTCGCGTCGAGCCGTCCACTCTCGAGGTTGTCCGGCCTGGCCTGCAGTACTCCGTCGCGGTGGTCACATCGCCGGACGTGCAGTACGGACGCTTGGTTCTGGTGATGGGTAGGGGCTTCTGCAAAGATGCTGCCGGGCACCGGTTCACAAGAACGTCCAATTCGAGCTTCACTTTACGTTTCGGTACGTCGATCGAATTTGGCAACACATTGTTGACCTCGTGGCGATGCATCGCTTTAATGCTGATGTGATGTGATGCTCGCTCTTTGCTTTGCCTCCAGACAGAAGAAGCGACTCTATGAACATCGCCACCAATATCCCTGAAAAGCTGCTTCGAATCGAGGGCGCCACGAGGGTAGTTGAGGCTACCAACGATGAAAAGGACCTAAGAATATACCTGTCCTTCGCCGAGCCAGTGCTGAACTCGTCTGCAGAAATTCTCAGCAGCCTTAAAGCAACTGATGGCGTACTAACACCTACCAACAGAAGCACGCTTGGAAATCGCCGGTTCGGATATGTTGTAAGTTTTTTTTTTTAAAAAAAAAAAAAGGTTCTAGGATCCTCCCAGCTTCTTAATTTGATTCGTATGTCAATTTGTTTTTTCGACCGCACTTTGCAGGTGAAGAAGATATCAAACACCGCTATTGTGACTGTTGCCTGTGATACAAGTTCTATAATAAGCAGACAGGGGACTCCGGTTTATTCATCAGAGCCATTCACATTTCTTTATGGTTAGTCACTATCTGTTCAACCCAGTACACTTCAGTTTTGGAACCCATGCTTAATTTAACCTATTTGTTTTTCTGCTTGATGACGTTGATAGATACTCAAAGACCTTCTGTTAAACTGGCAACATCGACCGTGAGGACAAGTTCGCGCGATATCCCAGTTTTGATAAAGTTTGGAAAACCTGTGTTCAACTTTAGTTCCTCAGCAGTGCAGGTTTCTGGGGGCAATCTACTGAGGCAAGATATTCGCATGTCTGAACGAATGACTTGTTTTACCTCAGAGGCTAATGTCTCACCGACGGTTCATTTTGCTTTCAGCTTCCATGAAGCTAGTAAGAGCATATACACACTGCAGATACAGGCAGTTGGTAAGCGGGTTTCGGTTCAGGTCGCTGAAAATACCACCCAGGACGTCGCTGGAAACCTGAACTTAGCATCAGACCGTCTTGAAGTGAGACACTGTACGGACACTCTCCGCTTGTTAGTTACAAGAAGATATCTGACAATAAAGTTTGATTTATAAACTCAACTATGCAAAGTAATGTTCTACTGTATCTGCAGATTCTGTTCCTGCATCGTCGTCGTCAATTGCGATCATCACCACGGTCATATTTGCAGCAACTGCTGTTGTTGCCACGCTCCTCACTGTTTCCACATCATCGCTTCTCGCATGTGGAGCTATCTCAAGGCCGTCTTCTCATATGATCTCAGAGCCGTCCCGAGATCTTTTGGTACGTCAACACGGACTTTTCACGGTCATAAATCGGGCAGTGGGATTACCAACCATTTGTTGTTGCCATTTTCAGAGAATGGCGTGCCATATCCAAATCTTCGCTCTGTCGAGATGGCTGTCGGTTAACTTGCCGATCGAGTACTACGAGTTCACAAAGGGGATAGAATGGACCATCCCATACATTCACCTTCCATGGGAAGGCCCCTCTGCAGATCCATTTGTAGGGTACTCCACAATGCCTGCCATTGCATACTCGGAGCTACTGGACAGGAGTGCTGTAGGGGCTGACATCCCATATCCTCGAGAGCAAGGTCAGCAGCAAATGCCAATGCAAATACCGATAGGCGGGAAGCCGGTGATTCCAACGCAAATCCCGTTAGACGGGAAGCCGCTGACTGCGATGGAGTACCGATCTTTCTTTGAGGTGACATTTCATTGCCGTGCCTTTGATCCTCCATTTTCATTGCCCTTGAGTACTGAATTCGTAGAACATGGATCACTTGCAGAATCAGGACATGAAGCCTGAGGCACAGATTATCATGAAACTGCAAGATTTGGACGGGTAACGCTTAATTAGCACTTGTGCGTTCTGTTGGACGTATCAGGAGACTGAATTATCATGTGGCTGGATTAATGTGCAGGTGGAAGTACTTTGGAAGAAACATGTTCTGGCTGGGTGTGATGGGGGGAGGCCTGGTCCTGCTGCATGTTGTTATCCTCGTCTACTTCAGATTAAGGTACAGAGGAGGCACGGCGGAGAACCGGCAAAACTACGGCGCACTCGTGTTCCCCAGGTTCGAGATCATGCTTGCAATCCTTGCAGTGCCCTGTATATCCCAAGCGTCTGCAGCACTGATCAGAGGTACGTAGCTCTGCCCAATTCATCCATCCATGCACGCACGCACGCATGCGTCACACACGGACACGGGAAGGGACGTCACATGATGAACCCTTGCCTGCATGATCAGGTGGGACTACCGGAGGGCTCGTCGTCGGGATCGCGCTGACGGGCATCCTGACGTCGTTCCTGGTGGCTCTGCTGCTGTTCCTGTCGCTGGGCATCACCATGGGCAGGGTGCTGCAGTACAAGGAGGTGCACCAGGAGGGGCAGGAGTACCACTGGTACCAGGAGATCATCAGGCGGACGCTGGGCCCCGGCAAGCGAGGGCAGTGGACGTGGAAGGACGCCGAGCGCGCCGCGTGCCTCGTCAAGCTCGGCCCGCTGTTCGAGGACCTGCGCGGCCCGCCCAAGTACATGCTCACGCAGATCGCCGGAGGCGGAGGGAAGCTCGCGGCGGCGGAGCGGATCATGGCGTCGGAGGACGAGAACGAGGACGCGGAGGCGCCGCTGATCCACAAGTTGTTCGGCATCCTGAGGATATACTACACGTTCCTGGAGTCGGTGAAGCGCGTGGCGCTGGGCATCGTGGCGGGCGCGCACGCGTCGTCGGACCGGTCGTCGCGGGCGCACACGGTGGTGGTGCTGGCCATCGCGTCGTTCCAGCTCTTCTTCGTGGTGCTCAAGAAGCCCTTCATCAAGAAGCGGGTGCAACTGGCGGAGATCGTGGCGGTGGCCAGCGAGGTGTTCGTCTTCGCCGCCTGCCTCGCGCTCATCGACAGGAACGGCGGCGGCGAGGAGGAGGAGAGCGGCATAGGGCTCGCGATGCTTGGCGTGTTCGCGGTCGCGTTCGCAGCGCAGGTGTGCAACGAGTGGAACGCGCTGTACCGGCAGGTCCGGTTCCTGAGCTCGGACAGGAGCTCCTTCGTGGAGGGCGCAAAGGCGGCGTCCGTCGGGCTGCTGCTGGTGGTGCTGCCTTCGTCAGTGCTGGCCGACCACCTGATAAAGGAGCAGCCGCCACCGCAGGATACTGGCGCAGGCGGAGGCGGTGATCAGAGAGTGGCGGCGGCGTCCCCCGGGGGCGAGGCGCAGAGGAGCTCGAACGAGCGGTCGTGGCTGCGGCAGCTGCGGGAGATGGCGAAGGCGAGCTTCAGCAAGGACGGGGGAGGGGGAGATGGGGAGCCGTCGAGCAGCAGCGCGTACCGGGGGAAGCGGAGCCGGAGCTCGTCGGTGGCGTCGTCGTCGGACTCGAAGGCGAAGGGGGAGTGGAGGTCCAAGTCCAAAAGGCTGTACAAGGACCTGGAGGCCATCTTCTCCAACAGGTGAAGGGAAGCAACTCGATCCGCATGCAGCTGATCAACTGAGCAGAGCATCCCAGCCCCATGGTGAGGTTGGAAGCAGGCAATTAATGGCGGCTATGCTAATTAACATGGAGAAGCTACCAAGAACGCGCGGCGTGACCATGGATTATTTCGTGTGAATTTGCTCTCAGCAAGGACTTGCACAAGTTCTAGACTTGATCTTCTCAACTCTAGTCAATATATTAATTAGCAAAGTGATAATCTTTATATATTATGCTGGTTTGTCAATCTAAACATTACTTCATAGTAGTGACAACCAATTTCATATTCTAATCTAAACATATAGCAGAAATGAGATACTGCAATATTAATCGGTTGTTGACAATATTCAGAACAGAGACAAAATGTACTATGGCTGAATCAACAGACCTCAGGCTAACATCAAAACAGAACAGCAGAGAATAGGCACTAACTCAAAGTATAATTAATAAATCAAACTAGCGGAATATCTCTAAACTGTCACTATGATTTCAAATATGATTAATTTCCTCATCGAGCAATATCAAAAGCCCACAATCTGCAAAAGTCCTCCCAGAGCTAACAATTATCACAGATTTCAGAGATAACCCACTAGCTAGGCAAACTTATGCACAATAGAGATTACAAAATGTAAAAGCTCACTGGGCAGTGGCAGTCCAAGCTATTGAGAAGGCCGACAGGGGCAAGGCTTGTCGCAAAGACGATGTCCTAGAAAACCAATCACCAGCATATATCCGGATATCACCATAGAGGTTAATGGTGATACAATGTCGAACTTCACAAAACAGTACTCATCAAATCGTGAAGCCGAGATGCAGGTGTTGCCGCAAAAAGCCAACGCAATCCCTAATCAGATGAAACAACTGAGAGTTCGCAACCACGGCCTCATATGATCACGGCAGAACGACCACCACAAAACTACCACAGCACAAAGAATCAGCAGAGCCTCGCCGACGTGGAGATCACTGAGACCCCAATGAGTTCGCCGAAGCAAACCGCATGGAGAACAAGGGAAAACCGCCACCACTTGCTCTCAGATCTGGGTATGTGCTCTGGATCACTCTCTCCCAAAACTTTCCTATGGCATGATTTAAAGAGAAATTGGGAGGAGATCCGAAATCAAAGGAGAGGGGAAATGACGCCGCCATAGCCGCTGGACCAAGTCCAGCACAAGAAGAGGAGAGATTGATCTGATCCCCTTCTCTCAGCTGTTCAGTCAACGGACCACAACCCCCTTCCTCATATCGCTTACAGGTGGGTCCCACACTGGGATGCCCAACAATAAATAGCCTTAGAAATAAGAGTCCCAAATGAGGAAGGAATAGAATTCTAATCGGCAATGGAAAATAGGAATTTACTTAAAAACTGGAATAGTAATATACTTAGAGACGGAAATAACACCCCGCTCGGAGACGAACAAAGTCCCAGAAAATAACGGTGAAGTTATAGTTGTAAGTGCCTCAAGAGGTCACGTTTGACTCTAGTCAGAACAGAGCCTATTACGAACATAAAGATGATCTCAATCATAATTTTTTATCAGTTCGTATTACCGATTAATCATACTGGTCAGAACATATCTTTAAGTGAAATATGATGGAATTCTTGGAGCGGTTGCCTTGCTCGCGCATGGCGGACCTACCCTTTGGCGAGCCCAAAGTACGCTCGAGCTCCATTGCGGCCGGACCCCCACCCCGCGCCCTCCTCCATCCAGAGGCCAAGTCCGCGGCCTTCTGACTATGGCGAGCCACGGACACCAAGTCGCCAGCGACATGCACCGCGCATCAAAGATTGCCCCATCAACGGTGACCCAAGATTCGACATCGGAAGGCGGCAACTACTCAAGATTTGCCCGGCGCGGTGCGCGAGCCCCGACGCAGCGGCATCTTGGACGAGCTCCACCGCAAGCTTTGCGAGAAGGTGATGGCCGACGTGGTGGTCACGGCAGTCTTTGCTTCAACGACTCTGCGACGGGTGTATCGAGACCACATCGTCGCGAACTCTAAGTGCGTGTGCGAGTTCCCTGGTAAAAATTTGCCAACTGTGAGGTATATTCTTCTTGGCTGTTCTACTGCAGTTTTTGCGTTCTGAAAGCTCTACCAGAACCTTTCATTGGCGAACTGACTATTTTTTCTAAGTATACAAACAACACCTAAATGTTAAGTCTGTCACAGAAATAGCTGGAACTATTTCAGTCAAAGGTGTGGAGCTGAGCAAATATAGAAGATTCCTTCTTTTCTTTGCTGAGCAAAAGTTCACAAAATGCTTAGTGGTCATTTGGATGCCAGTGACTTCGCCTTGGCTAAAATTTAGTTCTGGTCCGCCAATGCTGCGCAGACAGGTCTGGCTGTCCCATTGTGGTTCCCTCCCGTTGGGCGCCCGGAAGCACACAACCCATTTTTGCATTCCATTTGCAGCCCTCCGGCTGGACGACACAAGCAAGCGCTAGTGGCCGCAGCAGAGCAGAGCCCTTCTCCTCGTCGTCTCCGTACGTACCGCACATCCCTCAGCCAGCGTACGCCCATGGCGATGGTGTCCGAGTGAAAAACCAAACGCCCAAGTAACCCTAGCAGAGCAGGTCGCCTGCAACGATTGCAATTGCGTCTTCTCCTCCCAGGGAGGGAGCTGCGAGGATGGAGTCCGCGGTGCTGGTGGAGGCCGGTGCCAAGGAGATGGCGCCCGTGCGCCACCTCGGCCGTACCGCCCACAACATGTCCTCCTCCTCCCTCCGCAAGAAGTCCGACGTCTCCCTCGTCCGCAAGGTCCCCTGCGCCGCCCTCCGCGCCTTCCTCGCCAACCTCCAGGAGGTCCTCCTCGGCACCAAGCTCTTCCTCCTCTTCCCCGCCGTCCTCCTCGCCGTCGCCGCCCGACACCTCCACTTCGGCCAGGTCCCTCCTCTCCTTCACTTTTCCTCTCTCACTGCCCCATCTCTCCACATCCATTTATTATATGCCACTCATTTACTGTATGCATAGCTTCCTCTCCTGTTTGCTCCATGGATTCGTTCCTTCCACCATCGATTTTTTTGCAACCTCCGCACTAGTCTCACAGGGACGATTGCCTTGCGCCTCTCTTGCATTACGCGTCTGGTATGTTCCCAACATTAAACAAGATTGCAATTTGATCACTCCAGGGGGCCAAGATTGCATCAATTTTAGTGCCATCTCGATTTTTTTTCAATTGCATCTCTTTTTACTAGAAACCTGTGCTCCTCAAGTACTTGTTAGTACTATTAATACCTTGCAACATAATAAACTGGCCACGTTCGGTCCAAAGAAAACATGAAGGGAGCTGGGGATACGAGTTATTAAAACAGCTTGTAGTAGAGTTGGGAAGAGATGGTGATTGGGTTTACATTAGCTACATGTGATTGTGGTGTGATCATGCGGGCGTAGCTTAGGCTGTAGAACTCAATTAAAATCGACACAGATGTGACACAGATGGAATGGAATAACAGAAACCAATATGTATGCCCCACCCTGCCAATCACATGCGCGCAATGCTTTCCCCTCTCTGCCACCACCTGTCGGTTCTCGTCTGTACCCATAATGCCTTTGGGTTCGCTCGACAACAAAACGAGAAGAAAGATGTTTACGTCCGTACGCCGGTGATATTCGTCTGGCCAATGCAGAGGTGCCTTTTGCAGTGTATTTCCTTGTCTTCTTGCCACCGCTCTATTCCGCATGTGAACTCTTTCGTCTCCGTGCTGTCGTCTTTTGCCATCGACCACACATGACGTGCCCCGGTTCAAAAACGGCCACACATGATGTTGCCGTGCATGTAGCTCGTCCGGCAACCCAACTACTATGTACTTTGTGCTCTGCACTATGTAATTCATTGGCATCTCACCATGTGTAAATTCAGCATGCTCTTGGTATGTTTACTTGAGAAGAGGAAACCCTAGAATTCCATTTCACACCGTGTAAATTCAGAAATCTTGTTAAATGCAAACAATATTGTTTCCCAACATGACCAATATTACAGGAAAGGTAGTCAATGAAATTCTTTGTAGCCAACTATGATGCGTTACATTAATATAATGCAAGTGTCACCCTTTCCCCCCCCTTTTAACACACACACACACACACACACGTGCTTTCTTAATTTGGAACTCAAAACAGGTGTGGGTCTTTGTGCTTAGCTTCATCGGCCTCATTCCTCTTGCTGAGCGACTCAGTTTCCTCACCGAGTGAGTTTCTTCTGTTCATCATCATAGCATGTTTCGTTCGCAATACCTCTTACGGTGCTAAAGCTTAAATCTCCGCTTTCTGTTAATTGTTCGCAGGCAGATTGCATTTTACACTGGTCCTACTCGTAAGTGTTGTTGATGTCAAATCTGTTGATCCACCCTACAACCTTAACATCATAGTTACGCGTATGTAACCTACATGCATTGCAGTGGGTGGACTGTTGAATGCGACATTTGGCAATGTGACCGAGGTCATCATCGCACTCTTTGCCCTGCATGAAGGCAAGATAATGGTGGTGAAATGCTCCCTGCTCGGCTCCATCTTGTCCAACTTGTTGCTTGTCCTTGGAACGTCCCTCTTCTTTGGTGGCCTGGCCAACCTTGGGACCGAGCAGCCATACGACAGGGTAACCAACTCAGCAATTTACTAATTATTATTGCTATTATGCTGTTTACTAGAACATGAATTTATGCAGGCTTATAAATAACGATACGGTTTTGTTCTGTACAGAAGCAAGCAGATGTCAGCACAGGGCTTCTGATTCTTGGTGTGCTATGCCACTCACTGCCACTGATGCTGAGGTATGCAGTGAGCGCCGGGGAGCATGCAGTAACCTCTGGGGATGCAGGATTGGAACTGTCCCGAGCATGCAGCATTGTCATGCTCCTGGCCTATGCAGCCTACCTTTACTTCCAGCTGAAGACCCATCGCCAGCTCTTTGAGCCCCAAGAGGTGCGTAATGTATACTAGAGTGCCAATCCCGTAAGAAACCAGCAAGAGCTGCTAGCATCGGACTAGTTGGTTGATAAAATTATGGGATCCCACCAAATGATTAGGCTGAAGATGATGGTGATGATTTGGTCTCTCAAGATGAGGCGGTATTGGGGTTTTCGAGTGCGATGATTTGGCTAGCAGTCATGACTCTGATGACAGCAGTATTATCAGAGTATGTCGTAAGCACAATTGAGGTATGTTCATATTGGCTAGTTTTAATCGGCATACTCAGGGAAATTTCTTCCAGCCATTTACTGTGCTAGTGTAGCTAACAATTCTCTGTCAATAAAATCGTATCAAACAGGCGGCCTCAGAGACTTGGGAACTATCAGTGAGCTTCATTAGCATCATCTTGATTCCAATCGTTGGGAATGCAGCAGAGCATGCTGGTGCAGTCATATTTGCTTTCAAGAACAAGCTGGTAGGCAACATCAGAGCTCGTGCATACTTGTTTAAATGTTGAGGGAGCAATCACTAACACCAAATTGTTGATTGTGACAGGACATCACCCTTGGAGTATCTTTAGGGTCCGCTACGCAGATTTCCATATTTGTGGTCTGTATTAACTAACCTCTAGACATTGTTCCATGTGGTCTTTGCCTTGGTCTCTTTACTCATGGAATTGAACTGTGCTAGGTGCCATTGAGTGTCATTGTAGCTTGGATTATGGGGGTTCCGATGGATCTTGATTTCAACTTGCTAGAGACTGGCTGTTTGTTTCTAGCAATATTAGTGACAACCTTCACCCTACAGGTAAACTTTTTCTTTCGCATCCCCACACAACTCAACCTGGATATCATGGAGCATCAGTCACATAAAGTTATTTTTCTTCAGGTTCATTGCCAAACATTCATGAGGAATTAGTTATATGTGCTTTTGATCTTATTAACTTTGTCTCTGAAAAATTACTACCACGGTGTGGTCGGACTATAGCTGTCTGTGAGTGTTTACAGTGCTGTTGTCAACGTTATGGCACTATAGCTGAACAAAATTTCCTCTGTTTTGCAGGACGGAACTTCACATTATCTGAAGGGAATGCTGCTTCTCCTTTGCTACGCTGTCATTGGTGTATGCTTTTTTGTTATGAGACGGCGTGCAAGTATGAATTTCTAGAGTTGCAATTTTCTCTCAATTACTAGTTGTTTGTGTTATGAATATTGTGCACATCTATTCATGAGGCCCAAGGGGCAATATATATACAGGTACAAGGGGATGTACAAAAGGAATACAACACAGCATAAAAGGAAATAGCATATTAGAAAACAAATAAGAGTCCTAATCTATTCTATCCTTAACACCCCCCCTCAAACTCATGGTGGATCAACAACACTGAGTTTGGAGAGGTAAAAGTCGTCTTTGTGCTCGAGTCAGGCCTTCGTGAAGAAATCCGCTATCCAAGCTCAGAAGGCACATACGAAGAGTAATCACCGATCTTGCACACAAGACCTCATGAAAGAAGCATCAACACCAATATGCTTGGTGAGCTCATGCTTCACGGGATCACGAGCAATACCGATAGCACTGTCATTGTCGACAAGAGAGAGTCGGTGTAGTGTGAAACACCAAAATCCTCAAGTAACCACCGTAGCCAAGTAATCTCTGTCAAGAGAGCCATAGCTCGCAACTCACCTCTGCACTCGAACGGACACTGCGGTTTGTTTCTTCGTTTTCCGTGCAATAAGAGAACCACCAAGAAAAACACACGAGGCGAGAGAGACCGCGATCGGAGGATCGCCGCCCAAGTAGCATCCGAATAGGCACAAGTCAGAACGAATCGAACGTGGAAAGAAGAGACGGCGAGAGATAGTCCCACGAAGGTATCGCAGAACTCGAAGAAGGTGGTGTAGTGGACACGAGTGGGAGCTGAAACAAACCGACTCGAGAATATGAACGGATAAGTGATATCCGGACGAGTAATGACAAGATAAACAAGACTCCCAACAAGATGACGATAGCGAGTCGGATCGTAAAGAGGCTCGCCATCCGAGGGTCGGAGGTGGACATTGAGCTCCATGGGAGTCTCAACGATCTGATGATCGTGAGAGAGGCGCGATCAAGAAGATCTGAATATATTTCTCTTAGGACATAAAGAAACCATCCGGAGTGGAAGTAACCTCAATCCCAAGGAAATAAGCGAGAGGACCAAGATCCGACATAAGGAATCGCTCACTAAGACGAGCCTTGACAAAGGCAATGTACTCGTAATCATCTCCGTAATGATCATATCATCAACATACGAAGGAGAAGAGTCAGACCACGAGGCGAAGTGTGGACAAAGAGCGCAGATCATGATCACTAGTGAAAAACCAGCAGCAGTGACCACGAGGAGAAGCGCTCAAACCAAGCACGAGGGCTTGCTTAAGGCCATAGAGAGAGCGGCGAAGGCGGCATGCACCATGCCCTCGAGGCAGAATACCCAGGTGGCGGATGCATGTAGACCTCCTCACGCAACTCACCATTAAGAAAGGCATTCTTGACATCAAGCTGAGAAACAGACCAGTGGCGAACAGACGCCACCGACAGAAGAGTGCGAACAGTGGTCATGTGGGCCACAGGAGCAAAAGTCTCGTCGTAGTCAACACCATGCTCCTGCTGGAAGCCACGAGCAACAAGACGCGCCTTGTAGCGCTCAAGAGAGCCATCAGAGCGAGTCTTAATTTTATAGACCCACTTACACGTAATGGGACGAGAATGAGATGGCAAAGGAACAAGATCCCAAGTACCCGAGACGCTCGAGGGCGCAATCTCTCGGCCATGGCAAGTCGCCACTCGGGGTGAATAATGACATCCCGTGAGGAGACACAGCTCACGAGTAGCTGCACCCGGCAAAGGCAAAGCGGGCGGGAGGCCGAATCGGCCGCGATCGCGGAGAGCGTAGCGAGGAGAAGATGACCCATCGAGGCGATGGAGCATCGAGGAAGGTGGATCATCGGGAGAAGATGACTCCACTGGAAGAGCCTCAACACGAGGTCGGCGAGTGTAAAAGAAAAGGGAGGTATGTAGTGAGAGGAGCACGGGAGTCGGAGGAGGCGACGCAGCGGTGACAACAGCGCGAGAGGCCACGGGGAATATGTGGAGACTCGGTGGGACAAGTGGACGAGGCAAAGCGAGATATAGGTGTATCCGGAAAGGTCAAGAAAGACAGAGACTCCGCAGAGGAGTCGAAAGAGAGGCGGGGACGTGGGTAGAATGGGCGAGACTGCGTCGAAAGTCACATCCCGAGAAACCCGCATCCTTCGACCAACCGGATCCCAAAGACCGATAGCCCTTGTGCTCGATCAGTATCCCAAAAAGACACACTCAACAGATCGAGCGGTTAGTTTGGTACGTTCGCGAGGGGCGAGGAGAACGAGCAAACGCAACCAAACATATGAAGGCGAGTAGTCGAGAAGACCACGAGACGCTCAACGTGGATCGCACCGAAGAGCGTAAGATGGCCGGATGTTGATGAGATAGGTGGCGGTGGAAACGACCTCGGCCCAAAAGTGAGGTGGGGTAGGCGGCGATCATCGAGTACGAGCCGTCTCAAGGAGGTGACGATGCTTGCGCCAGCGACACCATTCGAGCATGAGCACCGGGACAAGAAAAGCGGCGAGAGTCCCTGCGCGAGCAAGGAAATTGCGCAGTAACGAGAGAGGTACTCGCCAACAATCGGCCACGAAAGACACGAATAGGAGTGGAGAAGCGTGTGTGGATCATAGTGGCAAATTGTTTATAGATAGACAAGACCTCACTACGAGAAGACATGAAATATATCCAAGTGTGGCGAGAGAAATCATCTATAAATATGATATAATATCGATGACCCCTTTCAAACGAAGGAGCCGGACCCCAAACATCCGAATGAACAAGATCAAAAGGACGCTGGGACACGGACTCACTATGAGGATAGGGAAGTGAATTTGTTTACCTAACTTACGTACCGACAATCTAAAGACACGTCTCCCGAGATGCACCCGAAGACCACGACGAACTAAGGATGACAAAGCGAGATCCACACAGATGACCAAGACGGTGATGCCATCGCTGAAAAGAGCCGGTGACGAAGTGGCGAGCGGAGAGATCGGCGGCGATGGTGGCGTGGAAGGAAGGTGAAGCGGTCAAGCTCCCAGAGACGCCGTGAGTCACGCGCGAGGGCCGAACCAACCGAGCTCCGTGTGGCGGTCCCGAACACAACAAGAGTCGAGTCGAGAATGACACGATAACCAAGGTCGATGAATCATCCGCAGAAAGAAGCTGCATAGTGAGGCGAGGAATATGAGCAACAGAAGGAACATGAAAGGATGAGTTGCTAAGAGATCCTCGACCAGAGACAGAAAGAGATGTACCATCGCAGTAAGAACACCGGCGGGAGAATCAAGAGGTGTAATAGAAGACGAGTAGAAGCATCGGAGTCATGTGAAAAGATGCTCGAATCAAGAATCCACGGGAGGTACCGATTGTGTAGAGGTGGTTTCTCGGTGCTGAAGAGTCGATGAGCGTAACTCGCAGAACTCCGCCGAGGAGAACAGGCGGCAAGCAAGCGGCGAAGTCTGGCTATCTCCTGCTCGGTGAAAGAAGTTGCTGAAGAAGTCGATGCAGACGTCGTCGTAGAAGCACCGGTGCCAATAGAAGAACGGCGTGAAAGATGCCGCTTCTTATAGCAGCAGGACTCAATGTGGCCGCCTTGTCGCAAAGAGGAGCAGTGAGGACGGCCACCTCCAGACGGATGACGCCACCACCACCGTGGCGGCGGCGGAGGAGGCGATGTAGCAGTGAGCAGGCGGCGAGCACGCAGAGGAGTGGCATCGCATCAAAGACTACTCAAAGCGAGTCTCCTGCGCGTATCTCGGAAGAGCCTCCAAGAGAGTGACACGAGGGTGGCGTGCAAGAAGTCGAGCACGCCGTTGCTCGAACTCAGACGAAGGCGAGTAAGGAACTCGTGAGACCGGCGAAACTCGTGTCAAGACGCATACCAGCAAAGGCATGGGCGGGAACAGCGGCCAAGTGCGGAGAGTGTCCAACTAACGCCAAACAGCAGAGCTCTGAGCGTAGAAAGCGTCAACAGTAGCATCACCCTGCTGAAGAGAGTGCTCCTGGCGGACCACGGGACAGTGCTGAGGCATCACCGGAGGGCTCGAGCGCCGGCGAAGATGAGTCCACATCCGAAAGCCGAAGGGAGTCCCACAACCTCAGAAGAGAACTGAGGCTCGAGACTGGCGATGAAGACAGCAGCAGCTCGAGCGTCGTCATCGCACCACTGAGTGTAGGTGGTCAGACGATCCTTGTAGAAATCCAGAGCCTCCTGGTAGGCGAGGCGCTTCATCATCAACAACCGAGCGGCCTCGGTAGCAATCTTGTCGGTATCGAGGGCAATGCAACAGCGTGGGCTCGTCGGAGGAATAGGGCAAGGCGGGCGGTGACATCGCCGAGAGGACGCTGAGACGTAAACCACGCATGTGAATGCGCATGTGAGACATGAAGTCGGTGTAATTAACACCATCAAAGACCACCGGCAAGCGGGAGAAGCGGTGCCCATTGGTAGCGGCGCCGGCGCGCGCGGCGACCAATACAACGGTCTAACAGCGCGCGAGCGCGCGGCGGTTAGATCGGCGTTTCGACGCACGGAAACCCTAACTAATATGGGCCTTCGGCCCGACAGCGCGCACTCACGCACACACGCACACACGCAGAGCGAGAGGCGGCGGCGGCGACGGCCTTGGCGGGCGGCGGCCGGGCGCGGAGGCGAGGCGCGCGGGTGGTGGCGCGCGGGCGGCGGCGGCGCTGGCGCGGCGGCGGCGTGGGTGGCCGGCGGTCGCGGGGCGATCGCGGCGGGCGCGCTGGCGGCGGCGAGAAAAGGCGCGGCGCGTGGAGGCGCGGAGGCGCGCGGGAGGCCGAGCGCCGGAGGCGCGGGCGCGGCGGAGGGAGGCGGCGCGCGCGCGGAGCGCGGCGGAAAGCGGTGATGGCGCGCGGAGGCCGAGGCGAAGTCGGCGCGGGAGGGCGGCGGGAGGCCGAAGCGCCGAGGCGCGCCGACGCGGGAGGCGGCGCGCGGGAGTCGGCGACGGTGGTGCAGAGTCGGCGACGGCGCACAGAATCCTAGGCAAGCCAAAACCCTAATTTTGGCTCTGATACCATGTTATGAATATTGTGCACATCTATTCATGAGGCCCAAGGGGCAATATATATACAGGTACAAGGGGATGTACAAAAGGAATACAACACAGCATAAAAGGAAATAGCATATTAGGAAACAAATAAGAGTCCTAATCTATTCTATCCTTAACAGTTTGAATTTTGATATGTTATTTTCAAAATATGTTTTGATGACAGATCACAATAGCAATGGTGTCCATCTGAATGTAGCAAGCAACGCCAGGAGAGCTTAATCTGCCTTACAGGTTGGACGGCATTCTCTAGTCAGTTCATCATTTACGTTGAGAAGCGTTGTTAAGCCTGGCTAAGATAGACTAAACGCATAAAGAAGTTCTAGTCACTCTCTTTCTTCCATTGTGCTGTCATGAAGCAAATGTGTCACACTAGTAACATTGCAAAGCAAAGTATAATACATTACTGAAATATGACATGTACATATTTTATGAGAGATGTTTTCCTCTTAAAAGAGAACTGATGTTTTCCTCTTAAAAGAGAACCAAGTCTAGAAAGTAAACTTGAGTGTGTGCAGTTGTGACCGTTTAAGGAGAGAAGCAAGCAGGCAAAATTCAACGAGCCGTAAATTTCTTCATGTAAATTAAGCACCGGCACACGTGTCTAAGCCAGACAAATTGGATTTTGCAGATTGTGAAGTGTTACCTGCAATTCCTGGAGGGAGAAGAGAGCAGGCGACAGAGCCAAGCGAAGACAAGCAGGGCCTGCGTCCAATTTAAGACTAGTAATTGTAATCATCAGCTGTTATGGTCATCCAGGCATCATAATATTGGTTTGGTAGCTAATATGAGGCATCTGCATGCAGGCGACATGTGTTGTTTTACCTGCAGTTAGCATTATAAGCCTTTAAGACTCTCGTCCCTTTGACCTTAAGAAGGTTTCATTTCTATCCTACCTCAATTTGTTTAGGACAAAAAAGCTTTATTATTGTTATTGTTTGTTACTAACGGTCTCTTATAGATAATTAGAATTTACAAACTATAAGCTAAAAACTAAAACCACGATTTAAAAACTAAAATTATGGTATAAAAGAACCCACTTAATATCACTCTCTTTTGTATTTGCTTCGCAGCCCTTCGATTGGTGCGATGGACGGGCGTTCTTTTGGCCAACCAGGTAGCTGGGTAACTCTTCTTTGAATTCCGCGCGGGACGGGTGGGGTGATGGCCGGATTCAAGTCGCAGCATTAGGCGGCTTTTACCGATGGCTTAAGTGTGGCTTATTATGGGGTCAGATATAAGGTGGTGATCGTTTTAGCGATAGTTTTTGATTTTTGGTTGAAATTTTACTATAGTTGGTTGAAATTTTACTGTAGCTGAGTTAATGGATAGTGTAGTGAATAGTGAAAAAAAAACTGAAATTAGAAGTTGAAGCTGAAAAAAAACTGAAACGAGCGGGATCTTAGTAAAGTAATAACTATAATTTATATGTAAATATATATATAGATAATAGTAGGACTAAGAAAAGAAGAACAGAAAAGAATCAACTCACCCTGGGGGGAGAGGTCAAATCCGATGGTCCGTGGATTTTATGTGAATGAATAGCAACAACCTGGGTCCCTACTGGCCGAGCTACAAGGGCGTGGAGGTAAAGGATAAACTGTAGGGGGGTTATTCGGCCCGAAATCACAAGTACTCTTCCGTGGGCTTCATCGGGGCCAACTGACCAAGCCCACTAGTCCAATACATACCCATCCAACTCAGACTCAGTCAATCCACGTAGCCACCAGCAGTGCAGCTCCAGCATCCCCACTGAATGGCGGCAGGCCTTGGGCCGCACGGCCAGTGGAAGCGCGGCGCCGGACCGTCGTCGGTGGTGTGGTGTATATATATATATGAAAAATACTTTCTACACCCGAGTGTAATTACACTCACCTCTAATATACCACCTAAACAAACTTGAAATACTCCTTTATCACTTTAGATATACTCATATACTAATTATAAGATACTTCAATGTGAACCACATTAAAAAATTGTAAGAGAGTCCATAGTTTTTAGCATATTTTGTAAATACCTTCATATACGCACATAAAAAAGAGTATGTCTAAAAAATGTACATACTACCTCTGAAAAATTATTCATACCACCTAGATGATCTTAAATACTCGTATACTATACGTACATACTCTCCGTTGTGCGAGATACTCCCTACGTTATAAGAAACGATATAGAGTGTAATTACACCCGAGTGTAGAAAAGATGCTTTATATATATATATATATATATATATATATATATATATATATATATATATATATATATATATATATATATATGTTTTAGATTACGGAAAATAGTTCCACCTATGTTTTGTACGTTTACCTCACATTAGCTTAGCCCTCCTAAATTATTGTCCTAGATCCGCTGCTGTATCTATATATATATATATATATATATATATATATATATATATATATATATATATATATATATATATATATATATATATATGAAGGTTAGATTAGGTGCATGGATGGATGGATTAATCTCCATTCTACACTCGAGTACTCCGGTCCCTAGCCTAAGTAATTAAAAAAGTAAAAAAAATTATATTACTATGGATAATACAAAGAAATAAATCAAAAAGAAAAATCAAAAATACCAAAAAATAAAAAAGATTAGGTAAATACGTTTAGAACGGGCGTTTCTCTGCTGACAAGGGCGGAGAGGAGACGCGTCACCGACTCCATTACTACTACTCTACCTAGGTTTTCCTTAGTGCTTGCTTACTTGGCCACAAAGCACTACTGACCTGACCAGTTAATCCACCCGTCGGTGCCTGAGCTGAGCAGCCAACCACGACCATCCGCGTAACAAAAAAAAAGGCTTCTTTTTCTTCTTCTACTTCTTCTTCTTCTTCCACGAGGACCATTTCTCCTCTTTTCCCATTCAGAGCGATTCATTCCTCTCTCTAGAGGATAGGAGAAGCGCATTAGCAGAAGCAGCAGCCACAAGGGGGAGAAGACGATCCATGGAGGAGAGCTACGACCGCGCGTTCTGGCAGTTCAGCGACCAGCTGCGCCTGCAGACGCCGCCCACCGCCAACTTCTCCAGCCTCTCCCTCGCCGACTCCATCTGGTCTCCACCTCTCTCCAACTCCTTCGCCGCCGACCACACCAGCAACACCAACCTAGGAGCAGCAGCAGGAGCGCCATGGAAGAACAACAACACCAGCAACATCGGCGGCGGCCCCGGCCTGATCGGCTCCGGCAAGCTGGCCTTCGGCGACGCCACCACTACCAACGCCGACCGCTACAACTACTTCCCCGCCTCCGACAAGAAGACCCCCGTCAAGAACAACGGCAGCATCAACGACGCCGTCTTCGGTAGCAGCTATCACAGCAAGAGCATGAACAGCTTCAGTAACAGCAACAGCGCTGGCGGCGGCGATGTGGTCAAGAGCTACTTCAACAAGTCCGTCGGGAGGCCGGCCATGAACAACAGCAGCAGCATGACCAACGGCTACGGCCACGGCAAGAAGAACGGCGCCGACGGCGGCAAGAAGAAGAACACGAGCGGCGGCGGCGGAAACAACAACAACTGCGGCGGCAACGGTGGCGTGGACAAGAGGTTCAAGAGCCTGCCGGCGTCGGAGGCGCTGCCGAGGAACGAGGCCATCGGGGGGTACATCTTCGTCTGCAACAACGACACCATGGAGGAGAACCTCAAGAGGCAGCTCTTCGGTGCGTATATATCCCCTGATTAATTGCTTCGAGTTTTGCGTCCATTGAAGAAGAAAGCTAGAGCTGGGTACATCTTCGTCTGCAACAACGACACCATGCAGGGCTGCCACCTCGGTACAGGGACTCGGTGAGGGCCATCAGGCCGGGGCTGCCCCTCTTCCTGTACAACTACTCGACCCACCAGCTCCACGGCATCTTCGAGGCGGCGAGCTTCGGCGGATCAAACATCGCCCCCACCGCCTGGGAGGACAGCAAGTGCCCCGGCGAGTCCCGCTTCCCAGCTCAGGTAAACTATACTGCTACTACTACATCATGGCTCAGGCTGGACTAGTAAGTCTAGTTAATTACTTGTATCCCTTGCTTATTTAGATTGCTGTTAGCGACTGCTCAACATATAGTACTCGTGTCTGTTCTTGTTCCTGGGGACCGAAAAACCAGTCATCCTAGCCAGCCTGATCCTAGCCTAGCCTAGCCTGTTCATCCAAAAAGAATACTGCTACTGTTAATCAAGGTGGGGCTGGTTGGTTGCCAAGCGGGCTAGTGGAAACCAGTATCTAATTGGCTGGTGATGCAGGTGAGGATTGCGAGGAGGAAGGTCTGCGAGGCACTGGAGGAGGACGCCTTCCGCCCGATCCTCCACCACTACGACGGCCCCAAGTTCCGGCTCGAGCTCAGCGTCGCCGAGGCGCTCTCGCTTCTTCGCCGACAAGGTTTTTGCCTGACCTGCCCAGCTCGTCTTGAGGCCGCGAGTAATAAGACATCATCCCACTGTATGTCGCCGCCGTTAAACAACACTTCTAGTTTGTGCTACTTGCCAGTTAAGCACACTACTAGCTGGAGTGTAATTTATACTAGAATTTTGCCGTCTGCGCTTTGCAAGAGGGGGAGGATGTAATATATATAATCCTCCTACAGAAATTTGCCTGCTCCTCCCTCTTATCCAAGTTACAGACATGACCAAAAATAAATGGCATATATTCTATCGCTGCTTGAGAACAGACTGGCTTGCTTGAGCACGCTGTTTGGCTTCTTTGCAGGCGTCCTCTGGCATCACATACCCACAGAAACACACGATCATATCACGTCCTCAAAACCAATCGCCAGAATATGCGCCACCAGAGAAACATCAGCGACAACAGCTGCAGAGAACGTTCAGAGAAACATCAACAAAGACAGCTATAGTATAGCCATAAAGACTGACGCAGCCAAGGACGGGCTGCACACTACGATTAATTATGACCACCTGGAGTATCACAAACGCAGGCAGCAAACAGCAACCCAACCAGAACAAGCGTAGCGGCAGCGCTCGAGAGGTCAAACCGGGGGAACATCACGACGATACAATACGATGTAAAATCCTAGTAGAACAGCATAAGATTAAAATCATTTGGCCTACAAGCACCCAACGACTAAATAGAGTACACACCATCCCGGCTGCTACTAAGTACAGCAGGCAAAAACAAGTCCTCCACAACATTAGTTCAATGGTATCATCGACACAACATTAGTTCAAAAGGTATCATCACATTTGGTGCATCGCACTCTCCTCTCCTGCACTCTTGGTTCCCAGTTGGAGCTTCATGAGAATGCTTTGGAGCAGCGCTGACTCCTGACATTTATGATGGCACTGGTAATAACAATATAGCAAACAGATCAGGGGGCATCCTAACAGTGCCATTGAACTGCACACAATTGAACCAAGTGGAAGGCAACACTTACTGTACGTGGAGGTGTCAATCTGCTCAGGCAGTTCTTTTATGTCGACCTCGAACCTTTCTTGCACCTTTAAAGATAAAAAAGATGGGTTAGGCAATATTCATCACATCAAACAACACAACAGACCAGAGATAGGAGGATACATACTTGATTAAGAACATCAGAGTCCGAGGCAGAGGAAACAAAAGTTATTGCAAGTCCCTTGGTACCAAAACGCCCTGCCCTTCCAACCTGCGAAGGGCATTAGTACAGCACGTTAGCATCACAAAAACATAAATCTCTCACTAGGTTTCAGGAAGTGGATCTAGGTAGTTACCCTGTGCAAATATGTATCAGCTGAATCAGGCATGTCATAGTTGATCACAATGTTGACACGCTCGATATCAATTCCTCTGCCAACTAAATCTGTAGCCACAAGAATTCTCTTGTGCCCTTCCTTGAAGTTCTTGTATCGGGTTAACCTGCCCAAAGTACCACACATTACATTCAACTAAAATTGGAACCATGAACACCGAAATTCATTTATATATATAGAGTGAATGTGAACTGAAGCACAAAAAAAATTCCAAACATCAATCCACCCAAGTACAAAACGGTCTGGTGGAGAAAAAATGAAAAAGGCAGAAGGGTAAATGTCAATTAATCATATAGCAAAAATAGAATGTGCCTACCATCATTGCAAAACATGTACAAACAGAAGCTGAGGAAGTTACAAAAACAAAAACCAAGAGAAACATAGAACTATCCAAAAAAGAATATAGTGGAACTCAGAAAATACCACAATCACCAATTCCTCATGTCTACATGGTGCACATGATTTGAGCAAGAACATAAATGAACATGTGCACGAACATAAATGAACAAGACCATTCTGCAAAACGCATTGGCACATGAACAGAAGGAAATAGAGCACATACCTTTCTTCCTGGGTCATACCAGAATGGATGCAGATTGAAGGGAAGTTGCACTCGCAAAGCAACTTGTTCAGCTCTGCCGCCCTACTAACGCTCTTCACAAATATCACAACTTGGTTGAAATCAAGAGCATCTAAGAGATCATTCAGTTTGCGGTTCTTCTCTGCCTCGCTCAATTTTATGTAGTGCTGCAAAAATAAAAGGGTATAAATACAAACAGCTGCACAAAAAAATTTTGGTGCAATGCATGTGCAGCAAAGGTCCCAAAAGCTACCTGAACAAGACCATGAAGGGTCAACTTTGCCTCATCATCAACATAAATTTCCATCGGCTGTAAGGGAAAATATTATAGATGAAAGAAATTAGCATTCCAGCGTCAATCTACCAGTATATACCAAAACAATGGTACATGGACTCCTCTTTGATTGCCAGAATATGCAGCCTCCGTATGGAACTTGAGTTATGCACTGTTGCACACCAGAATTTCATCAAACATGTTCATCAAGTTTTGCAACAGTGCTTCCAAAACAATTCCAGGCTAAACAAAGCTGCTTCGTCTGCCAACATAAATGAAGGAGAACCAGGACCAGCAGCAGTTAACTCCAATGAAGCAAAACCATGGGAACGTAATGGGGTGTGCAGCACAAATGGAGAAAACAATGCCCGAGAGAGTGTATCTTCGGAACCGGTGCCCGACACATCACCACACCGTTCAGATTTTGGACAGAAGACTCCTCATTCCCTCCCCATTCTACTTGCTATGGTCAAGGTACCAATGAAAAACAATAAGAAAAAAGAAGAAAACTCACTATACACTGTAGATGTAAGACTATAGAAACCAAGAATACAGCAGGAATCCCTTCACCTACTGACAACAGTCAACATCACTATGACTCTCATATCTATAAATGTGCGACGACTACCACATGATTACCACTGGAGGATAGGAGAGACTTAAATAAGATGCACCGTGTAAATGAGATAGGCTGCAGGACATTACATCTTGCATAAATTTCTTGCAAACCGGACGGATCTCCTTGCTGAGTGTTGCTGAAAACATCATGACCTGCTTATCATGAGGTGTCATTTTGAAGATCTCCTGGACATCCCTCCGCATGTCTGCAGAATACATACTTGTCAGTTTAGGGAATAGTGGTAAAGGAAAACAAGAGGATAGGAGGAATAGAAATAAATCAAAAGACAAATAGGCTAACAGGGGATAGCAAATTACCAAGTGACTCAAGCATCTTGTCGCATTCATCAAGGATGAAATGCCTCACATTCTTCAAGGAAAGATCTTTCTCTCTGGCTAGAGCTAGAATCCTTCCAGGTGTGCCAACCACAATATGAGGACAATCATTCTTCAATATATCCTTATGTTTTCTGATGTGAACACCTCCGTAGAAGACGGCAACTTTTATTTCAGGCAGATATTTGCTGAACCTCTCAAACTCATGGCATATCTACAGAACATAATAGCAAGGAATAATTAAAATCTTGAGAGATCTCTGAACAAAACTGAGATGCACACAGCGAATATTTACAAACCTGGTAAGCCAGCTCCCTTGTGTGGCACAATACAAGTGCTGCTACTTGACCGGCAACAGGGTCAATTTGCTGAAGAGATGAAAGGACAAAAACTGCAGTCTTCCCCATCCCAGATTTTGCTTGACAGATGACATCCATTCCAAGAATTGCTTGAGGGATGCACTCATGTTGCACTGATGTGGAACCAAACAAAATTGGAGCAGCACCCCAGTGAGTAAAAATTTGACCTTCTGGGTCCGTGTTAATGGAAAGTTTTACCATATTCTCCTCCAACAGGAAATATCAGAAGAAACTGTACCTGCACATCAGCAATACGAGAATTTGACTATCAATTTGGCAGTTGACAAAAGATATGACAAGTCCAAAGAGAAGCTAAGAATTACAATTGATTTAATTTGACTATGGCATGGTGATGATTGCACCACTTTGAAGACTAGCTATCACCACAACAGAAGTAAAGTACACAAAAGAAAACAAACTAGAACTTGGTTTCATAATATGACCATGTCAATTACTAGTGCATACAGCGTAGCGCACGTCTGCAAAGCATGAAATTAAATGAATAATCATCTCTATTACTGATGTTACCAGGGTAGCATGATCCTAACATGTTTTTTTCTATTGATTTACAGTTTCGTAATCCTTGTGCACAAGGAATCTGGGCCTTGTAATGTCAAAACAGACAGCAAGTGATATTTCATTGCTATGTTGAGCTATGACTGCAGCATATTTGTCAGAACCAAACCACTGCAGCGCCACGCCAAGTTTAACATCCTAGAATTATGCATTCCAATTATTAATCCTTCCATCTCTCTCCTAATGAATCTACTTGATGAGGTCTATATGCTTTCAGTTACATGCTCCCCTCAACCTTTTTTTATCACTCCAGTAGCCTATATATTCCAAGCAGGTACTTAACTAAGATATGAAGTACTAATAGTACTAAGATATGAAGTACTAATAGTAGAGGTCAACGCAGATGTATAAGAGAGAAAAGATGGGAACTTGCCTTCGGAAGGATGCTCAAAACCGCAGTCCTGGATTGCACGAAGCAGCTCTGGCTTGAGGAGGAAGTCTCTGAACCCGGAACTGTGGATCCCGACATAGCCCCTGTTCGTTCAGCGCAATTAACAAGCAAAAAGGTCAGATCAGATCGACTCATGTACAGTAGTAATCGAATCGAATCCTGCAGAAAGCAGCATAGTACAAACACAGCACGTACTTCTTGGTGACTTCACCGGTGGCCTTGGCGGCGGAGCCATCGACCGTCTTGTCATCGTCCTCCTCGTAGTCCAGGAGCTCCTCCTCATAGACGTCGTTGTCCTTGGCCTCTCCCATCCTACCCCGACACAACAGCACAGAAACCGTCAATTTTCCGGCGCAAACCCTAGAACCCGAGCGCGCAGATCTTGCGATTCGCACCCAAAAGAGAGAGGCGAAATGCAAAAGGCAGAAACTCACATGTATGGATAGATCTAAGGAAACGCGTGGGGATTGAAGCGGAGACGGCTGCAAAGAAAGAATCAGAGGGAGCAGTAATCGATTAGAGAGAGGGGTGGGTTCTCTCGGGTGGGCGAGGCGAGGCTAGATATGGATGCGGCTAGGAGAAGAGGATAGGGTTCGAGGAGGAGGGCGAGAGCGATTTGGGGGCTAGGGTTTCCGCTTCGACTTGGACTAGCGGACTTGTAATGGGCCCCGTAGGATGGGCCAGCCCAAACAAGTGGGCTCTACGGCCCATATTTGCCCAGGAGGAAAGGGTGTCCTAGTAGTGGACGCCGCCCCTCTGCTCTGCTCTGCGAGTGCTTCCCCCTCCGCCACTGCTGCTCCCTTGCCATCCTCTCGCCCTCACCGCGCCGGTGGTTCCTGCCCTCTCGCCGTCACCGCCGCACTCGCACTGCGCCTCCGCTCACCTGCCCCTGCCCAGCTCCCGCCTCCCATACAAGGAGATCGAATTGGCGGGGCTAGTGATGGGAGGCTGGGCGAAGGCTGAGTTGGATGTCTCGTCGGAGGGGACTCTGGTGTGGGTCCGCCGCCCCAACGGGGCGTGGTGGCCCGGCCGCGTGATCTCTCCACTCGACGTTCCCGACGGCTACCCCGCGCCCCCCAGGGCACCCGCCACCCCCATCATGCTCCTCGGCCGCCGCGACGGCCCGACCTTTGTGTATGCTCCCTCTCCTTCCACCTGCTGCTTCCATTCCATTTGGTTTTCGCTCCCCACCTCGAGTCTCGTCTCCTCACGCGGCGGAAGGATGATGGATTGTGAATTGCAACAGCGACTGGTGCAACCTGGAGCGGACCAAGCGCGTCAAGCCCTTCCGCTGCGGGGACTTGGACGAGTGCATCAGCAAGGCCGAGGAGCAGGCCGCCCGCCGCCGCGGCAGCAACAAGAGAACCTACAACAAGGGCAGGTACGCCCGCAAGGAGGACGCCATTCTCCAAGCCCTAGAGATGGAGAGGGCTCGCTTCCGGGATGCGCCCAGCAAGAAGCGCAGTGGGGGCGCCAAGTCAAAAATGGGGAACGGGGCTATCAACCCGCCGTCGCCCAAGCGGAAGCGCAAGACGCCCAATGATTCCGAGGACGACGTGCCTCAGGGGTTCCGACGTATGAGGGACCTCACCGACATCGGACTGAGGACGGCCCCCACGCACATACCCAATGCAGGCACATTCTCTGATCTCAGCTATCATCTGCCTGGTACTAGCCAGGTGAAAAGGATTAAGCAGTCTCATGCTACCGCAGAGAGGACGCATGCCAGTGCGGACCAGGACCAACCTTGTGCAAGTTCAAGGAAGAAGGATAGGTCCCGTCCACTGTCAGAGCTATGCAATGTAGACATGTGGAACGGGTTCAAACCGAATGGACGCAAGGCCGATGAACATTCGATGGACATAGTTAGTTGTTCTGGCAGTTCCTCCGGCACTTCAAGCTTGGATACCGCCTTCTTGGATAAGTCCAGCTCTAGTCGCAGTGGTGCACTCGGGACAGATCAAACAAAGGGCACTGATATCTCCTGCATGGTTGGGTTACTCGATGGTGCCTTCCCCCATGGGGGTGATTTTGTAGATACTCCCCTTGCTGCAGGAAATATCTTGGAAGAAGGTAAACCGGCAATATTCCTTCCTTAAATCTGCAATATTATTTCCTGTTTTTCGGTTGCGAATTTAGTAACATCATGTGTTTCAGCAGTCATCATTTAGGTTCACTGACTATATACGGAGACAATGTTGGCTAGTTGTTTCTTTCCAACTTGAACAGTTTCTGGAAAACGCACAACACTAGATAGTTACACCGTAAGTTTGTTATCCCTGTTGCCTCCCTGCTTCGTAATTTGTGACCAAGGAGTCACGGTGACCATTTGGCACTTTCCTTGTATCCGAAAACTGATTGAACTCAGTACAAGTAGACAGTGAATCTCACCCACATTCGACCTTCAAGTATTCCTGGCCCGATGCTGCCCTCTTTCTGATCATAACAATGTTTCATTTTTCTGTTGAGAAGTACAGAAATCTCAATTGTCCTGACGTATGGTTATGAATGTTCAACAATATTTTTATGGAAAAGGTGAATTATTTGATTACACAACTTCCCCACTGTGGTGTTACTTTTATGTGTTCCTTATCTTACTGTGGTATCTTGACATCTTATCTTCTGACTTTGTGAATATGCAATGTTTTCTTCCCATTTTTGAATTCCCAAAGAATGTATTACTGATCAATTGAATTTCCACCAGATCCTTTGCAAACATATCGACCCTGTGCCTCAAGGAAGGATCCTATCTGGAACCGCATTAAGCAAGTTACCGACTGCAGCAAAGCTGACATATTTTCCCGATGTGACCAAAGAAATTTTAAGAAGAAAATTGTAAGCTCTGTTGATCATGAGGGCAATAACAGGACCAGAAATGCATTAGAACGTGAACACCGCAGAACAAGGGTAGTAAAGTACAAAGCACCAAGCAATGAGGTTGTCCTTCTGAAAGAAAAGGTGGGCAAGAGTTCTTTCAACAAGCCCACTGAACCTGATGATAATAAGGAGTTTGCAATATTTCCCACTTATTTGGATTGTGTTGGTGCAGTTCTGCAGCAATGTTCTGAAAGCAAGTGCGAACATGAAGAGTCATCTGAAACCCTAAGCAACCGTTCAAATTGTGAGAATGTTTCAGCGTCATCTGTGGTCTTTGAGTTGCCACTTCAAGTATTGCCACCCCAACAGAAATCACCTAAACATGCAAGCTGGCGTGCAGTAAAGCCAACCAAGATTCTGCACTTGAATTCTGCCCTTTATGAAGTGGAGTTAAGTGTGCAGGGAAGCAGCAACGAGGGGCGTCGTGTACCCCTTGTTTCCCTAATGAGTAGATGGAATAAAAGACCCGTTGTGGGGTATCCAGTCTGCGTGGAGGTCTTGGATGGTGTATGTTCCTTTCCTGCATCAAGCATAGATGATCACCATCCCGCTACAAGCAGTGTTAATGGACTACTGAACAAGGATGAAGCTGCAGGTCCACGATGTCTTAGATCGTCATCGCACACAGGCCAAGCAAAACCCAAATGCCGCAGGAAGACCTCGGAGCATGAAATGGACAAGTCATGGCGACCGCATACTAAAAAACTGGTGTCCTCTTCAAGAAAAATGCGGAGGCTTTCATCTTTTGCTATGAGTCAGAGAGGTGGTGAAAACAGAAAGTCAGTAGTGGGGAAAATTTCGGGACCTACCATTGCGTGCATCCCGCTTCGAGTTGTTTTCAGTAGGATCAATGAAGCATTAAGCTATCCAGTTAAATGAGCTATGTATCTCGTGTTTTAAGGAGAATGAGGTTCCGAAGCCATAACCTCAATCTCTCCCAAAACCTGATGTTGTAGCTCTACCATAGGCTACATGGGCGGCCCTAGCTGAGGTGGGCTGCTTACGGGGATGTTTTTTGTTCTTTTAATGAAGTCTATCCTACTGCGCACTGTTGCTAGCTCTTCCTGTATGTACATTTCTTGCCATGACTTAGAGAATGCGTCATGCCTAGCATGTTGATACATGTATCTTGTGGTTGTGATTCACAATTGGAGTAGATGTGTTCTGGTGACCCAACTTGAATTTTGGTGAAGCACAATCTAACAGGCAGTGGAAGAAATGGGAATAAGCAGTTGGAGCATATCGTCAATCTTAATTTTGTTCCATATGGCTGCTAGCCTGCTACTTTGTTTTTTGTGCTTATGACCCTCTGTTGGCGATTTTTTTAAAAAAAATAATACATTTATTTATTAATATTACATTAATATATCACCACTTAAAAAATTACATATGTTGTAGGTGTGAAACCCAACACAAGTGAAGAGATGGATGTTGGTCGTCTAACAAGGTATAATCTATGAGAGCAAAAATGACACCATAATTTATATAGGTTTAAGATCCAAGAGGACCATCCTATTTCTATCAGTGAGATGGGGGTTTCCTCTATGGAGACAGTCCCTAAGGATTCATTAGTTTGAATATACTTCTTTATTTTTTGAGAGAGCTCAAGTTACAACTAAGAGATACATCGAGTATTTATAAGCTCACCCCTCTAGGAGAAGCTAGTCAATGAGTACAAGAGGTATTACTGTCCTTTTTAAACATAATTATAATCATGTCATCTGCAGAGTGGGCTCCGTTAGTGGAATGTTAAGATTATTCTTTCAACGCTAGCCCCCTGCCTCTTAGTGTTTAGAAGGAATGCCCAAAGGGGTAGTTTTGAATCGTCATACTTTTCATGCTGAGGTTGATATTTAGTAAAATCCTGGTGAATTACAATGGTAGTCGTATCTAAAACTATGTGCCAAAAGCGCCTCACCCATGGCGAGTCCTATGCTTAATCAAATTATCATCCTCAAACTACTGCAAAATTACTGGCTACTTATGCCCATCTCTAGAATTAGCATGGGCTGGCTCTTGATTGGGTACATGAGTTGTTGAAGAGCAACACAAAGCTATTAGGGGTTGCATTCTCCGATAGTTTTAAGAGTGTCTACGAGACTAAATCATAAGGTATCTTGGAGGTGTATCTATGAGACTAAGTCATAGATATATTAGAGGGATACCTATAAGACTAAGTCATGGACCATTAAATGGCTATTAGAGATGATAGCTTCCAGTAAACTTGAAGGTGCCGCTCACAAGCACCTTGAATGATCGCTTGGGTCTGCCAACTTTTGCGTGGCGGTTTTGTGTCGATTTGCTCTGATATATGATCTGTGATGATGTGGATTTTGGGTAGGTTCCAGAGGGGTTTGAAGAGGAAGCCGGTGGCGCTGATCAAGAAGTTGCGCAAGGGGATGAGTGATCGTTTGTTTTGAGTTAGGGTGGTGAACTATGAAATACAAGCTTGCTAGATCTGCTTTGTAACTCTGCTGCGCTTCTAATTTTTGGGATTTGTAATCGCATTGTATGGTTGAGATGAGCTATTTAGTCTCTTACCACGCCCTTAGATCTATAGTTCTTTCAATACTACTAGTTTCGTGTTTGTTTTTGCTTAGAAAATAGTGCATTTAATTGAAAAAATGCAACAACAATTAAAAATGTATAGGTTTTACTATGCAGTGCAAATTTGGTCTGTAGATCACTTATCTGTAATCTGCTTGTTTGTTTTCAGATGATATGATTAGCATTTTCTAAGATTAGCCGAAAAACAGATTTGATATACAATTTTTCACTCCGCAATCAGAATTTTCTGAATGGTTGCGGAAAAATTCGATGGGCTTAAAATAAGGTGGTCACAGCCTCTCCATTGTTAGCTTAGACTATGAGTTCGTGTGTTACTCAGCATGCACGATAAGTTATTTCCACTTAACATTGTGTGGGTAATGATGTGTCGCGGAACAGCTATGTTTTTATTTTTCCTTTTAGGGATGACGCGACTATGTAAAGATGTGTGGATGGATGGATGGATTTGCGATCATGCCGTATGGATTGGAGGGTGAGGAAGTAAGAGCGAGAGATGCTTTGCTTTGGATTGAAGGCCAAGATCCCTTCCGTGAAATGAAATTTAGCCAAACAAGTTGGAGCCACACTTGAGATTTCGCCGTCATTGACAGGACGGTGCATCGCCATATATTCTCAGTGACATCGACCTTGCGCCCGATTCCAGTGTAGAGCCCGTTGGTCTTTGGAACAAAGAACTTTTTGAGGGAAAACGAAGGATTTTATTCCAAATGAAAATATATATATATACACCGTGCTTGAATCATAGGTTGGCATCGAAGGAATTACACAGGTAGAAAATTTTCCAACAAATTTTAGAGGAAACCAAACATGATCGAGCTTCAACCTTATGTATATAATTTTCTTTGAGACTAAATAGCTTCAACATGAGGAATTACATCAGTTTAAACTTTTAAGTGAACTAGCTAATGCATACAATTCAATATAGTATCAGAGTTAAAAGACCTTGAGTTCAAGACTCGACTGGCGTGAATTAAAAAATAATTGTAACACACTTCTATTCCACATCTTAGATTTGTAGAAGTCTACACGTGAGAAAAGTATTGAAGTATAAATAAATTATCTATTTTTTTTATTAGTTTAAATTTTTGAGTGAATCCGATGGTTTTTTATTGGTGCGTTCTGAAAGTACTCCTATGCATGAGCCCACGATGTGAAAGGTGCAGCATCAGTTGCAGTACGGCCAAGTTAAGCGTCATTTAATTTGTTGCGTCCAAGCATGCACAACATATGGAGTAGCTAGCATTATACTTTCTGTGTACGGTCACGGCACTGTGAGCTAAGGATTAAACGTACAACTCACGTTGCTAACTTGCTTGCCCAAGATTAGAGGCAAACAGACGAAGCGAGGCAGGTGGCTCCATGGCTCGCTTCCGCCTCCGCTGCCTCTCCCTCCTCATCGTGCAACTGCTCGTGTTAGTCGCAGCAGTCGCCGGCGGGCGGTGGCAGGACTTCCTCCGCTTGCCGTCCGAGCACTCCGGCGCCGGCGGCGAGCAAGATGTCGTCGGGACGAGGTGGGCCGTCCTCATCGCCGGCTCCAACGGTTACTACAACTACCGTCATCAGGCAAGTTCATCGTTGCCTAATTTCCTCCATTACTTATACCCCCACTGTTTGGGGGTGAACCGTTGATCTCTCGTCGAGCAGAGCAGAATATGATTATGTTATTTTCAGCTTTTAGTTTTTAGTTTTTAACTTCTGCTACAGTATCTAACTTTCAAACGAAGCATTTTTTTAAGATAAGGTCTACAAATTAGTTGTAGTACATGTTAAAAATCTAATATCTGTACCATAGAAAATCGCAAACGAGTATCTCTCTTTCCCCAATCTCTGTCGCAAACAGACAAAAAACCATCAACCACAGCCAAAAAGAACAAATCCTATATCATGCTGATCTCGCTTAATTTACACGATCCTTCATGCTTAATCTGCGCACATATCCTGTGTGTGCTCATAAGTAATGTTCCCTGATTACGGCCGTAATTTCGATCTGAACTTGTCCTCGTGCGCGCGCACACATTCTTTGATTCTTGAAGAAAAAGAAAAACCATATCAAAACAAACAGAATTACTTACAACGTAAGTAATCTGCTGGCAAGAGGTCGTAGTGGCAAGCGTGCCGGGGATCGAAGGAAACGCCCCTCCTTTCTTTTTTTACTTTTTTTCTAGAATCTTTTTCGTTAAATATTTTAAAATCTAATTATTAATATATTTAAAACTATACTGATTGGCTATATGTAAATTATATTATTAAATTTATCATTAAAAATAGTTTTATAATGTTATAATTTTATTAATATATCTTAATATAAAGTTATTAAAAGTAATGATTAATAAAAAGAACGGAGTGCGTGCGTACGTTAAGCTGAATCGTTGCTTAATGGAGCTAGCTCTATGCTTGTTACGTGTGACGACACGACGACTACTACTACTATATATATAGGGTATATTTTTTATTTATGATGATCGATGGAGCTATATATATATATTGGATGTGTGTTAACAACGAATGTTTTTCGTCGATTTACGACACAGGCGGATGTGTGCCACGCGTACCAAATCATGAAGAAGGGCGGGTTGAAAGACGAGAACATCATCGTCTTCATGTACGACGACATCGCCAGCAACCCCGCCAACCCAAGGCCCGGCGTCATCGTCAACCACCCAAAGGGCTCCGACGTCTACGCCGGTGTCCCAAAGGATTACACCGGCGAGCAAGTCAACGTCAACAACTTCCTCGCGGTTCTGCTCGGCGACAGGTCCAACCTCACCGGCGGCAGCGGCAAGGTCCTCAACACCGGCCCAGACGACCACATCTTCGTCTACTACGCTGACCACGGCGGCCCAGGGGTCCTCGGTCAGTATATATATTTGCATATTGCAGCAACATATATATTAGATGCATGATGAGGCAACTGATCCTTCCCTATCAAATGAAACCAATATCTTTCAGGGATGCCTAATGATGATGATCAGTACCTCTACGCCAAAGACCTTGTGCAAACTCTCAAGAAAAAGCATGCTGCCGGGACCTACAAAAGCCTGGTACACACATGCTACATCAGATCAGATAATTATTGGCTACTAGTACTTTGAACGTGTTCTGATATACTGAGGATAATGGATTGGCCATCCAATGGAATGGAAAATGAACATCGTGTAAGGCCAAATGGTAGTAGAGAGGGTGAAGAGTGCCTTTTAAAAAAAAATTCATAAATATTCTTATTCCTATTCTCCAATAGCTACAGAGAATAGAATCCGTAGCCAAAATCCGAAAATCAATGGCCAAGAAATCAAACTTAGGGAAAATCCAATGCCCAGAGGTCTAACATCCAACCAGGGACGGTTTGATCGACGTGAACAGTAAAATCAGACAAGTAAACAGTGATTTTAGCACAATTTTGAAACTTTAAACTCACGTAACTTTTGATCCGATGATCCAAAAGCCCACCGGTTGAGTGACTAGGGCGTGATCTACAAAAATTGCCATGTATTCCCCCTATAATTATTTCTATTGGATTAATAAAATATAATAATAATTATTATTATTTTAAATCGCCCAACTAGTGCATGACTTATCGAGATGTCGCTCCACCGGTGGCGATTTGGACACTTGGCGCGCAATCGTTAGTCGACTAACCCAAGTCGCTCGACGGTGGAGCGACAGACGATTATTAGTGTAAAATTAAAAAGCATAGATATATTATTATAATTCGGAATAAAAATAGATTATTAAAAAAACAATCGTATTTCTGTGGTGAGGCAGGTTTTCTACCTGGAAGCGTGCGAGTCCGGGAGTATATTTGAAGGCCTCCTGCCGAATGACATCAACGTCTACGCTACCACGGCGGCGAACCCGGTGGAGAGCAGCTGGGGGACGTACTGCCCCGGCGACGAGCAAGGCCCTCCTCCCGAGTTTGACACCTGCTTGGGTGATCTCTACAGCGTCTCCTGGATGGAGGACAGCGATGTGCATAACCTGCGAACTGAATCTCTGCAGCAGCAGTACGAGCTGGTAATTCATTCGTACCATGTAATATGCATGCGACGACGTATGTAATTGTAACGTCCTAACCACTGCTCGGGGAAAAAAAACGAGCAGGTTAAAGATCGGACGTCGGCCAACGATACCTACAGCCTCGGATCCCATGTGATGCAGTACGGTGATCTGGACCTGAATGTTCAGGACCTCTACCTGTACATGGGCACCGATCCTGCTAACGACAACGCCACGTTCGGCCGGGACGACTCCTTGGGGCCGCTCCCGAGTGCTGTAAACCAGCGTGACGCCGATCTCGTCTACTTTTGGCAGAAGGTTGGTGTGCTAATTGTAATAATACCTCGATGGCAGGAGCTTTCGAGGAATAGACTGACATATATGGATGTTTCTTTTTCCTGACGAAAAGTACCGGAAATCGGCTGAGGGGTCGTCGGAGAAGAGCGAGGCTCGGAAGCAACTGCTCGGAATGATGGCTCGTAGGTCTCATGTAGACAGCAGCGTTGAGCTGATCGGAGGCCTCCTCTTCGGCTCCGAGGAAGGTTCAAAGGTTCTGAACACCGTCCGGCCGGCCGGCCAGCCTCTGGTTGATGACTGGGACTGCCTCAAGTCTGTGGTAAGCACCCTATCTCTGACACACGGCTGATCTTGGAATGCTGATCAGCGTATCTGAATTTTTCATGTTGTTCTGTTACATGTTGCTGCCGTTTATTGATTTGCTGCTTTCACCGAGTTACGAGCAAATTCAGACACATGGCTGGGTGCAGTTTCTGTTGCTTTGCCTTCAAGTGTATTCTTTCCTGTCCACATCTGAGTTTACTATTTGCACTGATTTATTTCGAGTGTCTGTTTATGTGAAATCGGTTACAGTACTCAGTGACAAACAAAACAGGGAAAGAGAGGCTTGATGGAATTTGTGATGTTTGATTTTTACTGCAAATTTACTGGACATTCCTTTGAGTTAAGCCTGATGACAATAATGTGTCCCTTGCTGTTGTCGTGTGTGAAGGTACGGAGCTTTGAGGAACAGTGTGGGTCGCTGGCGCAGTATGGAATGAAGCACATGCGGTCCTTCGCCAACATCTGCAACGCCGGAGTTGGTGAGGAGGCGGTGGCCAAGGTCGCTTCCCAGGCCTGCGCGCTTATTCCTCCTGGCGCCGCTCACAAGGGATTCAGTGCTTAGGAGAGCAGATAACCACGACAAGGGATTAAGTGCTTAGCAGAATTCATGTGTAATTTCTGTTGATATAAATAAAATCATTATAGTGTGTGCTATAATTAACTTATAAATCCTGACTTAATAAGACACTAAAAGTTAACTATTTAAAAATTAAAAAAATAACTTTTAAAAAGTTGAAAAGACAATTCAAGAGATCTTTTTTGGGAAAGCCGGCGCGAACTCGTGCCACCAATCCAGCAAGTTCATCAGCACCGCCTTAATTGGATGATTGGTACTGCCTTGTAAGCTCTCTCACAGCTGGAGTAATAAAGCGTGCTTGCTTGTCTAATAAAGTTAGATTTGGTGTTAGGAATCAGGTACTCCGTACATTCTTAGCAGGAAGGAATTATGCACCGACGCCGACTTGACGCGCCGCAACATGAGTGACACGCGACGCAACAGCTCAGCTCAGCTAGGATCACCGGAAACGATCACCGTTTGCATGAGATCGAAATGAAAGCGGTGTCAAATGTCTGGAGTGCTACGGGCCCTGCCAGGGACAATACCGTCAACGCACCACGTATATATATAGGCGGGCGGGCGGGCAGGAAGGCAGGCGGCAGAGTGCGCCCTGAATGACTCCCCCGTTCTTGTCCAAGGCCTTTCCTTTCTCCGATTCAATGGCCCTCCTCGCCATCCTCGCCCTCGCCGGCGCTGCCGCCGCCGAGGCCCCAGCGCCCAGCCCCACCTCCGCTGCCGGCGTCGTCGCGCCGCCGCTCGTCGCCGCTCTCCTCGCCTCAGTCGCCGCCTTCCTCTTCGCCTCGGCCCAGCACTACTGAACCTCGATCTCCCTCTGTCCGCATCCGATCTCGAGCTGATGCCGCCGTTGTTACTACTACCACTAAGCCTTACTACTTCTAGATGTACTATCTAGTATCAACTAGGAGTATGTACTGTGACTCCATCGTGTTCGTGGGAGGATTTGTCCGTTGTTTGCACTCCATCTTTTGCTTTGCTCGGATGACTATCATACGACCATTTGCTTGTTGATGCTACTACGTACTGGTATTTTATTTTACAGAGATGAGATGTTATTATTCCTAGTAAACCGCTAGTACTAGTACAATAATCAAGCGTGCCTCCATGTATGTGTACTCTGATTTTTAGACTCTCTCTCTCTATGAATGTATGTATGTATGTATGTATGAATGGCTGGATTCGAAAGCTCTTTCGGCTTTTGGCTTTTTATACGGGTAAACTGTAATTGGTTCAAAATCGGTATGCTTTTTTAAGATAGAGTTTACAGGTAAATTATAGTACGTATTGTGTTACTTCATCTGTAATGACTAAAATCGCATATAAATATCTATTTCCGTAATATTTTCCTCAAATAGCAGAAACCATAAATTAAAAAGCATAAACCACAGCCTAAAAAACTCACATCTCATTAAACTAGCTGGGATTCCTCTGAGAGATAGGTCCCGACAGGTCAACGTATCATTTTGGCAAAACAACTACTCCAGCTATTGGATCTCCATGGGCACATGCCAGTCGAAACGATTGAATCCAGTAGAGGACTCGGACCAAATTTTAGAGGCGCTAGTGGAACACGACAAATAAAAGATAAACGAAAACCCATCCTCGGTTTTATTTAGTTACTCCTGCTTTGCATATTTACACTGAACAAAAACCATCGCACCAGCCGATTCTTTCTTATGTCGATAATATGTAACTGCTAAAAAATCAACATACTCAGAAGCATATTTACACTGCTTTGCATATTTACGCTGAAAAAAAAAACCATCGCACCGGCCGATTCTTTCTTACGTTGATAATATGTAACTGCTTTTGCCGCTCAAAAATAACATACTCAGAAGCTAGCACAAAGTGGCTAAGCTCTCATCTAAACATACGTACAGCATACAGGCGCGCGCTACGAGTCATTATGTCGCCTCTCCATCTGTATCGATCGGAATATACGCGCTGCTGATTCTGATGCGGTGCGCGCGGTGTGCGGAACAACCCTAATGACGCGGCCCGGGTCCTCCTTGCTGCCCGAGGAGGGTACTTGGCGTTGCCCGTCTCCGGCTGAAGATGCAGGACCCCTCCCTTCGCCCTGCTGCCGCCTATCAAAGGGACTGCTAGCGCTGCTGCCTTGCAGCTCGCTGTCTCTTGATGCATGGAGTCTCCTGATTCCGGCTGACACCGCTTCACTCCTCAAGCTACAGGAGCTTCGTGAATGCTGTTTGACGTGTCCATTAGGCTTTGATGCAGCAACATGGCTCCCTAGCTCAGCTGCAGAGGCTGGAGCCACAGGGTTCATCACTGGCATGCTAAAAGGTGGGAAGTACGTCGGAGGAATGGGTGGAGGGCCAGGAACACCCATATGTTGTGGCTGATGAGGCATAGCAATGCCGTACGCCGAATTCATGAAGTCTCCAGCTGTAGATGGGTGACTTAGAGTACAGCTTGCATAAAATGGGGCTAAGAAGCTTCCTGCTGGAGGGCAAGGCACTGTATAAGGTTTGTAGACAAGTCCTTCAGATGGAGACATAACCGGAACAAGCCACTGATTTTGAGGTGGAGGAATGCACCAATTGTTCTGCTTGTTGTCAGGTGCAGCAGGCATAGTAGGAGGATTACTGCTAACTGCACCATCTGTTGCAGCTTGATTGCTATGTCGGACTCCAGCCACATCATCTTGAGATGGTGAAGTCCGGTTTTCTTCGGTGTTATCTTTTGAGTACCCGGCCTGCCGCAGGGCTGGCTGTACATCATCCTTATTTTTAGCTGATGAAAGTTGCTTTTCCACATTTCCTTCAGCCAGCTTCTTCTTGCTTGTCACCAACGCATTGCCAATGCAGGGATCTCCTTCAATAAGTAGGTGCGGAGATGCTGCAATCAACTTCTGCACCTGCTTGCAAGTCAATACACGTTATGGTTATATCAACATTCCAACACAAAATTCTATCCATAAGCTAGCCTGCTTGTAAGTAAGAATCCGATGAAAATCAATTTATTTGCCGTAGACTCACTTTGATCAACCTATGCAGCTCGAATACTTGGACAGCAAAAATCCTCTGCTGACTGTACAGAGTGTAAAGAAAAGAGTGTGTAAAACGACAAGAAAAGGAAATTATACAGTGATTAAGAAATTAATACTCCAAGTCTGACAAAAAGGGAAAGAGACATTCATTATGTGACTTTGTGACATTACATAGAGTAGGTCGGTTGGGTATCATCTTTTATTTTCTACCTTTTTGTTTTTTGATTCGTGTGTGTGTGTGTGTGTGCTGGGGGTGTTTCGAAATGAAACAGCATGTAGTGTAGAAAATGGGAAGATCTAATCAATACGGATTGTGAATCATTACCAGCGAACCAATCTTGAAAACATTAACATTTTGTGAGATAGCAGCAGTTTGAGGAACCCGACAGGAAGGCAGGGACATAAATACACTTCAAACTATTTGGCTAGTCAGTGAAAACACAAAATGGTACAGGGATCAACAAGATATATATGTTGAACAACAGTATGTGCTCACAGAGCTTTCAAGAATACTAAGAAAGAACAAGAACTCAAGTGGCAGATACTTACTTGACAATAGCTTTTCTTGCTTTCCAGAAATGCTTTGGACCAATAGCACTGACAACATCATCTGGAGAAATCTCCAATCCAGGCAGAGATTCCACGGAGGAATCAGACCAATCATCCTTTTGCCACACATCATGATGTCCTGTTGACCTTTTCCTCTTCTCACCAGTCTCTCTTAAGCCTTGTTCCAATACATTAGGAGTACCATTGCTTTCAATATCAGTATGGGATGGTTCATTTCCAGCTTGTGGAGGGTTCTGGGACTCAACAGAATTCTCCTTCCTGCTTCTCACCTGATACCCCTCTGTTCGAGAACGTTGCTTATCGGAAACATTTATACTGCTCAACCTGTCCCTACATGAAGATAATACTTTAGTGTCTGTTTTCCCCAGCTTCTCCTTAGACATTTGGAATGACGAACTTGTCTCTTCAGCTTCCAAGTTTCTCATCATTTTTGATGGTTCTTTGTCCTTAATATTTGGAGAATCCCTTGATCTTGTGTCTGAAACATTCATTCCATCCAAGTGTCTCTTGTCAGTATTGGAACATTTTGCAGATGATTTCGACATTGTAGGGCCACTCTTATATGGACTTGTAGTGGGGAAGGGTGTGAACTTCTCTTGGGTCTGCCCTTTATCTTGAGTGGGATGAGGCACTCCAGAACAGAAGACAGACGGAACCGTAAAATCATCATCGTTTGTCAACTTCTTCCCAGAAGAATTCTTGATGTTGCTCTCTCTATGTTGTGAAATACACTCAGCAGTTGATCCTGCAGCATAGGTATCCTTGCTCTTAAGCTGGGTTGATTGCTTCCCAGATTCTACCCTTGTAGCATTGCCAGCCCGCCCATTCAAGTTGGTATTGATATGTTCAGACAAATGCACAGGTTCATTTGAAGGCACACAAAATGATGGGAAGAGAGATCTGTCATTCACACCAACCTACAAGCAAAGGTTCAAGTCAGTACTTCAAAAGATATAATAGAAGATTATGAATGAAATATAAACTTTGCCAAGTCATATTCCACGAGAACCTCCTCCATGCAACCACCTTAAATTATTAATTACCCAAGAAAATTCTTCATGTCAAGAAGAAAAATGTTTGTAACAGTGTAATAGGCAAGGGCATCCTATTGTTACCGCCATCTCAGCACTCATAGAGATACATGGAGAGAGCTGGTCACCTTTTTCACTATCTTTGTTGTGGGTAGAAGTTATAATCTTTAAGTCGAGATGGAAAAAACGATAAATAGAAGCCTCGCTAAGTCATTAATTTCTATTTATTGATCCAATTTTCTAACAAATTTACACTCTCTACTCATCACTTTCTGTAATGGCTTAAAGTGCGACCCAACTGTGGCCTGTGCCAAATGTTAACTCCGCTACTGACCAAATTAGATGGTATTTCACCATTACATCGCACAGCTCTACATAATAACTGCACTGTGCACTGGATAACAACCCTTGAGTTTCAGTATGTATAGAAAAAAATATCAAATAACTATAAAATCACTACCCTTTTCACTCGCTTCTCGCCATTCGTATACTCACTCGTGGAGTTAACAATACGCAAGCATCTGGCGGCACTCGGAAAACAGACAAAGGGATTGTCTAATCGTCAGCAAAAAGGCATATCGCTCAATCTACATATTCCATTGGCCAAATGTTTCCTGCCTCAACCAGCAGTGAAACGCCGAGCCTGCCAATAGAGCCAATATCAATCCTACAAGACAGAACAGCCTTTACAGAAGCTGCGCGTCACCCTGGTATCTCCAATGGAGTTTGCAAGTTAGGTATATCGACCAGATGCTCTACCCGGCCTAACTCCTCTCCTAAACATACCCTACTGTACTCCCTAATCCAGCATGGCGGTTGCTACCATCTAATCCACCTACCGAGTTAGAGACAAACAACCACACATACACACCCGCATGAAAATTGGCGTGAATTCAACAGCCTGGAGCTTGGGTTCCTCACCAGGCTGGCCCACGTGGAGGGCACGGCGGTGCTGGCCCCGCCGGCACGGTGGGGCTGCCAGGGGGCGGCTGCCGTGGCGGCGGCGGATGCGGACCTGAACCGGCGCGAGGGCACGCTGAACTGCTCGTAGAGCGCCATCTTGTTCCTGGGCGGCGTGCGGGGACCGCCCTTGATGGTGTCGTTGACATGGAGCCTGGGGAAGAGAGGCCTCATCACCTTCTCCGCATCCTTCCCCGCCGCGTCTCCCCTCATCCTCCTTCCTCACCACAGCACACCACCCTACACCACTCTCTCCCCCTATCACTCCACCACCACCACCACGACGCCCATCTTTAGAGCGCGCGTCGCATGGAGGGAAAGCAAAGATCCACCAATCTCGACCTCCAAATCACAAACAAGAAAGAAAGGCCCGAGCTTTGCGCCAAAAATCCGATCTTTGCACGAAAAGCGGGGCCAAGACCGACCGCAGAAGGTCTGCTCGGCTCAGCAAAAGCGGGATTTGGATTGGAACCGAGGGGAAAAAATTCGGGGAGAAATATCTGCGGCACTAGGGGTGAGAGGAAGGGGAAAGCAAGGGGAGGGAGAGATCTGCGGGGAGGAGGAGACGCGCAGGCAGAATTTCTTTTCTTTTTTTAGGTGGCCAATGGACAGGATCTTGATGTGCGATTCCATGGTCCGTCATTATTGGTCGATTTAAGTACGGTATGATCCATTTGGATTGTGAGTCGTGCCATGTCTAGACTAAGCAGGTGACACGTCGGGCACGGTACGGTATGATTCAGTGAAAAATAGCTATTTTTTTATCTTTTTATGTAAAAAAATTCAAAAAAATAGAGAAAAATATAAAAAAATTTCCTATAAATAGAGGGCATCTAGCCTCCATTCTTCACACCTCAAACCTGACTCTCATATCTCTATTTAATTGTGAAAAATTCGGTAGTGTTTGCGCAATTTGGCAAAATTCGTGTGAAATTCAGAAAAATCAAAAAACTTCAAAGAATTTTTGAAGAGCTGCAGAAGAGGTAATAGTTCTACCTTATTTCAATTTTTGCTATTATTTATTGATTCACTAGTAAATTAATTGTACTGTACTATTTCAATTTGCAGTTGATTCAATAGAGAACTACGATTTTCAACTCTCTCAATTCGGTCTCACGGTGAAGGATATGCAATTCTTTCAAGAAAGATATTCATCTATGAAAGGTCCGCATCCACAACAAACTGTAGAGCCAGAAGAAGCAGCCGACCCAGCGGCGTAGGGTCCAATCGATCCATTTTGCTACAACAACGTTGTGCTTGTAGGTGAGAAAATATTTTCTTTTTTAAAACTTTTTCAAAAAGCTACACTTTGTCTTTTCTGAATATACTACCCAACATCTCATCTAATTGTTCATAACATTTTTGAAATTGTCACTCACCTAAAGGTTTTTGAAAATGATCCTGTACTACAGAATGTTGTAGTTGCCATGTAATCTAAGTTTTTAAAATATTGGAGAGAAATTCCTATTTTATATGCATTTAACTTTATTTTGGATCCTAGGACCAAACTCCAAGAATTTATAAATTTATTACAACTTTTAATTGATACTACTGATTTAGATTATTGTACATACTATAGAATAGTTAAGGATAAATTATATGAGGTATGTGACAAATATAAAAATAAGTTTAGGTCCGTGCGTTTGGAAAGACCCCAGGTAGCCCCTAACACCTATGCGAAGACTATGCAATAGGGCAAGATTTTTTGTTCTTCCTCTAGAGATTCTCGTGCAAGTATACATCAGTCAGGAGGAGTAAGGCAGCAAAACACCAGAAACCTATCAAGCTATCTCAACAGTGATAGCGCCAGCTTCGAAAAAGAGTTGAATATCCTCTCTTGTGGCAAATCTAGAAAGTAACATATCCAGTGCTATCCATATTAACACGGGATGTGTTGACTGTTCCTATCTCTATGGTCTCCTTGGAGTCAGCCTTTAGTCTATCTAAAAGAATAATCGAGGAGTGACGAATAAGTCTCTCGAACGAGATAGTCGAAATCGTTCTGACCGACATAGACTGGGAACAAGCTAAATCAAAACTCCAACATACACAGAGAATACAAACTTTGAAGAATATTTTGATAATTTATATCTAGATAGCAATGAATAGGATTTTCAATATTTTCCTTGGATGTAGGGCACATTCTTTGCGGTGTGCGGTGATGGCTTTTGGTGCGGTGATGGCTTTTTGGTCATTTACATGAGAGATTGCGGAAAGAGAGATACTCGCTTGCGGTTTTTGATGATATAGATACTAGTTTTTTAACGTGTACTACAATTAACTTGTAGACCCCATCTTAAAAAAATACTCCGTTTAAAAGTTAGTTACTGTAGCAAAAGCCAAAAGCCGCTTCTAAAAGCCGCAAAGAACAGGACCGTAGTCACTAGTGAGCTTCATAGACTATAATCTTTTTTCTTTATTAAGATTTTCTCAAATTAAGTTTTTACTTAGTAAAATTTTTAACGAGGCAGCAATGTAATGTAATTTAATAAGTTAATAAAGCTCATTATATTATTGACAATAATTATCTTGATGATTAACAGTGTCTACAATTTTTCTATAATTTTTTAATATTTTTTCCTTAATTGTTTTGATTTTTTTCTCCTATTCCCGGCTAAACGGGCCAACTGTGCTGGCACGGCCCGTTAAGGTCTTATCTAGTCATGGGCCATACCTGAGTTTGGTCCTCGGCCCATGGGTTGGCACGACATTGTCCATTTATTTGTCGTGCCTGGATCGAGCCTGTGTCGTGCCGTGCCGGCCTAGCCCGGCCTACTAGCCAGCTCTAGCTCGGGTTGCCACATGGGAATAGTGGGACTTGGGCCGTGTTGCTGGAACGAGTCCTGCATGCTTCGGGCCGCGTCGTGCCATATAGTATCAGAGGTGGAACTTGGGTCGTGCTATCGACGTGGGTTTGGCGTGCTTCGAGTCACGCCGTGCCGTGCTAGCTCGACCTAGGCACCCCGGTGTGCAGTGCCGTGTCAGCCAGCATCGTCTCCGGCTAGGCCCAGGCACAACCCAAAGCTCAACAGGCTGGCAACGTGTCGTGCTGGCCCTAACCTAGCTCTAAGTAACTATAGACGGCGAAGGCGGCGATGACGATGGCGGCGGCAGCCGTCATCTTCATGCCTCTCGTTCCCGCTTGTTAAAAGCCTAATTAAAATTTCATGCCATTGTCATATGCTATTCCACCTCCAAAATTTGTGTGAATTATTTGGAAAAAAACCTTTTATTTTATGGCAGAAGCTTGGTAAGGAATACAGGACATACCAAAAGTGGTTGTATGAATGCTTGTATGGGCTGTGACAAGTTGCTAGGAGCCACGATTCGTTGTATACCGAATGTGAGGACATGAGCAATTCTTGATGGGAAAGTGCGGTTCGCGAATCTAACTATTAGTTATGGTCTAGATTAGATTGGGCTTCTTCAACTTTTTATTTTGTCTGTGTGCGTAACGATAAAAATTACATCTATAATCTATTACTCACACAGTTCCTACTCTAATTCCTAAGAGTAAAAGAGAGCATGCCGAGTAAGATGAAGTTAGTTACGTTTCTGTTTGTGCATTAGCAGATGACGAGGAGGAAGAATCAAAGATTACAAGAAGGCCGGGCTGGCTCCACCTGATTAATATAATAACACCGCAATGAAACCTAGAAAGTTTCGGTGTGGGCAAATACTAAAATTACCTCTAGTGGACTTAGACTATAAATAGAAAGACATTGTACCATGTAAATAGATATCTAAGAATTAATAAAGGACTACTCTGGTGTTCTCTCTCAATTGATGTCTCCTTTGTGACTGATCTACTTTCTTTGTGGTGATTGATTGATTACGTGATTGTGTTGCCACTCATCTCTTATAAATCGGTTTCTTAACATGTTATCAGCACGAATTGCTCTTCAAGGCGAAAGGTATGCAAATCATGAATCGATGTATTACACATTGTAATTTATATTACAATCTAGATTGATACTATTTTTGTTTATAATGTTGTGATTAGATCAGATGTGTTTTAGTTGATTCTAGTCTTTTATCAATTTGAATTTTGCTACAATGTTTTTTATGCACATCTGTGATAAATGAATCCATTAGAATCTAGATTGGTCTCAAACAATAAATTAGAAATTTGGATAGCTTAGAATCTCACGGTCCGGCACGGTACACAAATCTAGCAAAAGTTCGCCGTCGGGAAGCACAGTTGCAGTGTCCACACAGAAAGGACAACCACTGCCTAAGGCCGAACCTCAGCGTCACTCGCGCCCGGAGTGGTCGGCCGCCACCACTCAGCCTCATTGCCACCACCTGAGGCTGCTCGGCGACCTTCGCCTGAAGCCACGGACACCCGAGGTTGTTAGACCACCTGCGCCTGAAGCCGTCACCGCCGACCTTCTTGGCGCAACCCAAGCCTGTGTGCCTGAAGCCGCCCACCGCCGGCCAAGGATGCGCTTGGACACCGCCTCCTCCGTATGCGCCTGGCCCTGCCAGCCGTGGATGCACTCAGCCACCACCACATACATCCGCGTCTGGATGTGCTGGCCGTCGTTGCCCCTGGCCGCCTGCAGTGCTCGACCGCACCCACCGCACCAGAAGACATTGCCGCGAAGCCCACCTGAGGCCGCCCCCACACCGGAACCTACATTCGGCCATCTTTCCGCCGGCCGAGGCTGCTTACCGCATCCGCCCGCAGCCCCCGAGGTTACTTCTACGCCTCATCGCTCACCGTGCTTGCTCGCTCGCCCCGTCTAGCCGCTGCAGCACCCGACAGCCCAACCTTTTTCAACATGGCCGCCGAACGGTCAAAGGTGGTTAGAGTTAAAACTCTAGTCACCAATCTCCATTGGGTCGACGGGCTTTACGGCTTGAGTGGGCTATTTTCAACCCAAATGAGGAAAAGAAAAAAAACAAAAGGGAAAAAATTTTGGCCAATAGAAAATTTGCAAATTAGCTTCTGGAAATTCGGTAAATTAAGAAGTTTTGCTGAGAATATGAAAATAACTATAGATTTTGACGCCCGAAGTTTATCAGAATTGCAAATAAGTTCAGAAAGATAATTAGTTTTCATATTATATGAGCTTTTTAATATCCTCTTTAGCACTTTGGTATTACCATGTGTTTTCTGGATTATCTTCTTCAGTATATTATTTCTGCTTATTAGTAATTCTAAAAATTGCTTATTAATTGGCAGAAATTCAATAAAGATTTCTAGAAAATTCTAAAAATGTGGTTTTTAAATATACGATCTTCCGTAAATTTGAGAAATCTTAGGCTTAGCACATCTTGGAATCTTTATATTTGTTTTATGGTTTATTTCCTAGTATTGTATGTTTGATGATTTATTTAATGGGTTAGTAATTCTAAAAATTGCTTAAATGCCCTTATAATTATCAGAAAATCCCAAGAATTGTTAGGAAAAATCTGCGAAGTGACAAATTATCTACTGAATAGCTAAAAGGAAATCTTGCTCCTGAAGAGCACGGGTTATCTTTTGCTTTAAGCTGAAATTGTGTATTAGATAATTATTTTCTGAGATGTCATAAATATGTTTAGTCTAAGTTGTTTTGTTATAGTCTTATCCGTGCTGAACATATGCTTAATAGAACGCATTGCGAGAAGCATATCTTACCTGAATTAAAATAATTAATCATGCATGGAATAAATTTTGTAAATGTTATGCCTAACCTTTGAAAGGAATGATATGCTTCAGTTCATTTTTGCACAGATTGCAATAGAAAAATTGTCTTCATTGAAGGCACAAAGAATCTAGTCAAATGTTAAATCTTAGAAGGATTAGCTCGACTAGAAAACACTATGAATTCCAAAGACTTGAGGTCTATATATAACCTCCATCTTCCATATTACAAAATATATGTCGGTTTCACGCCAATAAAATTATACTCTTGAAATAGTATAATAGCAATTCATTGCTAAAACTCTGAGTTAATTCAAAGCAAATGCTAGGAGCAGACACTCTTACTCAAAATTTTACAGCTGGCGTGAAAAAGAGGGAGGATTTTGGGACATATGAGGAATATTGAAACATTCGAGGCATGAGAGTCAATGATAAGCATATTGGTATATCCTAGGTCAAATCCAGAAGTAAATGAGCTTGAAGCTATAAACAATCTAGTTTATTTGAGAGGTAAATTGAATCTGCTATCCACACTGTTAGCAAACAAAAATCATTGCAACCTTCGAAGGGCAATTGATCTGCCCCAGTAATATGTTTATCGTTGGTATGCAACCACATAAATGAGAATTACATGGTAGCACGAAGCTACCGCACATATGTCACTGGGAGCTATAGTTATTTGCCTGAAACAAATATAACTATTAAAATACTAGATGACTTATTGAATTTTAATGATCCAGAATGATCTAAATCTGTCATACTTATTTGGCATCACAAATGATAACAGGAATATAAATTACCTTCCAATTAATCATATATATTCCTAACGAATAATTGTTCCATCTGGGTGGTTAAGCTAGAATTATGTTCCAGTAGAACATATTATATTCCATGTAGATTAATCGATGGTCATGTTTTATATGACAGTGTTATATTTATGCTCTTGAAAGTACCCTGAAGATGTATTTTATGCAGTCAAAACATAATACTCTTGGCCAGGGCAAAACATGTTGCTTTAACACAAAACATGAAGTTTGTGTGATCCAATTTTTATGTTAGAAGTTTGAGTAATCGGATTATAACACTGAACAATATATAAGAAACTAGAATATTTCTGTTGTCGCAGATTAATAACCCACAAGATGTTTGGGGTAATCTGCTAGTAGTAAAGATGTACAGTTTTCATACCACTGCATTAATAAATATCTAGCTCACTGCATGAAAAAAGTACCTCCCAATCAAGGATTAGTGCGTATTAGAAGAAACAATCATTTCACATATAATATCACCACCTTAGTATACACTATTTTGGGTTACCACCGGAAGTTGGGATAAGATTAGGTCTAAAATTTCATCTATCATGTGCCCATAATAAGGAGATTTCGAAGTATGCTATTAAGTAAGATCAAATCCCGACATTAGGGGGAGTGAAATGCTCGAAATCTTTGAATGTCGTAATATTTTTTTTGAAGAAAGATCTTTAGTATATGGTTCCTGCACTAACCAAGCTAAGTTGATACTTCTGTATACCAGAAGTAGGGAGACTGCCAGATTTCTTTTCCCATTGCAGGAGAGTTATATAGTATTTACCTGAAGTAAATGTGTCGCTAAGTTCGGAATACCCTGGGTTGAATAGTATTTCTACCTTTGTGAAGTTGACTTATTAGTCAGTTATCTAAAGTCTATAGGGATGCTTGTGGATCTAAAGTCTAGTGATGTTAGTTAAAATAATTGTTAAACACTTCTTGAATACTTCAGAAGAGAATTCACCCTAAAGGTGAAATACCTTATGAAGAGCTGCATCCTAAAGATGAAAACTCCAATAATAAGGTGTGCGCATATTACAATACTAGGGAATACGGAACAATCAATAAGTTTTTGTTTTTGTTAACACTAAAAGACACTCAATTATGATGATATTTGGAGAAAAAAATATCGACACCCAGTTTGCAGAGCAAGAGAAATTTTGATTCATTCTCTTGGAGACCTTGAATTGGGCGGCGCAAGAGAAGCGCAGCGCGAAGGAGAGGCAGCGGAGGGCGTAGGGCGGAGGAGGAGACGCCGGAGCGGGAGTAGGAGAGCAGGTGAGATGTGGATATTCAGGCAAGATGAATGAAGAAGGGGATCAGGAGATAGATAGGTCGACTAGTGGAGCAAGGGCTACGACGTTCGAATCGGCACCACCATGACTTCTTATAGTGCTGCAGTCATCTCACCGCCACAGATTGGGATTCGCCACATTGTTTCTTGCCGTTGTCGATGGGGACTTGTAGCTCGTAAGGTAGAGACATCGGGGTATGGTGAGGCCAGTGCTTGGGAAGGGATGAGACGGGTGGGAGCGGACAAAGAAGCTTGTTGAGGCTGGAGGAGAGAGGGCACATGAAGATACGATGAGGATGGGAAAGGAGGCGGTGGCAGATGAGGTGGGGAGGCGACGGGCGGAGGGGCCGTGGCACCTGATAGGGTGGGGAGGCGACGGGCGTGGCGGGCTGCAGTGAGCAAGGAGAGAGAGAGGATGATGGAGACGAGAACGATCGTCGTCGACGTGGAGCCAGGGGAGCAAAGGGAGGGAGGGTGGAGGTGGGGGAGCTTGATCGTTGCGAATAGGACGGAGGGGGAGCGGCGCGTGGGGGAATGAAGGGGAGGAGATCTTATCGAATGAATGAAATTGATCAGATGTATGTATTATTTTTTAAAAAAAAGAGAGAGAAAAGATAAATATAATATACGAATCACTAATTAATTATTTTAAGTAGAAGAAATAATACCGCTGCAGTGTAATGACTACACATCGCGTCGTGTGGAAACAATCGAACGAACCCCACGCCGCGCCGATGGGGTCGGACCGCATCACGAGGACGAGCGAGACGGACGGACACTCCCCCCCCCCTCTCTCGCGCCTGACAACCACCACCAGAACACAGACGTTGCCTCTCTTCTCTTCCCTCGCGTTCCTTTCCGCTTCCTCAGCCCGCCCCGCCGGCGCCCCCACCTCCTCCGGCAGCCACCTCTCCGGCCCCCTCCGCCGCTCACTCCTCCCGCGGCATCCCCCGGTGCCCCACTGACCCCTCCACCCCGCTCCGCAGCTGCCCCGTCTCCTCAGCTTCAAACCCTAACCCTAGCTCCGCGCACCAGGGCTCCCGAGGTACATTCCTCCTTCCCTCCTCGTGCGGTTCGGTCCCATTCGGCCTCGCGTCGGTGCCCCAGAGCTTTCCGAGGCGTTGGGTGGGCGTGGGCACTTGTCGTAGGACTAAGGCTGTGGCACGCATGGGTTACTACTTACCAGTGGTCAGGGGATGCTGGGGCGTGGGCTTGCGACGGTGGATCCTGCCGCATTTTGCTCCGCTTTGATGCGTGCGCCATGCTTGCAGCCAACTGCCCGAGATACTTTGAGCTGCTGACAAGCGCGCTTGTAGAATGTTACCAACATGCCCGAAATGTCAGTGTAACGTTGCTTAGTTTAAATTGTAACACTGTATTGCGGCAGCATTGGGCTGTTTTTGCTTTAGGCATAGTTGGTCGAAATATACCACCTGTGAATCTGTTTTTTGCTTTTTGGTTTACTTACACTCTGTTTTCTATCCTGGCTGTTGTAGCTTTTGCATGTGATGACTCGTAGGAACGTACTATCTGTTTGTGGACGTCCTACGTAAATGCGCATGTGCATCTAGTGATGTGTGGACGATGCCTGCTTTGGTTTTTCTTCTATGGTGAATACTGAGCCGTGCTCTATGGGTGGAATTACCGATTTTGGTGTTAGTGTCAGTACCAAATCTTCACCACGCAGTGTGGCCATTGAGAAAGCTCAGGAGGAACTCAGGTATATTAGTGATGGCAACATTTCCTGCATTTTTGTGGATGATTGCTAGGAAACCGTGGGACTTACATTATAATTCGTGAACTTCAGGCAGGAGTATGATGTTCGTGAAGAACGGAGGAGAGAGTTGGAGTTTCTAGAGAAAGTATGTTTGCAGGTTTTCTTTACATTGAATTTTGTTCTTATTTTGGTCTAATTACTCCTATTTATTGCAGGGAGGCAACCCATTGGATTTCAAATTTGGCCACGTAGCATCGGTCAGTGTACAGTCCACTTCTCTCACGGATCAAATAGCTGAACAAAATGTGATAAGGTAATAATTGCTTCCTGATGTAGCATTTGATGGCAATATGGCATTACCATAAATTGATTTAGAAGCATTTTATTTGCTTTCAATTGCAGTGAAGCTAAAGGTAGTTTTGCATTAGCTGCATCGCCCCGCGGAGATTCAGTTGAGAGTAGCGGCAAACCGGGAAGTTCACTGTGTCGTGAAACCAACACAGCGGACAATCTTATGCTTTTTGGTGGAGATAACAATGATGTTGTAGAGCAGAAGATTGTAAAAAGAGGAACCAAAAGAACTAATGCAGCTCAACCCAAGCAATCCTTGCCCACTGATGGTCACAACAATGCAAAAAAAGCCGAAGACACTGGTTTGTCACGCCTTGGAGTGAAGAGCCAGGCATATGTTCGACGCAACAGGTCAAAGCCAAGTAGGGAGAGTGCGAATGTTGCTTCTATTAGATCTCCTGTGGTTCATGCTAAAGGTTCTGAACCAAAAGATGCAAAAGGTGTAATCCAGGAAAAACAAGCACATCATCATGGCGTATCATCTGTTTCTAGTTTAAAGCAGACAGGACCAAAGTGCGAGAGTGCGCCAAAGAATGCAGCTTCTGGTGAACAGGTGGCAATGGAGTTGGATGGGATTCAAACCGTTCATGAAAGCCACTTTGTAGTAAAGAGCGAAGCAAGGCAAGGTGATAATAATAGTAAAGCTACAGAAGCGTCGCCCAATGACGCGAATGGCGATCAGCAGCTTGAGGGATGTTGTGAGATAGCTGCATCAGGTGCATCTGTAGAAACCCCTGATGTTACTTCAAAAGTTGTTCTAAGTTCATCTCATTCTAACACATCTACACATGATGCGAGAGAAACATGTGCTGATGATGAGAAGGTTGACAATGATCACTTGGATAAAAGGATGGCCCATGTCCATGTAGGTGAACTGGATAAGAGCAGCATCGTTCCTGTCTGTGCTGTAGAAGGTGCTACTTTGCACAAAAGTGCTGTGGATCCACCTTGTGAAGACGTCGCCAGTGTTATCGACAATCATACAGATGGGAACACTAGCCTTGTTGCAATTAAGATTGATGGAAAGTCTTATGAAGACCTGGACAGTAGTAGACTTTCTAGCAAGGGTGTTAAGGAAGGTGGTCAATCAGAAGGTTTTAGCAGGCCTACTTCTGTGAAGGAAATTTCCAGTTCTGAAGTTAGTACCACTGTTCGTGTGAAAGATGAACTGGAAGTTTGTGACAATCCAATAGTTGCACAGAAGGATACAGGCTGCCCGTCTCCTGGCCACAGTATGAACAATGAGGGCAGTCCAGCTTTGGATAGAATTAACAGTTGTCTTGGGGCTTCTAACTCTGCCCATCCTATTGCTGTAGGCTCTGCTTTTCCTAAAAATCCTTTGCCTGGTTCTACGTCTTCATTAAAAAATTATGGGTCTAATGTGGAGAGTGAGATTCAAAAACCTGGAGAGAACCTGAATAAGATGGCAAAGAAGGAATATGAAGATTCTATCCTTAGAAAAGCTCGTCTTATAAAGGTACGGTTAGTGTTTATATTTTCTCCTTTCTTATTTCTCTGATATTAATCTTGTTTCTGAAAAGAGTGAAAATAATTTTGCACAATAGGCGAGTATTAAGAGAGCTGGTGAGCGATCTCTCTGTAATCTTTCCTTAGAGAAGAGGAGGAATGGTCACTGGGATTTTGTCCTTGTGGAGATGGCCTGGATGGCGAATGATTTTATGCAGGTATTTTCTCAAGTGATCTTTATATTTCTTCCTCATGCTCGCATGGGATGTTACATGCAGAATCTGGTCACTATTCTTAGTTAAAGTTCTAAACAGTTTTTTTTCTTCAGTACATTTCACCATGGTCCCCCAAAATTGTGACAAAGTTACCACTTAGGTCCCTAAACTTGAATTTTAGTCTGGCAGCTCCCCAGACTTGCAAAACAGTGTCACTTGGGTCATTTAAACTTTTAACTTAGAGCTTGGCACACCTATTCAACTGACGTTTCACCACTTTTTATCCAAGTAAAAGTCATTGTACCTTCAATTGCCATATAGATAATCCATTTGAATGAACCACATTAGCTAACTATGAAGTCGTAATGATATGAATGACACAATTTGCATGTTTTGGGACATAAGTGACACTTCATTACAAACTTAGGGACCTGACAAGTTTTTTCAAGTTCAGGGACCTAAGTGATACACTGATACTTCAGTGCTAGTTAGGGACCTCCGATTCAATTTACTATTTTTTTAGATTAACTCACATGGTCATTGTGTCATTTGATGTTTCTATTTAATAGGAGCGTCTGTGGAAAAGTATGGCTGCATCTCAAGTGTGCCATTGCATTGCCTCAGACGGTCTGGCCAAATTTAAAGAAGCAAGCATTCAGAGAAAGCAGAAAACTGTTATTAGAAGCCTTGCAAAGGGTGTCATGAGTTTTTGGCGTTCATCTGAAGCTTTACGAACTACTGGTGGGACAGCTAAAGTGATGCAAGAACATGATTCAGACGTGCTGGAAGAGACAAAGCCAACTGGAATCAAAGCCGATAAAGCACAGGTAAATGAAACTAGTCTCACATAACTTTTTCTTATGGCTTGTGGGGTATTTGTTTTCATGGCATGTCATTTGTTCAATTTTTAGTGCCAATGTATTGAAGGATTTTTGGCACATAGGCATCACCAGAAAGTCGAGAATTGAGTAAAATAGAATTCAGTTGCACTGTTGCAGTTTTACACTCCCAATATCACTTGATGTGTTATAATCTGTGAGTTTGACGTGATCTATGGATTTGTATAGGGTAATAAATCCATGGAAGCAGAAGAGTCTGCGCGGCCTCGTCGATCTCAAATTCAGGATTATGCAGTTCGATTTCTTGAATATAACAATCACGCATCCCATTCTCTTGTGTTGGCTGAAGCACCATCTACTCCTGATAGGCTAAACGACTTTGGCATCTTGAAAGTGTCCGATCAACTTGCAGAGGTAAATCATCACAACTTTGTGTAGTCAATTATGATCGATTTCTTTCATTACTTTTACTTTTGGAAGACATCTCATGCATAATGCCCTGATAAATACTCCTAGGCACAGTTACCCTGTTTTGGCAACTAAAAACATGTATGCATGTTAGCTCAACACCATTGTTCTCTGATTCTTTTCTTAATTTCAGGGAAGTCTCTTCTATACAGTAGCACCTGGTGCAATGCTGGCATACAGGGAGTCTGTGGAATCTCTTTTCATGTATCATAAGGTGAAGAGAAACTTTATGCATTCTTCTCAAGACCTAATGAACATAATTTTTTCTTCTTCCATTTAGTTTTTCCCTTATGGGAGTTTTGTTAAAATGCCGAACCACAAAATGCACTGGCAACTATATGTGTAAGCAACCTAATGAACATAATTTGTTTCTTCCGTTTAGTGTTCCCCTTATGGGAGTTCTGTTAAATGTTGAACCACAACATGGACAGGCAATTATATGTGTAAGCAAGTAGCAAAGGATAAGGCAGTTTATGTTTCTCTTCAATGACTCTTAAATTGCTGGTAATAGAGGTCTTCAGTTGTTTCCACTGCTGTATTAAGAAAAAATTCTGGGCTGCTGCATTTCTGTCCAGTTATCCTATTACATTCATGTTTTTTTTCAAGTATTGTACTGCATGAACGCCAAGAGGATTTTTTTGCTGTCTTTACTTTTTATCCATTGCCCGTCAGCATTGGAACACTGCTTTACATTTTGTGTTCACAGCTTTGATATTTTCTTTTGTGAAATATATTTATTAATTTAAAGTTAATAATTGCAGAAGGTTGGTAATACTGGACTCAAGGATGACTATGAGGCATCTGTGTGTGATTCTGCAGCAGGTAATATTCACCAGCACCTTAAATTTTTCTGTTATCATATTATCATGTGCTTCACACTCTTACTAATGCTTTTGCATTTTGTTCAGATTTGGCTCAGGAGATTGCATATGAGGAGGATGAAGGCGAGACTTGTACCTATATGTTGCCTGAAGCATATGATGGTGGTTTATCATCAAAAATGGGTCACAAGAAGAAGCATCTGATGCAGCAGAGGATTAACGATGCAAGACCATATGAAATAGTTACTGATGTGCCTTATGAACCGTGTTTAGAAAGCAAGTCAGGAAATCAACCATTGTTCTCTAATGGCAAAAGGCCTTCATCTTTCCTTGCAATTCCTACAAAGCGCATCCGTACAGCTCCTAGACAACGAGTTGTAAGCCCATTTCCTGCTAGCGTTGGTGGAACCCCGCAAGTCACAAGTAAAACAGATGTTTCAAGTGGAGATACAAACTCTTACCAAGATGATCAAAGTTCATTGCATGGAGGGTCCTTGCCGTGGAAAAGCATGGACTATGAATCCACAGTTGATTTTGACAGACAATTGCTGTATGATGGAAGCGAAGTGTGTACTAAAGCTAACAAGAAGAAAAAGCATAAGAACCCAGTTTACAAGACTGCTCAAAATGCATCCAATTCCTGTGCCTCAGCTGCGGTAAAGGTTATTTCTTTAAGCCTGCTCCCCATTATTGTTGTTTGCAATGTTTTGTCAGAGTAATTTTATCATCCTAATGTTTTAGGGGCGTATCTATGATCAAAGATCGCAAGTTGATTTGATCACTCAATATGAGCAGGTTTTTTCCCCTTTCTTTCTTCCATTTCTGGTTGATATTAATAAGATGTACTTAGTTACCTTTTAGTTATACCTTTGCAAATTCAGTTTAATTTTGTTAGCCTCTAACAACCTTTTAAATAAACTTTCTATTCAGAAGGATTATCTGAAGAAGAGATCAGAGACCCAACAATTTGATTCAAACGGGAATATTGGTACTTTCACCCCCTCTGTTTGTATAGAGTGCACTTGTAGCCTATGTCATACACATGCAAGAATCAACTATTTGCTCTTTATGTATTTTTAGGGAAAGCATAAATAGCTCGTAACATATCATGTATTTATTCTATCCATAGTTGCAAATGGTGGTCAACATGCTTCTAAGAAGCTTAAAATGATGAAGCAAGGGATAGATATTTCACAAGAAGCTTCTCCCGTTGCATCACAGATGAGCAACATGGCAAATCCTGCTAAAATTATAAAGATCATCACTAATAGGGATCGTGGGAGAAAAGGGAAAGCACTAAAGGTATTATTATTTCTCTACATTACAGTCATAGGCTTTTCTCTTTGTTTGCATAGAAGCTATATTCTTGTTGTTGATCAAACCTTGTCATATAGGCTGGATGGGACCTTTGATTGGCTGTGTTGCCATTTATTTGCCCTCCATACCTACACTGAGTCAGGGTAGAAATTAAATTAGGTTCATCTGATATTTTCTGTAGTCCTCTTGCTACCAGTAGTAGACCAATAAGCTACTTTGCTTGTACGTATGTTGCAGGCTAGTCAAGATAGGTTCAGCTCAGGTTAGGCATGCATGCAGAAGTAGCAAGCTTGTATTGTTTTAGTTGTATTATAGGAAAACAAGGAATAGCATGTTTTAAAATTTTACTGCCACCTGGACTATTTTTTATGGATCTTTTATTGATGGAACCTGTGCATTTCAATATGAGGAAAGGAGGTTCATAGGTCATAGCCCCCTCCTCTGGTCTAAGGTTTAGGAAGAAATTTCTTTTCTGACAGTTACTGTGCCATGATTTTCTGTTCATTTATGGGGAACACCACATAGATGCTACTGACACATTTCATATAGTTAAGAATTTAGAGTATAGTGTAATCAGTCCTGGAAGGATTGGTAGATGAATTACTGAGTTTGTCACATTCTTATGATCCACATTTTTTCCCTTCGGTTCTATTTTGGTGTGCAGCTGGATTATAGTATGAGTCGTTGGAGCTGTTTATTTTTTAAAGTTGAGCTGCCATAATTGTGAACGTGCAAGCATCATAGTGTACGGACAGTGCATGCTGTACAAGCAGGTTTTGTTTCCCATAATTGCTTATTGAAATGTTTTATGCTTTTGGCAGATGGCTTCCAGTGGTGGATGGTCAAACATCGAGGATCAGGTTCTTGTGTGCTTCAAGTAGTACTTTTCTCTCTTGACTACGATTTGTGGTAATGACTTAAATGTCTTAAATATTTAGGCTCTTGTTGTCCTTGTCCATGACATGGGTCAAAATTGGGAGTTGGTAAGCGATGCAATTAATAGCATTGTGCAGTTCAAGGTAATTTTTTGTCTGGGATAAAATCTTTTGCTATGTTTTATATTCTTATCATATCATTTGAACATGTAGCGTGAACGTTGATTTATTTCCAATCCCTGGGTTCTAGAATTAATTTTTTGAGTTTCCTTGTATTCTATATATGCAGTCTGTGTATAGACAACCTAAAGAATGCAAGGAGCGCCATAAGGTTCTTGTGGATAAAAGTTCTGGTGATGGTGCTGACAGTGCAGAAGACTCTGGTTCATCTCAACACTATCATTTCACAATACCTGGCATTCCAAAGGCATGCTCATCCATCAACTTCTTTTTTTTGTAAATCTTTTACTGCTTGGCATGTATGTGGGATGCAACTCACACAATTGTGATGTTGAACCTTCTATTTAGTCCCTGCAATACTTTCCTTTTCAAGTGCAGCTTTCATTAACACTATTGCAATAGTAGATGCTTTTGTCTAGCATGTGCAGCATACACTTTGATTCTCTAACAATGGTATTCATATGCTCATCAGGGTAGTGCCAGGCAGTTGTTCCAGCGACTTCAAGGACCATTTGAGGAAGAGAATCTTAAGGCGCATTTTGAAAAAATGATGATACTCATGCAACAAGTGCATTCCAGACGTAGACAGGTTCATCTTTTCTCTTATTTTGCAAAACCACCTTTTATTGAATTGATTTGTTGGCAGTATATAATGTAGCTATCTTCGTTACTTTTTTACTACTTTTAAAACGGAGGATGGGTAAATCTTGCTAAACATCTGTTGTTCGTTTATACCCTCTTGCAAGAATTTTAGGTTATCGTGGGTGAAGTTGAGTACTTGTGTACTTGTTGCATATGCTATTCAAATTGTAATAACTTCTAGAGCTGTGCTTGTCAATGTAGCTTCGGTACTTACTACTTTTTATGTGCACATGTAGTTCTTAATTGTTGATAATATGATGCGGTAGTGGACTCTTTTCATTGAACTAGTTTTATTCACATTAGTTCCAATCATCTCTCTGAGCTCTGAAGTATTCTTCACATTTGCGAACGGGCCTCTAGCCGAGTGGTTAGAGTGCTCTAGTAGCACCCCTCAGGTCCTGAGTTCGACTCCCAGTGGGAGCGAATTTAGGGACCGAGGGAAAAAAATTCCCTCGCCTGCTACCACACCAAAGCACAAGGAAAGGCCCGGCCCGATGGTCGTAGGTCGCTCTCACGCGGGCAACGGTGCCCCTGTGTAAGGGTGGAGTAGGGGTTCGGGGGTTTTCTCGATCTGTGAGAGAAGATCGTCTTCTTCTTAAGCAATGCCCGGGGGTCGTCTTACCCCCGCAGGTCGAGTTTTTTTTTGTATTCTTCACATTTTGCCAGAGTACCTTTGTTGTGTTTTGTTTTGCTGCTCTTACCTATATTGTTACTTGTTAGTATTTCTTATTTTTATGTGTATATGTGCACATGCAGTTCTTATATGTTATAATTGATAATGTGATATGGTAGTGGACTCTTTCACTGAAACTAGTTTTTTTCGCATTAGTTCCAATCATCTCTCTGAGCTCTGAAGTATTCTTCACAAGTTCACATTTTGCCAGAGTACCTTTGTTATGTTTTGTTTTGCTGCTCTTACGTATATTGTTACCTGTTAGTATTTCTTATGGTTATGCTTTTCTTGTCTTTTTGTCATGAAGGGTAATAGCCAGGAGCTCAAGTCAATCATACAGCAACATAGTTCTCATGTTGTTGCACTTTCACAAGCATGCCCAAACAACTTAGCTGGGGGCACTTTGACGTATGTGATTAATGCTTTGAACTGTTAGTTTAGATCTCACTTTGGGGAAATTGCCAAGATATTTTACCTTCTTATATGCTATTTAGTATCTGTTATTACCCATGCCCATTACCCAACATCCAACAGTAACCTTTTTGCTGATGTCTAATCTGTAACAGGCCACTTGATCTTTGTGATGCAATGAGTTCGAACCTGGATGCAATGACACCTGGTAGTGGGTACCAGGGTTCTCATACAAATGGGTTCCATAATGGTTCGATTGTTCCTCCTCCTCCTCCAAATCTAAATTCCAGGTTACCAGGGTCTCCTGGTATGGCTCTGGGCAGCAGTTTACCGTCACCTTCAACATTGGGTGCCCCTTCTAGGTAAATGATCAAGTACTCTTCCTAGTAATATTAAACGGAGTACATGGTAAAGTTCTTTTTGTGTGTGTAATTTCTGCTATAGGGATGCTCAGAAATATGGTGTTCCTAGATCCACTTCTTTACAGGGTGATGAGCAACAGAAGATTCAGTATAACCAAATTCTCAGTGCCAGAAATCTTCAGCAACCTGGAGGTTCTGTTCCTGGAGCATTTCCTGCTGGGGTTGATCATGGTGCTCGTATGATGCCTGGTGCCCATAGTATGGGAATGATGACCGGACTGAATCGAGTTATGCCTGCTGCCAGGGCAGGCTTTCCAAGAGTTAGTTCCCCAGGAATGATAAATATGGTTTCATCTGGAAACGTTTTACCCAACAGTGGCCAGGGAGTGCCAAATGCAGTAAATGTCCACCCTGGAGCCATGTCTGCCCCAGGAAATTCAATATTGAGGCCACGTGATCCTGTGCAGATGCTTCGTGTGAGTAGCCCCTTCCCTTTCTTATTATAAAAACTAATAAATTGCTTCATGCACAAAAAATTGCCTAAACCGCATGTTTTTAGTAGAATCTAATTGTTAACGCTTTCCCTTGAAGAAAAGAAAGGGGAATGCCTGAAAACTGGCAGTAATCTGCTGTTATCATTTTCATATGATCGATATAAATACTTCTCTTTGTATTAATGGTAAAAGTTAAAAAGTTTGATTGCATGCATTCTAAAACATCTATTTAGTAACAGAGGGAGAACTGCTGTTATGCAACTTGAACGTTATGATGGTTAAAGTAACTCTGTTGTCCAATCTTAACTAAATCATACTAAGCTTAAACTGTTAAACTCAATTAGTTATCAGTGAAAATGAATGCTATTGGTGGAATGGCGGATTGCTGATGGTATTTTTTTTTTCTTATAGCCTGGTCAGAATATGGAAGAGCATAGGAAAATGGTGATGCCGGAGTTCCACATGCAAGTATCACAGGGAAGTAGTCAAGCTGTCCATTTCAGCAGCATGAATCCATCATTCTCGAGCGCTGCAGCGTCTACACCTGTTCAGCAACCCCAGCAGCCACATCAGATGTCACAACCATCACACATGTTTGGAAACCCACACCATTGTCAGATCCAAGGAACCAACCATTCAAGCCCACAGCAACAGGCATATGCTATGCGCTTGTCTAAAGAAAGACAAATTCAACAACGTATGGTGCCTCAACAGCAGAATGATCTTTCTGGGGCAAGTGCAGTACCTAGTGTGCAGAATGGTTCGCAAATTCAGCAGCAGAACCAAGCTCCTGCTGCCATGTTAGCCCCTTCACAACAACAGCATCAGCGGCAGCAATCTGCACAAAATCCACCAGATAGCTCTGCACTTCCCAATCAACCTGCCAATACTACACAACATAAGCAGAAGAAACAGCAGGGTCAACAGCAGCCTAGACAAAATCAACAACAAAGGAATCATGGTAGTCAACAAGCTAAGCTTATGAAGAGTTTAGGTCGAGGAAACATGCTGATACCTCAGACTCCAGTCGACACCACCCCAGTCAGTGCTGTTTCTTCATCTTCGAAAAAACAAGTTTCCGACAAAAATCTGGTGCAACATGGCCAAGGATTTTTCCCTGGTAATAAAGCATCAACTTTATCGATGCCTCAGCCTGGGAATCAGCATAAACTATACACTTCTCCATTGCCTCAATCGCCAAAACAATTGCCAGATATTGGTAACCAAGGCTTGATGCAGGGTTCTAGTCAGACCCTATTAGCTTCACAACAGCTTCCACATCATTCTAAATCACCTTCGACTACGCAGCAGCAGCAACGGCAGACCAATCCATCACAGAACAGCATTCAAAGAATGATGATGCAACAAAACCTCCAAATGAACTCTGATTGTAGGACGGACTCGCAAATCGACCAAGTCCAACACAATCAGATTATTTCAACGCCACCTATTCCTCAGAGTACAGAGTCAGGCAGTCCTGGACTTTCATCTGTAAACCAGCAGAAGCATGAGGCATCACATGACCCTACTGCAGTTACCTCAACAACTAAGCTGCTTGGCTCTCGTAAAGATAATTTTGTTGGGAATGAAACATTATTGCCATCATCTAGCCAAGACGTGCTGCAAAGGCAAATTTCAGGTGGTTTGCCTATGCATGGCCAAGGTATTGGTGACCAGTGGCACCTACAACAATCAAGGCAGCATCTGCAGTCTCCGCATCAGCAGAGACCTGTTGTTCAAGGGGGTGTATATGCTCCTTCCAACGCTGGCCCAGGCTGATGATGATTTAATATGGGTTGGTCGTTTTTAGGGAGCAACCCTTCTTTCTAATGTAAAGTTATTGTACAGGTATGTGTTTTTCTAACTTTTTTACTCCTTGTTGACTTGTTGGCAACAGGTTCTATCTTTGAAATGTAATTTTAGCATATCTTTGAAATGCAATTTTAGTATGTTCATTCATAGATAAAGTTAAAATTTGAAACCATTTGGATTTTCCATTGGTCCGCTTGGGCATCGAGGCACTGTTCCGTTACGTAAAGTAGATGGGCATATAGTATTGAAATTTAAGTGGAGGGGTGTAAAAGCAGAGGGGCTTCTGCTGCAATTTTCCATATAAAACATATTCTTTTGAAACTTCATGAATATGTAGGGTTAAGAGGAACATCAACAAGACATTAGCTAATAGGTGCTACATTCTCTGTTGCAAGAGCCAATTCGAGTGGGGATTACCTTTATTTTGCTGATTTTGTTTACCTTTCCTCTCTTGCTAGGTGTCCGAGCTATGGAAGCTGCGGATGATAGTGCTCTTAATTCAACTTGGAGCTAATCGCACTCACCTTAATGTCAGGTAGATAATTATTTCTGTGCCATTTTTGAGTTCACCTTCTAAAGTTGGAATATGCTTTATTGCAGTCTAGACAGCTGGAGATGGTTCTTGCAAGTGCTCATTTATTTTCTTGGTGGATTGTAACCCAAAACCTGGGCCCAGTTGTATATTTTTGATACGAGGTCCATGCTTCTAGAGCTAGGATTATTTATCTTTTGTATCTCTGTATGTTTATCCTACGAGTTAGAGAATGCAAAAGTGCTTTGCATTTAGTAATTCGCACTTTGTTGTCTAAATTTCAAACACCTCGGTGTTTTCTACCTTGCAAGTGCCGTTATGTACTTCGGCAGTCTGGGACGAAGGACTGAAGAAGCAAACTTAACCTATTGAATTACTTCATTTAGGTTGCTCTAGGCTCTAGGGTATATTACATGTCAATTTAACATTGTCGCTGAATTACATGTCAATTTAAAATTGTCACTCAAAACTATCTTAATTCCGGTGACTGAAAACTCATACGGCGTATCAAGTGCCTTTTCTGTTTCTAAAATACATGTTACTTCTGGGGTCCAAATCAGGTGCTGTACAGCAACCTGCAAGTTTTCGGTAATTATTGCTCTATTCGCAGTTGTCAGGTTTGGATAATTGATGGTCGGTTAATATTGAAGTCTGAAGGTTGTGAAAAGTTTATAGGCACTTGTTTGTGCTGGATATTTGCAGCCAAATCATGGCAGTGGCAACAATGTCGTGTGACTGGAATGCTGACTAGTTATATATACTACATTCATTCTTTTTTGATGTTTTAGGATCCGTGCCATTAAACATTCTAAAATTTAACTATCAATATTTTTGAAAATTATCTAGATTGGCTATATAAAAGTATATCATTAAATTTATTGTTAAAATACTTTTTATAGTATTATAATTTTATTAACATATTGTTATGAATATTGTGTGTATTAATATGAAACCTAAAGAACAATATATATAGGAGAGTACAACGAGGTATGTCATATAGAGATAAGGTATATATGGAATATAATACAAACTCTATATCCTAATACAATTCTATCTCTTTAACACCCCTCAAATGCAAGGTGTATGCAATAGCATTGCATTTGAAAAGAATTGTTACTAAAATAGTAAACATCCGAAGTCCGAGTTTTGATAATGTTGTCGTAGCATGCAGTTCTTGAAAAATATTGTCGAGTGAAGCTGAAGAGGAATAGATAGAAACATGACGGCGCAGATCGAACCCCAAGAGGCGGTGGTGTAGTGCATAAGGTGCAAGAGAAGCGTGGCGGTCTTAAAAGCTCGGGGCGGCGGCTACAGAAGCGACGGCATCATACGACTTCTATGATTTACACGTGGCTCAGAGAGAAGAGCGGCGGCTGCTGTCATGCAAAACAAAATTTTTACTAATTCTATGACAATAAATTTATGGACTCGCATGGCTTAGATGAACAGAAGGATAGAGACTAAGGATTTGGGATAGACGCAACTGAACAGATGAAGTGGAGGCGACGATGGCCTAGGTAGCGACGGCGGCGAGATCGGGAGATCGGGAAAGAGATGACACAGCGAAGTGGAGGACGCCGCACACAGAGAGCAACGAAGTGGAGGACGCCGCACACAGAGAGTAGCGGTCGGCCGACGCGCAGAGGGCGGCACTCACCTACCAGATAACTCTCTCTTTTTCCCTACCGTTCCCATTCACCCTTTTTCTTTTCTTTTTTTTTTTGGGGGATAGATATTCTCCTCTCACTCAACACTCCATTTTTCTCCTCCCTCCCCCACTTGCACCTATACTGGAGATGGGATCCGGTGGCGAGCCCGGGATGAGCGGCGGTAGCGCGGGAGAGGAGCGGCGGGAAGGCCGAGCCAGAGGCCTCCATGAGTGAGGACAGGAAGGTGCTCATGGGCTCGGTTGCCTAGCCTCCTTCTCCATGGCCCGGAGGGTGGGAGGTGGCCTTGCCGTGGTCGGCGCTGTCGTGCTGTTAAGGCGGTGGGGGAGCAACAGCAGGCTGGAGGTCCCAGATCTGGGGGCGAGGAGGCCGCCCGAGGCGGTGGCCCGGGAAGGGCGGAGACGCCTGGATCCGGGCAAGGGAGGCGGCGGTCTGGCGTGTAGGGGCCGTCGCCGGGGCCGGGGGTCGCCGCTGCAGGGAAGTTGCGGGTGTAGACGTCGGCCATTGAGTTCCGGAAGACTCCGCGCACGCCAGGGAGTCTCCTGAGGCTGCACTGGCGCGATCTTGGTGGACGTGGACGCCGCAGTCGCGAGTGGCCGGGAGGTTCTTGGGTGGCATCCGCAGATGGGTCCAGGAGTTGCAGATCTGGTGAGCACGCCTGCCTGCTAATGACGAAGCGCAACAGGATCTCGAGGCGCGTCGAGGTCCAGTGCACCATGCCGAAGGAGAATATGTTGACCCAGTGCTCCTCCCTTCTCGTGCGGATCGGTGACAAGGCAGCGGTGGGTCGGCACTACCCAACAAAGTAGTCACCCTCGGGAGCAAGATCGATCCTCCCGAGGGCAGCAGCAGCGGAAGTAGGTCGAGGTTAGGTTAGGGTTTAAACCTAAACTCTGATACCATGTTATAAATATTGTGTGTATTGATATGACATATATATAGGAGAGTATAAGGGGGTATGCCATATAGAGATAAGAGATATATAGAATAGAATATAAACTCTATATCCTAATACAACTCTATCTCCTTAACACATATTTTAATGTAAATGTATAAAAAGTAATGGTCAAAACTGCATCTCATAGACTGTAAGTAAAAAATGTCGAGTGAACAAGAACGTCAAATAAACTTCATGGGGTTTTAGAACATTCCCCATGTTCTTTCAAATAGTAAAAGTGGCTACTCACACAAGGGGAAAATCTGCACGATAGTGCAATACTATGGTACTCATGAAAGAAAAAGTCAAAAAAGGGAAAATCTATAAGCACCCTGTAAGTCCCTTGGTCCCCTACCTTTTTAATTTGTTATCCATATCTAATGAGCGTTTACCTTATCCCCATAAATTAAGTTGACGTGCAAATGCTCTCTTAGATGTTGGCATTATTTCTCGTTTTCTTTGCATTTGCTTCAAATTCTGTGACATGTTTTACGTACAATTGTTTGATTAGCCTTACCCTTTATTTTTTTTCCTTTTTTCAAACATATAGTAGTACTCTCGCAGATGTTTAACTTTTCCTTGATAAGCATGATGTTTTTAGTATAGAGTTTCTGTGTTGACTTGAACGAATCCATAGTTTTTTTATATATGTATCAGTTTCCATGTTAGCAATTAATGGTTTTGTTCTTTTTATCTTTTGGCTTTTGGTTTCTTCGTAAATAAAAAAGGCAAACGTCTAAACTGGGCGGCCCCTTGAAGCGGATTCTCTAGGCAGCTTTTCGAACCCAAAAATGTGTGCGCTATCCGTGTCAGTGTCTGTGCTGTTCATTGATGTGTTGAAAATTCAGATAAATGCCATCAACTATAGACCAAAAGAATACCCCTCAATATCTAGTTTGTGCTTGAGGCTAAGTCGGTGACTACTGTCTTGTTTGTATGTATGAATTCTTTAGGTGAGATCTGGCCAATGGGCCTGGTGCGGCACAGTACAGGTCTGGATAGGACACAGCCCGATTAGGCCTCGTACGATTGGCTCCAATAAGTTACCATGTCATGCTGTACTGGTTTACGTGTCTACCCTTTAACTTAGGCATGACACAGAGAGGGGTTGGATTGTGTTGGGTTGGCTTAGGCACGCTTAGTCTAATGGGTCACTGATGGTCTATTGAGCACGGTGGCCAGTCATAAGTAATTTTATTGCTAGTCGTAAGTAGTTTTACTATCAGTCGCTAGTGATTTAAATTGCAGGCTATAGCGGTTTTTGCCTTTGGAACTGTAGGGGGAATAATTCACCCCCTCAACCAGCGGCCCCCACTTTTATGAAAAAACCTACTTATAGATTAAGAAATACGATTACACTCATAAAGAACGATTGTACTTTTTACTTGTACTCATAAGGTAACTATCACCTAAGGGGTATTTCCATCAATTGTAGGGGCCTAAGAGCCTATAAATACCCCATGTGTTCCTCATTTGTAATTCAAGCTCATAAGGAAGACAAGAAGCCATTCAAACTTGTGCGCCTCCAGAGGGAACCCTCAAAACCTCCCTAGGCCATCGATAGGAGTAGGGTAGACAAACTTGTATAAATCCTCACCTCACTTTCGCTCTTATGGACATTGACTCATAGCACAGTCGACGTCTACCTCCTCATTTGCGTTTGGTTTTCACACCTATAACAGGAACGTTAAGCTATAGCATATACACACACTATTACATCTACAACCGCTATAGTGGTCCGCTATAGCGGTTAGCGGATTGCGGAAATAGCGTCCGCTAGCTTCATTTAGTGATGATTTAGGCTTGTGAACAATTAGTTAGTATTTTAATCGTATAATTAGAGTTTTTAGCTAACTTAAATTAGTTTTTGATACAAATAATTGAAAACAAGGTATTTCATATGTTCACATTTAAATTTGAAAAATACTAGAAAAATTCAACACTACCTTCAACCTGTAACACCCCGGCCCAACCCTTGAGCTCGGAATGCTACCACAATGTAGGATCAAGGATAACCGACTAGAGGGGGGTGAATAGGAGGTTTTAAAATTCTTGCCTAATTTTAACAAGCACTAGCAATTTAACACAAGATAAGAATGCTAGATAAAGCACACCTACACAATTCTAATAGTTCTAGGCAATCAATGCAACAATTCTAGCACAAGCACAAGTAAATATAGCAAATAACAAATTGCTCAACTAGCAAGATAAAGACTAAAGGGAGACAAAGAAATGATCACAGTGACACGTGCGATGTTTTCCCGTGGTGTTGAAGATTTGTCGATCTTCACTAGTCCACGTTGAGGAAAACCCAGGAGTCTTTGGACCGGTTCCACGAATTAAACCTCGTTCCTCGATCACTAGTGGTAGCTCTTTCTTCGCTCCGGAGATAGCGAGCTCCAAACCACTCACAAATCGGCTCGGGCTTTTTCACAATCTTCTTGAAGAAGCCACCTCGCAATCAACCTTCCCGCCGTCTAGGTGCCGGCAAGCACCAAGAGAATAGATTACCAATTTCGCTTGACGACGCTCAAGTGCAAAATAGATCAACTAGAATTGAATGCACTTGAAAATCTCTCCACAACTCAAAATGAATGCTGTAGTGAGAAAAGATAGTGGAGTGAATGCTCTAGGGCTCAAATATGATCAATGCAATATCAGCACCCTACACTTGGGCAGGTGGAGGGGTATTTATACCTTCACCAGCCAAATCTAGCCGTTGCAAAAATTTAATCTGAAAAATCAGAGAAATCGGAACTACCACAGTACAAAGTACGGAACTACCGCACTTTACTGTAGCACACAGTAACGGCTATGTTAGACGGTCAAAACTAACCGTTTAAAATTCAGAGCGGTACTTCCGCCGTTGTAAGTGCGGTACTACCGCACTGCGGTTGTTCCACCGTGCTAAATTTGGTATTTCTGATTTCTGGCCAGTTAAGTTTTTCTCGGGGTACTCTCTGGAAAAAAATATACCGCGAATCGGTAGTTCCGTAGTACCGTGCGGTACTACCGCACTGCGGTAGTTCCGCCATTGAAAATCTGGTACTACCGATTTCTGTTGAGTTTAAGTCCTCAGAAGGGTGCTCTCTGGAAAAAACGTTCCGAAAATCGGTAGTTTCGCAGTACCGTGCGGTACTACTGCACTGCGGTAGTTCCGCCATTGAAAATCCGATACTACCGATTTCTGTTGAGTTTAAGTCCCCGGAAGGGTGCTCTCTGGAAAAAACGTACCGCACAAAAATCGGTACTAGTTCCGCTGTTTATACGCCGGAACTACCAAACTGCGGTAGTTCCGCAGTAGGGTGCGGTACTACCGATTTTACTGAGAGAACATAGAGTTTTTCAAACTTATTTTTAAATGCATACATGATTCTAAGTTGATCCAATGTGCACCAAAGCATACTATCAACCTACTTTCAATAATCCCTCTTAATAGTACGGCATATAACCTATAATCCGGTCTTCCACCTTTTCTCCTAAGATCGGTAAAAATCGAGAAGAAATCCTATATTTTATGTACCTCATTTTAGATTCTTCTTGTCGTCAATTTTTCATGCAGCTTGTTCTTCACCTTTGCACATATGAGACTTTATCTATACAATCTTAGCACACACATTAGTTCCATGTTCACAATTCGTCATTAATTACCAAAACCCTAAATTTAGGGGCCTCGATGCTTTCACACAACCCTAAAACTATACCATTTACATTGTCAGAATCCGGCAGCAATTCCTCTATTCCACTCAACAACACGATAAGCACACAATTTTAATGCTAATTACCAAAGCAGCTATTAAAGTTGGATCACAAGAACTAGAGATGATATGTGAATTATTGTTGCATGTGAAAAAATACGTATACTACTCCCGCTCATGCATGTCGCCTTCACCGAATACCTAAAAATAAGAACAAAATAAGGGTGAGTTCAAATACTCAATAAATACACAATAGAATAATGGCGACAATATAGCAATTCAACAAACCTCCATATTTGAGAGCTGTAAGACACAGTCTCCATAACCGTCAGTAAACCACATATCTGTAAAACTATAACGTAAACTCTACAACGGTTCCACTATCTCCTATTTCTTTCATGCAGTGCAATACAATACAATGCCATGCATCTTCAAATATATCTTATACCAGTATAATGGAGTTGTTTCACCCGTCGATGAAACCCCTCTACCTTCATCCTTGGAGGTGCCTAGCCGAAGAGAGTTTCTCATAGAAACTATGGTTCACCCTTTAAGTAGGGCTTTCTATATGCACATGCTTCTCGTCTACCTCTGTAGGACTTTCATGATGCTCATGGTGCAATGCAAATGCAATATTCTTTTAATGTTGATATTCAATCTAAGCATCATCTCGTATATACAGTAAAATATGGTATAAAAGAATAAGTATCGATCCTGCATTCTCAAACCACTATTTTGTCATGCACTTGCCTGTTAACCTCAATGTTGACATTCAATCATAAGCATCATTTCGTCATATACAGTAAAATTTGGTATAAGAGAATAAGCACAGATCTTACATTCTCAAACGACTATTCCATGATGCACTTGCCTGTTAACCTGGCGGACGGTGTGTGAACGGCACCAGACTCAAACCACCACCTGAACAAGCATTAACTATTAGAATTTATTACTAACACAATGCATATATATACGAGCAAATGACATTGCTCTTACGCATAAACCCGACAAGACCAATTCCATTCAAGAATTTAGCGATATCGTCATTTATACTTGCATATTGTAGTCTACACGCTTAATCTTTCTTCGTTTGCTACCGGAATGAAAAGACAAGTCATCTACTAACAAATTTTACTAGATGCTACTACTACTGCAGTATTTGCTAGTAGCAACACCTCTCACCATTCATTCTTTTTCTCCCTTTCCCTTTCCCGCCACGGATCAACCAGATCAATAGTGGCAACACCGATTTCACCGTCCAGGCATCCATATTAATCAGCGATATTCTAATGGCTGCCTAGATCAATTCTAGTAATCAACATATTAATTTATGCATGAATCGATTAACAACCATGGAAGAGGGTTTTTGAAGCGTTACCCTAGCCTCGAACGAATGGATCGAGGCTCCTCCATCCTTTCCTTGGCCGAATCTGGCAAATTGGGCATTGAATCAATTTTTTCCTCTTCTCCTTCCTTCTTTTCTTTTCCCCTTTTCTCCTTTTCCTTCGGCCGGTCAGCTCCCTGCTCCTGCTTCTTCTTTTCTTTTCCCCACAGCCGTGCCCCTCCTTTTCTCCTCCTTTTCCTCAGTCAGCCCCCCTCTCTCTCCCTCCCGACCGAATCCTTCCTCCCGTCTTCTTCCTCAGCCGGCCCACCCTCTTCGCTCATAGCCGCCACCACTTCCTCCTTCCTCCCCTCATGGGAGGCAGGCTGGCGCTAGCAACGAGGGAGCGCGATGCAGGGACCAGATCTAGGGCGACACTTGGTGGCGCGCGATCGAGCTGGGGTGCGACGGGGAAGCTACAAGGTGGAGTGGCGGCGGCGGCCCGCAGGGATGCACGCGGACAACAGCAGCGTGCGGCCGACGGAGCGGGGTGATGCCGGTGGTTGGGAGGATGAGAAAGGCGAGGTGCGGCGCGACGCATGGGGGTGAGTGACAACGGCTAGCAGCAGCAATGGGGTGGCACCGTGCACAAATGGGGAGAGGTGCAGGGTGACGTTCGACACAGGGGAGGAAGAGCACTCAAAATTTGCCTTCTTCCCCCACCTGACTCGCTATTATATGGGGTGGCTTAGGCTTGGGTTGGACCGATGCAGGCCCAATTCCCCCTCCTCAACTCAGGTATTGCATAACCAAAGAATTTTATTTGAAATCTATAATAGATAACTTAGGATCATTTGAGTTATAATATTTGGTATTGGAATTCTAGTTTAAAATTGTAGACTTGTACATCTTATATTCTATTTCAAGAAATGAAAATTTCTTTCTAGTCTTCCAAACATACCAAGTTATATATTGAATTCAACTTTTAGAATTTTGAAGCTTAAACTTTTCTTATTTATGCTAATAAATTAAGTAAATTTTTTTGAAAAATTGTTCAATTATTTTTTTTAGATTTTTAGGTTGGACATGTCATGAAAGTGTTGTAAATTTGTGATTTTTTACTTGCACTTTGCCCTACTTTCTTGCTATAAGTTTTTTTCTATTCATATAGTATTCTATATAATATGGAAAGCAATTAAATTAATATCCTTGTGATAGTACCGCGATGTAGGATAGCCTCCGCGATAGCTTTCACTATTCGCTATAGCTTTTTTTTGCCGTGTCATTGCGATAATCGCCATTTAAATCACTGCTAGCCAAAATTAATTTTACTATCAACCACCACAAGTAATATTACCGTCAATCACAAGTATCTAATTTTACTACTAGTTACAATTAATTTTACTACTTAGCCACATGTTTGCGTTTAGAAGAGTATAATAACTCTAAGTAATTTTACTATCAATTGTAAGTAATTTTATTATACTACCACAAGAGAGTTATTGCTCTCTTTCTGAGCAGACTTGGTCTTCTGAAAGGGTTGGAGGTAAATGGCGTGTTGTGCTAGACCGAGCTGTGACTAGGCACGATACTGTGCGTGTCATTGTGACGAGGTGTTAACCCAAGTATGTCACGTGACGCACGTTCCAATCGAACTGGACTGGTATAAGGTCTGTTCTTTTCGACTTCTAAAAGCGGCTTTTAGCTTTTACTACAGTATCTAACTTTTAAACGGGGTATTTTTTAAGATGGGATCTACAAATTAATTGTAGTACACATTAAAAGCTCAACATCTGTATAATCCAAAATTGTAAACGATTATCTCTCTGTTCGTAAGTTTTATTGTAAATAGTTAAAATTTAAAAATTCTAACTAAAATCCAAAAGTCACAGCCACAATTCATTTACTCGTCGCGATCAACGGCGAGGATCGAAAGAAACCCCGATAAAAGAAGAGAGAGAGAGAGAGAGAGGCGAAGGCGCATTCGTCACGGTCGCCGTCACCCACCAAATCCATCTCTGTATTTCCTTTGTTGGGGGCTTCTGACAATCTCGACGACGAGATGGCCGCCCACGCCCACGGCAAGCCCAAGCCACCCGGTCCCGCCGCGCCCCCGCCCCCTCCGCCCCTGCCGGAGGCGAGGAAGGGTTTCATGCGCCGCATGTTCCCCTTTCTCCTAGCGGCCAACCTCTTCGTCGGAGGTCAGCTCACCTCAACTTTCCTCCACCCCCTCTCATCAGTTCGCGCGATGCATCGTTGCCATCTGCCGCTTTCTTCGTCTTGCGACCTCGCTCTGCTGCTGATTTGTGCGAGGGAGCTTGCGTCCTGCGAGTGATTTTGCTGATAACCTTACTCATGATGTGTTAGGAACGATGATGTACTACTGTTCAGTGTTAGGAGAGATCTTAGTGTTTTCTTGTGGCGATCTAACTAGATCTAGTGTTGTTGCTTAATTCTACTCTGGAAGTAGGTCACATTCAATAACAACAACAAAGCCTTTTATTCTAAATAAGTTGGAGTGCGCTAGGAATGAAACCTCCTCAAAGGTCACGAGAGTCTTAAAAACCTACAATGCAACTGAGGCCAAGAGCCTAAAACACTTTCCGTAAACTTTCTTATGGTTCCGGTTCCAGTACGTTGATTGCTAACTTTAACTTCCATATACTCTATCCAAAGCTAATTCTTTAGATACATTCTAATACCTTAAGTCTCTTTTAACTACTTCCCCCTACGTCAATCTTGGTCGATCTCTATCTATTCTTACGTAGTCTTGGTCGATCTCTGTCTCTTCTTACATTTTCAGGATGTCTTAAAATTCTACTACGTACTGCGGTACTGGTGACTCAGGAGGCTTTCGTTGGAGAAGTCTAAACCATCTCAAACGATGTTAAACAAGTTTATCTTTAATTGGTGCTATCCTCACTCTATCACGTATATCATCATTGCGGAAGTAGGTCACATTATGCTAACTAAAAGATAATCTTGGGAAATTTGAATCTTGTTCCGACTAGAAGCTCAAGAACTAGAGAACGTTTTAAGGAACAAAAGCGGTGAGCTTTAGAATCTGTCTTGATGTTAATTGGAGTTCATTCATGGATGATTCACTGCTAGGTTACTACTACTTGGCAGCAGTAGTTCGTGCTTTTAAGCCAGTATGTTTGTGTTAGCGAGTTCAATTTTTCTAAGTGGTGGCTACCCTGCAGAATTGCTTTTACATGTAAATGGTAAGCAAGAACTGTTTGTCATGTTATTACCTGAATTTTTATTATTTTGTTCACCTTTTGGGTAGAGGTTGGTTGCATCTCATTGTCATCAGAAATGGTAGTTCGTTACTGGCTGAGTTGATATATGGTTCTGGCCTTCTGGGTAGGTACCCTCGCTGCGTATAGAAAACAGTGAGCCGTAAAAGGGTGGTGGATCCAAAATTTGGATGTCATGTTTTATATGCCAACATATATTCTGAGCGAACCATACTTGTGTCATTCTTCGCTCTAAATATGCCTCCAGCCCTCCACCGTTATTGCACACTGTTGCTAATGTTGTGAGGGATGGGATAAAACATGACTTGATTCATGGAGTATGCCTGCAAATTATGACCCCAGTACCCCACACGTGCATTTTTAGTTCCTTACATGATTGTCTAAGCATGCTTGCTGTGTTGAAGAAATAAATATGCATGGCATAAAGTTCAAGCCTTGATGTTTGAGGTTCTGAGTGATACAAGGTATCGAGTGTTGATAGATATGAATTCCTTACCAGTCCTGTGTTCTTTTTATGCTTACTCTAATCTTTCTGTAGGTTTAATGATTCATATCTTTATGACATGCAGTTTACGTACTTGTGAGGACCTACCAAAAGGACTCAGGAAAGAAAGATGCTCAGACTGATCCTGCCGCTTCTACTGCGGCGACCTCATCTGCTGCAACTGCTGAGAAGTCCGCAGAACTTATTGCTGCACCCAGTAAAGTGCTCCCACCAATTCCCGAAGATGAGCAGCGCCAGCTCTACAAGTGGATGCTGGAGGAGAAGCGGAAGATCAAGCCACGCAATGCGGCGGAGAAGAAGAAACTCGATGACGAGAAGGCCCTTCTCAAGGATTTCATCCGAGCAGAATCCCTCCCAAGCCTATGAGCTCACCAATTGTTATTTGGATCTGTTGTGTCTGATGTTTCACTGGGAATGGTTTGAGCCTTATTGGCTTATTTACAAGTGCAGTACTGTACTATCTTGTAATCTGATGTCTCCATGATCTGACCTCTGAAGTCCGAAGGTCATTCTAGAACTGTTTTATATGGATGCAAACTAGTCTTGGCTCAATTGGTTTTAGAGATTCTTCAAGACAAGGAATTTTCTTGTGCGCTGTCTGTCTCATTTAACAGCGTATTATGTGAACCTTCATTCATGAGTTGCTGTCTTGATTCTCTCTGTTATGTGGCTTTCCAGTGACGTGTGAACCCATCAGTTACCGTATCAGCAAAATTTGCATCTCACGTAGGGCCTGCTTAGCAACTGAGGAATTGTTGAGACTGCACCTGGGGCCCGACCCCACTCAGAAATTTCTTGCAGCCGTATGGCCTTAACGCGGTGTCAATTGAGTCTGTGATAGCAGTGGTGCTAGGAGCCAAACTTAAACTCTTCTAGTGGTCCCATCAGACCCAGTGGTTGCAGATAGCCACACGTCCAACTTGCCAAATGACATCCACTAGCTGGTGTTCATTATGCTCTAGAAGATCAGAATTGGAAGGCTTCTATGCAGCACCAAGCAAGAACTCAAGAAGGATGCCAGGCAGCATCCACATCTCAGGCAAGTTTTGCTCTCCTATGACTTGTACCTATGTCTTATACAAATATCTGAACAAAATGCCCATACTGTTCTACTGGAAACAAGAAATGGCTGTTCAATTTTTTTTTTTACTACGCAGCCATTCAACCACCAGTCACCACTCCACTGTTCTTGCAAGGTTGGTATCTCCTAATTCTACTGTACTTTCCTCTTTCTTCACTTTCCATTTGCTAATATTATCAGGTGTATACAACACATCATTTTCTGGACGCAGTTGTTGTGGGCAAAAGAGAGTACAGTGGAAACATAGGACAATATGATTTCTCTTTGTAAGCCCATTATCATATTGCCTTGACTGATATTCACTTACTGTTAACCTTTGTACTTCCACAAATGTGCATTGCAATTGCACGTAAGGGAAAATTTTGAAGTTATCTTCACACCAAATATATGTGCAGCCCAGTTACATCGCTTCGTGAGAGCATGGCAATGATGCTGTACAATGCAGACAGGGAATTGATATCAGAAGCAGGTTTTTTCGTTGGTTCACTGTTTTCTTCTATATATCATCGCAACTATCAATTGATGTGCATTGTGGTGTCCTCTAAATCACCTCAGAGCTGGAGACTAGAGCGATTGTTGAGTCAGGAACTACGGATGTTGTTTTTACTCTTGACAGTGGAGGAAAAATTATTCTCCAGTTGCAGTTCTTACTCACTGATGAAGATCGCAAGCGCATCCAAGAAATGGTAAGATGGCTTTTTTACATTTTAGGATATTTTCATGAAAACTCCAAGTAATTTCAGTTTAATTGAAAGCATACTTGCGTTTATACTATTTCGTTTTATTCAGAGGAACTCTGCAATGAAAAGAAAGCAGCAAGAGCTGCTTGGGAATGGCTATGAACTTTATTTTCAAGGTAACTTGTAAACTATAATCTTGTTCAAATTTTATTTGCTTTTCCATTGCAAGTACACATTTGGAGATCCTGAATAGATTAAATTCATGTATTAATATTTCTTAAAATTATGTATTGATGTTATAGAGAGCTTCAGACAGAAGCAATAGCCCACATATCTGAGGTGTGTGGACTCATTAAACTTATCTATTTAGGTTTTGCCATATGCCTCATCAATATCTTAGCACATTACGTAGTCTATATAGGAGTTTCATATGATTGGAATGCTAGTATGTAAAAATTAATCTCTGATTAAATGTGTAATGGATATCAACAACATTTGGGGATTCTATTTCTTATAGATGACCTTCAAATTTTGTCAGACGGCCCATTGTCTAAACAGCACATAGAAAAGATCTCCAACGTTCCAAGCAAAGGAGACCAACCTACGCTTCGGAAGAGTATGTCACTGGATGATTTGCAAGAGGGGGCTGTCTTCTCCGGAACCAGTGTAGATCCCCACATGAAGGCCTCAAGAGACTCGTTACTGCAAAGTGGTGGAAACACTTCAAGGTTTGAAGATCCCATTGGCTCCAAGAAAGGGCACGGTGAACCAGAGAGTAGTTCAAGTAGTGCAGTGAAGAAGATGATAAGTACCTTTGAAAGCAGCTCTTCACAGGTTTTATACTATCCAAATATTGAGAAACAAATCGCTCTGTTACCAGGAACATGTCATTTGTTCCGTAAATTACGTTTGTATTGGGACCTAATCCCAATACATTGCATATAGAGTTACACCGTCTTCCCTCGACTTGCAGGGTCTGACTTGGATGACGAGGATCAAATCAGAAAGTTCATTGGAAGGGATGTCTGTTTCTTCAGAGATTTCCACCAAGTCTTCTGGTGCATCAGTGAATGCTTCAGGCCATTCACCGACAGGTCTTGTGGCTGGGGCATCAGGCAAAGTAACCCTTCCTTCTGGTGATACAGGTTTCAGTTCGAGGTCAGGAAGGCTTGTTATGTTTGTTGATAACAAACCAAACGCATCTGGGCAGACCGGACAGTCAAATAGCAGAAGACGAAGCTCCAGTAGCCGTGATGGAGAAACTAAGCAGAGCATGAGAGAGAGAGAGTTAAGCCGCCCCAAGAAGCGATCCCAAGCAAGGCATCGTCGCTCCATTGGTCCCCATTCATTCGAGCAAATGCATTCTATGGGCCTCTCCAGATACTATCTTCACCATCCGTTGAACTATTTGGTTGCAACATCTAGTATCTGGATTCACCCACATGTCTGTGTCACTACTGCAAGCAGTCAACTCAAAGACCTCATTGAGCTTGAGCAGCTGAATTCATTTACGTCCATACAAGAGGTTGATAGTGAAAGGCTGGATGTCAAGGAAGACATTGAAGAGGTACGAAGCTAATGATGCTGATCTTGATTGTCCTTACTGTTTTTGTGACGCGATTCTATACCAAACTTGTGAAGCAGAGCACGAGTGACGATGAGTCGAGAAATGTGACGGCTTGTACCCGACGAACTGATGGCTGTGCAATGTCGGATGGGTCGTTGATTAATCAGGCAAGTGACTGCCTTGACCTTGCATCTGCAGCTTACCTTTGTGGGCCTGTTATTTACAGTTTGACTTGCTTGATGTTGTGATTGAATTTATGCAGGGAGTGCGTGTTGTTATTGTGATTATAGCCTGCGGGGCTATATTTCTGAACAACAGATGAAGAAAGACTAGCAGGATCCATATATCTGGCTTAATTTGTCAAGTTTCGATGCAGGCAGTTACATTGTAACGCTGTCCTGTGCTTGAATGTGCCTAAAATTGTAGCTAGGGCATACAATCTGCGCCGGTGTTGCCAGCAGAGAAGATAATAAATTGTGATGCAGCAGTTTGTACGTGCATGCGTATGACTTGGGTCTCATCTTTTCATCATAACATATCCCATTATGATAACCCATTGCAAAAAAAAAAAAAAAAACTGACAAACCAACCCTATCTGCCTCCTAGCAGGGGCGAAATCATGTAAAAATTATCAGGTTCATCGCTTCACCACATATATAATTACATATGTAATTTTGCTTTTGATTTGCACGAAGTAGATGGGTATTCCAATTTACAAAAACTAAAATTGAAATCCTAATTCCTAACCCTACAATTTAATAAAAAAACCAACCAACAATTATAACATATGAACCATTACGCATAAATTCAATCTATTTACTTAAGGAAATCGAAAGAATCAAGAAAAATTAGCAATACCCTATGTCGATTCAGGACTTAATTCATGCCGCCAGATGCTTCGGCGAGACGATTGACAAGTGATGATAACCAGAAGACACGGCGACCGATGGGTTGTAGCTTAGGCCCCTATGCTCTACCAAACCTACGGTTGTGAGCCTGCGATCAAGCAAGATGGCAGATTTTATTTTTGCACGAGACGAGACAGAGGGAACGAGATGTGAGTGGCTGGGTAATATGATGTACGTGCCGTACGGCCTTTGCCTACTGTCTTCTCTTTGTAGAGTAGCTTGGCTGGCGAGCACTTTGAGTCATTTTTGTATTAGCTAGGTTGCACTTGAATATACTAGGTTGAGTGTCCTAGGTCTTAATTAGTATCATCTTAGGCTCAGGTGTAGGAGCACTGAGTAGAACAGCAAGAGTCAGAAAGCCAAGAGATTCAATCTTTACGTTGATCATGTGTCATTTGATTTGATCTGTAAGGTTCACATCTAAAGTTACATAGCCAGAGAAATGAAATTGAATCCGATATTCCGTGAACCCCACGGACTCTTTGGATCCGCACTTGCCTCCTATGCCGTCGGGAAGCCGCCCTCGCCGGATACAACGAGGAGTTCGGCGCCCGGTGGCACCGCCGTTGATTCGGTCGTCGACCGTTGCGCTGCCCGTCGCTAGAGACAACACCGAATCCGGACACCGTTACTGTCCACCCCCTCCTGGCTGCGGTGGCCTGCGCACCGCCCGAGGGCTATGAAGCCGCCGTGGTGGAAAGAGAGGAAAGCCTCCGCCACTGTGCTGGGATGGCGGTTGTCGTATGCACGGTGGGGCATAGTACGGTGGTCGCATTTGCGGTTAGTTGTTGTATGCATGAAGGTCATACAAATATACAATAAATGTGGAAAAGGCTTATCCTTTCTTCTCCCACTTCTATAATTATTAATAATAAAAATAACAAAAATCATCCCCCTCCCAAAGTTAAGGCAGCGCTCAACAGGACTTCGCGTTGGGTGTTTATTCTTGGCTTTTGCTTTTTTTACTATTGCTTTTTTTAATTTTAGATTTGTTTCTTTTTTTCCCGTATTTCTTTGCATTGTCCGAGACTAACATGTTTTTTTCTATTTTGAAAGTTTTTTTAATTTTAATTATGTCAAATAAGCCAACAAAACTACATTAAAAAATAAGTCAGTTACAGTAAAAAAAACCATAAACCACCGCTATTTTGAACACCCCCTAAAAAACTCAAACCGGCAAGGCAAATTGATCTAGGCCATGTTAGTGGTTTTTTCAGTAGCGATTTATGATTTTTTTTGGTTCTAGCGTGAATACTTGTATAAATGAACTGAATATCCATAAATTGATAATCTATTTCAAAAATAATGTTCTGATAGGCTGACGAAAAAGCCATCCTAAAAATTCACTATTCAAGGCCACTTCTAGGATCATATTACATGTGCATCACTAATCTCAAAGTTTCTTTTCTTTCCCACGTGCGCAACCATTCAAGCTCCACGGCCTCCTTCCTCCTCTCGTCCTTGTCGCTCTCCATTTCCACCCGCACCACTACCACTGCCTCGAACGACATCTCTCTCGCCAGCGGTGACATCATGATAGCCTGCTACAACCGCGTGATCACTATGTTCTCTCCCAACGACCACCTCTTCCAGGTCGAGTACGCCCTCAAGGCCGTCCGCAAGGTGATGAGGACATCTGTATTACTACCACGTCAACTTCTTCAAATTGTCCAAGTGTTCATGAAGCATCAAAAGGTCCGATGACTAGAGCATGAGCCAAGATTTTAAATAAATATGTGAATTTGTTTCTTAATAAATTTCCTTGTATTGATGAGAACAATATACTACCTCATGCAAGTTCTTTATGCACTCTTAGGTTTGAACAATGTGAAGACTTTGGAACCATAAGGGAGACGAGAGAGGCCAGTGCTAAAGTCGTCGTGGAGGAGCACAAGAAGACACACTTCTTTCGATCAACAAGAAAGGAGAGCAAGCATCCATTAGCCAACAAGAAGTTACGTCCATTAGAGCATCACTTTTGTTAGTCTGAAGCATACGTGTGAACATGTATTAAGAGAGTTGGGTTCGGTTTGTAGGCCGACTAAGAATTTACTTTGGCTTCCTGAATAGAATAGTATGGGCCTTAGGCCTGTGTGTGTATCGGTTGGCCGCCGCCGTATAAATACATGCACGGATGGACGAGAGGCCATAGGAACTGGCTATTTGGGAAAAATACTACGTGATGAGAGATGGTTTGAGTTCTTGTGCACATTTTTGATCTTTTGATAGCCAATCAAATTCAATAGAAAATTTTGAGAGTTCTTGCAAACAGAGATCATTCAACCTTTCCATTGGGAATTAGGAGTGCGATAGAGCTTCGCTTGATGGTCGTGAAGTCTGGCGTGTGTGATCTTACGAATTAAAGAGCGTTCATTTTTGCATTGGCGACGGAGGATCACTACGATTCGAAAGGCTACACGTGAGTATCCAATCCTACGTCAAGAAGATCGGACGACCCTGTATCACAAGGACAACACCGCTGTCGGCGTCTGCGGCACCAACATCATCATCCTCAGCATCGAGAAGAAGTCCATGTGGCACGGGGATCAGCATCAGCAGCTCCACGGCCTCCTTCCTCTCCACCTCCACCCACACCGCGCGCTTAGGCCTCAAGCGATATCTCTCTCGTCAGCGATGACATCAGCGCTTGTGTGAGGGATGGTGTCACGGACGCCCACGAAATTGCCGTCGCCAAGGCCCACCACCGGCAGCCTCACGATGCTGTCGCTATCGCCGGTGGCCAAATGCCACCAGGCCCTCCGCTGGGGTTGGGGTTGTTGTCGGTCTGTATGAGCAATTAATGCTATAGTGGCATAAATCTAGCTATTGGTAGGATAATTTGGTGTGTAGTGTACCTCAACGAGGGCTCGGATGGCAAGCTTGATGGTCTTCTTACTGGATGTGTCCTTGTAATTCTTCTCTAGGAACTCATGCATGGAGTTGGAGTTGCAGTCGATAGCGTTGGCCTTCCACGTAGAGAAGGTGCCGGAGAGGTCGGTCTGATACAACACGGGCTTCTCAGTGCAGGGGTCAAAGCCGATGATGAGGGTGGAGAGGCCGAAGGGGCGCACCCCTCCGCTCTACGTGTACTTAAGCTATAGTCCAATGATGTAGCGCGTGATGTACTTGACAGTGACATAGTCCTTGACAATGAGGTAGTGGCTCTGGCAATCGACGCACGCCCGATTGATGAGCACGCATGCGTCCACCTTGAGCCCCTGCGTAGGCCAGTGCGATGTGGGTGTCTAGGCTCGCAATCTTGCGCATGGACCTGAAAAATTTGAGGAATTTCTGGTGAGAATCGTGAGATCTGACCAATAGGCCGCGTGATGGGAGGGGTGTGAAAGGGATGGGTTACCTCGAGTCCTAGAGCCTGGGGGTGGACTTCTTCTCGACGCCAAGGATGACGGTGTCAATGCTGTAGATACCGACGGCGGCGTTGCCCTTGCGTATGGCCTCAAGGGCATACTCGACCTGGAAAAGGTGATCGGTGGGAGAGAAGAAGGTGATCATGTAGTCGTAGTGGACCATCCCGATGTTGTTGTTGGCGAGAGAGACGCTGCTCGAGGCCGTGGCGGCGGTGCAGATGGAGAGCAACGAGGACGGGAGGAGGCTGTGGAGCGCACGTGATATAATTATAAGAGGTCTTAAAATAGTGAATATTTTAGGCTGTTCATGTAATTTCCTTCTGCCTCCCTCCGTGTCTGTGACCTCCCAAACAATCTCTTTCTCCAAGGGGATCAAATCAACCAAGCTCGAAGCGAACGGCCATGGCGACTAAGTACTGGATCGTCTCCCTCCCCGTACAATCCCCCGGCGCCACCGCCAGCTCCATTTGGAGCCGCCTGCAAGACTCCATCTCGCGCCACTCCTTCGACACGCCGCTCTACCGTGTAAGCCATCCTCCTCCTTTCAGCTCTCTCCCCATCCACCTTCTACGACTTTCCCGGCTCACTCATCCGCCTTTCCGCGCAGTTCAACGTCCCGGATCTCCGCGTCGGCACTCTCGACTCCCTCCTCGCCCTCAGCGACGACCTCGTCAAGGTTCCCCCCTTTCGCTTCGATGCCGATCCCCAACTCGTTCGCTGCTGCTGCTGCTGTTAGGGTTCGATTTGACGCTGTTAGGGTATCTCTGTGTGTTTCTGTGAAGTCCAATGTCTTCATTGAGGGGGTCTCGCACAAGATCCGCAGGCAGATCGAGGACCTGGAGCGCACCGGAGGGGTCGAAAGCGGGGCACTCACCGTCGATGGCGTCCCAGTCGACACCTACCTCACCAGGTATGGCCCTGTGACTGCTACTATTCAGCGGTTGGATGGTTTGGGTGTCGTACGCTGGCTTAAATTGCACCTTTGCTTTGGATCGTTCGTGTAGGTTTGTGTGGGACGATGGCAAGTACCCGACAATGTCACCACTCAAGGAGATTGTCGGCAGCATCCAGTCGCAGGTCGCCAAGATCGAGGATGACATGAAGGTGATAACTCCGCTTCTGTTTGCTCATCACTTCTCCCTGGTCTGACCTAATCAGTTACCGGATTATATAAGGTGCTATTGAGATTTAGGAACACTAACGCTATGCATGGCTATTAATTAGCTAGACTCGGTGGACACTGTATTGTAAGAATTAAGGTTGCGCCCTTTGGCGGTGAATCGGGTAGATTTGCAATAAGCAGTCAAGTCTTGACATTGTCACCTGAATGTGTAAATTTCAAATCAAACGAGCTTTGTACTGTTGGCGAGTGCATTTTGGCAGATGTAGCTTGGTTTTTGTTTTTTTGGGTGCCTTTGCTTTCCCCTAGCTAGCTATTTTCACAACTACTTTCATGGTTCTTTGATCTGCAGTTCCTTTCCTAGCGTTGAATTGTCACATAATATTCATGCAAATTTAGGAAACCACTAGGATGCAAACTAATTAGGGATCATTGGTGCCTGATTTTGTCAGGAAAGGGCAATGATAATAAAACACCACGTATATCTCTGACTGTGTTTTGTCCTCGCTCATTATCGGCATTCGGCAGTATTGCCTTATGGGGCTCAGTATTAATTTTACGGACCTTCATTTCGTTCTAGTAACACATGAAAATTGTTTCATTAATGCGTTGGTTGGAATGTTGAATTTGCAACAGCTGAATATGCCTTTTTCCAGGTTCGAGCAGCGGAATATAATAATGTTAGGAGCCAGCTTAGCGCAATCAACAGAAAGCAAAGTGGAAGGTAAATTACGTGGCCATACTTTGTGTGACTAGGCTCTAGAGGACGTGCTTGATACTAATATTATGCCGCTGAGCTCATGACCTGAAGCCTTCTTGCATGTAAAAGGAATAAGCAAAACTAGGTTATCATTTCATCTATTGTTTTTATACTCTAATTAATTTGTTTTTCTTGTGTGACAGCTTAGCAGTTCGTGATCTTTCCAACCTTGTCAAACCAGAGGATATAGTCACTTCTGAACACCTAGTAACACTTCTTGCTATTGTTCCGAAATACTCCCAAAAAGACTGGTTGTTAAGCTATGAGTCACTTGACACATTTGTGGTAAGTTTAATAATTCTGATTATGCCCTTGAATAGTGAGTTAGTGACATTATTAGTAGTAAGCTGTCATTTCAACTTTTTGCATATTGTGCTTCATTTCAGCAATGTGCCCATTTTTGTTCTGGCCTTTTGTTAAAGCCAAGGATTAACACTACCATGAGACCTCACCATCACTAAAACCTCTCAAATTCCAGATACATTTGACTTGTAACATTTTTTTACTCAAATGCTGCTTTAATTTACCCTTATGAGGGGCTTATTTTTCTTGTACTACAAATTGGTGTGATTGGTACCTGATTTGCAATTGTATTCAGTCATTGTTTTAAATAACTCGATATAGCCCCGCTGTAGCCCCGATATAGCGGTCAAGGGGTAGTGACCGCTACACAACAGCTATATGTAGCATTTTGTATAGTTGCGGCGCTACAATGGCCCGCTGTGTCCGCTATAGTGTATTGTGTGTAGTGGTGATTCATTACAAATACAATTCAGGTTTTCATATGATCCATTTATTGCATACTCTTGCCATTTTCCATTTTAAATCATTACTCCAAAACTTGACATATGCACAAACAAAAAATGCGAATACAAGATAAGTCATTTTACTTCAAAACTGATTTATTTAACTTTGTATTTCTACAAATATAGCTGAGCATGTTGCGCCCGATAAGTCATTTTGCTTCAAAACTGTTTTATTAACTTTGTATTTCTACAAATATAGCTGAGCATATTGCACCCACTATATCGTTGATATATGCTATCCGCTCTAAAAATACTTAGCAGCTATGCTTCTGCTACACGCTGTTTAAAACAATGTATTGAGTTGATTGTTTCCATTGAGCTAATTATTGATTTATAGGTACCGAGATCATCTAAAAAGCTTTATGAGGACAATGAGTACGCTCTCTACACTGTAACATTATTTGCTAAGGTTGTTGACAACTTTAAGGTCCGCGCTCGTGAGAAAGGTTTCCAGGTAAATTTTTTGCCCTAACTTTTTCCCGAAACCTTTGTGTACACTTAATCTTTATTTGGCAAGGTAACATTAATCCCTAGATCCTTCGGCATAGCTTCAATAACCTGGGCAGAAGTTTAATCTTGTTGGCCTAGCCCTCTCATTTCTATGGTAATTTTTTTTGGCATCCATCATCTTCCATTTCATATTGAATTCCAGGTCCGTGATTTTGAGTATAGTCCTGAAGCACAGGAAAGTCAGAAGCAAGAGATGGAAAAGCTACTGCAAGACCAGGAAGCTATGAGGACCTCTCTTCTGCAATGGTGCTATGCCAGCTACAGTGAGGTATATGTCTTCTGCAGCATACTTAAATGACCCTGTCCAAAATGACATTTCTTTTTTAAAAATGCAACATGTTATGTTTCCACTGTGAACGTTGTTTAGGTTGCATGGCAATTTAAGTTATGTTTCTATGAGAACCGTTCTGGCATTGATGTTCGATGTTATTCATTTTCTTCATTTTGCATTAGAATTGATAAACTCGTTTCATTAATGAAACCATAAGGTGTCCCCAGCCCTCAGGTGCTGAAACGTTTGCAATAGATATTCAAACAAGCTGTTCGAATATGTACACTTGATTTCATTTGCGTACTTCATTTTTTGCATTAGAGCTGATAAACTTAAGTTCCATCAATAAAGTAAGGTGCCCAAGTGCTGAACTTGTCCTTTATGAGCTACTCTCCAGCTGTTGGCTGCATCCTATTCTGATTTTCTTGTCTGTTGATGCTGTTATCCTCCATAAGTTTTTGAATTCTTCTCTGGCTGAATTGCAAACCTTCACAGTAAGGTTTTGAGTTTCTTCTCTGGTTATTTAATCTCCTTTAGTAGTAGTCTGAAGGACTGAATGATTGTGACATGATCTGCTGAATCTGAATTACTAATCTGATGGCGCCTGCTCTCAGTTGAACCTTGCATAGATGTCACTTTGGTACGTTTCTTTTACTTAAACTCTAAAGTCTAAACAATAACATTACTTGTAAGATATCACTTTGGTGGGTTTCTTTTATATAAATTTTAAACGAGGACATTAGTTGTAAGTTGTGACTTCAGGGCATACTGGGATTTTTTTTATGGGACTGGGAGTTTTTTTAATTGATATTTCTATTGTCTCACTAGTGCAACCTTAACAATTTAGGGGAAATTCCGTATGGTGGTAAGTGGTAACTCATTGAGCAAAGCTTTTAGTCAGATTGGGATGCATCGCCTTTTGTTTTGTAATCCATGATTGTTTGTTTAAAGCTACAATGATGGATGTTATTCCTTGGATTAATCTCTGCAGAATATCAACGCTGCTAATTCTCATAAAGCTGTAATAAAACAGCAAAACTTATGTGCTTCTCTATCTGTGGAAAACTTCTTTCCTGTTACTCCTTTTCTCTGCTTAGGGCAGTGCAACTCCTAATTGTTGTCATGGAAGAAGTTGTTTGCTGAGCTGAGTTAGTTGGCTAGAGCCTAGAGGTATAGATATAATACTGGAGCACATGATTGTTGGTTGTTATTTCAGTAAACATGACGAGAATATTGGGGATTAGTTGCTTGATTGTTGGGTTATTGAGGTTTGCTAGCCTTACCTTTTTTTTCATGAATATCTGTTTTCGTAGCTCCTCAGTTGTAATTGCTTTTGCTATACTATGGTACAGGTATTCAGTTCCTGGATGCACTTCTGTGCTGTGCGTGTCTTTGTAGAGAGCATTCTTAGATATGGTCTGCCACCATCTTTTCTGGTAATTTCTCTTACTGTTCTATGATAGTCAATTGTATAGTTTCATGTCTGATCTGTAAATATCCCCTTTCTGCTGCACCAGTCTGCTGTTCTAGCACCGTCTACAAAGAGCGAGAAGAAAGTAAGGAGCATCTTAGAGGAGCTTTGTGGCAATGTCCATAGGTAATTGAACATTTGGGTTGCAGTCCATTGCATTGTTAGTCACAACTTACTCCTGTTTTTCACTAATTCAATATATGAATCGCAGTATTTATTGGAAATCCGAAGACGATGTAGGCGTTGCTGGTCTGGGAGGTGAAACAGAGGCCCACCCTTATGTGTCCTTCACCATAAATTTTGTCTAAGCACAGTATGGTCCTTGCTCTCTATGGTCAGGCAAATGTTTTCGAGTAATTATTACTTTAAGTAACCCAAACCAATGAATGGTTCAGTGTATATTATTTGTGATACGCCAATTCTTTCTTGATTTATCGGTTTATACTTTATACTATCCTGTAGCTTATATCCTAGAGATAAACCTATCAATAATGTAGCTTTTGGGAGGCTGAAACATTTCCTGGCAAAAGAGGGAGGAACTCTGGACTTTTTTCCCTACAATGCCGCAATTGTGTTAGCTTTGGGGCAATATTGGGGCCTTGAGAGCACAGTGTAAGCTTTTGTGGATATCATGTTCTTGTAACCTTGTGCAACCGGGTTTATAGTAAAATCATGTTATATAATTGAGGCCATCGCTGAGCCTGATTGTAAATGCTGTGGTCTGGTGCAAATGTTGATCAAGAGCTAGTTTGTTTTTTCCTTTTTTGGGTTGCATATAGCGCTGCTTGGTCACTAGTATGGTACGGTGGTGCACTGCACTGGTGGATGCTGCTGCACAGTGATTACACTGGTACTTGTTATGTTCGAGGGTTTCTTTGGATTGAAAATTTTTCATAGGATTTTTTTTTAAGGAATCCGATTCCTATAGAATTTGATCCTATCGTACCATTTCGAATGCAGGAATGAGCCCATAAAATTTCATAGGATTGCTATAGCTTCCCTATAATTCTATAGGGGAAAAGCCATCCACTTAACATCTTTTTTTTTTCACTCAATCGTGTAGGATTCAGTAGGTTTCCTGAGTTTTTCTTAGGAATATTTCATCATTTGACATTATAAAGATATGCATTATAGGTTCACTGGTATGTAGGTCTTAGGATCACATGTAACGAGACAGTAATGGTAAATTTTGAAATGGCACATTTTTAACAGTGATAAGTGGTCAGTTTCCCCTGTTTCTTATGTCCTAACTAAATGGGCGTTCCTGTAATTTTTCTTTGTTTTTCAATTATATGTCTTACAGGTGCATTCGTGTCAAACTCGTGTGTTTTTTCGTTCCAAAGAGAACCTTAAAGTGGTTCTGTTTTTCTAGACAGAGGGCCCGTACTGCCCAATCGCCGCACGCGTCATGGAGCGACTCGAAAAATCGGTTGCAGAGATTGGTTTATGTCATCAGCTAATGGGGTGATGACACATAGCACATAAGTAACATAATGTTATGAACTTTAGCTTATAAGGGGTAAACACCACCAAATGGGTGATTGGACGGCGTCGATATATAGAGAGAGGAATGAATTATAGATAAGAATGATTGTTATTTTTTGCTTGATTCTAATAGCATGTGGTAGCTCCTTATGTAAATAGGTTCTCATAATAGAAAGAATATAATCTTAATCACATCTTCAACAAATAGAAAATAATATCATATCTCTAATAGATAGAAACTAATCTCTAACTTTCTAATAATGAACTAGTTGGGTCTAGGGCTCACGCCTATTACATTACACCTCTTTTGGATATGCAGTTCGTCCTCGAGCTGCTGGCCATGGTCTCGGGGGCACTTGCTCTGGGTTTAGAGAAGGTGACATCGGAGGTGGAGGTGAGGTTGGCGAGGTCGTGGTCCAAATACTCGAAGACAAGAGCGGATTAGAAATCCTTGTCGATGTGGAAGACGTGATTGCAAGTGGCGTCGCTGTTGAGGCTAGACATGACGGCCACCTTCTGGTTGTTGCCGACGTGCTTCTCGAAGATGTTGGTCTTGCCCTACAAGGAGATAAGCTCCATCCAGTCGAAGGGGCTGGCATTTTTTTTAGAAACTAATACAAAAGGATCTGATCTGATCCAAAGTCTCGCCTGAGACTTTCGTCTCAGGTAGGGAGATTCGAAGGCGACAAGAGGGTGGTAGCCGCTGCCGCTGGTGGCGACTGAAGAAGACACGAGTGCGGGCCTGCTCGACAAAGGAGGAGGCCTCGGTGAGACGCGCATCGACAGCCATGGGCTTCGGCAGCTCGAGCAGCAACAAGAGAGAGCGGTGGATTAAGCTCGGAGGCACTGATGGCGGAAGAGAGGCGACGACGTCGGTAGGCGGAAAGCCCGGATCCGAGCAAGTGGCCACGGGGGAGCCCCAATCCGGTGGATCCAATGGCGGGATTTGGGACAGGGGCTCGCGAGTGCACGACGGCGACCAGATCTGAGATGGGGCGCGGTAGAGAGGGCCAGCACATCGAAGAACATTACTTCGCCCTGCGTGGAAGGCAACACCATTAGCGCCGCCGGCTAGGGCATCGGCTTGTTGCCAGGTCCTCTGTAAGATTAAGAATGACCGACTAGAGGAGGTGAATAAAAGGTAATAAAATCTTTGCTAGACAGTGATAATTTAACAAATTTGATGTACAATTCAAACCTACATAATTCTAGTAACCCTAAAGCACCTTAAGAACAATAACCACACAAGGCTTAAATACGACTAATTGCACAATAAATTGAATATATAAGAGTCAAGAAAGATAAAAGTAATATCAAAGTGACACACGATGTTTTACCGTGGTGATCAGAAACTTACCGATTTTTCCTAGTCCACGATGAGGTAAGCAAGTGCTACCGATTTTCAGTAGTACTGCAGTTATCACGTCGGTACTTTCTGACTCCGGTAGTTCTGCACATTATACTCCGGTACTTCTGATTCTTCTGACAGAGCATGGATAGTTTTTAAACTTAATTTTAAGTGTATGCATGATTCTAGATTGATCTAAATGACATAAGAACATGCTATCGAGTTAATTTCTTTGATCCCTCTTAATAATACGTCAACTATTCTATAACCCGTTTTTCTAACCTTTCTTTTAAGACCGGTAAAATTTAAAAGGGATCATATACTATTTGTACCTTTGTCTTGAATCATCTTGATCCTCTTTTCATCCTTTAGCATACACCTTGCCTTTGACATGCTCACTTTTGGGACTTAACCTATGCGATATTTAACAAACATATTAGTTCTATATTCACATATTGTCATTAATTAACAAAACTATTTTTAGGAACCTAGATGCTTTCGTCCTCTCATGTCGATGATGCACGCGGAGAGCGGGCTGACAAGCACGGGCGTGTCAAGGAGGAACACATCGGTGGCGGAGTCCTCCTGGGGAACGTTGACCAGGTCGTCACTGTGGTGGAAGAGGTTGCTGCACGTCACCTCCAGGAGGCTCTGCTCCCTCATCTTCTTCTTTTCCACGAGTTCTTCCTTGACTTCCATCGCGAACTTCATGCAATCTTGTACTGTGTTTGGTTTTTGGCAAGGAAGAAGTCCGGTTGGGAGTTGGGACCAAATGTCAATACAGAGTAGTAAAATATTGGCACAACAAAGGCTGAGTTCCTTTCTACTTATGGCTTGTGGCTTATGGTTTATACTACAATAACTAACTTTTAAATGGTGTGTTTTTTTTAAAAAATAGGGTCAACAGGAAGGTTATAGTAAAAAATGTACTGAGTTCAGCTGTACTAACCAAAATCACATGTGACTATTTTTCTATACGTACTGCTTCTTGCAAACAGTCAGAATTCAAAATTTTAAGTCATAACCCATAGCCCAAAAGAATTCACCCAAAATCGTTGATAAACTTAGCTAGCAAATTACAGCGCCGGGCTCATCGACATGGGATGCCTGACACCTGAGCGGTGGCCTTGATTTCCCATGGTATCCATGTAGCATGGGAGGGTGACATGCACCGCCACAAAGTACGGCACGATGACCTTGCTCTCTCTCCCCCTCACTGGCTACTCCCACGTCTCACCGTTGCTCAGCATCACACCACAAACCCAGCCGTGCAGGGCAATGCCCCGTCGCTATGTCGCCATTGTGCCTCCATGCTACCTGGTCCGCTGTGCCATTTGCGTGCTAAGTCGGCCCAGCACGGTTCAACAAGATATGACATATTGTGCTGTCCAACAAACTTTTTTTAGATTCAACACAATCCATATTTATACCATTGCTAGACTGACACCTCATATATTTTATTCGTGTGGATCGAGTCTTGGACTAGACTAGCCCGAAAAGATCAGATTAACTCCCAGGTCCAGTAGCAACATGGAGTGTCACAGCAGTGATATCTCCGAGCGTTGCGCACACGTGCGGGCGGACAAGGCTGAAGGGAAGGGATACCGCATGACACGACCGGCTGGGTGGCACGCCACGTGTCAGAGGACTCCCTGCATCATTGGCTTGGCCCATCCATCCACGCCTCCGCAATCGCTTCAACGGCCCAGACGTCACCACGTCAGCCGCGATGACATGCATGTGGGCCCCACCCACCGCCCTTTCGCACTAGCTCTGCTGGTTCGAGAGGAGAGGGTGGGCCCGTGCCGTCCGCCTCCGGTGTTGCCCGCTCCACATCCGATCCCCAAATCTCCTTCGACGCCTGCCGGCTGCCGCCCCCCCTCGCTCGGCCTCTGATTTCTCCCCTCCCCTCCGCGCGCGCGGGGCGGCGGCGCACCGGAGGGCGCAGATCAGCCCAAGGCAGCTTGCACGGGCACTGGCTGCTGCTGCGTGGCTGGGAGGAGACGCTCGATCGCTTCGCTTAATTCCTTCGTCCCCAGGGCACCTCCCGTGAGCCGTCATCTCCCTCACCTACCACTGGATTCGCTCCAGATCCGCCCTGCCTGCGCCCATGACTAGCACGCCCCCACGCCCACTGGGGAGCACCACACCACCGCTGCCTCCTCCTCGCCGCTACCACCATGGCGGCTCCACCCTGCCCTCACTGCCACTCTGACCGCCGCCGTTGCTGCTGCCCATCGCCCGCCCATGGAGGATGTTGCCGTGCCCGCTCCTGCGCCCGCGCCCACGCTTAGCTCCGCCGCCGCGGGACTCACGCTCATCGCCGCCGCCGTAGCTGGGGCCATGGACGAGGCCTCTCTAGGCGCCGCGCTGCCGCCGCTTAGGACGCCCGCTGGAGAGTCATGCGAATTAGCGGATGCTGGAGGAGGCAACGCGTCCGCGTGCGGGAGCCCGTGCTCCGTCGCCAGCGACTGCAGCAGCGTCGCCAGTGCCGACTTCGAGGGCTTCGCCGAGCTCGGCACCGCGCTCGTCGCCGGGCCCTCGCTCGTTTTCAACGACCTGACGGCCGCGGCGGCCTCGGTCACCGTCGCGGAGGCCGCCGAACCGAGGGCTGCGGGGACCACCGCCAGGAGCGTCTTCACCATGGACTGCGTGCCGCTCTGGGGGCTCAAGTCCATGTGCGGCCGGCGGCCCGAGATGGAGGACGATGCCGCCGTCGTGGCGCGCTTCTTCGACGTTCCGCTCTGGATGGTCGCCGGCGACGCGGCGTTCGACGGCCTCGACCGGGCCTCCTTCCGCCTCCCATCCCACTTCTTCGGCGTCTACGACGGCCACGGTGGCATCCAGGTGCGTACATCGTTCTCGATGCTTCCTTGCCCACGGTGACGCCCAAACACGGCGGTTGTGCATATCAGTCAGTCTCGGTGCCGCCTTGCCTGAATCGACATTGGTATCCCATTGCAGGTTGCCAATTACTGCCGGGAGAGAATCCACACCGTACTGGTAGAGGAGCTGGGTAGAGCAGAGGAGGGCTCTGACTTAAGCGCGGTGGAGTCCAAAAAGCTGTGGGAGAAGGCGTTCGTGGATTGCTTCTGTCGTATCGACGCTGAGGTCGGGGGAAATGCTGCGGCTGGAGCACAGCCTGTGGCTCCGGACACCGTGGGGTCAACCGCAGTAGTCGCGGTCGTTTGCTCATCGCATGTCATTGTTTCCAACTGCGGGGACTCACGGGCGGTGCTCTGCCGGGGCAAGCAGCCCTTGCCGCTGTCAGTGGACCATAAAGTAAGCCGTGGACTCCCTCCCATTGGTTTCCACACTTCCAAGTATAGTAGTACTAGTTTACCTGTAATTGGTTCTGAGTTCTTGGGTTAATCGGATACGCTGTTGTTTTTCTTTTCTTCGTGCTTCAGCCAAATAGGGAGGACGAGTATGCGAGGATTGAGGCGCAGGGTGGCAAGGTTATCCAGTGGAACGGCTATCGAGTTCTTGGTGTTCTTGCCATGTCACGATCAATTGGTATGAATTATTGATTTCTTACCTTCCTGACATAGTGAGAGCAAAGTTGGTTTACGATTTGCATCATTGATGTGAATGCTTTTCCCTTCTTAGGTTTTTTTTGTTCCAATTTCGTTGATGTGAATGGTTGCCAAAAGCCAATGGTAGTAAGTATGTAGCTATTGCCACAGGGTGGTCTCCGACTCGTTCTTTCTGTTCTTAGTCAAATAAGTGGCGATTTGTGATGGTATGATTGAGCCATTCAAGGGTTGGTGTCTCTATCTGCTAGTCAAGAGTCTGTGTGTCCATTAGGCGATTAAAAACTATTGAACTCTGGCTTCTAAATATAGCTTGGTCGAGCCACCCAATAAAATGGCAGAAGAACTTTGAAATAGTGTTTTCTGTTAGATAAGACATGCTCACAGGTTTTGGGGTGAGTCACTAACTATGCAGCACGGACTGTGTAAGCTGCTGCATGAATTCCTGGTTACTAAGGAACAACTGTATTGTATCCACTCCAGGCTTGTAGGAACTGATGTTCTGTCATCTGTTGAGCTTTGTGTTTTTACCCATATTGGTGTACAGCAGGGTTTTGGTTATTAGTTGGAAAAAAACCCAGAGGTCACTGAGATTTCCAGTAACCAGAAATCTCGGAAAAAATCTCGGCCGGGATCTTTAAACAAATTTTGAATTCTAATTTGGTTACCGGCTGAGATCTCGGTAAAATCTTGGAAATCTCAGAAAATCTCGGCCAAAATCTTTTGAATTATAAAATATCCCAATTTGTTTGGCCGGTTCAAAAATATACCGGCCCTCACCGAGATTTCCGGTTACCGGTGGTTACTGGCCGGTAACCAAGAGACTGGTGTACAATGCAGTTGGCCATCTTCGTTCATTAACCATTTCAGTCAATGGCCTCATTTTGTCCTTGAATCTTACAGAAGAGGGCCCAGCCCCAGCCAAGTTTATTGTTCTTAGGACAACTTATTCAGTAACTTTTCGTTCTTGGCATTTTTGTTTTGTTGAGGCTTCAAACTAGAGAAACAAATCGTGTTATGCTTCTGTAGCGTCTGGGTGTGTTTTCAAGTGTTCCTGTCTCCCACTCAAATTTGGTAATGACCAAATGCAGGGATGGACACAAAAGGTTAGCCCCACGCCCCCAACTTTGAGTAATTGTTTGTTGCTCTCAACAAATTATTTCAGTGTCTTTACTGTAATTATTGTTTTTAAATTTATTGATACTTGAGACTAGATAATTAAATCATGTTAGATCATACGTACGATCTGTGTTATTGATCTACTTGCAGGGGACAAATACCTGAAGCCTTACGTAATCCCAGTCCCTGAGGTGACAGTTGTTGCCCGTGCAAAAGATGATGAGTGCCTTATTCTTGCAAGCGATGGCCTCTGGGATGTGATGTCAAATGAAGAGGTATGTGATGCTGCTCGCAAGCGGATACTTCTATGGCACAAGAAGAATGCGGGCACCTCATCATCAGCCCAAAGAAGCAGTGATTCCTCAGATCCAGCCGCTCAAGCAGCTGCTGAGTACTTGTTTAAGCTTGCTCTCCAGAAGGGTAGCAAGGACAACATCACCGTGATCGTAGTTGACCTCAAGGCACATAGGAAGTTGAAGAGCAAAACTTGACGGTGCCTTGATGAACAATAACAATAGTTGGTAGGAAGCTAAAAACTTGGATAATCCAAACATGGTATGTTTGATCTGGTGCACCGGTACGTTGGTTAGCCCAGCACCTCTCTTTTTTGCCCGCCATTTATGCTGCCAAGTGCCAATGGATGTATTTGTCTACACTGTACAGAATACAGATTCCCAAATCTGATTCGGGGTGAGGTGGAGCTGAGAATTTAGGGTCAAAATCTGAAACATAGCACCTGTAGAGGTAGCTAGTACAAATAGGGCTTTCTGGCATTTTTTTGGTTAACCGGCAAATATACTTTGGGAAATTATAGCACTTGAACTACCTAATTGAACTAGTTGCAACATCAACACGACTGTTTCTGATTTCCTTTTCTGCCTTGCTAATTGCCCTCCCCTTTTGTTTTCTTGTTCAATCTGGCTCATGTACCTGGCATACGGCAATGCCTGAATTCGAGATTGGTGGGTTGAAGAGAAACAAGTGGCAGAAAGCTATTGTCTGCTTCTGTGCTTCCGAGTCGGAGTTGTGTTCCGGCTGTGGCCTGTGAGAGCCAAAACTCTGATCGTTTTGTCTCTGCTTGCTTGTGTCGTAGTTCTGATTGTTTTTGCTGTACTGTACTACTGCCGCTGTTTCAGTAAAGGTTATGCTGTGCATTATGCAATAATGATCTTTACCTGGATGGGATGGGCTGGCTCCGCTCAAGATTACAGTGCTTGTAACTCGCTAGGATTACCTTGCCTAGCTGGAAAACACAGACGAACCAACGATCGCAGAGTCGGATATTAAATCTCTATAAGAATGTCACTTGAAATGCGACAATTATCTTATTGTCAAACAGGCAAGCCTCTGGCTGCTCTTATTATGCCGTAGAAACATGCGACGATAATGTTATTGTAAATAAAATTTTCGTGAGAAATCATTCAGCAGTTGAATAGCAAGTAAGAAGAAAAGCTGCTGGATCCTTTCTGTCCCGAGCCACATGGAACGTAAACCATCCTACGGTGGAATGGTAGGATGGTTTTTCAAATAAAAATCGAAAAATCCCCCCTGTCTTTCCCGTTCGCGTTGCCCGGGTAGAAGTAGGGTGGGTTTCTTTCTTCTTCCACCTCCATCCCATCCGGTCTCAAACCCAAACCCTAGACACGCCTACTCCTCAAACCCTAAACGCCAAGCCGATCCCCCTGCGCGGCAGCGATGGGGCGCAAGAAGAACGTGGCCATCGACGACGAGGAGTACTCCTTCCCGCAGGGCGACGACGCCGACACCGCGCCGCCGCAGCCCGCTGCGGAGAAGGAGAAGCCCAAGAAGGGCGCCAAAAAGGGCAAGAAGGGGGCCAAGGCCGCCGTGCCCGACGACGACGACTATGAGCTCCCTCTGCTGCCGCCGCGCGGCGATGAGGAGGAGGAGGAGCCGATCAACCTCGTCTTCACCGGCAAGAAGAAGAAGAAGAAGGGCGGCGGCGCCGTGAGCTCCTTCAGCGCCTTCGACGCCCTTGCGGCCGATGAGGATCAGGACGAGGAGGAGGCGGCCGCCGACGAGCCGGACGCCGCTAAATCCGTGGGCAGCAACGACCTTGGCGACGCCGAGGACGACGACGTCGATTTTGACTTCAGCAAGGCCAAGAAGAAGAAAAAGAAGGACAAGGGAGCTCGCCCAGCCCTTGAAGAAGAGGAGGCTGCGGCGCCCCCAGCCCTTGCTGAGGAAGAAGAGGAGGACGCTGGGGTTGCTGCAGTCACAGCTGCAAAGAAGCCGCAGAAGAAGAAGAAAAAGAAGGGTGGGTTTACCGTGGATGATGAGGACATTGACAAGCTCTTGGCTGAGATCGAGGACCCTCCTCAACCCACTGAGGAGGCTGAGCAGGCGGAGGTTAAAGGTGCGGATTCTGTGGCTGCCCCTGATGTGGATGATGCCGGAGGAAAGAAATCAAAGAAGAAGAAAAAGATGGGAGGGTTTACCGTGGATGATGAGGACATTGACAAGCTCCTTGCGGAGATTGAGGATCGGCCTCCTCCCGCTGAGGAGCCTGAGCCCGAGCCTGTGAAGGATGAGGGTTCTGTGGCTGCCGCAGCCAGTGTGGATGATGCTGAAGGGAAGAAATCAAAGAAGAAAAAGAAGAAGAGCGGAAGGACAGCACAGGAAGAGGAAGATTTGGATAAGCTTCTTGCTGAGCTTGGTGAAGGCCCACCACCAGTGAAGGAGGAGAAGGAGAAGCCATCCCGGACACCGCCTTCCGCTCCAGTGGTGGAGGATGTGGAAACTGCGGAGGATGGTAATGTGGAGCAGAAGGTTGGGGAAGGAGAAGTGGAGTCTGCTGCAGCCAAGAAGAAAAAGAAGAAGAAAGAAAAGGACAAGGAGAAGAAGGCGGCAGCGAAGGAGGCAGAGGCTAAGAAGGAGGAGGAAATGGAGGCAGAGATGCCTAAAGGAAGGGTTGACATGAAGAAACTCCCAAAGCACGTGCGGGAGATGCAGGAGGCACTTGCGAGGAGGCAGGAAGCCGAGGAGCGAAGGAAGCGCGAGGAGGCAGATAGATTGAAGAAAGAGGAGGAAGAGCGGTTGCGGCGGGAGGAGGAGGAGAGGAAAGCGGAGGAAGCAAAGAGGAGGAGGAAGGAGAAGGAAAAGGAGAAGATGCAGAGGAAGAAGCAGGAGGGTAAGCTCTTGACCGGGAAGCAGAAGGAGGAAGCGAAGAGGTTAGAAGCCATGAGGAGACAATTCCTTGAGCAGAGTGAACTTCAAGTAGCTGATGGTGCTGCCCCTGAGACAAAGAAGAGGCCTATATATGATTCCAAGAAGAAAAAAGCTCAACCAAAGACCATAGAGACTGCAAAGGTAGTTGAAGAACAACAGCAAGAGGTCAATGAAGCTAACAATGACGAGGAAGAATATGTATTAGTGGATCAGGAATCTCCGTCTCAGGTGGAGGAATCTGAGGAGACAACTGAACCTGATCAGGAGGTTGAAGAGCAAAAACCAGAAGAAGAGGAGGAAGATGAAGATGAATGGGATGCAAAGAGTTGGGATGATATTGATGTGAATTTGCCGAAGACAAGTGCTTTCGAGGAGGAAGAGACGAAGCCTGTTGTCAACAAGGCTGCTGAATCTGTCCAGAAGCAGGAAAGTTCTAAAGCACAACCTGCTGAGCCTTCTGTCAAAAAGGTTGCTCCTCTTGTTGGGGATGTTAATAATGGAACTGTTAAGAGGAATAGAGGTGTTCCTTCAAAGAAAGGACCTTCTACTAAAGAGGATAACAGTAAGAATGGTAGTGACCTCCGTTCACCAATCTGTTGCATCCTTGGTCATGTCGATACTGGAAAGACAAAGCTGCTAGATTGTATTAGACGCACTAACGTTCAAGAAGGAGAAGCTGGGGGTATTACCCAACAGATTGGGGCTACGTACTTCCCAACTGAAAACATTAGAGAGAGAACAAAGGAGTTGAAAGCTGATGCAACTCTTAAGGTTCCAGGCCTGCTTGTTATTGATACTCCTGGCCACGAGTCCTTCAGTAATCTGCGTTCTAGAGGTTCAAGTTTGTGCGACATTGCTATTTTGGTTGTTGACATTATGCACGGGCTTGAACCTCAGACAATTGAATCCCTGAATCTTCTGAAGAGTCGAGATGCTGTGTTTATCGTTGCTTTAAATAAGGTATATGTTTTGGGGTTTTTCCCTTTGACCATTGGCTTCCTTAGTCCTTGCTATTCTTTTTTTATTTATTCTTTTGTTTGTTTGTTTGTTTTCACTCTATGAAGGTTGATCGTCTTTATGGTTGGAAGAGATGTCCAAATGCTCCTATTGTGAAGGCTTTAAAACAACAAAATGAAGATGTTAAGAGGGAGTTCAACATGAGGCTTACTGATGTGTGTGAACATTACATCTTCCTTTTTTTTTAAAAAAAAATTCTTTAACAGTTGGTATTCCTAGGTATTTCTATAATCACATATATGTGCTTCGTCCAATAGATTGTGACACAATTCAAGATGCAAGGTGTGAATACTGCTTTGTACTACAAGAACAAGGAGATGGAAGATACATTTAACATAGTGCCTACCAGTGCAATAAGGTATGATGTACCACTGAACTTATCGCTTCATTCATTTAGATTTCTGCTAGCAACTATGATAGTACTGGCGTCTTTTCACTGACACATAATGTGCCACTCTCTGCAGTGGTGAAGGCATCCCTGATCTGCTTCTACTATTGGTGCAATGGGCACAAAAGACGATGGAAGATAGGCTTACTTTTGTTGATGAAGTCCAGGTACTGTGCATAAATTTACTTGTCATTATAGAAGAATTTACGTGTGATTATAGAAGAACACACTCTTGTTGTGTTTCAGTGTACTGTGCTGGAAGTCAAGGTTGTCGAAGGTCATGGAACTACAATCGATGTTGTTTTGGTCAATGGTATACTCCATGAAGGAGATCAAATAGTCGTGTGTGGGATGCAGGTAAAAATCATTTTGCTTTATAATTTGAATTGCTGCAATAGGTGCAGCATATGTAAGATGCCTCATGTTCTTGTTTTATCTTTATATAGGGACCCATTGTGACAAATGTCAGAGCTTTGTTAACACCACACCCAATGAGGGAGCTTCGAGTTAAGGTGCGTAGCTCATAATATTTCAGGTTTATTTTAATTGCTGAATTCACACCCAGTGTAGTACTGTTTGGTTGGTGCCGTTCATTCTCTTTTGGTGCTTTGATTAATGGGGATTATTCCTACCCACTGACAGCTTTGATTAAAATCTTTTTTATGCTGCGGGAATTACACTGGGTTAACACTTTTTTTCAAAAGATGTAGGTTATGATGTTATTGCTCTTGCCTATGGAAAATAACCTCTAAGGGTCATCTTACTCGTTGTAGTCCTAGCAAAAAAGCTCAAACACTGGCCCACCTATCACCCCATTTTTTCGTTTGGGCCAAGATGGTTTTAGTTCAAGTTTATGTCACTTTAATGCCACTAATTTCTTTCACCAGCGTGAAACTGTTTTACCTCAGTATCTTAAAGTAAACCTATGGCAGGTATCAGTATAATTGCCCCATTTCACATTAGCATGCTTAGTCCTACCAAGAAGCTTAAACACTTGCCACCTATCATACATTTTTTTCCTTTGCATTAAGATAGTTTTGGTCTTTTGATTGAAGTTTATGTCATTTGAATGCCATTTCTTTCTTTCACCAACGTCAAATTGACACGTGTATCTCTTCCATTTTGCCTTTCTTACATACCTTTTAAGTTCAAGTTCAAGTTAAGAGTAACACCACCGAAACACTGATTTTCAGGGCACCTACCAACACCATAAGAAGATCAGAGCTGCACAAGGAGTTAAAATATCAGCGCAGGTGGGTTCAATTTCATATTTTGCATTGCAGAGTTCTATGGTTGCAAATTAATAATTGCTTTCTTGCAGGGTCTCGAGCATGCAATTGCAGGGACTTCTCTCTATGTTATGCGGCCTGAGGATGATCTGGACAAACTGAAGGATGCTGTAATGGAAGAGATGACAAGGGTTAGGAACCGGATTGATAAGAGTGGCGAGGGTGTCTATGTACAAGCATCTACCCTTGGGTCACTGGAAGCTCTCACTGAGTTCTTGAAGAGCCCTGCTGTGAATATCCCCTTCTGTGATTTCAGTATAGGGCCAGTCCACAAGAAAGATGTTATGAAGGCCAGTGTTATGCTTGAGAGGAAGAAAGAATATGCAACTATCTTGGCGTTTGATGTCAAAGTGATGCCTGATGCCCGTGATATTGCAGAAGAGTCTGGTGTGAGGATCTTTGTAGCAGATATAATATACCACCTTTTTGACCAATTTACGGCATACATTAAGAACCTGAGGGAAGAAAAGAAGAAGGAAAGTGCCGAAGAAGCTGTGTTCCCATGTGTTCTCAAGATCATGCCAAACTGTGTCTTCAACAAGAAGGATCCTATCGTTTTGGGTGTCGATGTCCTTGAAGGGATAGCTAAGGTATTTTGGTTGGTCACTGACATTTTGTATTTTCTCAACCACTATGTCTTAGCATATTGTTTTATTCAGTAGTTAATACCTAACTGGCGGCCTCGGTATGAACAAATACATGTAGGCTCATCATCTAGAAAGCAGAAACTATCATATAAAGCATTAAATATTCGAAGGCTTGGATGTTATGTTACAATGTCTCCTATATCATGTAATGATTTCTGACATCTTTTTGAAGATATGTCTGCTGATTCCTTATTTTCCCTTGTCATCTAGGTGGGAACACCTCTCTGCATACCCACCAAGGAATATATTGATATTGGGAAGATTGCGTCTATAGAAATTAATCACAAGCAAGTTGATGTGGCCACAAAAGGGCAAAAGGTGGCCATAAAGGTTGGTATTCTCGTCTGTAGCTTGATCCCTTTTGATGCTTGTTAGATTTGTTGGGTTCTGTTTAATATGTGGCTACTGGTTTTTGAACAGATTATCGGGAGCAATCCTGATGAGCAGCAAAAGAGTTTCGGCAGGCACTTTGACATGGAAGATGAGCTTGTCAGCCACATCTCAAGGCGATCTATTGATCTTCTTAAAGAAAATTACAGGGCAAGTCAACCTTTTCTTGTTTATTTTCATGTACATTTTGCTCTGCGTTCACCTTTTCTGCACAATAATGGTACCAGACTACCATTTACTTACAGAAAAATATTCATTAACACAGGATGATTTGTCAATGGATGACTGGAAACTAGTTGTAAAGTTGAAGACCATCTTGAAGATACCATGAGATCACGACAAAGCCTGCTGCAATATTGTCCGCGAGAAACCCCCCTGAAGCCTGTGCATCCATTGGCATGGGGTACAAAATGGTCGTGGGAACGAGAAGTTTGCTGAGAGGTGTGCCGTTGGTATTTGGTATTTGTGTTCTGCCACACCTTACCCCTCAAGTTGCCCAGAGGCTTTTCAATTTTGATACGGTTTGATTTTGTAATTTGCTCAGAATGCGCTCGATCCACTTCATTTTACCAATACATCATGTAATAACACCAGCTTCAAATGAGGCGTTCCATGGAATTTGGTGTTGCGTTTTCATTGTTTTTTTCCCGTACCATATCATGGACTGTTTCATTCACCAGAATGAAAGGCAGGTAGTTGTCTTTACTTGGGCCATGGTCGTTTGCTTGGGCTGACTATGCGTTGGCCTATAAAGACGGGAGAGGTGGCGGGGACATTCTGGTGGGCTCCTAGTGGACCAACCAGAAATTATGATGGGCCTTTTAGGCCGTACGTGACAACTCGGGGACTCTGTTGGGACGCGGTCGAACCTCAGTGGGCCACGATGAAACGAATCATTACGAAGACCAGACGTTTCACTTGACCACGTAAAGTTACAGCATGGAAATAGCTAATTGGATTAAAAAAAAACAAGGGAAAAAACTCACTGCCAATGTTACAGTTCGAGTACCCTAGCAAAAGAGATTACCACCGTAGCAAAAAAAAACAAGCACCACCTAGAGAATTTATCCTCTCTTCGCATGGATCATTCAGCAAGGGCGGCACCAGATGGGATTCTACAAAAACCAATTTTCCCACCATGTGAAAAAAGCTTCTGGAGTTGAGGTGAGAGAATCGGCAGATGAAGGTGCTCATGTGCACAGTACTAATCAACTGCAGATAGCAAAACAGTACTTATTGTACAGCACTCGTTCCTTCTGATTCGTCCGCGGTTGCCGAGCATGTGTGTGAAAATTTGGCCCTGCTCTGACCTGTGGAAGGATCTGCCTGGCAATAATCGCTTTGTTCTGTGGCTCAATCCCATCCCATGTACTTCACTCATTTGTTGTGGGCTCGTCAGTTTTCTTTTCATCAAGCTCCACAGGTGAATCTTCCTTGACCTGCAACCCTGCGCCTGAATCATGAGCAATTTGTTGACTAGAATCTGCTGAGCCAGCAGACTGATCATCAATAACACTAAAATCTGGCGGAGCTCCAGGCAAAGCATTGTCGGGTTCAGATGAGCTGGCATGTTCATCCACTGTTCTCTCTGAACCAATCTCTCCACATGAACCTTCAGCTTCATCTTCTGCTTCTGTGTCAGCCAGTCCATGTCGCTCAGTTGCTTTGGCTTCTGCATTTTCCTCTTCTGTGCACAATAGTTTCTCATCATCTGTACTAGAATCTGTGCGTTTAGCAACTTCTGGTGTTTCCTCCATCTCCTCAACAGGGCCATTTTCAAGAGATACACTTTCCAACTGTGACTCAATGCCAGTGGCTTCACCAGTTAGCACCTCATCAGTTTCCTCCGTGTTTAGGGAAGTCTCTTCAGCATTGGGAGGACGAGGAATGGATGCGGCTAAACGGTCATTGATTCCTCTATCACCATCAAACGTAAACCAGTTTGAATTCGTAAAGGGGGAGCTGCTGTAGAACACATACTCTATAAGCTATTAATTAATACTAAAATGACAGACTGCTAAGAGATCACAGAATTACCTGTCCTGATCATCCCCCAAACGCAACGAAGATATTACCACTTCAGCTGATTCATCATCAAAATAGACATCCTGAAACAGAAGCACACCATTAAGAATGCTGGAAAACCATTTCTCTACTAGAAGGATAAAGTGTACTTGTCATTATTTACATTAAAGTACTAACTACAATTTACCATGATTCTTAAGGACAATTATTTGACTGTATGGAAGTATTAACCAGAGAGACATAATGACAATAATTACCAACAAATGCAACATAAATAGCATTTCTAACATACCTCATCATCGCGTTCAAGTGATCCCTGTGCCTGCATTCATTAAACATGAATAAATTACTCATAGGTAGCATAGTGCTTGAGAACCTCTTGAGTTTACATAAAGTTAATATTTGAAGTATTAAATGGAAAACAATATCAGTGAAGCCAATATAACAGATAGGGAATATATTGTGGCACACTACCAAAAGCTCAAAGATGTTGCAAATTCAGAATCACCTCTTCCATGTCGTCGTTGCTGTATATACCATATCGGAATGCCTGGCTCAGGTTATTAGCAAGGGCCGCAACATCATAGTCCCTGTCTCGGAAGTCATCGTCATCACTGTCCCTACCACGATCATGTAGAGAAGTTGGGCGCCTGCAGCATAAAACATTGATAGCCAAGAATCAGAGAAGTATATATACAATATACCACAGTAAGAAATCACCATGAGAGTTGCAGCATTGTACACAATAGTTGAAAAGCAAAGAACAACACAGGAAGAGAAAAGAACATACCCACAGGCCCAGTGATAGACGTTTTCTACCTCATTGCGTTTGACCAGGACATTTGTCTGCCATTCAACCCACTCGCTATTATCCTATAAAGACAGTTTTCATCAAGGTAACTAAATGGGACAGAACATACCAATAGTGTATACAAACTATGGAGTTGTATTGCTAGGCTAATGAAATAAGAGAAACTTGAATTACCTGCAAGTGAGACTGGATTATGCTGTTACTGTTTCCCAACTGGATGAGCTTATTTGCTATTCGAGTTATGTGCCCAATATTCCCAATTTTTTGTGGCGCTTTCCCTTCTGATAGTAATGTAGGCTGCATGTACAAGATAGAATAATCAACATACAGGATCCTATGTCTAACTCATCTTGCAAGGAGAAAACAAGGTGACAAAAATCTAGGAATGAATTACCCCATCTGAGCCTGTTGACAGAGAAGAATTATTTTCCACAGCAAGAATTTTACCAACAAGGTCACAGTCATTAAGAACATGGTCAATCAGTTGAGTTCTTTTAACCTCCAGGCAAGAAATGATAATATTATCGACATGATGATGCAAGAAGTTATTGTAAGGGTACCTGCAGTACCAACCAATATGTGACAAAATTCTCTTATAATGACAAGGGGACTAAAGCACACACAATAGCCAACTTACTGAAAGAACAAATCAATGGAATGCTTTATTGCTGATTGGCCGATTAGCTCCTTTTCAGCAGTTTCACTACCAATTGTCAGCAAAACAGAGATGAACTCTACAATCTGAAAGAAACAAAAAATATCGTCCATTAAAACCAAAATGGGGTAGGAAAGGACCATGAAGCAGCATGTCGAAAGAAAAGAAATGATTCATTGGACCTTCCAAGCCTGGACTAACTGCAGAGAGTTATGCAACACAGACAGTAATTGAGGCCATCAGGACTCACATTGCAAAGCATGCATATCTCAGAAATTACCCGCCGGATAGCCCGAGGCAAGATTAATAATAGTAAAGTATAGATAGCCCTAAGCAAGATTAATGTTTCCACCAAACAACTAGAAGCTTAAGATTGGTTCACTCAGGAAAAAAGTGGCCTAAGGAAATGATGATGATGATGACATTCACTACATTAAGTCGTACCTTCAAACGGTGTTTTCCAAGAGGGGGGCGCAAACACCCATATGTTGTAGGCAAAACATTTTCAGAAGAGGAAATGTCCAGCAACTTCAGCAAATCACCTAAGATGTGAGTTCAGGTATATCATTAAGTTCCCTCCAATATTTGAAATCAAACTATTCATTAAAAATGTCTTGTATATAATAGCACTCACGATAAGGATAGTGAACACGATAAATAGAATTAAATAAAGAGCAACTCACCTAGACTCTCCAGCATTCCATCAACTGTCTCTGGACTGGCAGTGACCAATGTCCCGTGACTTAAGTTACTTCTAAACGCTTGGTATGAGGCTGATGCAAGTCTTTTTGGGTCTAACAAAGATATACACACTGACAATGAATGAACCAGGACAGATTTTGGTCTTGATTCTTCAAGAGCATGACGAAACAACCTCCCAACAAAACTGAAATACCATGTGACAAACAAATAAAAAATGAACTTATGAATAGTTGACAGGTAAAAGGATATCACAGGCTCAAAACATTTATATTTTTCTGATCATATAACAAGTTAAAACTGACAAGGCAAACCTTGGGTTGCATATTTTTGCAGCAAGAGCAGGAGGAGCGCATCGAGTCACTGCAGAAAGGATTTCTGCAGCATTGGCATGTACTTCAGGGGAATCCTGCTTGGCCATAGTAGCATATAACATATAAGCACTTTTCTAGCAAATATTCAAATAAATTTCTTGCAAGCAGATGTAGATATATTCTACAGAGAATAAAGCAAGAACAACCCTACACAACATAGGTTCAGCATATTGATACCATGATGTAATATTAAATAGTACGCTGTATATCATTAAGTATGCTACTGAGTCATCAAGCTTTAGATCTTACAGATGAGCTAAATTTATCCACGATCATCTCCAGGACGTCTGTATTTTCCAACCACTGCAATGTGTCGGCATAATTTGAATATATGGTTTCATCAGCACCGATCAATCTAATCAGCACCTGTTTTACAAGCAGTTTCATGAACAGCATTAACCAAATGCACTCACAAAATAGATAGGGAATGAATTTGGTAACAGCTGACCTCCATTATCGATGTGATGCCAATGAGATCGACAAGTTGGACAACAATGTCTGGGTGCTCCTACAGAAAAAAGAAACACATATAAGCACACATAAATTGGAATATCCACAAATAACTGCAAGCTTGTAGCATGCACAGTACTCTACAAGTACAAGAAAAATATTTGACTAACATAAAGTTCTACAGAAACAAAGATAATAGAATGCATCCAAGGAAATACAAATGAGACAATGCGGGTGATGAGTGGAATTGGGATCTCCAAAACAAAGAGAACTCAAGAACCAAGTGTTCATTGATCATACAACATTTCCAATCATGCACTTAAAAAGTCACGAACTGAAATATCAAACTAGAGCTCCAGTCAGCAAGCACAAACACATGCAACGAATATGCAAGCATGTGCAAACAACTACACTAACTAAAATTACAAAAGGAGCACATCCAATTTAGCTTGCTTCAGTTAGTCAAACAAAAAATGAATGAATGCAAAGCAAGCAAAACAAGGGTCAAGCTTAAGATTCTACTAATTACTGAGAATAAATACATATTGGCAACGATCTATGTTCCTATAAGAATAGATGAGCAAACACCTGGACATAATTCATAAATACATATTGGCAACGATCTATGTTCCTATAAGAATAGATGAGCAAACACCTGGACATAATTCATAAGAGAAGCAGTCTTCCGCAGCATCAAGCATATTACCACCTGCAATAAACAAGTGGTCAAACTGAGCTCCACAAGTCATCAGAAATGCAACAGAGGGACAACACAGAGTCCAATGTCTAAATTATGCTAAAACAGTAAGAAGTTAAACAATTGCAGAGGGCAGAGAGCATTGCAACATGAAATCAAGTTTATTCAATGATTCAGAGACAAGCAATACAGGAGGAAAAGAGTACCTTACTGAAGTAACCAGCTAACAATGTGCTATGTGGATGGTCAGGTTTTACAAATGAGAAAAGCAAATCCATTAACTGTGTCAAGTACCAGCAGTAGAGATAGTTAGTTAGAATGAAGTTTATAACCTGCGAAGTAAAATGTTCCAGAGGAATATGTTAACAGGGGAATACATTTACCTCTTCATCCTCTACTAAGGTCCTCAATATGATGTCAATTTCACAAGTAAATATCTCACAAGCGATAAAAGGAAACCTGCAAATAGTTATACAGTGAATTTTAAAGAGGTTAACAAGTGAGCTATTTTACACAGCATGGTGGTAAACAACAAAAACAAACAGCATACTTGAAAGACCGCTTCTTTTCAGAATCTTCTGGAACTTCTTCCACGATGTAACAAAGCAATTGCTCCACTTGGGCCTTATCTCGCAAGCTAGGGACAACATCCAAGCATTATAAGGACGTAAACAAAACTACAACAACGTGAAAGAAAAAACTTGAAGCCACATAAAAGGTTTGCACTAATTAATAAACTATTAACATCCTCAACTGCTTCCTCCTTTCTAGATAGGACATTTTAGCTAAGTTTATTAGGTCCTGGATGCCAGTAGTAAGTACGCAAAGGGATTTTAAACATGTAATAGAATATTAGAATGTTTTCTATATGCGGACGAGCTGCGATACAAAGCTGCTCTTTATTATCTTTTATTTAACAAAAGATTCTTTTGTCTGCATGGCACATTGGGAACTGGGAAAAACCTATCAACATTCAGGAATGCCATTAGGTAATGCAACAGGATTTTAATTATTGTTTCTCAGTTAGAAATATGGTATCAGTAACTGATAAAAGATGAAACGGTTCCTTAAACGTGCTGAAGGCTGTAAGAGCTTGAGCTAAAAAAATAAGGCATAAGTCAGTTAAATGAAAAACAGAAGATAAGTAAAGGGCTTACAAATTTATGAGACGAGTATTCAGTGCTTTGCACTCCTGAATAATTTCATCCTCATCAAGAAGTTCTTCTAATGTGAAGTTCTCCTTGTCTAGAATTGTATCCACCTGACCGATGAAATACAAAGATAGGCAAGTGAGGTGGGATTTTCCCATTGTATGCTAATAAATTTACACTCAAGCCTTACAATGACACAAAACAATTCAAGTAATTAATACGTTTCAGTAATCATGCTCAATCAATACACCGTATAATTACTATTAAATGAGCACAGAAGATCAAAAGAACAACGCTAGAACTAAATTACTGTTTTGGATGCATAAAATAACATAACTATCAAGTCTATCGCACCAAAGAATACAACAAAAAAAGGTAGAAACAGCCAAAAGAGCCAATAATACTACTGAGACTATCCATACACACAGTGCTGTTTCAGCAGAAATAAACTTTCAATGGCTCTGCAAGGAAAACAATAGAAATAATAATAATAATAATAATAATAATAATAATAATAATACATTCTTGTGAGGCATGAAATCAAGTTTCAAAATTTGTACAGAAGTCATAAATCCCAATGCAATCGAGATAGAAAAATATATCCCACCGACACAGTACCAGTCTATAGCAGATTGCCAACGATGCGCCAGGAAGTAGGAACAGTTGCCAAGCTAATCCTTTTCGTTCGACAAAACTGCTTTATCTAGCTCCTGCCCTACTTATCCAATTTCTTCCGGCAATGACACCGAACGTAATTAATCCCCTTCTCCTATTCCTTTGATTTGGTGGTATTGGACAAAAATTGTGCATACTATTAACTGAAAAACGCAGTCCCACTCAAAGCTGCTGTTTCTTAGGTTGTTAACAAGCCAAACAAAAATCAAATAGTTGGTTTCTTAAAAAAAGAAGTCCAGAATGGTGACGAACTACCGCATCCACAGGAAAATGAACCCGCCTCCAGACCAATTCCAACGGATGCAAGAACTGCCATTCATTAACAAAGCATAAAAGTGCGTGCCTCTCTTTTATCTCTCCTAATCATACAACCAAGGCACGCTTGTGCTGCAGCAGTACGCGTCAATCTTTAGGGCTCCCGAATTTGCTGGAGCAGCTTGCAGGATGAAAGTTCCTGCTTCACGTGCCTGCGTTACTCGCACGGACGCGGACGAGCGCACACGCACGCAGGCGAAGCCACATCCAGAAACGCACCGCGCGCGCATAGCCAAGACAGCAAGAAACCCTAACCTAGCGTAAGAGAGAAACACCGGGGAACTCGAAAGCAGCAACCATTTCGAATCTACGATTGAACACGCCCCGGGTGGGAAAAGATTCGAGGGTTGGAAGCATGAAAGCAATCAGAGAGAAGCAGGAGGGAGCACAGAGAGAAGTAGGACTCACGGGCGAGGCCGCGGAGAGGCCGGTCATGCGCCAGAACATGGCGGCGAGGCGTGGGATCCGCACCAGATCTAGGGTTCCCGTGGGCGGGGAGGGCGAATCGGCGGCGGATTCCGAGCCCCCGATCAGCGGAGAGGGAGGCGAGCGGGTCGAAGGGGTGGAAGTGGCGAGGCGAGGGTACGCACGGGAGGAGAGAAGAAGCCAGGCAAGCTGCACAAGAGCGAGAGGGGAGAGAGAGAGAGAGGCAGAAGCTTGTGGTTGACGCCTTGACGAGGCCTCGCCCATCTCTAATTTTGCCGACTATAAGCACATATCTAATTACTCTATCAGATTGAAGCTAATTACTGAATCACATATAGATTAATTTATCTATCTAGATCGTTTTCAATTTCACAAATTTTACTTTTTAGATGATTTTCTACGGTGCAAATCCGCTCTGATCTACCACGAGCAGACTGAAAGTCGTTAATACAATACCGATCGGTAGATTACATAGAAAAAAATAGATATTGATTGTACTGTAAATAGATTGAGAAAAAAAGAGAAAAAGAATACAGCTGGCTCCACACAACCGCGTAGCACCGCTGGCCCTATATAGCCGCAACATGCGCCACCGCCGACGAGCCGCCGCGCCGTTTGCACACGACAGTGCCAGCGAGCGCCCCCCGTGCCATCCGAACATGGCCGCGTCGCCGGCCCCTGCACGGGTCGTCGCCCGCATGCGCCGCCCTCAGCCATGAAGTGAATAGGGGGTAGGGTTTTCCCCTACCCTCCCTCTTGAATTGATAAAAAAATTTGGACCGTCCGATCGATTATGGGACGTTCGGACCAGTTCGATCGGTCAAAGTAAATATGTATCGTCCGATCGATTATGGAACGTTTGAACCAGTCCGAACGACAAAGTTCGAATCGTCCGATCGTCCGAGGAAAATTCGGACCATTCAATCGGTTGGGGGCCGGGCGGCGTCTGGATTTTGCAGAAAGGCTCTCAGAAAATTAAAAAATTACACAAAAAATTTCTCAGAATTGCAATTAGCATAGAAGCCCTCAAAAATTGCAGAATTCACTGAAAATACATATTCCAGCATAAGGGCCTAAGGAATTCAAATTTTGAGTTATTTTTCGCATCTAAAACTTGTTTAGCACTACTGTTATTATTTTCTATGCTTTTCTGTATTTACTTACTATTTTTGATTAATCATAATTATTTAAATTACTTTTAAGCACTAAAATTAACAGTAAAATTATAGAAAATACGCAGAAAATTTTGAAATATCACGAGAATATATTGTATCATTATCCAATTTATTTTATCTATATTTATATCCAATAAATTTATATATTCCTTTTATACATATGTAGATGACAAGCATCACGAACCAGGAATTCGAGAAGCTGCCCCAACATGGTCAAAACTACTTGATTTGGGCTTCTGATGTCGAGATCGTACTTGGAGCCAAAAAACTCCACGCTGCCATTAGAATTGGTGCACTACAGCATGCCAAACCCAAACCTTAGAAAAATGATCATACACTTTAATTCCTCAGACACCACCTCTATCTTACTCTCAAGAATGAGTACATGGCAGAGAAGAGCGCACTACCAATATGGACTACACTCAAGAAACGATTTGAGAAGCTGAAGTACACCATTCTTCCTCGGGCAGAACTAAAATAGAACCGACTCAAATTTGCTGATTTCAAGAAGGTTAGGGAGTACAACTTTATTTTGTACAGAATTGTACCAATCTTCAACTTTGTGGCAGCCATATCACAGATGAGCAGAAGATTGAGAAGACTCTTCACCTTCCACCCTAGTGTCGTGCAGTCTGCGTGCAACTATCATCAAGATGGCTACAAGGAATATGCTGAATTGATCGATATTATGCAGATTGCAGAGAATCAAGATGAAGTTCTCTGCAAGAACTTTGTCACACACCCACTTTGAAGCTCCGCTGGCCGTGAGACCAACGCTGGAGGCTACAAGGTGTGAAACCTATAATGAAAAAAAGGGAAAGGAAGGGCAAAATCATAACCCAGAAAAGGCAAGTTAAATGCTCTACCTGAGAACAAGGCTAGTAAACCAAAGTAGGACGACAAGCTCTATGGTCAACAAGACCAACCTTGCTACAAGTGTGACAAGTAAAGCACTGATCGTGGATCTGCAAAGAGCCACAACACGTCATTGATGCCTTCTAGGCTAAAAAGAAGAAGGGTGGCAAAGAGCAGCATGAAGCCTACTTTGTCTTCAACGAGGGGGAGAATTTTGAGCAGCAGTCTGCACCAATGGAGATGGACTCCACTCCTGCAGCCGCACCCCCTCTTGATATTGTAGCTACCATCACCACGATTTCTCAAGAAGAGTATCTCACCCCTGAGAAGATAACAGCCGAAGTATCAGATTTCTTGGCGAATTCAGTCAAACAATTCATATGTGAGAGGAATAAGTTAGACTTGCAACAATGATACTCAAACAATTCATTCTCGTGATAGTTGGGTGATATTAATTCATTCATTTATTCAATCAATAATAGTATGATATATTCTGATATTTGAAGTATTTTATTTTATGTGTTGATTGTCTTCTACTACATATTAATAGAGTATTTTATATTAGAACATGTGTGGTGCCCTATGGAGGAAGTGTGCTTAGCTGACAGTTGCAAAACAAATACCATCTTGAGAGAGAAAAAATTCTTTCAGTCGATTAGTTAGAATGCTGGCAGCCTTACGACAATCATCAGCGGCGATGCCTGTATAATAAGCTCAGGAGGAGTCATAATTAAACCCAGATGGGCACAACTTTGGTCATTAACAAAGCCTTGTTGTATTCAGAATCGACTAAAACTCTCCTAAGTTTAAAAAACAATCGCACTAACGATTTCCATGTTGAGACAGAAGAAGAGTACGATAAGAAATACATACTCATTACAAAGTATGAAGCAAGTAAAAAAGATATTAAAAAGATTTCTTTCATTTGAATTTGGACTATACTGCACTAATATTAAGGCATCCATAACATATACTGTCCTGAAAACTATATTTAGAAGCTCTGAACTTTTCTGCCTCTAGCATAATAGATTAGGTCATCGAGGTCTGAGGATGATGAGAAATATAATTAACAATTCACAAGAATATAATATCGATGTAAAAAATTTTTGAATTAGGAAGATTTTGTGTGTCTCGCATGTGTCACCAGGAAATTAATTAGTAGACTTTCTGCTCTGAAAGTGATGGATGAAGCCTCCTTGAAATGGTTGCATGTATGTTTATTATCTACGAGAAACTATACTTTTGCAAAACTGATCTAGTATATAATTCAAATTAAAAATAATTTTTCTGATCATCATATAAAGTCCATCAAAATAGACAACGCTGGAGAATTTACTTCAAAAATATTTGATGATTATTGCATAGCAATGCGAATTAAAGTTGAACATTCTGTCCCGCATATTCACACCTAGAATGGACAAGAAGAGGCATTAATTAAGATGATTAAATTCACTGTCCGACTATTTTTGTAGAATTGTAATTAATCAACTACATGTTAGGGACACACGGTCCTACATGCAGCAACTCTTATCAACTTTAGACCATCGATATATAACATCCATTCATTTATGCAACTAGCGCAAGGGTTACCACCGAAAATTTCTTATCTCCGATAGTTTGGTTGCAAAGTTTATGTACCTATACCTACACCACAATGTACTGCAATGGGTCCTCGTCTAAAGTCTGGGATATACGTCGGTTATGAGACAATATCCATAATCAGATATTTGGACCCTATGACAGGAGATTTGCATACTGCCTATTTCGCTGGTAGTATATTTGATGAAAATAGTTTCTTGACATTAGGGGAGAAATAAATCGTTTGATAAAAAAATATCAAAAAATTACGTGGTAAGCCACGGGAAGTCCAGAAAATCATTGATTTATAGACATTAGCAAATCAACTGCCAAATCACTTTAGTGACTTAAAGAGCATGACCAAGTCATATGTGTCTGCACGCAATGCACCGGAGAGGGTTGAAATACCGAAGAAAATGGAAGGTATCCCTAATCCCGTCTAGAGACCTAAAAATAAAAAAACGAGAACTCTGGCCCCTCGAATCCTAAGTAGCCGGGGATACCTGGTGGAAAAGGATAAGAAAGACTTAACACAGCTAATTATCAAAGTTCCCTAGAACCAGCAGGGGAGCCAGTTGAGCCCTGGCACCCGTATGACACCTTCAAAAAATGGTATACCAGATCTGAACATTCCCGTGAATGGAGAAACTAGTATAGATGTATGCGCACACATTGAAGCTGAAAAACTAAATAGACTTGCCTCCGCAATCGGAAGTAGCGGTGAGTAAGTAGAAGTACTAAAAGAATCAACTTATGATGAAATAGCTATAAACTATATGCATACAGGAGAATCCATGAATAGGACAATAACTAATGTTGATATCTATTTTACAAAGAAAATTGCCACAATCACCGATTTTGATCCAGAACTTGCATCGCTCGCTAAATGTAAGAAAAGATCAGATTGAGAGAATTGAAAGAAGACAATATAAACCAAATTATTATCTCTAAATAGAATAGAGGTGTTCAGGCCTATAAGCCGTACGTCTCTCCATGTGCACCCCGTAGGGCATAAGTGGGTATTTAATTGAAAGAAAAATGAGAAAAATAAAATTGTAAGATATAATGCAAGGCTTGTTGCATAAGATTTTATTCAATGACCAAGAGTTGATTATAAAGAAACTTATTCCCCGGTCATGGGTGGCATTAGTTTTAGATATTTAATCTCAATGGCGGTAAACCTGAATTTAGAAAATTGATGAATGTCGTCACAACATACCTTTATGAAAACTAGGATTCAGACATTTATATGAAGGTACCTGAAGGTATCCCTGTCCCAAATAAAACTCAGAAAATCATTATACATGCTTAAGCAATCAGGCAGAATGTGGTATGATCGCTTAAGCGACTTTCTATGAAAGAAAAGCTACATGAATAATGAGGATGCCCTTGTGTATTTATACGATGATCCCAAAATAGATTTTGTATAATCTCAGTGTATGTAGATGATCTAAATATCATCGGAATCTTGACTGATATAAAAGAAGCGAGCTCTTCCCTAGAATCAGAATTCAAAATAAAAGATTTGAGTAAAAATCAAATATTACTTAGACTTGCAGCTTGAGCATGTCCCAAAAAAATATTAGTACATCAGTTGGCCTATACTCAGAAGGTGTTAGAAAAGTTTGGCTTTGGAAAAACATACCTTTCAAAAGTACCAACGATCGAAAGATCTTTGCAGCAAGACAAGGATCCGTACAGACCTAGAGAAGAGGGGAGGAAGTTCTAGGACCGAAATTCCCATACTTAAGTGCAATAGGAGCACTTATGTATTTAGCAAACTGCATTAGACCGGATATCGCATTTGTCGTAAACTTATCAATAAGGTATAGTGCAAAACCTACCAAAAAAATATTAACAGAGAATAAAGGACATCTTCTAATATCTTCAAGGAAGCAAAGACCTTGAACTATTCTATAAAAAAAATTAAGATCTGAATATGACTGACTATGTAAATACCGGGTACTTATCAAACCTACATACCGTCAGATCACAAACAGACTATATATTCCTGTGTGGTGAAACTGTCATTTCATGAAAATCATCTAAGCAAAGTCTTGTATCGACTTCGATGAATCACTCAGAAATCATAGCATAATATAAAGCCGCACGAGAATGTGCTTGATTTCGACGAATGATTCATCACATCCAGCAGTCATGTGAAATGAACATCATGCAAGATCCCACAATTATATATGAAGATAATGCTGCTTGTTTGCATAATTATAAACGGGTTACGTGCAGAGTAATCTCACAAAGCATATCAACTCTAAGTACTTTTATGCTTATGAATTAAAAAAGATGGATAAAATTAAGGTATTGCATACTAAGTCGTATGAAAATTTTGCAGATTTATTCACTAAGTCACTTCCAACATCTAATTTTGAAATATGTGTACGTAGAATTGGAATAATGAGACTTAGAGAAGTGCAGAACTCAAGGGGAGATTCTTCTCGAACTCGCTATTAAACTTGATCACGAAGATCGAGTACCTAGAGAATAAATCCTGTAGATTAAATGAAATCGGGTGGATTGTACTCTTTTTTTCTTGACGAGTTCTCCTAAAATTTCTCGACCATGGTTTTTAGTAAGGCAATTCGTGCAACACAATATAATATGTATCATGTACTCTTTCTCTAAACTTTTTCACTGAGTTTTTATGGAGTTTTGATGAGGCATGAACGTATCAGATGAGTGACCAAGAGAGAGTGTTGGAAAACCTAAGCCTAAGCCTACAAGCCTGGCCTATTGGTGGGCACTCTCCACTTAGTCTATAAATAGTGGTCCCAATCAATGTAAAGATGATGTGAACAGATAAAGAAATAAAGAAATGAGTTTCTCTCTCATATCTCTGTGTTTAATTTATTATTTACAATATTCTATGTTTGATCCATCTCTTTTGCACAGGAGGAATCGATCGAACTGGATTTGCCAGCGACGGTTCCTCAATAGTGCTTCCTTGTCTTCCCCTACCCTCATCGCAAGGACGTAGTGGACTTCCTCATCACCCTCATCATGGACGCCGCACCCCGCTGCTGCTTGCCGATGCACAGCTGGCGTCGGTGCCGCCCCCTCTGGTGAAACCCATCGCCGCTTGTTCACCATCAACGACAACATCCACCCCCACCACCGCTCTAACCACCGTCCATGCCCTCGCCATGGACGCCGCGCCCCCACTGCTCTTGCCGACTAGCACATGGCGTTGATGTCGCCCCCTCCGACAAACCTCATCGACGTCCATGTTGATGCCCCTTTCTTGGAGCGAGGCGAAGCGAAGTAGAGCACATGGCCGATGCCACCAATTTCAACCATGGAGTTTTCAAATAATATAACCCCATGGCTGTCGACTTTAGAAATATCCACAGTCGTGGTAACACAGGCTTCAACAATGTCCACATTATCGGCTTCAACTATATCAATACCCTGCTGGGGTAATGCAGGATATCAGATTGATGCCCGTACAAACCTATGTCTAATAAAATTTCCTTAGTGCAGTTAAATCAATTCAATTTATGTCCTTTGTACTGCGGGTTAAGGAAGAACAAGAGATAAGAGAAAATAGTGAGGGTAAGAGGAGTTATTTAGGATTGTCTGAAAATTGATATTAGTTCTATGTAACATAGGGTCTTTTTGACACGGCTTTTAAAAGCGACATTTAGCTTTTGTTACAGTACCTAACTTTTAAATAGAGTATTTTTTTCAAGATATGGTCTACAAGTTAATTGTAATATATATTAAAAGTCTAGCATCTGTACCAGCCAAAATCGCAAGCATATATATCTCTCCATAATCTCTACCACGAACAGCCAAAATTTAAAAATTAGCCTAGAGTGCTAGATTTTTGGACCATCTCTCATAGAATTTTCTTTGTTGGGGAGGTTGCTCCAGTTTGAAAAGGGTGGGTGGGTGATAATACCTCACACACTGATGACCTACCTCGAAAAGACACCTGTCATCTAGCACTAGCCCAAACTCTCAACTGGCATATTAACAGTTTTACTATTCGTTTAGAATACAAGAATTTTATATAAAAACAGTTTAATTTTATACAAGAATCGAAAAAAACCCCGCAGTTTCGAACTGGCCTCACTGTACTTCTTTTGCTCTACATTCAAGTGAAGCTATCCACCTGCGCAAACCAAGGTGTACACAAACACTTGAGCAAGATGCAGGAATGCTCAAAATGCAGACGAGCTCAAAATGAGCATACAATAGTATTGTAAAACCTAGACGAGCAAACGTTGCTAGTCATTTCAAAGTTTCCATCAGCTCAAGCTTAATCCATGCCCTGAATTTTAGCTAAGGTGCTGTATATGGTGCAGTCTTCATTCTTAAAATGGATCCAAAAGTCCCAGCAAGGCACCTGGAAGAGGTGCAAGCTTATCCATATGCGCACCTTCTACAGAAAGCCTTTCATCTATACACTCTAGTCCACAGGATGAAACGAAATATTATGGATGGAAAAATAAGCAAATGGCCCGGATTTGTGGATTTTACCTTGTTTTACAGCACGCAAGACCTACATTATTTGACTGACAACAGGTCCTGCACATAACAGAACCACAATGTTCGCCACCAAAATTCCATCCATTTCAGCCAACTAAAGAGCGAAACCTCGTAAAACTAACAGATGAAATATTATTGGACCATCCAACCAACAAAATAAGTTACAACCACGGCCAACACTTTACTAGGATCATTCATGTGCGGCCGGCAGCACCATCACTGCAGAGACAAGTCACTGCAACGATACTACATGCAACAGTTAAAAAGGATATACATGCCATAAAGTTATAGCAAACTTCTACTAATTGATCTAGTGCAATCTCGTCAACTCTTCCACCCTCTTGGACAACTCCTCAACTGAAACCCCCATCGCCTTGGAGACCTCCTCCATCTTGCTTCTGTTAAGATCAAGGAATGACTCGATCAGGTCACCGTCCAGGAAACTCCGGGCCTCCGCTGTCTTCTTGTCGTTATGGAATGACCTCCATTGCTCATGGCTGAGGCTTCCAACACCCTTTATGAACTTCACAAGAGTGGACTGGAGCTTCTCAAGAAACACATATTGGTCATGTGGAAGGGAGGCAATAATGCCAATGACCCCATTGATTGTGCCAAAGATGACAGTGGGAATCTGGCCTAACTCCGAGTCTGGAAGGCGCATTACAAGTGAACCATGCCGGAATCTATTAACAAACTCTCCAAGATGGTACTCCCCAACAACCTCAAGCCTGCCCCTCTCTTCATCTGTGGCCGCATCACTGTTCTTGCGCACACTGAAAAGGTTATAGCTATTCTCTGCACCAACATAGATTTCATCATCAAGCATCTCAACTGCAGTCATCCAGTTTGCATTGTAATCCCTAGCAAGCTCTTCAATCGCACTTTCCTCATGCTGCACAAAAGAAAAACAATATTAATTGGCCTGGTGACGAGACTGCCATAGAAATTATAAGATAATGATTTGTGCATTAGATGTCATAGATAAAGTAAACAATTAAAGCCTACCTTGTACACAAGCAAGGATATTGATTTCATCAGGTCTCCAACCACAATGAAATCACCACGGGTTTGCGTATACAAGGCCAGTATGTGCCCATGATGGCCACACTCAGATTGCAGCTCATGTGAACCATCCTCCCGTAGCATCCACTTATATAATTGGATCTTCTGGTTGATAGCCGCCAACAATTTTCCACTAAATGCATTCAGAGAATAGACAGCTCCTTTGGTTTCTTTCTCTACAATTAATTGCAACCTGCCATCTTCAACTGCAAATACAAGGATTCGGCCCTACACCAAGATGCATCAGCACGTAAGTATTATGTGCAGGAGAAATCAATAAAGTTAGTATCACAAGCTACAAGAGAGAGTAAATTGAACAAGTACTAAAAAGAAAAACACACCATTAAGGAAACATCAAGCACTCAGACAAATTACCTTTGTCGGTTCATTTTCCTCTGGTAAAACATATGCTGTTCCCACACAGTAATAAACATTATTATCATCCGAGAATGAGCAGCTAATGATGGAGCAACCACATTCATATTGATCGAGAGGATGTGTAGACAGAAACTCAAAAGTTTGATGATCTAACAGACGAACAAAATGCGTCTCACTTTCTTCCATACTAGACTGGTTGTACTTGAAACTGCAGAATGCTAGTGTTCTGGACTGTTCCTGATGGCAAATGCGCCGTGCTTGTTCATTCAAGGGGATGGTGCGGATATGAAGCTTCTGGATGTCATCAATGGCTCCAATTGAAAGTTCACCTTCTTTAGCAATTGCAAGGCTGCGATGTAAAAAAAGGCACTTAGAAGCAAATTTAAGACAATAATATGGTTTACAAAACTGCTACTAAGAACCTAATGGAATGAAAACATACTGACCATGTGAGAAGCTCATAGCATCAAGTAGAATGGCACTTGCAATTGTTAGGTATGTGATATGTGCATAGTCTAGAGGTCTTTTTGCATTTGTATATGGATGTATATTGGTTTGTTGGGCCCTCTTGGAGAATAGAATGCCAAACACTTATATGGTAGCAGAGCAAGGCTAGGATTCCTGGCGGGCCGCCGCCATCGGTCGTCACCGTCGGCCGCTGGAACTCTCCTCCTCTTGCTTCCGGCGCCGCCGTCGGAACTCTTCTCCTCTCCTCTTGCCCCTGCTCCCGACGCCGCTCGCCTAGCCGGATCTGCCGCACCACGGCGCTGGAGACTCTCCAGTTCCACTGCCGTCGGCCGACGTCGCGCCACACAGTTCCTCGGCACCGGGCCCCACCCCAGCTGGCCTCTGCCTGGGGCCCCGTTGCTCCTCCGCCTCGTCCGGATCCATCGCCGCCCCACCCGGCCTCTGGTCTTGCCGGGTGTTCGTTTGGGCCGGGCGTTCGTTTTTAATAAGGCCAGGCAAGAGAGAGAGAAGAAAAAAAAGAAAAAAAAATGGCAACCATCGGTGGTTCTTTTACCATCCTACTCCCCATTGTTAGTTTTGCTGGTACGAGCTTCTGGGAGTAGGCGGTTATCTGAGGATTCTCCTCAACAGCCAACATCTGTGGGGTCATCTCACTGCTGAGCACCCTTGCCCGCCTCGTCCTACACCGCCCATCTAGCCTGCTCTCCCTGCTAATGCGGATCAGGTGGCTTAGGACGAGACCAATGCTGCATTGGAGGAGGCTCTGAATCTCTATCAGTATGCCCTGCACGCCTATGAGCGATGGCAGGAAGCTGCGGGTCGTGCTACTGCTATCCTGGTAGGTAGCATGACAGTGGCTATCTCCATGGATGTGGCGGAGCTGCCGACGACACAGCTTATGTGGGAGCGCCTCCAAGCTCACTATCAACCGAAGAGTGATGCTATGTATTTCTCAATTGTGCACTGGGCGCACTCCCTTCAGCAGCTTGATGCCACCATCAATGACTTCTACTAGCAGATGTCGGAAGTGTGGTGTTAGCTTGACTCTGGGGTCGGATGTTTGCCGGACCTGTCCCTGTTGTGTGCGGCTCCGTGCTCATCAGGAGACTCACCGTCTCTACGACTTCCTGACGCGTTTCCGGCCTGAGTTCAAGACTATGCGGGCTCAGCTCCTAACTCGTCACCTGTGCTCGAGCCTAATAGAGGCTCTCACAGCTGCGCGTTGAGGAGACTCGTCTTCGTGGTGCAATTCAGATGCAGGCTGTCTTATCTGCCTCTACACCTATTTCTTCAGCACCGGCCGAGCTCTCTTCCCCCCTCAGCCCCCAGCGCCCCTGTAGCTGCTGCTTCTACTACAGGTCTCCACCACCTACTGCCAGCGTGATGATCACAAATATCAGGACTGCTACAAGCGGAGGAGGGACCAGTCACCAGAGTCGCCGGAGTGGACGTCCCCCAAAGGGCTCTGGCGGTTCCTCCTCCCCAGGAGCTAGTACCTCTCGCCAGGGCTCCACCGGTGATGCCGCACAGCAGTTACTCTCGCTTCTCCAGTGCCTCGGTGTCGTTTCATCCTCAGACTCCTCGGGTTCAGCTCGTCTGACTCTTGCTTCTCAGCAGTCTTCCATGCCCCAGCCTCCTCCCTCGTCAGGTATCTTATCTCCGTGGATCTTTACTCTTGTGCTTCTTTTTACATGACGCCATTTTCCACACATCTCACTTCCATACAGCCCACAGTCTCTCCTACTGTTCAGACTACAGATGGTACCTCCCTATTTGTTGTAGGTTGAGGCATGCTGTCTACGTCCTCCTTTCATGTTCCTCAGCTTACTATGCAGTTTATGTCAGCTGGTCAGATCACTGATCACAACTGCGTGTTGTTCTTGATCTGACTCGTGCTCTGTTCAGGATCGCCGCACTACTTGGTACTGGCTCTCGCCGTCGTGATTCGCAGCGTCTTTGGGAGCTAGACTAGCTTCATCTGCCTTCCGCTGTCTCCACCAACCAACCAGCCGCCACCACTCCCTCTAGTCTTGCCGCGTCCACTACCTCCTTTGCTCAGTGGCACCATCATCTCGGTCATCTATGTGGATCACGTCTTTCGTCACTCCTTGGTTGTGTTCTTGGGTCTGTTTCTAGAGACACCTCTTTACATTGTATGGGTTGCAAGCTTGGCAAGCAGCTGCAGCTCCCCTGTCCCTCTAGTGACTATTTCTACTTGTCCTTTTGATCTTGTACACTCCGATGTTTGGGGTCCGACCCCCTTCATTTCAAAAGGGGGTCATCATTGCTATGCGATTTTTATTGATGATTATTCTCGTTATACCTGGCTCTATTTTATGTCCTCTCGCAGTCAATTTCTCTCTATTTATCAGCATTTCGCCACTATGGTTCACACTCAGTTCGATTTGGCTATTCATGTGTTTCGTGCTAACTCTGCTGGCGAGTATCTCTCTGCTGCTTTCCACCATTTTCTCGTTGAATAAGGCACTCTTCCCCAGTACTCTTGTCCTGGTGCTCACGCTCAGAATAGTCTCTGAGCGTAAGCATCGTCACTTACTTGAGACTGCTCGAGCTCTCATGTTTGCCTCTTCTGTTCCCCCTTACTTTTGGGCTGAGGCTGTCTCCACTGCTATTTTCCTTATCAACATGTAGCCATGCACCGCTCTTCAGGTTTCTACTCCTGTCAAGCGTCTTTTTGGTCGATCCCCAGAGTACGGTCACATTCGCAGTTTCGGTTGTGTCTGTTTTGTTCTTCTCCCACCTCGTGAGCACACTAAGCTGACTGCTCAATCAGTTGAGTATGTTTTTCTTGGCTACAGTCTTGAGCATAAGGGTTATCGCTGCTCCGACCCTGTTGCTGGTCGGATGAGGATTTCCCGGGATGTCACTTTCGACGAGTCTCGACCTTACTACCCTCGTTCTCCCACAGTTAGGTCTGATTCTCTTGTTGAGTCGGTTTCCTTTCTGACTTTCCCTCATTCTCCACCTGGTTCCACTAATGCTTTGCCTCATTCACCTCATCCGGCCTCCTCTCCGGCTGATCCTCTTCCACCTACGTCGGAGGTTCCTTCCTACTCTCTTGTTGAGGTTTCACCTTTTCCCTTGCACTACTCTCGTTGTCCTCAGCCTCCTCCCTCTCCAGTTGGCTCCCCCTTCTTGCTAGGACCTGTTCCCAGTTCTTCTCCATCCTTATCGGATCCTGCTCCCAGATATGATCTTCGTGATCGCCACACTGTTAGCCAACCTGAGCGCTATGGTTTTGCAGCCACTACCTCTTCTGAGCGTCTGACTTATCGCGAGGCTGTTGCTCACCCTGAGCGGCAGCTTGCGATGTCTGAGGAGATTGCTGCTTTAGAGCATATTGGCACTTGGGATCTTGTACCCTTACCTGCATATGTTACTCCTATCACGTGCAAGTGGGTATACAAGATCAATACTCGCTCGGATGGTTCCCTTGAGTGCTACAAAGCTCGTCTTGTAACGCGTGATTTTAAGCAGGAGCATGGTCGTGATTATGATGACACCTTTGCTCTTGTTGCTCACATGACCACCGTTCGCACTCTCCTTACTGTGGCCTCTATTCGACAGTCGTCCATCTCTCAGTTAGATGTCAAGAATGACTTTTTCAATGGCGAGCTGCGTGAGGTCTACATGCAGCCGCCCCTGGGTATTCTGTCCCTGCTGGTATGGTATGTCGCATTCGTCGCTCCCTCTATGGGTTAAAGCAAGCCCCTCGTACTTGGTCCGCCCGGTTTTCTATTGTTACTGCAGCTGGCTTCTTCGCCAGTGATCATGATCTTGCTCTCTTTGTCCACCTCTCCTTGGGGTCGGACTTTTCTCCTTTATATTGATGATATGATCATTACTGATGATGACTCTTAGTACATTGCCTTTGTTAAGGAGCGTCTCCGTGAGCAGTTCTTGATGTCTGATTTGGGTCCTCTTCATTACTTTCTTGGGATTGAAATTACTGTTACGCCCAAGGGCTACTATCTCTCACAGGAGCGTAATATTCAGGATATCCTTACTCGTGATTGTCTTACTGATCAGCGTGTAGTGCATACTCCTATGGAGCTTGGTGCCCACCTTCGGCCTACCGATAGCAAGCCTCTTGAGGATCCCACTCGCTACCGTCATCTTGTTGGGAGCCTTGTCTACCTTGGCATCACTCGTCCTGATATCTCTTACGCAGTTCACATCCTGAGTCAATTCGTCTTTGCTCCTACTCAGCTCTATTACAGTCACCTTCGTGTTCTGTGATATCTTCGTGGGACCATCACTCGTCGCCTTTTCTTTCCTCGCTCTAGTTCTTTGCACCTTCAAGCATACTCTGATGCGACCTGGGCTAATGATCCTTCTGATCGCTGGTCTCTTTCTACCTATTGTGATTTTCTTAGTTCCACCTTGATTGCCTGGAAAACCAAGAAACAGACTGTCGTTTCCCATTCGAGCGCTGAGGCTGAGTTGAGAGCCATGGCGTCGTTGACAGTTGAGATCACCTGGCTTCTGTGGCTACTTGTGGATTTCGGTGTTTCCACTACTGCACCGACTCCTCTTATCTAGTACTGACGCGATCAGTATTGCTCGAGATCCCGTGAAGCATGAGCTCACTAAACACATTGGAGTGGCTGCTTCATACATGCGATCGCAGATGCAGGACCAAGTTATTACTCTACATTAGCCCTCGGAGCTTCAATTAGCAGATTCTTTACCAAGACGCAGACTGGTGCTCAACATCGGTTCTACCTTTTCAAACTCAGTGTTGTTGATCCACCATAAGTTTGAGGGGGGTGTTAGATATGTGATATGTGCATAGTCTAGGGGGTCTCTTTGCATTTGTATATGGATATATATTGGCCTGTTGGGCCCTCTTAGAGAATAGAATGCCAAAAACTTACAGCAACAATCATGAATCGATTAGCATATTACAAGACATAACTTGCAGGTCAGCAAGCGTTTGTTTTCTAATTCTGTATGTTGTGCCATGGGTATGATATCTAAGAAACTAAATAGTTAATTTGAATGTTAATGATAAGATAGTTAATATGCATTAAGAACAAAAGGAGTTATTAACACTATTGTGGTGTTCAGTACAGGATATGTCAAGTTTCATCGCACAGTAAACAAGGTTGATTCAAATAAATTCATTCTGCTGGTAAAAACATTTATTTTAAGAACGAATCATCCAATCAAGGCGACACAAACATCTGATGCGTATGTAAATTGACTAGTAACAATATTTCGACTACATATATACATATAAGCATTCAGAACTACACATACAAGGTACTAAAATCAACGATCAAGGCATTCTCACACACACACACACACACACAGAGAGAGAGAGACCTGTCAGGAAAAGCGGCTGTATTAAAAGGACACATATGATTAACTTCTTTCAAATTGACATTGCTGTACAGAAGCTTCTTATTGCTGCTGTAGATAACAGTTGGTCTATCCGATGAAGCAAACACGTGGGTTGTACCCTTTGATGAGAATGTACGAAGGCTAATCGGTTGGGTACCAAGAGAAACCTTCTTTCTATCGGTTAGTTCACCTGTACTTGCATTCAATAGAAAACTGAACAGGTGACCATCTCCAAGAGCACAAAGCAAATATGAAACCTGAAAAGCAAAGATAAGTCATTTGAAGTAGATTTATTTTTTCAGGAAAAGTGAGATCAAGAACATACCCCTTCCAAGGTGCACAGCAGAACAGAGCGAGGAACAATTTCTCCACCTAGAATTTCCTTTCTGATTGATTCAAGGTCTGGAAGTGAAAATATTCTAACACTTATATCAGTCCACACCCCAACAGCAGCCAGAGAGCTATACTGTGGATTCTCCCCGATTGGGTTCAGATCAACACAAGAAATCTCATGTTCTAGCTGTACATGTTTCACTTCAACCAGCTTAGCATCCCTAATTTCTAGGTAAACAAGATGGCCACCACCGGTTGCCAAAAGAACCTGCAAGACACACAATGTGTATTTCAAAATTATAATGGAAGGCTTAGGTATCAATGTGGATTCAAGTTCATTTGAATTTAGAATTACCAAGCACATAGTATGTTGGCCTTTATAGTTCCAAGTTTCCTATTTGTGAATTAGTGTCTCTTAAGTCCAGACAAGGATTCAGTGTTTCGGACTTAAGAAACAATGTTAATAATCAAAAATGGGTAAGGCAGTAAAGAACTATAGAAGTACATAATGAAGGCAATAATTGAAAGGGACATATTAAGGATCACCATAGTATTGAAAGTGGATGGTTTTTACTAAAGTGGGCTTGCGTGAGAACAGAAAAAATTTCTGATAAGTTTCCCATTCTTTTCTTGCCTATGACCCTTGTCTCTAAACTTCGTCTGGGTGTATTTTGGGCAATTTGTAGTTGTTGAATGAGCTCGTCTGTGTATTGACACGGAGTTAAACAGGTAAGCACCCAAAGTCGTAATTCTTCTAATCTTCTGTGACCACACATTTAGTAATCTGATCATCGTTGGCAATAGCCCATCTCCTATAAACGGGGCGAAATTTTCCCAAAGAAAAGAGAGGGATCCCATCAAGATACCCACCTGACTGGCATTAGCTGATGCAACATTGACTGAAAATCCTTCTGGTGCATTCCATTGATCCACTAGCTCCCGAGAGGCACAACTGACTAATCGGACAGAATTAGCAGTAACCTAACATTGAAAGGAGCTGTTAAAATCTTGACAGTATTTATTAAAACATAGCTCATAAAGCATAGTCATGTAACCACTAAAAATGGTGAACAACGACAACACAGAGCATACAACTTGCCATACGAAATTCTCTCTCAAATACCCTAAAATCATTCCACAATATTTTTTCATTAATTACTCAGGATTTTTCCATTTCCATAAAGTGTTTCATCCAACTTCCCCACTCCACCAAATATAGTTATCATTCATCAAAATGCAAGGAAAGCAAATGAAATGGTTCATTAGAAAAGGGCGCCTGTATAAGCATATCATTTCATTAGAAAAGGGCACCTGTATAAGCATATCATTGATGGCATTTTGGCAAAACAAAGTCTGGGTTTGTGCATCGAAGCCTTCTATCACAGTTTCTTCTAATTCATCTTCCATGTTCATAGCCAAGAACCGTGTCTCACTTATAAAGCTCACCACCAAGTACACGTCGTACGGATCATTGAAGGAAGATTTCAATGACCATAATCCCTTGATACCTTGGAGCTCTACTGAAGCCTAATTACACAAGAGAAGATATACAGCTCAACTTTCTAGAATATACAATTAGCCATAATGGACTACTCTTAATTCAATACCTGCTCATTAATCCCTATACCATTACGAACCACCCGAAGGGAACCATCTTTAAATGCCCCTGAACAAGTGACCACCTGACCTTGCCCCTGCCTATCAAGGTCAACCACGCAGAAGTCCACAATGGGTCCAAGATTCACATACCGTTCAAGAACTTCAACAAATGAACCACTTGCGTCAGCTTGGAGATTCAGCTTTACCAACTGTCAAGAACAATGAATTGTTTAGTGCAAATATATATTCTAAATAACCTACATAAAGGAGAAATGGAAATTTTATATTTTCCAGAAAGTGCACACATTTTGTTCCAGAAAGATAAAACGGATTTTGTTGCATGTGCATGCTTTTTTTTGTGTGGGTGGAGTGCCTTGCTGCTGGTTTTCCTTCCTTTCTTTTTTGGTGGGTGGGGGCAGGAGTAGCTTGATTTCAAGCAATTGAACACAATCACAACTAGAAGGCGCCAATGGATATGTAAGATTTCTTTATATATGGAGTGGTAAAAACGAATAGCATGTAACTCGAATTGCTACATTGCACCAGAATAAACGCAAGTTGTTTTAGCATGGAGTAGGAAGGAGTAGTAGCAGTAGCTTATTCAATCTGACCCACCTGTGAATCACCAAATCGAGAACCAACATAGACAACACCATTATCAAGATATGATATTGATGATGCAACTGAGGTCTCTCCCAAGAACTCAATCTTCAAACCAGTTACCCTAAAAAAGCAACCAATACAATAAAAAAATTGTAAGCAGTAGGTCAAGAATCTTTTGGTTCCAAAATAGTGCACAAGCTGGTACCTTTCTCGTTCATGGGTAAGGACAAGTAAATGCAAAGTGCCTGTATTATCACCGAGTAAATAACGAGAACCATCTGGGTCAACCCGTCCGTAAGCTCTTATGATGGACTGAGCAAGAAATTAAAGATCAAGGGTAAATAGTAAGAGAGTGTACCAGCACGTAGTTGGCACCACAAGGAGAATACAAGAAGTATAAAGGGGATAAAGTATTACTTGTTTGATTGGTATAGCTTTAAATGTGGCATTAGCATTGCAGTAAACTATTGTCTCCTCACCAATAATTATGACACCGCCAAGTGGAGCTGGTACAGGTATTAACAGACCAGCACCATTGTCTAAATTGTTCTGTGACCAAGGACCCTCAACAAAGTCTTTGTCCTTCAATGCAACTTCATATGTCTTAACATGCCTTGCATCCTTGTTATCCTGAAACGTAATATGGAAAATGCAAATCATTAAAATTTGTTACTATTTTACTAAGGGATAATTGAGGATTTGCCACTACGAATAGATGCAATTGAGGAGTTGCCCATCTATGGGTCACTGACATGTGGCCCCGGGACCCACCTGTCAGTGACATAACGAGGGCAAATCCTCAATTGCATCTATGTGGGGTGGGCAAATCCTCAAATGCCCCTTTTACTAACGGTCAAATTATTAGTAACAGAATTCATGAAAGGTAGGAAACATAAAGATAGCAGATTGGGCAGACATAAACAGAAGGTAGGTTTAGTTAGTGTTTCAAAAGAAACAATTAATAATTTCAGCACATCAATGGCACAGTTTGATGTTAAAATCGGTTCAAAACTTTTATAGGGACTTAGGGACAATGGCAACATCTTACAATAATTACCAGAACCATGAAGAGTAGGTTAGATTTATATTGTTTTTGTTTTTGGTAATAAGACAATTAAGTAATTAACCCACTAGTATTGAAAGGTGTTGATGTGAACAGACCATAATCACAAGAGCAATATCATATATAAATAATATAAAAAACAGAGGATACTGTGTCTGCTAAATCAGAAGTAATTCACTGAACAACATATCTGTAAGACTGTTGCCACTGGAATTTGTGTATGTATTGATAATCTATGGAACCAGCAGTACATTATATAACCAAGGGAGACCAGGGTTAGGTGTAACAAACTCTAACAGACTCCCTGAAACCCTAACAAAAATAAAGTAAAGGCATAAGAGCCCAAGCCCATGAGATAAGCCCATACGCCTGTCTAACACCCCCTCGCGATCGGAGCGTCCGCACTTCGGACGCTCGTGACGACCAAACTCAAGACCGACGAAGGAAGACCTTTGGGAAGATGTCGGCATACTGCGAGGTAGTGGGGACATGTAAGACTCGAACGTCGCCGAGAGCCACTTTCTCTCGGACGAAGTGAAGGTCAATCTCAATGTGCTTGGTGCGCTGATGCTGGACTGGGTTGGAGGACATGTAGACAGAGCTGATGTTGTCGCAATACACCAAGGTAGTCTGCCGAAGAGGAGTGTGCAGTTCCAAGAGAAGATGACGTAACCAGAGGCCTCGGCCACAAGATTGGCCACACCGCGGTACTCACCCTGACCGAACATGACACCGTGTTCGACGCTTGGAGGACCGGGAGAGCGAGTTATCGCTAAGAAACACGGATAGCCCGATGTGGACTTGCGTGTCCGGCAAACGCCCGGTCAAGATCGTAATAAACCACCAGATCAAGTTGTGAAGACGGCTGAAGAAAAAGGCCCAAATGGAGTGTGCCACGAATATACCGAAGAATTCTCTTAAGAGCAGCAAGGTGAGGCTCACGAGGGTCGTGCATGTGAAGGCACACCTGCTGAACTGCATAAGAAATATCCGCCCGTGAAGGTGAGATATCAGAGGGCCCCGCTAGATCGAGAAAATCGCTAGGATCGCTGACAGGAGCACCATCTGAAGCTGACACTTTTGGGGTGGTGGCGACAGGGGTGGTGCAAGGTTTGCAAGTAGACATGCCTGCGCGGTCCAGAATGTCCAGCATGTACTGACGCTGTGAGAGCAGAAGACCACCATGACACTTCTGCACATGCACCCCCAAAAAGTGATGAAGGTCGCCGAGATCCTTCATAGAGAATTCTTTGTAAGGCGGTGATGATCCGCGAGAAGCCCCAAGAGATGAAGCAGTGAGGACGATGTCATCAACATAAAGGAGCAAGTAGACAACCTCAGCATCACGGTGGTACACAAACAGCGATGTGTCAGACTTGGCCTCAACGAACCCAAGGGATAAGAGATAGGAGGCAAACCGGCTGTACCATGCGCGGGGAGCCTGCTTGAGACCGTAGAGGGATTTGTGCAGACGGCAGACACTCTCGATGAGTAGGGTCCTCAAATCCAGATGGCTGTGAGCAATAAACTGTCTCAGATAACGTCCCATGAAGAAAGGCGTTCTTCACATCAAGTTGATGGATCGGCCACTGTCTGGAGAGAGCAAGAGTCAGCACTGTCCGAACGGTTGCCGGCTTCACAACGGGACTGAATGTCTCAGCGAAATCCACTCCCGGGCGCTGTGTAAAGCCACGAAGCACCCAACGAGCTTTGTAGCGCTCGAGAGAGCCATCTGCTTTGAGCTTGTGCTTGAAGATCCATTTACCCGATACGACATTGGCCTTGTTGGGTCGAGGAACCAGATCCCAGGTGCGGTTTTGTAAGAGAGCCGCATACTCTTCTTGCATTGCGATCGCCAATTGGGGCTCGGCGCGATGCACGATATGTCCGAGGACCGTGTGATGGGGCGGCGTGGTAGAGCAGTGGAGCCGAAGCCGGACTTGCCACGCGTCATCATCGGCGCCGATTGAGCACGGATATCGCACGGCACCGGAGGAAGAAGCGGCGCGGGAGGTGTCCGATCCGGGAAGGAGATTTGGGAAGCACCGGGCGGAGGTGGAAGGTCGGCCGCTCGCCGCGTGTGTAGACATGACGAATGGTGTGTCCGGCGGGGGCCGCACGTGGCAATGCTGGAGGAGGTACCCGGCACACCGCATCGACCTCCACAGGTGTGTGCGGCAGGGCTGGCGGCGCAGTTTCGTCAACAGTCGCGCGCGGTGGAGTGGCAGGCGCGGCATCGGCGGGGGCCGCGCGTGGCTCGCGCGTGGGTACACCAAGACGTGCGTCGGACAGACCTGCAGGAAAAGAAATGCACGACGGTCCAATGGGAGCCAGCACAGGATTAGTGTGGTCATCCAAAAAGTCTGTCATGGAGGGAGTGGAAGGAAGAGCGGCAAAGGGAAAGGTAGTTTCATCGAAGATGACATGACGGGAGAGGTAGACCCGATTGGAGGTCATGTCGAGACACCGGTATCCCTTATGGTGGGCGGAGTAGCCAAGGAAGGTGCATAAGGCGGAGCGAGGAGCGAGTTTGTGGGAGGCTGTGGAGGCAAGATTTGGGTAGCATGTGCATCCAAAAACGCGAAGATGATCATAGGAGGGTGAAGACGCAAAGAGTGTATAGTGAGGTGTGGAGAAATTTAGTGTCTTGGTGGGAAGGATGTTGAGGAGGTAGGTGGCAGTGGTGAGAGCCTCAACCCAATAGGATGGTGGCATGGATGCCTGAAACAGAAGTGAGCGAATAACATTGTTAATAGAACGAATGATACGCTCAGCTTTACCATTCTGCTGGGAGGTGTAGGGACAGGACATGCGGAGGTGGACACCGCGGGTGAGGAAGAACGTGCGGGCGCTGGAGTTGTCAAACTCGCGGCCGTTGTCGCACTGAACTGCCTTAATGGTGACACCGAACTGAGTGGAAACAAGCGAGAAGAAGTTAGCGAGTGTCGAAAAGGTGTCAGACTTGAATCGAAGAGGAAAAGTCCACAGGTGATGAGAGTAGTCGTCCAGGATGACCAGATAATACTTGTAACCTGAAACACTATCAACAGGTGATGTCCAAAGGTCACAATGTATAAGATCAAACTTTTGGGAAGCACGGGACCCTGATACATGAAAAGGGAGGCGAACATGACGACCCAGTTGACAAGCATGACAAATGTAAGAGCCTTTGGTTTTCTTACATTGAGGAATGACAGAAGAACTCGCTAACTTAGACAAGACTGCATGACCAGGATGACCAAGCCGGCGATGCCAAAGCGGAGTGGAAGAGGCGACGAGGAGAGACTCGGCGGTAGGAAGATGCAAGGGGTAGAGTGGTCCGGAGCTATTGCACCTGATAATCACGTTCCGAGACCGAAGATCCTTCACAGAACAGCCAGTGGGATCAAATTCAACAGAGCAGTTATTATCAGATGTAAACTGGCGAACAGAAATGAGGTTCTTAATAAGAGGGGGGAAACAAGGACATTGTGAAGTTGAAGAGAACCAAGAAGACCCACTGTGCCGGTGGAAGTAACAGGCAGTAAAGAGCCATCACCAACAACAATGGAAGAAGGAGTGGAGGACCGCAGGGCTGAGGAATGAGAGAGGGTACCCGGATCAGAGGTCATGTGGGAGGTAGCTCCGGTATCGAAGAACCACTCAGGTTGCTGCTGGGGGGGTGTAAGCGTCATGGTGAAGGCACCCGCAAGGCTGTGCTTGTCCCAGGAAGGAGTGGCGTAGTTCCCAGTTGCTGGCCCGGCGAGAGAACCTCCGTAGAGTCCAGCATGGCCGGTGGGAGGACCTCCGTAAAGTTCAGCGGTTTGGCCGGGAAGAGCCCACTGGTGCTGAGCGGCCAACAGAGCTTGGGGTTGCGGAGGACGCGCCGGAGCTTGGGAAGACATGGCCGGCCCGGACGTACGGCCCTGCGGAAGAGGAGCAAGAGGAGGACGGGGCAAAGCACATCTCAGATAGTACCGCCCGTGGATTGTAGAAGCTGGGCCAGCCACCGGGTTTGGGCGTGCCTGGAGATCCGGTTCCGCCCGCGCCGCCGTGTTGACCAGCTCGGCCGGAGCGTTTGCCACGCCGACCACGGGAGTGGGAGGGACCACCGCCCCCGCCCCTGGAAGCAGAGGAGTGGTTGGTGGGTGTCGAAGCAGACGGGACGCCGGAGGAGAGCAGAGCGGTGGCCGATGTAGACTTGCGGTTGGCGATGTGGAGTTCTTCCAGAAGGAGATCAGCACGAGCCTCGAGAAAAGAGGGGAAAGGTCTGCTCCGTTGAAGGTGCAGGCCGATGGCAGCGAACTTCTCATTGAGGCCGCGAATCACGTGGAGGACAAGAGTCCGGTCGGCGACGAACTGCCCGAGATCAGTGAGTGAATCGGCCATGCTCTTGAATCGGCGGCAGTAGTCAGCAATAGAGAGATCTCCTTGGACGAAAGTGCGGAACTCGGCGTCGAGGTAGAGGACGCGCGACTCCCGGTTGCCGAGCAATTGAGTCTCGACGGCGAGCCAGGTGACGCGCGTGGTGGCCCGGCGCTCCAGCACGGTCTCGACAAGTTCGGTGGAGAGGGTGCCGAGTATCCAGGATTTGACGACGCAGTCCATGCGGATCCAGTCGGGAAGGGCCAGGTTGGGGACATCACTGAGCACATGATCCTCGAGGGAGTATTTGCCAAGAGCGAGGAGAAAGAGCTCGCGCCACCGTGTGTAGTGGCCGGAGGTGAGGTCGAGGACGAGAGGAACCAGCGACCGGACGTTCTGGACGCCGACGGCTTGAGCATGAAGATTGGAGATGGCGGCAGCTTCATGAAGAAGAAGAGCATCGTGAAGGGGAGGGGCTGCGCGGACGGACTCGGCGTCGGAGTCGCCTTCCTGAGCGAGAGAAGCAGGCGCGCGCACGGCGCGCGTGCTAAGGCAAAGACGCCCCGACCGCGGCGGCGCGGTCTTGGCAGCGATGGCGGCCTCGGCGGCGGCGGCCGCGCGCCGCGCGCGCGCGCGTCCGTGGCGCGGCGGCGCGCGCGCGCCGACGCGGAGTCTTCTTCGGCTCTGGCGGCGTCTTGGTGGGAGAAAGGAAAGGAGGCGGCGGATCGCCCGGCATGAGGCCTGGGTCCGTCCGCGTGAGACAAAGGCGGCGGGAGCTAGGGTTGGGCGGAAGCGTCGGAAGAGTCGGAAGTGGACGGTCGAGATCGACCAGATGGACGGGATCGACCCTCTGATACCATGTAAGACTGTTGCCACTGGAATTTGTGTATGTATTGATAATCTATGGAACCAGCAGTACATTATATAACCAAGGGAGACCAGGGTTAGGTGTAACAAACTCTAACAGACTCCCTGGAACCCTAACAGAAATAAAGTAAAGGCATAAGAGCCCAAGCCCATGAGATAAGCCCATACGCCTGTCTAACAATATCCACCAATCTCAAGTCTCGGCCCTATGAACATCCAACAATAACTTATTATATACTGTGTATAAGCACTGTAAGTTGTGTACTGCCTACACTTAAAAAGGTAAAGAAATAAATATCATGTATTAAAGGTGTATAACAGCTAATCTTTGCACCACTTTAGCATAATGGCAAACCCTATGTGATGAACCTTAGTTCATTGGGGTAAACACCGTCGGGAGGAAGACCGGATGGCATCGGCTTGGTAGGATGAGAAATTTGACTATAGACTGAGATGATATAACTTGAGAAAGATACTAGATTAATTCATCTTCATTGCTTGATCGATAATAGATACATACTAGCCCTTTTATAAGGATGACTCAACTTGACTTCCAAGAAACAATCTCTATCTATAAGAAAATATATCTCTAATAAATAGGAGATATCTATAAGATAATAAACCCATCTAATAAAAAAAACTAACTATTCTTATCTCTATCCTTACTAATTTGACCCCGACATGTGCGTCTGCTACAGTACCCGCACGTTGCTACAGTGCTTGGGTACTGTTCATGCGTGTGAACAATGCGCGTGAACAATATTTGGCACGTGAAAACTTCTCCGCAATTTGGTGACAGCTCGTCCTCGAGCTGTGGCGGCGGCCATAGCTGCTGCCCTAGTAGACCCCAAATTGACAAGATATTGTGACGTTTACTAGTGACTTTGAAGACCGTGGCCTCCACATACAAGTGCAACAATATTGATGACATCTGCGATCGCCACGGCAAACACGGTGGCAACCATGGCATAGGCTTCCACGATGCGGTTGCCGTGACAGGCTTCGGCAGGGCCACGGTAGACGCAGTGGCAACCATGGCGCCTTCGGCAACACCATGATAGGACATGGCATGGTCGCGGCGGGCGTCAATAGTATCACAGCAGATCGCGGCAGCGACATGGTTGCCACGGTAGGCTTTGGTAGCAACACGGCTATCGCAGCAAGCGTCGGCAGAACCGCGGCTGCCACGGCATGTTCTGGCGGCACTGTGGCAGTTGCTGGAAACAGCGCTGCTACCGCCTCTTGTTGCGCTTTCTTCTGATTCACGGTCTTCTCTAAGATGGTATGCATGTTGAAGAAGATTCCGCCAACTTCTTGTCGATGTTGGCCATCTTGTTGGCGTTAGCCTTCATCGTAGCCAATGACTCGGCAGCAGAAACCATGGTAACAGAAGTCATAGGAAGGGATTGACTACTCTGATACCTTAGTTCAACAGGGTAAACACCGCCGGGAGGAAGGCCAGGCGGCGTCGGCTTGGTAAGATGAGAGATTTGACTATAGACTGGGGTGATATAACTTGAAGAAGAGACTAGATTAATTCATCTTCATTGCTTGATTGATAATAGATACATGCTAGCCCTTTTATAGGGATAGCTCGACTTGACCTCCAAGAAACAATGTCCATCTCTAATGAAACATATCTCTAATAAATAGAATATATCTATAAAATAGTAAACCATCTAATAAGAAAACTAACAATTCTTATCTCTATCCTTACTAATTTGACCCCAACATGGACGTCTGCTATAGTATCCGCGCTTTGCTACAGTGCTCGGGTGCTGTTCACGCGTGTGAACAGTACGTGCGCACAGTATTTGGCACATGACACCCTGTGTGTGTGTGACCAGTACAAATAAACAGAAGTTACCATTGCAATTGATGTAGTACCAAACTGTCCAACCACATTCAGACATTCATAGTAGCAATGTAAAAAAACTGTTAAGTGTGAGCAAACCTGGTAGAGGACAACTATAGTAGGTTTAACACAGCCATACAGGAACTTGATGTCCAATACTTGAAGTTCTTCGAGTCTGACATAAGAAAAAGCTAATAGTAAGACAATATGCTCTCAAGACATCTAAGCTAATCAGGTCAAATATTTTAATAAAAATCATCATCCTTAATGAAACATTAATCTCTATCATGAACATTTGACAAAAATTGTGCCATAACACTGACGGTTGCTACAGCACAGAAATAAACATTAAAACATTAGCATGGCTTGCAAGCCACCATGAGAAACGTTAGGCTTTATCTTGACCGACAAGCATGTAAAGCGACAGAAATTAAATAACCCCACCCTTTTTATGCATTTTTCTACATCAATAGCAGATCAAGCAGCATCAATAAAAAACTGAGAAATCAAAACAAATCTTGATTTTTGCATACATTATGGTTGTCTCTAACAAGAGCAAATAAGATTCCATAAGAATTCCACACATTGGCCCACCCACGCTAGGCATGCACACATGCTCCAAATTCCAATAATTCTAGTCACAGATTACAGTGCCACATATTTTTCCAGACTACATCACTAAATGAATGTTTCTAAAGGCATTCAGTTATTCATTGCCATACTGGTACCTAATATTAAAAGCTTCCTTCAGCTGTCCTTTGTTGTCAAATGGTATAACCTGCCAAGCAAGGGTTCCATTCAAGGAAAGGAAATAAGAGCTACATATAAATTTCTCTCCTCAGAGAAGTGAATGTACAGTTTGGTACCATGGATGAATGTCCAAAATTCATAAAAATCTAAGTAACAGACAGTGAGCTTACCTTAAATAATCCGTCGTAGAGGTGAAGACCAACAAGTCTACAGTCAGGGTCAATGATCCCAATCTACATTTTACAAGCAAAAGGCCATCTAGTAGTATTATTGTTCCAGCTTAAATATAAGAGACAAGAGTATTGCTCTCTCTACTGCGTACAAAACTCTATAAAACGAAAATTGGGAAACGAAAAGTTCAAATGAAATCAAATGAAGAGTTGAAACATGGAGAAGTCACAGTACCTGTCCATTGTCCGTAGGGCGGCCAATGCGATCAGAAACATCTCCCATAGCTCTACATATTACAAATAAATTATACTTACATATGGAAATAAGCTAATACTTCTCAAAAGATATCATAGAGTGGCAATATTCTTTTGCTCTACCAACAAATTATGTGGGCTCATGGTTATCAAAGCGCCCATGTGAGCCTGAAGAAAGGGAAAGGTAAAGGCAAGGGAAAGAAAAAGGAAGGGCCCCCTCCCCCTCCCAATGTCTATGCCACGTCTACCTCGCGCCGGCAACATGGCTGCCAACGGTGATAGCGAGCGGCGGCAATGGTTAGCTTTCTTTCCCTCTCAATCTGCCTCTCTCTAGGCACAGCGGTCGGACATGGTGACCTCTAGGGGCCGCCTCTGGACGGTGACACGTTGATAACGTGTGGGACGCGATAATTTTGCATAACAGTCAACTAGAACCATGTAACTATCCAATTTTACCGCTCTAAAATACCAACATGCTCACATACTGCCAACTTCAGTCATTGCCTCCTAAAATAAAATCAGGAGAGTAAGTGTCCAAACCTAGTGACAAGCTCTGATTTTTCTCCATCCCACTGCAGAACACAGAATTTGTATCTTTCCGTAGCAATGAAAAGGAAGTCCTGAGTCTCATTCTGATGGGGGAAACATATGGGAAATTAATTTTACAGATTCAGCGAGAAGAAAAATACAACATCTCACATCATCAGTCAAGGAACAGAAAATCAACTCACATGAGGCCGGAAGAGCTCAAGCGTTGCAATTCTTCCATATATAGGTACATCAAGCATAGGCTGCTAGCGAAACAAAAATATTATGGTCTTGCAGTAGCAGACTATCATGCAAACTAACACGTAGTCGACAAATGCAGAAAAGCACAAGCAGCATGCATGAACCTCAATGTCATCGATCACTAACCTGAAGGCCCTGAGGAGTAAGCAAGTGGATCTCGATGCGGGTGCATTTCCTGAAAGTTTGGTACACGTATGCATTTAGCAAAGAATTTAACGGGTAGGCAACATAGAAAACAGGCCATCCAGTTCAACTGCGACTAACGAAAGAGCTTCCTAAACGCATATGGCATACATATATGAATCACTAGGAGACAAACTCGACGTGACCAAACATAATACAATTACTCATCCGGACACTATCGAATTGCTCATACAGAGAGACCAAACACAGCTGCCTATGAGCCATTTTGTTCCAGCTCAACGTCATCGAGAATTTCATACTGGAGCCTAGGGTTTTACTCTGCTAAGCTCAGATCCCATATAACTAGGGGGGATTAGTTTTCCCAAAAGAAAACTAGAGAGAAAAATCGGACACGTCCCCTTTCCCCGTCTCATCCCGCACTTGAGTAAAGCCAAAAATCGGCAAAGGAATATTAGAAATTGCCAATCCCCCGGCATTCTAGGTCGGAGCAAACCTTAGATTGCCCCTAACTACAACGCAAAACCCTAGAGAGCAGTGCCACGCGCCCGAACCCAAATACGCCGTCGTTTTTGAAGCGGCGAGTGGAGCTAAACCCTACATCGAGAGGGAGAACACGGGGGAGGGTGGGGGGTGATTACGCGACGATGAGGTTGAGCTGCTGGGGGCTGGTGAAGTTGCCGACGCAGGAGTCGCTGACGCTGGTCGGCTTGTGCGCCGTCACGACGTAGTTCCACACGCTCATCGCCGCCGCCGCCAGAGAAGGGTTCTGGGCTGTGGAAGGGAAGGGCGTGGAGGTGGCGCTCGTGGAGGGGAGCTCCTGCTGTGCTGGACTCTCCTCTTCGTTCCTTTCTAGCTGCTGCTGCCCACCTGTTCTGGTGGCGCCTGCTGCTGGACGATGGTAAGGGGGAGTGCGGTGCGCTGTTCGGGCCCGGAAGCCTAACTAGGCAGGCCTGTCTGGACTTGTTTGGGCCAGAGCGGAGCCATGGACCCAAATGAAGCCGAGGCTTTGACATATACTAATAAGACGTAGCTTAAAATAATAGATCCTAAGAGTCTGTTCTTTACGGCTTCTAAAAACCGCTTTTGATTTTTGCTACAGTAATTAACTTTTAAACGGAGTATTTTTTTAAGATAGGGTCTATAAGTTAATTGTGGTACATGTTAAAAAACTAATATCTATATCATCAAAAATTGCAAACGAGTATCTCTCTTTCCGCAATCTCTGTCGCAAACAGCCAAAAAGTCATTAGCCGCAGCCAGAAAAAACAGGCCCTAAATCTAGTGTCCATCCTTTCTTGATTAAGACCCTATTCTAAATAGCTATGCTGGCTATTGGCTGAAATATCACTATAACGACTATTAGCTTTTTCTAATATATTTAATTAAAAAATTAAATATAAAAATATTATTATATCTCTATGGATAATACGAAGGAAAAAAAGAAGAAAAAGTCATGTTAAGAAACTAAAAATCGTTTGAAACAAGGCTAAATTTGAATCCATGATGTTTCTTTCTTCTATTTGTAAGGGAAATATTTAGTATGATACCAACAATGGAGGGGTCAAATGTGGACATGTCCTGTTATCCATGTTCTAACTACAATCGCCGCCCCAAAAAAAAAAAGAAGAAAGAGTTGTTTCGATAACGTTCCAAATGAGTCTATAGGAAATGTGAAACCTATCTGTTTGGATTGTAGGTGGTTTTAAAAATTGAAACCTTGACCGTGCGAGCATTCGACAGAATAAAGTGAATAACCATAATTCCAAGTAATGGAGGAGTTGGATAAACACTGTTCCTGCAGACGAAAGATTCATACGTCGTGATCCTATGCTTATTTGGAAGATTGGACATATACATTTGGTGCCTCGTCATAGAGTTTTTCTTAAACAAGACTCGTCATGTAACAATACTATCATCATAGGAATGTGATGGCCATCAAACATAGTTCCATCTCCAAATGCAGTAAAGATTATACAAGGAGACACACTAGCTAAAACTAGTAAAAAAAAGAAGAATGCATGAAGAGCATCTCTAGTGCCCTTGAAACGTGAACAGAAAATATGCCCCCTAACGAACAGGTAAAAAAGGGCTACCTTCCCTGCTCAACAAACCAAGCATACCACACTCTGAATTTGGTACATGATCACTTTCAAAAACGCCTGCATACAGTTCCACAGGGAAACAAAAAAAATGATCATGCCCCAAAACAAAGAACCGCTGACGCTGTATACCCAAATTGAATTGCACTATTACATAACATAAGAGAAGCAGAGTCATCTGAAATCACAAGAGGCTGTTTCAACCCTGACGAAATAATCCAAAGAAATGTAAAGTGTGTCACTTGGAGCTTGCTAGCCTGTGCTAGTGGCCTGGTCTTTCCTTGTACCATCTCCCTGTCTTTGCAGTTACATGAATCTACAACAAGCTAGAGGACATGCTCCTCGGTGGAAATGGTTCCAAGCATTGCCACATATTGATGCAAATTGCAATTCATCTCTAGACAATAAACCTTCGTGGCATCGGCACACCTTTCATCTCGAACGTGCTAGGGATTTCTTTAAGCCAAGAATATTGTTCATCTACACCTGAAATCAGATGACGTTTTTGTCAGCTAACAGAACTAAGGATTCACAAAACAACGTTCTTGGATTTGAAGTTCACACGTCTCCTTCTAAAATACTCCGTTGTAGTTTATTGTTTCGATTTCATAGCGAAGATAGTATTGTCTTCAGCAAGTGGAACGCAACGAGTGCAGCGGATTGGACTTGGTTTTTTTTTGGGGCTCACCGGATGAACTGGAATACGGGGTCTCGTCGTAATATGAGCAATCCCTTCCATCAGCACTATTGTATGGGGGTCCCATCACATCGAGCACAGCACAAGGGGTCAACGCAGTAAAACAGTGCAAATTCCCTCCATTTTCTGGGTATAGAACTATGGTCTCAGCTGAAGCCTCGAAAACAGCATCTGTATTTACCTTTGCTAAACGAGCCCCTGTGGTTAGGACAAGAAATTAATCAGCAAATGAAGTGTAAGCACTACAATGGGGATTGTTTTCAAACCAAAAAAAAAAAAGGAAAAGAAAAGGAAGGTAGCAACTAACCATCTGAGGTATTGGTAGTATTATTATCGCCATCTGGGGGAGTCCTAGCCCAATCATACGACTTCAGGTGCATGGAACCAAAGAGCATCTTGCTAAAGACTGTCATTCCAGGATGGTTATGGAGAGGAATGACAGCTGACTCGGGCAAACAGAAGATGCCAAACTGCACAAAGCATTCAGTAAGAGACTAAGAGTTTTGAAGTGTGTTTTTTAAATAACCAATACGCAAACAATGTAGAAGGTTAAATTACCGAAAACTTGGAGCAATGGTAGAAATGTAGGTATGTCACTCGAGGAGGCCCTTTAGAATCAACGTGCTTGAAGTATGGCATACTTGAGCCTATGCCAACATCATGTGGTTTTAAGTCATCTGCATACAATAGCATAGAGATCAGATAAAATGCAACTCAAGATCTGGATTATCCAGTCAAGCATCACAGGATTACCAGCCCTGAGGAAGCGAAGCTAAGGATATGGGGTCCTCCCAGTTTCATTGTAACAAACCCTCTATGCGGATTGATACGAAGTTTTCGGACAAGCGTGTACAGCAAGGTGAAAACTTCAGAATCCTCCTACTAGTATTAATAACCCTTGTCAGGTTGAGTAATAAATATTGTTACTCCAACAAGGCACTGCTACAATGCCATGGCATGGCAAACATGCTACTACATGCATAGCAGAAGCATGCGTTACCGACTGGATGGTCCCAAGACCCCAGACATGTTTTACTATACCAAAAATGGACGTCTCACGAGATGAAAGGAACAGCGATGTTGACTGAGTACTTAAGTAAAGCTCATTCTTGTGATCTACAGATGCTCTCACCATTGTCGCTACATCGCAAGCACGAGAAACATATACTAGAGGAAGTGTCCTTGAATTCAGCTCATTTCCTTTGTCAAATCGACTGAAAGCACCAAACTTTAAGGTTTAAACTCACTTTTCACAACAACGACAACAACAGATTAGGATGAGAACGTCGACGACTTCGTACTTGTAGTGAGCAATCACGGTCATCGGTTGGTGATATGCTCAAAACCCGTGCATAAATGCGTTTCCCCTCAAGAAAAAAAAAACACCATGCATATAATTGCATACGGAGTGCACTAGTACCGATACTACCAAGTACGGGGCGGCCATAATAAGAGCAGGAAACGTACTGAGGAGGCCCGCGAGGCGCGCCACGGCGTCCGGCGGGGGCACGAATCCCGGTGAAGAATCCGCGAAGACCTCCCTGCTGGTGTCGAACAGCCTCTGCATCGCGGCGACCGGGGGCGGCGCGGGCGCGGCGACCGCGGCGGCGGCGGCCGCAGCCGCAGCAGCCGCCTTCTTCTGGCGTCGGCGGTTCTTCTTGGAGGCGCGGCCGTTATCGGCGACGGACGTGGCCGCCAGGTCGACCCTGCCTTTGGGCTCCGCCACCTTGCCCCCTCCGAGTTGCACCGGCATGACAAAGCAAATCGCCGGGGACGGTGCTGGAGAAGATGCAGGGATCAGGAGCCGCCGATCGATGAAGCCGAAAAGCGTGTCAAAGTCGGATCTTGGTCTGGCCGAGGGAAAAGCGGCAGGATGGACGGAGCTTGCGTCGGCGAGACAGGGATGGACGGGGCGGGGGTGGGTATAAATTGGGAGGGATGGAAATATCGAGCGAGCCTATCCGTCCGTCCATGTACGCGGAAAGCAAGGCGAGGGGAGGGGTGGAACCAAAACCGGGGGCGGCGAGGGGGAGAAGAAGACTGCTCTGAGCCCCGCCTTTCCTGTGGGCTGGATCCCATACTGCCTCCGGTTTCTTTATATATAAATATAGTTTAGTAAAATCTCTCTCTCTCTCTCTCTCATCATTTTTTTTAATTTATTTACGCTACGCCTCAGCCTGCATCTCTCTCAGTCTCCGCTGCTTCGCATCTGTGTACGGGTTGCTTGCCAGGTCACGCCACCGTGCAGGAGCTACGTGGAAACAGCAGCACTGTTCATATCCAGCCGTCCATCCCGGCTAGCTCGTACTGCACTTCCTAGGTTTCAGTTTAATTTGTCTGCCTGCATGGGACAGCAGGGTGGCGGTCTTTCCAGGTGATCGGCCAGGGTTTTGTTCCGTTGCAGACATGGGAGTAGATAGTCCTATATTTATATTTATATTTATATTTATATTTATATTTATATTTATATTTATATTTATATTTATATTTTGGGTAACCATAAGATCCAGATGTTTCGGTGTCAACTCTCACGCTTACATGTGATCCAGATGTTTCCCTTGGCTGAATAGACCAGGCCACGGCCTTTGGCCTATGGCGTCTGGGTGTAAGCGAGTGGGAAGCCACCATATTTTGATATATGGATCGATTGTTTGTGAGTTCTTCCGTGATGATCGAAAATTCATTATGAAAGGAAATTAAGAGTTCTTGTAAATTTAGATTGTTTAACCTTTCTACTGGGAATTAGGAACAAGATAAGGCTTTGCTTGGTGGTCATGAAATTCGACGTGTGTTCTTGTTAATTAAATAATGTTCGTTCTTGCATTGCTAAATAAGAATCATTGCGATTTGATAGGCTACATATGAGTATCTTGATGCTACGTCGAGAAAATCGGACGACCCTGTATCATCTTGTTATCAGCGCGTGGTTGACTTGGTAAGATTATTTACCTAGAGTCCATAAATCATTGCAACACAAAAAAGATACAAACCCTAGTTTTAATTTGTTATTTTTGTGAATTTTGTTAGGTTTTGATCCATTATATTTTTTTAAATGCTAATCGTCATTTTTTGTGTACCTTAATATTTATGTTTTATCTAAATCCTATTATTTGTTGGTTTTGAACTCCTCAAAACCAACATAAAAAAACAGAAAAAGGAATCAATTTGCCTGGTTCCACGTGTGCTATAGTAATCTATAGTGACGGTGAAGTAATCTACAGTAGACCGCTACAGTATTCTACAGTTGTGCTACGGTGCCATTGTCGCAGTACATGCTGCAGTGCTTCTACTGTACACAATGAACAACACATGTGCTACAGTATCAATCATTGCTTGATCGAAAACATCGCTACTATCCAACTTCACTTATATAGGCTAGTCTTTGATGATTGCTTTACGCATTGCTTAACTTTTAGACTTACACAAAACCAACAGACAACTAAATCCTAAATTGGACTTTGAGTGAAAAAGAGAGAGAAAAAAAGGCAACCAAATTACATATATAAAAAAACATGGCTTGAGCATATATATTATAAATATTATAAATATATAAAAGAAAGTATTGGTCGAATTTATGTGAGTTAACCCTAGTCCACAATTTCAATGTGTGTAATTAATTCCCAGAAAGTATTGGCCGACGCGTGGTGGCGGCCGATCGAACTGATCCGATAGGTGCGGGGACTTTTGGGAATTTTTCAATTTCAGAAATTGGAAGAAGATAAAATGAGCTCTAGAAAATAGCAAATAAATCAAAAATTTCACAGAAAATTCCTTGAGACACAAGGAACCCAAATAAAATAATTTCAGCATATGTTAATGTTCATTTTATTCATATTAAATCCTTTTAATTATTAAAATTTTAATTTAAGCTTGAAAATCCAGAAAAATCCAATGGTGAATTTTATTTTAAAAGGCTTCAAATAACACAGATGTTGAAAAAGGTGATCCGAATTCGTACCGTATCCGTGTAGGACACTTCATCGCCTCATGCCAGACGTGGCATGGCAGATATATGCACAATTTGTATTAGACGTGGTATCAATCTGTAGCAACCGACTCTGATTCGGTTTCTTCTCCGTGTGGGATTCTATTCCCCCACACTATATATGTACCCCAGTAGTCCATAGGAAGAGCAAACCCCAAGAGAAGCACTCCATTGTAATCTCTCCTCATTATAGTGATTTGCCTTCGAACGACTGTGATTTTTTCCCGTATAGGTTTTTCACATAAAAATCCGTGTCTCTTATCTCTATTTTTCTGTGCATTATTTGCAACAATGGAGAATTAGGATGTTGCATTAAAGTGACAGAACCAATAAATATTTGGCAAGGTCTTTAATTGAACCAGGCACAGTTTAGTCTTGATTGCTTTTTATACAGTTCGAGTGAGGTGGAGTGACAATGCTGGTAGAGAGTAGTAGCTTACACATTCTTAGTGAATTGTGACACAGTCTGCAGTAGGCACTGGGGAGCACAATACCTCATACTTCATAGCCGCAAGATCAGGACAATGTCAGCTAGGTACCAAAGACTAAGCATTATTAACAATCTGAAGTAACTCATGGCTCTTATTTTCGAGTGGTAACTGTGCTGAAACATGGCGACATGCGTGTATGGCTGACATGGCGGTCTTAAAATTCTTTGACGTACTGAACTGCAGCTAAACTGTACTTGCCCATGCAAGGTCCACAAATCTGGTGGAGCTGCCATCGATATGTGGATTAAGGTCATACGTACTCAACTCTTCTTCTCAATATCTTAACATCTGATTCACTCCATGCTACGCTTCTGCCTGTGTTATGAATTGAATATTTTATTTTGCCTGTGTTATGAACAATCAACTTGGTTTTTGCTGTATTCCATGTACACTCTACACGAGTAGCTTTACTTCAGTACATTTCACATTGCACCTGGCCTGGGTATGTATGCATGCATGTGACACGCTATCTGCATGTATACATGCATGGTCGTCTCGTGATTGCTTACTTCCTGGAGAGGAGCTTCTGGGAGACGAAGAAACCGAGCGAGAATGCGGCGACGGCGACGGCGATCACCTCCTTGTTCTTCCTCGCCGCCTCCACCAAACCGTCCGCCCACTTCAAGTCCGCGAGCTCCTCCAGCTCCCGCACCACCCGCTCTTTCCAACGGCCGCACACCGCCGTCTTCTCCCGCTCCGCTTCCTTGGCCGCAGCAGCAGCCTTGGCCGTCACTTCCTCGCCGTACCGCCTCACACTCTCAGCCAGGCTCTCCCGATCAAACGCCTCCTCGGTAGGCCGAGCTGCCGCCTCGGCCTTTGGCTTCATCACTTCTTCCTTCCTCACGGCCGGCGTTGGCTTTTGCTCTTGCTCCTGTTTGCGTCTCTTGGCCTCCTCCTCCTCCTTGTGCTGTTTCTTGCTCGCCTCGTCCGGCGCCTTCTTGGGCTCGTCGTCCTCCTTTGGCGGCTTGGTATCCGTCGTCTTCTTGGCCTCGCCGTCCTCCTCCTTCGGCATCGGCGACTTGGTATCCTGTTGCTCCTCCTGGGGCTTCTTGATCTCGTCTATGGTGGTGGGCGCTGTGGCCGGGCGCTTGGGCACGGTGAGGGTGAGAACGTTAGCGTCGAAGCGGCCGGTGATCTCGTCGAGGTTGGCGGTGGAGGGCAGCTGGAACACCTTGTGGAAGCGGACGAGCTTGCCGTCGGCCGGGCGCTGTCCGTGGACGGTGAGCCTGCCCGCGCCGTCCACTTGGACCCTGAAATCTTCTTTCTTGAAGCCTTTTTGTTTTAATCAACACAAACCAAGGAACACCCAGTCATGGATGCAACTGTATAATAATGCAAAAAGAGAGAGAAAGAAATGAACTTTGCACAGACGATCACCTGAGAGGTTGAGGCGAAGGGCATAGTTGGTGGCGTTTTCCTGCCACTCGAACGAGGGGTCCGAGTCTTGAATCTCTTGATCAACTGCTGCAGGCCTGGTTGCCATCGACTCAAGCAAGGAAAGGATACGTACGTACTTAATTTCTCGCGTTGCAGGCTTGTGCTTAATTGCCTTGATGGGTGTGTGTGTGGATGTCGATCGATCTTGAGACGAGAGCTGAGCTGAGCTAGCATATCATCTCTTCTCGGCATGCACCTCGTATATATATGTATGTAGAGGTGCCTGCCGGCGATCCCAAGCTTTTTCGTATGAATGAAACTAGGCATCGAATCTGTTCATTTCTCGCGTTGCCTTTGTGCGTGAGCTTAACTGGGAGGCAGGAGAAAGGAAACCAGGATGGACGCCTAGCTAAGCTACCAAAGAATGCTTCATTCCTATGTCTCCGTCGCAAGTAAACCCCGCCCCGCCCGCGCTCAATTAGTCATGGGTTAATTTCTTTTTCATAGTGCCTTAATTTTGAGACAAATAAAATTTCAGTAGAACATACTCAGATAATTAGATGAAAATAAATAGCAAGCAGCACGATTTCAGGGACCACTCAGCTGGTTGCAATGGTGTGCAACTCAATATGATATTAGAGCCAAGAGATCTTAAGTTCGAGACCTGGTTGTCGTAATTAAAAAAATAATTCCAGCCTACTTCTATTTCACACTTTAAATCTGAAAAAATCTACATGTGAGAAGAAATGACCTGCAAAGGCAGCGTTGTAAGAGTTAGCTAAAAGAAACCTTTTGAGCAAATCAAAGCATCTAGTAATTGCATTTACGCCGCTCCCTACTTTCTCACTTCCAGACACGGACCCGATTTACCAAAGTTGTCTTGGCTACGACAACGGCTTTTGTTGGATTGGACTTTCTCCACATAGAGAAAAAGCTCAAAATCAGTCTATACATTTACTTCTATATATATATATACATACATATATACATATATACATATATATGCACACACATATATATATCTGACAGAACATGCCTGTGCAGCTGACTTCCTTCCTGGCAGTGCCCAAGGACAAGAACGTAACGATTGTTAGCAATGAATAGTTAGTTTTTCGTCAGATTTGTTTGCCCTGTTGGTCAATACTGTTCGGTTTTTGCTTCGGCTTATTTTCTTTCCAGTCCAGTTCGCAGGGTATGCCCTGATCAAATATGTGTCTTGCTCAACTGGTAGTCCCAGTCAGTTTTTGTTTAAGTTCTTGTCCTTCGGTTTACACTGGACAACTAGTATCTTGGATCTTCCTAAGTTACATTTACTGCTATATCTTGAACATTGTCCGTAGTCATGTGTTCGTGCATGGTTTTCTGGGGCTAATAGTGTTGTTTCTCTCTGCAAGAATCTACTATGTATTAAAAGCTCATGACAGGTCTTTTAGAGCTACTATGAAAAAAATAGATTAGAAATTCTCACAAAGACAAAATATCTATTGGACCCTAACTAAGTTGAACAACAACCACCATTGGATATTATTATTTAAGGAAAAACATCTAACCATTCATCTAGTGGACTTTAGTTATAACGGCTTATATTAAAGGGAAAATTTGTTCGGTAGCACTGAAAGTTCACTGCTTCCGAAAAATACCATCAAAAGAACCGGGCTCCGGAAATTACCACCGAAAGATTCAAGTCGCTTCGGAATTTAGCACTCTATTAGTTTTCGTCCGTTAACTATCATTTTTCGTTAGATAACGAATGTGTAAAGTCATTTTTGCCCCTCATATAATATCTCCCCTTTTCCTCCCTCCGCTCACTCGCTCTCCGCCCGCTCGCTTGCTCTCTCTCTCTCTCGGTCTCTCCGCTCGCTCGCTCTCTCCGCTCGCGCGCCGCCATCTCCCTCCCCGCTCCCCCACCCCCGCCGCCGCTGCCTCCTCCCCACCCCCCGGCCGCCTCCTCCCCGGCCCCACCGTTGCGGCCTTCCTCCCCGCTCCCCCGCATCTCCTCCTTCCCAGCCTCCACCGCCCGACCGCCGATGGAGGCGTCGCCGGAGTGGCTGTCCCGGCGGGTTCGGGAGACCCCACGCTGTTGTTCGCCAACGCCGGGATGAACCAGTTTAAGCCGGTGTTCCTCGGCACCGCGGCGCCGGACTTGCCGCTTCGGCGCTGCGGGAGGCGGCGGCAGCGAAGGGAGGGAGGCGGCGACGACGGGGGCGGGGAGGGAGGCGGGGGCAGGGAGGAGGCGGCCGGGGGGTGGGGAGGGAGGCAGCGGCGGCGGGGGCGGGGGAGCGGGGAGGGAGATGGCGGCGCGCGGGCGGAGAGAGCGAGCGAGTGGAGAGACCGAGAGAGAGAGAGAGAGAGCGGGCGGAGAGCGAGTGAGCGGAGGGAGGAAAAGGGGAGATATTATATGAGGGGCAAAAATGACTTTACACATTCGTTATCTGACGAAAAATGATAGTTAACGAACGAAAACTAACAGAGTACTAAATTCCGAAGCGACTTGAATCTTTCGGTGGTAATTTTCGGAGCCCGGTTCTTTTGATGGTATTTTCCGGAAGCAGTGAACTTTCAGTGCTACCGAACAAATTTTCCCTATATTAAAAGAGAGCCCATGCCAAGTATAGAATCAAAATCTGTACATAACCAAAATTTAGAATAAAAATTAGTAGTTGGATTTGTATACAAAATCTAACCTACAATCGAGGTTTGGAATTACATAAAATAACAATAAAGATTAACAGGAATTTGGAATGAAAAATAAAAAAATAGCAATGTCGTATTCATATGAACTCCAAATTTAAACCACTACATAGCTGAAATACGAAATAAAAATCAGATGAAAATTAACTATTAGATTTGTATACAAATTCAAACCTAGAATTGAAATTCAAAATTAAATAAAAATAACAATAGCAAAATGAAATTCAAAATTAAATAAAAACAACAAAAAATAACAAAAATTTGGAATGAAAAATAAAAAATAAAATTAGCAATGTGATTTTCATATGAACTCTAAATTAAAACCCCTACATAGCTAAAATTCAGAATGAAAATAAAAGAAAAAGGAAATTAGCAATTGAATTGTCATACGAACTCCAAATTAAAACCTCTAAATAGCTGAAATTTAGAATAAAAAATAGGTGAATATTAGCATTTGGATTTACATATGAATTCTAACCTAAAACTAAAAGTAAAATTAAATAAAAATAAAAATTTAGATTAAAAGAAATAGTTCATGTTAAGAACAATGAAAAAATAACATAAATTAGAAATAAAAATTAGTAGCTAGATTTATGTATGAATTCCAACCTAAAAGTGAAAAAGAAAGTCTATAAGGACAATCCAAAATATGCAAATTCAGAATAAAATAAAAGGAAATTGGTGATTATTTTTTTATAATTTCCGTAGTGAGCGAAAATATAAATTTTAGTATTATTAAGATTTAAAATTCCAAAAATATGCTAATTTGAGGGGGGAAATAAGGTAAGGAATTTTATTTGTGTGTGTTATAGGAATCAAAATCTATTATATAATAAAATTTTGATGACAAGTGGTTTACGGTCGCTAAGAAAAAAGAATATTTGGAATCAAAATAGATGTATTATCAAGTCATTTAGCATGCTTTAAGGATGATGCCCAGACAAGTACGTAGGCAACCTTAACATGGGACGGAGGTAGCAGTATTGGTCGTTCTTGAGCAGGTTTGCATCTCGCATGCACCCAACAATGTTATATCTGTTCTAGCGTCTGGAATGAAACGTGGGACGACGTGACATCGATTATAATAGGCTCAATTGTTCTCTTCTACAGTTTCTGAAAAGGAATGCGTTTGTGTTGATAAAAAGGGAGAAAACTCACAAGCACCGAAGATAGTTTTGCACTTGAGCAGTCAGGGCGATCTTCTTTGATCCCATTCCAAACGTTCTTCCACACATACCTCGCTAGAGGGTTAATTCTTCAAGTCCGAATACACCTGCAAAGTAGTACTGTTATCATACTGCGCAACATTATGTATTCATTGGCATGCATAGCGATCTCACGGCTACATGAAGTTGCGAACGTACTTTGGTCATTGCATTGCAGAGTTTCCTCGTGCGATGCATTCCATTTCCATAGCTAGCCTGCGTACGGATAGCTCAGCTGTTGGTTCGCAATTACAGAGCTGTGCAGGTGAATCGCAGGGCAATTCTCCTTTGGCACGAACGGCTAGCTGCACCATTTGGCTAAGAAGAAGAACTCCACTGGAATGCCTCCGTGCCAAAGGAGAACCGCCCTGTAATTCACACGCCGCACATATCGATCGATTTGCTCTGCCTGACTCAGTTCTCTGACGCTCGTCGACGAACACAGCTGCGCCTTGGCCTCGCTTACATAGCGCACAGTCGGCCTCGAGAAATGGATCTGAGATGGCATATGCTCCGAGGCCGAGGATTATTCCGGGGGTCTCTCTATCGAATGTGCTCGAGGAATGGTCCTCCTTGTCGCTCTCTGCCAATCCATCCCCTCTTAAAGCAACCTGCCTTTCCTGATCTCCAATACAGGTGCCTTCTGTAAGTTCAGTGCTCACTAGGCCAAGCAAAACTAGGTCTGCAATTCATGCAATGATGCCGCTTCGGAATCAGTGGCTAATGTGAGAGAAAACTGCATAAGCAGGAGTTTAGAGCAGGAGCAGCACTGAGTATTGCTGCATAAGCAGAATATCAACCCAGATGTGCATAGATTTTATTCTCAGCCATCTAGCTAGATTTTAACTGAGCTGTTGCTGTTGTACTCGCCGAGGCATTCCGCATGGAACAAAAGAATAACTGATTTATGCTTTATCTCAGCCCTCGGCGAGCCACAAAATAAGATCTTCGCATGGTTTTAGATGGTACTGCTACAGGGTACATTCCATGGGATCTTCTCTATTCGGGCGCAGTTGGTGAGATTTTCCTGACTGAAACAAACACCAGACATAAAGAGGTAGACCTCTCCAACAGTTTTCCAGGTACTCTGAACAACCATTGCTCTTTGTAATGCAGGTCAAGACGACCACTTAACCTTGAGAAGACAAATAGTCTTACTTTAACGAAATATATCAAATCATGTATTAAAGAAATACTGCTAGAGTAAAAGACAATATAATGCTCGTTTGATCTTGAAGATGAGGCTAAAACTCTTTTTTTTTCCCATCCTTCTTGCTGCTTTTCTGCAGCATATGCTAGAGGTCAGGTATATCCAGGAGGAGTTGATGAAGAGCACGGATCAATTAATGATCACCATCTGCTCCGACCCGTGCAGATCGATCAAGCTAGCTCAAATTGACAGCTCGCACTCATCGAATGCAAACGTACGTAACTGAAACGATTGGCCGTAAAAAAAAAAGAAATCAAGCCTGATACATCTTCAAATATCGATCCTTTATGTTTTTACAAAAAACACATATCTTGAGATATCCTGCTCTGCGAGGGAATAACGCCGATTCGCTGGCATGTGTGACGCCGCTGCGCGAGCCGCTCAATCGAGGAAAGATTGTCTGGTCTGGGGTTATTCACATATAGGAAAGATTACTATCTATCTGGTAACGTACCGGGGGCATATACTTTCGTTACACAGGATATTACATACTATCGTGGTATAAAATCGAGGACAATGTGCGTGCTTGTCTATTCTCGTATACCGGGTATGTGAGGGAGTAACCGCCAATGCTATTACCATAAATTACTAAATAACAATTATCTCTTACTCATGTGCAATTATCACATATGTCTTATTAACCTTATTTCTAGTTTCTCTCTCTATATCAGTGTCTTTGGTAATCCAGTACCGTTGCCTTAAATTGTACCCATTGATTGCTTACTTGGTTGCATCGTCTGTCCTTTATTTACCGTGTTACGACCATTGTTGGGTACTTGCTGAGATTTTCAATCTCACGCTTACTCTTTCAATCTTAAGAAAAAAGCCAGTGGAGTGATAGCTTCATACATGGGTGGGAGCACTTAAGTTTTCGACATTGTGGCTTGCCATTATTTAATTATTTCATTTGTTCAATTTTGCTTAGAGTAGAGCGGTCCCATGTTTCAAACTCTTATTTCAGTTTCCGTTGATTTTCTAATAAAGCGCTTTAAAGGTTTTAAGTTTATATGAATTGTACTACTATTTTATGATTTTATTTCTTATTTAGCGATGGTGTTTCATAATAATATCTCACATCGGTATGTGAGGTGTTACACCAGCGATGCCCACGATCCTGAGCGGCAACGATGGCCATGTGGGGTTGACGGTGGCGCCAGCTATGACGTGCGGCGACAGCAGCCATGCGGGGCCGGCGATCACATTCGGGCGATGTGCGTGGTGATGTTTTTTAATGTACAGTGCAATCAATATTTATTCTTTCGTGTAAATCTACCAATCGGCTTGGCCGGCAACTTTAAGGCTACTCACGGTAGGTTTAAAGTGGATTTACACCATAGATGATAATCTAAAAAGCACAATTTACAGAATTGAAGCGACTTAGATAGGTAATTTAATCTACAAATATCGTGTTTCGATTATTGTCTTGTGATCCACTAGAGTGGCTCGTGTTGATAATGTGTTGAGTAACCAATAGTTCAGTCCAAGTATTTTCTCCTAGCTAAGCTTTCTCTTTTATTTTTTTTCCCGGTTGCTCCGCCGCAAGTCGCAGGAAATTGGCAAGTCACCTGACGCTAACCGGATGATTCTTAAACCAGAATACATAGCAAAGAAACCCGTAGTTAGCCACTCCCTTGTCCTCAAGAGTGGCGAACCACGATTTTCGTATGAATCTCACATGATTTTGGCATCAATCTCACATGAATTTGGCATCAATTTCCGTATAAAAAGAAAGAAATTCCCGTATCTAGGCTCGGGGTGAGGTATAAAGACAGATCTCCACTGCTCGTCTTCGTCTTCCTCCCCGTCTCCAAGCCCAAAAGGTGAAGGTGCTCGCAACAAACACGCTTTCTTTTCTTTTCCTTTCTTTGGCGATGCTTGTTATCTTGTAACATCCGCACAATCGGAGGAGTCCCAGTGCAATTCAGCATTGTTTTTTTTTTGGTTCTTAGCTAGGGTATGATCTGACCTTGCTGTATATCACTCTCATGTCCTGCCTTCTTTGTGCTCTGCCCTAGCTATCCTTCTGTTTGCTCTTCATTTTTCGGAGGGGATTTCTTCTTCATTTGATAAAATCTCCAGTGCCAATTCTTTCTGCGGGATTTTCCAACTCACATACGTCTTTCGCGCATTTTCCCCTTGATTCTTTGTTCTTCATTTAATACTGCCTTTACCCTTTCTCTTGCTTTTTTAAGCCAATTATCCTAGCCTGATTTTTCCCTATCCTTCTCCGCACACTGTTTCCTTCTTCTTGTCTGGTGCGATGATTCCAAACTAGAAAGTATAGTGGAACACTCAATCTTTATCCACTGCAATTTCCTGATGATTCTTAAACCAGAATACATAGCAAAGAAACCCGTAGTTAGTGGCTTAGTGATTTGGACAAGAACCAATAATGAATGGGTCTAGAAGCCTTCAATTTTCCCGTGTTGATTTTTCTTTGAAAGATAGGCAGGTGCTTGTAATTGCCCCTTCAGGTATCTTCCCCCTAGTTGGAATGTAGCACCATTTCTTCTTCTCCTTATATAATTACACACCATGGATGCTTGGCTTGGTACCGAAATTGCAGAGCTCTTGTGTGGTAGGAGTAGGTCATAGGATGACTTGCGGCCGGGCTAAGTCTATGCGCAATTGCGCATCAAAACAATGAAAAAAATTAATTGCACAAAGCGCCGTTGTAGTCTTCAGTATCTGCCAATTTCGTACGCAATTGTCTTCCAATTTATAAATAGCCTTACCCCATTGTACACTCCGTAAAGTGATATATAATATGTTTGTGCTTAGTTCGAACCACTCAAACGGGGAATAGCCAATGCTTAGGATGATGTAGACCCTCCCTGATTGGTTCTCCTTTGTGTTAGTCCGTCGTAGAGACAGATAACGATGGGATAATGGAGAAGGTTGCAATGCTTTTTAAAGGTGCAGATACCTTCCCTGCTTCATAAACCACTCCACCCTGTCATTTTGTCCTATCCTGGTACCAGCTGAGCTGAGTATTCTCTCTTGTCCTGCCATTTGAAGTTCGAACTTGGCAAGTTCTATATATTGCATTCTTCCATTGTTTACTCTGCTTTAAACATGTTCTGAAGAATTTGTTCAAGACTTGTTTTTGTTCTATATGGCGTGGTTAATCTTGTAAGTATTGTTAGGGTGAGTTCTTTTAGGCTGTGACTTATAGTTTATAGCTTAAAATTTTGAATTCTAGCTGTTTGCGAGATGCAGTATACAGAGAAAAATAGTTGTATGTGATTTTGGTCAGTACAGCTGAAATCAATACATTTTTGGAATTTACTACAACATTTCTATTGACCCTATCTTGAAAAAAACACACCGTTCCCTTGGCTATCTTGTTTCGTTGAGTTTCATAAAGTTCCTTCTATGTTCATCTTTGTTTGCGGATAAAGCATGTAGTCTGAAGCTTTATAATGTTTACAAGCGATTTGAATTCTTTTGCTTTACAACAAGAGTTTGGTTTCTGAAGAAAATTTCAGCCTAATGGAACTATTAAGCGCTACGATGTAGACAACTGTTTTCTTTAATGCTGAAAATGAAAATTCAGCATCAGTGTGCTTCATATTTACAGTAAATAGTTATCTGTGCAGATTCCTTGATGTTCGATGAGGTATAATTGTTTGATTTTCTCAGTCATTGTGACCATGATTAGTTTCTTCTGAAGCACGAGTTTAGAAGGTGTTTGACCGATTGACTCTGTGCTTATATTTAGTCTAGGGATGTTTGTTGAATGAATGATGTGCTTAAGGAGGAAATTTGAACTGAAGCGTTTCTCTTCATGTAGTTGCTATTGGCGGGGGTTTTTTTTTTTGAAACGGAGCTAGTGGCAATTATGGACTATCTTTGCAGTGCTTATTCACATCATTCTCATTACTAAGTTGGCTTTATGATATATGAAATGAAACATTCAGGTACTACCAGAAGTGATCTGGGGACCGCAGCTATGGGCAATTTGTTCTGCTGTGTTCAGGTTGATCAGTCTACCGTGGCCATCAGAGAACAGTTTGGAAAGTTTGATAGTGTGCTTGAGCCAGGTTGCCATAGCCTGCCTTGGTTCACTGGGAAGCGTATAGCAGGCTATCTCACACTTAGGTTGCAGCAACTGGATGTGCGCTGTGAAACTAAGACAAAGGTTCATCCTAAACTCTCTTAAGTTAAATGGATGCCTTTTTGGATGGCTCTCATTTTTGTCCCAGCAAAAATTTCAAAGACTAACATTACATTGTTCTATTGATGATTATCTAGTTCTTGTTGGATTATAAAACAACATAAATAACTGTTTCAGGACAGACTGTTTGCTTATTACTTTCTTATGAAACTGAATTACACTGAAAGTTAGAATGTTAGGTAGATACCCTGTTGATGGTAAGTTACTCCCTGCAATTTCCAGATTTGATACACTTTGACTTGCCATGTGGATAGAATTTTGAAATGATTACCACATGAGATGCGGAAAGCCGGAAACTCTTCTATATGACCTTATTTAATAATCTTTGTTCACCTCTGGTTAAGTATCTGAAATGTCACAGTGCCACTGATATTGTGTTTTACATTTTTTTTGTTTTGACTTTGCGAATTGCCATGATGTTGCTGACATTTGAACGTTTGCAGGACAATGTTTTTGTCAATGTTGTTGCTTCTATTCAGTACCGAGCTCTGGCTGGCAAAGCAAGTGATGCATTCTACAAACTGAGCAACACAAGATCCCAGATACAAGCTTATGTCTTTGATGGTAGGCATTGTTGGAACAAAATGAAAATACATCATATCAGTTGCTTACTACATCTCTTTTTTTCGTGTTGTTTCTGTTGCTACCTTTCGAGATTATGGATTTCACATATTCATGTCATCGCTACTACAACCAAATGTAATTTTGTTCTCCATATACTGTTACTCATAGTATGAATTAACTGGGGGCTATGATTGATATCAACAGTGATCAGGGCAACTCTCCCAAAGCTCAACCTGGATGACGCTTTCGAGCAGAAGAACGACATAGCAAAGGCTGTGGAGGATGAACTTGAGAAGGCTATGTCGGCTTATGGCTTTGAGATCGTGCAGACACTCATTGTTGACATTGAGCCAGATGAGCATGTCAAACGAGCAATGAATGAGATCAACGCAGGTTATTTACTAAGCTCTAGCACGATCAGAATCTTACACACCAATAGGGTACTCTAGCCTCTTACGCCAAATAGGCATGGTCCGATACTTCGTCTTTTGCAGCTGCAAGGCTGAGGGTGGCCGCAAACGAGAAGGCAGAGGCAGAGAAGATCGTCCAGATCAAGCGCGCCGAGGGTGAAGCAGAAGCCAAGTACCTGTCTGGTCTCGGTATCGCTCGCCAGCGCCAGGCCATTGTGGATGGTCTGAGGGACAGCGTCCTTGGCTTCTCAGTCAATGTGCCTGGCACCACTGCGAAGGACGTGATGGACATGGTGCTCATCACCCAGTACTTCGACACCATGAAGGAGATCGGTGCGTCGTCCAAGGCCTCGTCGGTGTTCATCCCCCACGGCCCTGGCGCGGTGCGTGACATCGCCACGCAGATCCGCGACGGGCTCCTCCAGGGCCAGTCTGCCGCTCAGTAGTATGCTAGCCATGCCCACTGTCAGATACGATGCATATCTATATTGGTTTTCTTCTCTGGAACGATGTGTGGATTGTGTAATATCATCGTACTTTGGGATGATTTGTGGAAACAACAAGACTTTGACCTTTTGGAAGTGCAGCGTGTCGTCTGAGCTCAGCTTACTTTCAAGGTTTACTTGCAACTTCTGAATTGTCTTGTGAAGCGCTTGCGGCCTGTAAAAATGTTGGGGGACAGGTGCGCTCGATGTACAGGCGATTTACGTGGAATGAATGGCAACGCTCCCTCCAAATTTATAGCCGCGCAATGTTCCCTGAACGAGCTGTCACCCCCATCAATGAATGCCACATGCGTCGTAAGCGAAGAGAAAACAAAAGGAAAACATTCTCTTGGGAAGTCCAAAATCTTGCCCAACTCCCCCATCGCCACTCCAGTTTACAAAGCCAGACATGTACAAAGAGCTGTAAGCTAAGCCTCCACAGTAAACTCTCCACAATTCTAATCCATTAGAATTTCTGTCTGCAGTTGCAAGTGACTGCCGACGAGGATTAAATAATCCGTTGAATACGGTTTTAATACTTAATTAAGATCCCAAGACCTAACAATTACCCGAGTATCTTTGGTCGGAGGTTTACTGTATATTTTACCTGACCAGCAGTCACTCAGAGATCTCATAAACTAGTATAAGGGCTTGCCTCCAGACAGTTCCTTCGGTGTGACGGGTAAAGCATGTGCTTTGTCCCCTTCCTAACCGCACGACGATCCAGCCTTGTGTCTTTGACAACAACTAACATGCAGTTATATAGCACCTCACATACCAATATAAGATATTACTATAGAATGTCATCGTCAAAGTAAAGGATAAATAATAAAAGCAGCAATAGAAATCGCAAGAAAATTAAAACTTAAAAAGTACTTTATTAGGGAACCAATGGGAGCTAAAATAAATATTTGAAACATGAGACCGGTCCACTTCTAACCCAATGAAGAACAGATGAAATAACAAAATAGCGGCAAGCCACAATGCTAAAAACTTGAGTGCTCCCACCCATACATGATGCTATCACTTCACTGGCATTTTACTTAAGAATGTAAAGAGCAAACGTGACATTTAAAAATCTCAGTAAGTACCCAACAACGGTCGCAACACGGTGAGCAAAGACAAGTAATGCAAGAAAATAATTAACACAGGTTAATTGTAATAAAACTATATTATTGAAACCACTAATACCGATCGGAGATAATCAATCATGTATGTATGTATATGCAATCCCAGCTGGAGTTGGTTAGAAACCGTTGCAGAGGATCCCCAATAAGAGAGTACAGACGGCTAGCTACACGAGGCGTGGGCATGCATGCGCAGCACAAGAATCCAGCACTACCTAGCTACCTACTAGCTTGAATATATATTATGTACCGCTATATTTCTTCCAGGATCAAAACATGCAAGTTCTACAGCACTGGGCTAATTAGCCATGTCATGCCAGCACATGAGATCATCAGACCCGCATTCCATTACCCTTTGGTTAGAAGGATAAATATTTGCTGCTTCGGTATATCTCCGACACCGATTCGTTAGAAACCTATTGATGTGCAAGGTCCATCAGGATGAAATGATCCCGGACTCCAGCTCAGGGACCAGGTTATTTTGCTTCTGGTTCTGCTCCTCCCAAACCAAGCCAATGTTATACTCGGGGACATAGTCCTGCAACAGATACATGAATGGGGGTAATTAAGCTGTCAAGTGTTGGATGAGTCAAAACAGTTTTAATTTGGTCTATACTGTAGTAAGCAGAAACACTTGAAATAGGTACAGACTTGCGATTCAACCTCCAATTTCATGAATAGCTCCTTGGCTGTCGGAGCAGAAATGATGATTCGCCTCGCCTCCTCGGTGATGAAGCCTTCATTAACAGCCAAGTCGATGAATGATAGTAGAGGATCGTAGAATCCATCAACATTCAAAAGACCGACCTGGTAACATATTTCCAAGCGATCACACAAAAAATACCAGGAATCAAAAGTAATGACAGAAATGTAGCTAGCTCTTTATTCAACAATGTTGATTATTGAATGATACATTCGCACCCACAGAATCGTAGCTGATATCACCTCGCAGATAAATAACAATTTGGTGGGACCTTCAGATTCAATAATAGTGACAGATAAATGATAGAAGTAGAGAAATGTAGAATTGACCGTTCTTATCCCTCAGACCTCCATCGTTTTATAACTTGTTAAGCAATTATTTTAACATAGAGAGCACCAATACATTTTTCTTGCGCATATGGCACCTCATGCAATTTAAGATCCTCCAACCATCATTCCATTAGCTGTATGGGAATATTCATAAAGTGTGGAGGATATCTTATTGGAGCCACATATAAAAGATGAGAATGCAGATCGCATGCCCTTCAATTCCAACAATATTCTGATGTAGTGATGTGGATAACTGCATGATTAAATTATCCATCAAACAATTTGTTGCTGTGAGGGTGAAATTTCTAGTCACATGTGAACAAGGCAAGATGGTAGCATCAGATCACAACGGCCCTAACGAACGTTATAATAAACAAAAACAACCCTCCCATACCTACTAAAATAAAGTGGGTTGTCAAAACATTCAGATAAGCACATGATCTTTAGATTATCGGGAATGCGTATTTTTTGTATGAGAAGCACCAAGATCAAATGCAAGTTAGTTTTTACCGGCTTCTTATGGATTCCTAATTGTGCCCAAGTGATGACTTCAAGCAACTCCTCCAAGGTTCCATAGCCACCTACTGATTTAATTGAAGGATCAAATACTACAGCACAAAAATGGCTTAATACTGATACATTTCGTGTATAGAAAAAATGGAGTAGGCTATTGATTATACCCGGTAAAGCAATAAAAGCATCAGCGAAACGAGCCATTTCGGCCTTCCTCTCATGCATGCCAGAAACAGCTCTAACTTCGCCTACAGGATCTCCAGTTACCTACAGAAGCATGAACTAGTGATATTAAGAACCCAACTTGATGTAAAAGTTTTCCAGAATGACAGGAATAATGATTTCGAACGCCAAAGCCTAGACTGAGTAGTACAACTCATCTTGCATTAAAATTTAGAACAAAGACCATCAAGCCAAGACCACAACAACTACAAAATGGACATGTTCCTTTTCAAGGTACACAAGTGGAAAATGCTACTCCATATAAGAAATGAAGGGTATCTAGCTACTTAACAAGGTATGGGCTATATTTTTGAACTTTCACAAGATCATTGCAAATTGCAGATATAGTTAAGAGTTGGGTTTTATATGTCATCACACAGGCATAATTCGATTCAAACGCAGGCATATTATTCATATGATGATGCATCATCATTGTGTAATATCATTACACTCTATAATGAACACTCCTGCACATCCAGTCCAGAGCATGTGGATTGGGGTAGTACCATGCAATAGCAACAAAGTGCAAGTTACAGCCTTTTGACTCACCTCTCTGGGCATCAGTGATTTTGGAATGATCCTGCCAAAAAGAAGAAGGGGAACAAAAGGCCACATTAAACTCAAGCTGAAGCAGTCAAACAAGTACTCCTTCTAGGGCAACAAGCTGATCTTTTCCCATGTAAAGAAAGTGGCAAGCGTAGAGACAGAGGTAGGCCTTTCAAGAACTGGACTAGATAACCACTGCGCAATAATTTAAACTAGGGCGCAACACTAGCCCCCAGCTCGCAGCTGGGCAGCCTCCTCGTGCCCATTGCAGGCATGGAAACAACTAGCCTTTCGGAAAGAAGACCGAAAAGGAGCTTCCATTTCTGCGAAACCGAATGCAATCGGCATGGCTAGCTCCCCTTCCCCCAACGGGCAATGGAGCCCAAACCCCAACAGCAGCCTGCCCAAAGCTGCCATTTCGGTACCCAAGCTGCCCAAAGCTGCTCTGGAAGCAAAGCGCCCAGAGCAAGAACGCCATAAAAACACCAAGCAAACAAAGGCCACCAGCCACCAGGTAGGTTGAAATGGATGGTGTTAGCGAGCGATAGAGATGGATACTCACCCAATCACATGGCGCCCTCCGGCATGAACTGCATGGGAGACCAGCCCCATGAGGCCAATGGAGCCACCTCCATAGACCAGGTCTATGCCCCTCTCCACCTGCACAGCCATACAATACGAAACAAGACCACCTCAGAAAATTCCAGTCTATTCACATCGTCATCGGTTCAGAGAAATCTACAGGGTATTATTGATTTCCGATGCATGCAAGAGGCAAATGTCTGTGCATTTGGGCAAGCAAGTGAGGTCACAGGGTCATCCATGATGCCAACAAGCTAGGGGAAAGGAAATGGCAAGGCCTTGCACCGCCTTTCGGCCTCGTGATGATGGAGGGGCAATTCGGGCAGTGGGTGGGAGATGGATGCATTGCTAGCTAGCTCCATGATTTCATCATCTCTTCTCCCACTCTAACCATATGATCATACAAGAAGGTTGCACACCACGACCACAGCACTACACGGCTACACACCCCCGTGAGCTCCTCCAGCCTCCAGGATATATACAGCCATGCATCAACCCTCCCATGCCATTCCAATAACAGATCATGCGCCTCCACATCCCAACCAAATTAAACGTAACTGAAGCCAATTGAATCAATTAAAAGGAGTCCCTTTCTCTCTTTTTTTTTCTGTAAAAATCAACCTAGGACCTCCCATGAAATCAATTAACCCACAAAAGATGGCGCGGGAAAAAAAGGGGGGCATCGGTTACCAGCTCCTTGCCGAGCTCGACGGCGGCGTCCTGGTAGCTGGGCTTCTTCCCCTTGGCGCTGCCGCAGTAGACGCAGATCCGCCGGAACCGGGACCGCGGCTCCGCCCCGCCGTCCGCGGCTAGTCCTCCGCCGCCGCTGCTCGACTCCGCCGCCGCTACAGCCATCGCCTCGGCCGACGCGGGGCCGATCGTGAACGGAGGAGCCTCCATTGTTATCGCCGCCGTGGGGGTCATGGAGACCGGACGAGTAGTGGCAGTCGGCGGCGACCGTGCCTCCCCGGGTGGAGCCAGCGACGCGATGCGATGCGATGGAAGAGAGAGAGAGAGAGAGAGAGAGAGAGAGAGTGTGGAATCGGAAAGAGGAATGGGATGATTGATAGGCGGCGTGGGCATCCATCCCATTTTATAGGCGGGTGGGGCGGAGCGCGCGGGCGCGCGTGGGTCCGTCTCGCTCGTTTCTTCCCAGTTCATTTGGAACGTAACCATTTGTTTTTAAGAAAAATCGTAGAATTTTTATACAAAACAGTTTAATTTCTGCGTCCAAATGGCGGCTTGCTTTAAATATGCTTAAATTCCAGGGGACCTGGGTTTGATTTTCGATGATCATGTGACCTCCAGGATAGTATATATATTGAGTCACAATGTCATTAGGGTGCCTGGGTAAAGCATCATGTGACCTGGGTTTGGTTTCCGATAATCCTTAGCTTTTCCAAGGGCTGTTTGGTTAGACTAAAATTTAATGGTTTATAACTAAAATTATACTATAGCTGATTGAAATTACAATATAGCTGACGATGATTTATTTGGTGTAGTTAATTTTTAAAAATCTAAAAATTGAATAAATAGGTTAGTCTATAACGTATAATGTAAACGAATATAGAAAAAAGAAATCGATAAAAAATTTAAAAAATATCAAAAATCAGAGAAAAAATTATAAATAATAAAAAATAAAATAGAAACCTAAGTCCAAATAAATGGATCTGCCAACCACACACGGTTTTCGTGCCCAGATCTTTTGCTAATTAATTAATTAATGGGGAGATCACACGAGACTTCGCGTTGCGTGGGTCCTAATTGCTCCCTGCGACATTAATTTAGCCCATGCATAGTGTCGATACATGGATGCAAGCAAACACGTGTCTGCAGTACAAGACACAACTCAAATGCACGATTTACATGGTCGTTTATTTGGGTTTTTTTTTTGTAGCTTATGATTTATTTTACACTATAGTAATAGTAGTTATTTTTAGTATAATTAAAATTTAAAAATAAAGAAAAAAATTATCCTATTATAGATATGCAAAGAGATACGAAAAAAAGAGGTAAATCAGATAAAAACAAAAAAAAGATGAAATTAAGAAACTACAGATTAAAAGCTAAAAAGCGAACGAGAAACCAAAATGAGCAGAGCTGAGCTCTGCGTTGCTGAGTTGGCAAGGATGTTGTTCCACTTGGAGTTGATATACACGCTCACCAACAATTTGTAGGGCTAGTTCTAGAGCACGCTTGCCTGCCCCTTCTTGGACCTCAAATTTAATTCCTACTGATGATATGTACACCCTTGTTTATTGCAATTGCGAGCAATCTCGTTGTCCAACACGACATGCCGTACGCTCAACCTTGGTACGTCAGCCATTACGAATCCGAAGAAACGAGGGCAGAAAAAACAAGTACTACACGAGGGCCATGGGCGAGCAGCATGTGGCCATTATACAAATCAAAACACAGGTTTGCAACTTACTGGTCGTTTAATCTAATGCCTATTTGTCATCGCTCCAGGGTCGTCGGCCGGTATAACTCCGGCATCCCAATTTTCTAATCGCTTGCCTCTCCATCCCAAACAGCAGATGGCTGCTCGCTCGCTGCACTTCTTTTTGTTTTTTTTTGGTGTTTTTTCTCCCTTCCCAACGCACCTGCTGCCTGACCAGGAGCCAGTTCACCGGTCCTAAGATGGTGATCGTTTTAGCGATGGTTTCTGATTTTTAGCTAAAATTTCACTGTAGCTGAGTTAGTGGATAGTGTAGTGAATAGTGAAAAAAAAGTTAAAACTAGAAGCTGAAACAAAAAAAAAACCAAAACAATCAGAGCCTAAGTTCCGTCTCTGTATCGAACGAAGATTTCCTACTTTTATCCTCCAGTCAGATACAAACAAATGCCAAAAGTCTAAAAAAACCAGAAAAAAAGATAAAATTTAAAAATTCCAATGCTGGCTTTGATACTCTGCAGATTAAACATCCTTGTAAACCAAGTAAATTCTAAGATTTGTGGAAGCAGCAGTAGCAGAGAGTACTTACACACTGACAAACTGAAAAAAAATGAAACAGCTAGTACTAGAAGGAAGTTGCTGATACCATCTGGCTCTGCTCAGCTACACATGTGGCCACCGTGTTCACAACGACGTACCATGCATCACATTGGGCGTTTGACTAACAAGGAGTCAGAAAATCACTTCAAGCCCTACTCACCAAGTAATAATATAATTATTAAGCAAAACACAAGATAGGAAGGCACGTTCGTCCTGTAATGCATCGCAGCAGCAAGTACATAGTACATAGTATAGTATATAGCAATCTTGGAATAATATATACCGCACGAGCCCACATGAATCCATCACCATCTTTATTATAGTAGCTAGAAAGGAGATTACATATATGATATAATATCCGGCTGTTGAGAGCTAGCCTCACACCACGCAAACTTTGGGGTGGATTCCGCCCTGAGGCTGCTTGGGTGCTTGCTTTTTTCGCCTTAATTCAAACGAAGTTGCACGAGGAGGTTGTAGATTATACCTCCCGCTAAATCCTAGCTACGGCAATGGGAACCTATTTGGAATGCAGCTCAAACTTCACTGGAAAAGATTCCATTCCAAAAAACATGGGAACACTAACTATTCTAGAAAGTCCAATACTAAACGCAACATCATATACGGTTTAAAAAACCATCTGTGATGTATGCATTATCACAGACGGATCGTATAACAAACTGTCTGTGATAATGACACATCACCAATCCATGGCATATCCCCTAGGATTTCGATCTCACCTATCCATTCTCTCCGCATCGAACGGCAGACATCGGTACCTCCCACCTCTTGCCCCTATTGACCCCCCTCCCTTTCCTAGCTTTCTGCATCCTCCCCTTGACAACGCCGAGACTACCACCATGAGCTAGCTCCTCTACTTCCGGTTGTGACACTACGGTTCAGTGGTGTTCTAGTTACAAGCCGTCTGTGTTGTATTTATCATAGATGACTCACAAACCGTCTGTAATAATCTGACACATAAATTCAGACGATTCAGAAAATCGTCTATGATGACAGTTCTGAACCGTCTGTGATAACCCTTTTTATTGTAGTGAGTGGACCCTCTATCGTGAATTTCATATTTAGGTTGCTGCTTTAAGCTGGAGGCAAGACTTTTCCGACCATTTGGTGAAAAAAGACTATTTAGCCAGAGTGATTGAAGATTAATCAAATTCTTGACTATCTATGATTAGTAATGTAATTTATTTCTTATTGTATTAAAATTTAAATCGAACTTTTGGTGATTGGAATTGAAGATGGTTTAGATCTACTTGCCTATGTATGATCAGTTCCCGTCATGTGGGCATGTCAAATTAGTTAAAATTGTTGGTTATAATTAGTTCCTATGAAAATGGCTTTCATGTTAAGTTAGCAATCAATACATGTGACATATATTTAGCATACTAATTAAGTAATTTAATATTTAGTACTAAATTGTTATATATATACGTAACATAAGACCGAAACTGGATGTATGATGTGAACCGTGTGAGTGAAGAGTACATTAATGGTGTGTCATTTCAAACTAAATGCATGGTATATTTTCCTCCTATTGTGGTTTTTGGCTAGCAACTTATGAGTAGTTTTTATCTTTTTTAGAACATAAGAGTAATAATTTTTATGTGATGTGATGTTTGCAGGAATATGCTAACCTTTATTGGCAATACCAACCTTTATCTGTTGTAATTTTCATATTTTTTGAGTTCCTTACCTATGATTACCTATAATTTTTTGAGACGCAAGATTTCATAATAGTTCATTTTTTTATGGGAATTAGAGAAATTTTCTGTGTTCCAAATAGTCTTCAACATTAATATAATCAAATTAGAGGGATCCGTAAAAAGTGGCAATAACCCCGTGCGTCGCTGGGTACTGTACATGTCTAGGATTATTTTGTATGATTCCTCAACCCTGGGTATACATGGATATTTCATTCAACAACCCTTGATGTGAAAGGAAACCCCTCCCTGATTCATTTCAACAACTCTTTTGACTTGTGACAAAAATTAGACAATACGCGCCGAGTGGTACACTCCGAAGTCCAAACGTGAAGGGATTATAAAATTCATTCAGCAACGCTGCACCTAGCTAGCAGGCAAACCCATATGGCACATATGGCAGATACAATCCTGACTTTATTTATATCGGCTAAAATCACACGTTAATATTCATCTGTACTCTTTTTTGTAAATAGATAGAATTTAAAAATTTTAACTAAAATAGAAAAGCCGTATTTAAAAGAATCCGCCATTTGTTGCTAGCTCCACGCACCTCGACAAAAAACAATACAAACGATCGTAATCGGCGCAAATTGCGAAGCGTGTTATGCTTCTTCTCAAGTCCTTATCAGGAAAGCAAACACGCCAATCCCAATGGCTAGCCGTCGTGTCGTTTACATGGGAGGGACGCGTTGTCTCAAGTTAAAGTAGGCGTCTCCGTTCGCGTTACGACGCGGCTGGCGTCACCGGCAGAGCGTCACGCGGCGCGCCGCACGTCAACCCGACCCCATCGGGCCGGTTAGATTACGGCGCTGCCCCCGCGACGTGACGGCGGTCCACGTCACGGTCGGGGATGTGTCGGCCGGCCGGGCGAGCAGGCAGGCGCGGGGCGGGACGCCGCCGGCCCGGCCGGGAGGAGCTAGCGGCGCACAGTTATCGGTTACAATTTTTCAAAGCCTAGTGTTTGCGCTAAGTGCGACCGGTCTTATCGGTCTCTCGGTTTTTAGTCGACGGTTTTTAGTGTTTGTGCTAAGTTTCATTTCATTTGGTTATGAGTGTTTGGAGTTTGCACCAGATATGATTTGAATTTGGATTGGCTTTCTATTATAGAAATAGAGGAGCGGTCATGCTGCTTCTTGGCTCAGTTGTACCTAGTCAGACCACTGTTTTGCCGCCAGTTAGACCGTCGTACTGTAGTCAGTCAGACCACTCCTAAGTAACCGATCATACCACACTACTTCCGAAGTTTGATCTTCCTAGCTTTGCAACTATTGTAGCGAAAAGTTTGAGAATGCTAAGAAAAAATTTTGTGAGGTACTGTTCACCTTTTCTCTGTTACCATTCGATCCTATATAGCACGTCCTCCCTACAACAGCACAAACTACAATATTACTAAAGCAATATATGACGAGAGGTACTAGACCCATCCCACCATACTCAAGCAACCAAACAATACCTACAAGGGTAAAACACGTCTAAAAATGTCTATAACAGAGCAACACTTTTGTTCTCTTCTAAAGTTCGTCACACCAAGTAAACCATATATGTAAAATGCATAGAACTTGGTAACGACGTAGATCCACAAGTCCTTCGCAAAAGTTGACAAAAGTTTCAACCATTTCACCACCCAGACTTCTACCAAAAATTGCACGGTCTCAGTCAGGAATCACTTCTATTGGTCTCTAGAGCTGTAATAAGCCGAACTCGAGTGAGCCTAAGTTAACGATCAAGTTTTGAGCCTAGCTTGAGCTCGGTTCGGACGAAACTCGAGCCCAACTCGACAAAGCTCATCTAGGTTCGACAAAATATGACTTCATGTTTTTATTAAAAAAAATCATCTAACATCACAAGGACAGTCGAAGCAACAAAAGAACTCAAGGGCATAGTTCATACTCACTCTGCGGTGGGACTTGATGTCGGGACTCGGGGTGGCGGTGGGGAGCCGAGGAGAGAATTTTGCAGGGTTTGTTTCTCCGTTTGTTCTCTCTATGGTACACTTTACCTATTCTTGTTTGCTTGCTTCCTACAGTCAGTCTGTCACAGGCCACTCAGGTTGACTAAGGGGCTCTTCCATTCTTCCAAGATGTCGCACTTTGCTTGTAAGCTGCGCGAAGTTTCAAATCTACCAAAATAGTGCATGCTAACAAGTAACGACAGGACATTTTCGTTTTGTCATCATATTCCAACAGGGTGGGACTGATGGCGCAAGAACTGTCGCTCATCTATTTCAGTTCGGTTGTCGGACAATATACATAATCAGTTAAGTAACCAAATCAGGTGGAAATACAAATCTTGATGGTTAAGATATGTGCCAAATAACACGCTAACTAACGAGGATAGTGAACCAACTAAGGAATTACAATTGAACCGTGAGTAGCGCCGGCAGGTAGACTGCGGCAGATCGTCAGACTTCTGAATATTGCAGTGTGATCTCCAGCTTGGCGATATGGTAGGCTAACAGGGACAACTGGCCACCATCTCTCTCTTTGTCTCAGTTGTATAAATCAACAAAATATCTACTCTACCAAATATGAGCCTTTGCAAGGTCCAACAATCCAACATCTTGTAATGGACGAATTCTACTCAATTTGGAAAGCAAAAGGACTAAGCTAGCGAACTGATTTCGCAAAGGACCAAGAACCTCAAATTCCTAATGAGATGTTGACACGGCCGGCGACGTAGGCTGTGGGGGCAGCTTTTCCGCGACGAGGTCGGCGGCCGGTGGATGGAGCCTGGAGTTCGGCTCGGCCTAATCTCGAATTCGACTTGAATAAACTTGATAATAGTTAAAATAATTTACTATGTTTATTTTCAACAATAAGAAAAACTCAAACTCAAATTCGGCTCAAATAAACTCGATAACAGGGCTGTAAAAAAAAATCGAAGCTCGCGAGCTATTCGAGCTTGGCTCGTTAAAACTTCTGAGCTCGGGATCAAGCTCGAATCGAGGCTAGAGCGAGCCGAGCTCTAGCAGTTCGCGAGACTCGAGCTTTGTTTCAGGCCTAGTGTCGGGGCAGTCGACCCAGCCGGTGTCGGTGTAGGCAATAGGAGAGGTCGGTTAGTCCGATGGAGTTGCAAGCCGTAGTCGATGGTGCCTTTGAGGTAGCAAAAAATGCGCTTGAAGAGATTGGCGTGTGAAGGCAAGCCTATTTCACGGTGTAGGCGATGTCCGAACATATGAACGTCAGGTACCGAAGGACGTTGGCGATGCTCCTGTAATCGGTGGCATTGTCCAGCGGTTCGTCGGTGGAGAAGAGCTTGGGGCTCGTGTCAACTGGTGTGCTATAAGGGTTGTGTTTGTCATGCTTGTATAAGCAAGTATATTCTAAGTGCCTTCACGATGAGACAGGAAGAAGTCAGAGCAGGTGTGCTGTAATCTGTATGGAGACGCCGAGGGTAATTTTGTACATCACTTGTAACATGTGAAGCACGCATGAGCGCCACCGGCACAACTACTTTTTGTGTAGACCACTTGGAACTTCGCAAGTGTGGGCTGGCACGACAACGACATTTCTGTAGACTAACCGCAACGTGTGAGGCACGTACGTATATATGTAGAATAGACGATCGCGCTAGCTAGGCACGTGCGTCATCCGAAGATATGTGGTTGCCGCTGCCGCGGGAACAGTTCGATCGATCGTGTTGGGCACGTGCATGTCTCCGCCGTCCAAACTGCCTGAAAATTATGTAGATTATTAGTCCATCTCTCTGCTAAGCACGTGCATGCTGTCGCCGTGTCCGCCTCTAGTCAAAATCAGCACACGTTTCATACACTAATTAGGACACAATTTCCTGGAAATTAGATGACAAATGCCAAGGAAAAATGCCTTGACAAGTCTATATAACTTACATCTAAACTTAAAAAGTTTCCAATTGGCATTCTGTATGACTACTGCAGGTGCGCAAAAAAGATTAAAAGGCTATGTTTGAAACAGATAAAGCAAGAATCTAAATACACACGTTTGCTCAATAAGTCCATTCTCCTCCATATGCAGACCCACATCACATTGTTTCCGAATGCTTTCAGCTCCGATGGAAGGCTTCACACCATACATACAAAAACAATTTAGTCTAAATTCATTCATAGATCCCAAGGGATTATGAAGTTTTAGAAATTTTCATTAAGAAATTAGTGAACTGAACAAACTATATCTCCAGCCATATAAACTATATACTAATGTTTAATAACAGGTGGCAAGCGATAAAAATATCATAATCATATACCTTAATTGCTTCAGAATATGACATCTCTGAACAATCCTTCTCTTTTTTTACTTCCTTTCTTCTGTAGAAAGAGCAAGATATGAAGCATAATTTCTCAAAGTTCACATGTGAAGTGTTGATCAAAAATAAAATGCTGATCGGATGTTCAAAAAAATACCTAGGACATCAGCTACCTTATTGTTGCAACAACGAGACCAAACGGTAGGTAGTATCTACCCTTCTTCTCTTGGGGGTCTCGAATTGAAAGAGTAAGAGATCACCACTTGGTGCATGTGAAAATTAGGCCCATGGTATATGACGCATGACGGTTACACAGGTGTGTACGGGTCAAGGGCGTGGGCATATGACGTATGGTGCGTGTAAGCCCAGAGTAGACACACGATATGTTATATGTACTAGCACTGGACGCACGGACGTGTGACAAGAGGGGGAGATCCTGGTAGCCTATGTGAAAATTAGGCTTATGTGTGTGTGCACATGAGGGTGTGGATTAGTCCATATTGCTAGTTTAGCATGAGAAGCACCAACATATAAACCCATATGAACCATTGGTAATAACTTCCGGTTAACCGTTTTGCGCGAAGCGAGGACGAAAGCGCAAGTAGGTTGTTACGTGTGCGTGGCTTATCCATAATGGAGTTAGACCTAAGTAGATTTGGACCCTAGGGCGTTACATGGTGCCAGATCCACGGGGAGAGGTGGCCGAAAGGGGTGGCGACTAGATCTGGGTGATGACAGCGCTAGGTGTGGGGAGCGGCAAGGGAGAAATTGGTGTGGGGGGAGCGGCGGCGGTGCTAGGGTTGATTTGATGGAGCGGTGAAGGAGTTGGGGCGGGGAAGTGAGAATTAGGGATTTTGTCTCGGTGAAGGTAACTTTTCTTACGGGTCATCTAAACACCGATGCGAAAACGTATTATTTCTGATGGTTATTTCAAGAACTGATAGGAAATTACGTGATTTTTCTGATGGCATTATAAACCCACCAGCAAAATTAGAATTTCTGACGATGGTTTGCGAGCACATCACAAAAATTACAAACCATCGCGAGTGCAAGGCTTTGGTGTAATGGAGAGAATGGTATCTTGAAGTAGCGGTGGCGTTTTCCGTACAGGGCTCTGGGCAATGGAGTCTGTGGACATGTGTGATCGATGTGTGGTGGTGCTATGTGATTCATGGTTGGAGAGCTTCTGGCAGCAATACGCCGAGCCGTCGTCCTCCTCCCTGCGTGATGCTCCCAGGGCAGCATTTTATCTCAGGCGGATGTGCCGCCGTTATGGGAGCCAACGGCAGCTCATGTCGTCGTCGTCGTCATCCGGCATGCCTATTGTTCAGCACCCATCCAGTTAAGTTTCAAAATTAGTAGAATTAGCAGTAGTACAATACTCCAGCAGGCAGAGGCTGAGAGGCAGCAGCAGTAAAGTACGTATGTGTTGTATCGAGACAGATAGAAATGCAACATAATGTATGTATGGCATGTTTATATTGACTGCAGCAGATAGTTTTTAGCTATGTCTGATGATTTTTGACTGAAAATAAATAGTAGTGATTGAAAGAAGTGATTTTTAAAATAAATACATGAGCGGTGTGAAAAGTAAATAAGAGATATGTGCCGAAATAAGAGCAAAAGGAATAGGATGCGTGATGCGTCCGCGACCTTTTGTTTTATCTTCAGAGCAAGACGAGTAGGGAACCCGCTTTTAAAAGCTAGATGTTTATATTAGTTCCTACCTTCGTATTATTTTCAGTTTATGAGCCCCTTCTGGTTTTTCTACAGTACTTAACTTTAAATGGATTGTTTTTTTTAACAAGGCCTGCTAGTCGATTGTAGTACACACTATAGCGATTTTATCTAAATTAGCCAAAATCGTTACGGACGAGGGTGTGGAGCTAGAGAGAGGCGGGGATTCGGGGAGGAATAGTTACGGACGAGGGTGTGGAGCTCGCCGGCGTGGAAGGAATGCTTCTGGTGCGCCATGGCCTGAGAGTAAGAGCTGGGAGAGGGAGTAGAGCGTGCGGTCGGCCTCGTCTAGCAGCGGTGCCGCCTCCGCATTCCTCTTCCGCGCCATCGCCGCCGCCGAGCAGGAACCCTAGGCAAGGCTAGACGCGCCTTCCTGTGAATTGCTGCAATGTCAGAGCCTAGAGGGGCTCGGTTACCTTGTTGTTACCGCCTCCGTTCTTTTTTTACTTTTCACTCTTTAATCTCTAAGACACGACTTTTTATCATTATTTTTTTTATAATTTTATATTAAAATATAATAATATTTTTAGTGATAAATCTAAAAGAGGTGCTTCTGTACTTTCTTCAACAGTGATTTACATAATTTTTAAAGAACGATGAATAATGAATATATATTACTTACTTTTATTGTAAAGAAAAGTATAGAAATATTGCACTAAATCTAATTATATAAATTTTGTGTAAATAATTTAGATAGTTTTAAAATTTATGAATAATCAAAATTTAAAAATTTTAACGATACGGATTTTAAGAAGGAAACAAAAAAAAAGTTCATCGTTTACTGCCTGTCTAGTCCAGCATTTTTATGTTCAAGTCACGGACGGAACAAGCAAACCGTATGTACGTGGTACTCCGCTTGTATTTCGTATTGTACACCGTACGATGTATGCTCGGATACGGATTACACGGCACTTCAATTGTAAGAGAATTACACGGACTGCATTGTTTTTTTTAAAAAAAAGAATGAAAGAAAGAATTACACGGACCGATACCCGTAAAATCGATATCGGACGGTTTGATATCTGTGAATTGGACTGGCTGTCTGTGCCGTGCAATTTTTCGTAATTCTAAGGGGTGATCGGAATAGCGATGGCTTTTGATTTTCTTGAAAAACATCATGGTGAAAAAAAACATCAGAGCAGAGTTGGTTTATTGAGTATAAATAAATGTAGAAAAATGTAAAAAAACGAAAATAAAAAAAGAAAAAGTATAAGTAAATTTTTTTTAAAAAAACAAAAAATAATTTTACTGTAGCAGGTACTGTAGCTACAGTACCTGCTGCAGTGTAAAAAATCGCTATCGTCAGCGATGGGAGAAGCCCATCTGATCGGGGCCTAAGAAATCTCGTAAGTGGTGGATGATTATCCGAAAAGCGAAGCAAGAGATGGATGAAAATTGTCTCTCATCGTCGATCGACCGTTTGTTGCCACTGACGATCTGAGGTGGATATCGAGTCAGCTATTTATCTTATTGAGTTTTTAAAAAAAATTAACATAGTTTAGTTTAATATCATTTTATTGATAGTTTGAAATTATTTTTAGAATCGAACTAACGAGCTGAGCTGATTCGAGCCAAAAGAAAATTTAATTTCATCCAAAATCGACTCTTTTAATATTTAACTAATTAACAAATATAATTAAAGTAATTTTAAATTAAACCAATAAACCTCGCCAACTAGTTTTTTTCCAGCCCTGCTGGCAATTACCGTTGACGACATCTGGTGGCTTGTGTCAGTGTCCTCTTTTCTTTCCGGTGTCTCCTTTCTTCGTCCTCTCCGATCGAATTCTTTTCACCTTTGCCATCCTCAACTCGCCAAACAAAAAAAAATATTTTTTCTATTTGTACCGTGCATTGCTGTTCGTGCTCATTTGAACTTGCAGCTGCACCGTTCCAGTACAACTGAGCTACAGTACTACACTACTTCCACGGAGTAATGGTAAATACTAGAGCACGGTGCACGTAAACATGTAGTACTTAGTACCTACTTATATTGGTTTTTAAAAACTTTTTTAATGATAAATAACTTTTCTACAGCACCTAACATTTAAATAAAATATTTTTTAAGATAATATCTACTAATTAATTATAGTATAAACTTCAATAACGTTATTTATATTAATTAAAATTACATATAAATTTTTCTACAATCTATTATTATTATTATTATTTATAAGGCACAGACAAAATCAAAGCTTATATGAACCGAACGGTCCTTCTTGTGGGGCCCGGACCTGGAGGAGAGGCGACCAGATGACCGCGCGATCAAAGTCCAAAGCCGCCGATCGCGGCCGTCCCCACGCGCATCCGACGGCACAGTATGCGTCAAACCCCGCGCCGAGATCCGCACCCACCGACCCACTTGTCAGTGGCCAAAGCCAGCGCCGCGCCTCCTGCCCTCCTCCTTTCTCTTTATTTTTATTTTCCGCTTTTACTTTCTTGCCTATTTTCTCCGCCATTTCCATCCCCCTCGCTCGCATCCGAGCTCGGCTCAGCTTCTCTCCTCTCCGGTCTTCCCTTCTCGGGGTGACCAGGGTTCGCTCGACCTCCCGCTCGCTTCGACCACCGCCCACTCCCTGACTCGGAATGCATTCCATTTTGCTCCCAGGTTCGATCCGGCCGCCCGCACGCTCTTCCCCCGATTTTTCAGAGCTTGTTCTCTCAGATTTTTGTTAGCCATTCCTTGATGGGATCCATGTTATGCACGTCTCTGCTTGGCCTTTTGGGTGCTGGTCAATGCGTGTGCTGTCTTAGCTTAAATTAAGTGTTTGGCTCTTCTTGGCTGGTAGATCTGTGTACAAGACTGTCCCTCTCCATCTCTCTATTTAGAGCACCAGTAACATCTTCTGTGTTGTGATGTGGGCTTCAGATGTGGAGTTAGATTTGGATATGAGTAAAAGCTGCGATTTTTTTTAGGATGTGTGTGGGATTTTTCGGATGCAATGGTCGTAGACTTGTAGTTCGAGCCATTCAAGATACCAGTGCTAAGATTAGGTGCAATTTTAGGCCTTTGGAGTGTGTTACGAACTCATATTGTTTTGAGGACTGTTGATGCAAGTATGATTGGTGGGGAGCCTAATGTTAACTGCAGGTAGCAACCAATAATTGCAGTTCTTAATTTGAAAAAAAAAGTGTTGATCAGCACTGTATCGAGAGAGATGTTTCGAAAGAATTGGTCCCTTAATTGTGTACTTGGTGACATCAGATCACTAACACGCCCCCTGACTGGAATGGTGCCCCGCTCACCGTTCCTAGATACTAGAATTCCATTAGTAGTATGGAACTAATGTATATCGATTGCAGGTTCAGTGCGTGGTTAACCTGATGCATGTTTCATTCATTTTGCAGAACGTCAAAGTAGAAGCTGAAGACATTCCACTTTAGTACATACTATTTCGGAGGTTAGGTTTTCTGGATCAAATTGGCTCAAGATTGGTTCATGGTGGCTGGATGAGCAGCTGAAATGCTCCTGGCTGTGGAGGGAGGAGGTTTCTTCTCGTCATCTGCATCAGGGTATAGCCATGGCCTTGCTCTCTTGCTGCTTGGACGGAAAGGTGAAGATAAGCCTGTCCAGGTATCACCGTGGAATCATTATCGACTAGTCGATCGAGAAGCTGGGCATGAGAGCCAGGTGGCTTCAAGGAAAAACGATGTTCCTGGTAAATGCTCTTCCTTTATCTGCTTTGGCTGCACACCTGCTAGACTTGAGGGGGCATCTCCTCCAAAATTGAGTTCAAGTCACACACCTGGTGACTCATCAGAACAATTGTCGAGTTCAACAAACAGGAAAGCAACAGCTAATGGTTCCATCAATGGAAGTGGGAGAAAAGGTTGTCTTAAGAGCAACTTGAAAAGGGACTCTTCTGAGCGTTCTATCGTAAGTGATGGTGAGGAGCCGCGTGAGTCGCTGGAAGAGGTGCAAACCTTGAAAGCTGGTATGGAACGGAGAAAAGTTCAGTGGACTGACACGTGCGGGAAGGAACTCTTTGAGATACGAGAATTTGAAACAAGGTATTGTTTCTAGTTTGTACAAACACTAATTTTTTTGCACCTAGCAGATTCATGCTGGCAATTAATAAGTAAAATTTCTTGCTGTCGCTATAGTTATCAAAAGTTGTCAGCTTTAACCCATCAAAGAAAAAGAAGCTCCGAGACAACCTTGAGTATTCCAGCTTAAACGTTAACACCAATATATTTCTTGCTTTCCTGTCTTTGGTTTAATGATCTATTTCGTACTAATATGAATAATTTATTCCCTATGAAACTGGGAAAGTTTATTGGGAATTATTGCAAATGTGCTGCCATCATCGCGCTGATTTGCTCTCATTTATTCACATGTTGAATTTGCTCCAAGTTCTGACATTGGTAGTTTCAAGCTTCGTCACTCTACACATTGAATTTATACTGCTTGCGCAGTTATTTGTTTTGGATGCAATATTATCTGATTGTTGAAGTTATGTTTCAACAGCGATGAAGGTTTGTCAGACGATGAACTGGAAAACGACCGTTTTAGGAAATGCGAGTGTGTGATTCAGTAACTTCCATCTCTTGCCACAGCGGCCTCGACTCAGACGGTGCTTCATGGGACTTTGAAGCTCTCTGCTTGGTCTGATAGGCACAAGATGCACGCGCTGCTAGCTTCCCGCCAATCAAAATGTGTTATTATTTTGTACTATGCAGGATTATTATGCGTTGAGTTCTCATGTTCAGCTAGTCCAATTGATATTTAGGGTTACAATTTTGTCATGGTTGGCCACTTGTACTCTTTATTCCCCACTTCTTGGGTGCCCTTGCAGCTGCGCATTGTACCATATGCAACTGCAAATTTTTGCAATGGCTTGCGGATGTTGATTTCTTGTTACCGTTTGATATACTGTGGATGTAATATGTTACCCCCTTTTTTTAGAGTAAAGATGCTACCTCTGATAGTCTTTTTGGGAGGATGAAATTCAGATGTTACTTTAGAAATGATACAATGGTGTTGAGACCGTGGCCGCAGTTATTGCAGTGGGCCGGGCCGTGAGGAATGCTGCCGTCCGTCAGTAATGATGGCCGGCAGGCAGAAAAAGTTGGGTCGGCGCTGCGTCCATGAAGCCCACATAAATAGCCCAGGCCAAGGTTGGGCAGGTTGGGTCAGTCGAGAGAGCCATCGATCTGCTTTGAGAAGAAGTTGGGCTTGTGTGCCAACAGCCCCTTTCTGCTGTAAAGTTCCAGCCTGGAGATTCTCACTTCTGGGCACGCCTCGTGAAGGTCAGAGATCTTTTCTTTCTCTTGCGGCAGAATGGTGGTGGGTGATGGTGAACGGATAAAGTTTTGGGAGGGTACCTGGATAAGAGGTAGACTCTTTGTCAGTCCTATCCCAGGTAATATCTTTTTTTTCAGCTTATAATTTATAGTTTTTTCTGAATAAACAAACGAGATAATTTTTTCATCGTCGAAATGGCTTATCGGACCAACTTTTTAAAAATGGCTTATCGGTTTATTGACATTCGGTTCGTTCACACAAACGCTTACACTAGAGCCAAGAGCCATCAGCTGTAACCAAAAACAGAACACCCTATATAACATATCTTTTAATAAGAACATCTCTGTAGCTGAAGCCTTTGAAAGTAATCTTCAGAGTATGTCTTTTAAGAGAACTTTGATAAATAAGAACCTGCTCAATTGGAACATAACTGTGGCTACTTGCTCTAAAGGGGCGTTCGGAATAGCGATGGCTTCTGGTTGAAATTTTACTGTAGCTGGCTTTTTTTACTGTAGCTGAGTTGGCTTATTGGGCATAATTAAATTTAAAAAATATAAAAATAAAAACGATATACTAACCTATCACGGACAATGCAAAGAAATATTAGAAAAAACAAAACATAAAAATACCAAAAAAACATATAAGAACAAAAGGTGAACAGTAAACGAGACGCTGCATAGTAAAAAACGCTGAAGCCGAACGCTGAGAAAAAAGCTGAGTGGAGCGCTGCCTAAATACAACCTACTGATGACAGCGATGTGATAAAAATGGAAGTTAACCCATATTTATTTGCATCTAATCAACTCTGGTGTCTTCTTCCCTCAGAAATATATTTGGAAGGTTAGAGTGCCACTCAAGATTAAGGTTTTTATGTGGTACATTTGCAAAAAAAAAATCATTTTGACTAAAGATAATTTGTGTACAAGGAATTGGAAAAAAAACAAGACAAATGGTGCTCTTTTTGTTCTCATGAAACTATTGAGCATTTGTTTATCGATTGTCCTCTTGCTCGATATGTTTGGAGAGTTGCAGCTGTGTCTTCTGTTTTTTTTCCCTCCCTTGAGCATAGATCACATGTTTGGTGTGTGGCTATCTGGGTTTGGAAAACCATCGCAACAGCAAGTTTGCGTGGGGGGTAGCAGCTCTCTGCCCAACTCAGTCTCTCGCAGACACCACAAGCTACAGCATTGCTATGCTGCATCGCCTGCATGCCTTCTTCTCTTCTCTGTGTGTCCGAAAATCGAAGCCGATGATGCGAAAGGAAGGCTACTCCATGGTAGGATCCGATCGAATATGAGTATCACGACAGCGTGTTCTCTCGTGCCGTCTTACACGCACCGCACGTCGGTCTCCTGGACACATGCATGTTCCCACCGGTCACTGCAGATGGGATGGCAGCGGACAACGCCATGGCCACCAGCTGTGATGAGGACTGCAGAAGGAGGGGACCAACCGTAGGAAAGTCGGACGCCCGCGGTCGCTGAAGCCCAGGGCGTCGCCACCACAGGGACCTGTACTCCGGCGAAGCCAACGAGGAAAGGAGGATTCAGCAGCTCCAGATCCAGATCTGGAGTGGAGGGGTCTGGACCTGGAGGCCACACCGGCTACTCCCGATGGCAGGCGCAAGTAGTCCAGAAGGCCAGCAATGACAGCGGGATCCGAGTGGAAGAACCAGTTCAAGGGCAAAAGAAAACCTACTCTACGGTAATATACGGATGAAGAAAGGGCGGGACCCCCTCCCACTTGACGCCGGGTTAGGGGGGTCAGCCAGAAGAGGAGGAAGAACCTAGGTCGGAGAGGATGAGGGAGAAGTCTGTTATCGGTACAAGTTCAGATAGTAAATTTAGAAACACCACCGATCGAATACAAAGACTGATATGGGTGTGAAGGAACTCAAGAGTTGCACACAACCACCAAGTGAATTCAAGAGGAGTGTTTTAGGGTTACAAAAGTGATATCCCCTCTCTTGTTACAAGGGATCCTATTTACAGGGAGAGAAATAGAGATTAGTGTAGTTATAATTTTGCCCTTAGGTTTAACCTACTTCAGAGGGTATTTCAGTCATTTACTCCACACAGCCCCCGCTACGTCTGGGACCCTAGGGTTAGTCCGGGGTTGGCTCCAGACCCTTTCAGGATCGGCCTTGTGTACCTCGTCCGGAGTTAGCTTTGCATATCTTGTTTGGGGTTGATCCCGGACTCTCCTAGGATCGATCTCGTGCGTACTTCATCCAGGGTTGACCCCAGGCCTTTCTAGGGTTGGTCTCGCATACTTCACCCGGAGTTGCCCCCGAACCCTCGTAGGGTTGATCTCACGTACGTCGCCTGAGGTTAGCCCCGGACCTTCCTAGGGTCGGTCTCACGTACTTCGATTGAGATTGACTTCGGACCCCTTTAAGGTTGACCTTGTGTACCCTAATCGGGGTTGGCTTTCCAATATCGTTGTCTCGAATCGAACGTGTGCCCGAGGTAGCGTGGAGATCCTCCCCCCACCCAACAAAGTATCTGGCGGAGGACCGCTGATGAAGCCGGCACGCGCCTGCCTGAACCTCAGCCATGTAGCCTGCCGAGACGAACCAGTGCTATTCAACTTGGTACTACTATTGTTCATATCACCCCTGGTTTCTGCTTGCTTTTTTAGGATGGTTTACTTTTGATTTGGATGCTGTTTTAGCATGGTAACTTTAATACTGTTAATTAACACTGCTAGTTAATCACTTGGGCGAACTGACTATATGGTGTTCGTCTGATGGCGAAATTAATTAATGAAATCAACAACTAGGTATTTTCATCATACATTTAAAACATACATTAGAGACTATACATACACTATATGTTCAAATTTCCTTTACAGAAGTAGAATATTGCAATATAGAAATTGTACAGTTGTCATATTGACAAAAGAAAAAAAAAGGCACATATCACAACTAAACAAAAGCCTAAGAAGGATTAAGCCTCCAGTAAGCATCAACCCAGCGATCGATACGTCCACATAAACATGCAAAGCAGCAATTTGACTGAAAGCAGATAACTTCTTTGATCTAAGCATTTAAGCCAAAGGGGACTAAAGCAGATAATTTGTTTGGTTTAAGCTACTCGGGGTGAATTTTGCAAATGGATTGCTCTGAAGTCTGAAGGAACACCTACCAGTACAGTGAAAATATTATCATGTAGGCCGAGTACATCATACAAAATCTCAAGAGGAATGTACCATGCCGTTAGTGCTTACCTTTATATCGGTTTGCAAGAACGGGCTGCAGGAAGTAAAATGAAATGTTTAGCCAAATAAACCTTAGATCGGAACAGCGCAAGAAATAAGTGACATGTGATGCTCTGTAAATTCTGTCTGGGAACCAAAAACAATTAGACTATGCTTCATAACGAGGAACATATTTAAGAAAATTCAGTAGATCATTCTCAACTTGTAAAATAAATACGAAAGTATAAGTTGACTTAATTCACACGAACAGCAAAGCTGGACAAATAAGCCATTTGTATGAGTGGAACATTGGTTAAATTGACACATATATAGCACATGGATGGATAAATAATCAAGTATTGCCACCATAGAACTGAAGATAAATGAATTTGAACTCCTGCATATGATCAGAAAAAGGGGAGCACATACATCATTTGTAATAACAATGGTCGGAGGGCACTTTTTGGAAACTTTCTCTGCACCTTCTTTGCTTCCGAAGGAGACCTGACCAACACCAATGTCTTTCCAGCACTTGGGAGCATCATCATGCTACATGGATGGAAAAGGAAACTTTTCAGCCAGAAGTCTGAAACTACATAATAAGCAAAATTTACACAGTACTTCTGTAATAACACAAAGAATCATAGATCATAATTCTAGGGACAACAAAATGCTATATGGAAAAGAACAATGATGTGTCGTCATTCCTGCTGAAGATTCTTCTTTATGAAGAATAAGGAATGTTTATAAGACATGCACCTTTGAGTTTTCTACTTCAGATAGCAATTTTGTGATATTTGCTGAAAGAGCGTTGAAGTCATCTAGCCTCTTTAAGATCACATAACAGTAGGCCGGATCTTACTAACAAATAGGAAAGACAGATAATGGGCAGATTAACAAAAACTGCAATATATGATAGTATCCTAATAATCCTATCTTTGCAATTAAATAAAAAATTATCACGAAAAATGGTAGACGCAGCATTCCCAACGCGATATCAAAATTTTGCGTCTACATTCTTCAGATGTGCATCCTAATAAATTTCAGTCTTCAGTACTAATAGAACAAAACGAACTACCAAAGAATGGAACTTCACCTGTTCCTTATGTCACCTGATGAGAAAGGAATACTGAAGTTAAATAACTGTTCTTTAAAGGTGTGGTTCAGTTTTGATACTGACTAAATTTCAAACAAGGCAAGAGATTTGTTTTTACATTGAAACTAACGATATCATATCAAATGTAACGTTTTGGCACTATTCAAACTATACTCATGATCTGTAAATGACAACCATCTAATGTAACTCATCCAATACTACTGATAGTTCTGACACTCCACCATCTTACTTCTAGATAGGTCCCACATTTCTTAATCTTACTCCCACATCATAGATCAATAAGAGGTCTGCTTTTAAAAATGAAACGGAAAAGGGATTTTTTCATTAACACAATAGTTGGTCTTCCTTATCAATTATCAAAAAATGAGAATGGGATTGGATTTTCAGCATGAAATGACAACTGGTAAGTTATCCTACAATAGCATATAAAGGTATGAGGTACTAATGCACTTCCGAATTAGAAAGTGAAGCTCTACATCATATATATACGCAGATAGGTACTCGTTATCTGCTTCAATTGTTAAAACTGGAACTTGGAAACATCGCCAGCGTGAAATAGAAATATTAGCCATTTGGAGGACATGTTTCTAATATGAGGAAAATTTGCTGACCAAAAACATAGAAAGTCGACAGCTAGTGAAGTAGCCTTGTACTTAGCAGTTGCACCCCGCTTATGGCCGGCGCCGTGCGAACCTCTAATTAAGCTGCATTGTACGCTTCACCTCAGCTTTGGTCAGACATGCAGCAACCACCGTTTGCTGTGACGCCCGTGCCAATCCATCACCACTGCGGTAATAAAAACTATTATCGTCGAAAGGCAATATCTCCCAGCCGTGGAACCTGAGAACGGCACGGCAATATATATATCTTCCTCGGAATCCAGGGGTCGTATCGTATGTACTCCACGGTCTCATCGTCGAAAGGCTCGCGAGATTGAGGCCACTCAAACGTGCAATCCTCAAACTACACACATAATCACGAACGAAATGACCATGTCAAGTCAAGTCAAAATTAAATCACTTGGTTGCTGATGATGAGCATGTCAAGCTGAAAAACTGTCAGACTCACGCTCGCAGGAAGACAGTGTCCATGATCAATTGGAACCAGCGACAGGCCGCATCCTTCCTCTCTGTGCAGATCAAGATGTTACCAGCATGCCTATCTGCATTGGCCAGCCTCGCGTCCAGGACACAGATCTTGTGAACCTCCCATGTCCTCGCAGCTTCCACGGTTCTTCACGAACGCCTGCAAGGGTCCGAGCTTGAACACCGGCTGGTTACTCAGACTCGTCGCTCCGCGAAGCTACGCATGACCGGGGGGCAACACCAGCATTTAGCTCACTCCCCATCGGCGTCCTCACCCACATCCCGTGCCCACCTCGCCAATTAATAACGGTGCCGCGCGCCATCTGATCTGCTTCACCTCACACCACACCACGCTGTCGCTGCTGCTGTCCGCGGCCGAACCAACTCTCTCCCCCACTCCCGAACGGCTATGGCGTCGCCGTGCACGCTCAGCCCCCTCCTCCTCCTCCTCCTGCTACTGCCTCTCGCCGCCGCCTTCTCCACACCCACGCGGACGCGGTACCAACCGCTTCTCGCCACCCCGCTCTCCGCCGCCCCGGCCACTCTTCAGCAGCTCTTCGACACCAGCCTCGCCGCCGCGGCAGACAACGGCGCTCGTAACAACGCCTCCACCCTCCACTTCCGCATCGCCCATCGCGAGGCCTTCGCGCTCAACGCCACCGCGCCGGACCTGCTCGCGCACCGCCTGGCGCGGGACGCCGCGCGCGCCGGGGGGCTAGCGGCGGCGGTCTCGGCCAATGGGACTCGGTGGCGCAGCGGGTTCGCGGCGCCCGTGCTGTCCGGCCTGGCGCAGGGCAGCGGGGAGTACTTCGCGCAGCTCGGGGTGGGCACGCCGCCCACCGCCGCGCTTATGGTGCTCGACACCGGCAGCGACGTCGTTTGGCTGCAGTGTGCGCCCTGCCGCCGCTGCTACGCGCAGTCCGGCAGGGTGTTCGACCCGCGCCGCTCCCGCTCCTACGGTGCCGTCGCCTGCGCCGCGCCGCTCTGCCACCGCCTCGACTCCGGGGGATGCGACACGCGCCGCAACTCCTGCCTCTACCAGGTCGCCTACGGCGATGGCTCCGTCACCGTGGGGGACTTCGCCACCGAGACGCTCACCTTCGCTCGGGGCGCGCGGGTGGCGCGCGTGGCCATCGGGTGCGGCCACGACAACGAGGGGCTCTTCGTCGCCGCAGCCGGGCTCCTCGGCCTCGGCCGCGGCAGGCTGTCCTTCCCCACGCAGATCGCCCGCCGCTACGGCCGCAGCTTCTCGTACTGCCTCGTGGAGCGCACATCCTCGGTGAAGCCCTCCTCCCGCTCCTCCACCGTAACCTTCGGCTCCGGTGCGGTGGTCGCAGCGCCCGCCGCGTCCTTCACCCCAATGGTCAGGAACCCCAAGATGGCAACTTTCTACTACGTGCGCGTCGTGGGCTTCAGCGTCGGCGGCGCGCGCGTCCAGGGCGTGGCCGAATCAGACCTGCGGCTCAATCCATCCACGGGCCGCGGCGGCGTCATCCTGGACTCGGGCACGTCCGTCACCCGCCTCGCCCGGCCCGTCTACGCGGCCGTGCGCGACGCGTTCCGCGGTGCCGCCGCGGGGCTCCGGCTGTCCCCCGGGGGGTTCTCGCTGTTCGACACGTGCTACGACCTGAGCGGGCGGAAGGTGGTGAAGGTGCCGACATTGTCCGTGCACTTGGCCGGCGGCGCGGAGGTGGCGCTTCCCCCGGAGAACTACCTGATCCCGGTGGACACGAGGGGCACGTTCTGCTTGGCGTTCGCGGGCACCGACGGCGGAGTGTCCATCATCGGCAACATACAGCAGCAGGGCTTCCGCGTGGTGTTGGACGGCGACGGCCAGCGCGTCGGCTTCGTGCCCAAGAGCTGCTAATTGAGGTGAAGACTTGAGAGTGTGTGTTACCAGTACGTAGTTAAGCTGAGTTAAGCGGCTTCGTTTTAATTCTTGTGACGAGTAGAAAAGCGCTGCGCACAAGTGGCCGCGACGGCAGGTGCGGTGCTTGCTTGCTGTGTTTCCTGTTGTTTCATTTGGCGTGGGAACAAGGCAGCTCAGCTAGCCTAGAATGGGTCTGTTCTTGTTTTTGTTACGACTTATGATTTTTAGTTAAAATTTTTAAATTTTAGCTGTTTATAACAGAGATTACGAAGAGAGAGATACTCGCTTGCGATTTTAGATGGTACAGATATTGGACTTTTAACGTGTACTATGATTAACTTGTAAACTCCATCTTAAAAAATACTCCGTTTGAAAGTTAGGTATTGTAATAAAAGCCAAAAACCGTTTTGAAAAGCTGAAAAAAAACAGATCCAATATTTGCCACACGCACCCACCGTTACCACAACCGATGGATCCGTTTCTGCGGCTGACAAGAGTAACAGCTTATAAAGAAGTTGTACGGAAAGTGTGATTTTAACCGATTTAAATAAAGTTACTATAGTGTCTAGTGTAATAGACTAGTACATCACTCTGTTTGAAAGCTATATATTATATAAAAGCTATTTTACTTTAGAAAAGTTAGAAGCTAAAACCGAAAATAAAAGATCCAATATGAGTCAATGAGATCCGTCATTACATGCGGTGGGGCATCTACATTGCATCGTGCATGGGTAGGCCAACGTGTATCGTGCGGCCTACTCCAACGCTTAACTTCTACCGCTAGTATCGAAACTCAGCTTGAAAATATCACTTTAGCTTTTTTTTAAAAAAAATATAGCTCTGAACATTACTTTTTGCAAATCTGGCCCGCGGCTATAGCTAACCTACCATGGCGGTAGTACACCTGTTTCCACGCATGATAGATTTGTAGGAGGAGGTTAGATTTGTAAAAATGAATATTCAGACTCTAAATTTGAAAAACAAAATTGGCTAGAGTGATATTTATGTGATTGATTTCTAGTATTGTATGGCCATGACCACGACGCTGTACACCTGTTGCCACGCACGATAGGTCTGTAGGAGGAGGTTAGATTTGTAAAAATGAATATTCAGACTATAAATTTGAAAAACAAAATTGGCTAGAGTGATATTTATGTAATGAATTTCTAGTGTTGGAATTTCAACTCCCGCTAATTTCTTGCACGCAATGATATACTTTTTCGAAGTATCAATCGCTCCCTCTTTTCTTCTTATTTCTCTTCCTCTCCTCTCGTTTTCCCTTGCCTCAATTACATGACTATTGTGCCTTATAAAGACTAATTTCAAGCCTAGCACTCGGACTCATAATCCTACTTGGATTCCTATTTCCTTTCTCTACTCCTATACGTATACTTTGTAAATACTAAACAAACTCTCTAAAAAATAAACTAAGCATACTAAAACAAGATTAACTCTAACATCTAGTATTATATGGCCATGACCATGACACCATTGATAAATGTTAACACTACTCCACTGCACGTACTTCGCATGCATGGGTTGTATCACCTTGCTATTTCAATATATATACTGTTCAGGGGTAGTTGCTACTGACAAATAAAAAAATTTAGATACATGCCACTATAGATTGTCTATTTTTGATATATGCCACTACTCAATCATAAAAATTAGACATATACCATTATAAAAAAATTAATTCCACAATGCCCCTCCTTCCTCCTCTCTTTTTACCCTATCATTCCTTCCCTCCTCTCTCTTCATAGCTACCTCCAAATTCGGCCACCTTTAAAGCCAGTGTTGCCTGCACCTCCACGCACTCACCTTTCCCACCACTATCCCCTCATTGTGACGATGTCAATGGCTCATCGCTTGCGCCACAAGATAGGAGAACGATGGCTAGGAGCTTACAGGCGAGGCTAGTTTGTTGTCTTTATTTTTGGCCATGGCGGCCATGGGAGGATGGCGGATTGGTAAGGAGTGAGAAGAAGGCATAGAGGAGGAGGAAGGACGGCAATTTGGTTTAGAAAAATTCATGATGGCATATCTCAAAGCAATGCAACTCTGTAAATGGTATGAAACTAAGAATGAACTTTGTAGTGATATATTTTAAAATTTACAATTTTAGGGTGGCATGTATCTAAATAACCCAACCTATTAAAAAAACTCATTGCACTTGTATTGCATGTGGGCCCAGGTGTTATCCTTGAGAAACTTTTCCTTTTTGAGAAAAAAGAGGACGAGTGTACACTGGAGTAGTGGCTGATGGGCGTTATTTTTGGCCATGGCGGCCATGGGAGGATGGAGGATTGGTAAGGAGTGAGAAGAAGGCATAGAGAAGGAAGGATGGCAATTTGGTTCAGAAAAAATCATGATGGCATATCTCAAAGTAATGTAATTCTGCAATAGTACAAAACTAAGAATGAACTTTGGCATATCTCAAAGCAATGCAACTCTACAATGGTACGAAACTAAGAATGAACTTTGGCATATCTCAAAGCAATACAACTCTGCAATGGTATGAAACTAAGAATGAACTTTGTAGTGATATATTTTAAAATTTACAATTTTAGAGTGGCATGCATCTAAATAACCCAACCCATTAAAAAAACCCACTGCACTTGTATTGCATGTGGGCCCAGGCGTTATCCTTGAGAAACTTTTCCTTTTTGAGAAAAAGAGGACGAGTGTACGCTGGAGCATCGGCTGATGGGCGTGGCGTGATGGGCCAGGCCCAGTGTAGACCGACCCAGAGCAGATTGCTGAGCAGCCCGGATTGGTGAGTCAGCCGTTGTGTCTGTAAGGGCGTTCCCGTCATTCCCCCTGCACGTGGGCCCGGTGCTCAGACAGCCGTGGGGTCCGCCCGATGGGGTAGAATGGTAAATAATAATCACGCCCTGCGCTCTGCACTGCAAGCCAGCGAGCCTAGATTTGGACTGTTGCGTGCACATCGCTACCCAACACAGGAATTGCGTATGTCGATGGCATGTGGGTCCGCCCATTCGTCCAGGCTTGTGTTTGAAGGAGTGTCAGTCAGTGAGCCTCCTCTCCTTCCCCACACCTCGTCCTCTGCATTTTCGCTACGTGTACCCAGCAGCTTGCAGCCTCACGGCGGTCGTGGAGTAACCACATTGACTTTTTGTTTATGCAAAGCATACTTTGCTCTTCCTGATTTCTTTCGTGAGGATTTGTCCTCTTCCTTCCTGTGTCTTTTTTAAAAAATATTTTACAATACAGCCCTTAGGATATGTTGGCTTAACATATTATTTAATCTATTCATACAAACATTTATTAAGCTGTAATATCTTCCAAATCCTCATTTAGTGTTTGTTTCTACGTCTTTTATGAGAATACTTGGTTAAGTTACCAAACTAGACTTTACATGACTTTTAATGACAAAAAGCAATAAAATAATTACGTGTGACGTTGTAAAATCATATACTTTAATTCTTATAGTGTGCACCATATCATGATCTCTCACACTAAGAAGCCACATCCTATAAAACTCATCAGGGGTGCGTCTAGCAAATTGGTTGAGCAGCAAGAGCCATCCCCATTTCTTTTACAGCTGTTTTGTTCCATTTCCTCAGACCATTTCATTCCTTCTCTCTCTACTCAGTAGTGACCTAACTTTAATGCTGCTTGCTTCCCTTCCACTGTTGCCCCCTTCTTCTCCAATCCATCCCCAACATTGCCGACCTCCCCCCGGAGACAACCAGCCTCCCATGGCCGTCTCCACCCCGTCCACACTGACGCAGCGAAGGAACTGAGCCAGAAAGCCAAGAGCTGGAGCTGGAGGAAGAGGAGGAATCAACAAGTCGGGGTAGTCCCATTAGTACTACTCCAAGAGCCCAAGAGGTGATCACGAAGGGCTTCTCACCAACCTGGGACACCCCCTCAGAGGTTGCAATGACACTGATCTCTCTCCTCTTTCCCCCACATCTTCTTTTCCCTCTTTTTTGTTTGGTTGGCATTGGAGCAGAGTGCCATCTTTGGTGTTGCCTCTGCTTGGAAGCTACTCTAGGTGGCATGGTGTGAGCTATTCTTGGGTCCTTTTTTATCCAATGTGGTTGCTATCCCTTCAAGATTGATTAGATTGGGTTCCTTTGTGGGGTAGTGAGGAGAGCAGCTTCAAAATTAGATCGAATCTTTTCAAGGAGGGCTAGAGTGGAATGTTTGCATTTTTTGTTGTACATTTCTTGTGATTTGTAGGATTATTTTGTTTTCCTCCACCAAGGTGCGATTTTTCTCCTCGTTCGCTCTCATCCCTTTGTTCCTAACTAATGCGTGTGTTCTTGATCTGGCTGTACACTTCCAGGAGTTAATAGATGTATTGTTTGGTGTTAGTAGTGTTCCCCTTGGGAGGGGCAGGTAGTCGATAAACAATTCGTCATTGATGCTTTGCTTGCTTTGCTCATTCAATCCATTTCACATGGACTTTTCACTTCATGTTCCTCACATTTTCCCTTCTTTTGGTATTTCAGTTGAATAATGATTGCTTTGTGCGCTATAGGCCAGCTTATTATTGCTGTACTTTTCTTATGCTAATTCAGATATGTATGGTTCAATGTAGATGCAACTCTCCTCCCATTGCCAATGCAATGTTCTGATCTTACTTTGAGCCTGTCTTGCTTGCTTTCTTCAGTGAAGTGCTACATTGGTGATGATATGACATCTAACGGAATGGATGCTAAGCTAACATTGCATTACTGATGCTGCTGTGTAGGTTGCTGACAAATAAAGATGGCGACAGGCGAAACCCTACGTGCAGAGCTATCATCCAGGACGCCACCTTTTGGTCTGAGGCTGTGGATTGTGATTGGCATCAGTATTTGGGTGGTAATTTTGTTTATACTAGGTTTCATGTGCTTCTGGTCTATATATCGGAAGAAGGCGAAGAAGTCTTTTGATAAGATCCCAGTGTCTCAAATCCCGGATGTCTCCAAGGAGATTGCAGTAGATGAAGTGCGGGAGCATGCTGCTGTTGAAAACTTTCGTGTGCATGAAAACCATGCACTGGCAGCACAGGACAAACATTATGAGAAAGACTCAGGGAAAATGCTGGCACACTTGGTTAGGAGCAAATCGAGCGATGCTGATAATTTGAGCCAATGCAGCTCAGTGTACCAATGTGATAGGGCTGGTAGTTCATATTCTGGTGATGAAGGCAGCTCAGGCAATGCTAGGAGGCAGTATTCTCAATATGCAACTGTCTCTGCATCCCCTCTGGTTGGTCTCCCGGAGTTTTCACATCTGGGTTGGGGTCACTGGTTTACACTGAGGGATTTGGAGCATGCAACAAATCGGTTTTCTAAGGAGAATGTCATCGGAGAGGGTGGGTATGGGGTAGTTTACCGTGGTCAACTAATAAATGGAACTGATGTTGCAATAAAAAAGCTTCTTAATAACATGTAAGAAGCTCTGTTGATTTTGACCCTAAAGGGCAACTCTTTCTTTACAGAACTTAAAATAGTATGCTATCCTCTTTGTGATGGTTTCAGCATATTGATTGTGTTTTGGTATGGTACTGCAGGGGCCAGGCAGAAAAGGAGTTCAGGGTTGAAGTTGAGGCTATTGGCCACGTCAGGCATAAGAATCTTGTCCGCCTTCTGGGATACTGCGTTGAGGGAATCCATAGGTGAAGCTATTTTCAATCACTTGCACTGATGGACGGCTAGCTTTTTTTTTCTGCTGTCACATTTATTTACTTGCATAGGATGGCTACTGATTTATATCTACTTGCACTTGCTCAGTGGCTTCTTCACAAGAAAATCTTCTCCACCCTTTCAATGATTTAACACTTGATTAAAATTTGAGAACAATGCATGTGCCAAAGTACATTCATTCTGCTAATTGAAACCACCTTCTACATATGTTTTCTGCATGATATTTGAGATCTGATTGCTTGTCAATAATTTATCGATTAGATTGTTATCATTATTTAAAAAAAATCCAACGTGGAATGACTTGCAGCCAAATACTTAATGTGGCATTCTCTCAATTTTTTCGATTTTGCTTTTTGTTCACTGCTTCATTTTATGGAAATTATGACTTAGGTTGATATCTCTACTGAAGTATTGCTAATTGCCAGGTATCATTCACAATTAACAACCCTATTAAACTCTTAACTGTTCAACCATCTATTACTCATGAAAGACAGATCGACAGATTAGCTTTAAATACCTGAGCCTTGATGAGTTTTGGACCAAAAAACATAGTTTTGTAGATGAACAGAATGACATTGTGGAAATGTGGTTAACAATACTCGAACAGAAGTTTGTTTCAAAGTTTGATCAGCCAAAATACTGTACATAGGTTTTAGTAATAAATTTTTTATTCTTCAATTGTTATTTCAGAGGCATATCTGGCTAAGGAAATGGAGTGTTCCATTGAACAAAACATCCACCATATTTATGGTATTGATTTGAGAATTGTTCATGTAACCAACAGCGATGTATTCTGTACTCCAGTTCATGATAAATTGAACATATCAGCATCATGCTGCTTGTTTTAACTTTCTATTTCACTACATACCCGGAAATTAGAGGTTTCTATGCGAATAGTTGATCTTCATAGTGTTTGCTTATGCTTTCTCCATCTAGGTTCAGCTCTGTTGTTAAACATTTTTATGGTGAATGTACATCGTGCAAATCTATCTTCTTCAGATGCATCATATGGTTTTGTACCCTGTTTCAGCTTTGATCCCATCACTTAATTTATTTCTATTCAGGATGCTTGTGTATGAGTACGTGAATAACGGGAACTTAGAACAGTGGCTTCATGGTGCCATGCGGCAACACAGTGTTCTTACTTGGGAAGCTCGAATGAAAGTCATTCTTGGAATTGCTAAGGCGTAAGAGATTCACCTCTTTGCCCTTTATATATGCGTTTAGTTGGGTAAGACATTTTCTGTAACTAACTAAATGATATACAGGCTAGCTTATCTACATGAAGCAATAGAGCCAAAAGTTGTGCACCGTGATATCAAATCGAGTAATATCCTAATTGATGAAGAATTCAATGGAAAACTTTCTGATTTCGGATTGGCTAAGCTTTTGGGTGCAGGGAAGAGCCATATCACAACTCGAGTTATGGGAACTTTCGGGTATGCTCTCTCTCCCCCCCCCCCTCTGAGTACTTGGCTTTAGTCACAGGAAATGTGTGGTATTCATATACAGTAGGAGATTTTTTATGCTGAGTACTTTATTCTCCATGTATTAAAGCAGTTAGCTTTATGGGAGCTTGACCTGGAAACAAGCACTTATCATATGTTTTGCCATCATTTCAGGTATGTGGCACCTGAATATGCCAACACAGGTCTGTTAAACGAGAAGAGTGATGTGTACAGTTTTGGTGTGCTGCTACTGGAAGCAGTGACTGGGAGGGATCCAGTTGATTATGGTCGGCCCACCAATGAGGTGAGCATATATTCGACTATCTCAGGTGTATCATGCATGCTACAGCAGTCCATACAATTTGTTTCGGGTATGGGTGTCTCGTATTTATGTCTAGTAGCCCTTGTGTTACTTTGGCGAGGTTTTTTTTCTTTAATTTGTGTGTAGCTATAACTTGTCAGCTACTGATGTTAATTAACTATAACATGGATGCCTTGCAGGTGCATCTAGTGGAGTGGCTCAAAATGATGGTTGGCGCGAGAAGAGCTGAGGAGGTAGTGGATCCTGACATGGAGGTAAAACCAACTACTCGGGCTCTTAAGCGTGCTCTTCTAGTGGCCCTGAGGTGCGTGGACCCAGATGCTGAGAGGAGACCCACTATGGGTCATGTTGTTCGGATGCTCGAGGCAGAAGATGTCCCGTCGCGGGAGGTTGTATTCCTTCTTCTTTGATCCCCTAACAAACATCATGTTATATCCTGGCTATAAACCTGGAGCTTTTGCTGTAATCCTATGAAGGACCGGAGGAGCCGAAGGGGCCACAACGGCAATGCAGACACCGACTCCAAGGCAAGCTCAAGTGAGTTCGAGATAAGCGGCGATCGAAGAGGAGACTCAGGACCATCTGCGAGATTTCAGCCCTAAGAACAGGGATCGTGGCCAAGAGAACTCGACCTCAGACCGGCTAGTCGTGGAGTGGTATGTGGATGGCTGGTAGAGGATTACAAGGGACATGTTTCTGGAGGGCATTGCATTTTGTTGGTGGTAGCGAGAGAGCAGTGTCTGATCGATCCCCTGAGACTTGCTGTAATTTCCATTCAGTATTGTGCTGGTCCAGCAGCTTGTACAGATTTTTATCTTCTTTTCTGGTTGTTGGCTAGGAGCTCTTGGTTACCAGTACAAATCATCATCAACTCTGTAGTCATTTCTGGGTGTCTTGACCATCATCAACCTGTTACTGTTAGTACTTGTTTTCTTTTGCCAAGATCTATCAGCTATATGTCAATATATGTAGAACCTAGCTAGCAAGCATTGCCCGCTGCTGTCGTGCTGCCATATGCTAATTCTGAGGGAAGGAAACCTTCGGTGATGGAGAGGCGAACAACTGGCTGCCGAATGCTGACAACCATCCACGGCGGACGGCCATAGAATGGATGGGCCGCGCGGCGACTGCTGTTTCTTGCACTGGGCCGAGTGCTATTCCCTGTGGAGCCCATTGATCCACCCGCGAGCTCGGAAATATCTCATCATCATCCTATCCTACCTACACAAACACAGCCGTCTGCTCTCGCCTCGCCTAAACCCCAACCCTTCCCAAATCTCTAAAGAGAAGCCCTCGCTATGGCCGCCGCCGCCATCCACCGTGCCGCCCACCCACTCCGTTCGCTCGCCCTCTGCCCCTCCAGGTCCCGCTCTCTCCTCCACCTTCTCTCTCATGGCCGCCCCCTCTCCTCATCCTCCGCGTCCTACGCCTACCACCCTTCCTCCTCCGCCGCCGCCCCCAACCATGTCCACCAGCCCCAGCAGCAGTGGGCGCCGCATCGCCAACCTCCTCCCGGCCCCCCTCCCCAGTGGTCCCCGCAGGGCCATCCGCCGCCGCCTCCGAGGAACTACCAGCAGCAGGCGCCGCCCCCACCGCGCCACAGCTATGGACCCCCTCCTCCCACTCCGCCCCCGCAGCATCAGGCGCCGCCGCCGCCTCAGCCTGTGGCGGGGCCGGCGGAGCTGATTGGGCTGTCCCGGGAGGGGCGGGTGAAGGAGGCGGTCGAGCTGCTCGACAAGGGGGCGCGCGCCGACCCGCCCGCCTTCTTCGAGCTAGCCGCCGCCTGCTCCAACCCCAAGCTGCTCGAGGAGCTCAGGAAGATCCACGACTTCTTCCTTCGCTCCCCCTTCCGAGGCGACCTGCAGGTCAACAACAAGCTGCTCGAGATGTACGCCAAGTGCGCCGCCATGACCCACGCCCGCAGAACGTTCGACCATATGCCTGACCGCAACATGGACTCCTGGCACATCATGATCGACGGCTACTCGGTGAACGGGCTTGGGGATGAAGCGCTGCAGCTGTTCGAGGAGATGAAGAACAAGTATCGCATTGCACCGACCCGGCACACGTTCGTGCTTGTGCTCAATGCTTGTGCCAACTCAGAGGCCATCGAGGAGGCGTTCCTGTACTTTGATGCCATGTCCAGGGACCATGGCATTGAGCCTGGTGTGGGGCACTATGTTGGGATCATTGAGGTCTTGGGCAAGTCGGGGCATCTCAACGAGGCTGTGGAGTACATTGAGAAGCTGCCATTCGAGCCCACCGCCATGGTATGGGAGTCACTCTTGAACCTGGCACGCATTAATGGTGACATTGACCTTGAGGACCGGGCAGAGGAGTTGCTGGTCTCACTTGATCCATCCAAAGTTAATCCTAAGAAGCTCCCAACCCCACCTCCAAAGAGGCGCCTCGGAATTAACATGCTTGATGGGAGGAACAAGCTAGCGGAGTATAGGCTGCCACCCAAGATTGAAAAGAAGGTGGTGAACGAGCAGCGGTATGTCCCAGACACAAGGTATGTGCTCCATGACATTGATCAGGAGGCGAAGGAGCAGGCATTGCTGTACCATAGTGAGAGGCTGGCAATTGCCTATGGTTTGATCAGCACGCCGGCAAGGACTCCACTTCGCATCATTAAGAACCTCAGGATATGTGGGGACTGCCACAATGCCATCAAGATCATGTCGAGGATTGTAGGCAGAGAGCTCATCGTGAGGGACAATAAGCGGTTCCACCATTTCAAGGATGGGAAGTGCTCTTGTGGCGATTATTGGTGAACATGGCTCCTTTCGAGTGAATCCTATGATCTGAATGCGGTTTGTCATTGAACTTATGTTCTGATTAGGATTGCTGCCATCCTATATATGATATGTTGACAGCCATGCTTTTAGCACATAAGCAATATTAAGATATCTGATAGTAGTGTTATTACTCTCCCCTCCTTAAATACCTGGAAGGTATTGTATGTTACAAACGCTTAAGGTCCTTGGTAGCCAGTAGCACTTTTATGCAAAACTATCACTTCTCGATGCACAAATTAATCCATATATTCTGTCTCCGTATCGATTTTATGGTTTTTATGGGATTCCTATATTAATGGTAGACGATAACTATATGGTCGTAAGAGGTTAAATTCTCTCTCTCTCTCTCTCTCTCTCTCTCTCTCTCTCTCTCTAGGATTAATAAACCAAAACGAGTTTTGTATATTTGCACACATATTCTTTCCTTGTGTGTGCTCTATTTTGGACTAGTATATGCAATTGGACTAGGATTTTTATTACTGCCATCACCATTGCTTTGCCCACCTCACCAGACCCCACCCAGTCCACCTGTATCTACCTGAGATGCGTCATCTGAACAATTCATAGAGATATTAGGGCAGCAAAGACCATCAGTTTTTGATATTGCTATGGGAAGTATTTGTCGGGGTTTTGTACTTGGTACAGAAATGTTTTTTTTGTGTTTACTAATTGTTTTCGGGAAAGTTTATGGAACAATAAAAAGTTGGAGCTGATAAATTAGAAGTATTTTTTTCATGGAATTAATTGTGCTATTGCTCAAAAGGTCCTGTTTCTGAAGGGCTTCAAGCTTGTCGGGGTAATAAGAAAGATACTACTGTTTGTCTAATCAATGATTAGCATTTTTAAGAAATCATAGCATACTACTATTTAGGGCTACATACTCCTGCCGTAAGCTCTTTTGTGAGTATCCATATGCTCTTTTAGATAACGTAGTCTTAAGTTGTATCGAATAGGAAGTGCCAAAGCTAGGGGCTTTCCTTCTGCTCTACTCTTGTTTTTCCAAAAAAAATACCAGGTGAGGTAGCAGGTGGTTTTTGATTTGTGACAATCCTAAGAGTGGCATTTGCTTTGCTCTGATGCCTTTCTAGAGACTGTTATTTCCCAAAACAATGAAGACTATCGGATGCATATAGCTACTTAGGCATGTAGTCGGGAGCCACATTTTGAAGTTGGCATGAAGAATTTCAGGTATAGCAAATCGTGCAGCCTTGAATCATATTTTAGCTCTCCTCAGAGAAGCAGTGATGGTGCGTTTTGTGCCATGCGTGTTGGTAATTTGTTCCATCTGCCGCAGAGCACGTTTCAAACTCTTTTAACTGTTGTTCAAGACCGGCCTGGCCAATCTTGCTGGAGCTAAATTGATGTGCATGCAAAGCTAGAGGTGGATGTCAATTTCCCCCCCTATTGCGCATTTTGATAAGTTCTTACTTGCTTGACAACAATATATAGTAGCATCAACGACTTACTTGACAATGCATGGATGCAGTGAAATCGTGTCACGGCGACTAGGATGAGGAGAGTAAAAGTAGAAAGGGAAAGAAAATCATTGAGCCCAAGGCGGGAAACATAACCAGAGGCGTGGGTGGCGCGGAGAGCCGTGGGTGCAAGTCAAAATGTTCAGTACCTCGCCGCATAGGTTTTGTGTTCCGGTATGGACGATTGCGGCAAGTGACGATATATAGGCCATACGGCGGCGCCGGTGATGATGTTCCCGTCCGTCGTCGTCGAAATCGCCAATCCCGTCTTTTCAACCGCTTCTGGGCCGCCTCCTAGCAGCTACGTACTAGTTGCTACTGTTCTGTTTTCAACGCTAAGCTAGATGCATGCCACCCTACAGTTGCATCCAATTCCATGTTCGATCAGAAAGCCTTCTACATATGTAGTCTCTGGCGATTTCGACTCCCAATCATTGCACGTGCTTAGGGAGCTAGCAGCCTGATTGCCGCCCCAGCATATATTCCAAAACATTACGAGTTTTTTTCCCCTTTTTTTTCCTTCTCATCGGCTAATGTTGGCGAATGGCAGTCATATCGCTACCTGCATCCGGCCTGCTCGATTCGCTGGCTGGCTGCAACGCTAAAATATGCCAGAGACGACGGGCGATCGAGAGCGAGAGATGATAAGATCGCCATAAAAGCCCCTCCTGGTACGTACTGGCTGCTGCTCTGCTACTGGAGGAGCTGGCCTGGTTACACCATCATATATATAGAGTTCGTTGGGCTGCCATACGATCATGCATGGCCGCTGCCTTTGCAGACTAGACTACAGCGCACCGCACACAGACCGACCACATGCAGCGAGTCAGCAATGGGTGGCCACCACAGCACGGGCCGACGAAAATGATGCTTATCTACATGCATGCAGATCATGAGCGCTCGCCCCTTCTAGCTCTAAATCTTGCCTTCTATGCATCCATCTATCTGAAGATATATCTGTTAGTTATAGATTCACATATTTCTTTGATTTGTCCTTTCAAAGGGGGAAAAAAAGTACCTCAGCTCCACCCACATACAGGATCTGTTATTTGGGCTGTGTCTAATGAATAGTAATCGCGAGGAGAAGATAAAAATCAAAAGTCATTTAAAAACAAAGAAGAACATGTCCATGATCTTTCAGCCTCTCTCTCTCTCTCTCAGGTAAAGTTACAGCACTTGTACATCAATCCGCTCCAAATTAAAGCTATCAATTCAAAGGTCGAGCGTGTCTCTTTAATTTGAACTGCCAAGGAGATACACTAGCTAGAACCTCTGCTGTGCTTTCTGAATCCTGGTGTCGCGTGGCTTTTTTTTTGTGTCCATCTGGAAAGGAAATCATGAAATGCATCAAGCTAGCTAGTGCGAGCCTGACGGACACAACACAAATAATTAAGGTGCATGCGGCGGAATTGCATGGCATGCAACTGCCGCATGAGTTTTGGGTAGTTGGAGTACGACGAGTGAGATTCGAATTCGATCCCTTCCCTTCCCTTGCACGTTCCCTTTATTTGGCTGCCTGCCTGTGCCATGCGGCGGTGGTCACACGACGAGGAGCTAGCTAGCAGCCAATCTTACCATTACCTCAGTCTCAACCGATAGATTTATATATAGCATAAAAGAACGCAACAGATGGAATGCCACTTTTATAATGCTATCATGGCTGTTGTTGCAACTGTACTTGTACAGTGCAAGGATCGATCTAACCTTACCATCGTATGGTGTTCAGAATGATACTGATTTATGATTTTTTTTGTATAATTGATCTATTTTTTATTATAGCTAAATTGATTTACTTGATATAATTAAATTTAAAATTTTAAAAATATAAAAAAAATATGTTAATCCATCACGAACAATGCAAATAAATATGGGAAAAAAGGCAAAAAAAAGTCCGAGAAATAAAAAAAAGACAAAATTAATGAATAGTGAAAAAAATAAAAGTTAGAATTAAGCAGTACCTTAATTTGATCCTGCTCAAATTTAAGGTGCTATGCCTTCTATACTAGTATAAAGTCAGATGATGTGTTTCCTCTGGCATCATTGAGATGGCGGTGGTTAATTAGCTCAGCGTTGCTACATCTCCGAACAAAGCATGTACAAGACCTTTGTCCACGAAATTCTTGAGAGGAAGGGATGGATTAGGAAATTTTTAAAGGATATATAGGTTGTTTCTCAACGATTTATGCGCAAAAACTCGATAATAAATGTTGACTGCTATGTGCAGTGTACATTTTGATAACGCCAGTTAAACTGCGACAGTGGTGTAGTACTAGTGCTCCTACTACTCCTCGATTTCATCTTTCCGTTTCTCGAGTAAATGTTTGAAATTTTCGGCGAAAAAACGGCATGCAATGAACCTAGCTGCGCTATGGCATTTCTAAGTTCAAACGCTTTGGTTGGAGACAGACGAGTGACAGTTGCTGCGAGTATCGAGGCATGATATAATGAAACGAAAAGCTCCTTCTTGTTAGTAGATTAAGGTCCGAGTCTTTTTGACTTTTATCTTTTAGCTGACATCGAATGAATAAATAAAAGATTTTTTTATCCTTTTGAAATGATTTATTGAGATAGTTTTTTTAAAACAGATTATTTTATCTGTATTTGTTTCGTTCAACATATCTTGCGAAACAACATGCAGTACAACAAGTATGTAGGAGGTCGAACTAGTATTGCTGGTAGCACTATTTTCCCATCATGCATGTGATGTATATATACTACATTTGTTCTTTCTTAGATGTTTTTTAGAATACGTGCAATCAACCATTCAAAACTTTGATTTCTAATACAGACAAAAGTATTTAAATTTATCGTATGGAGACATTATCACTAGATTTGTCGTTGAAAATACTTTCATGACACTATATTTTTAACAAATTTTACTAATATATAATTAGAAAATTATTGGTCAAAGATATATATTTGCAATTTATGCGCTTCAAATAAACTATAAGTATCATTAAATACTTGTCACTATGAGTCTCACCTTGTCTCCTCTCAATCATACTTGCTATACTATTGATAGTACATGTAAACACGAAATAGGATAAGGATCTCAGCTCTTGGTCACATCAAGATGAGTTCAAGCCCTGCAAAAAGAAACAAACAAGATCAACTCGGGGACTGGGAGAGCCAGCTAGTAATAGGCAGGTGGCAGCTGAGTGTTCCAGGTAGACCACGACACGTCACCAACATCCACTGTCCACCCTGGACGGAGGGTGGGCCATTAATCCGCCACGTGGGCCCACCAGGGCTGTCTGATCACGAGAGCGCGCCCTGCATGCAGTCCTGGATTCCTGGTCGTCCACTCGTGCTTTAACGTACAGCAGTGGCAAAGTTGTAGATAGAGCGAACGCTGAGGGCGAAGGTGAAAGCTGGGGCTCGACGGCGATCCGTAGTAATAGAGCTCGGAGGTTACCACCAGTCACCGGTCATGGAGTTTTAATTGTTTTTCCCCCTCCCTTCAATGGCCGTCTCTACTTCCACGCTAATCGATGTCTAGGGCTGGTGCAATTGATCGAGCCCATACGCCTCGCTCCACTCGTTGAGGAGCCAAGAGGACAAGGCAGCGGCCGGCGAGGAGCTCGTGGCTGTGTCGCCGCGGCGGCCCTTCGCTCTTACTGGTGGGTGGGTCTCCCTGTTTCGTGTTCGTGTTCGGGGCTTTTTTTTTGGCATGTTTCGACAGAGAAGGAAACTTTCGTGTTTCCGGGATGGAAATTGGAATGCGGCGCAAAGTTGGAAGCTGTGGAGAAGGCCGGGCGCCGTTCGGTTCTCGGATGGTTGGCTAAGCTAATTGGGGGCGAAATCGCCAGGGAGTCCCCGAAATCCTGAGCGATTCGGAGCAATCCAAAGCTGTTTTGCTCGATTCGGCGGGGGAAGGGGGGAGTCGGAGGCGATCTTTTTTTTTTTTTTTACCACGACGGATTCCTCATTCCTGCTTGTTTTTTCTCCTGTCCTGTGATTTGGTTTCGGACAGTTAGTGTCAAGTGGCGACTGTTAGTACCCTCGCTTCGTCTCCGGGCATTGAAGTCCCCAGAGCTAGCGGTGGTTGCGCGGCATTGTGGTTGTCTCTCTCTTTGGCGTCTCGGGTGTTTCAATTCTTACTGAAATATTTTGACACAGTAGGAGTTCTTGGTGCGGCGGTGCTCCGAGATGAAGGAGATGGCGTTGGGCTCCGGCCAGCAGCCGCAGAGCCTGGGAGCGGAGGCGGTGGTGGTGGTGGCCGTGCGCTCCGCGGTGAGGGAGATCCCCAAGACGGCCGTCGTGTGGGCGCTGACGCACGTCGTGCAGCACGGCGACACCATCCTGCTCCTCGTCGTCATCCCGCCGCACAGCTCCGGTATGGCCTCTCCTTGAGCTTTGCTACACTCCCGTGTCTTTTTTTAATTTTTGCCTTTCAACAACTGCAGCACAATGCCTTGAAATGTTAAGCTGCCCATTAGTTCGCCAATACTATAGGAATTTTCACCTGACCGTGGCTTTGTTTTTTTTTTGTTGGGCCAAGCTGACTGATGGCTTGAAACGTTAAATGTGTTCTTGTTTTTTCATTTTTAGGTAGGAAGTTCTGGGGCTTTCCACTGTTTGCAGGGGATTGCGCGAGTGGCCATAAGGCAGTGTTGAATCAGAAGTCGGATGTCTCTGAGTTGTGCTCCCAAATGATGCTAAAACTTCGTGATGTTTATGATCCGAGCAAGGTTTGGATTGGGAGCTAGCTGCAGTTGGTTCTTGACTCAACTATCCACGCCCAGCTATTTCTGATGACTCTTTCCGTAATGTGCAGATAAATGTGAAGGTTAAGGTTGTCTCTGGATCTCCTTCCGGTGCTGTGGCCACTGAATCAAAGCGAGCGCAAGCAAGCTGGGTTGTGTTAGACAAGTAATGTGACACAAAACTGCAACATCTTTTCTTCCGTATTGACATTATCCTGTGATATTTCAATCCATTATTTGCATAACCTTAACAAGTGGTGTTGTTACTCAGGGATTTGAAGCATGAGGAGAAACGTTGCATGGAAGAACTGCAGTGTAATATTGTTGTTATGAAGCGTTCCAGGCCCAAAGTTCTTCGGCTGAATCTTGTGGGGTCTCTTGAAAAGGAGTCAAAATCACCTCTCCCGCCACCGACTGAGTCGAGTGCTTCAGTTGGTAAAACTGTGAGTAACGTTAAAGAGCAGCAGAGTTCGATTCGAGGACCGGCGGTGACACCGAATAGCAGCCCGGAGTCAGAAGCACCATTTGGCAGTACCGACGTTGGAACATCCTCAGTCTCAAGCTCAGACCCTGGCACTTCCCCATTTTGTGCATCAGAAACGAACAGCTCTCTGAAGAAAGAGGCAACCAAGGATAATTTCCAGCACTCAGATGTCAATATATCTGATTCTGACAGTGAAACTTCAACTCCTCCAGCAGCCTCATCACTTCAGCCATGGATGGCTGAAATTTTACAGGGGTCTGCGTCCTCTAGATTAGTAGGAAGCCGTCCTAGAAGAACTCCTACAGCAGATGCTTTGCTTGAGAAGATATCCAAACTCGATCTCTTGACTGAAATTAGTGCAATCAGAAGCAGGTCTGACTTAAACTTCAGAGGAAATGTGAGAGATGCTGTCTCATTGTCGAGGAGTGCACCCCCTGGACCACCACCTTTGTGTTCAATATGCCAGCATAAGACGCCTGTGTTTGGAAAACCCCCACGGTGGTTCAGCTACGCAGAACTGGAACTCGCAACAGGTGGCTTCTCTCAAGCAAATTTCTTGGCTGAAGGTGGGTTTGGGTCTGTTCACAGAGGTGTCCTACCTGATGGCCAAGCAATAGCTGTTAAGCAACACAAACTTGCTAGCACCCAGGGCGATGTTGAATTCTGCTCAGAGGTGGAGGTCCTGAGTTGTGCACAGCACCGGAATGTTGTAATGCTGATTGGTTTTTGTGTTGAAGACAAGAGGCGTTTGCTAGTTTATGAGTACATTTGCAATGGATCACTGGATTCACATCTTTATGGTAAGCTAGCCTTTTTTCCCGACAAACTCAATGTGACAACTGATGAGTAGCTTAGAGAACTATGCATTTGTTTCTGCTGCGATGAATCTTCCCTTGATTTCTCATGGCCGCACCGCATTGGAACAACAGGGAGTGATATTTCTTTGAGTATAACCGTTCTAAACTATTTGTTGCACTCTTTTAGGTCGAAACAGAGAGACACTGGGGTGGGCTGCCAGACAAAAGATTGCAGTAGGAGCTGCCAGAGGTCTGCGATACCTCCATGAAGAATGTAGGGTTGGTTGTATAATCCATCGTGATATGAGACCAAACAACATCCTTGTCACACATGATTTCGAACCACTGGTATGGTAATCAACCCTCTATTGCAATATATAGGAGTCATTTTTTTATGGTAAATATATAAGAGTCATTGCTGTGTTTATTGCACTGAAAATTTGATTTTATGGTAAATTATATGAAAATGACGTGGCTATAAAATCTTGCAACTTGCCTAGATTACGTTGGATCTTGAAAACCATGCATTAAGATACATGCTAAACAAGTTGTCTTTGATCCGTGGCAACGTTGTTGTTTCTGTTTCATTATTAATGGAATTCAATATGTTGATGAATTGATCATATTATACAAGCATGATGCTGTAAATTGTGACAGATTTGTCATTCCCACTGTCATTACTGGTCTTAAGTCTTGATTGTCATTACATGGTGATATCGAAGTTTCTTCATTATGGTGTAACAGGTTGGAGATTTTGGCTTGGCTAGATGGCAACCTGATGGAGACATGGGTGTTGAAACAAGAGTCATTGGCACATTTGGGTAAGTTCTGAAATTTGGTCAGGTGCACCTTCTGAAATTTGGCTAATCTGAGCCTCTTTTCGATTATGTGCAGTTATCTGGCACCTGAATATGCTCAGAGTGGGCAAATAACTGAGAAGGCTGATGTCTACTCATTTGGGGTTGTTTTAGTGGAACTTGTCACCGGACGAAAGGCTGTTGATATTAACAGACCGAAGGGCCAGCAATTCCTAACTGAATGGGTGAGTTCACCTAGAAATTACTATCATGTATTATCCCATAAAAAACTATCATCGTTTTATTTTGGTGGTTAATGATAAGAACATATAACATATTATAGTGGTCTCTATAACTATATGGTATGAGAATGAAGTCAGTAGTGATAGTTAGTTTCCACCGTTGAACTAGGATGGCTGGTCGAGTGTTCGAAAAATCCTTTATCACTAATTGAAGAATACTTTTTAAGCAATCAACTAACTTGGAACTGGCTGTTGTTTCTCTACTTGTTCATCAACCATCAATGCAAACTGAAAGTAAATGAACATGTCTGTTTTGATCCATCGGTTCTGCATATTCTAATCTCAATCATGTTGTACTCATTTGTAACAGGCACGACCTTTGTTGGAAGAGTATGCAGTTGACAAGCTCGTTGACCCACGACTAGGGGACGGCTTCAGCGAAAATGAGGTGTACTGCATGTTACACGCAGCAAACCTGTGCATAAGGCGTGAGCCTCATTCAAGGCCGCGCATGTCCCATGTTAGTCCCACTGTACACTCTTCGTTTGTAGGAAGCTTAATTGTTGGTGTGCTTACCCTTTTTCTTTTTTGACATATCCAAAAGGTTCTCCGCATACTAGAGGGCGACATGGTCGTCGATTCTGGCTGCATCTCTGCTCTGAGCAGTGATGCCGGGAGCATGAGCCGGCGAATGCTAAACGATCAGAAGCGTTCTCAAGAGAAGAGCAGCCCAATTCAACAGGATTCACATCGTGTGGGCGAAAGAAAACACTCTTATGAGACTGAGTGCCTGGGGTCGAGATAGGCAGAACCTCTCACAGATACTAATATCCTTCAGTTGCAGAATGCAGCCAAGACAAAAAAAATTGTGCAAATTGCAGAATGCAGCCAAGACAAAAAGAAAATTGTGCAAATCACTGTTAAGAAAAACATAGAGCACCTTTACTTCTGGATTCTCTCTCTCATTCGCGCTATGCTACCCTCTTCCCTTTTCTACTCTTTTCCTTGTTTATTAACCATGTAGTGAGTAGTAACTATGGTGTCAATTGCTTTGCTGCTATATTGTGTGTATAGTGGAGTAAATGGTGGTACTAGTAGGTAGGGCTTTCACATTATCTTGAGCTTTGGGGTTAGCTCCTGTTTTGTGTATGAATGGAGGAAAGGGTGCCATCCCGAGTTGTTTATAGTGCTTGCTTGGAATCTCATTGCTTGAGAACTGAGGTCACTTTTGTGGTGCGATTATCTCTGTATTATTGTTGAATTCACGAGAGAGAGTATGAAAAAAGATATTTACGTACGATTTTAACTGATATAGATAAAGTTAAAATAATATATTAATAGATTTTATTTTAAAAAATATTTTATTTAAAAATTAACTACTATAGCAAATCAAGCTATATTATAAACCTTTCCAAACCAAACTGATGCCTCGTTTATTTGGGTTTAATCTTCTGGTTTCTGACTTATTTTTCATTATTAATAATTTTTATTTTTTCTGACTTTTTGGTATTTTTTAAACTTTTTTACTAGTCCTTTTTTCACTTATTTGTTTACATTATATGTGATAGACTAATCTATTTTTTTATTTTTAGATTTTGTAAATTAGTTATATCAAATAAATCACTGTTAATTATAGTATAATTTTAGTTATAAACACCATCAAAATTTGGTCAAACCGGATGTGATCTAAAGCCCACTCTACGGCCGCACGAGGCATTAGAAATTGTGTCGCAGTGGCACGACAGTGACACTGATCCTCTCGGAGCTTGTGCCTACCAACACGCTGGCGCTGCAAATGAACCATGATTGACTAAGGGCCTGTTCTTTTTGGCTACGGCTGATGGCTTTTTGGCTGTTTGCGATAGAGATTGCGGAAAGAGAGATACTCGTTTGCGATTTTTGATGGTACAGATATTAGTTTTTTAACGTGTACTACAATTAATTTATCGATCCCAAAAATACTCCGTTTAAAAGTTAGTTACTGTAGCAAAAGTCAAAAGCGGCTTTTAGAAACCGCAAAGAATAGGGCCTAAGGTGTCTCTTTTACTTTTGACCGTTCCTTGCCTCACCACAGTAGAAGAGTAATTTCCTTCTCTCGGTTGGGAGCCTGGGGCTTCGGCGTTCGGTTTTCGGTTAAAAGTACAGTGTAGTGGTTATTAATTTTTTTAAAAAAATTAAGGAAAACCATTATACCGTCATGAACAATACAAAAAATATAGAAAAAAAGTAAACAAGCCAAGATAAACCAAAATTAGAAGCCAATATGTTCTAAGTGGCTTCTACCTTAAATAAACTGAAAGCTAAAAAGATAGAACCTAAAGCCGTTTGGAGCAGGAATACTCGCCTCATTTTTTTTCATTCCTAACAAAGTATCCGCAGTGTTAAATATATTAAAGATGATCGTTCGCCCCGCTCCAAACAACTTCAGCAAGGTCAAGCTCAACAATGTCGGCTCGAAGTGTTGAGATAATATGATTTTTTTATCCCTAACAAAGGACGGTCCAATTCATTCTGTTATCGTCTCGTTTTTTATTACTACTTGAATACTCATACTTTGTTAGGGATAAAAAAAATTATATTATCTCAGCATTTCGAGTTGACATTGTTGAGATTGACCTACCCAACTCGTGACATCGACTCCGCCTTCGACTCAGCCGCATGGTGCCTCCATGCTCTCAGCTTTGTTGTGCACTAATAGAGCTCTGTTTTTTATTAGAGAATTTGTAGGGTGGCAAAATTTGCTTTTTTTTGTAGATTGTTTTTTTGTATTTGTTAGAGATTGTGGCTTTTAGTTTCAATTTCTCCGAAAACTGAAACAAATGGACGATTTTTCTAAATGGTTTCTCGAAATGGCTCCCCAGTTCCTCCGCCGCGTGCGCCATTCGCGTCTTCGTCCTTGGTTACCATCTTGAAAAATGCAATTAAAAATCATTAGCTGTAATCCAAAAGAACATGACCTTTTTAGGGACATGAAAGTAGGAGTTTGCATACCCATGCTTTGTTATAAAAAAAATTCATGTTATTCTAGTATGTCAAGTCGATATTGTCGAGTTGACCTGACTTGTCCAAGCCGTTAGCTCTAACTCCACACACAGGCGCATCAAGCCTTCGTGCCCTCGGGTTTGTCGTGCATCTAGTAGAGCTCTATTATTTTTTTGCTAGAGAATTTTTTGGGCGGTAGAATTTATTTTGGGTAGATTGATTTTTCTTTTAAAGTAGTAAAGATAATTATTATTTTTATCTTAAACAGTACGAGTCAGCGACGGCTAGAGAACGGTTCGGCGAGACAACACGGCGTTCAAGACAGTGTCTCACATATATAATCTCCCATAGGCAGTAAGGTCCAGCCGAATTTTAGATTCGGCCATCGATCCACGTCGGGTGCATGAATAAAACATGATTTAATCCACATCTGGGCAAAATCATTTAACTAGGCGCACACGAGTACACATCAGACAACTGAACATCGCAAACATTGTCCTATGGAAAAATAGGAGAGGCTACCATGACCAACGACACAACACTGGTGGCGGTGGGTGCACCTCGGATATACACGAGTACCAAGGACGACACAGCAGCAACACGGTACGGAAGCAGAGACGCCTCTCGGGAGGGCAGGACATACCATGCATGCATGCACCCGTTCATTTCCCACCCAGCGTGGGAAACTCGGCTTGGTCTTCAATCGCTGGAGCAGCAGCTTGTCCCCGGCCGCCGCCGCCACCATTGTAACCACCACGGAATCCCCCGCGCTCACTGCGACCCCTGCCGCGACCACGGCCCCGACCGCTGGGGTTGTAGTACCTCTCACCTTCAGCGGGCTTCAAGAATTCATTGATGCTGAGGAACTTCAGGGAGCAAAGGAAACGGGGAACAGACGCAATGGTTAGGGGATAGAACAGGGATTCTGACTACAAAAATGCCAAATACCTTGTTGGCACGGTCATCTCTTTCAGAGTTTTCTTTCTTTTTCAAGTCCTTGTCAGAGCCCTACAATCAGTTACAGGGTTTGGGTGAAAAGCAACATCAACTAAACACATGCAGAGAAAAGAACACTATGTGTGCCACTTACCAGCTTGATAAACACTTCATCAGTACCCTTTTTAATTGATAGCTGTTGCATGGACTGCAACTCCTTATCAACTTCAACTTTTCTCTCCTCAGCCTTTAGTGCAAGTAAAGCTTTCCGTTTCTCCTCCAGCACTTTCTCATATTCCTCCAAAGTCATCTCCTGATGGGATTAAATGTTATTTCACTGACTACTGTATTAGTACTTGGATGATAACATGACATGTTAACAATTTCTTATTAGTACTTGGAATTCCCTTCAACAGGCAGACATCGGATAAGAGAAACATCAGAAAGGGTGCACGCATGCTATAACAGGCGACCATCAAAATGGTAGCCATATATTAGGACTATCGAGCATCTAAGAAAACCAATGCAAAAGCACCCGAATGGCTCAGAAAAATTAAACCCAAAGGTCCCCACCAACAAACCACTCTTCCTTGCTTGTATGCAGCATGCGACAAGGGGGTATCCACTATAACTGAATGCACACTACCATAATAAAAAAAAAAAGATGCACCACAATCCTCTGAACAGATCAATTAAACAATAGAAACACTAGGCCAAAATATTGCAATAACCAACAATTCAATATATAGCAGCTAGCAAGTTTAAAGTAATGCATGCAAACTTCCAAACATTACATGAAAGAATGGATGCTGTCACAAGAACCATCTATAGGCAATGTGAAACTGAGCACTCTGGAGAGCGGATTTAACATTAACACATGGTGCCAGCAGGGAAGCAATTGTTCACTGAGGTCATGGTTAGTGGCTGACAAAAGGATTTGACCTAGTACCAAATTGTATGGGATAGAAAAATTGATAAAAGTAAAATAATACATTCTGGCAGAAGCAAATTGCATTGGGCGGAAAAGGAGCAAAACTGCAACTAATTTACTGAAAATAGGAAGAGGCTCAAAACTGAGAAGATAATGCACCTCGCAAAAGAGAGAGAGAGAGAGAGAGAGAGAGAGAATAATGCTGTTTCAAGCAGGTTAAGTCAAACCGCACTTTTGTATCACGGCAGAAAATAAATGCCAAGCAAGAAATTCTACAGTAAATAGCTAGACCATTTGGGCAATTGCATTACATTCCCTGGAATAGTATAGATGACTGAAAATGTTCTCTTTTTAGGGGGTTTAGGTCATATACCCTCCTCATAATTGGGAAATTGAGGATTTACCCTCCCCACTCAATGACATGTGGGATCATCGTAGGTCACTGACACGTGGGTCAGGAGGGTAAATCCTCAATTTCCATCTAAGTGGAGGGTATATGATCAATAATTCCCTCTTTTTATGTTTTGGATCACTAAATGGATGGCCTCTGACTTGTTTTGAATGAAACAAAAAAAACCAATAATATGTCTATTCATCATAATTGCTCAAAATATATTAAAACTTTTAAGCATTTCCTTGAACTCTTTCACATTTAAAATTATATAAGATCTAAAACCATATATTACCTACCCACGAAACGTGACATTTGGTACGTCCAGTCCAGAAATAAAGTTACCATCACCCTATTCACCAATACCAAATATGCACCCCATACTACATTCGGACACATTATAAGGCGATGAGATGATAGAATTATAGCACAAATCAGAAATATACTTTATCCTCTTCCTTTTCCTCCTCTTCACTGTCTGCACTCTTCTTGTCCTTCTCGACCTCAGACTGTGGTGCATCATCAGGTTTCTTCTCATCCTCCAACGCAGCAGCAGTGTCCTCAGTGTTGACAGTCTCCACAGTTTCCCTAATCAATCACATAAAGGGGGTCAAACACTATAACCTGATCCATCAATCACAGCCTAAAAACAAGTCATCAATCACAAAACCAAAGCTTAAATGGTCAATCTTAACTGTGCAAGGCCGTCATCTGTCACAGTTCCCCAATTGCCACGGCCAGCCCCCTCACGCTTCATCTCAGAGCCACGGCCAGTGCCACTGTGGCGTTCATACGCCCGGCGTGGACGTCCAAACTCGTCTCCAGTCTGCCCATCAGTATAGCCACCACGACGGCCACCTCCACGGTAAGGCTGACGCGGCCCGCGGCCCCTCTCTGCCTGCTTCCCCTCACCGTCTCCGCCCCGAGCGACTCCACCATCTCCAAAGCCACCAACCCCATACCCTCCCTCAAAGCCGTTGGCATCAGCATCGCCAAAGTCTCTCCTCGGACCAGTCCTGCCTCCCCGGCCGCCTCTTCCACGTCCTGGGCCACCACGCCCAGCCCCTTCGCGTGGAGGACCGTAGTTCCTTGCCTCCCTTACTGCAATCACAGAGGAGCAATACATCACGAATAGTACTAAATGAACAACAGAAAACGTGAAAATTCGCATGAAAAACAAAATTTTGCTCTGAAAAAACCCACCCAGAGATCCAACAATTCGATGATTCCACCCTTAATATACAAAAGAGAATCAAGCAAAGTATTAGAAATCGTATTAACTCACCAGCCTGCGCGGGCGACGCGGGCTTGGTGGGCAGCTTGGCCGGCGTGGCCGCCACTGCGGCCGGCTTGGGCGACGCGGTCGCCTTCTTCTCGGCGGCGGCGATTAGGTGGGAGGGGTCGTCGTTGTCGACGTCGACGAGGAGATCGAACTGGTTCTTCGACGCCATTTTCCGCAGGCGCACCACAGGCCACAGCACTATCACTCCAATTCCAAACCCCGACACGAATCTATCAAGCCAGTACCCGCGACGAGATCCCCATGGATTTGATGGAAGGAAGGATTAGGGTTTGGAGCGAGAGGTCGCAAAACCCTAGCCGCCAATTAGCTTCGCTCGGCTCTGTTCTGAGGGGCTGAAGTGGGTGTGCGCGATACAGTACGGCCATCGAATTGCCTTGCCATTTTCAGATCACAGGCTCATTACTTTATTCTTTCTACTTCGGAAATGACAGATTTGGGGCTGCAAATTGAGGCAATTACGAATATATCGAGGTGGGAGCCGAGAGTGCAGGGGTGGTTCTGTCATTTCATAATGATCAATTGCCTCGGGACATGAGCAGCGTCCTGGTTTATGGGCTTGCGAATGATTCATTCTTACTTGGGCCTTCGAAGTGAACGGGCCTAATTGAGCTCGATGGACGAGAGATCAACCACTTCGGTAATGTTATTGTTCTGACAGTTCAACACAACAAAGCCCCCGTTCTTTCGGTTCTTTTTTATGTTTGGCTTAACTGAAAGTTAAAACAAATATAATAATTTAAAATAAATTTTTTAAATAACTTTTTAGTCTAAAATTATATATATCATTTGCGTCGACATCTTCACCGTCTACTACCGTTTCAAAAAAACATAAACAAAATCATAAACCACAATCAAAAGTCATCAACCATGATCTAAAAGAACAGAGCCAAAACTGAAAGTTGTGATCCTACCATTTTGATCCTATGATCATAATCAAGTGGCAGTTGCCATGTAAATCTTATATCATGTTCCTGTGATCCGATTAGATTAGTGGCATGGCGATTTTTTTTTTCAGGAACAGTGTGGTAGCTATGGCAATATGATTACCGAGAATTAATCCAAACACCGTCCTTGAAGTTGACGGCTCCAATCATTGTTATCCACCTCACTAGTAGCAAGTCCACGTCCCTCTCGATCGGGATTGGCATTTGGCAAGACTAGCCGCACTCTCTAGCTCAAAAGTATAACACTATAACAACATATTTATAGTGATTGATGTGCGATAAATATGTGTGCAAGTCAATCTCCTTAAAGTAGCATTTTAATCTGCAACGGCAGTACTAGCATATACTACATGCATACCATCATGGCAAGGAGATGCTCTCGCTGTGGCAGCTACGGCCACAACTCGAGAACTTATTGCGTCGTCACTGCAGGCCAGAGAGAACGAGACGCCGCCGCCATGCGCCGCGGGGAAGGCGCTGGGCTAAGGCTCTTTGGGGTGCAGCTCCATGCCGCGGCTGCGGGTGCCAATTCGCCGGCCGCCTTGCAGTTGCAGAAGAGCTATAGCACGGATTGCCTGCAGCTGCAGCAGGCTTCTCCTCCCTACACTCTTGTGGCAGCAGCTTCCTTGGCCACAGTACTATTGTCGTCGTCGCTTTTGTCCATCGATGAGGGCTCCGAGAGGGCCACCGACGGTTACTTGTCCGACGAGCCTCATGGCACGGCAACCATGCGGGAGAGGAAGAAAGGTAATTGAGGCATTTTGCCACCTGCAAGTAGTTGCTGTTCTTTCTGTGTAGCTTGCAATTTTTAACGTCGAGGTACGTGCAGGAGTTCCATGGAGTGAGGAGGAGCACAGGTTGTTCCTGGTGGGGCTCGAAAAGCTCGGTAAGGGCGACTGGCGAGGCATCTCCCGGAGCTTCGTCACGACGAGGACGCCGATGCAGGTCGCCAGCCATGCGCAGAAGTTCTTCCTCAGGCAGAACAGCGTCGGGAAGAAGAGCAACAAGCGCCGCTCCAGCCTCTTCGACATGGTACATGCATAGCACATACATACAAAACTGCATACTCGAGAACCTGAATCTTTCAACTTTCTAGCGTCAATTATGTAGTAACTAGTATTGATATTTATGCTTATTTCGATGTCAGGTTCAGAATTGTGAGGGTGGAAGACTTACTTTCTCTGATCGGTCCAACTTCAAGGTCATACCTACCTCTGTGCCTCTGAACTCGATGTCCATTGGCAGGACGAGGCCTTCGTCAGAAGCATCAGTTCCAGAGCCACTAGTTCCAGCAATCAAGGAGCACGCTCATGGATACGGTCGTCACAACTTCTCTCAGCTGGACCTGGAGCTGGGCATGTCCGTGTCGATGCCATCCATGCCGTCGTCGTATATCAATTCCCAAGATCCTCAAATTTTGTCAGCAATGTCGTCATCAGGGTCAAGAGACAAGTGTGCTGCAGCTGAAGCTAATTGACAGTCATGGAGGCAGGGTTGCAGACAAAGTTTGTAATCTTGTAACCTTGTCTTGTCTAGTTACTCATTATGGTCACAATGCTGTTCACTACAACACTACCTTAGCACTTTCTGCTGCATCAATAGAAAAAGTTTTCAGCCCTTGCATCCGTATGACTCGTATCCTATACTTATCTGAACTTTTTGCCTTCGGTACGACTCATATCCTCCCATTACTTTCCCCCAAAAACAAATGGATGTTTAGTCGTATTTAACACTTGATTTGCAAAGCCAATGTTCGTTGCATCGACAAGTAACGACAAGTATGTAGTTGCAGTGCCAATGGCGATATATTGGCAAGCAATCTATAGTGGCTGCATTGTATGGCCGTGTCCTACACTCCTTGATCTGGCATATGTTCGATGTTAGGTGCATGTCCATAGTCCGGATTCACTCACACTTGTGCCCTCTCAGGGTACCAACTTGGACGCCTTTTGTTCCATGGTGCCGTCTCCTATTCACAGCTTATATAGCTTTTGTTAGTGCAAGGATGGAAACATGTCTGAACATGTTCTTCCCTCCTATTGGCCTTCTATTCTCACCCAGAAGCAGAACCAGATGTGCATTTGCCAATAAGGGATAATGGTATCTGATGCTTATGCAGCAATGACTCAAGATTCAGGTTTCATCAAATCGAGGATAAGACTCCTTTTCCTATGATATCCACAGTTGTTGGGCAAGCCTTTTGCATTATTTGCCCAAGAGCACTTCTACAACCTATCGCCACCACCGAAGGTTAAGTACTAACAAGAGAACGACAAGATGTATCATCCATACCTGAACAAGGACATAATGACATGTCGCATATACTATATGTAAACACGCACTAGCCTTACTTAGAAACAAAATGGATGCATGTGTATGTAGTCTCTTGTGGTTTAGTTCTGAAACCGAGACAGTGAGATAGACCACATCAGCATCAGATGGGATGAGTGGCCATGACACAAGGGATGTGATCCTGTATAGGATAAGGAACATGCAGGTATTTCTTGGCCTAACAATAATCCTCAGGGAAGGCATCAATATAGTATTACACCCACAAGATCTGGGGGTTTTGGACAGGCGCTGCATAAAGAGCCTTTATGAGCTACCCTGTCTCCTTTGCTTAATAGAAGTGTCTATACAACATTCGTATGTTTTTAAGGGTAAAATCAGTCAGGTTTTGGAACGTTGGATGTGACCACTTATTTTTTTTTTGAGGGGGGTATAGGGGGATGCGTTAGATAAAAATCCAACGTCTTAGATTCGGAGAACTCATTTTTTTGGAGAGGGTATGGTGAAATTCGTTAGATGGAGATTCAATACCCAAAAACCTGATTGATTTTGCCCTAAATAACATGTGAATGTTGTATAGCAATTCTCTTGCTTAATTGCATGGTTTTGTTGGATAGGAGGATATAGCTCTAATGCTGATGTGGCCAAAAAGAGCTCATAACACTTTGTTGACTAGTGCAGGCTGCCATAGCCACATGCTGCCAACACACACTCATGACACACTGGGATCCTGTTGTTCATGGCGTAAGATGCCAGACAGCTAATCCACCACCCTGGCTGCAACAAGGCGATAACCTATGTAATCTTGTGGATGTCATCAGTTCTCCGATCTCCATGGACGATGGAATTGTGTTGGAGCCTTCTAAGACGTACTAGTACTGCCTAATGCCCTTGTAACTTCCTAGTGTTTCTGTTTAAAAAAAAAGGAGCAAATTCCAAGTACTGCGTATATCAAAATGTCAAACAAAACGCAACAGTCAGACATGTATGAGGAGGTTCAGTCATACTGTCGTTGGATTGTGACATGGACCACCACTTATGCTGAACAGCTGAAGTGCCATCCAAGTGTTTTGCAATGCAACAACCTGAAACAAAACGAGAAAAATGGCGTCGCCCGGACTCGAACCGGAGACCTTCAGTGTGTTAGACTGACGTGATAACCAACTACACCACGACACCGCTTGTGTATGAAATGTAATTATAGGACTTTTAAATTCAATGTCACAATGTTATTTGCATGATTATTATCCTGGAGATGGTCCGTTGCTCAAAACAAAACATGCAAACAGTCGATGGCATTCAGTTCAAATGCGAACGATGTAAATTATCAAGCAGCAACGGAAAAGGGAAAAAATCTTCACTTTTCCACGGTCTATCCACCAATATATATAACCCTGTATTACATCTGCATGCTGCTCATCAGTCATCAAAACAAGTGTCATGTATAGTAATGTGATGTAATATATACAACTTCTATCGAATGCTATCACAATCTCGTTGGACGCGTCACTTGGGCCTCACTAGAAGCTAGCTAAGTATGCCGATTTGCAGTACTTGCTGTACACAAGATTGCTCAGAAGTACTAAAATCCGCAAAAGTCCTTCAGTTCCTGAGCTTGGACATGGCCGACTTCTCTATTTTCCTCATCCACTCCTCGGAGAAGTGATAAATACTCCCGATTTGCTCCAGAGACCTCCATTTCCCATCTTCCAGGCGGTGCCGCAGCTTCAGTACGTGTCCTTCTCTTGGGGGCAGACTGTCCAGAACAAGCAGCAGCCTCTCCCCCAACTGCGTCCGGAAGATAGCCTTCATCTGGAGCTTCTAAAGATGTGTCTGGAGTAGCTTCCTGCAGTTCAAACTCTCATCAGACTTCATTCGGCAAAGCAGTAAGTGTGTGTGTGTAGTCAAAACTACTATCCATTGATAATTCTATGCACTGCTTCCTAATAGAGCACAAGGTTCTGTTCATTCGTGAAATCTTTCACAAATGTGGTTGTTGCTGCGATCAATCCAGAGATATGGGAGGGTAGTCAGCAGTCGCTAGTGGGTGGTACCACGAACTTCGCGTGCTGTCCAACTCCAATATCTGTGCAAAGTGAAACAACCCGACGAGAGCACTTCCGCGCCAATCTAACATTAGCAACTGACACACAAACTAGGGTAGCGATCTCTGCATCTGGAGGGTTCCACCATGGGTTGTATCGAATTGCCCGTCTCGCTTCCTTTACGAATTATAACTCTCCATCCTTGCCTACACTTGCATTATCAGCTCACATCATTAACAAAGGGTTTTCTCACATGAAACGTACTGAAACACATCAAAATGGTTTCAGAGCCATACAGGCAGCTGCACTACTACACAATTTTCAGCGAGGAGCGCTAGCATCGGTTTCCTTATCCAGTACTTCACATACGTCGAGAACTTGCACCCTTTTCGGCTGTCAAACTTGTCGGCACCGTAAAGAACACCCATTTCCCCAGCCTGTATCACTCCGATAACTCATTTACGAAAGGATACTTGTCAATGTATAGGAAATAAATGGAGTGAAAGGTTTTGTTAGACCATATGGTGTGGTCGTGGATTTATTAATGATGAATAATTGACTTTTGGGTTATATTAAAATTTGCATGTGGAAAAGTTTTCATCGGTGATCTTTTATAGAACTGGAAACGACAGACTTTGACCATATCCGACTGACTCCAACCACGTCCGACTTCGACTACGTTCAACTTTGACCACATCTGTTTTCAATCAGGTTCAGTCGGCTCCAAGTGGTTTTGATCAACTCCAAGTGGTTTTGGTCTAGTCCAAGTGGTATTTATCGGCTTCGAGTGGTTTCAATCGGGTCCAAGTCAGACTGCATTCGAGTAGCATTGGCGTATCGAATGACGTTTAAGTGGTAGTGGAGGATCGGACAATGTTCGAGTAGCATCATAGTATCGGACGATGTTTGAGTGCCATTGGAGTATCAGATGGTGTTCGAGTTCCATCGGAGGATCGGACGACATTTGACTGCTATTGGAGTATCGAACGATGTACGAGTGCCATCGAAGGATCGGATGGCATTCAACTGCCATAGAAGTATCGAACGGTGTTTGAGTGGCATCAGAGGTTCAAACGACGTTCAAGCGGTAAGACTTTGCTGTAGTGCATTATCGTAGTCATAGATTTCACGGACTGTTGTTCTAATTGAAGACTTTGCTGTCTATTGTCGAAGTCGTAGACTTCGCAGTTTGCTATCATAGTCGTAGACTTCGTGGACTATTGTCCGTTCGACTTCACAGTCGGTACTCGTAGACTTCATGATCGGTACGAGTGCTTCAACTCTTGTGATCTTCGAGTACTCGTGTTAGACCAGTGGTATGACTGACTGGTGCATTGTGATCGGTAGCGATATGTGTTATTCCCAAGTGTTTTGAGTGGAGCAATGGTAATTTCCGAGTACTTGTTATTTTCAAATACTCGTTGAGGTAGCGGTCGTATTAAGTGATCTAAGGCTGATTTCTGGATAGCGACGAGATTTGTGGTCATGGATGACTTGGTTGGTGTTGTTGAATGGTTAATGGTGTGGTATTCGTGTCTGTGCTGATGATGGTCAAGTTGAGCAGAACTTGTGCCAAGAAAATATTTTTTAGGTCTTTTGCATGTGCAGGTGGGTGTGGAAAAGATCATGACCGGTGATAAGGAGGAGCGAGACTAGGATGGAAAGATATGAGGTCAAGAAAGTTGATGTCACACATGGTGGTAGGCTAACGCTGAAGCACATGGAAATCAAAGGTGGTGATTCATGAAGGAGCTACGGATGGTGGAGCCCTGAAGGCTTTGACACGAGAGATGGATGATGCTAGATGAAGCTACAGGAGGTGTGATCCTGGAGGCTTCATCATGTGATGTTTTAGGAATTTTGGATGGAGTCTATAACTGAGAAGATTGAGAGATAGATTAAAACCCGTATTTAGAAGGGTTTTGGATCCCTTGGTTTCGAAGGAGACAAGGTTTTGAGTCTGTGTTTGAGTAGACACGGTTTGTAGTGTTAACCTAGAAAGCAGGGAGAGGCTATAGGTTAATGTAGATGTTTTGAGATAGTTTTGTGCAATTTTGCAGAGGGTTTTCATTAAGAAGGTTTTTAGGTCCGCCAATTGGAGATGAGCTACGGAGTTATTGCCTGGGAAAGATATGTTTGGGATGAATCTATAAGGGTCACTGCCCGAAGGAGACCCAAAAGGTCTTTGTCCTGAAAGAGAGTGCACTCGACTAAAGCTAATAACAGAGGTCCTTAGCGCTAAGGGTCCATACCTCTAGAGCAGGAAAAAATATCGGAACAAACATTGTAAAGGCTTTATTATAATTACTCAACATACGTCTATGAAAACATATAACGTTTGATATTACGAGATAATCATATCTTATAGAAAAAATTATACACCTCTAAAGAGTGTTATAATATGTTCAAATAGCTATGCCCCGATCAAAGGCAAAGTGTGAAAATACCAGTATGTAATTTTCATAAAACGGTTACTAGAATGATAGTATGGTAAGGGACACAAACTGAGATCCATGGATTGGATACAGTAAATATCTATAAAGAGAGTTGCTCCCACAAAGTTAATTGATTTTAGACATTTTAATTTAATTTAAAAATAGCTAAGTTATATGTTTGAAAACTAACTATGGTATGATATTAACAAAATTAACTTCACGCAAAAGAAACATAAAATCATCCTTTGGTTTAATCTTGTATATAGATAATAGCCCTATAAATACATTCTACTAGATAATGCAAGTTGAAAAGCAATACACAGCGGCCTTGAAAGAAGTACGAAATTTCACAACGAAACTCGGTACAAACTACATCATTTCCGAGCAAATAGATACTGCAAGTTGAAAGGCACCTCAAACCGAAAATAAGTTGGCTGACTCAGGCAGGAATTATAATACTTCAGCACTGTGATCCCTGACCAAGTATCATCGCCTCATCAGTGGGTGATGCATCTTTCAGAGTTTACAGCACCGTGCATGTTACGACACGCATATATCCTCCAAAGCTCAGCAGAGGTATCAAGATTCATTGTACAAGTCGACATTCATCTCTTGTTAAGTCTACAGTCGAACGAGGAAATATATTGCACAGCCACATCACAGAAGAAGCGACCACGTGCTATGTTTTGTGCGTAGCTCTTTAAAGTCATGGGGGAAACTCAATACCAATACATATGTTTTTCCACACAGATCGGCTCCGTGATCACGATTCCGTACTCTGTCTTGCTACCGGAACCACCATCTTTGGATCGCAGAGATGGGTGTATGGAGGAAGGGGGCATAGCGATGGATGTACGGGTCCACAGTCCGCCCAATTTTTGCCCATGCGCTCTGGTGATAGCTAGATGTCACAGGAGCATGGTACATCAGCTTCAACACCTGCACAACAGACAAGTATGCGAAGAACACCGGTAAGTAATGCAGTAAAAAAAAATGTACTACTCGCTGGGTATTAATATAAATTGCTTGGGAAAGAGCAATAGTATATTTGACACATGAACAAAACAGTGCATAAAAAAATTGGTACTCTAAAATTGCTCAATAGATTTCTTCTGATTTGGACCCCTAAGACATAGTTATTTAGATACTTTATGCTTTTATATTGTCTAACTACTATCGTCTAACTGTCACCATGGTGGGCGCCTAGTCGACTAGGCGTCCAGGCACCCCGGTCTCGCTGTGACTTTCCGGAGCACTGTGACAACCTTGTGCACAACTAGTTGGTAGTGCTTAGCCAGGGATAATGTATACGTTCAATAATGGTCTTGATAACAAGCAGAAAATCAGCATATAACACCCTCACATACCAGTGTAAACAAAGAAGACCAAATGTATAGTGGATAACTTACCTGCCAGTACATGAATGTTTGAATTATGCTACGTCGCCACCTGCAAGATACAAAGGTGTAGCTCATGAGAAGTAACTCCTCACAAATCAAATCTTCAGAATTCTGTTGAAGCAACATACGAGAACAGTGATATGATCAGAAGAAAACCCAAGGCAATTTCGGCGTTTGAACTAAGGAGGCTGAGTGTAGTGTTATTTGTCTCTACCCAAAGACAAGGCTCTTCCAAGTATCCCCTGAACAAGAGATCAGAAAGACAGCATTAACCTTAAGGCAGTGGACACCAGTTGTGCCACAGATTAGAAAAACGAACTTCAAAGATAATGGAACATACAGTTACCTATAAAAGGATGAGTGAGTGAAATTACGCCTAAGGAATCTGGCAACATGATCAAGGGCCCAGCAGAACACAGGTAGTGCAGCAACTGTTACAAAAAAAGAAAACCAGAACGTGTAAATATATGTAAACGCAGTAGAATGGAGGGATCAGAATCATGAACTTGCAAGTGAAGGACTGCATCTTACTCTTTAAGTGCAACTGAGACGTGAAGAGCATAAGAGAGAACATTAAATGGATAAAATCCTTGGTCCCAAGTACAGACTGCAGCCAAGCCTGAATTGCAGGCATGTTCCATGCTCTTGGTTTCTTTATGCAGAAAAAGAGAATTATATTACAACAGTGTCATCAGGAAAAGAAATGCAACTAAAAGAAGATGAATGACTCATTGTTCAGGTAGGCAGTTATTTACCCCATAAGTACTGTATAGAGAATATCCAGAGGAGAAGACGGTTCCCAGCAATGAAAGTTTGCAAGCTCTGTCTGCAAGATGTTTTGGCAGAATTGGAAGCATTCCCAGACCAGCAACAACAAGTACCTGAAATAAAATAGTGTGAATATGCCTTGCCCATGTAGTCATGTACACTGCCAACAAGCAAGACATGATGATAAGAACAAGGGTAACAGCTTCAAAACATCTAACAGAAACCATTGTGATGGCATTGGCCAGTACAAAATGATATTATAGATAAGGAAAAGAGAGATGCCAAGTCCAGTTGTCCACGAAAGTCAGCATGACTATAGGAGCAAACAGAACAAAGAAACTTGCTCCTACTGACAGTGACTAGTTAAGCATGCACAGTTATGCATTCATAAAATACAGAAAAGGGTGACTTATTCCTTACCCAGGCATTTATGGAGAAATGTATAGTCCGTCCATCGAACCGTAACGGGTTTGCTGCCCCATCTGTTTGAGGAGGTGGTGGGGCAGCTGATCTGGAACTAGATCCTACAAATGAAATCAATTCATGTATTAGATACATGCAATCCAATAAAATGATGGATCTTGTAGTTGGTAAAGCTCAAAAATATACATATTTGACCTGAATTACGAGCCCTAACATTCTCACTGGATGTTGAAGATGAAGACCTTACTTCTGGCCTGCTCGGCTGAGTGGAATCGGTGGATGACATCGGCTCGACCACCAAATCACGATCCTATTAAGAAAGGAAATCAAACAGCATTAAACATAATCTTGCTTTGCTCTTTGCTTGGACACGAATTATAGCATTAATTAAAAAATGACCAAATGCAAGTCGAAAAGTTCTCCTTTTCATTTTTTATACTTTTAGACACGAAGTAAAACTTCCTCTTGCTGTGCAGTTGCATAAAAAAAATCTCTCTACTTTATGGATGGATGGATAATTTGAACAAAGGGTAATCTTGTCACACTCCATCTTCATCAAAAACACATGTTTGAAGGAGATGGACATCATGCTTCTCAACTCTCAAGATATTTGAGGAGGTGTGAACTACTGGACAATACTTTCAGCACCAAGTTCATAGAACCTCCTAGCTCAGCAGCAACTGAAAGTCCAGTCGCTGCCATCACCACACGAATCGAACGCGACGAGCCACGTACCTCACTCGGAACCTAGTCCCAACAACCCTAAGCACCCGCAGCACATCAACCTCCGACCAATCCGTCCGTACAGAAAGCGCGTTTTCGGATCCTACGGGGACGACTCGGGAAGCAGCAGGGGAAGGGGGAGAAGCTTGAAGCACTCACGATGTAGCGCTGGTAGAACTTGCGCTTGAAGTGGTCGACGACGTCGGGGCGGGAGGCGAGGTGCGGGGGCACGAGGACGTTGGACCAGTACTCCTCCCAGCGCGCGTCGCCCTCGTAGTCGTACGCCGCCGCCGCCGCCCGCTTCTGCTCCTGCTCCGGCCCGTCTCCGCCGCCGCTCGCCTCTCCCCCTCCCATCGCCTCGCCTCGCTGGCTGCTGCTGCCGCTCCTCCCCCGGGATGGTGTGGTAGTGGTAGTGGTGGGTCGCTGTCGGATTGGTGGGCCACGGAACCTTGGTTGGTTTTCTCGTGATTTGGGCGACGCTGGCAAGGTATGGCAGGTTGTGCGATAAGAGGCCCGGCCCGTCAAGAAACTGGCCCAGGCTATTACGGTCCGCTCGTATTAACTTCTGTTTTCAGTTTCTATTTTAAAAACAAAAAAAAATCAATATGAATAACGAGTCTTTCGAACTGGTTTCTTCACTTTTTTACTATCATTTTGCTCCAGAATAAGGTAAGAGGTCATAAGTGTTCTTGGCCATCGTGCGTGACAGCGCAGCCTCACTCGGGCGTTGGTCAGTCTTCGCCAGCGTGCATGGAATGGGATTCGATCGGCGCCAACGCGAATGGTGGCAAGAGGAAACTTGCTGCCCACGGCACAGATTCCCTGCGCAAAAAGAACTTCAGGCAAGCTTGGGTGTCAAGGAAATGCTCGACAAAGCGAGCTCACTACTTTCTACTTTTCGATACTGGAATCACAGGGGACTTGTTCAGTAAAGATGCAAAGTAGTGATACTGTGATAGTCATCTGACTAAGACCACAAGTACTGTTCTTAATTACTTTTCATTCTAGACCAAGTCATTGGTCACTTGAGTTGATCATCCAACATACAACTTTAAAAATTGCCCCATTTATCGCCACCTCAATTCAACATCAACTCGCACAACCACTCCCTTGTTAGGCAAGCCCTCCGATTTTGACACGTACCACTGCCCCAATTTGAAGAACGAATAAAAAGAAGAGGTGTTTCAATTTTGACACCACTACCCCATTTATCTGGGCTGCTCAACTTCGTTGATGGGTTGTGGTCGACGAGCAGCGAGGAGAGGATCATCGTCTTCACCACCAACTACAGGGAGCGGCTCGACCCAGCACTGCTGTGGAGCAGCTGACAGAGGAGGTGCTGATCACGCCTGCGGAGGTTCTAACGAGGAATGACAACGCTGCTGTTGTAACGCATTAGGGTCTAAACTGGTTTAGATCTAATTTTATTATGGATAAGCTACGCACACATAACAACTTTCTTACGTTTTCGTCCTCGCTTTACATAAAATGGTTAACCGGAGGTTATTACCAATGGTTCGCTTTCGTCCTCGCTTTACATAAAATGGTTAACCGGAGGTTATTACCAATGGTTCCTATGGATTTATATGTTAGTGCTTCTCATACTAAGCTAACAATGTGGGACTAATCCATATCCTCATGTGCACACATACATGAGCCATCATGGACCGAGGTGTTACATACACTCCCCCTTAAAAAACCCGACGTCCTCGTCGGTCCAACATACCCACACTGGGGCAAATGACTAGGATCTCCCCCTTTTGGCACACGTCCGTGCGTCCAGTGCTGTACATATACCATGCCATGTGTCCACTCCAGGCCCACACACGCCATATGTTATATGCCCACGCCCCTGACCCGTACGCGTCCGTGTAACCGCGAGGGTTGGCTCTGATACCATTTATAATGCCCTAGGGTTTAAACTGGCTTAAGCCTAACCCCATTATAGATAAGTTACGCACACGTAACAATCTGTTTACGTTTTCGTTCTCGCTTCGCGTAAAACGGTTAACCGGAATTTATTACTAATGGTTCCTATGGGTTTATATGTTAGTGCTTCTCATGCTAACCTAGCAATGTGGGACTAATCCATATCCTCATATGCACATACATATGGGTCATCATGGGCCGATGTGTTACAGCTGTCGTACTCCAAAATCTTGTGGAGTTCCTGAAGGCAAAGAGGAGAGAAGCTGGTGAGAGCAAGGCTCAAACCATGATGGAAATGTGAAGATGAATAAATATCGGGATTTACCATAAATCAGGATCAAATGTTGGCCACAGTAAGAAGCCTCCAGAAAATACTGACTAAGGAAAGGTAGATACAAGAAATTAAATCATCAACAGAAGATTGAAAACGAGAAGATTTCAAGATGAACAGATGCTCTATCCAAGGAAATGTTGAGGTGATACGAAGAGATAGACTTTATTCCCAATCTAAGATTGAGTTGACTAGAGAGCACTCTCCATAGGAACATAAACACAATGTCAGAGCCAATAATCTTGCTCAGCATGTGTCAGGTACAAGGTTAAAAGGTGACAACAACATTATTATGTTATTACGAAACTCTCTATCGAAATCATTGAAATATCATCCATAGGTATTACTCCTTCCATAGGTGCCATGGTTCTAGTAATTCATTACCTGCCAATTAATGATAATGATGCTCTAAACATGGATCTAGATGATTGGCGAACTCCGATAGTTGCATATCTCAGAAATCTTTCCCCACAAGTCGATCGAAAGATTAGGAGACTTGCTCTAAAATATATTCTCATTGATGATGAATTATATCGAAAAACAGTTTAGGGTAAAATGTCGTAAGCAAGTAGTGATCGAGGGACCAACGTGCTGGTCAACACCACTATCGCATGTGTCATGAACTGCAAGTTTGACAATTGCCATGCTACGGGGAAAAGAACAATGATGTTGTTCCAACTGAGGAGTAGCTACTAGCTAGGCTACCGTGCGATAATCACGGTTTATGATTTTTAGATTATTTATATAAAAAAGTATAAAGTAGTAGAAATTTATATATGATTTTAGTTGATATAAATAAAGTTATCATTGAAATTAATTTATAGATCTCATCTTAAAAGATGCTTTATTTAAAAGATAGTTACCATTAAAAAATTAAAAATGTATTTTAAAAATCGAAAAGAAGCACCCTGATTCGTTTCGTGTTTAGACTCCAAAGCAGCAAGCGTCAATTCCACGTAGCCATAAAAAGGTTTCAGCGTCCAAGTGGGCAAGTGGCATTCCACCTAGAGAATGTTGAGCCACGATACACCATGTTGGATGATACAAACACTAATAATGGAAAAAAAATACGTGTGTATCCAACACATTTTTTTTACCACTACCAGTAAAGCTTCTGGCATTTAAACCAACAATCTTTTGACATGAGACGTGGAATTATGAATGAAGCCACGCGTATGTATATAGAAAAACAAATTCAAAGCAGAGCAGTAGAACAGAAGACGCATCACAATCTTTGACGAGCTAGCTGTCAGGAAAGCGCGCGGAAGCTTGGAACGATCCATGTGGATGTGGCTGGTCTCCCAACGCATCACGACGCAACACGTGCATTGGCGCCGCGCGGTCCATTGTTGACTCCGGTCCAGATCAGCACAGCCAATCTACTGTACTGTGCTAGACGCAGCCGAGCAACCTTGGCGCTGTCCCCAGACGGTCTGGATCACTGCTGCTTCAGCGGCAGCCATTGGATGCATTCGGCCCTCGTCCTCGTCGGCACGGCATGCGATTCAGCCAACGCGGGCCGTGGAAGCATTGCGGCAGTAGTAGATTCCTCAAGGATCAGCTGCAACTTTCTTCCTCTCCCTTCGAGGAAACTTGCCGCGCACAACTCCCTGCAAAAGAATTCAGACGAACCCTGGTTATAATTTCGTTAAATAACCAGTTAAATAAGACATCATTAGCTATAATACAATTTCAGTCGTACACCACTTTGTTTCAACCGAACCCTTGTGCGATAGTTTAATTGACCACACTGTGGAGAGTTGGAAAAGCATGCTAGACTACTTCCTCTTCGATGAGAAGTCAGCTGATCATCCCAAACTCAGCACCAATAAAATCTGCCCCCAGCTCCACCTCAATTCAACACCAACTCACTCCCCTCCTCTCCTCTCAGCCTCATTTTCTCACACCACTGTTCCACACCAAGAATAAAGAGGAAGAGAAGCTCGCAAGGGCTTGCTCACCATGGCGTCCTACGACAAGGCCATCGGGTCCTACAAGAAGGCCATCACCACGGCCGCATCCGTCGCGGCGTCCGTCATGCTGGCGCGCAGCGTGGTGGACGAGCTGCTGCCATACGAGGTGCGCGACGTGCTGTCCTCGGGCCTCAGCTGCCTGCGGTCACACATATCAGCGCAGCACACGATCATCATCGAGGAGAACGAGGGCTGGTCTAACAACCATGTCTACAGCGCGGTGCAGACTTACCTTGCAACACGCATCAACACCAACATGCCACGCCTGCGTGTCAGCGGCATGGACGAATCTGAGAGCATGGTCATCGGCATGGAGGAAGGAGAGGAGATGGCTGATATGTACGAAGGAACAGAATTCAGATGGCGTCTCGTCTCCCGTAACGTCTCAAACGACTCCAACGGCAACGGCAACGGCAACAGTCAACGTGAGGCCCGCTCCTTTGAGGTGAGCTTCCACAAGAAGCACAAGGAGAAAGCACTAAAATCATACCTCCCGTTCATCGTGGCCACGGCCAAGGCCATGAAAGATCAGGAAAGGACTCTCAAGATATACATGAACGAGTACTCCGACTCGTGGTCCCCAATCGACCTCCATCACCCATCCACTTTCGACACGCTTGCCGTGGACCAGAAGCTAAAACAGTCCATCATTGATGACCTTAACAGGTTCATCAAGAGAAAGGACTACTATAAGAGGATCGGCAAGGCATGGAAGCGGGGGTACTTGCTGTATGGTCCACCTGGGACCGGCAAGTCCAGCCTGATTGCGGCCATGGCCAACCACCTCAGGTTTGACATATATGATCTTGAGCTGACTGAGGTCAATTGCAACTCAGACCTCAGGAGGCTTCTTGTTGGGATGACCAACAGATCCATTCTTGTGGTAGAAGACATCGACTCTACCATCGAACTGAAACAACGGGAGGACAAGTCCAATTCTACAGAAGAAGACAAGGGAGAAGACAAGGTGAGTAACTTTGAAGTCAGAATACATCATATACACAAACCTCTTCTCTCCTTCATTAATTCCACAATTATCTTACCTATGCTGATGAAGATTTGGTTGCTGTCTGCATTCTGCACAGGTAACACTATCCGGGCTGCTCAATTTTGTTGATGGGCTGTGGTCGACAAGCGGGGAGGAAAGGATCATCGTCTTCACGACCAATTACAAGGAGCGTCTCGACCCAGCACTTCTGCGGCCTGGCAGGATGGACATGCACATCCACATGGGGTACTGCACCCCAGAGGCTTTCGGAATTCTTGCCAACAACTACCATTCCATCGACTATCATGTCACATATACAGAGATCGAGGAGCTGATCAAGGAGGTGATGGTGACGCCTGCAGAGGTCACGGAGGTTCTGATGAGGAGTGATGACGCCGATCTTGCTCTCCATGGTGTTGTCGAGCTCCTAAAGTCAAAGATGAAAGGTGGCGATGAGATGTAGACTGAAAATAAGGATGGAAATAAGCAGGTGGAGGAGAAGAAAGATGAAAGCAGTTAGGAGTGTGGAAGCTAACGATGACCAAAGAGTGTGCATATTCTGTAGATAGGTCCTACGGGAGAACCGTTGCCAGAAATGCGATCGTTTTGACTGCTAATAACATTGAGTTTTTTTGGAGCGATGAGGCGCACTGGTGCTTAATGCAGTGCGCTTCAACAGAATTTTGTAATTAATTACTGCCCCAACAATAAGTTACATGTATGCAACATGGCATGTGTGAAGCTGCAGACAAGCCACTGGGCAAGAAAGCCAATTTCAGAAACCAGGATCTAGTTGATCAAGTATTTAACCAGAGCCATTTTCAATGGATTTTGCCTGATCTCCACCACTCATTTATCCATGTAACATTTTTGAATTTAAGTCCACAGAATAAAAGGAAAATGTTTATTTCCAAATCCTTGCACAGCTCTCAAGCACCAGGCTGGAAACAAATAGCTGAAATCAAACTCTACGGGGTGGATACCTCCCAAGTCCTAAAAACTCTATGGCTAGCTACTAGCATCAGTCTCGCAATCCCTCAAAGTTAGGCCTGTTCTTTTCAGCTTTTAGATTTTTGCTACAGTATCTAGCTTTAATTCAAGAAATAGCATGGACTCCATATTATGAATTAGCCTCCCCCACCTTGCATCAGCAATACGGTACTAAACAATGCACGCTTTGGAATTAAGAAAATAGGCTTGACTCATGGGCGTATTTTTAACATATGCAACATAACCAAACATACACACACAAAGAAGGGTGCAAAAAGCTAAAACTAAATGACAAGATTCAACTTTTCACAGCTGATGAATGGACTATGCCTTAAGTTCACAGCTTTTCGTGATCAGATTTCACTTAAAATCTCAACTAGTACTAAGCTACCAATGAACCATGCCTAAACGGAGCATCATATGGTCATGCTCCCTTATCTACTTATGAGTTTTCTAGAGAATACAACGTTCTCATGAATTACGACCACACAGTTAGGCTCAAATTAGTGTATTCGGTTCAAGTTAGTGTATTCTTTCTAGGTATCCTGTAGGCTAATAACTTTGCTGCATATCGTTTGCTGCGTGTGGTTGTATCGATCGATCTTATAAATTGGTCTCTTCCACCTTACATCAGTAATACGGTACTAAACCATGCACGCTTTAGAATTAAGAAAATAGATCTGACTCATGGACGTATTTTTAACATGTGCGACATAATCAAACATACACACACAAAGAAGGGTGCAAAAAGCCAAAACTGAAACAGAACAGCAACGGTGTATCGATCGATCTGGTGAACGTAACTCAGCGAGCGGTGAGAGTTACATACATGCCCATGCACGCATGCAGCGCATTAAATTGCCCTCTTTGAGTGCACACCGCACTGCTTGCTACACACAAATTAAAGCTTCAGACGGAGAGCACTGGCTAGGTGTCGCTGACCGTCGTCGGCAGCTCGACGCTCGTGCCGCCCTTGGGCGTCGAGCCGTAGTAGCAGAAGTAGAGGATCAGCTGCACCGCGCCGAGCAGCGTTCCCATGCCGTTGGGGATCTGTACGTACGTCAATCGAGAAAACACACTGAGAGAGATTGGAGGCCGTAATTAACCGTACGTACGTGCTACGTACGAATACGGCATGCAATATTGCAACGTGATGTCGGAATTAACGGGACAGGGAGCTCGATCGAGCGATCAACCGTGATGAAGATGTCGAAGCGGATGAGCGCGTAGGTCGTCCAGCAGACGCCGTTGATGAAGCTCACCAGGGACAGCGTGAAGGGCATGTACTCCACGCTCTTCGTCGCGATCACTTGTTTCTGCATGCCGAGCCAATCGCGATTAATTCTTTCTGCGGTATATATAGATGCACGTACGTACGTACGTACGTAGCTTCTATATATGTAATGTACGTTGATTTGCGCAGGATGGGAGACGAGAGGTTTGTGTAGCGCGCGAGGCCGAGGCGGCCGGGCACACGTACGTACGTACCATGATGGTGAGTGGTGCTGCGTACATGAGGGTGCCGAAGAAGACGCAGAGGCTGCCGACGATGAGCGATCTCTTGTCGTAGGTGTGCGCTCCGAGGAGCACGCCGAATGCGACGGCGACGAGGAAGACGAGCTCGACGGAGAGGACGCCGAGCATCTTGAGGCGCTTGGGCTTGGGGGCGTACGCGAAGTAGATGGAGAGGTAGACGATCTCGATGGCGAGGCCGGTGCCGTTGATGGTGACGACGAGGATGCTGTTGGGGTGGACGAAGGGCAGCCCGTAGAACACCCACAGCGCGCAGTTGAGGAACGTCGCCAGGTACGGATCCGGCACGAACTCCTCCACGTCCTTCCTCTTCAAAATCTTGACGAACGTCGGCACCGGGGACAGGAACAGCCCGAAGGATATGAAGTTGCCTGCACGCTCATGATCAACCGGCCGATCGACCACTACTGAACATACGTGCGTGCACGATCATATGGAAGCGTCTAGAAGGTTCGATATATAGGTGACGTACGTACCGATGATCCCGACGACATTGCGGACAGCGTCGGGGTTAACCATAGTCTTGCCGGCCTGCGTCGACTTCCTGCGAGCGAACAGGTGGGAGATGGCCGGGTTGACCGATCGAATTTAATTATTTGGTCCGATCCACTGGGCCTCTGCCTTCCTTCCCTCCCCTTATCCTACACGCGCGCATGCAAAGAGAGAGAGTTGGAACGGAGAGGCAGAGCACGGCCGGCCTATTATTTGAGCTTTTAAAGACGTACGTACGTGTTTCTAATTGGAGCTTGAGGTGCATGCAGAGACAAGATAGGATTCACTCGGCCGCCCGCCCGGAGACAGTTGCGCGCAGCCGTTAGCCGTTAACTGATCCATCTCAGATCGCGCATGCACTGCCCTTAATTACAAGCATGCGTTTCTGCTGACCATTCATTCGGGCTGCAAGCCAGGTTCTAGTACTACATTGTGTGGTATTTTCCTTAATTAGGCAGAGAGAGAGAGGGGATACCATAGCTTTTGTCTTTTAGTTAAAATTTCACTGTAGCTGGTTTTTTTACTGTAGCAGAGAGAGGGGGAGGGGGGAGAGCGCTGAGCGCGCGGAAGTAACCTTTCTTTTTTCAGAAAGATCATCTTGTTTATATTACGGTACGCGTATTTGCACCGCTAAGTTTATTTCAAAGTTTGTAGCATCAAATAATAAAACTTAGATATTTAACGATATATTTATGTATATCGTAAACTATTTACATTTTTTAAATATCATAAACATTGGAGATGATAATAGAGACTTGAAGGACAACTTGAGGATCGTAATTAAAGTACGAGTTTCAATGGAACAAAATCATTGATCGTAATAAACTGTTAGGGTTCTTAGAGACGTGACCATTCTCCATCTCATGTTGGGCGCCATACTAAATTACTCGCAGACGGCTCGATCGGAGGATTATCTCGCGACGTTTTGCATACGAACATCATTGATGTTATGTGATGTTGATTTGTGATCCAAATTATATATATCAAATAGGCCAGCTTCTGGACGGAGCGTAGCGGAGGCCCGTCGCCGGAGGCTTAGGGCCGGCCGCGGTATGGATCCTAGTCAAATTAGGGTTTCCTTGTTATATATATCCTATAAGCCGCCGTTTGGGATATGGCATCAGAGTTGTAAATCCCCGGCGTTGTAACCTCACCCCGATATAGTGAAGATTATTGCTGGCTGGCGCCCGTGGTTTTTCCCTTCTCGCATTGGAAGGGTTTTCCACGTTAAATCTTGTGTCTCTCTGCGATTGATCTTGTTTACTTCGTCGTTTCTTCCGCCGTCGCGCTCAACATGTGATATATAGTAAACCAAATTTACATGTGCTAGCTCAATATTAATGTTTTTCTTAGGGAAGCTTAACATTACATTTGTATTCATCTAGAAGTTGTATTCTTTTACAATTCTCATATATGTTTAATTATTTGATCATCTTCACCGTTATAATCTAGACCCAAACAAAATCAACAATGCAGATCTTTCTCTTTTTTACTCTGATTAACATGGTAATTTCTAATCTTTGAGAGCAAATGAGATGGCTTCTTTTGAATTTGCATATTTTTGGATTTTATATGTCCTGATTTTTTTAGTTTTATGTTGGAGTTTGTATACAACACAATTGGTAACTTTACTTCATTTTTATTTTGAATAGTACATACTTAGGGATTTTTAATATGAAAATCATATAAAAATCAAATCACTATTTTCCTTTGATTTTTATTCTAAATTTGCATATGGTTGGGTTGTACATGACATCATGTATTTTATATAGTTTTAGGTCATAATCCTCTACAAATCCAACATGTATTTTTCAACTTATTTTATTCAAATTTAAGCTATTTAGGGATTTTACTTTGGTGTTTGTATGGAAATAAATTTGCTACTTTTATTTTGTTTTTATGCCGAGATTTTATTTTTACATTGAAATTCGTTTACAAATACAGGTACTAATCTTTTATTACATTTTTATTTTGAGGTTTGTATAGAAATCAAATTGCTAATTTCCTTTATATTTTATTCTGAATTTCACTTATCTTTTTATTATACTTGATATGATTTCTTTCTTTTAATCTAAGTTGTTACAACTTGGGTCGGTCTGATGGATGACTAGTTCTTTTTCTCTTTTTTTCTCCGATTAACGTGAGAATTTTCAGCCATTGGGAGTGAATGTGGGGATCACTAATTTTCCTTTGATTTTTATTCCAAAATTGCATATTACTGAATTGTTCCATGGCATTAAGTTTTTTTCTACAGATTTAGGTTATAATCATATACAAATTCAACTTGTATTATTTTATTTTATTTGTGTTCCTAATTTTACAGTTTTATGTTAGAATCATATACAAATCCTAATTTGCTCGTATGAAAATAAAATTGCTAATTTTATTTTATTTTATTCTAAATTTTAGTTTTAAGTTGAAATTTGTTTGCAAATCCAACCACCAATTTTCATTTAAATTTAAGTCTAAATTTTAGTTTTACTTGGAATTTTGTATGGAAATCAAATTGGTAGTTTTTTTATTTTTGATTCCAAATTTTAGTTATTTTTGTTGTACTTCATGTGGACTCTTTCTTTTAATATAAGACATTGAGAGTTTAAGTAATTTTGTAGGTAAAGCTGAGCAACTCTGTAAAGTGAAACAAATGATATTCGAATACGCCGTACTTACGATTAATAGAGCTATGTTTAATAGGTGATTCTAGCTACCAAGTATAAGTAATTTTTTTATATTTTAAATTGTTGTAGTCTAAAAAAGCAATTGTTGAAAAACTCCTACTCTTAAGAAGTTGTAGATTTGCTACTTTGTATTTAAAACTGTTTACAATTAAAATTGCATCCGCATACATTAATAAAACCAGTATAATCCCACCATTTGGCAAACCTTGCAAATAGTTAAATTAGATTACTCTTGTGATTTACTGGGCACGATTGTATTCATTACTTGCTAAAACAACAAACAGAAGAGCACTAGGACTGTGATAAACAAGTTGTTGATGAGGAATCCATTCTACACCAACAACCAGTGGTTCTAGGTCTTAGCATCGCTCAAGCTTAGCCTATGGTGTTTCTTGTAATATAAGATAACTTTATGTTGGTCGTCCACTGCAACCAAAATTAGGTTGGTAAGCCTTATCTTTGTAATAAAAGTCTGTATCTTGTTTGTAGGCATCTGTTGTTGTGAGAGTCATTCTTGTACGGTACGCTGTAACTGTATAATCCCAGGGTAGTTACGAAGATTACTAACGTTTCTAGAAATACGGGCGTTAGGCTTTGCCAGCCAGCCTCATAATTCTGGCTTGGGCCACCGTTACAGCAAACTCTCCACCAAGTGCAACAACAAAATGATAAGGAAACTAATCAACAACGGAAATATACGTAGGAGCATTCAACATTGATCCGAATAATATGAGCTGGGCACTCATTTGAGCAACGGATCTGAACAGAATGAGATCAAACTAACATAAGCAGCACACAGAGAAGCAAAATGCACAACTAATTGCACATTGTCAGAACAAAACCAAAAAACACGCATCCACTTGTGCATGCGGTGATTCAGACATCCAGATTAAGTAAGTTTCACAACCAATTCAGATCTTTTCGTCTAGATAGCTTGCCTCGGAGGTGGCGAGGCTCCCCGACGAGCGGCACGACAGGGAGGAGGCCGAGCGTGGCGTGGGCGGCCGCGCCAGCAGCCGTCCGAAGCTGTCGTAGTGGATGGCTCCCGCGAAGTCCAGCGGCTGGCACCGCTCCCCCATCAGGATCGTCCGCCGCCAAAGGGCCTCGCCCTTGTCAACCTCCCCCCGCGCTCCGATGCCCAAGGGCGCCACATGCTGCTTCTTGTGGGCGCTGCCGCCGCCATAGCCGCGGCGATGGCGGAGGAGGCGGCGGGTGGCGCGCGAGACGTGCCGGGTGAAGATGGCCACGAGACTGGACACTCTGCCGACGATGTGGTCGGTATAGCCCACAGCCATGGCGGTCGTCGTTCGTCGCTAGGGTGTTTCGACTGGTGGAGTGATATGAATGGACGAACTCCGGGATTTAAGAGCTGATGGTGAGTAGCGAGCTTACCGGGATGAGTGGACACGTCATTTGCTACAAAGCTTCGCTTTCCTGTTTGACTAGATCATTTTACATTTTAGATCCGAGTGACCGCAGAATGCTCCGAGACACGTATGAAAAATTGGGTCCACGAGCATATACTTTTTCTATGCCCAAGTGTTCAAACCCCGCGTCAGGCCCGAAAAGGCCCAATCTTGAAGACCCAAGCTCGACAGGGCTGGGCCCAAACGTAGAAAATATTATTTCACTATTTTTTTTTCAATAAAAATGTTTTCCCATTTATTTTCCTAAACAAAATATTGATTTTTTTGTCGCTTTATTAAATTTTGTTGGGCCTTATGCTGCACTCAAGCATAAGATGTGTAGTTAGGGAAATGCTAGTACACATGACATGGCCATGAAGATGCGCCCCTCCCCTCCCCCCAAAACGATAGCGCACCGTTGTTTCTCAGGTTTATTTTCGGGATAAGCCCTACCGTTGTTTACTTTTGTGTATTAGCCTCTCCTTTTCACCTACGTGGCTTCGTCCCCTCGACTGGATCTCCGGCGAGCCCCCAACTCCGAACGGAGTCCTCGCCAGGGGCCGGCGTCCTCGCCGCTGGAGAAGTAGCGAGCTGTGACACTGTTTTGAGGCCCGATGTGACTCCTCCGTGAGCCGGACCTGCCCTGCTCCAACTGGGCTAAAACTCATGGCTGTTACTTTTGGTTTATGGTTAAAATTATACTATAATAGTTATTAATTTTTTTAAAAAAATAAATAATTATAAAAATAAATAAAATTTAAAAAAGTTATATCATCACGAGTAATACAAAGAAATAAGAAAAATAGAAAAGGCAAAAAAGCTAAAAAAATCTTAAAAATTAAAATAAATCAAAATTAGAAACCAACATGTTCCAAACCAAAAACCAAAATAAAGCCTTGTTTGGTAGAGCTCCTGCTCCCATCTTTCTGTTAGAATTCATTGGAGCTGTGTCAAATACCCAACTTCTCAACTACTAGATTCCGGTTCTCATCAGGATGAAAAATGAACTAGCCAGGAGAAACGGGTCTAGGCTGGATTCTCCTGGGGAGTCAGCAAACCCAAAATAAAGTTACCCCTTAAGTTAGCCAAAATTACCTGCCTTTGCCACTCGTAGGTCGTACTGCTTCACCTCTTCCTGTCTGTTTCCCACCAGGCAGATCTATCCTCTTGGCTCTTGCGTGTGTGACCGAGGAGAACCGGAGTGGGCAACCCCAATGAGAGCGGGCGACGCCACCACCTCAGCGAGAGCGGGCAAACTTGGCGAGAGCCAACTCTGTTCCCCTATCTGCTTCCCAACTCGCTCGATCGCACCCCAACTTCGTCGTCCTTCACTTGCCGGCGGCCTAATGCCCCTTGGTAGCTCAAGAGGGCGAGTTCTTCCCCAAACTAACCCTTAAAATTCTTTACCATCCTTGCACGCACACTTTCCGAATTCCCCATCTCATGTTCTTGTAATCCAATTAGATTTTCATGGCATGCATGGATGTGTGGAGGTTTTGGGATGGAGCAGCGGGAGATGACTACTCGAGAGTCAGAGTTGTTCTCGACATGCAGCATGGTAGTGGTGGTGAAGAGCCGCAGCGAGCCTATGTTGGATTTCACTCTCACACCATGCGATTTGTGCCGTCAAATTCAAGTTATATTTCTTTTCTTTCTTGCAATCCAGCTAAGAGTTTCCTACACCATATAGATTCTATTATCAGAATGGCTATAATAGAGTTAAGTTTCCATGATATTTGCTTGGCAAAGGGATTACTTTAGCTTAGTATGCTTTCATGATACTGATTTCTTGCTATATATGCCAGCTCTTTTAAATACAACCTTGTAATATTTTTGCTCACCTGTAGTAACCATATAGAATGCCAGATGGTAAGTTTTAAGTTTGGATGTAAAGAGCAAAAACTGATTGTAACTGTCTCTAACTGATTGTAACTGTCTCTATTTGTTCAGTACTTTTGTTCCAGATTCAGGCCTTAAGTTGAAAGGTTTTTAAAGTTCATAACAAGACATAGATGGTTATGCGAAGTTGGTGCCTCCGTCCTTACTAGTCAAGTAGCCATCTTATCATTATTAGACTATTTTGAATATGAATGTCGTATGTTGCAGTTAACTTCAAAATAGAGCTAAAATTTGTTCTTTTTCTTCAGGGAAACATGGCTCCCCTGCAGCTCAGCCCCTAAGGCAACGATGAAACAGATATGAAACTAATACTACATGGCTCCTTATAATTCCTATTTTATCTCTTATCCTAAATTGTGCAACAGATATGTGTAGAGTCAAGTTCATATGATATTTTAGTTACTTTCTCTTTTGATATTTTAGTTCTCCACTGTAAGCTTTTGGTAGAGTCCATGAATTGTGATACTTGTTCATGTCCCCGCAAAACCCAATTGATTGAGCCCGTAAATTAACCTTGTATTGGATCGATGTATGTTACAGCTTGCTATAAATTTTGGATAGTCTATGGTGTCAACACTTCTGTCATCAGTTATAATAATTCCGTCAGCAGTTTGGTGCTTCCTAGTGACTTGTTGTTATTGTGTGGCACCAGCAACAGCAAATCCGGTTCTTTCATAGTCATTTTTCACGGTGTATGTAGATATTTTTGTTGGCTTTACATTGCGATGATGCTATCAGTTAGATCATGATCGTACTGGTGTATATTTGGACTGAAAACGATGCCATTCTATTCCCTCTGCAAATACCTCCTAGTGATATGCGCTGTTATTGTTGGGCAAGTGAACCTTTTCAATCTGTTGAATACAACTAGTGGTTTGTACAGTGAAGTTTTCAAGCTTTTGTCTGGAGAACAATCATGGTATTGTATAACTACAAAAGAAGAAGTGTTATAATTAGGGGTACCATGGTCTATTTCTCTCCAATCATCTCTATTATGAATTTAGAGCTAATCTACTAGTCAAACGTTTTTTAGAGACAGCTCCAAATTCTGAAAGAAGTGGATTTTTAAAGAATCTGAAGCGTAAACTAAAAAAAAAGAATTTGGCGCTCTACTAAACGGAAAACTAAAGCCGTTGTTTTGAACTTGGATGGCGCAGCCGCGTAATCTTTTCAAATCCTATCGTGACTGTTGACATTTGACTTGGAGTCCTTTGCTGAAGCTGTAGTCCGAGCTTCATGAGTCATGACATGTCTACTCCAGGGAACCTTTTTTTGGAACTTTCGGCGGGGTGCAATTCAATGAGGATACGTGCATGCGGATGCGGCGAAAAGCGGGGGCACGACGAGCAATCATGCAGCCTCGTGTTCCTCTGCTCTGATTTCATTCATTTGATTTCCCCTGTTCCAAGCCCAGCAACCTTACATGCATGGAGACTGTGCATTCATGCGGCCTCACTCTAAACGGTTTTCTATTTATAGTATTTGGCTTATAATTTTTTTATTTTTCTAGCTTTTTAGTTTTTTAAAAAAATCTTTTTTTACTATCTGTATTGATATTATTTATTTTTACTTAATTACATAAAATAAACTAATAGCAGATATAATATAAAATAAGTTATAAGCTTTGCCTTGCAGGCTACTTAGGGCAGGTCGTTTGACAAGATTTGGGAGGCTGAGCTTTGGATGACGTGCAACTGATCGAAGTCATGAGGTGGCCAACACGAGCATCGGCATGGTCACTTGAGATTCAGGGACGTACACTTGCCAGGTCTGCATAGGTGCGCCAAGACCAAGGGCTACCATGACAAGCACGACGATCTTAGCCAAGATTTTTTTTTAAAAAAAAAAAGCTTTGCCACATGAGAATATGAGATACACGTAACTCGTGCCACGAGCCTATGCATTTACCCTGCCCAGCTCTGCATTGCATTGCACCGGCGTCACGGCGTCGTGCCTGCCGGCGGCGTCCCCCTCGACCGCTCCTCCTCCGACGCCCCCCGCGTTCCCTCGCTCTCCTCCGTCGTTGTCCGCCCATGGCCGCCACCGATCTCCTCTATCATCTTGACGACATCCGTGCTGTCCGGCCGCGCGTCCGGCACGGTGGTCACGCACGCCATGGCCACCTGCAGCAGCGCCACCATCTCCTCCTCCGCGCTCCCGCCGAGCCGCACCAGCTCGACGTCGAACACCTCGGCCGTCCACTCCTCCCGCACCACCGACTGCACCCACCGCGGGAGGTCGAACGGGCCGTCGCCGTCCAGGGCCGCGTGCGTCGGGGACCTGCCGGTGAGGAGCTCAAGAAAGAGCACCCCAAGCGAGTACACGTCAGACTTGAACGTAGGGCGGCGCGTGTCCAGGAGCTCCGGCGCGCGGTAGCCGCCGGCGTTGGGCCGCGCGGACGTAGGGGCGAAGAGCAGGTGGAGGCAGTAGTCGGAGAGCGCGGCCGCGTCGGGGTCCGGCCGGAGAAGCAGGTTGGAGGACTTGACGTTGCCGTGCGCGAGTTTGTGCGCGGTGTGCAAGTGCGCCACCCCGCGCGCGGCGGACAGCGCGGCGCGCATGCGCGCGTCCCAGTCCATCGGCGTCCGGCCGGAGCCACGGCTGCCTGTAGGTAAATCAAGGTGAGCATTTCCGACGACAAAAACATGCTACCAATTGCAAAACAATGCGCAGTGAAATTTCAGCTAATGCAAATTATATACAGCAAAATTTCCAGACCTTTTTTCCAGTAATGTGAGCAGATGCTTAATTGATTTGTCTATAGGAGTGTTACCATTGAACAATGATTAAAGAATCCTTGAACAGGTTGGATATATACCACATAAGCTTTGTCGCTGTCCATGGAATTATTAGTGATGAGTACCAATTATGCCTCCAAACAATTTTTCAGTGATGCATGCACAGTAACCTACTCTTCTATCAAATACAGCTGGACAGCAAAATGGTCAGCAATCAGTACTCGAGCAGATCGAGTTGGTAGAGAGATTAAATAGAGAAACAACAAAAATGCAGCAGAAATGTCCAGTACGTGTGTATGGACCTCCAAATACATCGTCTGGTGTAACAGCTGTGATTATTTATACTACCTACGTCGAATGCATGGAAGATCAACATAGTGGATAAGCAGTAGGAGCGTACGTGTATGACAGCACACATGACGTTAACGATCGATCAAAACCTTGACTTACTGCTATACTTAAATGAAAATTTGAGAAACTAAGCAATCGCAAGCAGGTCGGGGTTAGAGCTTAAAATTAGGAATTTAGATGCTACAATTTGTGAACTGTGACAGACAATTGACCTCTGAACTATGTGTTTAATCCGGTAAGCAGAGGAAAACACTGACAGCCGGAAGTGGGCCCACATGGCAGCTGCAGTGCACCAGCACCACACTGTCAGATGTGTACAGATGACAGCATTTGACTGCATGGAGACGGCAAATACCATGGATATATAACTTGAGATGAGAAGCAAAGCAGCATTAACAGCAGTCAGCAATTGTGGAAACCGACTAGCAGCATTTTATTTTTTTCAAATGACGCTGGTTGCATCCAAATTAGCATTCAAATGCATTCTCATGTTATTTACAACACACAACCGATAGCTTGTGTGATTCTATACGTACTATATATAGCACGGACGGTTCTTCGGGAGTCAGTACATAAAATTCAGGACGGACGGATAACCGACGGCTACCGGACCACACATTTAGCTCTCAATCCCTTTCCGATGATTTGGACCTAAGGAATCGGAAGAACGCTAGTCAAATGCAAATGCTACCCCCTCAATCCCTTTCCAAGGATTGAAACCCTAGGCCACCGGCTGCTGGAAAAAGCTGGAGGAATACAAATACCGTGTCCACATCGCTGTCCTTTCTAGTTGCACGAATAATTGAATAGCCCTGCGGCTAATTATACAGCTTCACCGAAAATCATTTACACCTGCCAACATCACCTTTGACGTATCATCATTCTTGATGAAAAGCAATGATGTTCAAAACCGTTCAAGATAGATCGGTATTCGCCGAGTAACTGGTGGAGTCAGCCGACGGCAGCAGCCGGGGCAAAGCCAGAGGCTGTGCCGTGCCGTGCCGTGCGGTAGAAGACCAACGTGAGTTCAACGGAGGCGAGCCCGGGCAGCCGGGAGGTGGCTCCGCCTACCTGCCGAGGTGTTGTGTTGTCTTGATGTCAACAATGATACCTATCGTGCAGTTCATGCTATTCCATTGTTGTGGGGGTGGTCCGGCCCCTCTTAACTAAGCTTTGGAATAGACCAAATATGTAATTGGTCCAATAATATAGATGAATATACCAATGTACCCTCACGTTCTATAATTATCAAGGAGTGGATGAAAATTTCTCATTCTACCATATTCATATATATAAACCCCCAAAAGGGGTATGAAGAGAACAGATTCACTCATTTTACACACAAGCTCTCTTTCTCTCTCTTTAGCTCTCCCTCTTCCTATAGAGAAGGATACCTTGTACCCACTGTTATAACGCTGCTACAACAGTTGATGCCGTTCGTAGGAACCGCACAAGAGAATGTGCTAGAAAGCAACGACGACAACCAAGCGAAAGAGAAGCACGGCGGCCACGACCGTCGAGGCCAGCTTCCGGGGGGCAATGATCAAAGGGCCGCCACCCCTATGGCATCGCCTCACCTGGGCGGCATGACTTCGCTGTCCGTCTCGTAGGCATCGCTTCGGTGGGACCGCACGCCTTTGCCTTGGTGCAGCCTCATGCGCCCGACGTGACTCTGTCGACGTCTACGCCCGCCTTGTGCCCCAAACTTCACCGATGCTTCATCTGACCATCTCGTGGTTGTACAGCTTCGTCTCGACGCGTGCACCGGAGCTTCCCCTCGCCGTAGACTTCATCGACGATCAGTCCAAACGGTAGGGGATAGGCCTCCAATGTCTAGGCCAGGACCTCGATGGGACGGCCAAGACGTCTGGGTGAGATAATAGGATTTCACCTTGGCATCACCCGCGTTGGAGGTAGGACTTCGACATGATAGTTTGTGGCTTTGGCACGAGGTTTTCGTTGCTCACGTCTACGTACTACCCACGTTAGCTCTTTCCAACTCTCCCTCCTCCTGTAAAGAAGAATACACTGTACCACTGTTATAATCCGGCTACAACACCCATCCCATGCATACTGGTGTTCTAAAACCATGCTAGCTTACTCTACACTCTATAGTGCGTTTGTTGGAGCTACGTACGTACCTCAAAGCAAGAAACATTCTCCAGAAAGAAAACCACCGTACCTGTCCGATCAGTCCGCACGTTTTTGTACAGAAGTAATTGAATTTGTGGGCTCCTAGTACTATTGAATTCAGGGCTGCAATGCCGAGCTGGTAGGCGCCAAACAAACAGGGATGCCGCTACAACTTTTTCGTACGTGTGTGTACAGGAACGGTCCATCGGACAAGACAACGTCGCATCTAATCGGTTGCAGACGGATTTATATGAATATGGTTCATTCTCGAGCTCGCTCTCTTCGCTCGACCAAATCGAGTGCCAGAAACAATCCAATTTCCATCACTTGCTTGTCCCTTGTGTACCCCCTCTCTCTCTCTCTCACGCGCGCGCACAAACACTTCGCTTTACAGCCTTCCCGCCACAGTAACTTTTCAGAAGACGATCGTACCAGGTGAAGTCACACTTGAGTAGTAGAGTGTGCAAAATCGCGTGGATTCCGGCCATTGCCGGCCGGATTCCCCCTAACCGCGGCTCGCAGGGCCTACGTACGTCTGCGACGAGCCAGAACCACGAGCAAAACCACGCTACACCAACGCATGCAGCAATGGCACGTAGCGGTGTCACTAACGAGCTAGTTGGGCAACGCACAAGGTAGGTTGCTAATGGAATGTACGTAGTGAGAGAGGCGGCTGACCGTGGAGCATGGCGGAGAGGCTGCCGGCGGGGAGGTAGTCGGCGACGAGGAGCTTCTCGTCCTTGGAGAAGTAGTAACCGCGCACGGGGAGCAGGTTGCGGTGCTCCACCTTGCCCAGCGCCTCCAGGAGGGATGCGAACTCCCGCCGCGCCGCCGCCACGTCCTTGAGCCGCTTCACCACCACGGTCGTCCCCTCCTCCAGCACCGCCTTGTACGACGTACCCAAGCTACCCTTCCCCAGAACCTCCGCCGACGCGCGCAGCAGGTCCTCCAGGTCGAAGCTGTACCCCGCGCCCTTGCCCACAAACACCAGCCGGCTCCTCTCCGCCGCGCCCGTGCCCGCCCCAGCCGCTGCCGCTGCCGCCGCGCTGATCTCCTTTGACGACGACGTCTGGTCCCCCATCTCCCCTGATGCCGTGGACGGCGTCAGACCCCTGGCCGGCGTCGCCGCTTTACCCTCGCCGCCGTTCGCCGCCCTCCGCCGGTAAGCCGCGCACAGGACGAGCAGCACTAGAGCCAGCACCGCCGCCGCCCCGGCGCCCACGGCAATGGCCGCGACCGCCGCGCCGGAGAGCTTCTTCCTCTTCTCGGACACCGCCACGCCACCGCCGCCGGGAGCGGGTGCCGGGGACGGGAAAAACGGCTCGCAGGGCCGGTCCAGTGGCTTCCCGCAGAGCTGGAGGTTGCCGGCGAAGGACTCCCGCGGGAAGTGCGCGAGGGAGGCGGGGATGGAACCGTTGAGTTGGTTGTACGAGACGTTGAAGACCTCGAGCCGCGGGATGCTTATGCTCGGGAGGTTGCCGGAGAGGCGGTTGCCGTCCAGCCTGAGCGACCGGAGCTCGGTGAGGCTATTGAGCGCGAACGGGATGGCGCCGGAGAGGTTGTTCTGGGAGAGCACGAGGTGCTGGAGAGCCGAGAGCTTGCCGATGTCGGGCGGGATGGCGCCGGAGAGCAGGTTGCCCTGCAGGTAGAGCGAGTGGAGCTGGGGGAGGGAGAAGAGGTCGGCGGGGATGGCGCCGAAGAGGCGGTTGGAGCGCAGGGACAGGATCTGGAGGCCGCGGAGGCGGCCGAGCGTGTCCTGCGGCACGCGGCCGATGAGGCCGATGCCCGGGAGGCGGAGCACGACGACGGTGGAGTTGGCCGCGTCGCAGGTGACGCCGACCCAGGCGCAGGCCGGCGTGGAGTCGTTCCACCCCAGCACCCGCTCGTGAGGCGTGCCGGCGAGGAACGCCTGGAGCGCCGACCGGTCCCGCTGCGGCGGCTCCGCGGCGCAGCGGAGCGCGGCAATGGCCAGCGCCAGGAGCAGCGTCGCGGGCACTCGGAGCGCGCCCATCTGCACGGTGCCAAATAGGATAGAGAAGCCCGACGGCTTGGATGACATTGGAGCAGAGCAGAGCAGACAGGACCTCTCTTCTTATTGACCAAAGTGGGAACGCGTCTGTCCTATGTATCCACGTCATGGCAGTTCTCACTATGCGAGGAACGCAATAAATCGAGATTAATCGCTGCACCAGTCCTCACGTAAGTATGGTCTTCGTTTCCTGTCATTTTAGTTGCACAGCCACACAGTTCCTGTTCCAAAGATATAGCGACTGTTAACTTTTGATTATAGCATTCAATTAAGAAAAAGTAAAAGAGAGAGAATAAGAAAGATGTCATATCCCTACAAACAATACAACGAAAAAAGAACTGAGTTAAAAGTGGACGCATTCAAAGCCGTTTGCAGCTTCCGAAAGCTGGGCCTGTTCTTTGCGGCTTTTAGAAGCGGCTTTTGACTTTTGCTACAGTAACTAACTTTTAAACGGAGTATTTTTTTAAGATGGGGTCTACAAATTAATTATAGTACACGTTAAAAAACTAATATCTGTATCATCAAAAATCGCAAGCGAGTATCTCTCTTTCCACAATCTCTGTCGTAAACAGCCAAAAAGCTATCAGCCACAGCCAAAAGCCATCAGCCGCAGCCGTAAAAAACAGACCCAAAAGAAGCAAAAAAACAAAACTGTTTTAAGCAGCGCCATAGTTGTATGGCCAGACAGGGTGTAGCGTAGTTGTGGTTGCTTGAGATTTGCAGGGAGGTAGCGTAGTTGTGGTGGTGGTGATTGCAGGGAATGCGTTTGCTGTGCTGTGGCTTGTTGTAGGCTCGTGGATATGAATGCTGACAGCCGGCCGCTGGAGAAAGCAGCGGCGCACCACAGAAGCTGATTTGCAATGCACAGAGGAGTCCTCAGAGCCCAATACTAGCTAGAAGCAAGCGCTGGTCCGCCGTATCTGCGATCTCCATCGCCCCTAAACGAACGGTCCCGATCTTCCTCCTAGAAAAACAGAGCATACAGAATCTTCAGGACTGTGCTGCAGTGGATCGGCTTAGCCCGCGCTCAGCTTCAAGAAACGCTGGCGTTTGGCGACAGCTTTTCTTTTACTGTTCATTTTTTTATTTTGTGTTTTCTTTTTTTCGTATTCTTTTACATTGTCTGTGACAGACTAAAATATTTTTTTCTATTTTTAATTTTTTTTAAAATTTAATTATGCTAAATAAATTGACTCAGTTACAGTAAAAAAATTAACTAGTTACAGTAAAAAACTATAAACCATGTCATTTCGAACGCTACCTTACTAACATTCTGGTCAAACAGGACACTCTGGTAACTGTCGTGTGTGTGATGTTAGCTGCGTGCGTGCGTGAGAGAATCCTTGTGGTGCTCGTGAACTTAAGAAAAGCACTCTGGTCAACTACAGTGTCACCTGACAGCGCAGCATCCGTGTTTTAGAGTTGGTTACTTGGATTCGTCGAGCAATTAAGCTCGCACAGGAGCTCGCCGACAGAGACGGACAGGGTGGTTTTATTGGTGCCACGTACGTGAGCAGGAAAGGAGGACGCAAAGTATTACATACCAGCCGCGCCAAAGCATCGAATGATCGGAAAGCTAGCTCCTCTCATCTAATGGAGCCAGCGTGCGCACGCGACCTTACGAGCACCTCGGATTCGAGCCGCGGAGCGCTTTACTTGGAACTGAAGCAATGGATCATTCGATCGACGACATGATGGCCACCCTCCCTACGTTTACACGACATTAGTTACCGATCGATCCAGGCCTTCTCTCCATGTGTCTGACGTTTTAACCGTCGATCTTATAAAAAAAAGTAGGGAACAATGTACTCGGGAGTACCCATGTATTGCTTTATTAATGATTGAATTATGGAGTTAACGAGGATTAAACAATCCATTAAAGAGCCACTTTAATACGTAATCAAAGCTCTTATATCAATATTATAATAGCTTATGCTATAACACATTCTAAGTACCTTTGATCGGGAGAATCATTATTTATCTACCCGACCAACACCTACTCGAAAGCTCTATAATCCGATATGTGGGCTTTCCCTGTGGCGACGTCTTGTGCGGTTAACAAGCAGAACGTGTGCGCTCCTATTTTCACGACCGCTCTATATTTGGCCATATGTCTCTCACAACAACCGCCATAAGGATTGTTTTCTGAGGCTCTCCCTCACCGATAACAACCAATTGATAGTTGGTCAGACAGTAAGTTTTATCTTATTATTTTTATGACTTCGTTGTAATGTATGGGTCTCTAACCAGTAGTTATGAAAGTGGTGGGCAGTTATTTTTTACTCATTCGGAATCTGAAGGGACATTTTGCAAACTGTACTCCACAGGGCCGCTCCGCGTCTCTTCTTGGCTCCGCACCCTCGTCGCGGCGATCGACCACCCGTCCGCCGCCCGCGATGGAGCGCTCCACTCTCTCCAGCGGCTACACCTGCCTCCCCCCGCCGCCCGAAGCCGCTCCAGGTGATCCACCCACTCGTCTCCTCTCTACCCCATCCCTCCCTCCGACCTCGGCCCTTCCCTCCCCTCCCCCGCCCGTCAGACGCTCGCGGTGTCGGCGCCGCCTCCATTCCACGGCCTAGATAAGTTAGGGTTCCCAAACGCGTCGCATCACCACGCGATTCGTATGCTAAACCCCAAACTAGAGCTGTCTAGCAACACTGCTTCGTCTTACTTAAATTCGTTCTAGCCGTTCGCGTTTGCACTGCTTGGTCTGCAAGCATCAGCATGTCGTGGTTGGTTTCAGTTCCTCGGATTGGCCGGCCCTGTTTCGTATGGACATGTTTTACTTGCTTCTGCGATGACCATGCATGCCCTACTTAGGGTCATTATTAATTTGCATTGTTCCCGATTCTGATCGATTGCTTTGTGAATATTTGTTACCAATTCAATGAAAATCATGTGTATGTAATTGTGCATTTGGATAAGTAATATATGCACGGGCAAAGAAATTATTTGTTCCTGTGGCAAGAGTGGATGATTTATGGTTTAAGGATAAGCTATAATGTTTTGCTAACGACACTCAGATAATAGACCACTACAGAAGTAATGAACTAGCGAAACATTTTGGCTTATCCTAAAACCATGCATCCATACATGGAGTTGGATTTCAATAACTCCATTGGGCACCGTAATGCAGGTCGAGGAATATGCATGATGAGCACTTCGTGGAGAAATAAACAACACCCGAACCTCATCAACTTCATTGCTGCATTCCTAGCCGCAAACTCATATCGCCTAAACTTCCTGTCAATATCTCCTGTAAGCATATCTTCCCGCCTCACAAGTCTGGAATGTTGCTGTGGTGTCTTTGTGTAACCTGATCAAGTGTATTCCAGGACTTCATATTCAACAACGGGGGGTTATCTGTTGCTTTTGTCTTCGAGACAAGCTGGGATTGTGAAAATGTAGCTGTTGTCTTTAGCAGGTGGGCGACTTCCCTGTCATGTTATACACTGTAATGATCGTGACGGTCACTTTAGTCTTGGAATGCTTTTGCAGGGTGAATACACTGAAGAGGCAGTTCAAAAATCTTTATGTTGTTGCCGCCGTTCCCACAAAAGAGCAAAATGAATCATTTAACCAATCATATTTCAAGTACGCATCTGATGCATCGCTAATGGTGGAGTATGTTAGTTAAATCATTGTTACTCATGTGTTTCTTATTCAAGGTATGACATGGAGCTTGGCTGCCCTACATTTGTTCCTGTTAACGATCCAGAGGTGGGATTTGAGAAAATTGTGAGGATAGCTCATGCTCGTGGAGGTAAATCTCTAATTTTATTTACCATTTTTCTGACTCCTGTTCAAGTTTTGAGCTGTAAGCGGACATTGATCAACACATCTGTTTTGTTGTTCAGTATGCAAGCAGCAAGACATTATCTCAACAATGAGGAATGAGGTACTTTCACATGTTTCCGGATACATGGGTGCACTGTTTGTAGGTCTAAAATGAAGCTAAATGATTTTCTTGCTTTTGTCTGTAGCGGGAGCAAGCAGTTCAGTGCATGGATGCCTTTTTACGAGTGCTCACCTCTATTCCTGGTATTGACAATCATGACGCAAATGCGGTATGTACCTAACTATTGTTTTAGCCTTTTATGTAACTGGATGATCTCTTGGTTACTTACATATCAATGTTAGTTCTGGCTTCTGACTTATTTGCATGTTCTACCTCTACGGAGAAGAACTCACACGACTAGGCAATGCTTGCATTGCAGATATAAGTACCCTCGTTTCCCTTGCCATTTGCACTCATCTCACTAAGACATGGTAAAGGATAATTCAGGGTAAATCAGGGCTATAATTATTGAACCTTCTCATCCAAATTACTTGACTTTATGCAACTATTCAAGAATGAGAAAAGAGAATTTGCTAGATTATCCAAATTGAGCACTTTTCTATTCCCTCTGCACTAATCTTCCTTGATATCTTTTGCTATAGCATCTCCAGTAGTTATACAGTCAAATCTCACGGTGAACACCAAATGTCATTGTTCTATGTAACTGTTCTGTGTTTTTGTGCCTCTGCACTATTCATATCCTGCCATGCTGATATTCATGCTACTCTTGATTTCTAAGCTTGCCCAAGCCATTGGCTCTATTGAAGCAATTGCAAAAGCATCCAAGGGATTTATTCTAGAAAACACCGACCTTTCCACGGATAAGGCACAGACGGTTGTCAGGTTCTTCAGGGATCCACAGTACTACTTAAGCCCTAAAATTAACTAATGCCTAGAGGTATTCTGTTTCCCACATTTAACATATGTAGTTCGATTGCTTTACTCTAAGTATGTCTACCATTAAATTTTTTTCCTGACATAGCAATGTCAACCTATTGCTTTTCTTCATTCTTCTTCCATTATGTAGATGTATAATTGTTTGTGACATGAGTACAAAAACCGTTTATGATGATAGCATGTATTCATCACATAACTTCTTTTGCAGTTTTACTTGTGTTCTGTCATTTTGTTTTGCCGTGATGTAGAATCCTCTGGCCTGACTAACCACATCACTTCTTTTACCAGAGGAACACACATGCACAGTCGAAAATGATTTATATGATCCATTTTCTTAAACTTGGTTTTTAAGTAGCCCCTTTAGATAAGAATTTGGCATGTCCAGAAATAGGTATTTTATTCTGAAAACAAGATACATGTCATGATGTAAACCCCCTAAGTGGCTTTAGTTAGTGGTGCATATAATTTTTTTAGGGGTCTACGGCTGGCAGAGCCAGCCTGAACTTTAATTAAAACCAAAATCCAGTTGTAACAGATTACAGATGAGAAGCATTTTTTTGGGGTTACGTTACAGTAAGAACTCCAGTCGACAATATGGCATTTGAGAGCTGTCTGTTGGAGTCATATTCTCATCGGAAGTTTTTGCCGTTTCGTCACTTCCGCATGTTCCACAAGATGGCAGTGAGCACCGTGCTACGGACTTTGGTTGTTTGCATTGGGGGTCCTGGAACCGCTGCTTCAGTGGTTCTTACAAACTTGACGAGCATACTTTTAGATTCCTGAACGTTGATTACTCTCTGTTCCCTTGTACACTATCTCTGGTTTTCTAACCCAACAAGTGTTCTCTTATGGTCTTGCATCTTTGTCGATTGTTGTTATGCATTCGATTCCATGATGCTGAGATTGTTTCCTGGTTTGGCAGGCTAAGTTGATTGGTCGTGGATCTGTGGGTGAACTGAACTCAACTGTCTGCCAAAGCTATTGCTCTGTGTCACTACCCCTTTAGTGGTTAACATTGTTACGTACGTGGTTATAGATTGCCAGAGTTTGTTGTCCCAAAATTTTGGTTTCGCGTCTTCCAAGTTGTAAGTATTTCAGCAGTAGCGGACTAGTGATATATAGTGCTAGACGTGCAACTATGCGAGACAATAACGTCGTACTGCACGGTATTTACCTGTTAGTAGTTCTGAACTCATGCATGGCTATTGTTTTCCGTGTAAGCACGGTCTGCGTAATTCTCGTCTGACAAAAGGTTGAATTCAATCCGTGTCTGATTTCAGAAAAAGGAAAAATTCTTAAATCCGTTTCCAGTCTGCGAGAGGATTCAAATTCCCTTTTTTTTAGTAGTCCATTTTTTATTCAAAAATACAGAAATATACCTGCGGACTGCGATTATATAATTTATAAAATTAGCATGCTGTCGTCTAACAGTTGGGCGACTAGAATATGTCGTACAACCATTAGACAATAATGATGATGTCCAATGGTTGGGCGATATGTTCTATCGTTCAATCGTTCGGCGATATAAGCTTCTAGTCGTCGACCAGTTCGGTAACTGGATGGTTTATATAATAAAGGACACAACAGAGGTCGCCCCCTCCCCTGGCGAGAGAAAGGAGGAAAGAAAGAAAAGGAGAGAGGAGAGGAAAGAAAAGAGAAAAATGAGAGGGAGGAGGAGAGGGAAGGGAGAAGAGGACAGGGAGAAGAAGAATAGTAGGAGAGAAGATTCATTTGTGAGATAATTTTTTATCTTTTATTGTATATCTTTGTAGTAAGTATATAGTTTGTTTAGTGTAGATAATAGTATAGGTAGTACCAGTAGAAAATTATAGTTAGAGAAAAAAAGTAGTAAATTAAAATCTTGTTAATTTGTATGTGAATAACACTCGCAGAAAAATATAGTTACAGAAATAAGTATTACATTAAATTTTTTGTTAATTTATAATAGTATAAGTAGAACATGTATAAAATTTTAGTTAGATAAGAAAGTAGTACGTGAGGGAGAAGTAGTGTTGTTTATGAGAAGTACTGTAGTAATAGTGGTGTTGTGTTGATGCATGCGTGACCAACTATTATTTGGTGAATATGTAGAAAGTCGGTTAATTGTAGTAGGTATTCTGGGCTAGTGCATGAGGAGGATGAATGATTTGTATGGGCTAATTAGTTTAAGTTAGCATCAGAGTCAGATAATACCCAGTATAGAATATCTCAGCCTTTGGTTTGAATCGGAATAGTGTAGTGCATGTTCATTGTGCCCTGTGCCTTAGGAATTGAACGACGCCGTAATCATGTAGTAGTGCAGTTGGTCAAGACATGTGAACGTATGAATGTAAATTACAGGACAGCAGTACTTGCATATCGTGTGATGTGATTTAACTATTTGCATTATTGGAAATATTTACAGGCAGACTTCAGTCATGCCGACACTCACTACATTGAAAGTGCATTATGGTGTTGGCATATTCGTGAAGGTCCGTATGGTGTTGACAAGCAGTTTTTCGCAAGCCACTCTGGTAAACCCGAACAACAAGAATGCTTGAATTGTAAATATGATGCACTGGCTGACTCGTAGCTTCTCCTCGAACCTTGAGGTGTGTAGCGTCGTTATACAAGGGCTTTGGAGCCGGTCTCCCATGCAGATTAGATGGGAGTTGAGAAGATTGATGCGTACGATTGTGTGGAAGGGCTTTCTGGAAGGCCGCCAACGCTGTATATATGAATGTGTGCTGCTTGTGTAAGGATGCCCAAAAAAAGCTATACTAGGCCCTACCGACAGGTATCATCTTGGTGGTGGGAGCAGTTCGAGCGTCCAGCATGTTGGTGAAGAAGAGGCTCCGAAAGCCGGTGTTTCGAAGGGTGCGGACGATGTCGCTCGTGACGAGCCCAACATGGTAAATGCATTAGATGAAGATCGGTCACTGCATGATAAAGCTACAGAACAGGCTGATGAAGGAGAGCATAGGGAGTATATAGTGTGTCAAATGGAGAGCGATGACCAGATAGTCTGGGCTGAAGAGAAAGCTATACAGGAGGATGACGAGGATAATTTCGATGACGATGAAGCTCCCATCCCGCAGGAGTGAAACAGATTTGACGTTGAGGGTGTAGCCACGCATGACAAGTACAAATCACCATGGGAGTACCATGCCACAGAGCAGTGGTGGACCCATGATTTTACCAAAGGGTATACCGCACCAAAATTTTTATATGTAATTCGGTAAATAATTGTAAAATTTACACCGTAATTCGGTATACAGACACTAAATAATATGATAAGTCTTAAATTCAAGGATTAAGTTGGAAACTTGCACAAATTACAATATAAATAGTTCAAACACCATACTAATAGTCTTGAATATACATAAAAGAGACTTATAATACTACTTATCTGACTTTTTGGTTTACGTTTTCTAAAGGATATGAAAATCTCGATTATAAACATGAATGCATCAGAATGTGATTGAGTGCTGACACTAATGAGATTTGAGACAGTTCCATGGATTAGAAGAAACATAAAATAATCCAGTAGATCACTCATAACATACCTTTAGACAAATAACTATTTTCACAGGATACTCACAGGATACAAATGATAAATAATCAATTTAAAATAATCAGAGCCAGTTAACGATATGTTCGCGCAAATAGGTACATGTTGGGAAAATAAGCACTAAGAGAGAACCATGAATAGTTAGGCAAAAAATGCGAAAAACATCCAGTGGTGAAGCAGGTTTGGTTTGTTAGTACACATTGCCTAGCGCCGTAATTCTGAGAATGCATTATGTATGAGAGTTAAAATGCAGTATAGCCAGGCCTTACAATCTTTGTAAAGGGTCAACCGTTGATGGTGTCATGGTCATATTGCTAAAATGTTCCCTGCCAACTGAATTCTAGCTGCGATGGCCCAGACATGTAAATTTATTTCCTATGGAAGATGCAGCCATGACAATGGTACTTGGTCATTTTGATATTAGAAATATTACATGATTATATCTGCATTTTTACAGCAACAGGATATACTAAGTGTGCTACAATTTGTGTTGTTTACAGTAACATTTGTAATTAGTCCATGCATCAGGCTGTCAATTTATATTGATAAAGATAAGTGAAATTAATGTACTGAACATATTATTATACAATTTCTTTTCTCAAAAATATCTAAATGCTAAACATATCATCTCTGCAACATAGGGTACACTATAAAAATCAATTTTTTTGCCATCACATTAATTAAACAACATTTCTGCATTTCTTTTTTTCTTTTCTTTTTTTCTTTGCGATGTACATTTCAACATTTCAATCTCCCCAAACCAAGCAGTAATGGTTAGTGATGTATAGATGAGTAACACAACCACCATTGAGAATTGTGTTCTCGGATTTCCAGACATTATTAAGTTCTTTAAAGGCTTCTACATTTGATTTCCAGAACAATCAGTGCAGTACTACAGTATAACCAACAGGGTATTTCAAGACGTCTCAAAAACAGAAATAGGAAAGTTGGCCAACCCTCCTTATAATTTGATTATCACCACCCGCCAGAAATGTACATAACCTCACCAACTGTACCTACAGCCTTCATAGCGAAATTGTCACTAATCTAACAAATGAATTGGCTGGCCATTGATGCCAAAGAAAGTAAAACATGCAATAAGGTCTCAGGCAACATGTGCCAAAGAAAAGTGGACTTAACTATACTTTAATGTCCCAGAATTTAGCTTACAATTAGCTTATTCAAGGAGGCAACTAGTTAATCACCAATGCAATGAAGCTATCTTTAATACCAAGAAAAGAAAAAATGCGTCACTGGAGGCTATTAATCTATTATGGTGATATCAATTATCCATATCCCAATTGTCCCAAATGTCTTCCCGGTCAATCTTTATTTACATCACCCCCAGCCACAAGATCCCAATATGAACTACAAACACCCGGACCCGGCTCACCCCGAACGCTCAGATCCAACAACCAGAGCACAACGGAATGCAGCACGGGACACCAACAAAACTAGAATCCCAATTAGTACAAAGGTGTAACAGTAAGAGCAGCAATACTTTTGCTGTCGGCGGCCGAGGCGATGGAGAGGAGGAGCATCAGGAGCACGGATGCCAGCAGCGGCCGTGCGGAGCCGCGGAGATCGCTATTTTCCTGCATGCTGCGGGAGATACTGGAGTCTAGAGATGGAATGCGCGGCGGTGTAAGGAGACTAGGAGGCGGCAGACGAACGAGCAGTCTGCGAACGAGGGATTCGAGGATACGCGTGCGGCAGGCGATGAGGCGAGGATGCGCGTGCCTTAGGGTGCGTTTGTTTTAGCGATAGCTTCTAACGTTTGGCTGAAATTTCACTGTAGCTGGTTTTTTTTACTACAGCTGATTTGGCTTTTTAGGTATAATTAAATTTAAAAAAATGTAAAAATAGAAAAAATATGTTAGCTCATCACGGACAATGCAAAGGAACACGGAAAAAAAGAAAAATGTAAAAAATATCAAAAAAGCTAAAAAAATTCAGAAAAAGACGAATTACTGAATAGTGAAAAAAAACTGAAATTAGAAGCTGAAGCTGAAAAAAAGCTGAAACGAGCGAGACCTTAGACGATGAGGCGAATGTTTCAGCTACCGGCTAAACCCCAGGGTATATCAGGTGGGCCCGGCATACCCTATGAGTCCTCCTCTACCACAGAGGTTGCTACGCCGTGGATGAACCCTGACCCTAAAGGTTCATTGGAGCATCGTCGGAAATGAAGACGATGTATGAATCTTCAAACCCATCCAACGGTGAGAAATCTGATTAAAACCCGTGGGAATAACCTGGGGTGCAGAAGTGTCCGGACTGACACTTGCACGGCTTGGCGACTCCTTTTGACCCTCACCCCCGTTCCCCTCCCCTCCCCTCGCCTCGCGCTTGCTCCTCTCGCTCTGCCCTTCCTCGCACCCAAGTGTTCTTCGCTTCGGTGCACCCCCCCAAATCTTCCCATTCCCGGAACCATTTTCGAGGTAATTTTCCTGCCTGGTGAAATTTCGTCTGGGAATATCGAGATTCTAGGGTTTCTCCCCTACCTGTGCCGTGCGGTCTGAGTTGAGCTAGGGTTTTTGGTTTGGCTCGCTTGCTGATTCTGTGCGTACGGGTTAGTTAGGGTTTGTAGTCTTAGATCGACCTGTGACCTACAAGGTACAAGTGGGAGGGGGAGGAGTGGTAATTCGTGTCAATTCCACTGCGTATATACGCGTATTTGCCATCTTCTATAGAGTTTCGGTTCGTCTAGAGTCTTAATTCCTGACTGACCTGCCCTCCTTTTGCAGGATCTGATGGTGGCATGATCTCTCCCTGTTTCAGCAATGTATATAAAGAAGGTAAGTCGTGCTACCTTAGGAATAATTTATTGCCGATTTTGATCATGTATGTGGTTCTTGTCGACTTAATAGCTGCTGTCTATGCAGGTCGTAATTGAAGGGTTTAAGAGTTACAGGGAGGAGATCTCAACAGAAGCTTTCAGCCCCAAAGTTAACGTAGTTGGTAATCTCTCCCTACCCTTGTAACTAACATCACTATAGGGTACTTAGGTTCATTTGTTTCGCTCCCGCCAACTGGTGCATGGCTAACTTAAGGTGCTGTCAGCTTGTCATACAGCTTCCTCAGCTTGTCATAGATAATCCATTGTCTAATAGGCTTATTGCAACATTTCAGTGACGATCAACATTGGGTGTTAATTCAAGATTCAACTCACTGTTTTCCTGCTAATCTGAGTTTTTGTTATGTTTCTCTAAATTTACATGACCATTGCATGTATGTTCAATGGTCTAAATCAATGAAATGTGGACTTGTGATGAATTTATGGTTAAATCCTCTTACTCTCTTGCACATTCGTTATTGACTTGCATGGTAGTGATCTTCCAATCTTTCCTGATAACATATAGGTTTAGCATCGAAATTATTAGTGCTATAGGAATCTAGGTGGAGTTTAACATTGATTTACCTGTTCATCACAGTTGGTGCAAATGGATCTGGCAAATCAAACTTCTTCCATGGTAATGTTTTTAAAATATGTGTTGCTGCTAGGCTATTATTCTTTCTTATGCATATATGAGACTTTCCCCCTAATTTGGCCATCCTAAATGCTCCAGCTATACGGTTTGTCCTGAGTGACATGTTTCAGAACCTGCGCAGTGAAGATAGGGGTGCTCTTCTCCATGTATGCCTCCTCTCTTCTTTGAGTGATCTAGAAGTTGAAATAGGTGATTGGTGTTTGATACTGATAACCATTGGCAGGAAGGTGCTGGACACTCAGTTGTATCTGCTTTTGTCGAGATAGTGTTTGATAATTCAGACAACCGTATTCCAGTAAGTCCTCTAATTTATTGAACTTAGTTTATTTAATTCAAATTATATAGTTCAGTCTCAAGCTGCATATTTTTATAACAAAGGTATCAACAACGAGATCTTCCATATGAGTTCATGCATATAGTTATTAGCTCTGCATAAGTTGCTATAGAAGTGATCATGCGAGGTAGTCAACATTGTGGTACTGATTATTTATTAGCATATTTCGGCTACAGCTTTGTGGTAGGTGCTTCCTCCCTTGCTTAACAATGTATGACATGTTTCTTGTGCTCCTGATTTTGAGTGGAGAAAAACTACTTTTCTGCAGGTCGATAAAGAAGAGGTACGCTTGCGCAGGACTGTTGCTTCAAAGAAGGATGAATACTACTTGGATGGGAAGCACGTCAGGTATATTTTCTTATGCCTTAAACCAGCCCAACAGTGTTATATCTTGTCGTTTGCTCGTACCCACTTTTTTTGCTATTATGTTCAGTAAAACTGAAGTCATGAATCTGCTGGAGAGTGCTGGTTTCTCTCGCTCTAATCCATACTACGTTGTCCAGCAGGGAAAGGTAACAATTATTCACTTGATTCTTCCCATGATCTGCTCAGATAGAATGTTAACAAATTTGTCATGTGTAGATTGCATCCCTTACCCTAATGAAAGATGCTGAACGACTGGATCTTCTCAAAGAGATTGGTGGTACACGTGTTTATGAAGATAGACGGCGTGAGAGCTTGAAAATAATGCAAGAAACAGGCAAGTTTAAATCTCCATAATTTTTTATATTTTTCTAAGTGACCTGTTGGGACGTTCATTCATATGCTTTATTAGCAGCCAACAAAAGGAAGCAGATTGATCAAGTTGTCCGCTACCTGGAGGAAAGGTTGAGAGAACTTGATGAAGAGAAAGAAGAACTGAAGAAGTACCAGCAGCTGGACAAACAAAGACGATCACTTGAGTATACTATATTGGACCATGAACTAAATGATGCTAGGAATGAATTGGCTTCAGTAAGATTCTACCATTTTTGTTATGTGTGTACCATTTTTGTTATGTGTGTGTACTTTTTTTATATGTCATGCAAAAAATGAATGAAGGCCTTCAGACTGAGTTTGACAAACAAACCATTAACATTTCCTACCCAAGCTGATTGTCTATCTTTTGGGTGATCTTCCTTCCATCCCGATGGAAGAACCTTTTGGTTCTTGGTGCTCCCTCAACATGACCTCAAAATCTACAGTATAGAAATTGTATTAAGATATGGAAGCATTAAAATCACATATTTACGGTCTGATCTGCAACTACCCACTATGCCACTAACCATACTGATCTGTGCAACTTAGTTTTTGGGAGAGCATAGAGGGACCACTTCAAAAATATTTGTTTGATTCTTTGGTTGGTGAAAGCCAGAGTGTGATAGGTTCACTTTTCATCTTCACCGCGAAGGCCTCTTTGGTTTCATTGACTGCTTTTACAACAGAAGAATCCTACAATTTATTATTTCATACTTATGTTTAATGTCAGTCAGGTGGTCTTGTTAGTGGATTTGCTGTGAATTGATGCGAATCAGTTTTCCACTTAACTTCCCTGCAGACTGGAGTAATTAAGTGATACCATCTGTATGTGTTGCAATTATAATCCAAAAGAATGCCCTTTTTCATCTCATTGGTTAGGTCATACACGGGATCTATTCAATGAATGCTATCCACTATTTCCATCGCTACTGTTATCTTTATTTCTTCAGTAGCATGTGCATAAGCATGTAATATGCTTCACCATACGTTCTTGCCTATCCACTGGCTTTTAGTTTACTTCTAAACATTCTCTTTGTTTGCCATAATTTATGCCGTCCATGTCTCTATTATTATATCACCTTGCGCAACTACTCCATGGAGTTCCAGCTACTATGCAAGGCATCACCAAAAAGAGATGTTTATAGATCAACCTTTTGATATCATAGTTCCTGCTCTATTCTATAATGCTTATTCTATTTGGTTCATTTGATTTCCCTCTTGTTGTTAGATGGATGATAACCGAAGAAAAATTTCTGAACGAATGTCCCATGCGGACAATGAAGTGGTAGATGTACGTGAGAAGGTAAAGAGTTTTGACAAAGAAATAAAAGTCTCAACTAAAGGGATAAATGATACCAAGGCTCAAAAGGAAGGTGTAGAGAAAAAGCGTACTGAAGCACTGAAGGTAGTTGCTCAGATTGAACTTGATTTGAGAGATATAAAAGACAGAATTTTGAGTGAAAAACGAGCAAAGGTTTGTCATGAGATCTCTCATGAGTTTGAGTTAATTTTGTTTTGTTGCTGTGCTTAGAAGAATATAACAATCTATTGCTAGGATGAAGCTGCGAGGGATTTACAAAGCGTGAGGATTGAGAGTGAAAAGTCAAAGTCTGAATTGGCTGAAATTAGTAAGGTGCATCAGGCCAAATTAAAGGAAGAGGAGGAGATATCAAAAAGGTAAAACATATTTATGGATAATATCATTATGTCTTGATGAATATCCCTTTTGACACTTCCATTTTGTGGGGATAGCATAATGGACCGTGAGAAGCGGCTAAGTATATTGTACCAAAAGCAGGGGAGGGCAACCCAATTTGCAAACAAAGCTGCCAGAGATAAGTGGCTTCAGAAGGAAATTGATGATCTTGAACGTGTACTTTTATCAAATAGAAAGCAGGTAATAAACCAACGACCAGTTTGATTCTTGCAATTTCATTCAGGACCTTTATTTTCATGTAATACTCTATTTTACTCTGATTTGCTTCTACATGCACCAAACACTACATTTTAGTATGTATTAGTTTGATTAATTTCATGTTATTGCTAGGGCGTTAGGCTGTATGTCAGCTTAATGTGAGGAGTCAAGATATGTACTTTATTTTGCACCCTTTCATTGTTTGGTGGATGTATGGATGATCTGTCTGTAACATTCTTGCAACTATTCCAGGAAGGTTTACTTCAAGATGAAATCCAGAAGCTTAAAGATGAAATTAATAACTTGATAAACTACATTCAGTCCCGGGAAAGTGAATCAAATAAGTTAGAGTCTGCACTCGCAAAGAAGCACAATAACTACAATGACTTGAGGAAGCAGAGAGATGAGCTTCAAGAAGAAAGAAAGTATGTACATTTCTTAACAGCCATAGCCTTGTGATTTGATGGAAGTTGCGTTCCTTTAGATTTTAGATACTAAGTAGAAGGAAAATGTTCCAGATCATTTTGGAAGGAGGAAGCTGATGTAACAGCTGAAATCGATCGGCTAAGGGAAGATCTTGTGAAGGCACAGAAGAGTTTGGACCATGCAACACCCGGGGTATGGAAAATGTTGCATTTTTTAAATGTCCTTTTGTTCATATTACTGACTGCTACTGATTTTTTTTTTAACTTTCTGAGGGTTTCCATGGTGATTCCGATGTACATGCATGCACATTGCACGTTAGATATGCATCCATAAATTATTCCTGAGCATCTAACAGAATTATAAATAAAATTTGCTATTTACTAGTTTGATTGTGCAATGCTTGATTATTGATTTTTCTTGGTAAATATTGCTGTTGCTATGTTTGACTATTATGGAACTGATATGGATTCTCTTTAATGTGATTTACTTAATAATATCAGTTCATGTTGGTTGAAAACATATGAGCAAAGGTCTCCTGTTGTTAAGTAAGGAAAACTACAATGCTCCCTTCATTGTGATTTTCAGTGGCTGTTTCTACCTTTTCCAGTGGCTGTGAGCTCTAGATAACACTGAGGGCCTGTTTGTTTCAGCTTCTGGCAGCTGCAGCTACTCCTAGAATCTGCAGCTCCCCCAAACAGTCCTGATTTTCATCCAGATTCTAAGTAGCCAGAAGCTACAGAATCCAGAAAATGAACTAGTAGCCAGAAGCTGGGGTTATCCAGCTTCTCCAGATTCTGACTAGCTAGATATTCACCAGCTGCTTCTCAGAATCTACAGCTGAAACAAACAGGCCCTGCATTTGCACTGGCAGTTGTTTGTACGATTTGTGCAATCAATTGACATGCGTGATGATGCTATCTTAGATCTTTTAAGTGTTATGCAATTGGAATTTGGAACAACTAAATATTCAATATTGGCAGAACAACATATATATACCCTGGTTGGAATAATTAAATATCGGCAAAGTAGCATTAATATAACCCTAAGTTGGAATAATTAAACATTAGGGGAATTGTACTGTGAAGTACTTCTGAAAAACATAAATCTAAACTAAGCGAATTACTGTGCTTTAGCTGTTAATTTTAATTTTGGTATGGAGGATTTAAATGACCCTTCTGCCTTCAACCATGAAGAAACTTGGACAAGACCCGTTCTTTCTGGGAATTACAGTCACTAATGCAAATATATCACTAGAACCATTATGAACCATAGTCGAGTAGGCATGTGGTGCTGTAGCAGATGCGGCACTGTTCATGGATGTAGGATACTTTAGCTGTGGTTGCTACAATACAGTGTACACTGTTGTCCTTTAGTCCATAACAAGAGCCTTGTCTCATTTTCATCCTTTGTGCCTGATTGCTAGTAGTTACCTTGTCACAGAGTGTAGAAGAGTAGAGGAAGATTAGGGCAGACACCACACATCTAAAGGGCTGGGGTGGCTTGTATATATATTGGCCTGGTGTAGGCATACAAGGAAAACATATATATAAAAAACACATATATGGAAAGCGCATACAAGGAAAACGTATACAAGGAAAGTATATACATGGAAGGTGTATACATGGAAAGCGCATACAAGGAAAGATATCTAATTATTCTAATACCCGCTCGCAGTCGTAGCGGCATATCTAAAAGGCTGGGGTGGCTTGTATATATATTGACCTGGTGTAGGCATACAAGGAAAGCATATACATAAAAAGAGCATACATGGAAAGCGCATACAAGGAAAGTGTATACAAGGAAAGCATATACATAGAAGGCGTATACATGGAAAGCACATACAAGGAAAGATATCTAATTATTCTAATACCCGCTCGCAGTCGTAGCGGCAGTCTGGACGCAAAGACTGGATCGAAACTCCTGAAACAGCTATGTTGGGAGACCTTTTGTCATGATGTCCGCGAACTGATGAGAGGATGGTACGTGCAAAACACGAACCTCACCAAGTGAGACCTCACGGACGAAGTGGATGTCAATCTCGATGTGCTTCGTGCGTCGGTGCTGGACTGGATTAGTTGACATGTAGATGGCGTTGACGTTGTCGCAGTAAACAACGGTCGCCGAAACAACTGGGGCGTGAAGCTCTTAGAGAAGTTGCCGCAGCCAGCAACACTCTGCTACAGCATGGGCAACAGCACGGTACTCGACTTCTGTACTTGATCGAGACACGGTTGTCTGACGCTTGGAGGACCAAGAGACAAGGTTATCACCGAGATAAATGCAGTAGCCGGAGGTGGAGCGTCGTGAGTCGGGGCAGCCGGCCCAGTCGGTGTCGGAGTAGGCGGTGATGGATGTCGCCGGGGAGAGGTCGATGTGAAGACCGGCGTCGAGAGTGCCCTTGACGTATCACAGGATGCGTTTGATTAACGCGAGGTGGGGCTCTCGCGGATCATACATGAAAAGACACACTTGCTGGACGAGATACGCCAAGTCAGGGCGTGTGAGTGTCAGGTACTGCAGAGCCCCTGTAAGGCTGCGATACTCGGACGGATCGGCCACGGGAGCTCCGTCGTGGTCGGATAGCTTGGCGTGAGTGTCCACTGGTGTGGCTGTACGGTGACACTCAGCCATGCCAGCGTGTCGCAGGAGATCAACGATATACTGTCGCTGAGACAGGAAGAGGCCGTTGGAGGAGCGTGCGATGGAGATGCTGAGGAAGAAGTGCAGGTCGCCGAGGTCCATCATGGCAAACTCCGAGTGGAGCAAGCCTGTGAGATGCTGGAGAAGACCTTGGGTAGAAGCTGTGAGGATGATGTCGTCGACGTAGAGCAGTAGGTAGGCCATGTCAGTCCCCTGACGGAGGACAAACAGGGACATGTCGGAGGAGGAAGCGACGAAACCGATGCCGCGGATGTAGGAGGCGAAACGTTGGTACCATGCTTGGGGAGCCTGCTTCAAGCCATAGAGGGACTTCTAGAGAAGACACACATGGGTGGAACGAGCAGAGTTCACGAATCCGGAAGGCTGCTGGCTGTTGACAGTTTTATTAAGAGTGCTATGGAGGAATGCATTCTTGATATCAAGCTGTTATGGATATTGTGTGTATATTCAAGAGGTCCAATGGACAATATATATAGTACAAAAGGGACACAAGAGCAAATCCTAGTACAATAGGAAATACCACTAATACTTTTAACACCCCCTCAAATGCAAGATGTATGCAATATCATTGCATTTAAAAAAGGTTGACAATAAAATAGAAAAAATCTGAAGTTCATGTCTTGATAACATCGTCGTAGCGTGCAACTCCTGGATAGAGAAAGCTGTCAAATCAGTCGAAGAGGAATAGATAGAAGTATGACAGCGCAAATCGAAACCCAAGACATCGGTGGCGTAGTGCATAAGAAGCGTAACAGAAGCACAATGCAGAAGAAGCGTGGCGGCCTTAGAAGCTTGGGGCGGCGGCTCAAAGAGAAGCGGCAGCATTATAATGACTTCTACGATCTGCACGCGGCTTAGAGAGAATAGCGGCGGCTGCTGCCATGCAAAAGGGAAGTTCTATGCTTCTATGATTGACAAGAAATTTGCGGACTCGCACGGCTTAAGCAAACTAAAAGATAGATGTTACAAACTTGGGATGGACACAATCGGAAGACTGAAAAGGCAGCTGAGCTACACCAACACCTAGCAATAGCAGCACGTGAAGCTTTATAGCACCCACACCTAACAAACAACATCGCACACCATCATTCCACTTCATCCTCTTCTCTCTCTTTCATCAGTCCACTGCGCAAACAGAGTGACACGAGGAGTTTTAGGAAGAAGAGGCAGCAGAACTCGGGAGCCATGACAACCGGAGAGAGTCGAGATGGAGAGCCGTCAGCACCCATAAACCGGGAGAGCCGGCGGCAACTGAAAATTGAAGCTTCAGCAAGGCAACGGCTCCGGCGAAGCCCGGCTTCCGCGCCCGAGCCACATCCAAGGAAGGAGGCTGGATGTCGGTGTCGCGTGGTTGGGGACGACATCATGGCCGACAGGTGGCGGCAGTGAGCACGTTGGCGGTGGTGCGCGTGCATAGCGGCCGGCGAGGAGCGCAAAGGAGGCCGGAGGTGGTAGATCTAGTAGAGGCGACCGTGGAGATGTACGGGTGACAGCACGAGCGCTGGTGGCCGCCCCTGGGAGCGGAGTTGGCTCCTCCTGGGGGTAGCAGATGTGGAAAAGCAGCGGCTAGGAGGCAACGACCGTAGCTATAGTAATCCTAACCCTAACCTAAGTTCTGATATCATGTTATGAATATTGTGTGTATATTCAAAATGCCCAATGGGCAATATATATGGGGTACAAAGGGAACATAAGACTAAACCCTAGTTCAATAGGAAATACCACTAATACCCTTAACAATAACTATTAGCTAATGAAAGAAATATATCTATGTATTTTTTTTTTGCGTCATACATGTTCTTGAATAATTCAATAAAACTTGTCCAACTGGTGTTCCGCCAGTCCGATCAGTGACTAGGTGACCCAAGACTTCGGCTGGGTCGATGGCCAGGGTTGGGTTTGGTAAAGCTGTAAACAACTCAAAATTAATTTTGCATGACATATACTCAATACTCTGCAACTTTAGCTCATGCCCTCCCTTTTGAGGCGTTTAATTCTTCCTGCCATCCTCTCCCCAATGCATGTGTCACAGAACATCTTTGCACGCATACACGTGTGGAGACCACGATCTTTGAATATTATTAATGCCCCAAGTTTTCCTAGGATAGCAGCTTCAAATGCCACAATCATGTATTACGAAAATCACAGATGATTGTGATCAGACATTTTGGATCTTGGTCTGGCTTTCCGACGTTCAGGATGAAATGGTGGGAAGTAACATAAGGGTTCGGTGAGTTGGTGGGAATAGGGGCAAGGAAAGACTTGTAAATAGAATAGTTGGGTGTAGGAGTATGTGAATTGAGAAATTTCGAAGATAACTTTATTAGAGGCTTACATCAATTGCATTTAACTTTGTGCTTATTGTGCTAACAGTATCCAGACACAAATTTAGTGGTCTATAGAAGGCAAAACCTGGTTTTGCAAGTGCACCTATTTATCTCCCGATTTTCAGGGACAAATCCATAACATTATGGACAGATCCAATATACAGTGTCATCACAAGGATGTAGCTTCAATTCTCCCTTCAAATATTGAGCTGTGCCTCTGTTGTCATATTGTATCATATTTTTTTGTGTCAAAACAGTGCTTGAAGCTATCTTTGCATGGTGCTAATTTTGTTTCCTTCCTCAGGATATCAGGAGAGGCCTGAATTCTGTTAGCAGAATCATCAGGGACCATGGTATTACAGGAGTTTTTGGTCCAGTATTAGAACTGGTTGACTGTGAAGAGAAGTTTTTCACAGCTGTTGAGGTCACTGCTGCGAATAGGTCTTGAAATATACTGCCTTTATTTTTGTTTCCCCATTATTTCATTGTTTTCTTAGTTCAATAATCCTTTCTGATCTGATGTGAATAGCTTGTTCCATGTGGTTGTTGAGAATGACGACATATCAACGAGGATCATTCAAATATTGACTCGTGAAAAAGGTGGACGGGTGACATTTATACCTCTGAACAGAGTAAAAGTTCCAAATATCAGTTGTCCACAAAGTCCAGATTTTGTTCCATTGTTAAAGAAATTGAAATATCGTGCCGATCATCGTCGTGCTTTTGAGCAGGTATGCAAGCTTCTATTCTTCTCTCCTTTCAATTGATGCTACATCTTTTATTAGGCTATCTTGGTTAATTTGATTGAGGTTCTATTCCAAGCAATCTTACCCTTAATCCGCATAACTAAGGCTGCCTTTTCAGTATCATCTCTTCCTTCTGTTCTGCATGCATCCATGATCCATCTTACCTTTGTCAGCTTGGATTTTAACACACAACATCACTTAGGCTACAGGTGCCATGGCACACCATCTAATAGTATATTCTTGTTTGGTGCTGCGTTGAATTAGTATGTATATAAATCATAGTAGTATTAGACTATCAATTCATGTACATGCTATATTCCAGCTGAAACTAATCTTAAAGCAATAGGTTGCTTCCTAATTTATGTGCAGTTGGGTGTGATATTGTACTTTTTTAAAAGAAAAGGTTAGGTGTGCAGATGTAATGATAAGATATATTGCTTATATCCATCCCACGTTTGCACATGTTCATGTCGGTTAGCACGCATGTGTGGCATATTCATGCATGTGTTTAGTTTTTACTAGTGCACTTTTTTTAGAATGGTCATGTTGCTTCGATGTGCTTATCTGGGGCCGGATTACATAGCTTCCCTTCTCCAAGCACCTAAGCTAGTTTTTTAATCATTTGTTCTGAAATTTCAAAAAAAAAAAATAATTCCCCTTTTGTCTTAACATTTTTTTTGTCTAACGTTGATACTTCTGGTAGGTTTTTGGCAGGACAGTTATATGCCGGGACCTGGAAACTGCGACTAAAGTTGCACGCAGCAATGATCTAGATTGCATCACACTCGATGGTAGTCTTGAGCTTTTGCACTTGATCTGTGATTATTACTTCAACATTAAGATTGACATTGTGATTATTATCAGGTGATCAAGTAGCCCGAAAAGGTGGTATGACAGGAGGTTTCTATGATTCTAGGCGCTCAAGACTGAAGTTTGTGAAAATAATTAGGGACAATAAAACAGCAATCGAGAAAAAGACAGCACATCTAGAGAATGTGGGAAACAAGCTAAAAGATATCCTGCTTTAGTCTAATGATATTCCTGTTTCCCTGTTTACATGAGGCTGGTGCTAGACTCTGTTTTGTCCTGATGACCTGATGAACAAGGAGTTTATGGTTTATACTCTACTATTGAATTTGATATTTCTTGCCTGCATCTCATTTTGTCATTAATCTAATGGTTGGAAAGAAGCACAATATGTAGGTTTGATTCTTGCAGAATCTAGTATTGTGATGATCTAGGATCTGTGCCACAGTACTCTTTTTCAAAGTATATGGATGATTACTGTAACGATCAGAATGCTGCTGGTTCTTCAATAGATTGGGCCTACTTAATTACCAAAACTAGTTTATTGAAACCCATGACTGCCCTCATGTTTGCTTTTTTTTATTTGGCTTCAAGTTCCAAGTAATTTTAAAATGTGAAGAAAACATGATTAGTTCTCTAGCTGTTTACTGCTTATTTGCAAGATAAATATTATATATCCTTGATTTCTCTTTTCTTAACTTCCCATACATATAGACAAGAGAATTACGGATTTAGTTACCAAACAGCAACAAATGGACGCTGAACGAGACCATGCCAAGTCGGAGTTGGAACAATTTAAGGTTGACATTGCTAGTGCAATGAAGCAAAAGGGATCACTTGAGAAAGCCCTTGGAAAGAAGGTTCTTAATTCTTCTTTTCTTTTACCCTGTTGTTCATGGAAGATTCCCTGTCTTCTTAATATGCAAGTCATTAGCTGTTTTTATTAACCATCAATTCTGGTATAGTTATGCAATCATATCTGCAATGTAATTTAATATTTTCTACCTTGCAGGAAAAATCACTTGACAACATCTGCAACCAAATTGAGCAAATCCAATCTGGCATTGCAATGAAAAATGATGAAATGGGCACAGAACTTATTGATCAGTTAACTTCAGAAGAAAGGGGTCTTCTTTCGCGATTAAATCCTGAAATTACTGAACTAAAGGAGATGTTTCTCTTGTGTAAAAACAGTCGGATTGAGGTTGTTGAAGCAAATTTAGTAATCATGCTTGTGGTTCCCAAAGACGCCTTTATCAGCTCTAATGCAGTTACAAACTATTGTAGATTGAAACAAGAAAGGAAGAGTTGGAGACCAATCTATCAACTAATCTTATGAGGCGGCAGAAAGAGCTGGAAGCAATAATTTCATCTGCAGATTCTAAAACCTTGCCTCTGGAAGCTGAATCAAAAGAGCAAGAATTGAAAAGTTCTAAGAGGAGTCTTGATGAGTTGACTGCAATGCTTAAGGGTATAGATGCATTGATTGAGTTCTCTTTTCCTTTTGTATTATACTGAATGCTTCTTAAGCCTAAAGTCTTAACTCAAACGATCCTTTGGACAGCTAATGTTGATGCTATTAATAACTTTACGAGAAAGATGGAGGAACTGAAAAGACAAAGGGATGATCTGAAGGTAACTTATATTATAACTCTGTGCTTTTTGTCTGAACTGACTATTGTTGTTGACTTGTTATGTAACAACACATCTTTAAATGCAGGCTCTTGAAGCTAATTTGGAGCAGACAGTGCAAGATGGGGCCAAGGACCTGGAACAGTTGATGAACAGCAGGAGCATGCATCTAGCTAAGCAAGAGGAGTGTATGAAGAAGATCCGGGACTTGGGCTCATTGCCTGCTGATGCTTTTGAAACGTACCGCATTTTCATCCCTTGCCTTAAATGACACCCCTTGTTTCCTTACATAGTTGACTATCTCAATGAATGTAAACCATGTTTTTGTGTTTTCCTTAAGCTGCCAAACTGGCTGAATGACTTCAAAGTCATACCTTTCTGATTAGGGATTTTCAGAAAATAAATATTACGGTGCTGTAATGCTGTGTTACCTTATTTTGTCTGGCCAATATTATAGGTACAAGAGAAAAAATAAGAAGCAGTTGCAGAAGATGCTTTATGATTGCAATGAGCAGTTGAAGCAATTTAGCCATGTCAACAAAAAAGCTCTCGACCAGTATGTGAACTTCACAGAACAACGCGAACAACTGCAGAGAAGACGTGCTGAACTTGATGCTGGCGATGAGGTAAGTTTTTCCATGGGTGCAGCTGTTTTTGTTTCCCTTCCGAGTATCCTAACCCTAGAATCTCGTAAAATCTGCTGGTCAATATTGCAGAAAATTAGAGAACTCATATCAGTTTTAGACCAAAGGAAGGATGAATCAATTGAGCGCACCTTTAAAGGAGTTGCAAGGCACTTCCGCGAAGTGTTCTCTGAACTAGTGCAAGGTGGTCATGGATATTTGGTTATGATGAAGAAAAAGGTCTCTTTTCCTTGCTTTACCTACCAACCTTTTTTATAGGATAAACTGTAGGGGAAGCACCTACAGTCTATATAAATCAATTAAAGAAATATTTACAGAGTTTATCTACTGACCTTGCTTACATGTCATGCAATTTTAGCCTACCTAGTACCTACCAATCTTGCTTACATGTCATGCAGTTTTAGCTCTGTTATCCAGCATGTACACTTGGTTGTGGTGAATTCCAAGTTTTGCCTGTCACATGTATGCCAATTAAATTTGTTATGTTTTGTTTTATCTCTGGGTTATTCTTTAATGCAAAGACAATCACATGCTAAGTTTGGTTTCCAATGCAAGATGATACATTTTAGAATTTTAATCTCATGGCCTTGCCTGGAGTTCCCTGAAAATTTTTCCTTGCACGTATGCTGTCTTAAAGGTGAATTTCTTAATTTTTATGTTCTTTCTGGTAGGATGGTGATGCAGGTGATGATGATAATGATGAGGACGGGCCTCGTGAACCAGATCCTGAAGGGAGAATAGAGAAGTACATTGGTGTCAAAGTCAAGGCATATCTTTTATTCAGAGTCTTTTTACGAATTTGAGCATATATACTATTCCTTTTGGCAATACATCCTAAAAATAAAGATAGTGTTCAAAAATACTGTTCTAAAGTTGTTATACTCTTCCTGGATTAATCTTGTGACGTTATTCTGTATAATCTTTCCTGAAACTTCTAAAGGAGTACTTATGTTTCAGGTTTCCTTTACTGGCAAGGGAGAAACTCAGTCTATGAAACAATTGTCTGGGGGACAGAAGACAGTGGTGGCATTAACACTGATTTTTGCTATCCAACGATGTGATCCAGCTCCATTCTATCTGTTCGATGAGATTGATGCTGCTCTGGATCCGCAGTACAGAACTGCTGTTGGGAGTATCCTTTTTATTTTTTTTCTCTATTGAGTCTATAATTCTGCTTGTTATCGTCTCCATGATATTTCTGTGATATGACGTGTTATAATGTCCAGCTTTGTGCGTGCTCCATGCTTCTATTGTGTTTTTTTTTGCCAAAGCACATTGGTAACAGTTGCTTCTTGGAATGTTAGAAGCTTACTCCTGCTTTCCTTAAGTTCTGTTCCAGATATGATCCGTCGTCTAGCAGACATGGCTGACACTCAATTTATAGCGACAACATTCCGACCAGAAATCGTAAAGGTAGCTGATAAAATCTATGGCGTGACACACAAGAACAGGGTGAGCTACATCAATGTGGTAACGAAGGAGCAAGCTCTGGACTTCATTGAGCATGACCAGACTCACAATGCCAACTGAGGCTAAGACGCTTGTATTGATCGTATGCTCCTCTATGACATTTAATCTTAGCAATCTCATCAAGTTGTCATATTCCGGTACTGACGAAATTTACTTCTTTTCCTGCAGGCAGATGCTAACATATAGAAGATAGCGGAGCGTGCTGATATGTCTTGCTTTGCGTGAATATTCTATCCCATGGTTGATGTAGTTGTGTACATCTAGTTAGCTTTTGGATATGTAAGTTTCATCTGTTGGACAACATCTAGTTAGCTTTTGGATATGTAAGTTTCAGCTGTTGGACAACTTGTTTTGTTACTATGCCTGGCTTACACATGCATATGTACGGTGGGAGATGCACCTTTTCAATATGATGTGATATTGCTGCAAAATCGTTGTTTTATCATGCCTGTTTCAGTGGGGCTTCCGTGAATGCGAATTGATAATCTGGATTTAACCGTATACCGGACAACAACTTGCCACTAGCCTGGTGGAGACCAGATCAAATGTATTACTAGAGAGAGAGAATTGGGGGGCAGCTAGGTTAGACCCAAGGTCTAGCCGGTCCGGCCCACACCACCCCTATAGAAGGGAGTCAGGAGAGGGGAGGAGGCAAAATCAGATTTGCCTTTCCCCTCTATGCTGTCGTTATCTTCACATGTTGGCCCTGCTGTCGTCTATTTTCTAGCATCGTCGCTTGTTGCCCTCTGATGGCCTGTCCTTGTCCCCTGTTGCGTTGTCACCCATTCGCCAGTGCGCATTGTCGAGTGCCGCCCCTAGCTCGTGCTCCTTCACCTTGTTGTGTTGCCTGTTGCGATCGAGTCATCGTCGACCCTTCCCTTCCCTAGAGTCAAAGAGGGAGCCAAGCACCCCCAGTGCTACTACCGCCACCTTGCCTCCACAGGCGCTGGTCAGCCACCAGCGCATGTCGCTGCTGCCCTTGCTGGTGCAGCCTGCGCAGATGGTTTCGTTATACTCCTCACCTCCCTAACCTTTCTACTGTCCTACGGCTCTACGAGGTGATTTGCGATGATCTCGGTCATGGCTATGATGCCTAGTGAAGTTATTGGTGAATGCTAGGTATTGGTTGCTTATTTAGTACTTGTGTGGCGCATGTTAGGTTATGCCATGATATGGATACTCATTTATATGTGTGTTCATAGTGTGGTCCCAGTCAGACAAAGTAATTGTCGGGAATGGTTGTGGTTTTTGTCAAGGAATAGTAGAAGTTTGAGGTTGAAATGTGGCTACCTCGTCTCTGGTTGGTCGGATCGATTAGAGAAGGGATTGGAGATAGGGTTGCTTTGAGTAAGCAATTATTTGCGTATTGGATTAATGAGGTAACTGAATATTTGATATGAGTGTATGGACGTTAGATGTTGAATTGTTGCTGTTGCCGTTGATCCTGTTGCATTCTCGGAAAGAGAGAGGGAAGTAGTGCTATTTGTGAGGAATACTGTGAGCACTAGTAGTAGCATCTGGTAATGTCAGTTGGTTAGATGACAAATTAATGTAAGATTAAGTAGTATAACTAATTGAAGAGAGAATGAGGGAGATTAGCGAATAGAGAGTTTATAAAAGGGAAGGGGTAGTGGGTTTATTTGTTCGGTCCAATAGCGAGTGAAGAGAGATTAAGCAAATAGAATCTGATCCGTGAGTATAATTGACGAAATCGCTAAATTATTGGGTCAGCTGAGCACCGGGACAACGGGAAGGTGTCCGGTGAGAGAGATTGACTATGTCGGGTTTCATAAAAGCGATGTCGTTTGCTTGTGTATATGTATCATGTTAGCGATGAATTGAAATGGATAATGTCTGTTCAGGTGGAGGTTCGGGATCCATGCTGTCCACACTTCACCCACGGGTTTGATCAGGCAAGTACATAGGAAGAGGTAAATTGAGTTAATGATTGCAATTAGTTTAAAGTGATGCACTTCTTGCTTTGACAGTTGAGATGGTTATCCATGTTTACATGTTTTCAAGGTTGCTTTAAATTAATCCTTGGTCGATGCCATGATAATGGTACTAGTATGTGTTGTGGATGGTTGTGGTTGATGTGTTAGCGAATGATGGTTAAGAAGACATGATATATTAAGATCCCCGCATGAAAAGGGTTGGCAAGAAAGGTTGCATTGCATGTATTCATATCATGAAAATAGATGACCTATGTGGTATTTATGGTCAACTTTGTATGGATATTTAGTCATTTTTAGGCATATTTGTTTCCTTTAGATGAGAAATCGGCCGATATGGGAAAATAGGGTGATGTGACATCTCTTATGTCATATTTTGCAGTAACTTTTATCGTAGAAATATTGGATGTTCGATCTTTTATGTTCTTCTCTTCATAGTCCTCACTTTCTCGGTGCTGTGACTGACGTCTATGCATTGCCATTTTTACACACTACTAACTCTACTCCTGTAGACCACACCAAAGGGATAACCTTTCGATTCTTATCAACTTTTAAGCCTGTTTTTCATATTCTAGTTTCAGAATAATAGCAAATAGATATAATTTTCTACCTGGAAAGCAGGGTGGAATTCCTAGAACACACGACACTCCTTGGACCAGCTAGGAAGGAGTAGATGGCAGCCCACCCGCTCGCCTTGTGCCCGTCGCCTCATCACCGGTGCACATTACATGTTTGACATGATGCCGCCGCCACCTCAAGATCCACTGGGAGTGCGTCCTGCCTGGGATGGAGCACCGTATACCTCGTCGGCGGACCCGATACCGCAGTACCAGCTCCGGGGAAGAGGCTTCCATGGCGGTGCACGGTGCACCCTGGCTGCTGGGTGGAAGAGGAGGCAATGGTTTCATGGGTGGGAGAAGAGAGGATGGCCTGAGCCGCGAGACAGCTTTCGCAAAAAAATATAGCTGCAATTAACCCGCTGTTCCAGTGTTCCCTAATTTGGCCCAAAAGATGATCACGGCCGCACACAAACAGCGCAAGTTCATTCGATATTACAGCTCTATTTATCTTCTCAAAACAAGCCCAAACTAAAACAATAATCATGGTGAAAACTCGTCCGATATCAGCAGCAGCGACGACAATTTACACAGCATACATTACAGTTTTCAGCTTGCCATATGAAGCTAACCATATTCTTTGCCTAGGTGACCTCCAGTGATAACTGTTTTTTCTTGTCAAATACTCACTCAATCCCGCAACATAAATCCACTTTCTTGTGAAGCATCATCCCTCAATATAAGTCCACCGAGAAAATCAACATGTAGTCATTTAATATTTCCAATCTATACCCTTTTATTAATGTAGAAAAAAATGAATAATCAGTTGTAGTATGTCATTTAGTAGGGTGTGTAAGGTCAATGATATCAATTTTTTCTTAGATTTAGTGTTTCCATAGTCTATATGTGTACTAGGTTTGGACTTATATTGCAGGAGGAGGGAGTATATATTAGCTATTTGATGCGATGATCTTTTTTTTCCGTAGCGCTCACTTTTCTGCTGCTCTGACTTTTCACGCTAGTAACTCCACATGTAGGCCACATCAAACAGATAACCTTTTGATTCTTCGAAGATAAACATTTAAGCGTGTTTTCGCATTCTGGATTCAGAATAATTAGTACAAACAACTGGAATTTCCTCCCTGGAAAGCAGGGTGTCTAGAAAAAAACGACATTCCTTCAGCATCCCGACTAGGTGTAGCAGGACTTTTTCCCATAATTTATCTTTATTGATTGAATGATGTGATGCATCCCCTTGTCATAGTCATGTGTGCTCGTAGTTTCATTCAAACCGGAAGTAGTAATCGCAGGCTTGCTTGAAACCAGTCATTTCAGATAAAGGTAATGAACTTAGCATAGCCAGGGATGTATCATGACGCATGCACATTCATTTAAACAGAACAGAAACAAAGTGATATGTTCTCGATCTTTTGCCGGTGCAATGCACTTAGAAACAACATTGCTTCTGATGCCAAGCTGAGGTAACCTTTTACATATTATACTCACAGAGATATATGGTAAGTTGCTAACTCAAAATATTCCACTTGGTATCTTTGATGAGTTTGGATCTAGTCACCATAGTCCTCTCTTTTCCTTTCTCTGGTGAGAATAGAACACTATGGTTAACACTATTGAAAGTTTAGAGGGCTCCGGCAAAGTTTGACAGCAAAAGAGAACATATAAATACAGAATGGCCAGCCAATGGCTGAAATAAATTTCGAATTTAATCTATGGGAGGTCAGATTATAGTTGGTTCAAAGGTTACAATATTTCAAGTGGTTGATTCGATAAGCCCGTAGACAAGCTGTAACTTTCAGCTCGTTTTCCCCTATCACCCACGGATTATGATGCTCTCTACCTCACAACTTTAAACCCCTAGATAAACAATATTTCTTTCTGTTTTGGATTACCTAAGGTTGATCATAGGATAAATTCTGCACTACGCTGACGGTAACTTCACTTTGCATTTCTTTTCTCTCTTTTCAAAATACTTTTCAGAGGTCTAAAAGTGAAAAGAGAATGAAAGAACATGTACATAAATAAACAAACAAAATACAGAAGTAACGCACACGGACAATCAACTGTATGAAATAGAAACTAGAGATTAGAAAAGAAGATGGTACTTCAGAATTTCTATAGAGATCAAGCAATGCAATAAGGAGCACGCGGAATGCCCCCAGTTACTTTAAAAGGCATAATTCCGTAGATAATGGTGGCCACAATCTTTCATGTTGCAAAATTCCCTCTTGCATTTTGGAAGTTGACTTCTGTTAAGCCTTGATGTGACTTCTAACTACACTGAGTAATCTTTACCTCCTTTTTTCAGTGATTTGGGCTTAGTGGGAGCTGAATCTGGAGATCGTACCAAACTGCATGTGCAATCAGAAACTTGCTTGCAAGGCACTGTAATCACAAAAATTCCCTCTGGAAAAACGGTACATAATAGTGTTTTTTTTAATAAGGGATTCTTTATTGATTTTCAAAGTTTAACATCAAGAAGATACAAGACCCTGAAAACAAAACCCGGTCTCTGCATAACTACGATGCACACAACCAACATAAAAAAAAAATCCAAAAACTTCTAAAAATAATCAATCCGCAGTCTAGACCGCCACCCATGAGCCTGGGTAAAAAACTCCGAGACCACCCGCGCCAAATGGTGAGATGCTGCTGCAACCAATTCCTGTGAAGATGGCCTTTGTAGTATAACCCAGGTACGAAGCCAATGAATGACTGAGAAGATAACCTGAAAAGGGGAAACATGATGTTTTTTGTCAAATATTATATCATTCCTGCATCGCTATAGTGACCAACAAGTAGCAGCCGCCCCTAGCAGGAACAGAGACTTCAATTCTTTCCCGACACCCCCTAGCCAAGAACCAAACAAGTGAGATACACTACGGGGTGGAGAAAGTCCTGAAGCTGCTCTTATAATAGACCAAACAGCACGAGCAAAACGACATTCAAAGAACAAATGTGTAATTGTTTCGTCCATATGACAGAAGCAACACGACTTGTTACCTTGCCAGTTACGTTTAGCAAGATTATCTTTCGTCAAAATGACCCCTCTACGCAAGTACCAGAGAAAAATTTTAATTTTTAGAGGAGCTTTTAATCTCCAAATCCGCTTATTCAAGTTAGGGACATCAACATAAATCATAGCCAGTAATGTGATTTCACCGAGAACTGTCCGTTTTGGTGGAGGTTCCAGCGAAATTCATCAGGTTCCTGACTCAGGACAATGTTAGCAATGCGTGAAAGTAAATCATTCCAAGCTACTAACTTATGTCCAATGAGATCTCTCCGCCAAGAGAGAAAAGGGGGCGAGGTGCTGAGGACCTCCGCAACAGTAACCTACTTGTGTCGGGCTATATTATATAGTGGAGGGTACTGTTCTCGCAGGGTTGTCTGACCTAGCCACTTGTCCTCCCAAAACCTAATTTGTGATCCATCGTGCACTATGAACGAGCCAAATCGGAGAAACTCGCTCTTCACCTTCATAAGACTTGCCCAAAAATGAGAGTCCCCAATTCTCCACTGTGCTTGTGAAAGCGGTTTGGAATGAAGATATTTATTCCGTATAATCTGTTGCCAGGTACCATCGGTTGTCAACAATTTAAAGAGCCATTTACTAAGAAGAGCCGTGTTACATAATAGTGTTACAGTATTAGTACACTACATGCATATTTCCACTGCCCTTGTGTACCCTTCTCTTAACAGCTGTAGTATAGGAGTGAGCATGTTGATATATAAAGCTAAATTGATCATGAAGGAAGCAGAGAACATTTAAAGAAGAATATATATTTTTCCTGCTCTCATATCTTCCCTAACTGTATGCTTTTGAGTAACGTACATGACCTTTTCCGGAACATCTTTTTTTTTTACTTCATAGAAACTTCACTTTTCATAGGAGCATGTACAATAAAGAAAGGAACAATATTCATAGGGAGGAATATGCAGGCTTCTAGTACTAGGGTACAGCACTATCATAGCCTATAATTTTCAGTGCGAGAAAAGCTTGATCAGGTGGTTAATTACCCTGTCTGATGACATAGCTTCATCTAGCTCGATGCAGCTTCAAACCTCTGATGCTAAGATAGGGACAAAAATGACATATAGATCACATATTTTGGCTTGAGTTGTCCCCCCACATTGCCCATCCCAGTCATTAAAAAATGAAAAGGATATTGGCATATGATTCTTACTGTGTGAAGTGTGTGTGGATGGGTGGTTGGGGGCGGCTAGCACACCAAAAGGAAACCAGATGCAAACGTTTTGTATCATTCTGCTATCAAATTGCCAAAATTTTATTGATGTCAGTTTATATTTGACTTTTGGTTTTCTTTAACGCTGCTTAAATTTGCGTTGTTGAGAAGGGATCAACTGCGCTCCATTTCCGAAAGCAACAAGGCATATTTGCAAAGGTGCTCGCCTTTCTTGGCAAGCAAACCTAGAGTAGAAGTCAATTATAAAAAAAACTCATCTCAAACGAGAAAAAATGTTGTTGTCTTGTTCAGCAATATTTCTTTGTATTGTCAAATAATGTAAACATTACCGATTTTACTACAAAAATTGTAGGAACTGAGGCTTAGTTGGTGAGAGGTGTGGATGTACACCACCACAACCCAAGTCCAAGTCCTCTTCAACGCGAATTTGGGTGCTTATTTTCTTCTTAATGAAAAAAATACCTAGTTCTTCCTAGGTATTCTTGTTTTTTTACTACAAAAATTGTATCAAGGCTGTGATTCTCTTCAGTCCGAAAAAAACCATTTGCGCTATGGAAAGACACAAACAGCCGGATGATGTGAATTACTACTTTGGTACAAGCCCCTAGACTAATTTCAAGGGTATAATTTTACAGTTTGCCATTGCAGCAGCAGTACTTTCATGATATGCACTTGTGTTGGTGTACTTCTGTTTCAAGTATCTGTACCTTCCTGAACAGTGCAGCCATGTTTATGCTGCAAGAGTGGACCTGCATTTCTGCCCGATTTGGTTCCCATATCCATGCCGATATGGTGTCGACACTTGATAGATATTTCTAGCAATATAATCATCCTTTTCTGGACTTTTCACTATATGCTGATGGTATACCAAAAACAAGTTGCGGTATATAATTCTTTGCGCGTCAAAATTCCACCATCAGAAAGGATTTTTCTGAAAGTATATGGATGGATGGTACTTCGGGCAAGAACTTCTGCAGTTCCGTCTACCAGTAACTGGTAACTAAATATGGTGTGATGTCAAAAGAAAGCGTCACGGCTAGAAAATAAGTTCAGTTATGCTTATTCCTTGCCATTTTGTTTAAGTTTGTTGCATACGGATTTGCGCCAATTTGTGGGCAGAAGGCAGTGGGCATTAGTACTCCATGCAACAAGCAGAGAAATGCTTGGTGGCTGCAAAATGAGAAAAGGGAGAAGAAACAACATTTGTATATTATGGTTCCCTCTCCACTGCCAAAGATGCATCCTAATAAGCTGTGTGCCAAATTCAACCTTAACTTTGCATGGAAATGAAATGGTCAGGTATCACCGTCACCGTCTGTGTGTCTCTGTGCAAGGCTGTAAGCATAGTGCAGGATTCTTCACTCTAGAACAAAAGCCTGAAATCATTTTTTATCCTACTCAGCCCTTGAGCTTTCCAGACTCCAGATTCTCCTCTCAAGACAGCTTGCAGCGAGCACGGCGCAAGAAACCGCACTGTCGTGTGATGCAGATTCAAGGGATTGTTCAATATATATTCCCGTCTTCAGGCTTTCACTATAAATACAGGGCAACTGGGGCTGTGCACTTCATACACTTCCATACGTTCAGAGCATACAGGTAGTACTAGAGCTCACAAGCATCAGTGCGTAGTACTCGACCTTGTTTCAGAACAGCAGAAGGGACATCATGAGCTATTATGGAAGCAGCTCTTCTGGTAATTCTATCTCCTCCATTAACATCATGATCTAATATATGCACCATGGATGTTAAAGATCAATGCTTAATTCGATGTGGATGGTGATCATTCAGGTGGCAGGAGCGGCCGGAGAGTTGAGTACGGGAGGACCTATGTGGTGAGGCCAAAGGGACGGCACCAAGCCACCATTGTGTGGCTCCATGGCCTAGGTGACAATGGTGCAAGGTACTGCTTCATTCTCAAACTTTGCTTACTCCGTTACTCAGATGCTCCTCCTCCATGCAATAGGCATGCTATGTTGTGCAAATGTAATAGAAAACTACACATGTCAAGCAAAGATGAGAGGAGTAGATTATCGCAATGTTGATTGGTGCAACACTTTATTCGCTTGCGTCTATTTGCTGGAAATAATTGACGTTACAAAGCACGACAGAAATAGATAATCTAAAGAATAGGAGACACGGATTTTCATAAAAATCCTTTTAGGAAAAATTACGGACACACAAAGGCGAAATTTATTATACAAGGATATATTACAATGAGACTTTTGCTCTTCCTATAGATTACAGGGTACATATATACAGTAAAAGAGACGAGTCTCAAGCAGAGCAAAAAACCAAATCAGAGTTGGATGCACCGGCCGTTGCCACATCTAACACGGCTGGTGCATGCACCGTTCGACATCACGTCTGGCATAGTCTTTGGTACAGACACGACGACAAATTCAGATCACACTTTAACAATCTCCACATTGAGACAAATTTTTTCTTGTAGCCAAATATTAAATCTACTCAAAGTAAATTTTCTTCAACAAACCTTATAACTCAAAAGTCCATTAAATTAATCTCCAACAAGAAAGACTGGAGCAGACTTATCCAAACACTTCTCGCGAAGCAAAACTGAGCAAATCACTAGCAAGTTCAAGCACACAACTATCAACAAAGTAAACGAATAAATGTAGGTATTTATTAGTTCATAACCTTAGTAAAGTCTGAATCTATGCAAATGATCTCTTGAAATAAATACTCACATTATATGACATAAGCCAAAATATTGTTGAAGTATAAATGAATTGTCCACCTTAAGCTTATGAGGAAATGTGGATAATTCACTTATACTTTAACACTCACCCCTTACGTGTAGGCTTTCTTAGTCCTAAGACATGGAATAGAAGTGGGCTGCAATTATTTTTTTTAAGCTGATGAGAAAATATGGGTAATTCATTTATACTTCAATAAATATCACATGTACCATTGGATAGATAGCAAAGAACTCATATCATAGAATCTGACATGCTCAATCTGAAATACAAAACTCAACAAATAACACTCATTGAAAGAATAACTTGCACGTGTGGTCATCACGTACGTCAAACTGCCAGTTTCAAAGGTAATTGAATTCCATTATATGGTTTTGAAACTACTTCTATAAAATTGTTGACAAACAACTTCTTCATGAAAGATGATGGTTGACTGAGACACTAAGGCATAGCGTCGGGCGACAGGCCGTACCAACACTAAAACAGCCGTCGGGTAGATCACGGGTGATCGCTTTGTATGGAGTTGAGTCGTAAAATAGAATCAAAGTGATTCAAAATTGTCAAGTTGAGAATGGTAAAATCTCCTATCATGATTTCTCGTTCACCTAGCAATTTCTATCAAAATCACAATGAACGGATGCTCTGCTTGTCGGATTTTGACGGTCGCTTTTTTTTTTCTGCTCTACGCTTTCTTCCCTGACGCCTCGGGCTTCGTGCGACGACGGCTTCCTCTCGGGTTCTGGTGCATGTGGACGTGCTCGCGCTGCCTGGTCATTTTCACACGACGAGCAGGCGAGCTCCTCGGATTGGATGCCACAGAACACGCCGAGCAAAACGAAATCGCCGGATATTCTTGGATGGCAGTATGCCAAATGCCGCGCAATGGCCGTCCTGGGAGTCAGCTTCTCTCAGGGCGGATTTTTAAAACAGACGACAACAAATTCGAAATAAACGTTGTGGTATCCACATAAAAAACAAACTCTTTCTTGGGTCGTTGCAATCGCCAAACGGCTTTGGCGGCTCCTATCGCTCTAGATCAAATCTCGCCTACTGCTCTGATTGATGCCGCGCCGGTGCTGCTGTTGATGGTCTCCCTTGGTGCCGCGCAATTGCCACCCTAGGAGTTGTCTTCTCTCAGGGTATAGTGTCTAGTACAGACATAATAACAAATTCAGATCACACTTTGACAATGGAAGTGACCTCCTTTTTGTATGTGCATACATGCATATTATATTCCTAGTATTGCTTTACTCAAAGTAAATAATTTCCTTGTCTCTGCTGCACACCTAACAACCTTCTGATGGACATCGATAATGCTCTCACTTTTCATTCAGAGGTGGAGACTGGAGAGGAATGTGAAATACTTCTTGATGTGGGCTTATGATATATAAATATTGCATAAATGTATGTCTAGCTTATCTACTTATGCAAGATTCCTAATTTCATATTACCTGTCTGGGCAAAGCATGTAAAGAACACCATAGTTTATTATCAGGCACTAAATTACAGTATCCTGCTCTTGTCATCCACTACCATGAGTTTTTAACGGTTAGTATGATCTTTGGGAGCAAAGCAGCTAAAAAGTAAGCCTTAAATATTTATTTTTATTTCGGTATGCAATTTCCAGAATTACTTTTGTGAGTTTGTCGAGTTCAGCTGCAGATGTACTCTGCCCACTCTTGTCCACTTCTGTACTTTTCCAGTATCTTCAGACACAGAAAAAAATGAGCAAATGGGCTAATTACACGTCACCTTATTATCACTACGGTCTCCTACGATAAGCTAAGAAATTCAGGCTACGTGCTCAACCTGCTGCAAAAATTTTTTGTAGTGAACATTTCTCTTCATTGTAACGTGTGTTGATCTGTAGCTCCAGATGTTCTATTCTCCATTCTCCCATCTTCTCTTCTCGCCATACATACTTTTAGACTACACGTGCAGTTTATATAATGTGTTGCAATGTATAGATTTTCAGAGACGCTGGAATGGAATATCTTTACCTGTTGCAGCTGCAATGCTTTTCCTGATACAGCGAACTAATTTCTTTCTTTTTATCTCTTTTGTTTATTATGCATTTTTCAGCTGGTCCCAGCTGCTGGATTCTCTTCCCTTGCCAAATGTAAGCATCAATATTTTGTACTTGAAACGCATACAAAGACATAGATACACCTTGCCTTATTCCCCAACTAACACATAATATTCTCTACATTTGCAGTAGTCATCACATAAGTGTAGCTTATTCCCCACTAGCATGCAGTAACAGTAGTCCCAACATTTGTAATCATCTTCAGATCATTGTAGCTTATCTTGTTCAGCAGGTTGGGCATATATAGCAATTGTTTCTACTGCAGCCAAGTCTATTCACCTTGAAGCTTGTGTTCATGTAGATCAAGTGGATATGTCCCACCGCAGCGACCCAGCCTGTGGCGGCTTTCGGTGGATTCCCTTGCACTGCATGTGAGTTTTCTTCTTCCTTGGAACTTGGCAGGCAACACCTGCAACACAACTAAGCTACACAGTCTGAATTCTGAGAGTCTGAAACATAGGAGTGCTCCTTTACTCTGAAGTCTGAAATGGCCAGATCACCATTTTATGGAACTGAAACAGGGTTTGATGTGGAGGACACTTCGGTGGATGGTCGCGACGACATTGAAGGACTGGATTCTTCAGCTGCACACATTGCAAACTTATTGTCGTCCGAGCCGTCTGATGGTACTAACTTCAGGATCACAATATTTAATACTTAAGAAGATGCTAGGGTGTAAGTGCTAAGCCTACTTCTTTTTTCCCGAGAACACACAAGATGTTGGAATCACTAAGTCTGGTTTTATCGGCTTATTAGACTATCTTCATTTGGGATTGGTTAACCACAACTAAACACATGTGTCAGAACATGTATAGAGCTATGAAGGTAGCTAGATGGCACGATATGTTCTTCGTATATAATTGCAGCTAAATTAACTAATTGTTAACTCCACTGATGTTGGCAATTTGTGAATGCAGTGAAGCTTGGGATCGGCGGTTTCAGCATGGGTGCAGCTGCTGCCCTCCACTCGGCTGCATGCTATGCTCATGGCAAATTCATCAGCGGTATTCCCTACCCAATCACACTCAGCGCAGTCATCAGCTTAAGTGGCTGGCTCCCTTGCTCAAGGTCCAACTTTGCCATCCTCTGCACAAACCGATCTGTCAATTGTCAAACACCTGCATGCTAGTGTTATTAGAGGTGAAAACGGATCGGATAGTGTTTAAACCATATTCGTATCTATTTTTTTCTTGGATTCGAATACAAATCGAACAAACGTCGGACACAAATACGGATTAGACAAATGTCAGATATGAATTCGAATCGAATATCTACTCAATTCAGTCGAATCCGGATATCTTCATAACTTATGTAGTATGAAAAAATTAATGATATTTGATCCTCGTACAATCACGCTTAATCATTTCATTTCATTTACTCCACCTAAAGAAACACGAATTCACGTTCAATTAAAAAACCTATCCAACTAATTAGTCGTATTGTAATAAAATATGCATATTAGTCGAATACGAATACGGATGGTCCGGATAAAATAATATTTCGGATGGTAAAAGTCCATACCATATTCGCATCTATATTTTTATGCGAATTCGAATACAAATAGGATTGAAATTGTTAATTTGATGAAAAAATCTATACCATATTCGTATCCTATCGAATACGGTAACCGGATAATACGGATAATTTGTATCCACTTTTCACCCCTAAGTGTTATCACTGATAAATCCTAATGATGTTGATGTTTTCAGGACCCTGAGGGGCAAGATGGAGAGCTCACACATTGCTGCAAGGAGAGCTGCCTCCTTGCCCATCCTGCTCAGTCATGGAAGAGGTAACATCAACCTGTTGATTCAAGGAGCTCAAGAATTCACCATACTTATCAGTTATCACTAGCCAGTGTGTTAAGAAGCTGTTCTAAATTCTGCGTGATTTTTGCAGCGGATGAGGTTGTATCCTACAGGAATGGTGAGAGATCAAACGAGATTCTGCGATCCTCGGGGTTCTCATATCTGAATTTCAAGTCCTATAATGGGTACAGTTGCATAGGCATACACTTCATATGGCAAGTTCAACTTTTTTCCTCCCCAGATTTTAGGAACATTAACAGAAAAGTTTCCGATGATGCAGGCTTGGCCACTACACCATCCCTGAAGAAATGGACGACGTCTGCAAGTGGCTCAGCTCGAGGCTTGGTCTCGACCGATCTCGCTAATGGAAGGGTACTTGTGTGTGCAGTGCACAATGCTTTCGTAATAGCATACAGCAGAGTGTTAACTATATAGATGTGAAGGCTTGGTTTGGTAGCTTGTGTAATACTACATGCTCTCTCTACAGGTGCCTTTTGTTGCCATTGTTCTAGTTTACTAGTAATTGTCCTGTGTTACGGTAAGGAGGTGGATATATCAGCATATGTAATGTAGTGCTTGTTTCGTATTGGTAATAACAACGCCCAGGCTTCTTGTCCATGCAACCATATGCAGACTATCTGTGCTCTCATCACTGCAGAATTTTTAGTTTCACACATGATCAAAATTTTTCCTAAAAATATAAGAGATTCAAAAACAGAAAACCTTCGCAAGACTATAGGTCTCATTCCATATAAGAATGAAATGGAGCGCCCTTCCAAGGGAGTATGAATACCAATCGATGGTGACAGCTGTACCTATGTCAGTATATGTTCTGAAGTAGATCAGTTTGATTAAGAGTTAGGTCTGCTGAAGCCACTGAGGCTACCGATATCACCATTGTGGACGTCGAGGTCTGAAGGATCATGGAATATGAAGTTCTCACTGTGCTTTGAGATTTCATTACAAGGAATATTGGAGCCTAGTTGTGTTTACAGTTGCATATTCGGCAGAAAGTGACCATTGTCTTCAGGATGGTAAAGTGTCACACTCTCTGCACAAAGGAGCAGATCATCAGGGTTTCTCTTGAACATGTTAGGTTAGGACAAATATAATTAACTATGTCAGTCAAGTGTTTTTCCTCGAAAACATAAGATATTTGAGTTTCATTCGGTAAGGAAGAGTTACAAGCATGACTTGAAAGTCATGGAAGGATCTCAGGGTCGATATTACAAAGGAGAGAACGACTGACAGAGGAAGGGAAAGTTAAAATCTTAGACTGAAGAAAATTAAAGAGAGCTGCGAGGAGGGGGCATCCCGGAGTCGACCTGACAACGGAGGCCGCTCAACCTAGATTTCATAAATGACGACCAAAGCTCGAACTCCCGTTGAACGCGCTGGAGAAAGTCTCTCGTGGCCATGCCGAAGCGAATTTCTTTCCATCCAAATGATCAGGATGATCAGAGCATCAACACCCTTTCCTTTGGAACTATGCGCCATACCCTGAACGATGGACCAATGATCCTGCAAGGATTGTTCGGTGAGCTGATAGGAGGTGCAGAGTGAGAGCCAGGAGAACATCCGGTGCCAAATTTGTCGAACCACAGGGCAGAGGATGAAAAGGTGGTCGCTCGTCTCGGTTTGTTGATCGCAGAAAAGACAAGTTGGAGGTGCAGGAATGTTGTGCTTCTGCAGTCGTGAGAATGTCCAAATACGTCTCTTTAGTGCTAACCAAGTGATCATTTCAGCTTTCAGAGGGGCAGAACATTTCCACATTTTGGCAAAGAGCTTGGTAAGCGGATTTAGACGAGTATTGGCCATCAGCTGTCCAGCGCCATACGATGACGTCCGCCACTCCTCCCTGTAACTGGACGTGGTTCAGCAGAGAGCACAGCTTGAGGTATTTAGCAACGGCCTGTGAATTGAAGGGCCATTTTAGATCAGCTAGCCACTGGTGATGGTGAAGCGCGTCCTTGACAAGGGTCTACAATGCCCAAGCATCCGCTATCATAAGATCAGTACTGATATGCTCAAAAAATACCTTCTGTTTTTGTACTTCTTCTTTAACTGACAAATACTTCAATTCCATGTGTTTTGCACCTTTCGAGTTTTTATCATTTTTGGAGAAGAATACGGCTGCGGAATTGTCACAATAAATTTTTAATGGTCTCTCTATTGAGTTAACAATATGGAGACCTGTTATAAAATTCTGTAACCATAATGCTTGAATAGTAGCTTCGAAACAAGCCACAAATTCAGCCTCCATAGTAGAAGTAGCAATAACTGACTGCTTCCCACTCTTCCAAGAGACTGCTCCTCCAGCTAACATAAAAATATAGCCAAATGTAGATTTTCTTGAGTCTACACATCCAGCATAGTCTGAATCTGAGTAACCAATCACTTCAAGATTGTTTGATTTTCTGTAAGTGAGCATGTAATCCTTGGTGCCTTGTAAATACCGAAGAACTTTCTTCGCAGCTTTCCAATGATTCATCCCAGATTACTTTGATATCGACCCAACATACCAACAAAGAAAGCTAATATCCAGTCGAGTGCATGTTGATGCATACATTAAGCTCCCAACCACCAAGCATATGGAATAGATTCCATTTCTTTTCGTTCCAAATCATTTTTGGACATTGCATATTGCTAAACTTGTCCCCTTTCTGAATTGGAACTATGCTTATGAGCATTTATCCATTCTAAACCTCTCCAAAACTTTATTGATATATCCTTTTGAGACAAACTTAACAATCCTTGTTTTCTATCACGGAATATTTCTATTCCTATAACAAAGGATGCCTCATCCATATCTTTCATTTCGAAATTCGTAGAGAGGAATTTCTTTACATCATGTAACAATGATTTATCATTAGCGGCTAACAGAATATCATCAACATATAGGACTAATATAATAAACTTGCTCCCACTGACTTTAAGATAGATACATCGATCAACGGTATTTTCTGTAAATCCGTACGATGTAATAGTATTATTAAATTTAATATACCATTGGCGGGATGCTTGTTTAAGCCCATATATTGACTTCTTTAATTTACACACTAAATTTTCCTTTCCCTGAATTTTAAAACCTTCTGGTTGATCCATATAAACTTCCTCTTCAAGATCGCCATTCAGAAATGCGGTTTTTACATCCATTTGATGAAGTTCTAAATCATAATGTGCAACTAAAGCCATAATAATTCTTAGAGAGTCTTTCTTAGAAACCGGAGAGAAAGTCTCTTTATAATCAATGCCATCTTTCTGAGTATAACCTTTGGTAACAAGTCTGGCTTTGTATCTTTCAACATTGCCTTTTGAGTTGCGTTTGGTCTTAAAAACCCATTTACAACCAACTTGCTTTGATGATTGGTTTATCCATAATCAATGCGTAATCTAAATTCATAACACCCAATTGGAAACGCACTTGCTCGGACCAATCATTATAATTCAGTCCATTAAACTTTACAAGCCCGCTGCTTTGAGCATACAGATTTATAGTGGTCAGAAAAGAACATGCTCGAATAAATATTCGACCAAAATAGATCCGACATAAAACTTTTAGACATGCATCTAAAATCATCTTTGGATGAATTTTAAATACAAACTTTAAAGTCACAAAAGATAAACTTTAATAGATTTTTGGACATATTCAGATCTTTACATGCTATCTTTGGATATACATGTTATCAAGAATGTTGATCAATCTCTTTCATGTTATTAATTATAAGCAATGATCCACCTTTGGGCGACCTTCAAGCTTTATAATCAATAAGTTTAATTGTATGGTCGTTGAACAGTATTAAAACAAACATACATAATTAAATATTTAAACTATTATAAGCTAGGCCACTTTGGTGACAAACAAGCTTTGTCATTCAATAAATATTTAACCGGCCATATTATAGTATAATTAGACCAATGTGCATATCCACCATAATATTAAATGCCATTCATCGACATGCATGCAACTTGCGATCTAATTAATTAGAAACCGTAAAAGAAATCCAAATAATATTTCTTTAATGCAAACCATACATGCAACACCAAGATATTAATACAGTAATTCTTCTATCCATAAAATATGATCCCCTGAAATATATATAATGGGTCATGGAACCCTTCTGTTATCGGGCAGACATGTACACATATGCGGATAATGGGTCATGAAACCCTTCTGTATAAAACAGCCACGCATATATGTACAAATAATGGGTACATCAACCCTACTGCCAATCAACAGCATTATATTCAGAGATCATAAATAGCAAAAGAAAGAATCCAACTATAATATGAATCATAAGTACTGCTATAACCTTGCTCTGATACCAATTGTTAGAATAAACTTTAATTTTGCGGAACTTTGCAGCACTTATATGATTCAACAAAGCAACGCTTTAGAAATGCACAAACCGACCTTGCTCGGTGTTTGAAATCTGCATGATGTCTTTCTTCTTCTCTCTACCTTTCTCTTCTTAATTTTCTCTTGATGGATAGAGAATTACATTGCCTTTTATTAGTACGTGTGGATATGGCTTTTATAGCACATGAAAAGATGGCCTTCTCGGACGCTTGTTGCAAAAAGCCGTATTGCCGGCCACTGGTTGACGAATAGCCGTATACATAACCGTATACGTCCGCCCGGCCGTTGTTGCTGCGTGCAACCATACGCCAATGATGCAACTGCTAGCGTTCCTTCACATATGCATGCACTGGCTCTTAGAGCATTTCTTCACGTATGCATGCACTGGCTCTTAGAGCATCTTTAATACACATATACAATTATAACATTTATTTAGCAAAGGGAGAGAAGAGGGATTAAAACCCAATAATTCTAATACTTTAAATCTAGCAACCATCATACTAGATCTTTTATATTTAGAATTAATCTCATAAAATTACATAGGCCATAAAAGATTAAATTAATCTTACAGCCAGTTCACATGGCACGCTCCTCCTCCTGTCAGGTTGTCTCCATTCGAAAGAAAAGATTGACGAGTTTTGTAAATTGCTATAATCGCCCAATCTGGGAAAGCCAACGTAATAAGGGGGGGTATATAACCATGGAGGTAAGCACAGCTTTGACGACGACCAATCTTATCTACCTGCCCTCAAAAGTAAACGTGCTTTCCGGTTAGGAAGCCTGGCTCGTATTTTGTCGATGTAAGGCAGGAGGTCTGCTCTGCGCAATCTGCCGAGCGTAAGAGGCATGCCTAGGTATTTGATAGTGAAAGTGGCGGTTTGACATCCGAAAACCTCCTTGGCAGTTGAGAGTTCCTCTTGCATGCAACAAATTGGGATTACGACAGACTTGTTTAGGTTTGGGCACAACCCTATAGCAAATCCGAAAAGCCTCACTAACTCACTGCAGGCTATGAGGCCCTGTGGCATCGGGGTGATAAAGAGCATGATATCATCGGCATACAGGGAGCAATGTCTTGGCAGGGAAGGGGCTGGTGTTAGGATCTGAGGCTGCTGAGCTGAGATGAGAAGCTTGTTGAGCACATCCATGACAATTACGAAAAGCAAGGGTGACGAAGGGTCTCCCTGGCGGAGTCGACCTCTCCCGTGGAGGATTTTTGGACCCAGTTTGCCGTTGAGTAGCACTTGGGTAGTAGCTGGAGATGCAAGTGAAGAGATCCAATCGGTCCAGCAGACCCCGAACCGCCGCTTGCGCAAAACTTTAAGCAGGAAGGGCCAGGACAGACTATCGAAGGCTTTGGCGATGTCGAGTTTGAGAAGGATTTGCTTTTGCCTCTTTTTTTGTAGTAAGGTCTTGACGGCATCATGCACGAACTTGCAATTGTCCTGGATCATCCGGCCCCTGATGAATGCGCTCTGATTATGATCGATCAACCGGTTCACGGGAGGTTGCAAGCTGACAGCCATAAGTTTGGTGAGAAGCTATGGATTAGGCTTATTAGTCTGAATCCGAGGGGTGGGAAGCTCCTTCTTTCTTCGGCAGCAATACAATTAAAGTTGAGTTCAGCCGATGAAAACCACGACGGTCTGTAGAGAAGAAGGCATGCACTCCGGAGAGGATGTCCTCCCGGATGATAGGCCACGCTTTTTTTTGTAGAGAGTCATCCGGACTAGGGGCTTTCTCGGACGCGAGAGCGTTGATAGCCTGACAGACTTCCTCCGAATGGGTTCACGCCGGACTACGGACTTTCTCGGACGCCACGCCGAATGGGTTCTCCATCCGGCCACCGCCGCCGCTGACACCGTCCACCACGAGCCGGCCCTTGCCGTATGAGATGAACTGCTCTTCCATTCCGAGGAGGACCGACTTCACGTCAGTCTGTAAATAAATCTGCAGTGCCATTTTTTTTTTGTCTTTTAATCAAGCAGAGGCTGCTTGATCTGGAAGGAAATCCTTGTATTGTTTCACCATGTAGTTTAATTTACCATGTGTAATTAATAATAGATTTGAAGAAAAAATCTATAACACCCTCATGAAAAAAAGATTTATATATAAAAAAAATCTATTATACCGTTACAAATCAATGAACATATTTGGTGGTTTCATCAACAGAAACATAAGGCTGTTGGTGGGCGCCATATTGGTGAACGAATGCACAAGCTCCCTCCAAGGCGAATAAGCTATTGCTGAACCGGAACCGAGAACGAAATTGTAAACTCCCTGCTTCCCCGTTTGAAAATTTGTTATAAGCTTCTTTAAAGAACATTTGTTTACCAGGCATCGGGAGCACCAGTGGTCTAGTGGTAGAATAGTACCTTGCCACGGTACAGACCCGGGTTCGATTCCCGGCTGGTGCAATTTTTTTCCCAGTTTTGAATTTCTACGTGGGCCAACTGGGCTTCATCTCCCCGTGGGCTAGATGGGCGGCCACAATGGCAGGATAAGAAGGTTGTTCATCCTCCCGTCTTCCTCTTCACTTCTTCAGTGCGGTGCGCGGCTGCTTCCCTTTCCTTCCCCCCTCCATTGCTCTGGAGCATCTTGTTTTGTCTCGTGCTGCTCTCCCTCCGATTCTTGCTAAGAAAGCCGCAAGAGTCTGCTGCGGTGTAAGGTCGCGAAACCACGGCGGCGGCTGCCATTGTGCGAGCGCCGGATGGAGGTGGCGCGAGCGCCGCGTCGCAGGCTCGCAGACGCCCCCGTTGCTGCCCTCCATGTCCATTCCCGTCGCGCTGCCGTAACATGAAGCAACATGTCCATATTTTCTCTGTAACTTGGCGTCTTGTTCGGTTGGAAATTTGGAACTTCCAAATTGATGTAGCCAGAACACCGATGTTATAGGCCACTTTGTACTTGATATTGCAAGAGAAGCATTTGTTAATTCATAGAACACCCGATGTTGTCGTACCACAGTGATACGAGTTCTCTAAGAAAGAGCGGTACGCCTTCTTATTGTTAGACCTTGTGGATGGTCGTGAATAAAATAATGATGAATAATTGATATTTAGGCTGCTTTAGATTTTGCATCTGTAAAAGTTTCGGTCGATTGCAGTCAAGTGGTTTTTGCCTTCTCTGAGTGCTGTTTGTTCTGGTGCGAGTGATTTTGAGTCTAAGTGGTTTTTGGCTGCATTGAGTAGTTTCGGACCAGTCCGATCGAGTAAGTAACATTGAATGGCAGTCGAGTAGAGACGGAGATCGAGCGACGCTTCGTTTCAAGGATATTCGGATCAATTTGATTTGCTAAGTGACATTTGATGCCATTCGAGTAACGTCAAAGCATTGGACGGTTTTCGAGTGGCATCGGGGGATCCAATAACTTCGACCACATTTGACTTCGACCATAATTCAACTTCGACTATGTTCTACTTCGACCATATTAGTTTCGACCACGTTCGACTTCGACTACGTTTAAATTCGATCATGTAAGTACAGTACCTGTTATAGTCGTAGCTATAGTAGTTTTCTATAGTTGTAGCTGTTAAGGAGATAGAGATATAGTTGTATTAGGAGATAGAGTTTGTATTCTATTCCACATATACCTTATCTCTATATGGCATATACCCCTTGTACTCTCCTATATATATGGCCCCTTGACCCTCATATCAATACACACAATATTCATAACAGTAGCTACAGTACTTTGCAATCGATGGTCGTAGACTTTGTGATCGATAGTCATAGACTTTGTGGTCAATAGTTGTAGACTTTGTGCTCAGTACTTGTAGACTTCATGATCGGTGGAATAGTATTCAAAGGACTCGGTACTTGGTAGTCGAAAGATCTTGTTACTTGGTGGTCATTACTTCAGTATCAGGGAGGTACTTGGTAGTCGGAATGACTTGATACTTGGTAGTTAGTATTCGACAGTCATGGTTCGTGATCGTAGTTAGCAATGAGTTGTCGGAGGTATTGCGATTGGTTGTCGGAGGTCTACGGTATGTGATCGGTACTCGGTGGTTTTATGGTCGATTGCGATGCATGTTATTCCTGAGTGTTTTTGAGCAAAGCGATGGGATTTTCTGAGTACTTGTGATTTTCGAGTACTCGGTGAACTAGCGGTCGTATTGAGTGGTCTTAGACTGAGTTTTCGATAGCGGTGGAATTAGTAGTTGTAATAAGTTGTCAAAGAGTGTTTTCTGGTTAGTGATGAGTTGTGCAGTCGTGGATAACTAGGTTGTTAATCGTGGACGTCCTGGTTAGTGGTCATGGAAGGTTTGATTCTTATCTGTGGATAAATAAGGGTGTGTTTGGTTTGTGTATATGCTGATAACGGTCAAGTTGTGAAGAATTTATGTCAGGAAATTGTTTCTTTAGTTTTTGCATGTGCAGGTGGACGTGAAGACGATCGTGGTCGATGGCGAATATCGAGATTAGGATAGGGAGATCTGAAGTCCAAACTGTTGAGGATGTCATGCGAAATAGTTGGGCTCACGCTGGAGCACGTGGAAATCAAAGATGGTGATTCGTGGAGGAGATACGGGAGGTACGGTCCCGGAGGCTTCAACACGGAAGGTGATGATTCGTGAAGAAAATACGGGAGGTGTGACCCCGTTGAATTCGACACAGAAGTTGATGAGACGTGATGAAGATACGGGAAGGGCAATCCTAGATGTTTTATCACGTGATAAGATTGAAAAATATTATGGAAGGAGTCCATAACAGGAAGGGTTAGAGATTGAGTAAAATCCGTGTTTGGAAGGGTTTGGGACTATTGATTTGAGGAAGAGATAGGATTTTGCGTTCATGTTTGAGTCGGATACGATTTAGAGCACTAACATATAAGAACAGGTAGAGGCTAAAGGTTGGATGTGGCTTTGAGGGTGCTTTTGTTGCTAGGGTTCTTAGGGGTGCTTGTGAGGGCGCTTTGTAATCCTATAGAAATCCAACAATAAAGAACATCTTGAATCAATCCGGATTTATGGTGTGTTGAAGATTTCTGATGATTGTTGAAGTAACAAGAACGGACGACTACGTGCAACGCTGAGCATCGGGTTCTCATTTGAGCGGTCGAAGATATCGAGCGATTGAAACTTGCGAACCGAGGACATCTTCGACCATGCGCAAAGACGATCGTAGCGGGCAATTGAACGAGCCGTTATAATCGACATACGGTAATTGAGATTGTTTTCTTCAAGTTTAAGATTTGTTTTCCAGGTGTAAAGAAGTGGAGGCAATCATTGATAAGTGGAGGCACTTATTCTTTATCTCTCTTTAGTCTTTTAGCTATTTTGTTCAGATGTATGCTTAGTTTTAGGTCCTGCTCTCTCTTCTTCTATGGACACTGCACTGGCAAATATCTTGACATTGATTAAGCTTCATACAACTAGGGGCTCTCTTGCTGAATTTCATTGATAAAACATCCAGGGAAAAGGAGCATAGCTGACTAATTAGTCATTTCCCTTATCTTTTTGTTTACATGTTGTTTACTTCAAGTCAACATTCGCTTTACTAACTCAAATTGTGCATACAAGGCGGGCGCACCTTCGATGACCTTTGGGTGTGGTGCTAGCACTTCTTCAACAGTCAAATTCTTGTGTTACAGGTACTGTGCACCGTTGGAGCCAACTCTACTACAGAAAAAAAATCGAGAGCCCAATCAATTAATTCGATACCGAATATTCGTTTTGCCCCAGTCATCCTTGAAAGAACAAGGTTGCAGACAGTTGACCCACACCATCGATGAACAATGGTCCCATCATTCTTCCAACTCACTCCCATATTCATGAGCACAGCCATCTACAAAAAAGAGCGATGTGATAAAGCAAGTGCAAGATCATCATCCTCATCAACCATCAAATCTAGAAGGTGATGCTTGTCTCACTGGTTTATCCAAAAAGGAAATTGAAAGAACATGGAAGATTGGTGCAGCAAACAAGTGAAAGTTTCCCTGGACAAAGGGAAGGAAATTAAGCAAAGGGCAAAGGTATGACGAAGCTCTCGCTGACATTTTTGCCTAATTAGCTTTACTGTTCAATGAGGAGTAAGCCATTCTCCTGTAGAGCACAAACAGCTCATCAAGCAACCGATGATCTAGGCCCTGAGAGATCCCAAGGTGATGTCATGTAAGAAACCTTCATATGCCGCTCTTGCATCTGCGAAAGAGCTACTTGGCCATGGATTGCGAACGAGCTAGGGAAATTCAATTCAATTGTTTTCCTTTTCTTTCCTAATCCCAGGTTAGGAAGAAAATGCTAGGGCATCGTCAATTACATAGGTAAATGCTTATTTCTGTTATGTAGATGGATGGGCAAATATCTAGCTTTGCAAATTCTAAGGGGACTAAGGGGATAGGTAATTTTTCTTCTAAGTTGAGTGAGAACTTAAATCCGGACCAGCTAGGTGCAACCTCTGTGCCCTAGCCAGGCTTCCCGGGAGAGCTTCTCAGCTTTGCAAATTCTGAAACAAGTTATGGTCGACCATATTTCAGACAAGTGAGCAAAGACAAAATAAGTGCAGCATTGAGAAAGATCTGGGAGAGGCGAATAGTTTCTGTCAAATCAAGGCAGAAGGTTCTTTGGATATGGTCAAATACTATCGCAGAAGCAGAAAAAGAAGGTGACCACAGCCAAGACAAGCTGGATTGGGACAGCTATGACAAGATAATGTCTGAGATGATATCTATGTTCCTGTGGAACAAAGAGAGGGAACGAATAATCAAGAAGCTTAAAAAGGCAGTGGCGATAATGGTTGCCGAGAAGCTTCAAGCAGCAGAGAGAAGGAAACTACAGACTAGAGGGACAAAGAAGTCGAAACCTGAGAAACTGGTGCTGCAAAAATCAGATGCTCAGCCGACACGGGTGGTGGTATCTACAAGACCAAAGCTTAAGGTAATGACCACATCCTACAGTTGGTTGCATTGCATGACGCTTGATTGAGACTATATATGCAGACATTTACATCGCATCACTAAGGCTTTTAGGCTTATGAATTTTGCAGTATTGTATCTGTACAGAGTGAGCCAGAAACGTATTCTGAATTTCTATTTTGATAAAAAAAAAGGTTCATTAGTAAAAAAAGGGCGTATCCAGTGCCGAAGTTCCCACACTGTGTGGGAGTCTGGGAAAGGAGATTTTCTAGACAATTTTTCTCTTACTTTTCAGATAGGCTGATTTGAACCTATGACCATCAGCATACAATGGAGAGACTCCATCAATGCGCCAGGCTCGCCCTTAAAAAAAAGGTTCATTAGTATCATTTTTTTAATCAGTTTTGCTTTCTAAAAAAAGGTTCCGAACGTATATCCCATTCATTGTTTGGCCTTGTTTCTTGCACCCATCGAAATACACTGCTGTACTGTCCTCTTCCCGTTCATGTTTGCTTTGACATGGCACTGACTCAAGTTCTCATTCTACCTTCATGATCGCAAACCGCGAGAAGTTCACGGACAGGGAAAGGAGCAGAAAGGCGGGCAGAAGCGGACTTGGTGGAGGAGCCTGAGGTTCCCTCTGCAGGCCGGCAGAAGGGGCTTCCATGCCTCTCATCTCATCACCTCGGCCCGACCCGGCCCGGCCTAGCCTTCTCCCGCAGGCCGCAACGCACATTCGCGTTTCCGCCCGCACGCAACCACTCAGCCCAGCCCATTCCTCTCACTCGACGCGGGCCCAATTTCCCAACCGGCCTCGCTCGCTCACTCCTCTCACGGACGGACGGCTCAGGTGAGTGAGCCCAGAATCCGAATCCCCGCAACCCTCAAACTCGCCGGCGCACGGCAATCGGCGGTCGGGCGCCGGTGCACAGGCCACGGGGCGACCGGGCGCGACGGGGGGGACGAGGAACGGCCGGACTACGGGGCGACTCCCCCGCGGGCGACGGGCGACTGGCTGGTGAGCTGGTGAGATCGTCACTTCCGCACCTCCTCAGATCCATCCGCGTTTTCTTCATTCCTTCTTCTTTCGTACGGGATGGGCGACTTGATTCCTGGATAGTAGCGGTCGTAATGATTTATTACTGCTAATTGGAAATGGTGAATTGATGTGTAGCACTCCATTACTGTCGACGAGACGAGAGTAAAACTAGTTTATGCTATTATTAACTTTCTGTTTAGGGCGCGTTGCATGGGCTGGCCAATGCTGAGATCTTCAGATCTGCACATCCAATCTAGTAGTGGAGATCCTTAGCTAGTTAGCTATATCTTGCCCATTCACTGAAGTTTTTCTTTTAAGAGATAAAAGTTTTCGTCATATAAAATTCTTATTGAACCCTTACGATGCAAATTGTATATAGGTGAAACACAAATTTTTTTCCTGTACCAACATGGGAGCTGCGTTCTGCGGTGCTTAACACATTGTTGTATTTGTCTATCTAGGTCGAGCTACTACATTTGTACACTCGACTGAAGAAATTGCTCGTTCTTAGGATGAACTCTAAGAATAGTGGGGGCATACAGAAGGCAGGAAAAGTTAATCAGGTCCAAGGAGGAGGACCAAACTGGGTGGTTATTGCAGGAGGAGTTTTGCTTAGCACACTTTCAGTCAGACTTGGGTGCAAATTAAAGCAAATGTTTGATACGAAGCAACGAAATAGCACTTCCAAAGGTCTAATGTTCCCATTTGCAGTTTTAACCTCGATCCCTTTTCCATATTCTTTATATGCTGACTGCCGACTATTCAAAATTGCAGCGAAAAGAAGGCCTGGAGCATGTGAGCTGCACTCAAATGTCTACCGGTTTAGCAACCAAACTAGCTGCTACTTCTGTATGTCAGGTGCCTTTTCTGTAAACAGTAAACCTAAACTCTTTGAATTGTAATCTAATTGTTGGGAAAAAATTAACATTCCCACTTAACACATTTTCAAATCAAACCGCATTTGCACTATAACCACTAAAGTAGAGGGATGAAAAGTTTACCAGGGCCCAGGGGTGATCCATAAGTGATCCACCTTCTGTACTGTGGATCACTACCATTGGCTTACTCTCACATTATAGCATGCCACCTAGGGGTGCGGATCAAAACCCTTCGTGTGGCCCTACTGCGCACACTACTGCCAGCTTTGAAACCCCAGAGTTCCATTTTCTCAGTAGAGTTGGTCTCTATGTTCTCAGTAGATTTAAATTTGCAAGAAGAAAGAAACAATGAACATAAGACTATGATGTCATATGGTCAGCACTTGGTGTAAACCTGCATTTTCCTTTGGTCATCTTCCTTCCCCAGTATGTTGTCTTATATACAACACACCATTTATTGGGGTTGGATGGTCTCGCAATAACGTTGCATGATTCATACAAGTAGAGTTATCATCACCTCATGTTAAACGATCTCATTGAACACTTGGGTGTACAAAGATAGTTCCGATTGTTAGATTATTGCATCTGTATCCTAATAACAATTTTGGATATGAATTTATCATTTAGGGACACCATGGTTACATCTTTGTGGTTCTTGGCTGCTCCTTTAACTGTGCCAATTGAATTGAAATAGCCAAGTTGCATCGTCCTATTATTACACTTTTGACGCCTTAAATTGGACTTTAAACTCAACCTTTTTTATTCTTTTTCTTTTGTGGCATAACAGTTATTCCAAAAGATGGAAAATACTAATTGCTGCTTATTATATGCAGCACTTGCGGATGGTGGACTGGAAGTCAGGCAAGCACCTGCAAGTCCTGTATCAAAATCAATTGAACCCTCCCTTCTTCTTGTGAAGATACCAGGGCCAGAATCAAGTAAAGAGAACAGTGGCATCATGTGGACGTCATCGCCTGACCGGCTTGAAGATCCTCGTAAACCATTTCAGTACTCAAACAGTTCTGGCTCTCCCTGTGTTTCAGAATCAGGATCTGACATTTGTAGCAAGAGAGAGGTCATGCAGAAGCTAAGGCAGCACCTCAAGAGACGTGATGAGATGATCATGCAGATGCAAGCTCAGATTGCTGATCTTAAGAACTTTCTTAGCATCCAGGTGACGCAGACCTCCAATTTGCAGTCCCAGCTGGATGCTGCTAACCGAGATCTGTTTGAATCTGAGAGAGAGATTCAGCATTTAAGGAAGATCATTGCAGATCATTGTGTTGCAGAAGCACTCTCTCATGATAAGCGTTTGCAAGCTGGACAGTGGCAATCAGGTGCTACCAATGGGCATGCTAATGGTTATGCTGATAGCAGTATGGATGACCCTGAGCTGCATTCTATTGGTATCGAGAAGAGGAAGGGAGAGGTAGATAGAGTGGAGATGCTCAAGAGAGAGGTCGGTGAGCTTAAGGAAATTATCGAATGGGAAGGACTTCCTGCTTCAGAGCTACAAGGAGCAGAAGGTGGAGCTTTGCTCTAAGATCAGAGAATTGCAGGAAAAGCTCTCAGCACAAGTGCCGAACATCTTGTAGGATCTACTCATAACGTTACGTTGCTACAAGGAGATGTTGGAGGTCTGCTTCACATTGACCAGGAAATTGTAGGAAAAGCTCTCAGGACAACATACCGAACATCTTGCTAAGATCTTTGCAGAATGTTAGGCTGATTGGTTTTCTTTCTTTTCCTTCACGTAATGTTTTGTTGGTTTGCTATTTTTCTTTCTTTCTTTTTTCAGTTTTTTCCCTTTTTTGCTTGGTGTTAAAAAAGGGATTCCTTTTTGCAGTTGTTAGTCCTAGGTAGCTCAATTAATCATGAACGTGATACTTAAGGTGCTGTACAGCTTTTCAGTTTGCAGACACAATTGTGTAATGTGCCTCCTCTTTTAGCTCGGTATGATTTAGAGGAGTGTCACATGGAATGTATGGATGATGACATCTCAAAATTTAGCTTTGTTAAGCCCATTTGCTATGTATGGCATTGCTTTGTGCTTGCGATGCCTTTTGTTTGCAAAGGGAGTTCACTACAGAAATTTTAATTGATTGATTGGTTGGCTAGGTTTATTTTTCCTCTGTTTTTTTTAATTACAAATGTACACTTGTCAACTTATGTTTGCGGACATTCGTGTCGTGCATCGAGTTGTTGATTGCGTAATGTGGTGCTGACTTTCCTGCAGAGCATGTGTGATTCCTCCTCTTCCCACTGCTTACAGCCAAGCAGCCGAATGTACAGCAATTTGTCAAGTATATGTTATTTGTCAAGGATATTACGAGGTGTTGTTTACTTGTCGACACATATTCCATGGTTCAATCAAGGCACCAACTTAATACTGCTGCTGCAGGAAAATTAAAGAGAAGCGTGGTGTCATGGTTACAGACTGAGATGGACGTGTGTCCTTCATTGACTAATGAATTTAATTCTAGGCAGTGTTTAGGCAAAACTTGAGTGATATTTGTTTAAGGGTACTTAGATTTTAAATGCTTGGATTCAGATCCAATGGACATTATCATCTCCCTTAATTATATAGATCCCTCACCTCACTCCACCCCTAAATCCTACCCCACCTACCCCGTCATTGCCGCAACTGCCCTACTCACCGCCTCCTCCATCGCCTCGTTGGCATCACCTCTAACGTCGGCAAGCCCCACCGGTGTCCATCTCATCCGTCGTTCCCTCTCAGCCACTTACATCCCCTTCCCGACTTGCACCCCCACCCCCACAGGCATGCTGCCCTCCCTTTGCCATGATGTCGTTGTCCCTGGTGTCATCGCGGCCCGTTGGCAAGTCCTGCCTGCCACCGCTTCCACCTGCCAACGTGACTACCAGCAATGAGGGCGCCGCCACTATCGCCTCCTCTATCATCGCACATCCCTGTCTAACCTAATTTGACTCTACGCCCGAGCACCGTTCTACCCGCTGGCCACCGCCCATCGGCCTGCCTCGACCTGCGGCATCGGCGACGCCAACGCCACCCATCGCCGATCAACCACCATCGCTGGTCTCCCTCTAAATCTAGAGGGCTCCGATAAACCCAACACAAACCTGAACCCTAACTTGCTAGAGCCGAAGAAGGAGGTGGGACACCAATCTCGAGGCAAAACTATACAGTGAGAAATTTGAGTGCTCAATCCTAAAAAAACGCTTGCGTAATGGTTAGCGATTCCCTTGATTCTAAATTATTGCCCGGAGGGCTGGGACAAACTGGAAGAATTTCAGAAGCAAAGAACACTTCAGCATGGGATGAAGGTTGGGGTCCTACCAATAAACCCAGTGCCCTTCGCGCTCCTCCAATTGCAGTATTCAGATAAAGCAACCATTGGCGGTCTCTCATACTGCTCCAGCTGCAATTACACGCCTGTGCAACCACTTCCATCTCTACAGTCCCTTGCACCCAATCAAGAATCTCAAACTTACGATTCATGCACACCTGTTGACATCAAACGGCAGCAACTGACTTCAATACAACGTTGTCTGTTAACGAGGAGGGTAAATCTGGGCAGCTCTCCACCAGTGCACTTGATGATGTTGATCCTTTTGCCAACTAGTTACCAAAACTAAGCCAAGGATTTCCTATCTGATGCAAGGGAAAGAAATGTCACTGGCATTTCAGCTTTTGATCACCACAACAACACAAGTCCTAATATTTCAGGATTGGGTAATGGAAACACATGATTCTCTGTCAATATCAATTATGTTAGACAAGGGGAAAATAGTCAAGCAAGCTGGTTGGCCAAACCAACCGGTACACATTGGACTCAGAGGAACTCAGCTTTAAGCTTTGGAGATCCAATTGGAGGACTGAACAACACTGGTTTACCCAATTCAGGCAATTACAGTGCAAGCCAAAGCATAGGCAAACCAGTATCTGACCTTGGATCAATGTTGGTTGCAAGCAATACTACTCAGGCCCCTCTCAGGCTGGCTCCATCTCCAACTGCTGCTGTTGGAATAGGGCGTAGTAGAAATCAAGGGCAATCAACGCTGTCCTTAGCATCGCAACCTACCCGTTCAAGCGTCTCGTTACAACAGACTCCTATCCTGGATTTATTGTGCTTTCTTTCATTTACAGAAAGACCACACACTTCAGAAAGTGCTGAATTAAGCTTCATATAAGGTGCGAATTAATGCATTTCATGTCTATTTAATACCCTGGACGTCCTGTGTTTGATATGCCTATTCAGATTTCAGACAAGGCCCAAGCTGGGTATGGGCCTATATATTGGGACTAAGCTGTCCTTAGTTGTTTAAAATTGTAACTAGGACACCCTAAAATGAAAATGCATGGTTGGTTTTTTCTTCATCACTACAATTTTAATTAGTATTTTTTGCTTAACTATAAGATTTTTCCCCTTTCATTGTTATGATCATCTAAATTATGTTTCTTGTTTGCCATTGTCCTGAATTATATGCTGCCAAGTGCCGGCAGCATTTTTGTGCACTTGCACTGGGGCACAGTACCGAAATGTGCCACTTTACTGAAGCCTTTCTTGGCACTGAATATGTGGTGGTAGGAAACAGGGGGTTTCGGTTTTATCATTTATGCTGGCTTGATGAGCACCAAGAAAAATGGGCGTGCAGAGCTAGAGAAGATGGCAAGCTGGACTTCACTCCCCCCATGCCTACTCAATCATCATGGGAAGGCCAAGATGCCCATGTTGCTGCCCATGTTGCTTAGCTCATTCACGTCAACTCCTGCAAACCCTTCAACTCCATGGCAGTCCAGGGGCATCATGCATGCATTGATTGAGAGATTCAGCTCTCCGTGCAAGCGGCCAAAGCTAGCCTAGACTTCCATTCCAATCCATAGTGCTCTGCTCAGTAATGGAAGTTTACGGAGCAAACGGTGTGCCCGGCCGGCCGGCCGGCCACCATGTGACTGCAATCACACAGCCTGTGACAAGTGTAAGAACAAGCAACAAGAGACTGGAACTGGATGGGGAGGGCAAGCCTAGCTAGACCAGCCGCACCATTTCTTCATCTGACACAGGCCGCCTCCACACGGACAACCGCGTCCCAGCTTCGATCAGGGCCGACGGTTTCAGATCGGATGGCCATGGCCCCAGCTTGAGCTGGAAGGAGCTAAGCTAACAGTGCCCTTACGGCACAGGAAGGTTGCGTTGGATGATCCATCCATGCATACGCAACACGCCGTCCTATCATCATCTGGCCACGACGTTGCTGCAGATGCATCGCGCGCCCTGTCCAAAACAGACGTACGCCGGTCAGCCAGCCATTTGTCGCGGCTAGCTTGGAGCAGAGAGACAGAGCGAGGCCCACCCGGTGCCCGTCCCCCAAGCCTCGAGATGCTGCCGGAGACACGAGAATGTGAGAGGAAATAATGCGTGGATTTGGACAGCGGCTGTGTGTGACAATGCTGCTCCGCTAGATCCCCTGTAGTGGAGAATCGTCTGCTTCTTGGGACATTGACCATTCCATAGTTTTATGGCCTTGGGTGTACTACTGCTCATGGCGCAATGATTCCTGTGACAGCTAGAGCGCAACCGAAAGAACGAATGATCAGTGCATTGCTGTATGCACCGCAATAGAAATGCATATCAAATGTAAGGTGCCTCCTCCGAACAAAGGTTCTTCCATCTTCCTCTGGTCTTTCTCCTCCAAACAGGGCAATGCTGTTGTCACCCATTTGTTGCTTTCAGCGCTCACAGATGCAGCTTTGGGGCCACGCACATCAATGCCCATACATAAATTTCAGCGCAACCGCTGCTGTGCAGCACGAGATCGGTGCGAGGACACGGCACAGTACAGAAGTGCCACAGAGAAAGGGTGGGTTTGTTTGAGCTATATCTTGTAACTTTTGGTTTATAGCATTCGAATTTTATCTATTCGTAAGAGAAAATACGAAGAGAGAGATAATCGCATAGGATTTTGGCCGATATAGCTGAAATCGATATAGTGTCTACTACGATCGATTTATAGACCTCATGTTGAAAAGATGCACCGTTTGAAATCTAGTTACTGTTGTGAAAGTCAAGAGCCATAAGTATAAAATCCGAAAGAACCGCCCTCTCTTAAAGTTATCTCACATCTCCATGACTAAACTTGCTGACCACTGCAGTTCAGACTTCAGTAACAAGCAGTGAGACGAAGAACACCGGAAGAAAGCAGTACTAGCTCAGCATGTGGAGCACGTGCACGGGAGCCCCACTCACGTGGCGGGGTGGATGCAGGCCACATGTCAGGCCATTGCTTGCCTTGCCTGTATAACCTTGAACCCAAAAGTGCTCAGCTCGATCGCCACGACGACTACGTCCAAGCAGAAATCTCGAAGGGGCTGTTACAGCGTGTGGCTCACTGTAAAAGCCTCGATGGAATTGTGCGATCCTTTTGCCAAAAGAATTATTGTACTTGCACTGAAATCCACCACGAATTCTGGTTGAGCTTTGTTTCTTCTCCGTGGAGTGGGCAATGCCACAAAGCATGCACCGTCTTGTTCCTCTTGTACATTTGCTCACTAAAGGATAAAAAAAGCATACAGAAAAGTAGAAAAAAAAAGAACATGCCATGTCCTATTCCCTTGTGACTTGCGACCATTCTTAGATCTGGGAAAAGCCAAGCTTCCAACTTTCATAGCCACTTTACAATGCACATGTCAAGGAGAGAGGCCAATGGATCGGAGTGGTTGCCCTTGGCGAGCCTTTAATTTTAGTGGTTGGAAGCCATGTATGTTAGCCCATATTTTGCAATGTCATACTACGTCTATGTTGGGTTGAGTCCATGCTTTATCTTTATGCCATGTTTTTCTTACTATTGATATAACTGATCTTGATAATCTTGTTATCTACGATATCTATAATCTTGTTATCTACGATATCTATTATAGTCGTCTGATGAAGTATGATAAATAACAATAGCTACCTGTTAATGTAAAATAATATGGTTGCTCGATGATGACGTGATTGATGGATAATGGTTAATAATGCATGAGAACTGTTAAAGGAGAAATGTTACATTTTAATACATTCATATCATGGTATCATGAAAAGTGCATTGTGAGCATCTATGATCTACTTGTGTGTATCTCCTACGGGAATGAAAAGTATAAGATCTATTATGGTAGGTACTCCACGGAAGTTAAGGTTAAGGTTGCCCGTATAAAAGAGGATGGGCTATTGAGGTCTCCGCTTGAAAGAAGGTGAGCATGGGTGAGTATTGATGGGTGCTCACTCCGCTATATCAGTATATGTTAAAGAGAAAAGTAGATATGTGCATTCCACGGGAGTAGAGTTTAAGGTTGCCCGTATAAAAGAGGAAGGGCTATTGATGCCTGCATGAAAGAGGACGGGTTTGAGTGAGTATCGATAGGTGCTCACTCTGTTATACCAATATAACCTACAGAAAAGAGTAGAGATATGCATATGCATTTGCATTGCATTAACGATAATAAAAAGTTAATGCAGAATAAAATGTTAAAGTACACTACAAAGCTAATGGGTAATGGGTAGTAAATGAAATATGGTCTAAGATGGTATCATATGTTTTGTTGTATGTAAGTTAATAGCCGCTATAGTGTCATTTCAGTCAAAAGTCATAACACTTTAGAAGATGCTGCAGAAGTGCAGCCTCCCCGCGAAAACAAGCCCATATGTATTTGTTTCAGTCTTTTTTATCACTACCGTCCTGCCCTTTATCAGTTTAATTTCTTTTGGTCTACTGCAAAACAGACCCCTCCTAACAGCACAGATATAAAATCCAGTAACCGAGCAAGCACTGAACTTCAAATGCATGCAACTTTTAATCTCCTAACGGAGCCAATGATCTAGTTGATTCTCCATTGGATCCCCTTCCTTTCACAGCTCTTGAGACCCAGATCAACTGGCAGTGACAACTAAAGGATAACTATAACAATCCTTGTTTTAGGATCTTGAGGGCTCATTGCATGGTAAAGAACCAATTGACCCTTCAACTTGAGGCAATCATATTACTAATTAAGAAACAGGAGTAACATTGCAGACAGCTTGGGAGCAATGCTGGTGTCGTTTGAGGTCAGCAGGGGGGGCTATATGGTGGTTGGAGCATCACAGATCACAAAGTACAACAGGTCTTGAGTTGGAAGCAATGTGGATGGGTGTATCGCATGCTAATTATTTATGGCCATTAGCTCGTCGCTCCCAAAGCTGTGAAGCATCTGGGAATAAATAATGTGCCATCACAGGTCGAGAGTGATCTGCATTAAGTAGGACAGGTGTGCATTCATCTACTTTTCTCCACTCTTTAGGGTTCAAATTTGTTTCCCCAACATTTATGTTTTCGTGTCAAACTCACATGCTGGCTAGCTGCTTCTGCGGACAACTATCTAATAACTTGCTTGCCATGACAGCTCTGTTGGTGGGGTCTAGATTTTCCAGGACTAAAGCTAGGTCAAACAGCCTGGCAAATTTTGTAAGAGGTTGTGATCCAACTCCTTCATTTTCTTAAATGACTCTAAATTCAGTGAATAAACATTTTCATGCTTAGACCGAAGCTTTAGACAAAATGTTAGTTTTTTTCCAAGACCGAACCTAGGTCAGATTGCAAGCTCTGAACCTGTAATCTTCAGTTAAGTCATCGTCTATTTTTTGGGCTTTTGACTTCTCTGAAAGTCAAAATAAATAGGACGCCATTTTGAAGCGGATTCTTCAAATGACTTCCCAAACCTAAAACCGTATGCTCTGTTTGTGTCGATGTCTTCACCGTCTACTGTCGTTTTGAAAAACATAAGTAAAAATCATCAGCTATAGCCCCCAAAAAATAGGACCATCGTTTATCTGTCAACCGCTGAATTTTCTTTTGCAGTATCAAAAACTGCGAATGCTAAAGTTTCATACTGCAAGCATCTTGTAGTGACAGGATGCAATCATTAAGGGGCTTCATCTTTCAATACTTCAATCTGCTCGGACCGGTAGGGCACAGAAGCTTCAGCTTGCATACTCTGAGGACTAATGAACCTTCACATGAAAAGAGACGAAAATCTGACGCTTACCTACGACAAGCAAACAGAGTTATTGTCCTCCCCACCACAATATATTACCCAATTACCAAATCGGTGCTTGCTATGTACACGTTTACTTGCCTTCTCGTTGTTTATATACTACTGCGCTCGGTTTGCATCGAATGGTTGGAAGAGCTAGCTCTCTACATTTTAAAGCTACTTACCACTAGTTTTGTTTCAACAGTGCAGAGGAATCTATGGAGCTATCCGTTCTGGTAAAGTGCACAGGATGAGAGGCTGCGATTAGCTATCCCGGCCTGCCTGGTGTCTCATTGGACCTGACAGGCATCACATGGCCCCTCCTGTGCTCAAATCTAATTGTTAAATAGCTGCAAATCTTGCAAACATGGCTTGTGACACGGTACTACGTTGCTTGCACTCAAACTGTGTCCAACTGTCTCAGACTAATCTTTATCTCATGGGGGGGCTCTCAAAGTCTGAAGATACTTACAAATACTTACCACAGCTTACATACATATGCAGCATGCACACATGTACATGCACATGTTTCTAGTTTTGAGTCTGACGAACTGGAACCGGTCAATCATCACTTGAGAGACTCGAGATGTTAATTAGGAGACATTAAGAAACAAATTCAGACCATATTCATTGTCTCTTAACAGTAAGTAATGCTGTTCGATCGATACTAGCTAGGCACTGTGAATGGAGTACATATATAGTAGCATGGGTCTTATTTAATAAGCAATCATCATGCATTATTGATGCATGGAAAGAGAGAAACTTGCATGGCTTCAAGTGTCTCTGCAGGATTGCACATGCAGTACCTGCTAGCTAGCTAGCCTTCTCTGTAATATTCCTCTAGATCTCCAAATCCGAAAGCAGCGTTGCTTTCCTGCTGAGAGAAGGCCGGGCCCGGGCCCTTGCTTGCCTTGCCTGCCCCCGCCCTGAGACATTTGTTGACTCGTTCTGCAGAAAAGAAAAAAAGAAAAAAAGAGCTAAGAGAGTGATTTTCTGTTCTCTCATGGGGATTAAGGCTTGAAACGTACTCCAGCGACCGACCAAGCCGAAAGGATTAGCCCGTCCCCTGACGACAAATCACATGCTTTGGGAGGGACGACCGTGCTGCACGCAACCTGCAGTTACGCCTGCAACACCGTACGTACAAACTAGTTAAACGTAGTAAATTGGGGGTATTTTACTGGTATTAATACCAGCGGTGTTTAATCTAAATTATCTCTGTGCCAGCCGATGCGAAAATTAATTTACCATGTGGACTTAATTTTTCCAATGTGACCCAAAAAAACTATACGTGCTAGTTCAGTTCGTGATGGATGTATGGGATCCAAAAAAATTTGCGACAAACGCATCGGACGCGTACGTACGTACGTACAGCGCTCAGGTGCGTTCACGCGCGCGTACGTGCGTGATCGAGTCCGTCCTTGGCTAGCCGCGCGCGTGCCTCGTCCTCCGTTCATCGATCAGTCGTCTCTCGCGGCCAATGAGGTCGCGAAACGTATGATCATGCACGCACGTACATGCTTCTACCACATCCAGTCTACCTAGTACCGAATACTACGTACCAATCGGGACCGTAACATGTGTTATACAAGTACGTACACTGTGCTATACGCTACCTAGCTAGTCAATGTATACAAGAACACCAGTATGTTATTGCTGCAAGTACCTAGCTGCTTAATTGCGTACTCATGAATGCATGCATGCGGAGATCGACACGTCCATCGATCGAGTGGGTGCCCATCACGATATAATGTATCGCACGGACGGACACATATAATGATCGCGCCTGCCAGCGCGCGCGCACATACATACATACATACATATGTATATATACTAGTCATATGCCCGTGCGTTGCAACGGAATTCATTGAATGTATAGAGAATAATGATATTAAAGAGAGTTACTCTAATCAATTAGGAAGTGGAGAGTGGTGAGAAGTTAAAAGAATAGGACGGTTGGAGGAGAACGGACGACCACTAACTCATTCTTTTATAGTAGTAATGATATTAATAGATAAATAGAATTAAAAGGAGTTGATCAAACCAAAATTGATACCATTGATTTCAACTACATGAGTTCTAAAGGTTGTAATGGAGATGTTAGAACCATATTATTTGAAAGTGCCAATTCGATTCTCTTTCCACCACACATGACATCTTAAATAGCATACCCTATAATTTCATAATCTTACACCATGCATTGGAGAAGCCCAAAAGCAATTCATACAATTCTCTTGATCTAAATTCAAATAAGAAAATTTCGAAAACAACTGAAATAAAAAAGGATAAGTAATAAAAATAAGAATACAAAATAACATCAGAATCAAACCAAAATAGCCGTAAGATAGTAACAAATTGCAAGATCAACATCGCCCTTCTCCTGCATGGAAAAATAGAATGCATCAATCACACAATTTGACAATATGGTTTTCAAGAAAAAAAAATATTTACTCATTTGGCAATAGATTGTTGTTCCCCAATTTTTGCCACTACACCAGAACCTGAAGATGAATAGGCCGTCTCCATTCACAAATCTAAATGGCCAAACAACCTTAATAGCTTAATAACCTACACGCCTTTATCAAATCCTGATGACAGTTTCTCTTGTATGATTTAGGCAAATAACCAATACAGATCGAAACTCACCACCATACAAATCGAAACAAACACGATTGCTTACATAGCATGGTAGGACCAAAAAAGAAAAAAGAAAGAGGAAAAAGCAACCTTAGCTCCGAAAGATGCGGAGGTGCGAGAGCCGCGAACGCCGCCGCTCCCCGCGCCGATCACGAAGAGATCATAGTCGTAGTTCTCGCCGTCGGCGATGGCCATCTCCTCGTCCCTGAGCATCTTCCTCGCCATGGATTTCGAACGCTACAAAACTCTAAGGCACAACAAGAGTCTCCCTGAGAACTTTCGATCCAAAGTTGCAAATCAACACCACCGCAATAATAGCAGTACCACCGTGTCGCCTGTGTGCTGAAGGCTCCGCGCAGTCGGCGACCGAGTCCAGCAGAAGTCGGCGCGTAAGGCCCGGTGCGATCGAAGCCGGAGGGGATTTGCCGGGTCACGGGGTCGAAGACGAAGACGGGAGGAGGAGGAGGCGGTCGGCGGGCGGGGTAGGGAGGAGGGAGGAGGCGGCGGCGGCGGAGTGGGGTGGGAGGAGGAGGAGGCGGCGGCGGGGGGGGGAGGAGGCGGGGCGGCGCGCGCGGGGAGGGAGGAGGAGGCGGTGGCGGCGGGGGGGGGAGGAGCCGCGGCGCGGGGAGAGGCGGATCTCATGAGGCGAGGAGAGCGAGGGGAGGCGGTGGGGCGCGGGAGAGTGAGATATGCGAGGGGCGGGGAGAGCGAGGGGAGGCGGGGAGCGAGGGTGGCGCGCGCCTGGGGCGGCGCGTGAGCGAGAGAGAGAGGAGGACGGGGAAGGGAGGAGGCGGGGGGCAGCCGTCATGAGGCGGGGAGAGGGAGGACGGGGAGCGAGGGGTGCGTGGCTGGTGGGAGGGTGCGGTGTGCGGAGGCAGAGGTGAGGAGGACGGGGAGCGAGGGGAGGCGGCGGGGTGGGGGCCTTGTGTGGGAGAGCGAGGAGGGTGGGGAGAGCGAGGGGAGCAGGTCGGGGCGGCGGGGAGAAACGGATCGGGCAGCAAGGGAGAGCGAGGAGCGGATCAGAGCGGCAAAGTGCGGGGGGAGGAGGGGGCGGTGGGGGGAGAACGGTTCAGATTCTATCTCATAATCAGATCGAATGGCTAAAGAAAAATGAGAGAGGACTCATCAACCACCAACTCCTTCTTTTAAAGTAGTAAAGATATATATATATATATATATATATATATATATATATACACATACATATATATATATATACACATACATACATATATATATATATGAATTATGAAGAACTCAAGTGATCTATTCATATTTATTACGCTTCAAAGTGCAACCTCGACTAGCAAATATTTCTAACCGGCCGGTAGAAATAATAACAAGGTGCGCATTTTTCACATGCATGTATAGTAGTATACGTACATGCACAGTCCTTTCTACTACTTACGACACATCTTCTTTTTTTTGGCGCATGCATGCGTTTCTATCTTTGTACCTCTCGATCGATGACGAATTCTTCTAGTCCGCAGTTCTGCATATGCTGTTCGTTCACATTTTTCACACAAATTAACATCCAATCCCTCTACGTACCTTGTTGATCAGCGACAGCCACTCGATCATCGAGTTATGTGTTGGGGGAGTGGCCCCATCTAAGCCCGGTCGATCCACCAAGACAAATGCCTATTATATGTATAACCATATGACAAGTCTATTTACAGTAAATAATTTCTCTCATAACTATAAATATGACTTCTAAGACATCATAAGAGGAGAGAGAACATTCTTGTAAGAAAATGCTTGTAGTAATCCATGAGAGAAGGGAGAACATTCTTACAACAAAAGGCTCGTGTAGTGATCAACTAATGGACACATATTCTACATATCTCCCTCACTTTGAGTTCTAGGTTCTAGGTACCACATCACAGTCTTCCAGTGGCCCTAATATCTATTGTTTGGTGCATAACTACAATAGTTAGCGTCATCCATAGGGAGCAGCATAAAAGCTACAAGCTAAATCAAAGACGCTTGGATAATATGGCGCCGAAGAAAAGGATGACATCAGACCCCAAGTGAAAAAGGAGCACAACTACCGTGACCGTCACCATGAGAGCAAGGGAGCCAGTGGTCGAAGCCCCCTACTCCTATGGCAATGGTGCACCGGGGTGGCACGCTGAGGGCTACAGCGAGTAACAAAGACGGTTCTCTAGTAGTGACATGGGCTACGGAGCAGGTAGCATTGTGAAAGGAGGACCTGACCTCGATGACCCCTAGCAACATCGTGTCCGTGTCGTCGACCAACGACCTCCGCCAGTTATTCCTCTCATCCGTCATTTTGGTGCTTGCCTAGAAAGATATGGCCATCACGTCCGAAATAGACTTCAACGCCTCTAACTCAAGGAAGCTAATTCGATTCGCTCGCTTTGCAACAAGAGCTGAGGCCTTCCCCTCGGCCTTCGAGTGGTCGCGACCTATGCCTGAGCAGTCGCAAGTTGTTCCTAGATGTTCATGGCCTCAGGGTGGATGGTCATCTGTAGCACTTGTGATAGAGCCAAACAAAGAAAAAAAATAAATATAGATCAAAAAAATATTGTATTCTTTATATACAAAGTATAGGGGCACCCAATAGGGCACCATGACCAAGCAGAGAACAAAGCGTTAGGACACTATGTACCTTCGCCTTGTAGGCCTTGAGGGCGCTAAAGAGTAGCTCCGTACCGCATGACTACAGCACCCTTCGATCTAGTGAAGCGTTAGGACACTATGTACCTTCGCCTTGTAGGCCTTGAGGGCGCTAAAGAGTAGCTTCGTACCGCATGACTACAGCACCCTTCATAGCCTCGTGAAGTCCTAGGAACTGAAGAAAGGACTTAAACCTGCGGTGGAGTCACCAGGGACGCAGATGGGAGTCTTGCCATCCTCAGGGTGCATGGGGCTTTATGCAAGAAAAGATGCGAGCGCGGAGTCCACCACTTCACCTGGGGGGCTTCGGGGGGGCACTGCTTCAAAGCTACAATCCTCCTCTAGGACATCTAGAGCAACCCAGTACCCTGTCACAAAGCACGCTGGAGGTGAGTTGAAGCGGGTGCACTTCACCAGATGGCTCGATGAAGCACCCGAGATGGCCTTCGCCGTTGCATCCGAAGGCTTCGACGAAGGCAAGTTAGGCCCCATAGGGCCGACCTCTACCTCACCTTCTGTAAAGGCCTCTGGGATGTCCAGATGGTGGCCTCTGTCAGCTCTATCCTCGTTGTCTCCCTCTCCCTCCCTCGCTGCAGCATCTTTGCCCATGCTTAGTTCCTCTAGGCTTGCCTCCGAGGTGAGGGGAGCGTAGAGGGGAGGGGGTGACAATACCGGAATCGCGACGATGGGGAGAGGCGAGTCTTCGCCATCACTTTCCCGTGATCCATGTGTCTAACCACCCTCAGCAATAAGGATGGGGTGTTCAGGCATAGGAAGCCCAAAAGCCTCGCAACACCGCGCATGTTCATGCGCCGTGCAAGTGTGCGGAGCCTCCTTGCGTGCCCCTCGTCATCCCGGTCTAGCTTCATGGGCAGGGAAGGTACGAAATCCATACTACGCCTAGACTAGCGGAGGTGGCTTCCCGGCTTGACGGCATGGTAGAACCACCTCTAGACCCAGTTCAACTCCCACTTCATCTGCATCGAATTGGAGAGGAAGTCCCTTGAGTAGCCCAAACGAACATAGAAGTCGATGCTTGCTAGGTTTGAATACTGAACATCGCTCACCGGCTTTGGCTGGCCCTGGCGTCATGTAGAAAAACAAAGAAAACTACAAACCATGCAATGTCGTTAGCAGTCAGTTGTGGAAGCTCCAAGTTATAAGCCCAGAGCACCTTGCCCATGAAGCACGTAGAAGGGAGGTGGAGATTGGCGTCAAAGCACACTATGAAGACCAGTGTCTCCCATCCCTCGACCGGGGGACAACTTCATCAGCGGCTGGCCAGTGAATGAGGGGGCAGTTGAAAACCTTCCTATCATGCACAGACACATCTAGGAGCTCGTCGATCGCCAAGAACCGACCCAGTGTGTTGACAATGGAGCCTACTCGCTTGGATCCATTACATTGCTTATCGGTAGAGGGCTTGGACCACACATCCTCACTAGATGCACCGTCGCAGCTGCCATCACCACGGCTCAACGACGCAGCGGATGTGCCACTACGGCCAGTGCACACTCTTCCTCAAGTCATCCCAGAATGAAAATCGGGAGCACAAGCAGGGCGGTCAATTGAATGAACACGGTCAATAACTAAGAGCCAAGCTTAGCGCTCGATGGCGAAGAGCAGTAGCAAAAATGGTGATTCATGCAAGGAAACACAAGGAGGAAATAGAAGGAAGTGAAGCACCACATATTGTAATATCGATAGGACAAGGGCATTAATGGCGATGATACAGGGCTGCCTTTTCAGGAAGCACGCACGCCCCTGTAAATGATGCAACTGCCCATGTTCTGCAGCTTGATCGACAACACGTGTATGACATCATCCGTAGCGTGACACATGGAAGGGACTGAAACCCACGGAACTAACAAGAGGAGCACGTATAGCTTCGCAGGCATCGAATCAGTGGGCCAAAGGGATGGAGGGGGCCAAAGCGTGTGCAATATGATTTTGGCCTAACAGTTACGAAACTCTTGACCATGAGAGGCTACTATTATGAGAGTGACCCCCACCTAGGCCTGATCGGCCACCAAGGCAAAGACCCATTATATGTATAACTGCATGGTAGACTTAATTAGGCTATGTTAAGGAAATGATATGTTTGTCCTTGCTAGTAAAGACTCTGTCGGTGTTTTTAATAACGATCTTACGTATGATTTGTTTAGATTCGGGGAAACTCTCAAAGACCTGGCTATGAGCACACAAGGAGAAGACACAAAATTTTTTATACAGGTTTGGACCTTCTCCTGTGAGAATAACAACCCTACTTCTTATGTGGCTATTGCTCAAAGAAATGATTACAACTGAGAGTAATGCGAAAAGCCTTGCACTATGTCTTACCTTTGGTGAATTCAATCGGGACCCGATCCTTTCACCTTGGACATCAACCTTTAATAGGCTGCGAAGCAACGGCCGTTGTTCCGCGCCAAAAGACGTCCCAACGCTTCGGGAGATAACCGTCTGACGAGAGTTATTGTCAGAGAGATATGGTAGCCCGTTCACCGTACGATAATTGTTGTCAGAGAAAGAATATGTGCGGTTAATGAGAATTAGCGTATATTCTAATTGCCTTGTCAAACAAGCCCACAACATGGTAGGCTGCCGTAGACAAACCAGTTGAAGATAAGCTAGTCACGAGAGGCTCCACGATCGTAGGGTGGTCGTAGGACATCTTACAACTAACTCATACTCGTAAAAAAACTTACGACTATGATATAGTCGTAGAAAGACTTAAGACCAGATAGTCATAAAAAAACTTACGACTATGAGATGGTTGTAAGAGAGCTTACGACTACTTTATGAAATTTCTCTCTTATCGATAAGGGTATATCTAAAGTGTATAATGATGTAATAATTTAAGGATTACTTTATCCTCATCAGACTTTAAAGGAGATATTTGTATGAACAACCTCTCCTATGGTTATAAATATGACACTAGGCCACTATAAGGGGAGGGAGAACATTCTTGCAAGAAAAGTCTCATGTAGTGACCAAGTACCATACACATATTTTACACTTCCCTGTCACATTGAGTTTTAGGCTCTGAATAACACATCATAGTCTTCCTGCGCCAATATCTGTTGTTTGGCATGTAACCATGACATTATCCGTACGGCCATATTTGCATGCATGATGACAAGGAAATGAAGCTAGCATACGCATATATATGTAGCTAGTGTGGTCCGTGTACTAGCTACTTGGACTATATATATATATATATATATATATATATATATATATATATATATATATATATATATATATATATATATATATATATATATATATAGGAAAAATCCTTTCTACACCAGTGTAGTTACACCCATCCTCTTTACCATCAGATTGCTTTTAGATTAGTGTACAACTTAACGGGTCACGAACACAATTCTTGCTTATCTACCACACCCGTTCTTCTCGCCAGATGCTCTTCTCGCCAGATTCCTTCCGTTCTTCTCGCCGATTTTTTTCGCTACCTCCTCTCCCCCGCCCGCCCGCCCCTACCCGGCCGCCGCCACCCCACGACCCACCCGTCCCCCTCCTCTCCGGGTCCCCCGCCCCTCCTCGCCTCCCCCCGTCGGCGCCCCTACTCGCCTCCCCCCGCCGCCGCCACTACTCGCCCCCCCCCCCCGCCGCCGCTACTACTCGCCCCGTCCCCTCTCTCGGCTCCCCTCCCCTCGGCCTCTCCTCCCCCCCCCCGCATCTCCTCTCTCTGCCCCACCCCCCCACCGCCCTCCTCCTTCCCGACCGGCCGGCCCCGTCGGTGAAGGATCCGGCCTCCCCTCCGCCCCCGAGCTCTTCCCTCCTCCTCGGCCCCGTCGACGCCAGATCTGGCCACCGACGCTAGATCTGCCGTGGGTGGAGGAGAATCTCCATGGCGACGGGCGGCCATGGCGGGAAAGGGTGGCGCTAGCAAGGCCGTAGCTGAAGGAGTATCTCCGCGGTGATGGGCGACCGCTTCGGGTCGAGAGCGACGCCGGCGAGGCCACAGTTGGAGGAGTATCTCCGCGACGTCGAGCGGCACCAGCGAGGCGCTGCTAGAGGAGTATCTCCCTTCCTTCATACTACATACTACATATTATTGTTCACCAAAAAAATTGTGCATACTACATACTCGCTACATACTTGCATACTACACATACTCACTACTAAACTAATGAGTTACATTTGCATGCGATTCAGACACCACCGGTGCTACTGACGCATTTGGTTATATACTATTGAAGAAACAGTGGTATTTGAGCATACTACCTCGTTTAATTGAATAGCTAAGAGCACAAAAACTGAAACATTGTGCATTATTTCGTTCTGCACCACAACTAAGCCTTTCCTCTCTGTGTTTGCCAGTTGTGTTCGCATCATTGTTTATCATCTGTGTGACAACATGCATGAGTATCCGGATTACAAAATTACTCCTTTGTTTTCATAGGTACATACTACCACTTTGTGACAACATGCGATGAGTATGCGGATCTGCCGTGGCTAGAGAAGAATCTCCATGGAGTCGGACGGCCATGGTGGGAAAGGGTGGCATGGCGTCATACCAAGTATGTATTCACCGGTCCATCAACTCATGTATATCCGCGGTATTGATTTGTGTATTACAATTTGGTGCATGTTAGGTGCTTGAGGAAATTCCCGTGAGCAGACCCTTTTCTTTCATAACTATTTTTCATAAATCTCTCATTATTTGAGTTCAATACAGTATAGAACAACTCAGTAGTAATCCATCTCGATGAAGTATCTTCCATTGGTTCTTTCTTGAGATCAATGGCTGCCATTTTGAGGTATGCATCTTTGTCATGGCAAATGGAAACTTGATTATCTTGTCTTCGATTTATCTTGTACAAGGAGATCAAGCAAGTACTTGTGGATCTGTTTGAAAAGTAGAGCAATATTGCTTATGAATTTGCGTAAGGATTTGAATCTTCATCCGAGGATCCACCTAGGTAATGTACCTGCAATTTTGAATTTTCCTAAAATTATTGACTTTTCTATGCTTACATATTCCATACCACTTTCCAAGTATTCATACTACTTTTTTTAAAGATATTCCATACCAAGGGAATTGATGCTTTCCCAATACATCAATCTTTTCTATGGTATCGATACTTCCTTCGTGCATCTATCTTTTGTACACTACTTTCCCAATACATCGATGCTTTCCCAATACATCAATCCTGCACAATCAAAAAACAAACAATGATTTATGAAGCATACCTCAGATAACAATCCTTGCTTTGCTTCTTTTGGAAGAACAAGAATACCACCTCTCCGGGGTATTGGATCGACAACCGGTTCTTCTGTTGTGTACTACAGCTCCATTCTTGCACCTTCCACAGAGACTAGCGTGGGCTCGGTATGACTACTCGCCATTGTTAAGCGAGGATGTTGGTGACAAATGCTACAATGACGGTTATACATCACAATTTTCTCGCTCTAAGTATCGAGGCCGATGGACACGGATCCGATTAATACCGAGAGAGTTGTTGGTTCGAACTGAAGTGCATTAGAAAGGATATCGACTTACTATCTTTAGCAAACCGACATCAAGCTGGATGTATATCTTCTAGTAGAGTTTGATACCTTGTATACGAGATATGCTATAACGAGTCAGATTTTATTGGTATTGTTTATCTGTACATCATCAAAATCTCTGAAAATTTAGTTTCTTGATGCCGTTTGCGCGCAGTGAGAGAATGCCAAATCACTAGTCAACTTCGAACATCCGATAGATACTCTTGCATAATTCACTAGTATCCAGAAAAATACGTGCGATCGCGTTGGGAGTATGTTACTTTTTACATCTTACATCGTATAAAAATTACCTCTTGAGCGGTAGGGAGTATGTTACTTTTTATACATCGTATAAAAATACGTGCAGTCGCGTAGGGAGTATGACACATAATATGTTCTGAACGATGTTACCTACTGCGTACAGGTGAGTACTGGTCTCTTCCGCACGAGATGGTATCCGTTAATGATATACGATAATTACGCCGGCCAGTGCATGCGATACTTAAGGTAATAGTGTCTCCAAACGTTTTAACGGGTACAGTCTCAGCCTATTAGTTGGAGGTTTGGGTGGAATTAATCTTTAAGTCGACCCAATAACTCAAATCATCTGGTGGTATCCCGAGATAGATGAACGGTAGATATCATGGGTGTAATTACACCTGGGTGTAGAAAAGAGGCTTCCTATATATATATATATATATATATATATATATATATCCACTCCAGGCTTGTGTGTGTATCCGATCAGAAGTGGAACGTAAGCAAAGTTATATCCACGGAATACTCTCCATTGTAGGAAGGACAGTATATTGGTAGTCATCACTGAATACTGATTGTATACAAAAGAGATAAAATGGCCACCGATTTGAAGGGGAAATGAAATGAAATCCTACAGAATATGGTGATGGCAGCAACATTCTAATCAAAATGGAAAGACGGGAGGAGAAAAAAACAAACGAGCTGTTTCTTCTAGGCTAGGTTGGAGTTGGACCAAGGGAAGTGTTGCCCATGAATTCCTCTGCCCCACAGGCCACCACGGCACTGGCACCAACTGGCCAGCTCGTGATGTAAGAAAGAGAGAGCACAATCACTCAAAAAAAGAAAAGGAAATGTTTTTTTTAATAAAATGCAACCACATTCCAAACTTCAATTAATACAAACGAAATTGCTAGAAATCTGTCGAATGATTTTTGTTATATCAGTCGAATTCCTAACATTTTGATCTGCATCATGATTTGTGCGTCCGTCCACCTCCGTCCCTGTTTTGTTTTGGGTCTCCAGTGAGCTTATTTAGGCCGAGTTAGGGTTTTGGATTCACTGGGATTTGAATTTAGAGAGAGTCCAATGGGTGGTGGCGGCGGTGGGGAGCCCCGGCCGCAAGCTTGGTGATCGATGATGTGCGGGGTTGGTAGGCTGATGTGCATGGTGTATGGCAATGGGAGACGGTCGGGTAGTGGACCCGACGATGGTGAGTCGTCAGAGAAGGGGAAGAAGGGGCAGTGACGGTGGGGTGGAGGCGAGGCGGAGGAGGAGGTGCCAGGCGATGCATCAGGTGGTAGAAGCGATAGAGAAGGAGGTCGAGGGACAGGCCTCACTGGCGTCAGGGGTGAGGCGCGTGGCAGCGGCGAGGGCAAGTGAAGTCGGAAGGACGAGAGGAATCGATGGAAGGGTTGGATTTGTATAGTGCTAGGGGATTGTGGGTCATTGGATCTAAATTCAGATATAATTCAACTGTCAAAAAATAAATGATTTTATATCATGAAATCAGTCAGAAGTTTTTGAGCATACATATACAGAGTCCTTACGCAAAATCACAAAAAAAAAAAAAACAAACCCCAAAACCAGCAGAAAAGCCAAATAAAACCTAATTCATTGCCCAGAGAAAAATAGCCAAATTATCACAAAAAAAACTATATAATCCTTTTTTTATTCTAGACTAGCTAGGCTTTACTAACTTTGACACCACCCTCCCTCGCATTCTTCACCTTCTATTCCTTTCCTCCCCCTCACTCTCCTCCATCCATCCGACCCAGTACCCACCACACTGCACTCGTCTCCCTCATTCTTGCGCTCGTCTTGTTGTGTAGCTCTACACTTGTATGTCTGCTTGGTCAGCGAGGAGGGGTGGCGGCGGCTGCTGTGAGTGAGTGGTGGCATAACTGGCATTGTTAAGTGGTCTGGCGATGTCGTCGGAGGCTGACCGGATACGCCTCCGCGCTGCGGCTCTGACGCTCGACGGCGGGGTCAGGGACAAGCCGGACACCAAGAAGGATGTGTTCGCGGGTCTTGGCTCGCCGGTGTCGCCGCTGCGGCTGCGGCCGAGTGCGGCCGCCACGCCATCGACGTCCTCGTCGTCCGCTGGGTCAGCCAAGTCACCGGCGCTGTGCAATGAGGCGACGGCTGCCGGGAGAGGAGGAGGCAGGGGAAGCCACTCGGGTGAGCTGGTGGTGGAGAGCAACCCGCCACGGCCGCCGGGGCACCGGCGCTCCGGATCTGGGCCGCTGATTTTCTCCGGCGGCAGCAGCAGCACGGGTAGCGGAGGAGGCTGCGGCGGCGGGAGCACGGCGAGCTCGCCGCTGACCAATGCGCTCCCCACCGGTAACATCTGCCCGTCTGGCCGTGTCGCGGGGGCGGCGTCTGCGCCGCGGACGCGCACCCGCCCGGACGTGCTCGGATCCGGCACCGGGCATTACGGCCACGGCAGCATTATGCGGGGCGGCGGAGGCATGGCTCCCGCAAGAAGAAGCATTTACGCCAACCCGTTCCTTAACAACCCATCGAGGTCTCCGGCGAGCTGCCCGGCGCCACCGGGCAGCAGTGGGGGTCTGCAGGAGGTGACTCGGGCCGGGAACGAGTGGTACAAGAAGGGCCGGTACGGAGAGGCGCTGCGGCACTACGACCGGGCCGTAGCGCTGTGCCCGGACAGCGCCGCGTGCCGCGGCAACCGCGCCGCCGCGCTCATCGGACTCGGCCGCCTAAGCGAAGCCTTCCGAGAGTGCGAGGAGGCCGTCCGGCTCGACCCGGCGAGCGGCGGCGCGCACGACCGCCTCGCCTCGCTATGCCTCCGGTGAGATTCTTTCGCTTGTCTATGCTTATCTGCTGCATTGCATTGCACTGCACTGCACTGGAATCCCGAACAGATTCCCAGACCTCGCCTTCTTGTTTCCGCTTTGCTTGTTACTGTTGCCTGTGTGCTACTCCCTCCTTACAAATAGATGCCTGACCTATCTTGTCTCCTTTGTTCTTTTTTTGTCTGATTTGAGATCATTGCCTTTATGGCGTGCCACATTGATCGTGAGATCGTTAGCGGTTGCTCTTTTACTTGTTTTTGAAGCAAAAGTTTTGCTCTTGCAGTTAGTACTTGAGAAGCACAGATAGGAATTCTCGGCTAACTTGTGTGCTGCAAGGATGGGAAAGTTTGTATCTTTGGTTGGTTTGTTGTAGTGAATCAATGTGGTCTTGATACGATCCACATCACAAAATGCAGTCGAAAGGGATTGCTTACCTGTATTGTACATTATATTTAGACCGCCAACACGCAGAATTGAAGATTTGTTGTAAAATTGGGATCCTAATTTATTCAATGTTAACGTATGTATAATCAATTTACGGTATTTTGTTTGAATTGTTACTGAAATGGCACCATGATGGGGTACATTGCAGGCTTGGGATGACTGAGAAGGCAAGGAAGCACTTTACGGTGGCTGGGCATGTAAATCAGTCTGACCCTGCTGAGTTGCAGAAGCTGCACGAGGTGGAGAGCCATCTTGGGAGATGCATGGATGCAAGGAAAGTCGGAGATTGGAAGAGTGCGCTAAGGGAAGCAGATGCAGCCATTGCCAACGGAGCGGACTCCTCTCAGTTGGTAACCTCCCCTTATAGCCTGTGCTTTTTTATGCTTTAAAATATATATTGCTCTTTGGTGGTCAGCGTTAGAATTCTGTCGGTCACATTGGAATCGTATTTCGCCTGCAGCTTCTTGCCTTGAGGTCTGAAGCACTTCTCCGGCTTAACAAACTAGAGGAGGCTGATTCAACTATTACGAGCTTACTGAAATTGGACAATGCATCCCTATCTTTAATGTCAACCAAACTATCAGGGATGGTAGCTGATTCATATGTACATGTTGTCCAAGCTCAGGTCAACTTGGCATTTGGAAGGTGCAAATCTCACACCTAGAGAATTATGATCATTTTCTTCTTTTTCTGGGTTGTAGCAACATAGGTGTTCAAGTTGTTTTCTGCAGGTTTGATGCAGCTGTTGCCATGGCTGACAAGGCTAGGCTTATTGATCCTGGAAACGCAGAGGTTGGAATGATTCTAAATAATGTGAGGTTGGTTGCACGGGCTCGAGCCCAGGGTAATGACCTTTTTAAGGCAGGCAAGTTTGCTGAAGCGTCTATAGCCTACGGTGAAGGGCTCAAATACGAGCCCTCGAATTCAGTATTGTACTGCAATCGAGCAGCTTGCTGGTCGAAGTTAGGTCGGTGGGCGAAAGCTGTTGAGGATTGCAATGAGGCCCTGAGAGCCCAACCTAATTACACAAAGGCTCTCTTAAGACGTGCAGCATCCTTTGCAAAGGTAAGTAATTTGCATGCATCACCATGTTTCTGATTATTCACCCATTATGGTATTGACATCTCCCTGTTAACATTTAATTAGCTTGAGCGTTGGGCTGATTGTGTGCGGGACTATGAGGTGCTTCGCAAGGAGCTTCCTGGCGACACGGAGGTTGCAGAGTCATTGTTCCATGCCCAAGTCACATTGAAGACAACCCGTGGCGAGGAGGTATCAAATATGAAGATTGGAGGAGAGGTTGAGACAGTTACCAGCCTAGAGCAACTCCGAACTGCTATACATTCACCTGGTGGGTTTTTCCCTGCGAACTTTTGCTGGTGCATCCTAGGTCCATAGCCTGTTATAATCTTTTCATCTAGTCACTGAATTCTAGTAGTGCTAGTATTGTGGATAATGAGGATTATCCTTGTTCTTATTCTCATGCATTTCAAGTTTTGACTTAACAAAATATAATATGTCTTGCATATATTTAATCTGTATTCAGTATTCACTTTATAAGATGGCCTGAATATGATTTAAGTGGGAATTTCTGCAGGGGTCTCTGTTATTTACTTCATGGCAACAATGAATCAGCAGTGCACACAGATTACCCCATCCTTGGACTCTCTTTGCTCTGAGTGCCCTTCAGTGAATTTTCTGAAGGTAATCCACCTAACATCTGTCTCTATAACTGTTGCAATCAAACACATTTGAAAAAAGTTTATAACTTACTAATCAATCCTCTGTATGCAAACTTGCAGGTAAATGTTGATGAGAGCTCTATGGTAGCAAGGGCAGAGAATGTGCGCATAGTCCCAACCTTCAAGATATACAAGGACGGTGCAAGAGTGAAGGAGATGATATGCCCTAGCTTACACATCTTGCGATATTCGGTGAGGCACTATGCCGTCTCCAGTTCTTGAGGAGGTCTTACTAGTGGCACTCATATTTCTTTGATGCATAGAATTCTGCCGACACTTTACCAACAAATTGTTCTACATAGTCAGCCTCCACAGCATTTCACCAGCTGCATAGTAATTCTCCATAGAATTCCCTGTCTCCTGCCGACTCTTTACCATAGAATTCCCTGTCGCCTCCCGACTCTTTACCAACAAATTGTTCTACATAGTCAGCCTCCACAGCATTTACCCAGCTGCATAGTAATTCTCCATTGAGCCAAGTTTGGTATATGAAGGAATTTCCTATTACTCATCTTTCCTTTCCCCCTCCTGTTGCAACTCCTCTCGCATCTCCGGACCATTTACTCAGCCAAACTTATGCAATTCTTGAATCATTTAGGCTCCTTCATTTGCTTATTCCTACCCATCATTCGACCAACCTTAAGCAATTCTTTCGTCTCTTACACTCTGCTCTGCCACCTCATACACTCCTCAAGAAAGACTGCTGCTGGTGTTGTCCAGATGCATGTTTTTAGAGTCCTAGAGAGAGGAAGAGATGAGAAGAGGCTGGTTGTTTTTTTCATTACATGTACATATACCATATAGCAAAACATCAAACCCATTGGATGAATCATTCTATGGATCAGGAATGGTGATGGTACCATTTTTGGCGGTGGATGGAGTACAGGGCTAATTTGCCATTGTAGAGAGAAGATAGACGAAGAAAAGACAACGTAATTGGCAGGGAGATAAATTAAGAGGGGGGTGGTTGGTGTCATTGATGTCGTTTGCATATGTATGCCTCTGGTGGTCTGTGGCGCTGATACATACATGCTGACATTTCTATGAATAAAAATAGTCCGACATTCTTTCTCATTTGTACTCAGGCTGCAATCTGCTTCCGTTTTTGAGTTGTTGTGACGTCAAACCTTGCTTCCATACTTGCAGGCCTGTGCAAATGTTGTTTGAGTGGTACTATACTTGCTGATCTAGCACAAATGCAGAATGCATTTGACAACATGAGAATCCACTGACTCTAAAAATAACAGAGAATCCACTGTGTAGCCCTGTTCGTTTTGTCTTCTAGTTCACTATTCCTTAATTTCGTCTTTTTCTATTTTTGGTTTTTTTGGCTTTTTAACTTTTTTTCGTATTACTTTGTAATGTTTGTGATGGACTAATCTATTTTTTTTTAAAAAAAAATTTAATTACATCAAAAAACCAACAGCAACTACACTATAAAATAAATCGTAAGTTATTAAAAAAATGCTAAATGAGCAGCCCATGGTGTATTTTGTTCCTGTGGCTGGTTATTGAACACTGGTCATCCAGCAACCAGCATTGCACACACTTGTTACAGCTCCCTAAGGCACTGTTTATTTCAGTTTAAAACCAGTTTCTGCTTCTGATTTCTGCTTTTTTTTCACTATTCAGTAATTTCGTCTTTTTCTAGATTTTTAAGGTTTTTTACCTTTTCTTTTTTTTCGTATTCATTTGCATTGTCTATAATGGGCTAACATGTTTTTTCTATTTTAAAATTTTTTAAATTTAATTATATCAAATAAGTTAACTTAACTATAGTAAAAAAAATAAACTAGCTATATAAAAAAAATATAACCCAACGTGATTCCAAACGTGGCTTAGTAGTGAGAAAAAGAGAAGACTTTTCATCTGTGTGAATCGAAGAAGATCAGAGTCATAGATTTCAATGCGATTTTAAGGAGCTCTGAAAACCTGCGAGAGTTCTAGTGGTCCTTTTGTGAATGGGGTGGTTGAATGGCAATTGATTGCTTTGCAATACTAGTACTAGCTAACACTTTATACTTAAAAAATGTGCTTGTGCGCCTAGCTACTGCAATGGGACTTGTTATTTAGAATCATAGTCCAATGCAAACCCTTTTTCTCTTTCCTTTTTGTTGATTGCCTGCTTCATGAACCAAGCAATATTAGTCATGAAGAAAAGAAATGAAATGAACCAAGAAAGATTCGCGTGCACGACAGAATTCCAATTCTCAAATCTCAATGATGAGATTGTAGAGGGTATAAATTTTTTAAATAATCTATTTTTATTCAAAATTACAGAAATATAGCCATACGAATTTTGTTTATAGAAATAATCTCCAGTCGCCCAACGGTTGGGCGACCGAAACCTCTCGCCCAACGGTCGCGTGACACATAGCCAATCCGTGGACCGTTGGGTGATAGGTCGCGGTCGCTCAACCGTTGGACGAGAGGTTGCAGTCACCGAACGGTTGGGCAACTGCAAGCTCCAGTCACCCGACTGTTCGACGACTACAATTTCAGCCTATTTTTGCACAATTGGCCCCCCAACTGTGCATAGAGTAAATAACAATTATTATAGGTAGATAATATGTATCAAAATTTATGTATAAGTTCTATTTTTGGGGGGGAAAAGGAGGCAATGTCGGTTGATGCATTTGTGATTTTCGTAGATTATGAATGGTACAAAATCTGTTAAATGTGCGATAACATTTTGCGATCGTCGTAAGTACGATAGTAAGTGATATTGTGATGCAACCGACAATTCATATATGGAGGAGAATTTTTCATATTATTGGATGCGTTGCTAGACCAAGAATTGAATGCGAAAAGACGATGAAATGTGCTTTTGTAGAATAAAATAGACTTCATAATAAAGCTGAGAATAACACGACGTACAGAATTTGCCTACATGCATAAGAAAGAGCATCATATACGATACAACAAACCAAACTACTCCTATAATATATATGGGCCGTTTTGAAATGGAAATATATTTGAGCTTGAGGGGAGCAGTGCGGAATGGCCCGACCTACTGCGTGGATTGCTGCTATTTTTCTTCCTTATGAGCTTTGCATTGAACTCCTCGGCAACCTCTTTGGTCTTGACCGTCATCTCCCTCTTTTTCTTGCACTCCCTCTTGCGAGCATCGCGCTCTCTGCGTGTGCACGACTCGAGATAAGCTTTCATCTCCCGATGTATACACTTGGCTTGCTTGTCGCTGCGGTGCTCCCTCTCGCGGATCTCGTAGGCCTTTTTGACATCCTGCTCCTCAAAGTCGAGAGTTCACTGGTCATATGGGTGGATCTCTAGGTCAATCCACTTGCGGTAGCCACATAGCGGTTTAAGAGCCTGCGAGTAGATAGGAGAGGTTGTTAATGTGTACTTTAAAAAATAGTAGGGGAAACATACTGTAACTAGTCCTTATCGGCTGTCAATAAGTGCTCGTGTCCCGATGGTGGTCGAGATAGTCACAGGAGTAGTGTGTGCAACCCCAATAACGCATGCACGAGCTAACCCGCTACTTAGACTTGAAGAATTTGCATGTGTTTTTACACCAACAGAGGGGCAACGTCTCCCCCTCGGGTGGGTGTTGCGGCAAACGCTCAGTTGGAATGTTCGGGACAGGGTTGCTGCTACAGGAGCCGTCATTACGAGGAGCTGACCTCCTGGCATGCTCTACTTGTTTGGCCCGAGTCGTAGCAACACTTGCTTGTTCGTCGTGGACCGCAGCATATCTTGCTAGTTCGTGGGTCTCCTTCCATTGCTTTATCATTTTGTTCCATTGCTTCTTCTACCTCTTGTTCACTCTGATGCGGTGAACCAAGCTCTAGTGTAGTGTGAGGTTTGATTATGTAGTGTTCTCTCTTATATCCCTTTCACCTCTTTTTATAAAGCCAAAGGATTGGCATGATATTTGTTAATTTCTTGTGAGTAGTTTGCGAGGTAGAGTGCTGCCCCGCCTGATATTGTCATTGCGTAAAGCTACCGTATCTGGGTTTGTTAGTGCGCAAAGCTACCCCGACTGGAGCTTGCAGTCGCCCAACCATTGGATGACTGCAATTATGTCATCCAACGGTCTACAAACTGCTTATGTGTCACACAGTTGTTGGGCGAGAGGTTTCAGTCGCCCAACGGTTGGGAGGCTGGAACCCTTCCCTGGAAAAAAAATTTCGCATGTGTACATTTTCTGTAATTTCGAATAAAAATATATTATTTTAAAAAAAATCGTAGAGTATAGATTGATGCTTTGCACACACGTAGGGCCCACTGTTAGATAGGCCCTAGCTACTTTGTACAACAACTTGGGGTGGGTTCTTTCGAACTGTTGCTTTGGCTTATGGTTTTTGAATTCTGATAGTTTGTAAGAGACAGTATGGAGAGGAAAACAGTCACATACGATTTTAATCGATATAACTGAACTCGGTATAATGTCTACTATAATCTATCTGTTGATCTTATCTAAAAAGATGTATCGTTTAAAAACTAATTACTGCAGTAGAAAGTAACAAAAAAAGGAAAGCACTCAGAAATGTGTTTGCTTGTGCGTTCGGTTGTTGCGATGGTTTTTTTTACTGTTTGCTTTTTTAATTTTTTTTTTGTTTTCTTTTTTTGCTATATTCCTTTGCATTGTCTGTGATGGGTTAACATGTTTTTTCTATTTTTAAATTTAATTATGTCAAATAATCAACTTAACTACAATAAAAAATTATAAACCACCGTTATTCTAAACACCTCTAAGACGAAAAAAAACCTAGCCTTTTTGTTCCTCAGCCATGATCCTGAACGTGGTGCTACACTAGCTCGACTCTCGACGGGTCTGAGGCCAGAACGTGCAGATGACGATCTAGTACAGATTTCTTCATCCATTGGCTCGATTGATCTCTAGCATTATTGTAGTACTTGGGATTGGATCTGTTGCTGCCGGCCATTGGCACTGGCAGAGTGAGAGTCTCCTGGCAGATTGTCTCTGGTCTGAATCAATGTTGGGTGGTTTTTTTGGATTTATAGTTTAGTTTTTTATAGTAACTAACATTTAAATAGAGTGTTTTTTTAGATAGAATCTAAAAGTTGATGGTAGTAGATATTATCTTGATTTAATCTATATCGGTTAAAATCGTACACGAGTATCTCTCTTCATACTTTCTCGCGTAAATAGTTAGAATTTAAAAAATTTAAGTTAAAAATTATATACTGTAGTCTAAAAAAACCCACCCGTTATATTCAAACAATAAATTAACTAGGCGAGAGGCGTTACATGATGAACTGCTAGCCTCGATCGTGGCTGGATCTGCCTGCAGGGGGCATGCATGCATGTGTAATGCAGAATGTGGTTGGTAGTCCTGCGGCTTTGGCTCAGACCATCTATCTGATTTTATCATAGGAATCTATAGTGATTTATGATTTTTGGTTTTAATTTATTTATCTAATAAATAGTGATGATAAGAGAAATAAAAAGCTATTAAAAAACCAAAAAGAACTATCACACTTCGGCTCATGTGAAATTAGGCCCCGTGATGATCCATATGTGTGTACATAAGAGTATGGATTAGTCCCATCTTACTAGTTTAACAAGAGAAACATCAACATATAAATTCATAGTCATTATTGGTAATAACCTCCAGTTAACCGTTTTATGCGAAACGAGGACAAAAGTACAAATAGATTGTTATGTGTACATAATTTATTTATAATAGAATTAGATCTAAACTGATTTAAACCCTAAAATATTACAAGAGCAGAGCCAACGTCTATATTGTTTGCCTTTTTACCAATTGGACCTGTCGCGTACATACCATTAATTGGGCGTGCTGGGACGGGTCGACGGCTCCACGTATGTGCTGGGCTGGGCATGTTGTGTATGAAAACAATATAGATTTCGTCCATCTTTAATTCATTCTCTAGTTGGAATTATGAGGAGATTGGATCTTTTCCTCTTCTTATCCACCCCCACTCTCTTCCTCTCTCATTTCTTCTTCAGGTCCGTGCAGTGCATGCATCAGTCTACCTATCGCGTGCATGCTCTGCCCGCCGCACCGACATGCAGCACTCACCGCGACAAAAAGTGGGAAAAAGAAAAGTTACAATTTACTGTTCTGCATGGGCCAGTGGTCGGGATCTCTTCGGCCCATTTCCTGTCACCTTTGGGCTTTCTGCATCCGGCAATTCGTTTAACGCTCGTTCTCCAATAGAAGTCAATTACACTTATTCTGAGCTGTGGAGCCAGCCTTGTTGGACCACATCAGTCTGGGCTTTCCATAAGGCCCATTACCTACAAAGCAAATGTTTACATTAACACCAAACCCCAACTAAAACCCAGTACCGATCCCTCGCAATTATCAATACCAGGTTTTTTCTGAAGGCCATTCCAACCCGATTTTGCTTCGAGGTAGCGCCGACATATAGAAGCAAGGTGGACGTTGGTCTGGGTTTGCCCATTTCCTACCAAACAAAGGTACACATTACATTGATACCCTCAACCATAGCAAGAGTCTAAATCAACCCCAAATGCATAATTGGAAAACCGACCACCCGTAACTATCAGTACCCTTTATTTTACCCACACAGGTCATTTGAACCCTGTTTTACTTCAAGGTAGCGCCAACGGGGAAGCGCTTTGGACATATAAACCTATGTTTTTATATAGCAACTCTGTAAGCAAGATCAAAATATAAAAGAGCGGTACTTCTATGCTTTTCTCTCTCCTAATATAAAAATAGATGGTAGGCCCACTCGTCAGCCTGTATTTTCTTCTTATCTTCCTGGGCTTGTGGCGTATGAATATCATACCAAGAAATAATATGCAGAGTGGTGGGGTAAAAGGGTGATACACCATCTAAAAAAAGGTGACACGCCAGGCGATATTCCCATCCAACCAAGTTTGCGTGTTGGGTTGTTTTTTTGTTTGGGTTTATATCTTTGGACTATTTATGAAAGAGTACAGAGTGATTCATGTACGATTTTAGGTGATATAAATGAAGTTGCTGTAGTGTCTGCTATAATCGACTTATAGATCTCATCTTAAAAAATACCTTATTTAAATATTATCTACTGTAGAAAAAAGCTTTTAAAATCTAAAAAAAAGGACGCTCTGTAGGTAGTGACATCAAGACACCACCAAAGTAAAGACGAACCGGTTTCATTTCTTTCTTCAGTAGTAGTACTACACACCACATCTCTCAAAAATATATCGCACCACGCACATCCAATCCATGTGTGCGTTCTGTTTAATTTACAGGCCTCGAGCCTACCATCCAATCCAGCTCACTTGGTCGCTTAATACCGTCACTGGTAGAAATTTACAACTCCTCCCGAGCCCCCTCTGGCTCGGGGAAGACGGGATCTGAGCTTCAAGACGGTCAACGAAGACGGGGGCAAACGGATCCGTCTCCTCCCCCCCGTCGATCCCTCCCACGCAATCTCCTTGCTTAGGTTTTCTCCCCGCGCTCTCTCGAGCTCCCCCTCCCCTCCCACAGCCCCGCCGCCCTCTTCCCTCACGAGCCGGTACCTCCTATCCCCCGCGCCGCCGCTCCCTTCTCGCCCGGCCGCGTCCCTGTGCGGCCTACGTCGACCACTGTCGCCATATCACGCCGTCCACCGTCGCCAGCGAGGATCAGCTGGTCTAGGCCTGTGTGTCCAGAGGTGGCGTGGATAACGGAGCACTAGCAGCAACCCAAGGCGCAGCGGCTGTGGCATGGCGGAGGGCAGTTCGGCGTGGGCAGCATAGACCTGCGGCAGCCGGGTGTGATACATCTCTACTCCCCTACAGGTGTGTCCTCAACCTCGCCATCTTCCACCACCACCATCGCCATGAACAACCACCGTCGCCTCCTTCCTGACTTCCCCTGCTTCACCGTACACTGTACGTCATCCCATTGGCCGTTTCGTCAGGCCGGCTGAGGACAGCAACCGAAACGACCGGATTTTAATTCACATCTTAAATAAAGATTATGCGGCAAATCATCATTAATTATCAGTTAACTACGGTAATAATTGGAATATATCATCATTTCAGTGACATAAAAGGAATTTTTACAATAGTCACAGTGTCCGTGTTATACAGAATAGTACACAGTCCAATATGTAGCGCTGTTACAGTAATGTGCAAGAATATTAAAACGACGCTAGAATATATAGCCATTAGTACATCTGCGAGTACATCATTATTTGAATTACAACAACAATCTCCAAATCATATAAAATATTATATCGCAATAATTTTATCAAAGTCCATAACTAGCACATATATGAGTACATCAGTATTTTTAAAGTACAATGGTAGCAATTACATGAGGGAATGTACACCTTGTTCTACATCGCCGTCAGGTTTCATCATCCGTAGCTATGATTCACAGCAAATTCCTGCAGTCCATTCCTCATTGTATATATTGTTTGAATGTGAAGTCTAATACTGTAGTAAAACACTTTAAGGGCCATCTCTATAAATATTTTGAGAACTTTCCAGGTTAATTTAATGGCATGACTAAGGGCTTAGCCTGATAAACCAATATAAGGTAAATGCTATACTTTCGAAATTTGCACCCCCCCCCCCAACTACTTATAATATATGTCACACTTTTTAATACATTGACCTGCATGTCATAGTATAAGTTCTCGCCAAACTTCTATAAAATCAATCGCCACAAAAATGTCACTGACATGGTTTGCCATCCAAATGGCACACACCCTCGTCCCACAATAGTATTGCATAATTCTTTCCGTCAAAAGAGGTATTTTGCATAAGTCTTGAATTAGAGCGTCCATAAGTCTTGGATTAATGTCATTGATGTGGTTTTCTTTCAAGGGACTACATACCATATTTCCACTCCCAACCACATAAGATTAGTGGGAGCGATGTGAACCTAAATAAGTACAAGTGCTGGTAGCAAAATATCGCGTTCTTATAACTAATCCCTAATCTATCAAGACAAACCGCAGATATATTGATCTACCACTTGGCATATGTTTTCGAATCGGATCCATAGTAAATTTTAGCTTACCACGGTAATTAGAACCCCATGCTAAATTAGATGCACAACGCCATGTAAAGTGAGCCCACCACAGAGCCATAAGAAATATACATTATTGAGACATTTTTGTCTTAGCATGACTGAAAAATAGCAATGAAAGAATCACACTCACATCCTCATGGTGTCAACCTTACCATAATGTCATACTCTCCACTAAAATAAACTATTTTGGAACACTTCTCACAAAGCCATAGACTGTAGCGGTGACTTGTATCATGATAGCATACTGATGCTATGATGTTACTCTTGTGGTAACTTTTACTTATAAATAAAAAAGATAATCAATCAACAAGAGACACATATTTAACGTAAAAAATCTCAAATAGAGAAAAACTGTTGGAGCACAACAAAGACGACCAACTATATAAAAAAGAGTTACAAAGCATGAGATGTTGCAAGAGGCGTGTTTTTATCCCGTTAGGCTACAATGAGTGTGTGTGTATATCCTATATATAAAGTGTAAAAAAAAGACTCTAAATCAATTACAGCATTACAGGAATAAAAATCCGGAGTATGCTACCATCATACCATGGGAAATTCCAAATCTCACGGGTAGTCCTAAGGATTTTCCCTATTTGAGAACCGTACCTATTTTGTTTGTGTTGGTAGTTTAATAAGAAGGGGTGTTTTTTCTTTAAAAAATAGTTACAAGGCGTGTTTTAAACCATCAAATCAGGACCCCTATGGCATGTTTTTTTTAACAATTTTATCCAAACTACGATCTCCCATCCCCACACAAGACTATACTCCTGTTTGAGTTCTCCGTTCTTCTTTTGTTCAATCCTGCTCTAAGTATTGCTGACCACTGAACCAATTGCAGGATGGATGTCGTAGCTGACCACATCTTCCGGCCGCTCCGGCGCTTGTTCGCGCGGACGGTCGGCTACGTCGTGTTTTGCGAGTACTACATCCGGGCGCTCGAGTCGGAGGCCAAGTGGTTGACGAGCCAGCGCGACGACGTGCGGAGGGAGGTGAACTCGGCGGAGAGGCAGGGAATGGAGGCGACGAACCAGGTAAGCCACTGGCTTGACGCTGTAGCTTCGCTCCTGCTTCGCGCCGACGGGATCGTGGCGGAGTTCCCTAGGGAGGAGTACATGAGGCCGCTAGGCCTGCGCGCGACCTACCGTCTGAGCAAGCGGGCCGACGAGGCTTGCGCTGAAGTCCTGACCCTAGTAGAGCGAGGAGCCACCTTGCGGGGGCAGGGAGTGGCCGAAGCGCCCGTGTTCGCCCGCACCGAGGTCCTCCCGATGCCGGCCGGCCCATTGATCGGCTTGGATGCCCACCTGGCGCGGCTCAAGGACGCTTTCCTGGAGAATGCCGCCAGCATTGTCGGCATCTACGGTATGCCCGGCGTCGGAAAGACCACTCTGCTGCACCACTTCAACAATGCCTTCCTGTCGGCGGCCGCGGTGTCAATGGACATACATCTTGTCATCTATGTGGAGGTCACCGAGCATCACCGCACGGAGGCGGTCCAGATGGCCATCGCCGCCCGCTTAGGCCTCCGGTGGGAGGACAAGATGACCACCAAGGAAAAGGCGCTTGACCTCTGCACGTATCTCCACAGGTGGAACTTCGTGCTCCTCCTGGATGACGTGTGGGAGCCCCTGAACCTCGTGGAGCTCGGAGTCCCCGTCCCCGGCCGGCAAGGCAAGAGCAAGGTCCTGCTGACAACGCGGCTCGAGCACGTGTGCGACCAGATGGACGTGGCGAGGAAGATCAAGGTCCAGTGCCTGGCTGGGAACGATTCCTGGGAGCTGTTCAGGCAGAAGGTGGGCAACGCAGTGAGCACCTCCAGCAGCGGGGAGATCCAGCCCCTTGCCCGGGAGATGGTGTCGCGGTGCGGTGGCCTGCCCCTTGCTCTCGTCATGGTCGCACGGGCCATGGCATGCAAAAGGCTGATGCAGGAGTGGGAGCATTGCATGACAGTGCTCAATCTGGCGCCATGGCAGCTTGACGGCCTCGAGCCCAACCTCCTCATCAACCTGAAGCGGAGCTACGACAGCTTGCGGAGCGACAGCCTCAGGCTCTGCCTCCTCTACTGTGCTCTGTTCGCGGGAGAGCTGCTGCTGAAGGAATCACTTGTGGAGTGCCTGATAGGAGAAGGATTTGTGGGCGATGTCCCCACCGATGACATCGATGATCTCTACAACAAAGGCCATTACATGCTTGGCATCCTGGTGACCTCCTCTCTGCTAGAACCGGGCGGTGACTACCATGTCGCGATGCACCCAATGGTGCGCGCCATGGCCTTGTGGATAGCTGCAGATTGCGGCAGGATGGAGAACAGGTGGCTAGTCCGATCAGGTGTTGAGACGAGTGCAGCACCTCGGGCCGAAAAATGGACCATCGCTGAGAGGGTATCGTTCATGCGTACTGATATGCGCGAGCTGAATGAGATACCAACATGCTCTATGCTGAAAACGTTGCTTCTTCAGAGAAACCGGTTGCTAGGGAGGATATGCCACGGGTTCTTCAGCTTCATGCCGTGTCTCAGATTGCTGGACCTATCGGATGCCCCGCTCACCACACTGCCGCCCGAAATCAACCTGCTTGTCGCCCTGCGGTATCTTGGTCTTAACAACACGATTATCGGGTCCCTGCCCGACGGGATCGGGGCTCTGGTGAATTTGCGGTTCTTGCTGCTGTCTAATGTGCCCGTCCAAACCGTTGCCGTCGGCGTGCTCAACCCGCTCACCGCGTTGCAGGTCCTATGTATGGACCGCTGCCGGAGCAGCTGGATGGACGCCGAGAGCCGTGAGCTCGAATCGGGTGACTCGAGAAAACGTAGGAGGCAACTCAGGCAAGGCGTCAACTTGCGTGAACTAGAGAGTTTTAAAAGGTTGCAGATTCTGGACATTGTTAGATTGATCTCCACCGTCGATTAGCCCAACGGCTAATCGGGCCTTGATCCGCGCCGATCGGGGCGCCCGGTATATGGTGGTGGGCCTGTCGCACTGCGCTATATAAAGAGGGGTGAGGCGGCGGCACAATGCACGAGGTTGTGCGGAGCCGCAACTCCACCCCACAAACCCTAACCGACCGGAGGGACGCGCGCGAGCGACGGAAGCACCACCGCCGCCACCGCCGCCGCCGCCGCCGCCACCGCCTTCTTCCCGACCGCCGCTGCCGTCGCGCGACCTCACCAACGAACGGCGATGGCCTCGTCCTCCTCTACATCGGACGGTTAGTACTCCTCCTCTCTCTCTCTCGGATCCAAACCAAGAACAACGAGAAGAAGAGTCTCAACAATGGTATCAGAGCCTTGATGGATCCCGAGCGGATGATTGAAATCCCGGATCAAAAACAAAAAAAAATTCGGATGCGGGTCAAGCACTGCCGGCCCTTCCGTGGGACCTCTGCTGCGCCACGGCGGCGCGCTCGCGCGCTGCGGCTGCTGCGCCGCGCCGCCGCGCCGAGCCCAGCGCGGCCGTGCCGGCTTCGCCGGTGCGCTGCTGCGCGAGCTCTGCGCGGCGGCGCTGCGCGCTTGCTTGCCTGCGGCTGCGCTGCGCTGCGCCCCGCGCGCGAGCCTGCGGCTGGCCGCCGCGCTCCTCGCGGCCCGAAGTGCGCGCGGCTCGCTGCGCGCTGCGCTCTGCGCTCGCGGCGCCGCCGGCGCTGCTGCCGCTGCTCGCCGCCGCCGCGGCTGCGCACCCGGCCCGTCGCGCGAGCCGCGGCACCGCGCCCGCGCTCGGCGAGGCCGCGCCGCGCCGCTGGCTGCTCCTGCGTCGGCGCTAGCGCCGCCGGCCCCCCTGCGCGTCGCGCGTGCCCCTGTTGGCCGCCTGCTGCGCGCTGCGCCCCCACGCCCTGGCCCCCCACAGCTCCTGTGCTGCTGCTGCATGCACAAAAGGGGAGTGAGGAAAGTCCCAGGAAGCTTCCCTCAGTTGTTTGTGTGGTGGAGCTTTAATGTGGATTGTTTTTTACCAGGCAGTTTGAGTGGTGGAGAACAACTCATCGTGCAAGATATTTTGTTTGGGAAGAGACTTGCTTTGACCAGTCAAAATATATGCTTTTATTCTTTTAAATGTATATGTGTATTTTTAGATGTATATATATATATATGTATATATATATATACATGGATTATTGTTTCATGGTATGCACTTTTAGATATATTTGCTATATCTAAAAGAAAAGATAAAATTTTCATTATTAAATTCGAACCAACGGGAGAATTTAATTTTGGAAAAATAGATATAATTTTTAATTGATGTTTCATTGCAAAAGTTAAAATTGTGATTACTCTTTAAATTAAATTCGAACCAACGGGAGAATTTAATTTTTGAGTATTATTGTGAATTATGATATTGTTATTTTCTGACCAACGTTGATAATAACAATATTATAATTTTAAATGATGTTTTTATGCATTATTTCTATTTCGCTTAACGGTGATGTAGATTTAATGTATAAATAAAATTGATTTAATTGTATGTTGTATTTTTGACCAACGTTGAAAATAAAGCATATAATTTTTGATGTTACGTTCTCACTTTATTTGAACTAAATTTTTGGAGGATACAACTTGATGAGTTGTATCGAGAGATCCCCACTCTTAAAGGAGATAATTATGGAGAGTGGAAGAAAAGATAGACTTAGCGTTTATCTTGGTGAGGTGGGTGGGTCCTCACTACAAGACGTCCCACCGAGCCTATGGCACCGGTGAGGATCCAAATGAGGATGATCTTGCTTGGCGAAAAGACAGAGGATCATGCTCCTTACAGATGTCTTATGATCTTGATCATAAGAAATGGACCACGACCAACAAGAAGTGTATGGTGTGATAAAGAACACATTGAGCCTGCAATTGTGGGCTCAGTGCGAGTGTGACACATCACAGAGTACCTTGAGAGGATAAAGAATCGGTTCTGGCTCTTCAAAGACTTATGCTACACAACCGATCAAGCGACTTGTGTGAGAGAGGTACTCGGTGGTGGCGATGGCATAAGAGAGCACATACGAGGATGAGTAACATGGCATCCAAGCTTAAACCAATGGATTTGGCTCTCAAGGATGAGTTCCTTATTCATTTGATTTTTGCTTCTTTGCCAAAAGAGTTTGACACTTTTGTTGTCAACTACAATATCTGCCCAGAAATGGGATTTGGAAAAATGCATAGCTATGTGTGTGCAAGAGGAGGAAAGAATTAAATCCTCACATGGTGGTTCTATCAACTATGTGAAGGATAACAAGAAAAGGAACTTCAACAATCACTCCTTCTCAAAGAACAAGGAAAAACCTCATCCATCACCTCAACGAGAATAAATTTATTGTAGACAAAGATCGTTGTCTTCATTGCAAGAAAACAGGACACTACAAGAAGAAGCTGTCACGATTATTTAAAGATGATAATGGCAAAGAAAGGTGAGAACATTATTACCTTTGTAAATGAATGCTGTATGTGCAATATTCAAATCTACTTGGTGGATTGACTCAGAGCAACTGTTCATGTTGCTAATTCCTTCAGGATTCCTTTCGACGAGGACTACGCAAAGAAACGAAAGATGCATTAAAGTTGCAAATGGAGTCCAAGCTGAAGTTGAAGCCGTTGGCGATCTTTCATTAGAGTTAGCTAATGGTTCAAAGCTTTTACTTAGAGATGTCCTTTTTGTACCCTCTTTACAGAGGAATTTGATTAGTGTGTCAAATTTGGACAATGATGGTTATGATTGTCATTTTGGTAATGGCAAGTGTGAAATAATGTTTAATAATAAATGCATTGGTCTTGCCATCAAACAAGACAAGCTTTATTTATTGTCACTTCGTGAAAATGTGAATTCGTATGTGATGATGTGAATGTCGTATGCGATAATGGGAGCGTCGCGTGCGAAAGTAAATGAATCCTCGTCTCACGAATGCAAACAAAACGAAAGAGAACTCTAGATGCGTCGTCGAAATTATGGCATCGTCGTTTAGGCCATATTTCGAGGGGAGAATAGAAAGACTAGTTAAGAATGATATTCTTCCTCCATTAGAGTTCTCGGACTTAGAACAATGCAGAGAATGCATTAAAGGAAAATATGTAAAGAAAATTAAGAAAGATGCCAAAAGAAGCACAGGAGTTCTACAAATTATTCACACAGATATTTGTGGTCCCTTTCCTGTGAAAAGTGTGGATGGATATGACTCGTTCATAACATTCACGGATGATTACTCCCGTTACGGATATATTTATCCAATCAAAGAAAGAAATGAAGCCTTGGATAAATTCAAGATATTTAAGGCTGAAGTTGAAAACCAACATGATTTAAAGATTAAGATAGTCCGATCGATCGTGGGGAGTACTACGGTCGACATACCCCATATGGACAAGTTCTGGACCTTTTGCAAGGTTTCTACAGAAAATGGTATTGTGGTGATATTCTACAGGCGAACCTCAAGAAAATGGAGTAGTGAAAGACGCAACCGCATTCGATGGATATGGTGCGAAGTATGATGAGCTACTCCACACCGCCATTGAGTTTATGGATGGAGGCGTTAAAACCGTCATTCATATTCTCAACAGAGTACCTAGTAAATCGGTGCCCAAAACAAATGCGAGTTGTGGACGAGGAAGAGTTCCTCACTACACCATTTACGTGTGTGGGGAGTCTGCTTGAGGCTAAAGTATTTAACCCAAATCTTGGGAAGCTTGATCCCAAAGCGATGAAGTCGCCATTTCATTGGCTACTGAAAAGTCAAAAGGTTTCGTTTCTCTTGTCCGACGGATATACAAAGTTTGTAGAAACGAGACACGCTATCTTCTTAGAGGATGAAATAATGAGGGGAGCATGGTAGCTCGAGAGACCGACCTTGAAGAGAAGCGGGCGTATCGCCCACTCAGATGATTCAAGAGCCATTCTTCGCAGCACTTTGCCATTGCACCGATGGTGCAAGACAACTGTGGTGCCGACACTGTTATTGTTCCTCTGTGGCAACAATGAATGAAAATGTGGAACTGTTCTTGAGATCCTATAGAACCCATTGCCACACATGAGGGGAGCAACAACGACCTCAAATAGAAAATATACCAAATGAGGAGGCCCCGAGGAGGTCTCAAAGAGTAAGAAGATCAGCTATCTCTGATGATTATCAGATTTATCATACAGAGGAATTTCAAATGGAGGATGATCCCACCTCATTTGAAGAAGCCATGAGAAGCGAAAACTCTTCAAAATGGCTTGAAGCCATGGAAGAAGAAATGAGGTCCATGAAGACTAATAAAGTGCAGGACTTGGAAATTATTCCTAAAGGAGCCAAAGCAAGAGGGTAAATGGGTCTACAAGACAAAACTCGACTCCCAAGGGAATATAGAAAGATACAAAGCGCGACTTGTGGCAAAAGGCTTTACGCAAAGAGAAGGGATTGATTACAATGAGACTTTTCTCCGGTCTCATGTAAAGACTCCTTGAATTATAATGGCATTAGTAGCACATTATGATTTAGAGTTACATCGATGGATGTAAAGACGGCATTTCTTAATGGGGATTTGGAGGAAAATGTTTACATGGCGCAACCGAAAGGTTTTGTCGTGGAAGGAAATGAAAGAATGGGATGCCGCCTAAAGAAATCGATTTATGGGTTAAAGCAAGCTTCAAGACAATGGTACTTGAAGTTTGACAAGACAATAAGAAAATTTGGGTTTAAAGAAAATGTAGAGGACAAGCGTGTTTATGCAAAGTTTAAAGATGGGAAGTTTATCTTCCTAATCACAGTATGTGGATGATATCCTACTAGCTAGTAGTGATATCATGCACTCTCGAGACAAAGAAGTTTTGTCCTCAAACTTTGATATGAAAGATCTTGGTGAAGCCTCGTTCGTTCTAGGGATCGAAATTCACCGGATAGAGACAAAGGAATATTGGGACTATCACAAAGGCATACATAGAGAAAGTCTTAAAGAAATTTGGTATGCATAAAAGTAGTCCTTCACCTGCACCTATAGTCAAGGGGCGAGATATGGGGATTTTCAATGCCCCAGAACCGTCTGAGCTCGATCAAATGAAATCGGTTCCATATGCTTGGTGTCGGAAGCTTACGGTATGCTCAAGTGTGCACGCATACGACTTAGCGTTTGTTACTGGGTTACTTGGCGATTCGAGCAATCTGGAATAGAGCATTGAAATTGGTAAAGAAAGTCTTGCGTTATTTGCAAGGAACAAAAGGCCTCATGATGACATACAGAAAATCAGATTTACTCCATATAGTGGGGTATACAGATTCTGATTATGCGGGAGATGATAGAAAGTCAACATCCGGATATGTATTCACTCTCGCTGGAGGAGCTATATCGTGGAAAAGCTCAAAGCAAACCGTCACTACATCGTCCACAATGTATGCCGAGTTTGTAGCATGTTATGAGGCTACGGGCGGTGAAGCGGCTAAAGAAGTTCATACCGGTTTAAAAGTGGTTGACGACATCAATAGACCACTTAAGTTGTACTGCGACAATGAACCCGCAGTAATGTATGCCCACAACAATAAGTCAAGTGGTGCTGCCAAACACATTGACATAAAGTACTATGTTGTGAAAGATAAAGTTCGGGATCAAATTATAAGTCTTGAGCACATAAGTACCGCAAAGATGTTAGCGGATCCGCTTACTAAAGGCTTACCACCCAACGTGTTCGAGAGAACATGTAGCGGCATGGGTTTAAGGAAAGCCTATGATTCTGGACTAAAAGATGGCCCAAAAGATTAAAGTAACTGTTTGCAAAGCAGAGGTGTATTGTAGTCATTAAATCTATCGGCGTTTGACCGTGACGATGAGACATGTTCTATGCACTAATCGTGATGGAATGAGTAAAGTCAAAAGTAATTAAAGTTAAAGCATAGATGAGATCAAGGGGAGAATGTTAGATTGATCTCACCGCCGACAGCCCAACGGCTAATCGGGCCTTGATCCGCATACGATCGGGGCGCCCGGTATATGGCTGGTGGGCCTGTCATGCTGCGCTATATAAAGAGGGGTGGAGGCCGGCGGCACAATGCACGAGGTTGTACGGAGCCGCAACTCCACCCCACAAACCCTAACCGATCTGGAGGGACGCGCAGTGAGCGACGGGAAGCACCACCGCCGTCACCGTCGCCGGACCGCCGCCGCCGTCACCGGCCTTCTTCCCCGACCGTCGCTGCCCGTGCGCAGACCTCACCAACGAACCAGCGATGGCCTCGTCCTCCTCTACATCGGACGGTTAGTACTCCTCCCTCTCTCTCTCTCTCAGATCCAAACCAAGAACAACGAGAAGAAGAGTCTCAACAGACATATCTGTGCAAACGCTCCACTCTCTAAGTAAGCTTTCGCAGTCTCCCCATCTCGCAGGGCACTTGCGGAATCTGCGCATAGAGGACTGCAGCGAATTGGTGACGTTCGAGCTTTCGCCTTCTTCCAGCATCTGGAGCTGGAGGCACATGAATAGATTGAAGGGCATCAACATTACCGGTTGCTGCAACCTGCAGGAGGTCCTTATTGCCGGAGGTGAATACATCGACGATGAACCATGCTCAGACGATCCGGCTGTCAGCATGAAGCGTTACACGGTGCCAAACGAGCCCGTCGACATTGACATAACCAAATTGAAGAGCTTTGGCAAGCCGGTGGCACTGTTGTCTTCCCTACAAAATATCATCCTTCGCAAGCTCCCCAAGGCTAAGATTGTCTGGCAGGGTGGCAGCCTCAAGAATTTGTCTTCCTTGAACATTTCTTCCTGCAGTGGACTTGAGTTCCTTATATCCCGCAGCGAAGATACGCCCCATGAGCAAGCACCGAGCCATGAATCGCCTATGGAGACAGTTCTCTTCCCAAGCCTCAAGGAGCTAGAGCTGAACGACTTGCCAAACATGAAGAGCATAAGCCCTGAATGCGTCACAATAGATTTACCAAATCTGTCGAACCTCAAAGTCGTCAGATGCAACAAGCTTAAGACGCTGAAGCTGGCGGCAGGATCCCTGAGAGAGCTCCAGTGTACACATTTGTGGTGGAACAGGCTAGAATGGGACAGTGATAACCTTAAGTCGTCCTTCTCGCATGTAGTGAAACACATACGCTAGCCTCAACCTATATTTGAAGCGGATTGGATTTCTGGACGACGACGGTGGATGGTTCAGTATGAACTGAATGGAACAATTTATTCTGTTGTCCGTCCAATTCCAGGAGTATTTGTGTGTCCCCAAGGTACACAGGCGTGTCCTGAATGCGTAATACTTGTTATGAAAAGAAAATAGCATTTTGAGTGGGCTAACCTTGCAAGCTGCAATTTAGTGCTATGTACAAACAATCTTCAGGAAGCAATTGAGGTGACACCTGACTTTTAGTGCTATATTTTTTTTGAGAGGAAGTGAGGAACAGTAAGGGAGGAGCCTACAAAATAGCAATGTCATCAGGAACAAAAGAAAGTGTGATATTTTTTTTTTTTTGAGAAGAAGTGAGGAACAGTAAGGGAGGAGCCTACAAAGAAAGCGCTGTATAATGTTATGAAAACTGCTTACCTAGCGGGAATGATAAAAACATCTTAGTGTTAGTGTCTTACTGAGATATATCTAGATTGTAGAATGCTCTATTAACCACTCTTTTGTGATACAGAATATGCAACATCAGTGAAAATGTTTCTATTGGAGTTTGGCAAGGTATGCTCCAAAAAATGCAGTAACATTTGATATGGGAAAGAATGTCTTGACAAGGAAGATGTGCTGTTAATACGGAATTTTCTTCATTATCAGATCTTAAATATGTGCATACAATATCTAGCTACATTGTCAACATGTCACATCATTAAGTGGATCAACTCAGTATACCTTTTTCAACCAAATGAAGCCAACTTTGCTTAGAATTCTATGCAATCATGAACATTGTCGAGCTCCGATATGATGTTATATGGCTAGTTTTGTTTCTGTTTTGATGGGACTATGGTTATTTTTTTATGTTCCAACGACATTTACTTCATTTAATCCATGATGTGTTTGCATTTTTTTTTACCATTTTGGCACCCGCCATTCTCTCCTAGTGATATCAATCCATTCCACTCTGCTAACGGACAGCTTGGAGCTTGGTTGCTTGAGCTATTGGTTTAATAAAATATCCTATGATGTCTCACTGATATGTAGGTCCAGAGCCCACATATATATGACACTACCTTTTTTATATGCGCAATAATTAGTACTCAGATTTGAGCTGGCCACATACAGTGTATCTCATAAATACAATGGAGTTCGATCTTAAAATTTTACAAACATAGGATAAATTCTCCATTACATACGGTATTTTTTGAAATAAAATATTTCAGATTTTCACCATATTCATATTTTCACCCAATTAGCCCGGCCACTTGTAGCTTGCTAAAATTATTTACAAAAAAATTCAGAAATTGTTTGCGTTTTAAAAAGCCAGAAATCTGACAACTGACCCCACAAATCATTGCCCAGGGAACCGGTCTTGTTCCAAATTTCACTGACATGTGGCCCATGTGGAACACGGGCCCACATTTCGCCGCTGACTGACGAGGCCTCCCTTGCCCTCATTCGCCTCACACAGCACAGCGCAACGCAACGCAGCACTTCCCCCCTCCTCACCTCCCCTCCAGCTCACACCCACCGCCTGCTCTGCTTGCCACACACATAATCTAGAACCTTCTAGATCCGCCGCCTCCCCGATCCGATCGCCTCCCCCGGCCTCCGCTCCCGCCCGATCGGATCCCAAAGGTGAGCCCCGCCCCATTGCTCGAGATCGCTCCCGTCGGATTCGGATTCGAATCGAGGCACGTTTGAATCTGAGCTCTGTGCCTGATGATGTTTAGGGTTTCGGTTTGCCGCGATTTAGATGGTTTACGATGGCGCCGTGAAGGACCAGGAGAGCTCGCCTAACCTGGCATCGGCATCGGCGGCGCTATCGGAGGCATCGGCGGCGGCGTCGGAGACGGAGGCGGCAGCGGCAGCGTCGGAGGCGATAGTGAGCGCGCGACCGCCGAGGCCGGGGCACGACAAGCGGCTCGGCGTGCGTCACCCCTTGAAGCACCGCCGGTTCCGCGCGGGAGGGAAGATGATGGTGGAGCCCGGAGGGGTGCCGTCCGCACAGGCGGTGGTGGAGGAGGAAGCGGAGGCCGGCGAGGTCGAGGAGGGGGCGTCGTTGGTGGAGAGGGAGGTGCAGGCTGGTGTCCTGGAGGTGGAGGTGCAGGCTGGTGACGTGGAGGTATCATCAGCACCGGAAGAGATGGAGGTGGAGGAGAGGGACGAAATGGAGGTGTCGCCTGCGGCAGCAGTGGCTGTGGGGGGGTCGGAGTTGGAGGCCCAGACAGGTGAGGAGGAGGAGGTGTCGTCGGTGGTGGTGGCACAAGAGGAGAGGAAGCAGGAGCCTGCTTCAGCTGCTGTGCCAGCTGCGGAGGCACCGAAGGAGAAGGATCAGGAGAAAAAGGAGAAGGAGAAGCAGAAGGAGAAGGAAAGGGAGAAGGAGAGGGAGAGGGTGGATGAGGTGGGCTACATGAGTGGTGGATGGAAGAGGTAATACTTGCTCCTTGATTCCCTACTTTGCAGCTTAAACATGATCGGTTCTATTGGCACACAGTCCCCTTAATGTATTTGATTTAAATCTGCTATGCAGCTTGCGTTCTGAAATGATCCAATGTACAACAGTGTAATAGACGTACATAGCTGAGAACATAATTGCATGATCATATGGGCGGTACACCAAACATAGCTTTTATCAATGCTGCATTCAGGATTGTAATTGAAAGGAGTTCTACGTTTAGTTTGTTAGCTTAGCGGATAATACAAGGATTTAGTCAGGCCTATTCATACACTATCTAACCAAGGAAGTTAGATTCGGCGATGCCCCTTTCGGGGGGGCATTCCGATTTCGCTAGTATCATCATTTTTGCAATCCAGATTGAGATTAAGGAAAGGAAGGGAGAAGTAATTTAATCGTTCGAATTTTTTTTCTTATTTTATTAGTAGTCTTAGATTTTTCATTTTGACGAGCCTCGTTTTGAGGAAGAGGTTATCCTTGGGGAATTATTAGTTTTAGCAAGGCACTAAATTATTGAACTTCACCTTAAGGTTGTCAATGCTGTTTTTATCTGGTTCCATGCAGAAGGAAGAACTGCTTTAGTGAAATACATGGTTCACTAAATACTGGTAAACGACAGTTTATTTAAATTTAGTATTAAAGGCAGTGGGCACATCTTGAAAATACATCCACACTGGCCCCATATAACTAGTAGTATTATAGCGGTCTCCCTATTTAGAATTGTGCATGGTTCCAGTGGACCAGGACCTCAAACTTTACAGAACCTTTTGGACTTGCATGTAAATTCTAAATAGAAAGTGTGTGTTTTCGCATATTGGCAGTTGGGTCCAGTGAGGAAGTGATCCCCATTGCATGTACGTATACATGCCACCGTTGAAGAGTAATGCATGGCGTAATTGTGCCGAAAAGCATAATCACATAAATATGTAGTGGTGGTAGCTTGCTGGATTTCATGGATTGCTCTCCATAGCAATGCCATCAGGAACAAACGAAAATGTGATATATTTTTTTTTGAGAGGAAGTGAGGAATAGTAAGGGAGGAGCCTACAAAATAGCAATGTCATCAGGAACAAAAGAAAGTGATGATATATATATATATATATATATATATATATATATATATATATATATATATATATATATATATATATATATATATATATATATATATATATATATATATATATATATATATATATATGAGAAGAAGTGAGGAACAGTAAGGAGGAGCCTACAAAGAAAACGCAGTATAATATTATGAAAACTGCTTACCTAGCGGGAATGATAAAACGTCTTAGTGTTACTGTCTTACTGAGATATATCTAGATTGTAGAATGCTCTATTAACCACTCTTTTGTGATACAGAATATGCAACTTTAGTTAAAATGTTTCTATTGGAGTTTGGCAAGGTATGCTCCAAAAATGCATTAACATTTGATATGGGAAAGAATGTCTTGACAAGGAAGATGTGCTGTTAATACGGAATTTTCTTCATTACCAGATCTTAAAGATGTGCATACAATATCTAGCTACAATGTCAACATGTCACATCGTTAAGTGGATCAACTCAGTATACCCTTTTCAACCAAATGAGGCCAACTTTGCTTAGAATTCTATGCAATCATGAACATTGTCGAGCTCCGATATGATGTTATATGGCTAGTTTTGTTTCTGTTTTGATGGGACTATGGTTTTTTTTATGTTCCAATGACATTTACTTCATTTAATCCATGATGTGTTTGCATTTTTTACCATTTTGGCACCCGCCATTCTCTCCTAGTGATATCAATCCATTCCACTCTGCTAATGGACAGCTTGGAGCTTGGTTGCTTTAGCTATAGGTTGATGGTTTTAATGCATGGCCCAAAATTAGAGATGAAGCAACTCGGGAGTAGTCTATTCTTTTCCTTCTTCTTTTTTGTATAAATGGACTCTATGGAGTGTAGAACAGTTTGGAACTTATAAATCTTGAGCTGATTGTATGACAGAAGCAACTGTCCAGTTGGGTTTTGTGGGCATCAACTGATCTGTAGAAGAACAGTTTTGAAGATAAATTTCTTTTGCTAGTACTTAATGATTGGTATATTTTTCTTGAAAATCATGCAATTGGTAATTCTTTAAAAACACTCTGTTTTAGTTATGTAATTTCCTGGATCATGGTTTTATTATTTAGAAAATAATATTTAAGAATTATTTCTGTAGTATTTTGTAAAAAATGACATTTCTCAGATTCAAGTACGGAAGTACCTGTTAGCATTTTGCACCACATATTTCTTAGATGACCATAGGGGCATCTAATTCAAATACTTGCATCTAATTTCTATTGACATATACAGCTTCCTTTTCTTACTTCGAGTAGATAGCCATCTATAATAATCGCTAACTAGGCTCTTTCCTTTATCAGAACCTATAAGTAATTTTACCTCTAGAATGTATGCAAATTATAAGATTTTTAATCTATTACATTTTTAACAATAGGCCTTGTGGATTTTGACTGGTTTGCAGTGACGATGGAAGTCTGAGTTGTGGATATTCAAGTTTTAGAGGAAAAAGGGCAAGCATGGAAGACTTCTATGATATAAAATCATCAAAAATTGATGATAAACAAATAAGTCTCTTTGGAATATTTGATGGTCGGAGATTTGTTCTTGTAGACTTATTGTTGTTTCTCAATAGTTCTATCTAAAACATTTATTTTCTTGCAGGTCATGGTGGTTCACGTGCTGCTGAATATTTGAAGGAGCACTTGTTTGAGAACCTCATGAAACATCCACTGTTCATGACAGATACAAAATTAGCCATAAGTAAGACATTGCTCAGAGTATGTCCAATAGTCCTTTAATTTCCCTTGTGCTGGAGCCATCTGATTAATGGTAACTCACAGGTGAAATATATAGAAAAACCGATTCTGAATTCTTGGATTCTGAAAGAAACACTCATAGAGATGATGGGTCAACTGCATCGACAGCGGTTTTGGTTGGAAATCATCTTTACGTGGCAAATGTTGGAGACTCTCGGGCTGTAATATCAAAGGCAGGCAAAGGTGCTTCTATTTATTATGTATTTATGTTGTTCATCGATTAATATTTAATACAATTGCTGCCATGTTCTGGTACAGTGTACTCAGTCTTCTATACCATGGATTATACAAGACATGACTCACTGCCTTATTCATTGTAATTACTGAGTATATTTATGCTGATCAATGGATAATGGTTCTAATAATTTTTTAAGCAGACTACGGTGTAAAACACTAACCTATATGGCATGGAACATGTTGCTCATTTATCACCAGTGATATAACATATTATCATTATAGCTCAAATCAAATGACATGCTAGATATCAGATGAATTGTGACTCCGATTGGTTTCTCTGAACAAATGCAGTAAAGGAAACTATATTTGGATTTCAATTTAACTTTTCTGTTCACCTTTTTCTGGGAAAAGCATTGTCTTATTTCTTGTTATCTTATATTTCTGGATTAAGTTGATTCTTGGATATACAGCAAGTTAAATATACACAGCATATAATGGATTGATTATATCTGGTCCATGGCGGGAAGGTTTCTTGAACTTACTAAATTGTTTACTTACCCAGCTTCTCATGCGTATCCAAATTTGTGCTCTACGAGAGCTTCCTTTCAATTTTACAAAGCGGAGGTATTGATACGTGTTGAGCTTGTGTCAGTATCATAAGCACTATTAATTCTCTTGTTCCAATATCCAAGGCATATGCTTAATGAATCTTAACAATGTGATGTGTACAACCCAGATGTATATGCCTGCTAAATTGTTGGTAAAATATCTTGTTTACTTCCTGTCCACAGCTATTGCACTCTCTGAAGATCACAAGCCAAACAGAAGTGATGAGAGGAAACGAATTGAGAGTGCTGGTGGTGTTGTTATGTGGGCAGGTAAGTCCTGCATCCATCACATCATGTACCATTTGACTAAAGTACATATTTTTATGTTTCAACTCGAGTTGCTGGTAGTTTCTACCTATTTATTCAGCAGAAGTCAGATGCGCATGGGGGGAGGGGTCTTGGAATGATCTTCTTGCTGATAGTAGCATGGCCTTTTGCAGGAACTTGGAGGGTAGGTGGTGTACTTGCAATGTCTCGGGCATTTGGCAACCGCTTGTTGAAGCAATTTGTTATTGCGGACCCTGAGATTCAGGTAACTTGTGCAGCACATATACTTCTGTCGGTTTCTGGCAAAAATACAACAATTGATGTTTCATGGCTTATATCTGATTGCGGGATCAATGACCAAGGTACTTGAACACTCTAATTATTTGTTAGGAACAAGAAATAGATGATGAATTGGACTTTCTGATTTTGGCTAGTGATGGGCTGTGGGACGTGGTTCCAAACGAGGTTAGTTTGCAATCTACATCAATGATCTATTTAGAGGTGCAGTTGTGCAGATGTCCTTTTGTTCACCATGTCTACTAGACTAGAATATACTCTATTGGACTTTGGAGCTTAGCTGTATTTGTGGCACATACATGCGGGCATGGTGAACAACAACAGTTGGAACCTGTGCGTGATGCTCTGCTATACTGTGATTTTACCATCCAACTGCTCTAGTCCATGTAATTGAAATCGATGCAATATGGACAATGATGCATTTGACAAAGAATTTACTTAATTCAGCTATTGTGATTAATTCAGGAACGCAACCTATCCTTTATGTCTGGGTGGATTGCAGATTGTTGCATAAATTTGTTTGACCTCACTGACATGTTCCTTCATTGTCAAGACTCAAGACCACATTGCGCTTAATGAACTATCGACATCTTCTCTCTCTCTCTCTTTTTGCTGGTTTTACACAGAACAGTGATTATTTACAAAACTTTGTTGCATCTAATCAAGTAAATTACTGTGGTTGCATTTTTCAACTGGGGAAATCACTATTTGGCCAAAAGGATGTATCTCCTAGTCATTTTTAAAAATAACAGCCTTTGAAGTTAATTTCAACTGCTGGCACTGGTATCTTGTGTCTGTTACCTAGGGACTTGTAGAAGATGTAGGGAGACTTTTCTGGCATTATCCTGATTGGCTTCTTGTCCATGCTTCCATAAAATTATCTTGAAGATTCATGTGGCATTGCATTATCAACAATCTAGTCATGTGTTCCTCTTGTTCGCGTAGGATGCTGTTTCACTCGTGAAGATGGAGGAGGAACCTGAGGCAGCAGCTCGGAAGCTGACAGAGACCGCTTTCTCCCGCGGGAGTGGCGACAATATCACATGTATTGTCGTGAAATTCCAGCATGACAAGATGGGTGGCGATACCTCACCTTCGGGCGACAAGAGTTGATTCCATTTGTTGGTTATACATGTTTTTCGTCTTTAATTTAAGCTGGATTTTGCTGGCTTCATGGTCCTATAATGGCTCAGCTGATACTAAAGACTTGCTTCATGTTCGTTGCTTGTCTATATATCCCTAATTTTGGCGCCTCTGGTGGTTCACAAGGTTGCAGTGCTATCTACACACTGGTATATCGATTCGTCTATACTGCAATGATTGCTGTAGGTGTTGTGGAAGTGGAATGAATACAGTCCTGGGCTGAACACATACATGCAGCTGTGCAGCTTCAGGGGACCTTGTGGATCAACCCTGGTGTACCCTTTCGCCTGGTTGGCCCATGAAAACTTCATGGGAGTTCTCATGGGCTCGTGTGCTGAGACGCATTCCCAAGACTTAAGGTCTTCCTAACCTGATTGCTACCGACCTGAGATTTAATTTTGTCAACTGCCTACTGGGGCTATCTGATTGTAGCTCACTGCCCTCCAGTGGCGAACTGTTTATGTATCTAGCTTGCTAGCTAATTTTGCCCCTCTAACACACTTTTTAGCAAAGACGGCCTCCTCTCCGAGCTTGGAAGGTATAGCAAGCGACACGTGTTACCTGTTGCTCTAAGGTAGCTTGGCAGGAGTGTTAGCGTTCGGCAGGGCGGACAGACGTGGAGCTGTCGGTGCTTGGTAGCTGGCCGGCTCGGGTAGAGCGCAGGACAATGCAATGTTTATTTGCGCTAATCATTTTTCAAGTACTAACCAATCCTTGTTAAGGATATAAAAGTATTTATGGTATTTTTCTAGTTTTTAAGATTTAGTCTTGTGTTCCTTTAGTTTTGTACTATATAGTGTCTATTTAGGCTATGTAATAGATCAATGATTCATCTATTTATCCTATAGATTTAACATGGTATCAGAGTCTAGATTCAATACCTATCGTTCGATTGTCTTTTGCTACCGTTGCCCCAGGAGGAGTTATCTCTACTCCCGGGGCGGTCACCTCCTAGCCGTCGTTGTCTTTGGATCCTCGCTAGCCGCCTTGCACGCACAACAGCGCCAGTGTGTTTGTCGCCGTCGAACCTTCTCTTCCTCATCACCTTGTCACCACGTTGGAGACGAGGACTCTTTGGGCCACCGCTGCCTCTCCTGTGGTCATTGTCTTGCTCGTCATGGACGTCTACACATGGCCGTCGGCCTCATCATTGTTGATCCCCATCGAATTCGATTCGTTGGCCGGCAGCGTCCTCTTCGAGCTCGATGGCAATGGGGACTCTCTGCTCGCACCGCTACATATCCATCGCCAATCTCCTTCATTGCGCCCATATCCTTGTCGTCCTGCCTCTGGTCCTACTGCACCGGATCCGGACGAACTCGCACTCCTCCACCTCTCCTCGAACTCCACCTCCTCGCACCTCCACCCCCTCGAGGCCGTAGCCAGGATCCTTCAAAGAGGGAGAGAAAGGCTTGAGCGAGATGGGGCTAAGGGAGAAGAAGTGGAACCAGAGGATTTCCTTTCGCTAGAAGGAGGGCTGGGGAAGAGGATCCAGGAGGAGAAGCCCGAGGAGCCAGAGAACACGGCCACCGCCCTTATATCGGGCACATCCCTCACAGCTTCTACGAGGACCAGAAGTAGAAGCAAGGTTTCTTTCAGCAGTTTGGGGCTGTTAAAAGGCCCAGGATTGCTCGAAACCTTGCTGCTACTAGCTCTTTAGTTCCTTTATTTCCTTCAAGTCTTTTGTTGTATCTCATCAGATCATCATTCTGCTCTGCTACTGCTAGCGAGTGACCTCTCATGCATCTCTCTGCTTGCTTGCTCCCGCTTTCTCCGTTTCTCTTTACCTTCACTCCCTTCGAAACACCAGTCAATTTAAGCACCTTGAGAACATCGTTCACCTTCTGATCTCCGTCATCGGTCCTACAAGAACATGTCGAGACATTGCATTTGGAAATTGAATTACTGGAGCGAGTAATTGGGTGGGGTTTTTTTTTTTATCGATGATCTAATATCATCGCTTACAGAGTAGCAATGGAACGTCCATAGGGTACGACAGATTTGGTTTCGGTATTTGAGTAGTGCCGTCGCGAATACTTTCCACACACCTGGCATTCGACTTGCCACCTCTTCTGCCACCCTGACCACATCCCTATGGTTGGTTGCGACCGTGGCCACGGCCTTATCCGTTGTGACTGCCACCACGATTGTTACTGATGTTGTAGCCATCGTGGTGGCATGTCACATTGTTGGCAGACGAATGGATCTCCTGCAGGAAATTGTTCTATTCGAGCCGAAGCTCAAAGCTCAAGAGGTATGCATAGAGATCATTGAGGCTCACCAAATCATTACGCGTTGTGATCGAAGTGACTAAGGGGTCATAGTCTGACCCTAGCCCCGTCAGGATATAGCCTATCACATCTTTCTCAGAGAGGGGCCTGCCGATTGATGCCATAATGTCAGCATGGCCCTTCATCTTATGGAAGTGCTCGGATGCCGGCATATCCTTCTTCTTCAGGTTCAATAGTTGGAACCAAACTTGCATCACCCTTGCCCTGTTCTAGGATGAAAACATGGTCGTCAACGCCCCCCACACTTTGGCAGAGGTGGTGAAGTGATCGACTTGGCCGAGGATATCTGAAACAAACCGAAAATTTGCAAAATTCAAAATTTTCTTGGTTATTCGTTGGATCTTCACCCCAGCTCTTGCCCAGCCATTTCTGCCCACGATCTAGCCTAGCCCAGTCCATTTCATCCACCAAAACGCCCCCAATTCTCCCTCTTCGCACGGTTACTGTTCATGTCCGAAAATACCCGCCTCCAGATATTTCTTCTCCCGCCTGCGCTCTCTCGCGCCTTCTCATCGCATCCAGCCGCGCCACGCTTCCCGCTTAAGTCAATCGCCAGACGTCTACCCTGTCGTGTTCCGCACCAGCCCCAACCCTTCCCTGCCGTGTGTCCCGCCGCCTAGCCGAAGCCAGCCCCGCCGCCCGCTTTTCGTTCTCTACCGATAGCCCTCCCTCTCGCAGCCGACCTGAACCACCTCACTGTCAATTGACCACCGCAACTTGCTTTCCAAGGTCGCTAGCACCTTCCTTGCCAGCTACGCCTCGCTCTCTCCTGAGTATTCACGAAGCCACCGATTTCTCCCCACCACCAAAACCAGGACACAACCGAAACCACCCTTCCCCTCTATTTAAACCCCAGCAGCTCCTCCATTGCAAAGCATACGCGCACAGCAAACCCTAGCTCCGCCCAATTGCCCCGAGCTTCACTCCACCGCCAAGAACCACCAAAATACCTGAGGTAAGCTCCTATTCTCAATCCAGCGATTCACTCAATTAAATTTCAATTGCTTTTGTGTGAAGCTTCCTTGGGACATCACAAACCCACCCCGAGCCTTTCTCGAAGCTCTCGCAACCTCTACAGCCCCACCCACGAACACCACCGCCGGCCATGGCACGCCGTCGTGGACAGCCCAACATCGGCATTCCCTGATCAAGCCGCTGCTTCCCCGAGGCCCCTCTACCCCTAGTGATGCTCCAAAACCGATGCAATTCTTTCGCTAACCCCGATTCACAAATTGCCATTCAAAAATCCGAAAGAACTTTCGAGCGCCGTCGTCGGCAATCGCCGGAGTCCTAGCCACCGGTGACCCCTAAAATGGACTCACCTAACCGCTAGCAACCCATTCCCACCCTCCGATTGCGTCGCAAAGCCCCGAGACCCCTCCAATTGCCGCCTCTCCTTTTCTCTGTTTTCCAGTACACGTGAGCCGTGAGGTGGAAGATGCATCAGAGCAGCGGGTCCGCGTGAACAGTGTTAAACCCGCATGAATAGTCTTGAGACCGTTACTATTCACAGCAGACCGTTAAGCTTATAAATGTCATTTTTGGCTATTTCAAACCACCTAAACCCATTTCCGAGGTCCAATTGTCCATACCAAGCCTCTAAGAACCTAAAACCTTTTTATTTGGAGTTTTATTCGAATTTACTTGAATTTTATTTATTTTCTTTTCGGTCCAAATTCAATCCTTCGAATCTGAGACCTAATTTATTTATTTCTTTTGGTTTTCCCGCTTAGCCTTTGACGCTACGGATCAATCAGTTAAGGAGGAAGGAACTTCAGCTCGAGCCCAAGATTTTGAAGAACACGAGATAGTTGAAATCGAGGATCCGCAAGGCAAGTCGCATGTTCTTGAACATTTTGAACCCAAGTTTCGTTAATTATTTATTTACCTGTATTTTCATTAAGCTATTTGTGCATCGTTATTTTGTGTACAAATAAATGTTAAATGTCATGATATTAGTTACTTCCGACCACCGACAAGAACCCGATCTATTTTAAATAGCCACATTCACCTTGACAAGACCTAGAATTATTATTCATGCTATTTAATTAATCATAGTAGTATAGGAAATTCAATTGTCACATATTGTTAAGCAAGGGCATTTTGCCAGTAATTATGTTGTAAAAGTGAAAGTAATGTCCATAAAGTAAAGAAAGTGATACTTTATGTGATGGTTACACTGTCGTCGGGCAGTGAAAAATGTGTAAAAAGAAAAAGGGAAATGGTTTGAAGTAGATGGGCCCGATAGATTGAAGAGACTTGTGCTCAGGAAGAACATAGTGATCGCTCAACCACAAGTTTGATTCGTCAATCCTGGTTTAGTATCTGCTCAAATCGGTTTAACACTCCAGGCATGTACAGAAGGAAGGATTTGGTATGAGAGGGGGTAAAATCATACAAATCCGGTAGGATCCACTCGGGACGGGAGAAAAACATTCGACTTAGCTAGTGGATGCCCGGGTCCGTACTGGAGGTCTACCGAGCGGAGGTTAAACAAAGAAGTGAGCAGTGAACAATCTTGTTTTTTTAACTCTGTCGCGGGAGTTATGGAATCTTGTGGGTAAAGCTGGGCAAACTCTTCGGAGTATTCACATACGTATCTTTGATATGCCGTGCTTCTGGTATACGAAGCTATGTTCAATGGGTGATTCCGTTGTTGATGCATAAGTAGGGGTGAAAAGGTTTGATGGTTTTGATAATGGTTAAGTTATGAAAGATCAAGTAAAGAACCCCCATTTACTAAATAGTATATGATTTTATTGTTTTAAACCGTAACTGCTTACGAAACAAAACTGCATCCACATAAAATAATGGAACCACTATACCCAGTTTATTGAAGTCCCTTGCATGTAATTATTTGGTGATTCCACATGTGACTTGTTGAGTACGGTGGTTGTACTCATGCTTGCAAACAAAAATTAAACAGAGTATGCGTCACAAGATCAAGGAGTCTGTGAAGTTGAAGACGAAGGTGCGTGCGACGAGTAAGACGTCTGATTTTAGGGTTGTTCTGCACTCAGGCCTGCCTGTGGTGCCTTTTTGTTTTCTGTATTGTAAGGGCTACTGTCTCGCTGTAAGTTTCGGCTGCCAAGTTACTATATTGTAATAAAATTGACTTTCTTGAGCAAAGGTTGGCTATGATGTACACTCAATTACTGATTGCCTCGCAGATTGAGCAGTCTGGCGTTTGCGAGATGAATGATAAGTACCACCCCTGGAAACGGGGGTGTTACAGAGTGGTATCAGAGCCTGCTTGCTTGACTGTAGGACGACCCTAAGTAAGTTAGAAGGTTTGCTAAAAGTATTTTAAAAGTAAAAAGGAACTACGTAAAATATCAGTATTACTCTTGTATTAATCTTCCTCTTGTCTACCTTACCTAATTTCCAGTTTTGATTTTAAAAATAATTAATCTCCCTCTCGCCTAAATCTCAAAATGTCGATGTATGTAGATAGTACGCGGAAAGTAATCTGCGGATGAAGCTGTGTACATTATAGATTACGATAATATAGGAGTAGTAAACCCCCTCAGCAATAGAATCTTTTGATTGTGTAACACATGTTGTAATATATACCTCGTATGTGTGGTATATGTTCGACCTGTTTAAAGAATGAAACCTATGTTTGCGTAAGTAAATAATTTGATTGTCATTAAATATCTTTACCTTACCTCTGCAAAAATTGCTATCTACCTTATTCACTCTAGCTTCTTAACCTTGCTCTATCCGTTCTTATCTAAACTCCAAATCTTACTTATCCATCTGACCTTTCCAAAACTGCTGCAGAACTGATTCTGAATTCCACTGAACTTCAGACAAGATGGCTGAAACCAGATCCCAAGGACAAGTGAGCCTCGCATGTGAAGAAATGAGATGACCGATATAGCAGATGTGTTAGCAAAAATGGAAGAAAACAGATATCAGGCAGAGTTAAATCAAGCTCGTATGATGGAACAACATGCAAAGTTAATGGAACAAATTGCAGTGAGAAGTGGAGGAAATAATCAGTCGATAGCCCCTGTCCAATCCAAATGGGCAGATTTTCAGAAGACTCGACCCCCAGTCTTTTCGGCCATACCTGATCCTATGGTGGCAGAAGATTGGTTCAGGGATGTCGAGAGAAAGCTGAATACGGTCCAGTGCAATGAAAAGGAGAAAGTACTTTATGCATCTCATCAGTTACAAGGCCCAGCAGCAGCCTGGTGGATGAATTACCAAACTATGCTCGAAGGTCGAGATATAACTTGGAAAGAATTTGAAGATTCTTTTCGTCAAACACATGTACCTACTGGTATGATGGAAGCTAAGCGTCGAGAGTTTCTCGCGCTAAAGCAAGAAACCCGTACGATCACAGAGTATCTCCATCAGTTCAATACATTGGCTCGTTATGCTCCTGATGATGTAAGAACTGAGGAGAAGAAGATGGAACGATTCAAGGAAGGATTGCAGATAGATCTGAAGCACCATATTTCAGCTATGGATTTTAAAGATTTACCTTCAATGGTAAACAAACTTATTATGTCAGAAGAGACTCAAAAACAGTTGGAAGAAGCACAGAAAAGGAAAATAATACATGTGTCGTCATCACAGGAGATACTCCGGAAACGGAGGTTTGTAGCCCCGCAGTCCAAAGGACAGCGAGGAAAGAAATTTATCTTCAAGTCAAGGCCACAATTTAATGATAATCATACCACTTCGACACCTCAGTTTATCATTACACCATATTCGGCCATATGGTGTTATACTTGTGGAGAAAACCATTATCAGAGAAATTGTCCACTAAAATCCAGTGCATGTTACCATTGTGGTCAACTTGGACACTTAAGGGATCAGTGCCCGAAGAAGCGATTGCCTTCTGATGCGGCAAAAAGATTGACAGAAACACAAGCCAAAGCTTCCCGTCAGATTATCACGCTACCGAGACAAGAAGAAGGTAATCAAGTGCGACGTATCATTACAAGACCTACTGGGACTACAACAGAAACGTCAGCAAAAGTGACACCAATAGTAAAGAAAAAAAAATGGATACTGAAGTCAGTTCAAGGAGGAGTGAATTACATTTCAACTGAAGAAACAATTGGAGCCAACGACGTCATCGTTGGTATGTTTCTAATGCCATTAGAACTCTCATTGCTTTTACCTTGGAACTGTATATTCGTTTCTTCATTGGATTTTATTGTGAAAATCAAGTATTGTTTACAACTCGGCAAGAATCCTATACCTTTCAAACCCCTGGATGTAAAGTAGAATACCACTTTGGAAGTAATGACATGGATATAAGAATTCAAGGAATCAAGTCAGGACATCACAAGAAAAGGATAAAGGAAATACAATAGCTTGAGAAGTCAAGAAAAGTCAGAAAGCCGAGTGCATTGCATATTAAGATTTATGTCATAAAGCCAAGACAGACTATTGGAGACCCTTAAGAATGTTACAACTCATACCAGTATCAAAAAGGAAATGGAAAGAAATGGACACAGATTTATTTACAGTTCAAAGATGAATATGACATAATTTGGATAATTACAACCGGGTCCGCAAAGACAACATACTTATACCAAACGGACAGTCTTACTACAAGAACAGATCGGTGAAGTTATACCGGACTAAGATTGTGATGTTACAAGGTTTAAAAAAAATCAGATAAAGGAGCACAATTTACACTTTAGAAGAAATTATATGAAACTACGAGGATGACTCTAGCTTTCAGTGCAGCACACCACTTGCAGACCAGAAAACTACAATATCTTAGACTACAGATTGTTCAGGATATAAAGGCTTATGTCAGAATAATAAGACAGGTGAAAACAACATCGGATAGACAAAAGAATTATATGGACGACCATGGAAAGGACCCCAATTTTGAAATCGGAGATCACATGTATTTTAAAACCACACTTTTCAAAGAATTCAAAGTGAAAAAGAAGCTACCACAAGATACAAAACCATTGAAAGAACAGGAAGAGTGACTTATGATTTGCAACTGATACTAGACCTAATCCAGGCACATAATATATCATCCGTCATAGGTTACATAAGAATCTACACTGACCTACAAGACAAGTCCCAATGGAAAGTATAAAGTTACAAGAGGACCCAATATATTATGAGAGACTAAAACTGATTTTGAAAGTCACGAAAAGACAATCGAGAAGTACAGATGTCAGATTTCACAAGTTCAGTGACATAACTGCGCAGTGGATGAAGTGATGTGGGAAAAAGAATTAAACCTGCGGCATGAAATTTTTTTTTTCAAGCCTACTCGTGAGCCCTGTGAATCTCGAGGTCGAGATTCTTTTTAAGGGAGGTAGGTTGAAACAAACCGAAAATTTGCAAAATTCAAAATTTTCTTGGTTATTCGTTGGATCTTCACCCCAGCTCTTGCCCAGCCATTTCTGCCCACGATCTAGCCTAGCCCAGTCCATTTCATCCACCAAAACGCCCCCAATTCTCCCTCTTCGCACGGTTACTGTTCATGTCCGAAAATACCCGCCTCCAGATATTTCTTCTCCCGCCTGCGCTCTCTCGCGCCTTCTACTGCAGTCCAGCCGCTGCCACGCCTTCCCAGTTAAGTCAATCGTCGTACGTCTCGCCTGTCGTGTTCCAGACCAGCCCCAACCCTCCCCTGCCGTGTGTCCCGCCGCCTAGCCGAAGCCAGCCCCGCCGCCCGCTTTTCGTTCTCTACCGATAGCCCTCCCTCTCGCAGCCGACCTGAACCACCTCACTGTCAATTGACCACCGCAACTTGCTTTCCAAGGTCGCTAGCACCTTCCTTGCCAGCTACGCCTCGCTCTCTCCTGAGTATTCACGAAGCCACCGATTTCTCCCCACCACCAAAACCAGGACACAACCGAAACCACCCTTCCCCTCTATTTAAACCCCAGCAGCTCCTCCATTGCAAAGCATACGCGCACAGCAAACCCTAGCTCCGCCCAATTGCCCCGAGCTTCACTCCACCGCCAAGAACCACCAAAATACCTGAGGTAAGCTCCTATTCTCAATCCAGTGATTCACTCAATTAAATTTCAATTGCTTTTGTGTGAAGCTTCCTTGGGACATCACAAACCCACCCCGAGCCTTTCTCGAAGCTCTCGCAACCTCTACAGCCCCACCCACGAACACCACCGCCGGCCATGGCACGCCGTCGTGGACAGCCCAACATCGGCATTCCCTGATCAAGCCACTGCTTCCCCGAGGCCCCTCTACCCCTAGTGATGCTCCAAAACCGATGCAATTCTTTCGCTAACCCCGATTCACAAATTGCCATTCAAAAATCCGAAAGAACTTTCGAGCGCCGTCGTCGGCAATCGCCGGAGTCCTAGCCACCGGTGACCCCTAAAATGGACTCACCTAACCGCTAGCAACCCATTCCCACCCTCCGATTGCGTCGCAAAGCCCCGAGACCCTCCAATTGCCGCTCTCCTTTTCTCTGTTTTCCAGTATTTGTGAGCCGAGGTGGAAGATGCACTGTAGCAGCGGGTCCGCGTGAACAGTGTTAAACCCGCAGTGAATAGTGCTGAGACCCGTTACTATTCACAGCAGACCCGTTAAGCTTATAAATGTCATTTTTGGCTATTTCAAACCACCTAAACCCATTTCCGAGGTCCAATTGTCCATACCAAGCCTCTAAGAACCTAAAACCTTTTTATTTGGAGTTTTATTCGAATTTACTTGAATTTTATTTATTTTCTTTTCGGTCCAAATTCAATCCTTCGAATACGGACCTAATTTATTTATTTCTTTTGGTTTTCCCGCTTAGCCTTTGACGCTACGGATCAATCAGTTAAGGAGGAAGGAACTTCAGCTCGAGCCCAAGATTTTGAAGAACACGAGATAGTTGAAATCGAGGATCCGCAAGGCAAGTCGCATGTTCTTGAACATTTTGAACCCAAGTTTCGTTAATTATTTATTTACCTGTATTTTCATTAAGCTATTTGTGCATCGTTATTTTGTGTACAAATAAATGTTAAATGTCATGATATTAGTTACTTCCGACCACCGACAAGAACCCGATCTATTTTAAATAGCCACATTCACCTTGACAAGACCTAGAATTATTATTCATGCTATTTAATTAATCATAGTAGTATAGGAAATTCAATTGTCACATATTGTTAAGCAAGGGCATTTTGCCGAGAATTATGTTGTAAAAGTGAAAGTAATGTCCATAAAGTAAAGAAAGTGATACTTTATGTGATGGTTACACTTGTCGTCAGGCGATGAAAAATGTGTAAAAAGAAAAAGGAAATGGTTTGAAGTAGATGGGCCCGATAGATTGAAGAGACTTGTGCTCAAAGAAGAACATAGTGATCGCTCAACCACAAGTTTGATTCGTCAATCTGGTTTAGTATCTGCTCAAATCGGTTTAACACTCCGGCATGTACGAAGGAAGGATTTGGTATGAGAGGGGTAAAATCATACAAATCCGGTGAGGATCCACTCGGACGGAGAAAAACATTCGACTTAGCTAGTGGATGCCCGGTCCGTCATCGAGGTCTACCGAGCGGAGGTTAAACAAAGAAGTGAGCAGTGAACAATCTTGTTTTTTTAACTCTGTCGCGGGAGTTATGGAATCTTGTGGGTAAAGCTGGGCAAACTCTTCGGAGTATTCACATACGTATCTTTGATACGCCGTGCTTCTGGTATACGAAGCTATGTTCAATGGGTGATTCCGTTGTTGATGCATAAGTAGGGGTGAAAAGGTTTGATGGTTTTGATAATGGTTAAGTTATGAAAGATCAAGTAAAGAACCCCCATTTACTAAATAGTATATGATTTTATTGTTTTAAACCGTAACTGCTTACGAAACAAAACTGCATCCACATAAAATAATGGAACCACTATACCCAGTTTATTGAAGTCCCTTGCATGTAATTATTTGGTGATTCCACATGTGACTTGTTGAGTACGGTGGTTGTACTCATGCTTGCAAACAAAAATTAAACAGAGTATGCGTCACAAGATCAAGGAGTCTGTGAAGTTGAAGACGAAGGTGCGTGCGACGAGTAAGACGTCTGATTTTAGGGTTGTTCTGCACTCAGGCCTGCCTGTGGTGCCTTTTTGTTTTCTGTATTGTAAGGGCTACTGTCTCGCTGTAAGTTTCGGCTGCCAAGTTACTATATTGTAATAAAATTGACTTTCTTGAGCAAAGGTTGGCTATGATGTACACTCAATTATAGTGCCTCGCAGTTGAACAGTCCTGGGCAGCTGCGAGATGAACAGTAAGTACCACCCCTGGAAACGGGGGTGTTACAATATCCTCCGTCATTGATGACAAAAGAGCACTCAACACAATCTTATCCTACCGAAACCAATGAAAGTAGGTAGGGTTTGGTACCAGGTGCGCGACTGCGCTAGTTCCTTCTGCCAACATCACGAGCAGCGCAACAACGCTCCGATCTACATAGCCATACAAACTCTGGCCACATAGAAAAGGCTCGACCTGTGATTTCTAGAGAAGAAAGTTTTCGCGGGTCAACTTGATGCTGATGAGGTGGCCCAAGGCCGGAATGGACATGTTGTCGCTCGGCGACGAGATCAGGGCGCCGGTGGTGCCGAAGCTGAGGCTTGCAGAGGAAGTCAGGGTGGTCTCTCGAATCAGGCTCTGATACCAAGATAAAAGAAATAATGTTTGTGGCGCACTAGGAGCCTCTAGGAGCCACTAGGAGCCGTATACAAGATATTACAAGAGTTTGTTACAATCTAAACAAACAAGTGCCTGATGCTGAATAGTAAATATCCTGGCACAACCGAAGACTAGATTACTAGAATTACGGCAACAGCCCATCCTATTGATAGCTTTCCTATTTTTACAGAACATCCGGCAAGCTGGGCTGATAAGGGGCATCAGAAACTCAGTTTTCAGTCGCATCCGCCTATCGAACATCAAGCTCTATGGTTGGGCCATGGAAATGTTGAGCTGTTAGCGGTGGCGCGCTTGATGTGCAACCATCGCCATGTACAGAGCTGACTAGTACATCTGGGACGAGCTTTTGTACAAATTAGCTCTGATACCCCAAGTGAATGTTGTTACTCCCCCAGTTCGGTTTAGGCATAGAATTCCTCCTGTGAGTTATGGCAATAAAGATGTCAACATTCCATTCTTTTTGCAGAAATGGTCAATTGTTACTGAAGAATGTAACTGAAACTGTAGGATCGTGGATGAGCTGTAACTATCCAATAATTCAGTACATACCTTGCAGGCAGAAGTGGCCAGTTCCTGTGTTCTTGGAAAGCTCTTCTGCAGTTAAATTGTCGGGGCCGATCGCATATTCTCTGCAGAATCCACTTTGTCTACCAATATTTACCATTTATGACAAGTGAAATGATCTGGTTTTCAGTATTCACCAGTAGTCACTGCAAGAGCATTTCCCATCCACAAAATGGTGAAACCTAACAGCATCGCGAAGAATAATTTGCCGATCGCATAGAGTAGAAATATGCTTCGCCACCTCATGGCAGTCGTTGCACATCCTGGTGTTCTTGATCACCCTGACGGGCACTCGACTTGCATCTGAACGAATCAGCCCGTAAGTGATGGCAAGCTTCTCAGTATGGCTAAGGAGCAGCTTCTCCTTCTCTTCTTCTGGAACATTATACACTATGCAGCTGGTGTCTGGCACATATCCTGCCTTTCTGATCTGACACACCAGACGAATCAGTTCATCATATATCTCTGCAGTTTCTGGATGTGGCTTCCCATCGACCTCAAAGACATGGATATTTTGCTCAATCTGTATCCAACTCCACCCAGGTCTAGTATTCACCCCTCTTGCTTTCATTGCATACTTCAGGCTTTCAGCTTCGTCATACATCTTCTCATACTCATACAAGCTCATCATGAGCAAGTAGTTGGCCGAATTATACGGCTCCAGTCTGAACAATTTCCTTGCAGCCACCTCTGCAAGATCAAGATTCCCATGTATTGAACAACCTGTGAGAAGGGCGCCCCACAAGCTTGCTCCTGGATCGATTGGTGACCTCTCAATAAAGTCCATTGCCTCATCGAGATATCCACACCTCGCCAAGAGGTCAACCATGCAGGCATAGTTCTCAGATGTCGGTATCACGCCATACTTGGTCTCCATGCTGTCAAAGTACTCCCACCCTTCCGTAACAAAACCCATTGATCTGCAGGCAGTAAGCAGTGCAGTGAAGGTTATGTTGTCTGGCTTCAATCCCGAATTCCACATGTCATTAAACAGCCCTATCGCTTCACGACCTTGCCCGTGGACGGCCAGTCCGGTCAGCATCGCATTGCAACAGACCAAATTCCTCTTCTGAATCCTTCCAAATATCCTTTTTGAACTCGTCAAGCTCCCTGCCTTTGAGTACATGTCAATTAGCGCTGTTCCGACAACCATGTCACAGTCATACGCTCTTCGCATCACAAAACAGTGCAGCTCCTTGCCCTTTTTTAGGAGCGCGAGCCCGGCGCAAGCCCGGAGCATGACTGACATAGTGACCAAGCTGGGATGGACACCGTCCTTCTGCATCTCATTGAAGAAGTAGAACGAGTCTTCGTACTCCCCATTGTGGCAGCTCCCGGAGATCAGTGAAGTCCATGAGACCACATTGGGCTTCACACCGGCTACCTTGATCTGCCGGAGCAGCAGCATCGCCTGCGAGCTCAGCCCGTTCATCGAGTAACCAGTGATCAGTCCATTCCAAGTGGTTATATCCGGATCAAGCCTGTTCTTCTTCATCGTCTCCACGAGCTCCAACGCTCTATCAAACTGTCCAGCGTTCGCGTACCCTGCGACCATCGAGTTCCATGTGGTCAGGTTCCTATGCTCCAGCGCGTCGAACACCCTCCGGGCGCAATCGAGGTGGCCGCACTTGGCGTACATGTCCACGAGCGCCGTCCCCGTGAAGACGTCCGGCTCGAGCTGGTGCCTCAGAAAGAAGCAGTGCATTTCCATGCCATGGCCAAGCAGCCCCATGTTGGCCACCGACTTGAGGAGGCTCGACACGGTGGTCGCGTCCGGCCGCAGCCCTTGCTCCAGCATCCTCCGGACAACACCGAGCGCTTCCCGGTCACGCCCGTGCCGCGAGCAGCCGGACAGAACGGTGTTCCATGTGACCAAGTTGGGCTCCGGCCCCGACCTCGCCATGCGGTCCGCGAGCTCCATGGCGTCGTCCACGAGCCCGAGCCGCGCGCAGCACGCGATCACCGCGTTCCACGCGACGACGCTCTCCGCCCCCATCGCCTCGAGCACCCTCGTCGCCACCGCCACATCCGCGTTCTCGGCGTACATGCCGGCGAGGAACCCGGGGACGAGCAGGTGCGCGTCGAGACCGGCCTTGACCGCGTGCGCGTGCACGGCCCTCCCCTCCCGCGGCGCCCCCGCCCGGCCGCAAGCGTGGAGCACCCGCGCGCACGTGTACCCGTCGGCCGGCACCCGCCGCGCCTGCATCTCCCGGAACACGCCGATCGCCTCCCCCCACTCCTCCGCCTCGGCCAGCATCGCGACGTGCTTGTTCCACAGCACGGAGTCCTTGTCCCCCACCGCGGCCTCCTCGAGCAGCCGCCTGCACGAGCCCCCCCGGCCCAGCCGCGCGAGGAGGTCGACGAGCGCGCACGTGACGTGCGGGTCCCGCGCGTGGCCCGCCCTGACGACCAGAGAGTGCAGCTGTGGCGCGAGCGGCCGCGCGACGCGGTCGGTCTCCTCGCCGTGGAGGCTGGCGCACTCCCTTAGCAGGGAGACCAGAAACCGCGCGTCGCGGAAGGAGTCGGCCGTCCCGCCTCGTAGCGCGGCGGAGAGGGAGTCGGCTCTGTGGAGAGAAGGCGCGTACCCACGGCGGAGGGTGGGAGGCGAGGGATTCGCGTGGGGAGGTGGGGTGTGGTGGAGGTGGTGGGAGGGCGGTGTGGGGAGCGAGTGGGAAAGGGAGATGGCCGGCGGCATTGGAGGAGTCGGGAGCGGGCGGGTAAGAAGGGGATTTGTTGCGGATAAGGGGGGTTATTAAGGAAACGAAAAAACATGTCGTGATTTGGAGGTGGGCCGGCATGGAACATGCGGGATATAAATTCCGATGGGCCGTACGTGGCACTGGTGCATCGTGAGCAATTAGGAAAGATCGGCCATCACATCACATGTTTGCCAATTCTATCCGTAGATTTTATTTTTAAAAATATCTTATTTAAAAACTAGTTAACATATTAAAAAATAATATACTGAAACTAAAATAAAAAAGAAACCAACCGATCTCGGCGACTCTACCTCAATTGGCGACCTACCTGAGAGAGCAACAAGCTAGGCCACGCCGACGACGTGCAGCGCCGCGCCGGCACGAGGAGCTCGACGAGGCCGAGCTGGATGTCGTACCGGACCAGCCCCACACGGCAGTCGACGCCGTTCGCGTTCACGGCGAGCCCCGCCGGCCGCGGACAGCGCGGCGAACACGTACATCCCCGCGGTTGATGTACTTCCACACGCGCGCCTCCCTGGCGGGCGGTGGCTAGCTTCACCGCGGCCGGCCTGAGTGTGAACGCGAAGGCAAGCTTCTCGCGTCACGGCGCGAGCTAAGTACCCGAGAAACCATTGCGAGAGTTTGGTGTGGCGATGGAAGCAGAGTTGGTATGCACGTGGCTGGCGCCATGCATGGCACCCCAATCTCTTCTGCATCCCGACTGCATTTTTTCTAGGCTCTCCACCCCCGACGAAAAAACGTCAAATAGTTGCGACTTGGGGAATTGTTGTTTGTATTTCCAGATGGACATTTTTGCAGGAGACTGTAGCATCCAGTTTTCCAGATATTATTTTCAAGTCTTTAAAAGAAAGCTCATAATTTGGATTTTTTTCTAGATTTAATACAAACTTAAATTAAAATTTTATCAATTAAAATAATTTAATATGACTAAAATAAATATTGACATTTGCTAAAAATATTTTATTTGAATTTCTTGTGTCTTGAGGAATTTTTTGAAATTGTTTGCGAATTTTTTTGGATGTATTTGCTATTTTCATGAGTTTATTTGATTTTATTTGAATTTCTGAATTTAGAAAACCCTCAAAATCCTAAAAACAGTAATGAACAGAGCCCATTACTGTTCATCTTGACCCACCAAATCTCGGTCGTTCAATCTCTACCTTGCCATGTGTTGGCCATCCAGGTCATGGCCACTTTCAGCCGCCAGATCTCATCCGAGTACATGTGTAATTCATCTGAAGAGCCTACTACTGTTTATCTTTACTTTCTACCATTGTCGTCCGATAGCATCGCCCTGCCATATGTCACTCGTTGGCTGGTCGAACTACTGTTCATCATCGTCCCAATGAGAGTCGCCGTCGTCTCTGAGTCGTTCTCGACGTCTGTGTCCGTCACACCATCGATGCCCGTGTCTGTCCCGGATTTCTCGGCGTCCATGCCTTATAAGCGTGTCGCCCTCTCGATCTCCGCACCCCCAGCCGAGTCCTTTCGTGCATCTCGCCAGAGTTCATCGCACCGTCGTTATCTTCTTCATTGCCATCAATGTGGTCTTCGCCTTCGCCACCGAAGAACTGATTTGCTTCGCCGTCAGGGGATCGTCGCCTCGCTCCGCTCGCCAGTCTATTGCCGCCCTGCCTCGCTGTGTTCACCGGTCAGTCGCGACGCGCTGCTCCTCGACTCGTGTGCTTAGTCGCCCCTGCCGCGCGTCCATTTGATCGCCGAAGCATTACCCCAATTGACGTGCTCGTTGACGTTAGGAATGACGCAAGACCGCATCACGCCCGCGCGACGCTTCACCTCCTTTGTGAACTAGGTCCACGGTGCACCATGTCGCTGACAGCTGGGACCCACCAATTAGAGCTTACTATTCCGTGAACTCATACGCCGATTGAGCTATGTCAGACACCAGCTTCACAAGAGGGAGGTGAATAGGAGGTTTTAAAATACTTGCCTAAATAAACAAGCAATTTCAATTTCAACACTAGACAAGAATATTAGAGGAAATTACTCTACTCAATTGTAACAATTCTACCCAAACAATTTCATAAACTACAACCACAAGCAATCACAAGCAATATATATTAATGCTAACAGAGAGTAAAAAAGTCACAATGACAAACGATGTTTTCCTGTGGTATCGAAAACTTGCCGGTCTTCACTAATCCACGTTGAGGAAAGCCCAAGCTCCCTTGAACCGACTCCACGAATTAAACCAAATTTCTCGATCACTAGTGATAGCTCTTCCTTCTCTCCGGAGATAGCGAGCTCCAAACCACTCACAAGTCGGCACAGGCTTCTTCACAATATTCCTTGAAGAAGTCACTGGCAACAAGTCTTCCCGCCGTCTTCACAATAGTCTTGACGACGCTCAAGTGCACAATGGATCAACTAAAATTGAATGCACTTAAAAATTCTCTCCACTAACACAGAATGAATACTCAAGAGAGAAATGAGGGTGGAGTAAATGCTCTAGGGCTCAATATGATCAATATGAACTTCAGCAACCTACCCAAGTGCAGGTGGGGGGTATTTATACCCTCACCAACCAAAACTAGTCATTGGAGAAAATTAATACTGAAAAATTAGAAAAATCGGTACTACCGCTGTACAAAGTGTGGTACTACCGCACTTTACTATAGCACACAGTAACGGCTATGTCAGAAGCAACAGAACTAGCCGTTGAAATTTAGTGCGGTACTACCGCCGTTGAAAGTGCGGTACTACCGTACTGCGGTACTACCGCATGGAGGTGCGATACTACTGCACTGCGGTTGTACCGCCGTGCTAATATCGGTACTACCGATTTTTGACCAGTTAAGTTCTTTCTCGGGGAGCTCTCTGGAAAAAATGTTCTGCAAATCGGTATTATCATGGTACCATACGGTACTACCGCATTGCGGTTGTACCGTCGTTCACATTTCGGTACTACCGATTTTTGTGAGTTGAAGTCTCCCAAATGGGTGCTCTCTGGAAAAAACATACCGCATAAAAATCGGTACTACCTCAGTGCGGTAGTACCGTAGTTTACACGTCAGTACTACCGCACTGCGGTAGTACCACAGGTGGGTACGGTGCTACCGATTTTTCTGAGAAAGCCCAGCGAGTTTTTAGACTTATTCTCAAATGTATGCATGATCCTAAATTGATCCAATATTTACCCAAGCATGCTATCAAGCTAGTTTCAAAGATCCCTCTTAATAGTACGCCATCTAACCTATAATCCGGTCTTCCACTTTTCTCCAAAGACCGGTAAAATGAAAATGATCATATATTGTATGTACCTTTGTTTTAATCTTTCTAGACGCTAAGATTCCATGCAGCTTGTTCTTGTCCATTTTCCATATGAGACTTTGTCTATACGATCTTAACACACATGTTAGTCATATATTTATAAATCGCCATTAATTATCAAAACTCTAAATTCGGGGGCCTAGATGCTTTCAAGCACGCCACACAAGCTCTAATCCTACGTGGTCGCCACGTGCGTGCCACATCAACACCTGAGCTATCCCATATACCACATTAGCAGCCACGTGTCGTGCCACGACACCTGCCACGTCAGACCAACCTTGTCACCTGTCAGTGCCACATCAGTCCTAGTTGTCCAGTCAGCAGCTATGATCCAAGTCATGCACAGTGTACTATTCATGAGCCGAGTCCACCGTAGACAAACTATTTCATACACCGAATCCACAATATAGTAAAATTTTCTAATTTTAGCATTTTCTCTAGGGTTGATTTACCAAGAGCTTATTCTCCTCCGTTCTAGTTCCGATTGACCCTATTATTTTTTCTAAATTCATCTAAAATTGAGCTCTATCTTTTAGTTTTGATTTTTAAGTTTTGAAAGTTTATTTGAATTATATTTAAATTTATTTTATACTTCATTGCGTTTTCTCTCTCGTTAGATCGCGTCTTTGACGAAGCTGATACAAGTTTTGAAAATCAAGAGCAATTAACTGAGAAAGGCCACTGCAAATCATGTTCTTTGATCATGTTGAATCTAGTTTTTAAATATATTTATTTATTAGTTTATTTTAAATTATCATGCATTGTTATTTTGTTACAAACCCTTGTACTTGATCGTTATTTTTCAATTTGATTAATCCCTCACTTGATAGTTTAAATGCTATAATTCCATTATCACCATATGATAGAAAATTATTTAGTAATGCAATACTAGTTGTTACATGGGTTGTATATTTAATATGATTATCCATGCTTATAGTCTTATTGGGCTCATCGTCACATGTGATCAATTGATTAATTTGAATTAATAAGATATTGAATCGTAGTTGTAGATACAATTATAAAATTTATGTGCCATGATATTAGTGAGTCATTGGTGTTGGTTATGCAAAACTAGTTTTCACTTGAGCGAGTGATTGTGCCAGTAAAGGGAGGAGTGTAGATTCATTTTGAGAGATGTGAAAGTCTCGTCTGAGTATGTTTAAGGACTTAACTTTATGCGTCATTGATATGAGCTTTACCGTGCAACCACATATCTAGTATGGAATAGATCTAACTAATTAATTTATGCTCGTCAGAAGCTCTTCAAAAAAGGATTAAATCCAAGATTGAAAGTTCAAGTTGTCGACAATGATTATGCTAGTTTTTAGAATATGGTGAACAAAGCAATGCTCATTGAAGAAAGCCACCGTGAGTTAGAGGAGTTTGACAAAAGAAGGATAATGCGACAAGAATCTCATATGATCAGGCCCAGAAGGCTCGTTTCAGCACAAACCTGTCAACTCGCGTGCCACTGCAGACTGGATTCAGAACTCCTGCACCAGCACCTCGTGAGTATCAGTCAGGACCATGCCCTATTGGTTCAAGCAATTAACAACAAAGAAATATCAATCCTGCAACATCAGTCACCTTTGTAAGTTGTAAGTTGTAAGCTGTAAGCCCTTCAGGCGAGTAAGTTGTAAACTTGATTATAAGATTGTACTTTAATAATTAATAATATTTTAGCTTTTTTCTTTATTAATCATTTATATGATCGATATTTCATCTTTGTTTATACTGTATGTATTAGCGTGATATTGAACTAATGCGGTATACATAGAGAGTTTATATTTATATATTCGGGTCTTGACAGAGACAAACACCGTTCTTAGATAGCGTTCGGAATAGCGTTGGTTGATGGCTTTTTTACTATAACTGAGTTGATTCATTTGATATAATTAAATTTAAAAAATTTAAAAATAGAAGAAAAAACATGTTAGCCCATCACGGACAATACAAAGAAATACGAGAAAAAAAGAAAAGGCAAAAAAGCTTAAAAAATCTAAAAAAATAGAAAAAGACGAAATTACTGAATAGTGGAAAAAAGTATAAGACAGAGATAGAAGCTGAATTTAAATCAAAATGAGCGGGGGCCTAAATTTGTGACGCTACATGTGGCATGCTTGCGGGTTCGTGTGCCTCCTGCTCTGGGTCATCGTGATTCGTGCGAAACCTCTGACCGACACGTCCATGGAGAACTGAGACCGAAGATAGATGACTCCTTGTCACTCGTCAGGGTTGAGAAAGAGATGAATGTGCTGATTTGGTATGCTAGGCAGGGAAGAGATCATCATTTCTTGTACCATTTCTCCTGTATGTTAAGAATTACAACCGATCGAGGTCTGAAGTACCTCATGGTCTGCACACGCACACACCGTCGTCCCTGTACATACACACGTGTCTATAACCCGGAACGATTCCTGTGTAATGCGTATCTGTAGTCTGGAGAGCCGTATATACAGCGGAGTATATATATGCACGGTAGAATCCCTGTGGTACGTACGTACGTACTGCTGCTACACGCTCCATACAGCGTTGGAAATTAATTGGCACAAGAAACTAGGTATATGCACACGTGAGTACGTAGGAAGGAATACTTCACATGTATCTGCGCAGGTACTCCACTCGCGTGGGGTGCTTGAGCTTCATGAGGGCCTTGAGCTCGTACTTGCGGACCATCTCCCTCGAGATGTTGAGGTTGCCGGCGATCTCGCTGAGGGTGCGCTTGCCCCTCCCGTCCAGCCCGAACCTCTGCCTGATCACCACGCTCTCCTTGGGCTTCAGGGAGTCCAGCTGCATGCACACATGCATCAATTAATGGCGGATTCAAGAAACCATTGTTGTTCCATGGCGAGTCGTTTGCTCGTGTCAGGAATGTCGTGCTTACGAGATCGTCGATGGCGAGGCGGAGGAGCGTGTTGTGCTTGCTGGTGTCGACCCCGATGGCGTCGGCGTCGGTGACCTCGTTGATGAGCTCCTCCTGGGTGACGCGGTTCCGCGAGTGCAGGGAGTAGGTCGGCTTCGTCATCCTCAGCACGTCGCGGTACCTCCCCGGAGATATCCCCACCCTCTTGATGATCTCCTCGTCCGTCGGCGCCCTCCCGAGCTCGAACGCCAGCTCCTCCCTCGCCTTGTGGATCTCTTGCCTCTCCTGAATCATCATTGTTCATGGCAAGTTTAATTGCTTTCAGAATCTCCTCACTGGAAAGAATATGTAGCACTGAACAGTTGGAGCATATATCTGAGTTTGGAGGTACCGATTCCATGGCAAACGGGAACCGTGTGAAGTTGGAGAGCGTCATCGCGCGAACAATGGAGTGCCGGATCCAGAAGAGGGCGTACGTCGATATGCGGAACCCGCGCTTCGGTTCGAACCGGTCGATGGCCGTGATGAGGCCGTTGGCACCGGCCTGGCAGATATCGTCGAACCTCTCGTCGTTCGCCATGTCCGGGTAGTACTTGTTGATGGCGTACAACACCAGCCGGAGGTTGTGCTGCAATCGAGCAATGCCATCACCAACCTATCAGCATATATATATATCTATATATATGCAATCTAGTGATATGGTACATACATAGGAGCGCATCTCAGGCTTCAGATTCAGAGATCAGCAATGTACAGAACTAAGATCAGTATCTAGTCTACCGACATGTATAGGGGGTGCATCTGAAGTTTCAGATTCAGATGTTAACACAGTGCGCAGAGTTGGTTAATTTCAGACTTCACACTTTTGGGCAACAGAATATATATAGTAGAGTAGAACATGCACATGGGCGGAGCCGAGGGGTGTCGATCCGGTATGTACGAGCACCTCTAAACTTTTTGAAAATTGTGAATATACCCTCTGTTGTTATATGTTCTAATTGAGATTAGACTTCAATGCAATTTGATAATGCTCAGAGAATTAGATACAAATTATATTACATACCCTCTGACAGATTTTGTAGATAGCCATCACCTATTTTTTTTCTCTATCTATGTAGCACCATATGAATAGTATGAAAGTACTTTATTTTCTTTTTCTCTAGGAAACTTTATTTTTCACCATATGAATAGTATGAAACTTTATTTTTCTCTATCTATGCGTGATTTACCCAGCGTTAATATTTTATTACTTTCTCCGTTCTTTTTAAATCAAGAGTACGCGTCTAGAGGTGTCCAGTCAAGAAGGCGCGGCATAGTGGCTGAAGGCATATCTAAGGAAGTACGGTACGCATAGTGTGCACACTCAACAAAAAAATTTTCTAGCTCCGCCGGTGAACGTGCCATTAGTTACCTTGATGAGCTTGTTCCTGGCTGCTCGGCCGACGTCGAGGTGGCGCCTCAGCTGCGGCACGGTCATGTTCATGGCCTCTGCGAGCTCTGCGTCTGTCGGCTCTCTCTGCAGTTCGTTCTGCAGGTTCTCTTGCACCCCAAAAATCGCCTGAATCATATTGAGCACCTCAATTAATTGTTCAGATCCTAATTTCTGCTCCTATGTAATTAAACTGAAAATAATTAATAACGATTAATTTGATGGGGAGGGAGACAATTAATTAAATTAGTGCGTGCTCACCTTCATGGGCTGCATGATCTTGAAGAGGCGTGCGCTCTGCGCGGAGCCGAGCACCGGCGGGATCTTCATCCGCTTCCAGTCGAGGCTGCCCATGTCCGTGGACACCGCGTGCTCCCTGAGCAGCATCTCCTCGAACTCCCGCTCATCCTCCTCCTTCCCCTTCCCCTTGCCGGCGGCCTCCCCCTCCCTCCTCATCTCCACTCTCTTCCCCAGGTCCATCCTCCGACCCCATCGCCTCCTCCGGCTCCTCACGACCACCGTCGTGTTCCTTCCCTGCATATTCTCGGACACACACAAGGCCATTAAGTCGCTGCAAGAACACAACAGTATTGATGCAACAGTAGCTTCCTAGCTGACTGACATGAGTGCTCACCACTCTTCCCTTCTTCTTCCTCTTCCTCTTCGCCTTCCCGTCCTCGTCGTCCTTCTCTTCCACTACGGCGGAGCTCAGCTTGTAGATGCTCTCGAGCGCAGCCGCCACTTCGTTGTAGTTCGTCTTCTCCTCCTCCGCCTCCGGAGGCGCCGCTGTCGTCGGCTGCGGCGGCGGGAGCTTCGCCGTGCTCTGCTTCTCCGGCGACGCGAGCGCCGAGCAGCTGGTGGCCGGCGCCCGGCGCCGCGGCCCCCCACCGAGGGAGAGCACGGCGGGCGTGGACCGCCGCGGCGAGCGGCGGTAGCACCCGGCGGAGAGCGGGCGGCTGGGCGTGGTCACGGTGGACGTCATGGCGAGCGGAATGGAACCGTCTAGAAGCTTCGTGCGGTGTAGAGAGAAGCTCAACGCAGCCGTGTGGAAGCAATGCGATGGCGTCGATCGATGGAATCTCGGACGAGATGCTCGCCTCCCCGCCATTTGTGGCTCGGTGAATTCGGCGGGGAGTAACGGCCGCTGCGGGCGATCCGATGGGTGGGAGGCCGCGAGAGGACGGATCGGACGGCGGGGGAGGCGGAGGCGTGGAGCGGAGCGGTGCAGGAGAGCTGCGTGGATGAGGCGGGTGCCACGTGGGCGAGCGCCATAAGTCGCGTGATATTTTTGGGATCTCCCGATTGGGGTTGGTGCGTGGGGGCCCACCGCGCAGCGGGACGTGGAGGCGCCTCTTGCAGGAGAAATCGAGAAATCCGCGTGTGGGTTGCGCTGTAAATCAGTGGGCCTGTAAATTTCGGCCGAATTAGTGGCCACGTGAAATTTGAGAAAATTGTTTGGGTTAAAATTTGGGGCCACAGGTTGTTGAAGTTTTTACCTGGGCCGAAAGTTCGGCAGTTTTTCGTCAGTGCAACTTGCCTATGGCGCACATCTTTCACGTCCAACAAGTTGCACTACGCAAACATGAGTTGAATTCTCTCGAGTTTTTTCATTTCATCATCTTTGTGTTTCTTCCTTGTTCCTCCATTCATGTATTTTTCTCTGCCCCTTTCTCTTTTACTACATCTGTTTTTTTTTTTGTGTGTTACAAACAAGCCTCCGAATTGAAGCGCGAAAACCGGCTAATTCCATTCAGTCCACCACGTGGTCGCTGAAGAGCTTGAACTGTCCGGCGTCGAGCACGAGCTTCCTGAACGACGCGACGGCGCCGATGACCCCGACGCCCGTGAACACGACCATGATGGCCGCGTTGGCGAGGTACACCGGCGACCGCCTCGGCGGGGCGAGGGCCACGTTGTACATGACGACGGGGAGCACGAAGTCGAGCGGGATGAACCCCACGGCGCCCACCACGCCCACGATGTCGCCGAAGAAGGGCAGCATCGCCGCCACGAACGCGCACGCCGCCACGTACGCCGTCCGCAGCGCCACCCGCGGGAGGAGGTTCCGCCTCGAGAACCGCCCGCGCGCCGCGTCCGCCGAGTTCTTCTCCATGATCTCGTACGCCACCTGGGAGTACACGAGCGCGATGGCGAGGAGCTGGAGGAGGACGAGGAAGACGGCGAGGCCGAGCAGCCACGTCGGGGCCAGGGAGGGGCCCGAGTCCGGCATGAGGCTCTGCAGGACGTTGGACTGCACCTGGTTGCCGAACGCCCAGTAGCCTGTAATGGCCGGGAAGTAGAAGGTGAAGAACACCACCGAGTAGCACAGCACCAGCGCCTTGATCATCTTCCCGGTCGCCGGCGGAGCCAGCGTGGCCTGACGAAACCATGTTCAGTCACAGCGTCTGTCAGATTTTATTTTTCAGAATAAACAGGCTAGCTAGGATCTGAATCGCAAGTTTGCAAGCAGCAGGTACCTGGATTTCAGGCAGAATGCCGTTGCCGAAGACGGAGGCCAGAATGGAGATGGAGAGGAAGACATTGAAGGTCTTCTCCGACTTCGACGAGCTCAGCGAGTAATCCTTCGCCGGAGCATTGTTCGACACCCCTGTCAAGAATAGCACTACTGTTACAACCAAAATTCAGACGTGAGAGAAGCACACCGCGTCCTGAGGACATGATCGTTTTTTAAGCTCCTTGTTTAATGTTTTTTCTAAGGAAGATTCTTCCGATTTTCTATTAACAAAACCAACATTGTTTAATGATAATTGTGATGCTAAAACGCAACTTTCTTTAAACTAACAGTGAGAGATTGCCATAGTTCCAAATCACGTGTGCCCACTGCTAGATTTAGCATCTGGTTTCCCAGGCTACAGGCCTTACATAAGTACATATACCTGTCTACATGTTCCAGGAATCTAATTCCTCCATCATGTTATGACTCAAGATTATTTGAAAGTTTAGCCTTTCTGAAAGATAATGTCTTCTTTTACCATGGAGATTAGGAACTGACACAGTGGCATGTAGTACCTGCACGAATGCAAGCCGCGGAGACAAGGATGGTGTAGCCGAGGCCGAGGAGCAGCGAGCCGAGGTTGATGTACCGCAGCGAGTGGAACGACGGCAGCTGCGAGAGGCATGCCAGCACCACGGCGACGACGACGACGAAATGGTACAGCTTCAGGGGACCATTCGGTGCCAAGCTCGAGTACATTATCTGCACGATGCATGAGATGGATGGTGTCTCACTGAAAGTTGTTTGGGTTGGGTTTTAATATACTTTCAGCTGCACTAGATATATGCTAGATAGCGCTAATGTACTTTACTGACAGTGCCATATATGCAGTTTCAGAATTAACAATAGAGTGCAGGTCAGCAGGGCTCTGAAATTGTCAAGCCATCCTATGTCAGAATAGCAAGCACGCGAAATCGACAGGCAATGTCAAATTGAAAGAGAAATCAATACCATATTTCTAAGTCAACTCTCTGTAGCCAACCATTAAGCATGGCAGAAATTTTATTTTTGTTTTGATATGCCCCATTGTCACAGAATATTTTTTTTGTTGATAATTTCGTAGGAGTAGTGCTACAATGGGCTGCAACAAAATGATTGGGGAAAAAATAGCAGCAAGGAATTTATTCTGCTTAGTCTGAAAGTAGTTCATGAAGATTAAGCCAGGCGTGCGTGCACGTACCTCTAGGCAGTCGGCGGCCAGCAAGATGCTCCCGACGGTAATCCCGGCGTTGATCGCAGTTTGCACGCTCACCACCAAGTAGAACACCCAGCCAGATCCTAAAAAAGAGAGTGTGTCAAACAGGTAATTAATTATGACGTGGGCGGCGGATGCGTGACGTGAGTACCTAGGACGTCGGCGGCGAGCTCGCGGAAGCGGATGTGGCGCCGCCCATTGGCCTCGCAGTGGTCGAGCACCCTGGACATGAGGTAGTAGGCGTAGAAGGTGACGGCGGCGACGGCCGTGAGCGCCACGAGGCCGAGCGCCCACCCCATCCCCCGCAGCGCGTACGGCAGCGTCAGCACCGTCGGCCCCACGATCGCCGTCGTCAGGTGGAACCCCGCGTGCCACCACGTCCCTGCACCGCAACCCATGGACATTACGATACGAGAGATCGCATATATGGACGTACGTGAGCAAACACGAAGTGTACGTACCTTTCGACTCCAGCACGAAGGCGGCGCCGGCGTCGGTTGGCTTGCTGGGGTGGTGGTGAGCGCCGTTGGCGGCGGAGGAGGACGGCATGGCGTGCCCGCCTGTCGCGGGGGAGAGGAGGAAAGGGGTGCCTCCGGTGCCGGCCATGGACGGAATCGCGGGTATGTCAGATGAAAGTTCTTGCAAGAAGTCGTGACGAATCCGTTCACGCCATCAAGCAAGCTTTTGCATGGATCATGTGTGGAGACAAGTGCGATGCGATGCCGCGCGCCTAGGATATGTGGCGAGGATGGACTAGCAACCGGCGAGAAATCAGAAATATTGCGTTTGCTTCGTGTTCCTCGCGGCCGGAGGAAGAGGTGAGGTAAGCCTTGGAGCCTTTGACTTTTGAGGTTGGAGCATATGCTACATTCCATAGTTTTGGATCTATTTATTTTTATATATACAGTAATAATTAATTAGTATGGCAGACACCTACACTCGTACTTACTATTTCCAAGTTTCCAGGGGCGGACTGACCTGGTTTCAGGGGTTTTCATTTTCGGTAGAAAATAAATACAGTGCATAGTAGGTATATTACACATATATAGAGAAGTGTTAAATAGTACTCAAGTGTTTTTTGTGGTTGTAGGTACTTAGATTTCTGATCTTTGGATGTACGTGAAGATCCGTACGGATTCCTCCCCCTCCAAAGAGAGGACCATTGGATCTTTAATCTAACGGTCACAAATCCGAGTGCTCACAGCTATAAAAAGTACTTGAGTGCTCTCTAGACACCACCACCATATATATATATATATATATATATATATATATATATATATATATATATATCCTTTTTTACTCCCAGGTGTAATTACTCCCGATATCATATCTCATAAAGTAGGGAGCATTTCACGCAACAGAGTGTATATACGTGCAGTATATGAATATATGAGATCATCTAGGTGGTATGTATATTTTTTTAACATACTTATTTTTATGTACAGATATAGAGGTATTAGAAAAATATGCCAAAAACTATATGCTCAGTTTCGCCTTCACGCAGTGCTCGAGCGTGGACGACGGAGGTCGACGACAAGAAGAGGCCGTGATGGTGCTCCAGCAAATGGAGGACTTCGGTGGTGCTCGAGTTTGGTGGAGGGACAGGCGAGGTTGGCGACGGTATAGGGAAGCTCTTGGCGTCAATAGCGGTCTGAGAGGAGCCCTAGAGTGGTGGGAATTGCTCGGCGGTCTCGAACTAATGGCGCATGGCGTGAAGAGACTCAGGGGCTTGGCAGGCAAGATTGAACGAGGGCTTTGGTGTGTGGAAAGGCAAGGATACTTAGAGGGGTATTTATAGCCTAGGGGAGGGCACACTAGCACAATAATCTCTCGCCAAAATAACGGCGGCCCCGAATTCGAGTGAGGGGTTAAGGGAGGGAGGAGGTGCATGGAGGGGAAATGGTTTCAGGATTCATGCAATTCGCAATCGGGCAAAGATTTTTCTTTTTGCACGTGCGGCTGAAAATGAAGGGAGTGATGAAATCGGGACGACTCAACTGCCATGGTGGCTGTGCGAAGAGAGAAGAGAAGCGGAAGGAGGGAGATGACATGTGGTGTCCATTTGGTAGAGAGAGAGAGGGCTGATAGGGCAGGCCTACGTGGCAGTGAAAGAAGGCGCACGCGGGAGGGAAACAGGCTAGCGCGGTGATAGGCCGTGTGGGCTGAGCCGTGCGCGAAGAAAAAAAATGGTGGGCCAAGTGGAGAAAATGGAAGTGGGCTGGAAGAAGGAATGGGTTTTCGGCTCAAGGACTTTAGGGATATTTAAGCACATTTTCGAATTAAGTAAAAGCTGAGAAATTCAATAAAAAATAGAAAACAATAGAGAGTCAAAAATTCCGGAAAAGTTCTCAAAAATACTATGAAACATGGGGAATACAAGGAAAATAAAATAACTACTATTGGGCTGCAAATAAATTCATGGAGTCCCTTTTTTCTAGCTCTAGGCCTAAATAAAAAGAAAAGGAAAAGATAATCCAGAAAATTCCAAATAACTTAGATAAAATAAAAACTAAAATTTTGGGGTGTTACATTACAATAAAGAGAAAATTACATTATAGATATCTAAGCTTATGATGTTGTACCATTTTACTTCGAGAACTTGCGTTTTACTTTCTTTGCTACCTAAATTTGTCCCTATTTACACCGTAGGCCATTTCCTCCATTTGCTTATGGAACTAGCTGAGCTGGCGCACAGGTGGCACAGAGGGATGGTTTATTGCATTCATATGGGGCATGGTACTAGTATCAGCAAACAGATTTCTTTCTTTAATTTGTGTGGTGTGAGTCTGGGCGCCTGGCTTGCCTTCATCTGCTCGGCCAAGATCATGTGCCCCTACGATCATCTGCTCGGCCAAGATCATGTGCCCCTACGATGAGTACAGTTGCCGGATGTGCCCCTACGATGAGTACAGTTGCCGGAGCTACGTCACGTACCACGAGCACGAGGTTGAGGACCACCGGAGCGCGTGCCCTGCTCTAGCTCGAAGCCTGACTGCTACTTCGCGGGCTTGCTTCAGATCACATTCACATCCAGCCATGAAATTAAACTTGGTCCAGGAGCGCCGCCGTTGTTCCGACGAAGCCGAAGGCGAAGTCCAGGAAGAAGCACGGTGCGTGTGGGCACGCGTTGTTGTTCTTGTAGTAGGCCATGTTCTCGGCGCATCCATGCGTGGCGCAGGAGCAGGGAACAAGAATAAAATTGACGATGTGCTCCATGCCGGAGCAGCGCTCGAAGGGCGCCGTTCTTGAGCACACGTGGCACTTGTTGTTCTTGAGGGGGGAAGAGGAGCTCAGGAAGGGGATGGGAAATTGCGTGACAACGGGAAGAAGCAACATGATGGGGGGATGGTCAATAAGTAGTGGATTTCCTGATACGCAGAGCCATGCGTGCATGCAGGTAGGGGTGAAAACGGATCGGATACGGACGGATAATGTCTCTACCATATTTGTTTTCATATTTTTTTCGAATACGGATACGAATACGGATAACTCGAATACGAATACGAATACGAATAATATCGAATACAGATACGGATCGAATACGAATCGAAACGAATACGGTTACGAATATTTATCGGAACAGGAAAACCCCTTAAACTATATATCCAAAATTAACAAAAATATGTAAATAGTTTGTAACATCCTGATTTTCTGAAGTTTATAAAGCCCTATTTATAAAAATAAATTTTCTGGAATTAAATCAAGCTTAAAATAAATTTTTAAAATTTAAAATAATTTAATATAATTAAATTAAACTTTAACATGAGCTAAAAATATTTTATTTGTGTTCCTCAGGTCTCATGGATTTTTCTGATATTTTTGGTGAATTTTTGGGATTTAATTGCTATTTTCTAGAGCCTTTTGGATTTTATTTGGATTTTAGAAATAAGAAAATGGGGAGATTCTAGAAAATCCGGATATCCGATTTCATTTTATCCGGATTATCCGTATCCGTATCCGTATTCGACGGATACTAGGCTTATCGTATCCGTATCCGTATCCGATAAAAAAATCCGTATCCGTATCCGATCCGAGAATTATCCGAAAAAAATCCGATCCGACACAATCCGTATCCGTATTCGTCCGGATCGATCGGAAACTATCCGATCCGTTTTCACCCCTACATGCAGGACAGGACAAATGTATATACTATGAACTATGACGCGGTATTTATGTCCATCTGGACTCACATGGCATATCGGATACATAAGACTCATGACTGATCATTTGGGCATTGTAGGGAGAACGAAAATACAAGTTGAAGAACAGAAGTATTCATACCCAGCCTTCGTGAAAGATCCAACTAAGAGGGTACTTCCAAGTTTAGATTATAACACATTAAACACAACCCAGTAGAGTTCTACAAATAAAAAGTACATGTTTTATTTTAAAAGGTTGATTTATATACACGTATGCTCGGAGGCTTCCATGGTCCACAACAGTTAAATGCCAGGTCAACGCGCAGAAATCCCCAACAAGATATCTACTCCCTCCGATCACAAAAAATACCGTTTTGGACACCGATAAGGATTTCAAAATATAACCTTGATCACTAATTTCTATTACAATATAATTATAAAATTCAATAAAATTATAATATTATGATGGTACATTTCGAGGTAAATATACATAGATGATTTTCACATATTCAATCAAAATATTTAAAATATATATATAGACAACCAAAGTTAAAAAGTTTGATTATACGTTTTGATTCTTGTGACCGGAAGGAGTACACGATATATGAATTCCATAGTCAACTAATGATGGAATTGATCTAGCAGATAAGCAGCTAGGCAACGTGCTTATATTGCAAATTTCTATATTGTAAGCCAGGTGATAAAATTCTTTCAACTAGCTAGTTTTGACTTTCCATACGACATTTAAACTTGCATCAAATTAAAATCATATACTAACTGAATTGATTCCATTCTCCAACTTATTTATTTCAGCTTCCAAGCTGTTCATGTTCCAAAAACTTTGACAGCAAAAACTTTGACAGGGAAAACATACGGATTCATCTATCAAATAAGCAAATTAATACACAGGTGTAGTTGCAACATTACATACGTTACTGCATTTTCCAACCATGTTCCAAATCGACAAATACTTTTGATTCTTGAGTAATGGATATAGGTTTGTTGTCCAGACCACGGTTGATTTTCAGTAGCAAGGTGATATGTAAATACCTCACATGAACGAAATCTCAGGGGAGCCAAAAACCATCACACATTCACATCAGCCACGTAGCAAGAGGTGGTTTAAGAGTAAATATTTACATTTTTTACATATATGTATGTAAGGTAGAAGGATTCTACCACTATATTACAAGCCCATAACGATACACGTTCCCAATGCTATCTAGCTATGCTGAGGCAAATTGTATCAACAACATATGCAGGAGACAACAACGTAACAGGAGGAACTATAGCTGCCTGAATGATTATAAAGAATATTTCAAATAAAGGAAGGGAATTTGTAGGATGAAGTTGAATGAGTAAGAGTGGAAATTTTTTAAAAATAGTGTTTTCTCAATTTCTGGAGTAATACTATTGCTGCACACTCAGGCTTCAAGAAGTATGATTTAAAAGGCTTATTCCATGTCGGAAAAAAATAATAGCAAAGCAAAGAAACAGCTTCATAGCCAGAGAGCTAACTTATCTCTTCAGGGATGTGCATGCCGAAGCCACGTTTCTTCTTCTCAATTCTGATGAATTGAAATTTGAAATGGTTAGTATATGAAAAAAAAACACATTTTAAGAAGTTTTTTTTAAATAAGGGGTTCCCCCTCACGTATTTCATTTAGAGAAACCCGCACAAACTAAACTAAAACTCATAGTACTACGTGCGCGGGCAACAAGAGCACCACAGTTCTAGAAACACATTTTAAGGAAGCTGATCAAGATACTCTTGCTGATAAAGCATTTTTAAAATTTAAATACATGGTACTCAGAGTTGAGACAAGGAAGCGATAGCTAAAAGCAATAAGTATTAGTAACTGAAAGCTTGCATAATTCTGTTAAGGATAGAATAGATTAGGGCTTTTATTTGTTTCCTAATATGCTGTTTCCTATTATGCTGTGTTGTATTCCTTTTGTACATCCCCTTGTACCTCTATATATATTGCCCCTTAGGCCTCATGAATAGATACAAGCACTATTCATAACATGGTATCAGAGCCTAGGGTTTGTCATACCTAGGACCGTGCTCGTCTCCATCTGCGCGGCGGCGCGCCGCCGCCTCCGCGCGCCGCTCTTCCACGCGGGACGCCCCCGCTCGCGCGCCGCGCGACGCCGTCCGCCGCTCCTCTCCGCGCGCGCCGCTTCCACGCGCGGACGCGCGCGCCGCCGCTTCGCCTCGCTCGCTCCTCCGACGCCGCGGCGCGCCTTCGCGCGCGCGCTGCGCGTCTCCATCCGCCGGCCGCGCGCCGCCAACGCTCTGCTCGCTCCTCCGACGCCGCGGCCGCTCCGCGCGCGCGCCCCACGCGCGCCGCTTGCTCGCGCCGCGGCCGCCGCGCGGCGTCGGCCGCGCTGCGCGCGCCGGCGCGCGCGGCGCGCGCCGCGCGCGCGCGCCGCCGCCACGGTGCCGCCGCCGCCGCCTCCTCGCCTCCTCGCTTCGCGTGTGTGCGTGTGTGCGTGAGTGTGTTGCTAGCGGGCGAAGGCCCACTATTAGTTAGGGTTTCTGCCCAAAAAACGTCGATCTAACCGCCGCGCCGCTCGGCGCGCTGTTAGACTTTGTTGTATTGGTCGCCGCGCCGCCTAGCGCCGCCTACCAATGGGCACCGTTTCTCCTCATTTGCCGGTGGTCTTTGATGGTGTTAATTACACCGACTTCGTGTCTCACATGCGCATTCACATGCGTGGTTTACGCCTCGGGCGTCCTCTCGCGATGTCACCGCCCGCTTGCCCTATTCCTCCGACGGAGCCCACGCTGTTGCATTGCCCCGACGGTACCGACAAGATTGCTCACGAGGCCGCCGATTGTTGATGATGAAGCGCCTCGCCTACCAGAGGCTCGATTTCTACAAGGATCGTCGACCACCTACACTCGGTGGTGCGATGACGACGCCGAGCTCTTCTTTGTCTTCATCGCTAGTATCCAGCCTCAGTTCTCTTCTGAGGTTGTGGGACTCCTTCGTCTTTCCGGATGTGGACTCATATTCGTCGGCCGCTCACGAGCCCTCCGTGATGCCCTGCACTGTCCGTGGTTCGCCAAGAGCACTCTCTTCAGCAGGTGATGCTATCGTTGATGCCTTTACGCTCGAGCTCTGGCATCGGCGTCGCTTGGACTCTCTCCGCATCGCTGGCATGCGTTCTGTCCGTCTTTGCGCGGATATACGTCTTGACTTGGAGTTTCAGCGGTCTACGAGTTCCTTACTCGCCGCCCCGAGTTCGAGCAAAGGCGTGCTCGGCTTCTTGCACGCCACCTCGTGTCACTCTCGGAGGCTCTCCGAGATACGCGCAGAGGAGACTCGTCTCGAGTGGTGCTGGTGCGATGCCACTCCCCTCGTGCTCGCCGCCGTCTACCGCTACATCGCCTTCTTGGCCGGCCGCCACGGTGGTGGTGGCCGCCTTCTCGAGGTGGCCGTCCTCACTGCTCCTCTCGCGACAAGGCCGGCCACATTGAGTCGAGTGCTATAAGAAGAAGCGGCATCGCCACGCCGTTCTTCTTCTCGCACTAGTGCTTTACGCCGTCGTCGCATCGACCTCTTCGCAGCTTTCTCTCACCGAGCAAGAGATAGCCCGACTTCGACGCCGCTTGCCGCTTGTGTTCTCCTCGGATGAGTTCTCGCAGTTACGCTCATCGACTCTTGAGCAGCGAGAAACCACCCCTACACATCAGTACCTCCCGTGGATTCTTGATTCGGAGCATCTTTTCACATGACCCCGATTCTTCCACTCTGTCTTTTATTACACCTCTTGATTCTCCGCCGGTGTTCTTACTGCGATGGTACATCTCTTTCGTCTCTCAGTCGAGGATCTCTTAGCAACTCATCCTTTCATGTTCCTTCGTTGCTCATATTCCTCGCCTCACTATGCGACTTCTTTCTCTGGGATGATCAACGACCTTGGTTATCGTGTCATTCTCGACTCGACTCTTGTTGTGTTCGGGACCGCCACACGGAGCTCGGTTGGTTTCGCCCCGGCGCCGTGACTCACGGCGTCTCGGGAGCTTGACGGCTTCACCTTCCTTCCGCGCCACCATCGCGCCGCCTCTCCGCTTCGCCACTTCGTCACCGGCTCTTTTCAGCAGTGGCATCACCGTCTTGGTCATCTGTGTGGATCTCGTCTGTCATCCTTAGTTCGTCGTGGTCTTCGGGGTGCATCTCAGAGACGTGTCTTTAGACCTGTCTGTATGTAAGTTAGGTAAACAACTTCAGACTTCCTTATCCTCATAGTGAGTGCGTGTCTCGGCGTCCTTTTGATCTTGTTCATTCGGATGTTTGGGGTCGGCTCCCTTCGTTTGAAAGGGGTCATCGATATTATATCATATTTATAGATGATTTCTCTCGCCACACTTGGATATATTTCATGTCTTCCGTAGTGAGGTCTTGTCTATCTATAAACAATTTGCCACTATGATCCACACACGCTTCTCCACTCCTATTCGTGTATTTCGTGGTCGATTCTGTTTGGCGAGTACTCTCTCGTTACTGCGCAGTTTCCTTTTTGAGCGGGGACTCTCGCTTCGATTCTCTTGTCCCGGTGCTCATGCTCGAGAATGGTGTCGCCGAGCGCAAGCATCGTCACCTCCTTGAGACGGCTCGTACTCTGATGATCGCCGCCTCTACTCCACCTCACTTTTGGGCCGAGGTCGTTTCATCGCCACCTATCTCATCAACATCCAGCCCTCTTACGCTCTTCTGGTGCGATCCCCGTTGAGCGTCTCGTGGTCTTCTTCCCGACTACTCGCCCTTCATATGTTTGGTGCGTTTGCTACGTTCTCCTCGCCTCGCGAACGCACCAAACCGACCGCCACCGTTGAGTGTGTCTTTTGGGATCTGATCTTGAGCACAAGGGCTATCGGTGCTGGGATCCGGTTGGTCGAAGGATCCGGGTTTCTCGGGATGTGACTTTCGATGAGTCTCGTCCTTTCTACCCACGTCCTACCTCTCCTCCGACTTCCTCTGTGGAGTCTTTGTCTTTCTTGACCTTTCCAGATACACCTATATCTGTTTTGCCTTTATCCACCTGTTCCACTGAGCCTCCACATATTCCCCCTGTGGCATCTCCGCCGTTGTCACCGCCTACGCTGTCTCCTACGACTCCCCAGGCTCCTACCGCTACAGTACCTCCCCTTCTCTTTTACACTCGTCGACCCCGTATTGAGGATCCTCCTGATGAGCCATCTTCTCCTGATGTTCCGTCTTCTTCTGATGGTCCATCGTCCCCTGATGGGTCATCTTCTCCTCGCTACGCTCTCCGCGATCGCCGGCCGATTCGGCCTCCGCCGCTTTGCCTTTCTTTGCCTGGCGCAGCTACTCGTGAGCCTATCTCCTCACGGGATGTCGCATTTCACCCCGAGTGGCAGCTTGCCATGGCCGAGGAGATTGCTGCCCTCGAGCGTACTGGTACTTGGGATCTTGTTCCTTTGCCATCTCATTCTCGTCCCATCACGTGTAAGTGGGTCTATAAAATTAAGACTCGCTCTGATGGCTCTCTTGAGCGCTACAAGGCGCGTCTTGTTGCTCGTGGCTTCCAGCAGGAGTATGGCGTTGACTACGCCGAGACTTTTGCTCCGTGGCCCACATGACCACCGCTCGCACTCTTACGTCGGTGGCGTGCATTGCTCGCCATCGGTCTGCTTTCGGCTTGATGTCAAGAATGCCTTTCTTAATGGTGAGTTGCGTGAGGAGGTCTACATGCATCCGCCACCGGGTATTCTGCCTCGAGGGCATGGTCCGCCGCCTTCGCCGCTCGCTCTCTATGGCCTTAAGCAAGCCCTCGTGCTTGGTTTGAGCGCTTCTCCTCGTGGTCACTCGCTGCGGCTTTTCACCTAGTGATCATGATCCTGCGCTCTTTGTCCACACTTCGCCTCGTGGTGGACTCTTCTTCTTCGTATGTTGATGATATGATCATTACGGAGATGATTCGAGTACATTGCCTTTGTCAAGGCTCGTCTTAGTGAGCAATTCCTTATGTCGGATCTTGGTCCTCTCGGTTATTTTCTTGGGATTGAGGTTACTTCCACTCCGGATGGTTTCTTTATGTCCCAAGAGAAATATATTCAGATCTTCTTGATCGCGCTCTCTCACTCGATCAACAGATCGTTGAGACTCCCATGGAGCTCAATGTCCACCTCCGACCCTCGGATGGCGAGCCTCTTTCTGATCCGACTCGCTATCGTCACCTTGTTGGGAGTCTTGTTTATCTTGCTGTTACTCGTCCGGATATCACTTATCCTGTTCATATTCTGAGTCAGTTTGTTTCAGCTCCACTCGAGTCCACTCTGACCACCTTCTTCGAGTTCTCGCGATACCTTCGTGGGACTATCTCTCACCGTCTCTTCTTTCCACGCCCGATTCGTTCTGACTTGAGCCTATTCGGATGCTACTTGGGCCAGCGATCCCTCTGATCGCCGGTCTCTCTCTGCCTACTGTGTTTTTCTTGGTGGTTCTCTTATTGCCTGGAAGACGAAGAAACAGACTGCAGTGTCCCGTTCGAGTGCAGAGGCCGAGTTGCGAGCTATGGCTCTCTTGATGCAGAGATTACTTGGCTACGGTGGTTACTTGAGGATTTTGGTGTTTCTGTCACTACACCGACTCCTCTCTTGTCGACAAAGACAAAGCTATCAGTATTGCTCGTGATCCTGTGAAGCATGAGCTCACCAAGCATATTGGTGTTGATGCTTCTTTCATGAGGTCTTGTGTGCAAGATCAGGTGATTACTCTTCAGTATATGCCTTCGGAGCTTCAGATAGCGGATTTCTTCACGAAGGCCTAGACTCGAGTACAGCACAGCTTTTACCTCTCCAAACTCAGTGTTGTTGATCCACCATGAGTTTGAGGGGGGGTGTTAAGGATAGAATAGATTAGGGCTTTTATTTGTTTCCTAATATGCTGTTTCCTATTATGCTGTGTTGTATTCCTTTTGTACATCCCCTTGTACCTTTATATATATTGCCCCTTGGGCCTCATGAATAGATACAAGCACTATTCATAACAAATTCCACCCGAGGAACAAAGTGATGATCTTGCACAAGGTCATCTGAGTAACTTATAATCCTTCCATGTAGAAAGAGACTACCGACAAGTAAAAGATTTAAAATAGCCATAGCAAGATCAAAATAGTCAAAGGAGAAGGTGATGCAGACTTAGAACAATAGAAATAAGTCATAACCACACTGATTTTGACCTATTAGGTGATTCATCCCAAATAATGAACCCCATGGGATAATTATGCCATTAGATGACTTTATGCACTAAAGGAGAGGTCTGGCCAGATGTACTCATCATGTTGCTCTGGCACATATGGATAGGGCGCAACTGCCTCATTTTCGACGTCTTCAAGGACAACAGGCCTGTCCTCTGTGCCAGTGTTCAAGACCTGGGAACTGTGGCGGCATTGCTTCCGGAGCCAGTGACCAAACGGCTCTCTCTATTTGGAGAGATGCCCTGCTGGCATCTCTCCCCCTCCCCTGATTAGCAAATAAATTTACACCCCCCCTCCGGCCCCATCCTTTCTTAAGAGCTTTCTCTTTGTACGTAGAATGAGTCAGTTTAAGTGCAATAGAGGAGTTAACCGGTGGGGATCCCCCCTCTCAAAAAAAGAACTAAAGGAGAGGATGATGCAGAGATTCCTATGCTGAATGTCTACTTTCAACCTCACTGGCTTTAAAATCAGATTTCTTTAAATGCAGATGACTAATGAAAAGGCAATTTCACCTAAGATATTGTGCCATTAGATGTCGGGACACCAGAAATTATTTCACCTAAGATATTGTGCTGGTTCAAATTGAATTACAGAAGATTCATTTTTATACAAAGGTAGAAAACAATACATATAACTCACTGTTTCCTGAGGTGACACAGTCTGTAAAGGAACTTACGTAGGAGCAAGCTTTCCAAGATTGCGTAATTTCTTGCCGGATGTTTCATCGATCACATTTCCTGAGATCTCAACAGAATATGATTTTCCAGATATACGTGGGAGACCTCTCCCTACAAGCAAATCAAAATCTTTCTGATGAAGTTCTCTGCCATTGACACAAACTCCAGTACCCCCAGCAGCACAGTTCTTGGGCATTGAATAATTGAATTCTTTTATAAATGGCTGCAAAATGGAAGTTCTGTCATGCCACGCAAACATAAAGTTCTAGGCGAACCATTACAGGGAAAAGACTCATCTTACAGGGATAATGCCGCTACACTCGCGCCCCATGACACCCCAAAATCCAGCACGGTAGTCATACCTGAATTATAAAATACAGAAAACAGTATGTTGCCTTGCTTTAAAGAAATTCCCATTGCCCTGTGACTTAAAGTTACTTATCTCTGTGCCGAAGATCCAACATAATTGCTTTGAAAAATAAATTAGCTAGATGATATGCTCCACAGACTATTTTGTTTAACCATCCACAGACTAATTTTACAATCCTACCTTTGTGCATTCTTGTCAAAGTATACTCATCAGATTTTAAAACTGCAGCTGCTTAAAGGCAGACCAATGATTTGTCGAGCATGCCATCTGAGTACGTCTAAGAATTTGGATGACACAAGTGTGGAGATGAGATAAAACAAATTGTACTTCATACCATGCCATTACATTTAACAATAGCTAGCAATTGCATAACAAAAATAAAATGTTCTCATGATTGCTGACAAATAGTAATAATTTTCTATATTAATGAGGTCCAAAGGAATAAATGAGACCTTGACCTATAAAGTCAACATAAAGTCTATTTTAGGAGTTAGGACAGGCATGAAAGTTGTATGGTGTGTAAATTTGAGCAAATAACATTTGATGGGAGCAATCGGCAATGAAAACAGGGTATTGGTGAACAAGAATCTCCCAAATCTCTCAAAGAATGCACAAACTGTTCTAGTGATCATCTCAAGCTGAAGTAGCCGATTTGGTCAACAAAAGGCAAAAGCAAAGTCTTCTTTCTTTTTTAATAGACTAAGAAAAGCAAGATAAACATCAGGCATACAGGTATGCAATGAAAACCAGTATGATCACAGACTCACAGTGGAGCAATATATTCCATCATGATTTCCACTGTTAAACTAGCTTTCTTCTGAAAGATAGTACAAATCATTTTTTTTGTCTCGTTAATGTGGCATCCTTTAGATGAGATTTCATAGGTTTGTATGCTCTGAGCGGATGATGCTGAAGTAACAATGACCAGGGCCAACAGGGTATACATCATATGCTAGGCAAATACAGCAATCTATAACACATTCCAAAGAAATTGTGATTAAATGACTTACCAATATGAACCAGGGCCAACAGGACCAGCTTTCTTCTCAGCCTTCCGTAGAGCACGTTCAGAGATGGGATGACCGTTGATTGAAACCTTAACACTGTCCACAGACTGATTGAATAAAGAAAGGTCCTTGAAACCTTTCTTTAAAAAACCAGCAAAAAAAGATGAATCCCCACTCTTACCAGCTGAAGACTGAATTTCATCTAGCTCAGCCTCTGAAGAAATAAAAGAACTAGTATTTGTGTGCTCATTGACTGACGACTCATTCTTGTCTGGTGCATTGGCATTTTCACAATTTGAGGACAACAAATTACAATTGTCACCCTCCATGTTCTCTTGTTCACATCTCTTAGTTGTGCTTTCAAGTCCATTGCTACTATCTTCTTTTTTGCATTTGCCATATCTGTTATTAATGCCTTGAGCTTCAAAGCTGTAGTCATCTTGTTTGCCCTTTTCTTCATACTTTTTGCTCATACCTTCATCTCCAAGACTGCTTCTATCATCATTAGTGGCCTTCTGTTTGTATTTGTTACCCATGCTTCCATCTTCACGACAGCCAGCATTACATTGTTTATGTTTTTGTTGTTCATATGCTTTGTTAATGGTTTCTTGTCCGAATCCATCCTTTTGACCTTCTTTGCTCTTTTGTTCACTTTTCATATCAATCCTTTCTTCCACTTGACTGCCTGCATCTCCTTGACATAATATATCTTTTGGACTATCTGCAAATCTAGACCTGCTGGCAGATCCTGATTTTAACTGAATGCTCCTGTTTGACCGGCATTCTTTATCTGTCCTATCAAAACTTGCAGTAGAAGACAATGATATATTGTCAGCAAAATCCTTGTTCTGTCGCTGGCTGCCATGTGCTTGCAGCTTACTGAAACTAGAATTGTCATCATCCTGATGTTGATACCACCCAAAGCTTTGGGGAACCCGGCGATTGGAAGTTCTCACACTTTTTGGTACAGGGAAAGTCGATGATGGGATCAACGGATGAACTTTAACTTCCTTAAGCTTGAAAGTAATAGCCTCTGAGCAGGAACCACACTGAACATGATTCTGCTTCCATGTTGTGCATTTCCCCGAAGGCAGCTGCAGCAGCTGGCTACAAGAGCTGCACACAACGAAAGGCGCGGCACCCTTTATCGGCCAACAAAAACTCTCTGCCTTCTTCCTAAAATACCCCACCCTCCTCTTTGGCATGGAAAGGTGCGAGTACAGCGACGAAGCCACAGACCTCTCGTCATACTCCAATGAGATTGACGGGGACCTGTCGAACAGGTAGGACCCCTGCGGCCCTGCAAAGTACCTCGCCATCGGAATGTGCTCCTCCTGCACCACGGCCCGCTGGCCGCACTGCGCACACTGGCACGTGCTCTGATGGGAATTCCCCTGACCGTACCCATAATTCTCCCACTGCCCCTCCGGGCGTTGCCGGAACCGCCCACTCGATTGCCTTGAATACCTGTCGTCACACACAGAGCGATGCAATTGGTCATACGAACTCGGCGGCAGGCCATGCCCGTACTGGCCCGCGTAACGCGAGCGGTAGTACTCCGGCGCACGGCCTGGCGGCGGCGGCTCGTCGTGCGATGGGCGCAGCGAGATCGCGCGGCCGCTTATGCGGTGGCGCTCCACCCGCGGCTGCCCCGCAATCTCGCAGGACCTGGTGACCTGATCCCGTATCTCGTCGAGCTTCCGGAGCAGCTCCACGGGGTCCTGCTTGAGCGCGTTCCAAGCCACCGCGCCGCTCGGATCGCTGCATTGCCCGTAATCTCCTGGCTCCGAAACCCTAGCTCTTCGCCTGTACTTCATCTCCTTCGGTTCGCTCCCCATGGCACCTCCCGAGGCCGGATTCCCCCCCTTCGCCGAATCGACAAACCTGCGGAGAACCGTGAATAAGCGGTGTCAAATTCGTCGAGGCCGGAAGCGAAAATGGAAGAAATCGAGGTGGATCAGAGTGATCTAAGGGGTGAGATGCCAGGTTTTTGGAGGCCGGGAGAGGAAGACGAGGTGGCGGCGACGGATACCTCAACGCGGAGAGCCCGCCGCGCCGGCGGCGGCGCAGGAGCTACGTAGCGGGAATGCGGAGGCGCCGCAGGTTCTCCGTTAGGGTTTGGCGTGGAGGAAGCGGTGGCTCGTGGGGTTCGCCATTGGCGAGGGCAGCGTAGCAGTGCGGTGGTAGTGGCGGCCGTGTGCCGCGGCGAGGAGGACGACGAGGGAGTGAAATGGAAGAGTGCTTATGTAGCCGGTTGGACTGTGAGGGACCGGTTTGTAATTTGCTACTAGCCCGGGGGCTTGCGCGCGATAGAGTTTGGCGGAACCGCGGGTTTCGGTTGGGGTGACCTGGCTGACGTGGAGGAGGGTGTCCAGCTGGTGTGATTTGGCTTTGCTAATGCTACGCGCAATGCTATTTATTTAAGTACTATTGTCAAAAATAACAGGGATTAGTAGGAGTACAAGGAGCATAATTAATTCGATTTCAAGGCCGACATGGGCTCCTGGAATGTTCAACCTGCACATCTGCATTGCACACACGTTTGAAACGAAGTTTTTCTTCTTACAAGTAGTACAGGAATTACTCCGTTTCTTCTGAAATTGCATCCATCCCTGAGCTTTACGCTTTCGGTTATTCGGTATCAACCTCGAATGGACCCCATTTATCTAAGAAAACTACTCTGTTTCTTACGAAATTACCGAGAAATCACTACTCTGTTTCTATTTGCTTTTGGTTTTTGCTTTTTTGTCTTCTATTTGCTTTTGGTCGATATCTAAGGAAACAAAAGATATCGATCGTAGTAGTAATAATAATAATAATAATAATAATAATAATAATAATAATAATAATAATAATAAGAAGGCCCAAATAATTGGATGCGACGGCCGGCGACTTAAGGGCTGCATGTGTTGTGTTTCCTAAGGATGGTATATTCTGCAATAGAAATTTGCGTGTCAAGGGGCTGCCCCAAGTAAGCGCGGCACTAAACAGTGGTTAGTGTACATTAACAACTGAGCTCTCGCGGACCTCATTTTTATAGTGAGATGTATTATCGTTTCAATAATACTAGCTAGCATCAGTAGTCAGTAGTATAATTCAAGCAATCGTTTTGTCAACGACAAACCGGACGAATATATGGCCCTAACATGTGGTTCGTTTTCTCTATTTGTTTGTTTAATAGAATTGTCAGATTAAGCTTTCAAAAGAAAAAGGATTTGTCAGATTATTCCATCTGTATTTGATGGATGTCTGCCGGAAACGAAGTCGTCGGCTATTCAGTACAGGACGTTTTAGTCTTCAACGAGAATTGACGAGAGCCGGAGCACAGCATAAAAAAATGGACAAGAGATCCAAAACTGTACTTGTGCTACCAAACATGCATGAAACTCATGTATTACTCTGGAGCATACATGCACGATGAACCTGTACTTACATGATTTTCTAAACAAAAAAAAAAAGAATAAAGAACTGTATTTTCCCTGTGTAAGTGTTCCATTGTACTATATACTTCCAAATGGTTTGCATATTTCCTCGTGAACTTTATCTGATGGGAAATTAAGCTTTATGAACAAACAAAAAGTACTGACTCAAAGAGTAGAGGTGCAAGTGTGTGTCGTGTCATGCCTGATGAGAAACAGCGAAGCAACGCACCAAACTCTGGGAAGCGAGGCCAGAAGGAAACAAGCCCGAAGTAATTAACTGGTACCTAACCCGTCATCAACCACTGACAGCCCAAAAAGAGGCGGATGCCACGCGAGATTCTTCGCCCTGTCCAACTCCAAAGTCGCACTTTACTTGTTGTTTTTTTCTAAATAATCTATTTTTATCTAAAAATACAAAAATATACGTGTAATTCTATTATTTACAAAATTAGTCTCCTATTGCTGAATGGTTAGACAACTGGAATCTGTCACCCAACCGTTAGGCAATAATAATGCAGTTACCTAACCATTGAGCACCATCAATACAATCGCCGAATAGTTAGACGACAGGCTTCAGTCGCTGAACGGTTAGGCTACTAGATGGATTATATAAGAACTCGCAGATAGCCGCCCTCTCCCCGCCGATCTAGAAGAGGAAAGAAAGGGAAAGGAAAATGAGAGGGAGAAGAAGAGGAGGGAAGATTCGTCTGTGAGATAATTTTTTTTATCTTTTATTATATTTTTGTAGTAAGTATATATTTTGTTTAGTATAGATAATAGTATAAGTAACACACGTAGAAACTTGAAGCTTATGTTTAAAAATATGAAACTTGTTGGAAATTGGTCTTAAATTTTTTTTGGAATCTTCTAGAAACTTCTAGATATAAAGTGAAACTCACTGTAACTCAAAATTTTTTCAAATATTTTCGGCGAAACTTGATGAAACTTATTGTAATGTGTTAAAATGTTATGAAACTTTGCTATATCGTTGAAAGTGCATCCAACAGTATACCGTTGGCTAGCTGCTCCCTTTCTATTTGTGGTGCGTGCTAGGATCGTTCGGTTTGGGTTTTCGATTGTCTTGTTTGTCAATCGCCACATCTTGATTTCGATTTACCAAGGGTTTTACTAGTTTCGATAATACAAACTCAAACCTGGGCGGACTGGACGATAACCGGGCCGTGCACAAAAACTTGTACGGCCCAAAAGCACGGGATCCCAATATCCAGGAGACCGGGTTGGGCCTCGTTCGTTTTCCGTTTTGCCGGTCGTCCTTTTTCCTTTACGGAGTAAACTTTTAGTTTCTCTCTCTCGGGAAAAAAAAAACCCTTGCCATGGATGGTCAGTTTGCCATGGTTTTAAAAAGAAATCAACAGTTAAATTATATATGGTTTGTCCTCTCTCAGAATTTCAATGGCAGGAACAAGTCACACCTCTCGTCTTCCTCCTACGCGCGCTGCCGCTGCTCCAAAGCACCATCGACCAGGCAGCAGCAGTGTGCATGCATGTGAGTTCAGCCGATCCGGCACGGCGCGCACGTACGTGACACTTCGCCGACGGAACATGTACACAGATAACCATCCCTTTGCCGATCCAGAGAATTATCACGGGCGGCAGCTTATAAATCCTGACCCATGCATCGCATGTCGAAAAGCAAAGGGAGAAAAAGGAAGAGATGGTCCGTGATCCGTGACGCGTTCTAGGGAGGAAGACGGAGCAAAAGCAGGGGCGGGCGGCGCCGCGCATGTGAAGAAAATAACTCACCGGCCGGGCCGAGCTGGCTCTGGAGGTGGCGCGCGGTCGAATTCATCATCCTCCCGAGCTAGCCGCCCCGTCGACCGTCTCCGCGTACGCCTCCTCCTCCTCTTAATTAATGCGCGCTCAAGAGCCAAGAGGCTCCTCGTCCATACATACGCAAAGCCGGCCTCGTCGATCGTCTCTTCCTCCTCCCCTCCTTGCCCAGTGCTGCTGCTGCAAACCCTCACAAGCTTTCCTTGGTCTGCACGCACACGTACGGTGTGCATGCATGTGTCCGTCGTGAGTCCATCAAAGCTAGAGCCATCTTTATGAATTTGATCTGATCATGGACAAAGAGGTACATCGTACTTGCATGATTGAAAGGATCGACGTTCTAGCTTGCCATGTTCAGTTTGCAGATTAAGTGTTTGGTTATGTGCTTAGCATCTCTTGTTTTCAATGATCATAGCATGCAAGTCACCAGCAGCTGGATAGCTTTGCGCCGTTGGACCGGGCGCCGGAGGAGCCCGGCGGCCGCGTCGCGGCAGCCGAGATGGTCGATTACATGCTGAGCCAGCCGCCGCCTCCGGGGCCGCAGAGCCAGGTGTCCTTCGACAAGCTCAGCTTCTCCGACGTGATGCAGTTCGCCGATTTCGGCCCCAAGCTCGCTCTCAACCAGCCGGCGCCGTCTGCCGACCACGACGACGTGGACGACGACGACGACGATAGCTACTTCCTCAGGTTCCACTCCCTGCCGTCACTCCCCGCCGCCCCTCCCCGCGGTGGCGCCCATCATGTAGAGCAGGAGGGCAGCAAGACGACGGTCGACGGTGGCGCGCACGACGTCGGCGGCGTGTCCGAGTGCACGACTCTGGTCCAGCAGCCTGACGGCGGCGGTCGTACGGATCAGAAGGCCGGGGATCCGGGGAAGAGCGGGCGGCGGAAGCGGCCGCGGACGATCAAGACGAGCGAGGAGGTGGAGAGCCAGCGGATGACGCACATCGCCGTGGAGCGCAACCGCCGCCGGCAGATGAACGAGTACCTCAGGGTCCTCAGGTCACTCATGCCAGGATCCTATGTCCAAAGGGTACCTACATATCTCACGTCGCTCGCTACACAGTATAATATGATTTGGACTAGATGTCTAGATCATTCATTCATATGAAAAAAAAGTATATGAATTGCTATACGTCATGCGAATGATTGTTTTTGACCTTTTCTTTCTATCGAACATGAATTCCATAGTTATGGAACGAAAATTTTCAAGTCAAGGAGGAGGGGCAATTTCAGACAAGACAAATTCAAACAACAAAATGACAATTCATTTAGGGTTAGGGTTAGGATTCACTAACCTTCTCCAACGACGACGAGCAATGAAGGCGGAGGGATCTCTCGCGATAACCGATGTTAGGGTTAGGGTTCGTTAGGATTTAGAGTGAGAACGGGGTGACAAGAGCACCAGTGATGGGGGGCGATGGTGGCAGGGAGACGAGACGGGGTTGGTGGGTGGGGCGACTAGTGCGGGGTGGCGAGAGGCGATCGAGATGATGAATCCAATGGCGGTGAGCCGCCGAAAATGAGGAAGAAGTGGCGGTAGCGGTAGGGGAGGTGGAAGCGGGGTGGAAGAGGAGGGTGCAGGCGGGGAAGGAAGCCGTGGGGCGAGCCTTGTAGGCGTCGAGGCGGCGGGGCGACGGCATGTGGGGTAGCAGCGGGGATGGGTGGAGGTGTTCTGTGTTGTGGCGGCATGGTGGGAAAGACAGGTTGACGAGGTTAAGAAATCTGATTGATTTTAACCTAAAAAACAGTCTAATTAATCTGAACGATGGATAAACAAACTTCTATTGTGACGCGCTACACGTTGACTAAAAATGTATGGCAGAACATACAACCGTTGTATGTATAGCATAGCAAACTCGTGATCTGTTGTAACTTGTAAGAGTCGTCGTGCTGTGCTTTGTACAATCAACACATACATGCTAGCTAGTGTCTTACATGAAAAAAAATGTAATTACAGTAAAGAATAGATATGGACACAGTTAAATTTCCTATAGACGAGTATACCATTGCCTACTAGCTATAACCAATACACAGTACTGTAGCTTACTGGCACGTACTTACGCTGCAGGGAGACCAAGCATCCATCATAGGAGGCGCCATAGAGTTCATAAGGGAGCTAGAGCAGCTGATCCAGTGTTTGGAGTCGCAGAAGCGGCGCCGCCTGTACGGCGGGTCCGGCGACACGCCACGGCAGGTCGCCGACGCGGCCAGGGCGCCGCACCAGGGGCAGACGCCGTCGTTCTACCCGCCGAGCCTCCCGTTCCCCTCAGCGTCCGGCGGCGGCAGCGACGGCGCCGCTGGCAAGATTCTGGACCTCGACGCGGCCGGTGCCGACGGTGGAGGGCTCCGGGAGGACGTGGCGGAGAACAAGTCGTGCCTGGCGGACATCGAGGCGCGGGTGCTGGGCGTGGACGCCATTATCAAGATCCTGTCCCGCCGCCGGCCCGGTCAGCTGATCAAGATCATCGCCGCGCTCGAGGACATGCAGATGTCCATCCTCCACACCAACATCACCACCATCGAGCAGACCGTCCTCTACTCCTTCAACGTGAAGGTATACTACTGATACTAAACGCACATCACGTTGTGAATGTGTGTTCGTGCATGCATATGTATATACAGAGTGCGGCCCTAGTATAAACTGATCACTCGAATTGCTGCATATACGGTAGATCGCCGGCGAGGCAAGATTCTCGGCGGAGGACATCGCCGGCGCGGTCCACCAGATCCTCAGCTTCATCGACGTCAACTACGCGTTATGATCCATGTCTCTGTATCAAGATTGTGAAAGGAGCTCCTGGTTAATGACCGGTTGATTGAACTGAGATGCTGTACGTTCGACATTCATGTGCCTATATTACACTACGTTTCGTTCGCTTCTATGTACGTAGACTGATTAGAGCAACCAAGACACTGCCATTATGTTGGTATGTTCAGTGACAGTATGTATGACTCATATGTGCTACAATTATTAGCTAAGTAAACAAGATGATTTGCCTTTGCCACCCTGTCAAATGCAGCTTTCTCCTGGATCTTTCCTCCTTTTTCATTTTCTAATCAATGTTTTTATGAGGGTGCAACCAATACGATTATAATGTATCTTCAGATGTTTCGAAACTAGAGGGCCACAAAGAGCGACTACAAAGTAAACGAAGCATGAATTATACAGGATTCAGATACAGTGAATTCCTCCATGTCTGAGGCACAAAAGGAACTGAACTAAGATATTCAGGTGTGTGTCTAGAAACACTGTAACCAGCCGGGGCAAAAATCTTATGGCTGGGTTTACTTTGGAGTATGCATGCAATTGCTATGCACAACATCAGAATTCAGAACACAGGCAGCAGTAGCATTACTTTTTCTGACACCCCTAACCACAACGATATGGCAATTTACATAGGCTTCTAGTCGCCACCAGCATAAGAAAAGTATCATCCCAAGAGACTAAAAACAAACGTTTTCTTCTTCAGGAGGCTAAAACAGAGCAGGAAAAGAGAGAGAAAAGGAAGGTAATTACATGCACCTACTAGCAGCAGCTTTTGTATCTATCAGAGATTATAGGCAGTACTGAAGTAATTATGGGTAACATTCCTACTCAGTATCTGCAAGACCTTGCTGTTGGATGGGTTCACGAACCGAGGAGTCTTGAACTGGCTCACCGCGCCACCAAGGCTCAGGAAGTGATCTAGAATCTCCTTGAAGGTTCCCTTTCTGAGGATCCGCAGCTCAAGAGGGCCAATGGTGTTGATCTTCCTTGAACCCATGTAGCCTGCATCGACAAAGGCTAGATCCAAGGCATTTGCGCAGCTGCGTAAGACCTCATCACTGGCATCGGAGCTCAGCTCCCAGAAGATCACATAGCGACCCAGATCACTTGACCTTTCCACGAAGCTTGCGAAATCCACAACTTCCAGCTTCTCCCCTTCCAAGAGCTTCGCCGCCGTCTCGACAGCCAACTGGAGGTCTTTCTCGGTGTTCTTGTCGATGTTGATGCTTAGCACTAGGCTTCTGCGGCAGATGAACTGGAGCTCAGGTGTTGAGTTATGGAATCTGGCTATCTTCACAACGTCTCCTAGTCTGTAACGATATAGACCTACAGCAGCATAGCCAAAAAAGGCATTGTAATAGTATTCAGAGATAATTGTTTATTTCTTCAGATACGTGATAAGTAAAATATATGTCATGAAAGGCAATGATTCAAACTGCTGCGCCTAAGGTTTACAACTTCGCGTGAAAGTTTGTCTGAAGTTGCTTGTGACAGATATGTACTAGCCTAGATAATAAAGGATGGAAATGTGATTGGTAAGTCTGGTATGGCTGATATAAAAGATTAGACAACATTGGCTAGCTAATACAGCTTGAAACTAATCCTAATGAGTAGGCAGCAATGAGTGCACCACAAACGTTGGCAATAATTAACACCCCCCCCCCCCCGCCGCTTAATACATAACCTTGATGTGTACACTGCAACTGTGTGCTTTTCTGTTCAAAAAGTGTCAAGCTCGCACAAAATTGACTAAGCGATATGTATTTTCATTGGAAATTATATATCACACGAACCACTAGATACTTCTAATAAATGTTACAAGGCAAGATATCTGACTCAGATGACAACAGCAGAAAACGAGCATATGATGAAACTCAATGGTTGTCCTTCGCTATATTTAACCCAGCGTAAATCCAAGATTCAGAATAAATAGATTAGAGAGAGAATCTACCTGCAAAGTTAGTTATTACAACTTCATAGAGTTTGCCGACCTCAACTTCAGTCAAGCCAACCGGCTCTGATTCTATGTAATGAATATAGGCACTGTTCTCCATCTCCTCCCCTTTTGGTTTCTCCAAGGGAATGAACTCAAAATAACCAATATGTGGGAGAACAGCATATGCCACCTGCTCAGGTGGTACTGTGGGGTCTATGTTAGAGCCAACCCATCCTTCAGATGCACCGTAGTCAGCACTTATCAGTGGCAAGTGCCCTGCATAATGCCTTAACTTCTTCAGATACGGCTCCATGGATCCTGTCATGATGCCATACACGTACTTTGCATTTGGCCACAGTGCTGGGATTACACCATACCAATTGCTCAAACCGACACACTTCTTGTAGATTGAGTCAGCAAGCTCAGGGTTGGGCTTCAGGATTTTTGAAACAGCTTCACGAATTGATGGTACTGTAACTTTCTCAGAGAGAACACCATGTCTTATATCAGCACACAGATCCTCCCAAACCTCCTCGAATGTTTGAAATGCATGCACTAGGCTGTGAGCAAATGTTGAGAACACAGAATAGACCTCGTCCGAGTGTATTAACCCACAGAGCAAGTGACAATATAAGGATTGGTGGGAGTCAGGGCCAAAGACAACTTCATCGGGACTGCAGCACTGAGACTGGATATCTTTCATTCCTTCCTTGTAACGTTGACTCCGGTACAAATTTGTTGTTGCAGTCGTAGCCAGGATGCCACCTTTTGTTTCAACTTGCTTGCTACCATAAACAAACTGCAGGGCTTTTCCTTTGCCAATAGGGTATTCACTGTAAACACAAAACAAAACAGTGTTAGGAAATTCTGGGATGTAGTGTAAGAAATTCACAAACCAAGTAACACTTCTATCACATACACATTACAGAAATCTACACAGAAAAGTAAAATTTATGCTGAACTTGATCAGCAAAGTTAGTCGCATATTCAGACATAGCAGCCATACTTGAGCATAATAACAAAATGAAGCTCCTCAGTCCTCACCGGTTCCTAAATGCGTACGAAGTACGGAATATTTGAAGTGTGGACTCAAGCAATTCATCGTTAAATGGCAGGAACTTGGGCTTTCCCTGTGTTGTACCAGAACTGGATGAAAACACAGAAAAACCAGGTTACAAACATCTACTTTCATAGACCATTAAGACAATACATTTTCAAGCGATGAGTACCTGAGGGAGAGGGAGGTGATGGGCTTTCCAGTGAGCACTGGTGAGCTATCACCATCAGCAACCCTCTGGATATAAGGATCAACATCGCTGTGCACACACAATGGGATGCAAGTTTTGAAGCTCTCGGCATCAGTCCTCCCTCCTAGCCCAAAGTGTTTCAGGTACTCAGCATCAGCATTCACCTCGAGGATCTTCTTCAGTGTATCTTGCTGCACTCGTCCAGCATCACGCGTTAACATCTCAAACTCGTCAATAGTCTCTTCACAGCTACAGACCGTCATTTGTACTGGTAGAATCCTGGCTTTATCACCTGATTTGGAAGAGGAATCACAGCAAATATCCATGAAGAAAGCTAGTGAATCTGTGAGCTACTTGTGGGAGGAGAGCTGAAGGCATTGCTGTGTAACAAAATTTAAACCAAATGCATGGAAATTAAAAGAGAGACACGTTAAAAGATTTTGCGATTTCTAACCACTAACGAGCTGGAAACCAACAACCGAGCAGTTGGGTTGGCATCAGAATGGTAAGAAATTACTGAAGGATGCAGGACTTTATTGCCGACAGAATAGCTGGCTAAAACACACTATCTTGCAATGAACTGCATAAATTGCATACCCAGATGACAAAGGGGAAGCGGCAGAAAGAACAAAACAATACTAGTGTATGGTATACCCACTAAAGCTAACAACCATGAAAAATTAGGCCACTTTACAAACCATCTGTGGAAACATTGACAGGAAAAAAACAGTCTTTACCTTCCGACACAACATTTACTAATGAAATCAATCAGAATCCCAACAAAGGAAGGCACTGATGCTCTTTTTTTTACCAGAAATTCCACTGACGCAAGAATTGCAACATAAGATATCTAAAAAGCTACACATACACAGACAGGAAATGGAGGCAGCTTGCTGAACTATCTACTGGTAGTCTTGCTACACTGGTTCTTTTTTTTCGAGAACACTCAAGAAGATTGCGTGTCATTCCATTAAGAAGAAAAAGAGAACAAAAGTTAGGGAGCTGAAAGCTGGATGACCCAAGCAATCAACCCTCAAGTACAGGAAGGAAGAGCAACTCCCAACTCAAAACACTGGTTCTTGATGCAAACTTTACCGATACAAACGGGAAAAGATCGAGTCCCCTTGAAAATCGAAAATAGCATTAAAGGTAGACTACAAGATTGAGTCCCCTTGAAAATCAAAATTAGCAGTAAAGGTAGACTATCATTAGCTTTTTATACAATTATTGTGTTAGTAATATGCCTTAGAGACAATTATGGAGATGATTATATTACTTCTATGTTTATGATCTTTTGAATAAATATTATTATATTTTTTGAATGAATTATTATTTATAAAGGTTAACAAATATGTGACTTGATGGAGTCCCTTATTTGTTATATGATATCATTTTAAAAGGATCCTAGCCGAATGTTACTGATCGGAACACTACTGACTTGCAGACCAGCATATGTATTGATTAATGACCATATTTCACTTGTCATAGATACAGAGATATCAAATCAATAATATGGACAAATAATATAGAATATGATGTTAGATTAACCCACCTTGAGATACTGTTGAGATTTTTATGACTTATGTATCATCAGTTGGTCTGAAACAATTATGATATATATAATCCTTATACATAAGATCAACCTAGTTTTCTGCATGTGTAATAGTGCACTTAAGGGTTGCCAAACGCTACATCGTAATTGAATAGTTATAAAGGAAGTTTTCAGGTATACTATAAAATATACAGAGGGAAGTGGCTAGTCGGATATGGGATATGCCCCTTCTACATAACAGGAGAGATATCCCTAGGTCCATCGATGTGATCAGATAAAGAAAGTGCACAGCCATGCCACGAGTGGTCAAAGAGTTGACCACATAAAGTTATCTATCATTAGATCGAAGAAAGATCGAACAATCTATGTATGATACGTTTCTCACCTGGAGTTCGATCAGATATTGTGAGGTAAAAAAAGAATACATAAACAGATCGATAGGTCCGACAGAATGTGAACTGCTAGTATTGAGTATACAAACTGGTCTGCGATCTGGTTATATGGGGATACAAATTGATTGTAACCATATACAATCTGGTCGTAAGGAGTTATGAGCTGATCGTGAGTGACTAAGACCTGATCATAGATCATATTGCCCAAGGTTCATCCTGATTGATATTTGTGTATATTTAGAGGTCGACATGTCCAGTTAGAGACTGCTACTAACCAATGATCGGGAAGGTATTTTCGAGTTACAACCAAGTATATATGAACCTATAGGGTCACACATTTAGCGGGTTGAAGCATTAAGGGTCCGGATTGATTCTGAGTGAGATACGATCTCTACTCGTATTAGATATGGATTTAGTCGAAGTCTCTATGTAAAGGGGTGCATGGGCTATGGGTTGCATGTGTCTGAGATACACCTATCAAAATCCTAGCCGCCATCTCTAATAGACCCTATCATACACGCTGGTGCTAACACATCGGCTCATGGTATTTCATCCCCGAACGTGTAAACTTCGGTAGGGGCGCTGATTGAGACGATCACGAGGAGGAAACGGTTGGCTCACGAAGATCAACTATTGCCCGTGGACGATCGACTACGTCCACTACATCGACACGTGTTACGTTAAACGAAGCTGCTTCAACTCTTCTTCCGGTATACTATGCGTTTAGTGGTAATGATCTATGATCTTTTACTCGCATAACTTCCTAAGTTTACGTAGTAGAAAATTTTAATTTACGCTAATATAGCATACCCCATATCACAACATACCGCTTACCATAACAGAGCAAACCCGGGATTGTTAGAGCAGTGTACAACTCTAACAGTCAGTGGGCAGGCCAGAAATACGATCTACCTCTAGACAATAGCAGTCATATAAAAGGGTTTCGTTTTGCGAAATATTTGACGAATCACGCAGGACGATTCCAAGAAAACAAAAGAATGGTTGATTGGTGAATTATTTAAGTAGGGTCCTCAACACCGACAACAAAACAAGAACAAGGAGGAGGAGCATTCCTGACGGACTAAACAGAAATCGACAATGGAGGAAAGAGGGAGTAATTGTGACAAGACTTGTCCTAGTAATAGCTAAAAAAGGAAGCAAATCGACAGGCAAACTGTGCAAAGATTGCTAGAGGAAAATAAATGTGTGCTTTTTTATCTGCCCAGGTGCCAACAATCTACCGGCAAACTGTGCCAAATGCTTTTGAATACTGCGTGGTAACACAAATTTTATGAACTCGGGACATAATGGCTCTTGAAAAGTTTGCTTTCAGAACCAACGCAAAAGAGGAAAGAATTTATGTTCTGAATTGTACTGGATATCTTGTTTGCAAAACCATGGGCTTATCAGAGCACAAGTCAACCTGAGACAGTAAACACAGAGCCCTTTTAATAGCTCGTTGATCATAGATTCTTGGAAGCTTTTTACCGCCAAAGGAGTCGGGAACCAGGTGGCAAGGCATCTAGAAGGACGCAGCACAAACACAATCATGAGACATCTCGGTGGTTTGGGCGGTCGAGAAGATGAAGCTAGAATCCTCATCAGAGCTCCGGTCCGAGCAAGCCACACCCCAAGAAAAAGAAGCGGACTGTTCATTCCAGCAGCTGTTCACGAAATCGCCGCTCTACCCAGAGAGAACAGTAGCATAAAAAGGGGGAGATTTAGAAAGGCCTAATTTATCCCTAAAAATCAAAGCTTTACGCAGTATACTCGCGGAGTATGTCAACATTATTTTACCCAAAAAAAAATCCCAACTTTACAAAGTATATCCCCTGTGAAAGGAAGAGCCTACAGCCCTATAAATACTTACCGAAGAAACTAGGAACAATCTTTTTTTTCCGCACAAAATCCCCGAGAAATCCGCCTCTCCCAAAACAAGAGAAACCAGGAGCTAGAGCTCCCTAGAACACGCCCCCCCGAAATCCAACCTTTCTTCACAGCAATACACAAGAAAGAAGAATCGCTCACCACTAATCCGACGAGCCGAGTGGGGCGCAGGAAGGCGACCTCTGCGCCGCCGGCCGGTTCAGCTTCGATCTCCGGAGACGACGACGGACTAGCGCTCGGGACCAACCAACCACATGGTAAATTAGTCAAGAGGCCAAGGAAATGATGGGGGTGGTTAGGTTAAAAATGACGGGGTTGGTTAGGTTAAACGGGCAGGTGTGGTGTGGCGATGCGATGGAATGGATGGGCGCCGCGCCGCTGCCTTGCCCCCCGCTTTGCTTTTGTAGGCCGCTCCAGGGGAGGAGGGGGCCGCGCCTCGCCCGGGGAGAAGCGCCTTGCCTAGCTAGTGATGCTGTCACTCATATGTGCTTGTTTCTCTCCTCCTTTTTCTTCCTCCTCCTCTACCTCCCCATGCTCCGATGCGTGGTGACCGTACACGTGTATTCGGTGCGTACAGTACACTGACAAGTGTAGAGAGATACGGTGGAGTTCGATGATCGCAGTGTGTGTATCCGCGTGAGCTATGCCTGCGCGTATCTGCTTCAGAATATCGTAAGATCAATCCTAATGCTTGAAATTATAACTAATTTTTAGTCTTCTAAAACACTATGATATAGATTATAGCTCCAATCCATTGTTTCTTCATGTGGAACTGGATCGAATTGTGACCAATTCTTTCATCCTCTTTCCTGCACATGCATTGGTTGTTTCTTCTAAGACATTATGATAAGAAACTAGGTTCGCTGCAGCGCATTTCTCGCTAGTTTCCTCGCCTTGGATGACGCGTCGAAACAGTTTCTTCATGAAGAAACGATTCTCTATCTCTCCTCTTTAATTACTATGTTACGTCATCAAAAATATTTATATGATAAACTTAATTAATGTAAGAAACTACAGCATTGAAATTACCCTAAACGTAATAATTAATAAGGTCCATTTCATATACCCACCTCAATATTAATTGCGGCCCCAAAATTAATGGTACTCTCTTTTTCCTCTCTCTCCGATCAACTCGTGCTACAACAAATGGACACGATAACTTGGAATTTCTCTGGCTATTATATGCGTATAGCTAGTGTTGTCCGTAGCAGTGGGTAGGTACTACTTTTCTCCATAAGAGGACAGGAAAGCTAGTGAAAAGAAATAAATAGGCTGTCTCTGTCATATCTTTTAGGGATTATATATATATATATAAGGTAGGATGAAATTTTACTATCTTGCTTCTTAGTAATTACAAAAAAGTAAAAATATATCGGTATATTTATATATATATATAACCACTGCATAATTGGGATTACTCGAAGATCTGCTAGCCAATCCCAATAGCAGGAGAGGTTAGGCACCCTAAAACAGCTAGTACTATGGTAGGACGCCACGCCACAGATGTATTCGTCCGTTAGAATATTAGATGCCCTGGACCTGCTGGTTAATATATACTAGAACATTGGGCGCGCTTCGCGCGCCTTCCTCTTTAAAGACCTAGGGTTTCACTCATCATGCCAAAATCAAGACATGCGGAACAAACATCGAATCAACAGAGAAAGTCTCTTTAATAGTCACAAGCAGTTTCTATAGCAAAATGAGACTACCATGACATAAAAAACACAACGCGATATACCAAAAATAGAATTGAGCAAGACAACTTAAATAGCCTACATACGAAGTGGGACATATCAATGGGCATATCAAGAGCAAAAGTGAGACATGTACTGTTGTAAAGTATGTAAACACAAAGAGCTTAATAGCCTCCCCTCCTACCGTTGCGGACCTAATTTGTCTTGGTCTTTGTGGTCCTTTTGGAGTGCCTTCTTAGAATAGAGTTCTTCATCCCCAAGAAGAAAAGCAGTACACCAAAAAGCGCCAAGTTCTGAATAGAAAAGAAATGCAGGGATCCTAACACTTAATAACAAGTAGTGATGAAATAGTCTGAAATTAAAACTTTACTAAGCGAGGTAGCAGGCTAACAAACCTGTGAGAACCTGACAAAAAACTGAACGAATTGTGGTGTTTTCATTTCATAGTTGTAGAAGTCGTACGCAATAGGGGTTATAAATGCCAAGTAAAGAAGCTGCACAAATGAGAAGCATCAATATTTCATGTTTCTACAAAGAAAATGAAGAATAGCACGAATAGGAAAGAACAATTATGAAATTATAGGCTAACTTACTGGTTAGCTGGCTGTCATCTTCTATTGAATCTGTGGCTGGAGCAACAAACGAAGCCGCCAATCCATCATCAATAATTAAAGTCCACGGCTCTTGTAAACTTAGAAGCTGAAAATATACATATGCAAATAGTATTAGAATAGGCAGCGTAACAGAAATCAAAGGGATCCACAAATGATTAGTTCAATCACATCCTCCCACACCTCTGTTGAAAACACCTAAAATAATCAGGCTTTTGCCAACCCAGCCTCCACTCAAGTTTAACATGAATCAATTGGTAAGAAAAAGAAATTCAAAATGAGTAGGGCAGGCCCAATACTTTCTGAACAAGGATGCTATTAAAATTTGTTTGCCTCATGTTATCAAGAAAACAAAAATACTTTAGCCAGTATGACTTTGCACAAGAACTGAGGCGCTATGAAAGGAAAGGCACTCCAATAATCTTCTGCAGATTAGGTAAAACAGAATCCTGCTAGAACAGAAAAAACATTCCACATTGAGCTATATAGAAAAGAAACTACCTACCTTAGATAATCTCTCCTTGAAATCCTCCCATTTCTTCTTTTTCCATTCCATTGTGCTATCACCCAATTGGAATCCATGAACTCTCTCCAGAGCTGTAACCCCAAAATAGAAGTTATCTATTTGAGTTTCAGAAGAAAATATTTGTACCCATAACCTATTCTAGTGCACTTCATATCGATATAAGTTGCACAAACTGTGTCGAATAAAGAAGCTTCCTCTCAAGAAGGTAGAAGCATAACTGCAGAGTAACAAACTTCCTCTAGAGGAAGGAGATACATCAGCAACAAATGCTTGAATGAATACTTGCCTAATGATACTAAGGAAATGTTGACCAAATGATGAGATGTATCAACATCTACTTATAAGAGAAACATCAACTATGCAAGGTGGCTTCCAGATACTTCCAATTCATACCATTAAGGAAGATACTAAAGCTAAAAAATTGCTGGTCAGCACACTTTGTACTAATGACTTGAATTCGCATGTCACCTTGCAGTCCATTTTGGTGTCGTAAACAGAGAGAATAAGTAAATAAGAGTAGATATGTATACAACTTAACCCTAAATCTATTGGGTCTAATAGACCAATATACACTTTATTCACACACTACTTAACACTGCTAATACCAAAGCATTAACATGCTATACCTGAAAAAAGAAAGCATTCTCAGTTTCTCATGCTACAGATATTACCATGTCATGATGAAAGAAATTACCAGCTTAGTTACCTTTATAGAACCGTACTTAGTTGCTTTTCCTAGCATTTTAATAATGCTAGACAATCTGGTAATCAAGTACAAGTTCAATCAACAGCTACCATGATCCACCGTGATGGCAAAAATATTATGCAGTACACCACATCACTGTAGCACCTTAATTCTTTTTTGTTGGCCGTCTATTAACAGGTTCAATCCAGGCCAAATTTCTCTAGACCTCTCAGATACTATTCACAGCGTGCGCTACAAAAATTTCAGTCGTTCGCCGATTACACCGATCGAATCAACACAGTCGAGTTACGCAAGGAATTAACGGAGGCAATCTGCATTTGACCTTTCAAAACGCAGGACTCCCTTCTATGGACATGGCAGTAGAGCAGCTAAGCAGTTGTGGGTGGCTAAGTACCAGGCTGTGCTGCTGCTGCCTGGGCAGGGGTAAAGCCGCGAAAGACTTCACTGGCTAGTTCCTCCTCCCTTTTCTTTATTGCCTTCCATTTTGAACAGGAACAGTTAATTATATCTGCAAATTCTTGAGAAGATTATAGCACATGATCTATATTGTTATCTAAGTTTCTCTCTTGGAGATGAACTATACAGTAGTATACAGTTTGTATTACTCACAACCTGGCAGTGCTCACGTAATTCCAGGATAAAGGAACTGCAAATTACCAAGATAAATCTGAACTCTATGGACAGAGAGTCCACAAGCAGATTACTTTCTGTCGCGCACTTGCCTATGAGATCTCTAGAAATCTCTCATCTTCCATTTAAAAGATGAAAGCCTGATGATAGTCATTTCTCCATGAGAATTATTGGAACCAATCATCTTACCTGGATTTCCTGCCTGCGGATCTCTTCTTTTCTGGCTTCTGACCTAGCACTTCTTTGCACCTCATAGATAATTGCAGCACCAGCGACCTAAGAAATTATGTGAGAATTCATGTCAGTTGTAAACATTTGACATAATCAAGTATTTCTATGGTATGAAGAGTTAGGACAAAGATAACAGGAAGCAAATTCTAGAATTGTCAGTGTTTGGGTCGTTCCATTACATGAGAGCAAAATCGTTTAATAATTTTGTATGAACTGCACATTCAGAGTATGGAGCTCAAGAATACTTGCCGAGAAAACAAACAGTTCACCAAGAAGATCTGCAGCAACTTGAATAGCTCTCTCCTCATTCAGGGGCCGAATGTGAATGCCAGTTGCACGTCCATAGAGTCGCCTCTGCATATTTGTCGTGAAACGATGGTTTGCCTGAACAAAATGTGTCATACACCTTGTCAGTACGGCAGTGGCATAATACATAGTCCAAAGTAAAGTAGACACATGTTTACTTTAATAGAACCAGAATGCATCCAATTTACAATTATCAGAACAGAACAATAAGATGTGCACTGAAAAGAACAATGAATTTACTGCAACAGTACAAGACAACATTGTTATTCAGTTGTTGTATGAGTAAATCTCAACCTAAAATTCTTTGTTATGTTCCCAAAGGATTGAGCAGAATCATTATACTTTCGCGCGTATTTTCTTTGAAAGACATACGCGCTGTGCACATCATTAGCATAAGCAGAAGCCATTTCAAGTTTAGATTCGTGAAGTAATGTGACATTTTGATGGTGCTCTGACAAGGATCATTGTTTGTTCACACGGTATGGCAGAATACAGAAGACATATCATTACCTACTACACACATCAATAATCATTCTAAACTGATCTCTAAGTCATCATTGTACAATGTACACTGCCTTCCTTAGATATTCCTATTGATATGAACATCCAATTCCCAAAGAACTACTTCATACTGTCGTCATTTGTCCACATGCCTTCAGGTAAGGTTGCAGCATCGTTCACATGACAATCATCCAATAGGAAGTAGTTCTTTGGGAATTGGATGGCAGCGACGGCACCAGCCCAGAGTATATTTCTTGCAAGAACACGGAAAATATTCCTCTTAAGAGGTGTTCAAATTAGGACGTAATTTGTTTATAGACCAATTTAATTTCCTCTACATAAATTCAATGGTACATGTGTTCAAAAATAAAAAGCTAGCCCATCTCAAAATGTTCATATAGGTAGGGCTGTAAGCTGTGAGAAAATCAACATACCTTCGTTATTAGCTGCATATCCAACTCCAGCAGTAGCAACTGATGCCGGAGAGCTTGCTGGGATAGTTCCAGGAGCAACAGATGCTACATATGGGGAACCTGCAGCTCCATTGCCAGCAGAAGTGTTGACAGGAAACAAAGGCTGGGAAACCTGAGGGGCAACAGGTGAAGGTGCTCCAGGTGGGGCCATAGGGAATGATGTCTGAAGTAAATTAGCAGGCGCTGATGTCATAGGAGTAGGCATATTATGAATGGGAAATAATGGCTGTTGTGGTGCCAATCCAGCAGCCATTGGAACTGAAACTGCTGGTTGTTGTGGAAACCAAGCTTGTGCTGGTGGAGCAGGCCAAAGCGGAGGTCGAGCCATTAATGGATTAAATGCAGAATTATAGCTGGCAACAAATGTGAAAAAAAATTAGAAAATGTTTCAAAACGTGTGCTTACACTATGTTTGCACAAGCAACGGGTAATACACAAATTTTTAAGTAGACTGATTCTCAAAATAAAAAAAATAAGAAGGAAAAAGAGAGCATACATTGGTGGGGCTACACCATAAGCCGGCCGTGGAGGAAATGTCACACCTATCGGATTAGGCATAACAGGAGGCCTTATTGGTGGCACTTCCACTTTGGCCGCCTTCGATGAAGGGTCTTCCTCTGCGTGTGGAACAGATGTCAAATAAATGGAAATAGTCAAAATACTGTGCTTTTATTGAAAAAACATGGCAAGTTCAACACTTAAGGAAAATTAGTTTCCTACACATGCATAATTTCATTTACAATCGAATTTTCCCTAACATGAGAGCCTTGCAGTGCTGTTTAGACAATATTCAGGAATCCTATAATTTCTACCGTCATCAATCATCATAATGACAAGTCAACCCAACAAATGCTATGAAAACAAGAAACTACAGCAACACTGTCCTTCTACATCACAGTAACTGAGCAACTACTCTAGTCCTCCTAAATAAGAGCAAAACTGATAAAGTAGCCTACATATTGCAGTGGAGAAATTACTATTGTGGTACCTTCTCCAATGTGAGCAGCAAGTACATCTGGAGGAATCCCTTGCATTCCGAAGATCTCAATCTCCGTCGATTCCCTCTCAGGCTTTGCATTAGGAATCCTGTAGTCAAAATAGTTTCATGCATCCATAAGTAACAGGGTGGAGATGTTAATTGTGCAAACAGAGCAGTTGATGTACCATTTATTCCTTGAGATTGCACAGGTGAGGAGAGAAAAACTGGACAGAGCAAATGAACTAAAGGAAGTTCAAGGACACCGGCAAAAAACTATAATGTATTGATCTCTGCATAATGCTGCAATACGCTAGGTATCGATCAAAAGCTAACATCTTTATCACTACCAAACACCTGAATGAATTCACATAAAACACGAATTAAACACAAAAGAATTAAGCAAAACATCGCTCAAATAAATTAAAGCCTTAAACTAAATAGCTTATGCCCAGAAAGATCCGATCATAAAAGCAAAGCATGAATGAACCCCAACACAAGGGTATCACAGGAGAAACTCCGAACTGAACTTCCCTTCGACAAATCGCAGCCCACAAAGGGGAAGGTCACCAAGCTTTTTTTAGCATGCGCACCTAGACGACGCTGGCAGTGGCAACAATAAAAATTACAGACGTAATTTGTAATTACTGAAGCGCACGTGCAATCGCCTACGCCCTTCTCAGGCGCACATGCAATCGATGCAGCTGCTAATTGGTAGGAAACCAATGCAGCTGCTAAAATTGGTAGGAAACCAATGCAGCTGCTAATTTGGCATTTATACCAAAGTAAAACTGACATTCTTGGTCCTATGTGTTCCTGATCATCTTATAATCTTATGTGAAGAACCATATGGTGCAGGTTATGACTACCTTGCACCCAAAATTAAGTTTCTTCCACAAACCGCGAGCTGGTTCTTATTCCATGGACCATCTAGAGATCAGAAGTAGAAATACCTACTAAAATCATCAACTTTGACCCTTTTGACTTCTCAACATTGTGTATATACCTAAAATACCAAAGTCCCATGAATTATAAAGCAAGTCTTTCCAACTCTCTCCCTCTCCCTCTGTCTACGAAACCAGCAACAGAGCAAAGTAGCTAAGCTTCTTAAAGATCAGTAGAATGCAGTTCAATGATCTAAAAGTTGTGTCTATTTACAGACGCTAACACCAATCCAGCTTCCCGGTGGCGAGGTAGTTCGCCCCCTCCAGCGCCCCCGACGTGCTGAACGACCAGCACGACCCGCACGAGCCCTGCAGCGAAGGCATCGAACAAAACCGATCGAATCGAATCAAATCCACCGATATATCCATCGAAATCAAACAAAAGTAGTTCTTCAATCCTCAAATCGAAGCCGGACGTACCTGGTCCTTGACGGGGCCGACGGCGCCGTGCTCGCGCCAGTCGAAGTCGGTGGGGAGGCCGTCGGTGGGGAGGATGGGCGCCTCCTGCGCCGAGTCAGCGACTTCCTTCAGGAAGCTCCGGCGGGAGCGGCGGAGGCCGAGGAAGCGCTCGCGGAACTCGCCGCATCCCATCCCGCGGCGGCGGCGGGGATGGGGAGGCGGCGAGGGAGCAGGGGGGGAGGGGGTTGGGGAGGCGGCGGGGGAGCGGGGAAGGAGGGGGACCGGGGAGGAGGAGGCGGCGCGGTAGGAAGGGGGAAGGGGGAAGCGGCGGCCGGCGGGGAGACGGCGGGGAGGGGGAGGCGGCGGGGGAGCGGGGGAGGAGGGGGGTGGGGAGGGAGGAGGGGGCGGCGGGGGAGGAAGGGGAGGGGGAAGCGGCGGCCGGCGGGTGAGCGGGGGAGACGGCGGGGGAGCGGGGGAGGAGGGTGCGGCGGGGGCGGCGGGGAGGGGGAGGAGGGGGGAGGCGGCGGGGGAGCGGGGGAGGAGGGGAGGCGGCGGGGGAGGAGGGGGACCGGGGGAGAAGGGGGACGCAGGGAGGAGGCGGGGACAGGCGGGCGCCAACGGGAGGGAGGAAACGGGAAGACAGCGCGCTCGCGCGCACGCAGGCGCGCCCGCGCGTGGAGAAGCGGAGCTCGGACGCCACGCGTCGCCGCGCGAAGACATGTGCGCTGCGTGGAGCTCTCTGGTGCGAGCAAACCCACTCGGGTTTTAATAACTCCGACTAGTAGATTCGCTGTCCCTGCGGGCCGGATAAAAAAGAAGGGGGGTATATGCATGCAGTGTCCTGTCCTGTAGTGGCAAGGGACCAGTCGCGTACACAAATAAAGTTGGGGCCGACACGACATGCCACTTACATGGGTGCTAGCCAGCAGATCACAAGGTATCAAGACATAATGCCAAGTCGGAGGGGCCATATATCTACCTACATGCGTGCGTGCGTGGTGGGTATGCATATCAACTTCATCGTCTGGATTGGTGTTGATTTCCGCTGCGTTGTCATCAAGGTCCAGACGCTCTTACTGGAGTCCAGGCTAGATGATCATATGGTATGCCCTGCAGAAACCCTTAATTCTGCGTGATGAGCGTGGCATGCATGCTCATGTTTCAAGCCAAAAGTCCGGCTAGCCAGCTAGCTAGTGCGATTTACACAAACTACACACACACACACACATATAGAGAGAGAGAGAGAGAGAGAGAGATGCATGGAGGGAGGCCTGAGCTTCCATTAGAGGGGGAAGCACTCAGAGAGATTAATGTGGCAAGGCCACCATGTCTGAGTGGTTCTCTTGCATCTCCTAGTGCAAATCCGAATCACGCCATGACCATTCCGATCGATGGACCACAGCACACCACAGCTAAGCTAAAGACAAAAGAAGGGTCGCTTTTGTTTGTGTCCACTCCACTAGTCCGAGCGAGCCGTGCGCGTATTGTCAGCTAGCGAGTCACTGACAATCGGGCTATGTATTACGTAGGCGTAGGCCTAACCCACTGTTTCATACGTATGTAACGGTAGAGCTACGAGGTCGGACTATGTATTACGATCGATCCTGCCGACAGGTGGTGGTCCATTTGGGAGTGACTCGAATCGAATGCCTAGTTTTCTACATCTCTCCTGGTAATACATTGACCGATACGTACATAGCTTTCCATGTTAATTATATATCTTGTCAGTTGCCGTAGTGTCCGTGCTTTTTCTCAAGGTTTTGCTAGCTAGTGGTTACCCGTCTGTCTTCGCCACTCCAAAACGGGGGGAGATTTCAGCTTTGCTTTGCTACTCGAACTTGCATCGGTTGTCGCCTTTGTGGGGGGTTGGTTGGTTCAACGATAGCCTTCGGACCAAACAACCTGCCCTCTTCCCTAGCTATGTATGGCCTATATCTGTGTGATATTTGGATATGCACGACCATCCACACATCAAAATATCGCCAGCTTGCATGCCAATAAATGGATAGATAGGCATTCGCATGCTTGATGCACACGATCCTTCAGGCTTGATGTACATGTCCCGAGATTAACTGAAATCCACACATGTAAAACATGCACCTGCAAACGTAGCAAACAGGGGGAAAAAATATCTTGCTCCAACCGAAAACGAGTGCCACACGGTATATGTGTATCCATGTGCACAGATGCGTGCACGCAAAAACAATTACTAAGGACTATGTGAGAAGGTCTAAAACTATATTATGATGAACCATTAACATTGTAAAGGAGTGGAATTTGCAAATTTGCCTTTTCTGGACTTCTTGCAGATTAGGTGATTCTTGTAGATCAAATGATCATATCGGTGAGACCAGCCCCCTCTAGCGGTATGACTGGCAGGTGGTAACAGTCTGATTGGCCGACTTAGATTCAATTTGGCTAGTTCAATTTTGGGAAATTTGAGTCTTGGGTTGATTTTGTTTGACCTAGGTTAGTATATATGTGTTGCATGATACATGCTATAGCTAATATAGGTCAAATTATGAAGAACTTATTTTTTAAAATGATTTTTGTGTTTTTCGATGTGCTGGCATATCCGTATATATGTGCTAGCTCATGCATGTAACCGTAGCTCAATTAGCGAAATTTAACTGAGTTATTTGTATTCATGTGTTCCGGCCGGTCAGTTGCATCTTGCTCTCTATATATATATGTCGACCAAATTGCTTGCGTGTTGATGGTTGGACCCAGTTGATATTTCTGGAAACGTATTTGCTTCAAATGCATGATCTCGATGGCTGTTCCATTCAAAAGACTTCCGAGTTATATATTGAGGATAAGTCAATAACAACGCAATCACACAAGAAGAAAATAAAGCTACTCATGCGATGCTTTAATTATGACAAACCATACATGCGATGCTCGTGTCCCAAAACCATATATGTATAATTTAAATCTGGACTGTATAATTTTTTCGACGTCGTCAGATCGATAATGCAAATTAATTATTCGATCAAGGATCGAACTTTTCGGATGAACATCTAGCAACTGATGGATCAAGTCAAAGTCTGATCTATAAAAAAAAATTAAGACGGGCTTATTACTTGTAAAGAGCGCCATCTAGATTAATTAATTTGGAGGCTCAATACTGTGAATGACAATTGACAAGGCCGTACAACGGCCAAGAGATATGAAGAAAGAAAGAAACAGATTGAAGAAAACAATCAACAGATGAGATGGACTTGGACAAGAAAGTAAGCTACGCTATTCGATTAAATCTACAAAGCACTTTGAATTTGTCGCAAACCTTGATTCTGACGAAACTAGTACTATTTTACCTACATATGAGTCATGTGTCTAGAAGCCAGCCAACCTTAGGATAGCCTAGCGTGAGGCAACTTGTCTTTCTCGATGACTAATTTGATTTCCATCAATCACATGTTGATTTGGTTATTTATGTGAATTTATTAATATTATTTTTTTGGGATTTGAATCTATGCCCTACAGATTGTAAATATAAATTGATTGCACTAGCCAGATGTTCCCATCGGCTACAAAATTTTTATGCATGCTAGACCTGACACCTGAGAAAAATTTGTTCGAACTATATGTGTTTGGACTTTGGTCAGGCTCGCCGGAAAAAGCTGAAACAAAACCGAAATTTTTCAAAATTTGGAATTTTTGCTCCTTTTGGTTTTTGTTTGATCCCAAACCCTTCCCAACCCAATTCAACACCTAGCCCAACCCAATCCGACCCAAGATGGCTGCCGGCCGGCTCGCTATCGCCCTCCCCGCGCGAAGCACTGTAGCATTTCCGAAAATATCTCCCCACCGCTTCTGGAACCCGCCACCTTGCGCCTCTCGCGCCTTCCTGCCGCTGCCACCCCGGGACGCCCGAGTCAAGCCCCGTACACACCCGTCACCTCTCGCTGACCGCTTGGGACAGCCTCCCTGCCAACCGTCGCGCCCCCATTCAAAACTGTCCGTCACCGCCCCTTTTCCTCCTCCCGAGCCGCGCCCCTCACACACCGACCCGACCAGCCCTGACACCTTGACCGCGCCGTATCGTCCCTGACATCCGCCATAACTCGCCCCTGCCAGCTCCTCTACCTACCAACGCCAGCTCGAGCTTCCCCGCAAGACTCCCTCGCCGCCAATCCCAGTGCAAGTCCGAACCGCCTCACCATCGCCTATTTAAACCCCAGAGCCCTTCCATCCGTAAACACGCACCCTCAGGCAGCCCCAACCACCCACAATTGTGCCCGAGCTCTCCCCATCGCCTAAAGACCCGAAAGCAACCGAGGTGAGATTGAATTTTCAATTTCATTACCCTTCCGATTATTTTGCAATTCCCTTTTGCTAGTGCTTCCTCAGGGTCCCTGGAGCCCTCTCCAAGTTCTCCCTGAAGTCCCCGAGGCCCATGTCGCCCTAACCACCTGCGCCGCCGTATGACCATTTAGGTCCGTCGTGGACAGCCCAAACCCGCCGTCCATCAGCCAAGACACCGGTACCACCAGCCACCTCTAACCCTAGTGATGCTCGGGAACCAGCCCAATTGCCCTAGGAGGCTCCCCTTCGCGCGCAATTTCAAATTGGCTGCAAGAGGGGAAGCGCTCGCTGCCGGTGAACGCCCCTCCCATCGGTCCTCAAACCACCAGAAATGGAACCCTGGAGCCACCCCGAGTCCACCCATGCCCTTCGCTACCTTCGCGGTTCACCCCACTGCCGATGTTACCCGCCGTGCCTCTCCCCTGTTTTGCGCGCGTGCGTTGGACGGTTGGAGAAGATGAGCGATCTTGCGCAAGATCGCTCATTCGGCCGCACCGACCGATCTCGGCTGAGCCAAACCAGCCCCTCCGCGCGGACCGAGTGCCCTCACCGCCCACGGAAATCGGACGGTGGCAATCCCGCCAGCGAGCCCGCCCGATCCAACCGACCGAACCCGACCGTTTCGGTTGAGCCCAACCAACTCGCCCGAGCCCGAGGAACAGTAGCCGAGCCCGATGAATAGTACCCGACCGAGCCGATGAACAGTAAACCCTAAAAATCGAGTTTATACTCGTTTGAGCCGGTTCGATCCCACGAGTACATTTCCGAGGCCCGTTTCCCCATACCAAGCCCCGTTAAACCAGAAACCTTTGATTTAAAGTTTATTTTTGAGTTTCCGAGTTATTTTTTCGGTCCGATTTCTATCCTTCTGAAACTGGACCTAATTTAATGATTTATTTGATTGTTTGCGTTAGTCGCCGACCCAGCAACGCAGGAGGAGGAGACATCAGTCCCAGTTCAAGCTTCGGCGGAGTACGAGTTAGTTGAAATATCCGATCCGCAAGGCAAGTCGCATATATTTTTGAACATGTTGATCCTACTCTTTTCGATTTATTTATTTGAGTATATATATATTTTCATTATGTTACTTTCATTCCATTATGTTAAGTACAGCAGATATTTTGAATAATCTGATGCATAGCTATGTCCTACCACCCAAAAAGCCCGATTTAACTTGAACACCATATTTCCTTGATAACCCTAGTGCTTGAAATAGTACTCTATTAGCATATTATATTACTGCAAGAATCATTGTATCTTTATATAGAGGTTTTGGGTTGAGTTAAAAACCGTGGAAGTTGGAATTAGGGTAAGAGCGGATCACGAGTATAGATCCGCAGACCCTAGCCAACGATGGAGGCTGGTATTGGATTGGTGGCAGTACCGTGAGTACTGGTACGGGTTGGTGGTTGGGTGATGCCTCAGTTAAAATATAAGGACTAGACCCTTGTGCTAAATGAACGACACAAGTAACCGCCCAACCACAAGTGTTGACCCAGTCAAACCTGGCTTAGTAACTGCTCAATTTCAATTGAACCTCTGCAACCGGCAAGGGGGAGTTGGAGGGTGAGATCGTATGGGAGGTGGTTAACCATACAACTGTAGGGCTGCGGCGAGTCGGACGAGACCCGCGGGGTCATCCGAGCTTGCCGAGATTAACACCTACTGGGCAGAGGCTATATAAAGAGTTGAGCAGTGAACGTCCTTGTTTTCTGGACTCTGTCGCGGGAGTTCCGAAATCTTGTGGGTAAAGCAGGGCAGCTTTGCAAAGCGATTATAACTGATATCCGGGTACACCGTGCTTCCGGTTAATGAAGCTGTGTCTAGTGGGTGAATCCAGTTATGAGGCATAAGTAGTTTTTGATGAGAGTTCAGTATTATTTAGTAATGGAAAATCAAGCTTAAAGAAAATCCCCCTTATGTTTTTGCAAGAAACCGTTTTGTGTTCTAAAGCAAAATCTGCATCCACAAAGACAATAGCCATAATTTCCCCTCCACTTGAATTACCATGCATATAGTTATGATATGATCCCGTGCGATTTGTTGAGTACGGTTGTTGTACTCATACTTGCTAAAAACATAAACAGAAACCGCAACTTTTGAAGAAGCAGGTGAAGACGACGAGGTGGTACTCTACGAAGTTGATGAAGCGTGGAATTAGGGTCGTTCTCCGCTCAGGCGTGCCTGTGGCTTCTTTTGTGTAATGTGTCTAATGGCCGTGGGCCTAGTTGCAGTACTTGGCTTTTAGCCCTTATATTGTAATAAAGTTGCTTTTGCCTTAAAGCTTGTGTTGGCACTGTCACACATCTGTCGAAAATAATCGCAATTGAACAGTCCTGGGCAATTGCGAGGATTTATTAATACTCCCGGAAACGGGGGTGTTACAGAGTGGTATCAGAGCCCGCTTGCTTGACTGTAGGAAGACCCTAAGTGTATTAAGAATTATTGTGAAAACTACATTACTTATAAAAATGAATTATAAAACATCTATAATACTCTAGTATAATATCTTCCCTGGTTATCTTGTCTTTTATTTTTACTTTAAAAGTTAAGTTTTATTCCTTTTATTATTATTACTCTCGCCTGATTCAAATTTTGGCGTCAGGTAAGATGCAGCGCCATGTTCACCCGGATCCTGAAGCTTTGCTTGGATGGGCCGCTCTCCTATGGCGTATGCAGAAGTATCTTTATGCGACGGATCGCCAGCGTCCGATATTCTGCGTGAGAGCACTGATGGTTCATGGTCATTTGTATGACTGGAAGGCATGGGTATACTTGGAGCCGTTGCCCCTCAGGCCAGATGTGCGACGGAAGTTTACAGCCTATCGTCATAAGGAATCAGACGCCATCCATGATGCAGCGAAGAAAGCGGTGAAGTACCTCCGTCGATACTACGATGAAGAGTTTGACGAGTCGCCGTTTCACCTCATTCCGCAAGAAGACGAAGAAGGAACTGGTACCTTAGTACCAAATCCTGAGTTAGAAGACGATCCCAGGATGAAAGAGGTTGCGTCGATCGTCGCCTGTCAAGAGAACATGTATGCAAGGATGACTGAGGAGAATCAGAAGATGCACTTTCAGCTTTATTCAGCTCGACAGGAGGTCTGGATCTTAAAGAAGAACCTGCGACACCTTCAGCAGAAGGCCAGAGATGAAGCCTCCAGGTGCGATGAGACACCAGGTGGCCCAACGAAGATCCTCAAGGAGTCGACAGAGATGACGGCGCCTCAAGGCCGTCAGTTCATCGGAGGATCCACTTCCCACGTCCCCGAGCAGCCCAAAGCAGCGAACGGCGAACCTAAAGGCAAGGAACCCGCAATGGACGACGAGGAAGAAGACCCAGAGGAGAGGGAATGGTATTCCTCAGGCTGACCTTCTTCGGAAGATCAGGTGGCTTAGCGTGAGTCGAGTTGCGTTAGAATAGCCTGACCTTTTGTAGTAGAAATTTTGGTATTGTAAAACGAGTTGTGGTACGAACTTTGTAGAATAGTATGTACCCAACTTGTATATGGAATGAATAAAGGCTACTTTGCTTATGTGATAATTTGTTTGTTAACAGTATCTTTAAGTCTACCTTTTCAACTTTCAGTCCATCTATTTCATCCCGTAGACTTACCTACTTCATTCCAATCTTACCCTAACTTTAAACTCTTACTTACCTGTCTGACTTTCTTAAAAGCTCCCTGCAGATCTGAATTCTCGATCCCATCAAGGAGAGTAAGATGGCAGACACTGGAGGAGGATCTCACCAGGCGGGTGACCCCCGTCAGGAAAGTGTACCACAACCGAATCTGGCCGACATCTTAGCTAAGATGGAAGAGAACAGACATCAAGCCGAGCTGAATCAGGCACGTATGATGGAACAACATTCAAAGTTATTGGAATTAATAGCAATGAGAAGCGGAGGAAGTGGTAACCAACAGACAACCCCTGTTCAGTTTTCAGCACCTGGCCAATCTAAATGGGCAGATTTCCAGAAGACTCGACCCCCAACCTTCTCTGCTTCACCTGACCCAATGGTGGCAGAAGATTGGTTTAGGGATGTTGAGAGAAAGCTGAATACAGTCCAGTGCAACGAGAAAGAAAAAGTGCTTTATGCGTCTCATCAGCTACAAGGCCCAGCAGCAGCTTGGTGGATGAATTATCAAACTATGCTCGGAGATCGAGATGTAACTTGGAAAGAATTTGAGGATTCCTTCCGTCAATCACATGTACCAGCTGGTGTGATGGAAGCTAAGCGTCGAGAGTTTCTCGCGCTGCAGCAGGGAAACCGCTCGATCACTGAGTATCTGCACCAGTTTAACACCTTAGCCCGTTATGCCCCTGATGACGTAAAGACTGAGGATAAGAAAATGGAGAGGTTTAAAGAGGGATTACACATAGCCCTAAGACACCATATCTCAGCTATGGATTTTAAGGATTTACCTTCAATGGTAAATAAACTTATTATGTCCGAAGAGACTCAAAGATTGTTGGAAGAAACACAGAAAAGAAAAATAGTACACATGTCACCATCACAAGAGACCCCTCGAAAGCGGATGTTCATAGCTCCGCAATCCAAGGGACAGCGAGGAAAGAAGTATGTGTTCAAGCCAAAATCGCAGTATAAGACTGGTCAAGGTTCTACGACATCCCAGCAAAATGTTAAAGCAACCACTCTGAAATGTTTTAAATGCGGAGGGAACCACCTGCAAAGGCAATGTCCGCAATCAAATGTAGTTTGTTATCACTGTGGTCAGGCCGGCCACTACAAGAATCAGTGCCCACGAGGAGGATTACCGTCGATGCAAAGAAAAGCACGAGTTCGAGCATCGCCACACCGCGTCAGTTTATAGCGGTACCAAAACAGGAAGAAGGACAGAATCGTCAGTTTATAGTCAAGCCAGCAAATACACAGGGTACAATCTCAACGTCAAGTGCTGATAAGGGTAAAGGAATTCTGAAGCCAGTACAAGGAAGGATCAATCATATCTCTGCAGATGAAGTAGCAGGAGCCAACGATGTTATCGTCGGTACGTATCTTATTAACTTAAAACCCTCATTGGTTTTGTTTGATCCTGGTGCTACACATTCGTTTCTTTCTATGGCTTTTGTCATGAAAAACCAATTACCATTCTCAACTCTGCAAAAATCCTATTCCTTTCAAACTGCTGGAAGTAAAGTGGAATCTCGCTTTGGATGTAAAGATTTGGACCTAGACATCCAAGGAGTTAAATTTAAAGCAGATTTGTTAGTATTGGAAATGAAAGGACTAGATGTTATATTGGGGATGAATTGGTTGACCAAATGTAAAGCTAATGTGGATTGTGAGAATAAGGTAGTAATATTAGTGAACTCAGAAGGACAGAGGGTAGTAGTAAAGACAGATTCAGTGTTGGTGGAAAAGTTAAAAACCTGTGCTCATAGCATAATGGTGGAAGAGGGAGTTACTCAAGTACCGATAATCCAGGAGTATCCAGATGTCTTCCCAAGAGAACTACGGAAAACCACCGATAGACCTATTGAGCTTGTTATTGAATTAGTACTGAACCCACCGATTACAAAACGCCAAAGATCGAATGTCACCAAGAACTAAAAGAGCTTAAGAAACAGATGGATGAACTATTGGAGAAAGAATTTATACGACCTAGTGTATCCCCGTGGTCAGCCCCAGTGCTATTTGCTAAAAAGAAAGATGGGAGTCAAAGAATGTGTATTGATTATCGAGGATTGAATGCAGTAACAATCAAAAATAAGTACCCTTTACCGAGAATAGATGATTTATTTGATCAGCTCAAGGGAGCCAAGGTATTCTCAAAAATTGACCTAAGATCAGGGTATCATCAGCTTAAAATTCGAGAACAGGACCGTGAGAAGACTGCATTTACTACGAGATATGGACTATTTGAATTTACAGTAGTACCATTTGGACTGACGAATGCCCCTGCATATTTTATGAACTTGATGAATATGGTGTATATGGAGCAGTTGGATCACTTTGTAATAGTATTCATCGATGATATACTGATATATTCCAAAACAAAAGAAGAGCATAGTCAGCATCTTCACATTGCTTTAGGTAAATTAAGAGAACATCAGCTATATGCAAAATTCTCCAAGTGTGAATTTTGGATGAAAGAGGTCGCCTTTTTGGGACATATCATTACAAAGGAAGGAGTAAAGGTAGACCCAGAAAAGGTTAAAGCAGTAATGGATTGGAAAGCACCCATGACAGTATCAGAAATTCGAAGTTTCTTGGGATTAGCGGGTTATTACCGCAGGTTTATAGAGGGGTTTTCAAAGATATCAAAACCACTCACTCACTTGTTGAAGAAGGAAGTTCCATTTCAGTGGACAGATAAGTGTGAAGAAAACTTTCAGGAGTTGAAAACCAGATTAACTACAGCACCAATACTTATACTACCTAATCCTGAGAAAGACTTTCAGATTTACTGTGATGCTTCAAAACAAGGACTTGGTTGTGTACTTATGCAAGAAGGCAAGGTGGTAGCGTATGCGTCAAGACAGTTACGACCACATGAGAACAATTATCCGACGCATGACCTAGAGTTAGCCGCCGTGGTTCATGCATTGAAAATTTGGAGACACTATTTACTGGGAAATAGGTGCGAAGTCTTTTCAGACCATAAGAGTCTGAAATATATATTCACCCAACCAGACTTGAATCTCCGACAACGCAGATGGTTAGAATTAATCAAGGATTATGATCTTGAGTTGCTGTACCACCCGGGTAAAGCAAATGTTGTTGCGGATGCATTAAGCAGAAAGAAATACCATAATGTAGCTACCATTATGGGATGCTCTATACCATTGCATGAGGAAATGCAACGATTGAACTTGAATATCATCGAACAGGGTTATATAGCAGCACTAGAAATTCAGCCAATCTTAACCGATCAGATTAAGACAGCGCAAGGAAAAGATGAAGAGATACAACGGCTTATTAAGAAGAGTCAAGAAGAAAGTCCCACTGAATTTACTATAGATGAGCATGGAATCTTGAGGTTCAGAGATCGTTACTGTGTGCCCAACGATAAAGAGTTAAAAGAATTAATATTACGAGAAGCCCATTCATCTCAACTCACCATACACCCTGGTGGAACCAAGATGTATCAAGACTTAAAGAAAAGGTATTGGTGGAGTAAGATGAAAAGAGAAATAGCAGAGTATATCGCCCGTTGCGATACTTGTCAGAAGGTAAAGATAGATCATCGGAAGCCCTCAGGATTGTTAAATCCTCTGCCAATCCCAGAATGGAAATGGGATGACATCGGTATGGACTTTATTACGGGATTTCCTAAAAGTCGAGATGGCTACGATGCTATTTGGGTAATCGTGGATCGACTTACCAAGGTGGCACATTTTATACCGATTAAGCAGACTTATGGTAAGAATAAATTAGCAGAGCTGTATTTAACAAAGGTTGTAGTAATGCATGGAGTACCAAAAAGAATTGTATCTGACAGAGGAGCACAGTTCACATCAGAATTCTGGAAGAAATTACATGAAGCTATGGGAACCGATTTAGCATTCAGTACAGCGTATCATCCGCAGACCGATGGACAAACAGAACGAGTAAACCAGATATTAGAGGATATGTTACGAGCATGTGCACTAGTATATGGAGCAGCGTGGGACACTTGTTTACCGTTTGCAGAGTTCTCGTACAATAATAGTTATCAATCTAGTATTAAGATGGCACCATTCGAGGCATTATATGGGAGAGAATGCAGGACACCCTTGAATTGGACTGAGACTGGAGAACGACAGTTCTTAGGACCTCAAATTGTACACGATGCAGAAGCCCATGTCCGGATTATTCGAGATAATATGAAGATAGCCCAAAACAGACAAAAGAGTTATGCCGATAATCGTCGAAAGGACTTGAGTTTTGAAATCGGAGATTTGGTATACCTTAAAGTCACACCATTTAAGTCTGTAAAGAGGTTTCAGGTTAAAGGGAAACTAGCTCCGAGATATATTGGTCCATTTCAAATCCTCGCAAGAATCGGAGAAGTAGCCTACAGACTGCAATTAACACCGAACTTGGCAAGAGTGCACAATGTATTTCATGTATCTCAATTACGGAAGTGCCTACGTCACCCTACAGAACAAGTGCCAGTCGACGACATTGACCTACAAGATGACTTGTCATATGAAGAGGAACCGTTTCAAATAATAGAAACAACAGAAAGACAATTGAGAAATAAGAATATCAAATTGCACAAGGTGCAGTGGAGGAACCATACAGCAGATGAGGCAACTTGGGAAAAAGAATCAGATTTGCAGCGAGAATTTCCCAACCTGCTGCTCGGCCCGAGTTGATCTCGGGGGCGAGATCCTTTTTAAGGGGGGTAGGTTGAAACAAAACCGAAATTTTTCAAAATTTGGAATTTTTGCTCCTTTTGGTTTTTGTTTGATCCCAAACCCTTCCCAACCCAATTCAACACCTAGCCCAACCCAATCCGACCCAAGATGGTCGCCCGGCCGCTATCGCCTCTCCCCGTGGCATCTTGTAGCATTTCCGAAAATATCTCCCCACCGCTTCTGGAACCCGCCACCTTGCGCCTCTCGCGCCTTCCTGCCGCTGCCACCCCGGGACGCCCGAGTCAAGCCCCGTACACACCCGTCACCTCTCGCTGACCGCTTGGGACAGCCTCCCTGCCAACCGTCGCGCCCCCATTCAAAACTGTCCGTCACCGCCCCTTTTCCTCCCTCCCGAGCCGAGCGCCCCCTCACAGCCGACCCGACCAGCCCTGACACCCTTGACCGCCGCCGTATCGTCCCTGACATCCGCCATAACTCGCCCCTGCCAGCTCCTCTACCTACCAACGCCAGCTCGAGCTTCCCCGCAAGACTCCCTCGCCGCCAATCCCAGTGCAAGTCCGAACCGCCTCACCATCGCCTATTTAAACCCCAGAGCCCTTCCATCCGTAAACACGCACCCTCAGGCAGCCCCAACCACCCACAATTGTGCCCGAGCTCTCCCCATCGCCTAAAGACCCGAAAGCAACCGAGGTGAGATTGAATTTTCAATTTCATTACCCTTCCGATTATTTTGCAATTCCCTTTTGCTAGTGCTTCCTCAGGGTCCCTGGAGCCCTCTCCAAGTTCTCCCTGAAGTCCCCGAGGCCCATGTCGCCTAACCACCTGCGCCGCCACAGTATGACCATTTAGGTCCGTCGTGGACAGCCCAAACCCGCCGTCCATCACCAAGACACCGGTACCACCACCACCTCTAACCCTAGTGATGCTCGGAACCACCCAATTGCCTAGGAGGCTCCCTTCGCGCAATTTCAAATTGGCCGCAGAGGGGAAGCGCCACGCCGGTGAACGCCCCTCCCATCGGTCCTCAAACCACCAGAAATGGAACCCTGGAGCCACCCCGAGTCCACCCATGCCCTTCGCTACCTTCGCGGTTCACCCCACTGCCGATGTTACCCGCCGTGCCTCTCCCCTGTTTTGCGCGCGTGCGTTGGACGGTTGGAGAAGATGAACAGTGCGCGCGCACTGTTCATTCGGCCGCACCGACCGATCTCGGTTGAGCCAAACCAGCCCCTCCGCGCCGGACCCGAGTGCCCTCAGCCGTCCACGGGAAATCGGACGGTGGCAATCCCAGCGCGCGAGCCCGCCCGATCCAACCGACCGAACCCGACCGTTTCGGTTGAGCCCAACCAACTCGCCCGAGCCCGAGGAACAGTAGCCGAGCCCGATGAATAGTACCCGACCGAGCCGATGAACAGTAAACCCTAAAAATCGAGTTTATACTCGTTTGAACCGGTTCGATCCCACGAGTACATTTCCGAGGCCCGTTTCCCCATACCAAGCCCCGTTAAACCAGAAACCTTTGATTTAAAGTTTATTTTTGAGTTTCCGAGTTATTTTTTCGGTCCGATTTCTATCCTTCTGAAACTGGACCTAATTTAATGATTTATTTGATTGTTTGCGTTAGTCGCCGACCCAGCAACGCAGGAGGAGGAGACATCAGTCCCAGTTCAAGCTTCGGCGGAGTACGAGTTAGTTGAAATATCCGATCCGCAAGGCAAGTCGCATATATTTTTGAACATGTTGATCCTACTCTTTTCGATTTATTTATTTGAGTATATATATATTTTCATTATGTTACTTTCATTCCATTATGTTAAGTACAATGAGATATTTTGAATAACTGATGCATAGCTATGTCCTACCACCCAAAAAGCCCGATTTAACTTGAACACCATATTTCCTTGATAACCCTAGTGCTTGAAATAGTACTCTATTAGCATATTATATTACTGCAAGAATCATTGTATCTTTATATAGAGGTTTTGGGTTGAGTTAAAACCGTGGAAGTTGGAATTAGGTAAGAGCGGATCACGAGTATAGATCCATGCACCTAGCCAACGATGGAGGCCGGTATTGATTGGTGGCGATCTGAGTACTGGTACGGGTTGGTGGTTGGGTGATGCCTCGCTTAAAATATAAGGACTAGACCCTTGTGCTAAATGAACGACACAAGTAACCGCCCAACCACAAGTGTTGACCCACCAAACTGGCTTAGTAATCGCTCAATTTCAATTGAACCTCGCAACCGCAAGGGGAGTTGGAGGTGAGATCGTATGGGAGGTGGTTAACCATACAATCAGAGAGGGTCGCATGAGTCGGACGAGACCCGCGGGGTCATCCGAGCTTGCCGAGATTAACACCCATGGCGAGGCTATATAAAGAGTTGAGCAGTTGAACGCCCTTGTTTTGGACTCGTCGCGGAGTTCAAATCTTGTGGGTAAAGCAGGCGCTTTGCAAAGCGATTATAATCGATATCCGGGTACACCGTGCTTCCGGTTAATGAAGCCGTGTCTAGTGGGTGAATCCGGTTATGAGGCATAAGTAGTTTTTGATGAGAGTTCGTGATTATTTAGTAATGGAAAATCAAGCTTAAAGAAAATCCCCTTATGTTTTTGCAAGAAACCGCTTTGTGTTCTAAAGCAAAATCTGCATCCACAAAGACAATAGCCATAATTTCCCTCCACTTGAATTACCATGCATATAGTTATGATATGATCCGTGCGATTTGTTGAGTACGGTTGTTGTACTCATACTTGCTAAAAACATAAACAGAAACCGCAACTTTTGAAGAAGCAGGTGAAGACGACGAGGTGGTACTCTACGAAGTTGATGAAGCGTGGAATTAGGGTCGTTCTCCGCTCAGGCGTGCCTGTGGCTTCTTTTGTGTAATGTGTCTAATGGCCGTGGGCCTAGTTGCAGTACTTGGCTTTTAGCCCTTATATTGTAATAAAGTTGCTTTTGCCTTAAAGCTTGTGTTGGCACTGTCACACATCTGTCGAAAATAATCGCAATTGAACAGTCCTGGGCAATTGCGAGGATTTATTAATACTCCCGGAAACGGGGGTGTTACAAAAGCCTCGACCTGGCTAGGCTTCACTTTGTACGCCACGGCAAACCTATCTAAATAACTCACTCGATCGCCTCAAAAGGAATATTGTTTTGTGGGATTTGATTTGGCTCCGATTTCGATTTCGAAAAAAATTATAGAAATCGGAGGAGCTGGGATCGAAGGACACTACAACATTTGGCCTAATTAAGCTTGGTCCGCCCCTGGGTTTGCTTAGTTTTTATATCTTTTACTTGAAATTTTTGAAAGAATAATAGTACGCATTTGAGCTTTTGATCAAGTAGCTAGCAGTCAGAACCCTTCCAATTCGGCTGCTGTTAGCTGCCAAAACGTCGGCATCATCCATGTCTGATCGATGATTATGTTGCATGCCCGGCCCTTCCATTTACATGCTAGAAAAATGACCTGCTTTGCAACACGCTTGTCATTTGTCAAATCCACATGCATGTGGCTCGCTCAAGGCAAAGCTACAACAATGACCATGCATTGTGTTTAGGTCCATTTGGGACACAGGAATTAATTTCATAGTGATTTTGTATAAATTCCGCTCAATTTCATAGGAACTAACCTAATTATCTAGTTCTAGTATAGTATATTCTCATGCGTAACATGCTCCTATGTTAAATAGTACGTGCTCACATGACACCAGAACATTGCTAACTTTTTTAATGTGCCGACAAATAATCAGCTTCCTCATAGTGTACGGTAGCAGATGGACGGTAATCGAGCTCGATCGATCGTGTTCAGCTCTCTGTCACAGCTCAATAATGTTTTTACTTTTTAAGTGCTCTGCTCATGTGCAAATGTTTGTGAATTGGTCCTAATCACTTCCATATATACTTGCCACAACCTAACCTTTTTCAGAGATCTCTTTGTTCTTTTGTTGTGTGGCACACATGTAATCTCAGTGTGTGTCTCACTCAATGATATGGTCTATCTTTTCTTCTTTATTTACAATTAAAAGGAACACAAAAGTGACGCCTTATATTTATAAGCCATTTCATGTTCTTTGGGAAGTTGACCACAAGACATGATCGAATCAGATCCCTATGTTAACAAGTAGTTTTTTTCTATGAATTATGATTTTTGAATTTTGTCTATTCGTGGGAGAGATTACGAAGAGGGAGAGCGATTACGAAGAGAGAGACAGTTGTATATGATTCTGATCGGTACATATGAAGTCGATATAGTGTCTATTACAATTAACTTATAGAGTCTATTTTAAAAAGACGTATAATTTAAAATCTAGTTATTGTAGTAAATATAAAAGCTAAAAAGTTTAAAACCGTACCGAACACAGCCGTTGTTTGGGAGGTTTGTTCAAAAGAAACACGGTTGCTTTACTCATGGCGGATAAGAACATCCCAAGTACATTTCTAGAGACAACCTAACCCTAACCATGAAAAGAAAACTGATGTGCCATATTATCTCTAGGCCATCGGCTATCATTACCACCCTGAAGATTGCAACGGCTTGTACTGTCGTTGCATTGCGTCTAATCTAAGCCCTTTTTCCATGCAAGCTGATCCTCACTTTCAAGGATTACTAAAAAACACAAGAGCTGGCCAGTTCTTAAAACTCAAGTTTCAAGCGTGATTCTACATCAAACGTGATGGGCATGTTTTACTTATAAGTAGGTACGAGGGCATGTTTGTATAAAGGCGATATTGGTTATGATTCAGTTTTATATCTGAGCTGGTCTAAAAAAAGCTTTAAACTGAGCTAATAAATCCCAACAAAGTGTGTAATTCTTTTTTATGAATTGATGCAAAACTAATAAAAAACCTGCAACCATATTTTTCTTACCTTGTAATTAAGAGCCTGCTCATTTGGGCTGAAAATGATAGCTTATGACTGAATTTACATTGTAGCTTGTTTAATTTGTATTATAACTGACGGTGACTTATTTAGTATAATTAAATTTTTTAAAAAATAAAAATATATTATCCTATTACGGACAATGCAAATGAACATAGAAAAAAGCAAAAACCAGAAAAATCAAAAAACCAGAAAAAAAGATAAAATTTAAGAATAGTAAAAAATAAGCTAGAAACCTAAGTTAAAATAAGCGAAACTAAGACTAGCACCAGGAGAGTCTCGGGGTCTACCGGGTAGTAGCACCATCGGTGTGCTAGCTAGTTTGAGTTCAAACCCCCATTCTTAGATATTTTTTTTTATTAAAAGACTGTCAAAACTAGAAAAAAAACCACAATGTATCTATTCAACAGCTACATCACGTCTGATTTCCGTACCAGCCAAAACCACCTCGATTTCTTTCTCTATGAAGCGAAAGGGACCAAGGAACAGCACCAGCGACGAGCTCTCTGAAGACTTGAATGGCTCGATCGATCGTCTTGGTCTAAAACAAACAATTTCAAGAGTGAAAAAAAAATCAAGTGGCCGTGGCTTTTGCGTAAAAAGCATGCATCCTTTCAATACTACAGAAGAAATAGCTAGGCGTCCAAATCAGATTTGATGTTTTCCTACACGTAACCGTAAGCTTTTGCGTAGTCCTGCTTCTGCTTCTGCTCCTGCAGTTGCAGAAGCTTGAAAGAAATGGAGAACAATCGAGAGGGCTACAGCGCTGTAGAAGTAGCTCTGGTGGTAGTACGACATGACTGATCGCTCCATAACGAAATCTCCAGAGGCAAATCGTCAGATCTGAATATAATATATACTAGAACAGTGCAATCGAATCAAATCGAAACTTTTTTTCTTTGCTACTGCTTATGCGATTCAGGGTGTTCAGAATAACATTGATTTATAGTTTTTACTGTAACTAACTTATTTTTTTCTGTAATTGAGTTATCTTATATGGCATAACTAAATTTAAAAAACTAAAAATAGAAAAAATATGTTAGCCTATCACAGATAATACAAAAGAATATAGGAAAAAGCAAAAAAAACTCAAAAATAAAAAACAGAAAAAAAATAAAATTAATAAATAGTGAACAAAAATAGAAACCAGAAGATAGAAATTAAATTGTGTGGTGCCTTGTTCCCTTGTTTATGAATTCTGAGTGTCCAGACCCAGCTATAGAGTCTTGTTTCTGAATTCCGAGCTTCCACACACAACTACGAAGTAACTTGTCGTGTTGATACCGGTATTGTACCTAAGATGAGAAAATGCAGCTGTTCCGTACGTGTCGATCTGTCTTCCAAGAGAAAATCTTTAGCAATCGATGTGGTGGAGCTAACAGCTTCTAGTTTTTTAATTTTATTTTTCTTCTTATGATATTTAGCTTATTTTTTTTGAGTTTTTTACCTTTTCTTTTTTCCTTTATATATTTGCATTGTCTATGATGCTATAATTATTTTTATGTTTTTAAATTTAATTACGTTAAAAAAATTACGAGTAACAATCATATAAAAAACTAGTGCAGTAATAAAAAATTAGAAGCTTGAATTTTATAAGCCTAAATGAGTATCACTGACCCAGTAGACATACGTTGAGACGTGGGCCCCGCTCACGATGGCTGTGAGCGGTAGCGTTCGGCGGTGGCTCGGTTTTTCGAGCACTGTAGTATTTTTATTTATTATAGTAAAAAAATTAGTTAATTATAGTAAAATTTTAACTAAAAATTAAAAGTTATCGTTATTTTAAAGGCAACCTTAGTATCACATCCGTCCAACCCCTCAAGCACGGAGTACTAAACAGGATATCAGTACGTATTTGTTGGTTATCAACAATTAAACATATATAGGCCGGAGACTTGAAGGTAGCTCCTCGTGCATATGAATCACATGTTGGTAGTAGGGACCAGGGCCGTACCTGAGAAAGTGGTGGCCTGTGCTAACTTTAAGGCCCCGCTCATTTCGGTTTTCGACCTTCGAACACAAGCTTTTTTTCACTATTCACTACACTATCCACTAACTCACCATGATGTTTTTCACCACCACTCTGATATTTTTCACCAAAAGCCAAAAGCCATCGCTATTCCGATCACCCCCTAAGGCAGGTCCTGCCGACATATGTCGTCTGTGACTCGATAGTTCCTATCGGGCTACCCCAAATCGGTAAGTAATTAGACAAGCAATTGATCGGTGTTAATTAATTATAATTAGTACTAATTAAGCATAGTATTGCATGATTAGTCATAATTAAGTATGATTAACGCTACTGCAGCACTGTGCGACCGACCGTCATCTTGTCAGGTTAGAGGGCTCACAGAGCTCGGCAGAGAACTAGATTTATAAAAATAGATGTTTAAAAAAATAGCTATAACTACAGTGCTAGATGTAAACCGTTGGCGATTTTTTAGTAACCGTTGGGTAGGTTAATTGTCAGGCCATGGTGCTGACATCATGTAATCGAGTAGATGTATGTACGGTATTATTCCTGCACTGTCTAAAATAGCCATCCAGGAGCATTGGCGACAAGATGACCGACCTAACAATCATCATCATGCATAGTCAGAGACTAGTGGTGTTGTGGCAGGCAGGGATGGATTTGGTATGTGGTTTTAGATTTAGATTTATGATTTTTGAATTTTAACTGTTTATAAAAAATAATATGTAAAAAAATTATCATATATAATTTTGTTCAATATAGCTGAATTCGTATAGTGTCAACTATAATTTATCTATAACCACCGTTCTAAAAAAACATACAATATAGTTACTGTATAACACCGTTCCGAACCCACCCGATGCCAAGCCGACCAAGCGTCGCTCGCTCTACAGGCCCAACAACCTACACCCAATAGTTGGGCCCAAAAGAAGGCAAGTTTTTACACGCCTATTAGGCTTGCAGGAAATCCGGTGGAATACGTTAGGAGAGCCCAGCACAGTGCAAGGCGGTGTAACTTGGCCCATCTGCATCAACTGTAGCCGTGTAGTGTAACTAGTGGAGAAGAATGGAGAGCGATCGTCTCTCCACTCCCCTGGCTTGCCGCCACCAGGGGCGGAGCAACCTCCCATGCGAGCGTGAGCGACTGCCTGGCTCGCCGGCGACAAACCATGGAGATCAGCCACCACCGGGCAGGATGCAGGCCGCGATGAGTACGCACGCTGTGGGTGGACGATCAAACTGGGTTTAGCCAGACTCCTTTAAGCCATCACTTAATTTAGTTTTTGTATTCTGTTTTTTTCGCTATTTATTAATTTTATTTTATTTTTAGTTTTTTCTGTATTTTTTTGTATTATTCATGATAAGTTAACATTTTTTTAAATTTTTTAGATTTAATTATGCCAAATAGCTTTGCTGGCTCCGTCACAGCGCCACATTACAAGGCCGTGGCACTTTGAAACCAGATGCCAACATTCTTGTCCACCAGTATTGATGAATTGAGCTCGCCGAATATTGCCACTTTTTTCGTGACTGCAAATGCACCTTGGTCGTCTGGATTTGCTGTCAAATAAACCGTATCCATGTGTTTCTTTTCAGGAGGGTCCCACGGTGTCTATCCAGAACACCGCTGTGTGATCGCTGTTGCACTTCATTTGGTCCAAGAATTTACCACCACGAATGGATTGTGAACACAAGGAGCACTTGGCCCAACGCGAACACGAAAGGCCAAATATCGAGGTCTGCATCGAGCCGTCGATCGAAGTCTTTAGGTGCGACCAACCATGCATTTTCAACACGCAGTGCATGATGAATTGATGATTGACGGAGGTGTGGAGTTGCATTTTATGCTAACAACAGTCTGTTCAGATAATCAAATGCAATAAGAAAAAAAAATGCCTGCCATGAGCTTTTGGTGATGTTCAATTGGACTTTTACGCTCGAGTTTTTAATTTTTTTTGTATTGTAACTATTATTAGCTTTTTTAATATAATTAAAATTTTAAAAATAAAAAACCCCCCAAAAAATTATATCACCATAAATAATATAAAGAAATAAAGAAAAAAAATAAAATACAAAGGACTTAATAAACTAAAAAAAGATGAAATCAAAAAAAGCCAAAGTATGCCCACCAATCCACTGGGCACCAAACTCCCATGGCTTACGAGCCAAGCAATGTTCTTTTACGAAAAGGAAAAAAAAGGCAAAAAGAGAAATAAAAACGAGCTGTACCGATGAAAAACACTTCCTCTGATATAAGTTCATAGCAACAACAATCATACTAAAAAAAAGGGAAATATAACATGTTCGAGCACATAAATACACATCAATTTATGATCATAGCTAAGAGTACATATTATGGTTTTCGCAACGTAAACTTCAGTTTGTATGGCCATAAGCATACTGACGAGAGAAAATATGTCGAAGTACCTACGCATCAATCTCGTGACTGAAGCAAGCAACGCACGATATGATAGTAATTGACAATTACATGAGGTGTAATTACGGGGGTTTTTTCCGGTCATGAGCCTACGAACAAGCTCAATTTTCAGTAGCATCGACACGTACTACGCAGTACAAAATGATACGTACAAACAATTTTTTAAAGGATTTTCAAGTCTAAAAAACATTATTCAGATGTCCTTTTCTGGAGGGAAAAAACGATACGTACAAGCCTCCTCCGGGTAACGCTCAAAGTTGTTTGCGTTTGTGGTGGACATTTGTGGTGGCGTTTTTTTCACCATTGGTTTGTTTTGGTTTTTTAATTTTAGGTTTTTTTGTATTTCTTTACATTATTAGAAATAGGTTAACATATTTTTATTTTTAAAAATTTAAATTTAATTATACCGAATAAACCAATTTAATTATAATAAAATATAAACCAACTATAATTAAAAAAGTTACCGTCATTCTAAACCGCACCTAGCTCCGTGCTCCCTCACGCTCATACATCATTCGCGTCAGTCTCTGACAGGTGGGTCCCTTTCGAGGCCGATCCCGCAGGTAGATGAGCACGGACGGCGAGATCTCCCCGTCCGCGACCTCCCACAAATTTTAAGGCCACCAGAAAAGGCACCACGTACACCTGCAACACCCACACGCCCCATGCCAGCGGGCCCCACTCCAACAACGTACCTAGTTCGACCCCACCTACATTCACTCAGAGTCTATGCGAGTGCGTAACGGTTAGCCGCTAAAAGCTGGAGGGCAAATATGAAATAGCGCAACGGGACGCCGAACAACCCACCACCACCTGCCTCCCTTGCCGCACGCGCACCCCCCTTTCCTTCCTTCCTTCCTTCCGCCGCCGCCGCCACAAAAAAACCCCAGGCCGAGCCGAGCCCTCCTCTTCCTCGTCGGTGCGGCGAGCCACCGTCCGGGCGCGGGTGATCCGGGCGGTGAGGGTTTAGCGGGGGCGGGTGGCTGGGGAGATGGCGTCGGAGGACGTGGTGGGGAAGAGTAGGGGCGACACGGCCGTGACCACCATCGTCAACCTGGCGGAGGAGGCCAAGCTCGCGCGGGAGGGTGTCAAGGGGCCCGGCCACCAGGTCCTCACCATCTGCAAGTCGCTCGTCGCCGGCGGCGTGGCCGGTGGAGTGTGAGTTCTCCACTCAACTCTATCCCTCCCTCCCGTCGTCTCGGGGTTGGATTCGCTCCGTGGCGTCTCACTCAGTGGGTGGCTCCCAGATTGGATTCGATTTTGTTATGATTTTATTAGATTGTTGTTTGATCCGTGTTGGATTCCTGCTCCTCGAGGTCTAGATGATTGAGATTTTCCGTGGTGGTTGGTTCTGTGATATGTGCGTGGGTCGTGTGTGGCCAACTCGATGAATGGACATTAGGTGCGTGTGCGTGCTATTCTGTGTTGGATTCGCGAGGCTTAAACCCTAGCCGCGAGGCACTCTGATATCGTTCGGTTGACTCGTCAGTTGATATGATTCGCTGGGAAACCAAATACCCCTACACATATGCTGCCCATCTCGTGTCATTGTATAGCCTGGTCGTCTGGATTAAAATTTCCGTCTTATGGGTTAATTTGGCCTGTGATCTAAACCATTCCCCTGAGAATATGGTAAATATTTCGTGATCTACAATATATTGTTCACACAGATTCCAATGGAAAACATTTTGTTGAATGCAAAATTGCTTTGTTTGGATCAGTTTACCAACAGTTAAACCCTAAGCGTAGACTGAGAGCCTGTGACAAAACAGTGGAGGGGGCAATATTGGCTTGCTCATCCTGTTAGTGTAAATTCAATGTGCAATCTTTATGTTGTTTGTTTTTTTATCATTGTGGTTAAATTGCTTGCCATCCGTCTAGTGTTATGCACACGGAGTTTGTTTTATTGTAGCGGCATCTGTTTTAAGAAAAATCTTCTGAAATTCCGAGATGGACATTTTGATACGCAAGTTTGGTTTGGCCAATAGCTGACTACCCCCCCCCCCCTCCCCCCCAACACACAGACACACAAAAGGGAATTATCCACCACAAACTTTATTCATCTTGCTTTACATTTTCATGTCAGTATCCAATTAGTTTTGTATTTATGGTTTAAATAATGGTGCACTCTTAACTATTGTGGTTCTTCCTAATGTCATCATCTAAATCTAATAAGCCTCTAAGTGCCTGTGTGTGACTACTTTATGTGATATATTTGGTTGAATACTATGGCGACTTGATATTGTCTTCCTTGTTTGGGACTCTAGCAATCTAGCTATCTAATGTTGTTATGGTTGGTTTAAATCAAAGCTGAAACTATTTTGTTATTTCATTTGTGTAGGTCATTTGGGAACATTGCATACTTGAAACACATATAAAACTAAGAATATTTAATGGCATATTCATAAATAACTCTCCACTCTTCATTCTGGTACATTTTGCATTCTTGGCCAGCAAAAAGAATATTTACTGGGCCAATTATTGATAACTATTTGTGCTTATGTGTTCTCTTTTTTTTTTTTTTGGCACAGATCACGTACTGCTGTTGCTCCCCTTGAACGATTGAAGATCCTGCTTCAGGTTAATTTCTTATGTATTTGCTTTTTTGTTATATTATAGCTTATTATTATCATGAAGATTGAATGATGGATTGATGGGTTAATGTCTTTACCAAAGTTGTCCATGTGTTCATGTACTTTGTATGAAAAATGCAACATGTGATTAAATTATTTGGGTTTGACCTCTGACTCATGTTATCTTGCTTAATGCAGGTTCAAAATCCTCACAGTATCAAGTACAATGGTACCGTTCAAGGTCTTAAGTATATATGGAGAACAGAAGGCCTCCGTGGACTTTTTAAGGGCAATGGAACGAACTGTGCAAGGATCGTTCCAAATTCTGCCGTGAAGTTCTTTAGCTATGAGCAGGCGTCAAGGTGTGTTCTTGTTTGCAATTACTCTTGCCTTACATTACTGCTTGCTCTGCTACCACCTACTTGTTACTTTTAGTTTGCACTTTGCAGACCTTTTCTCTGTTGCATGATGAGACTGTTTTGACCTGAAATTGGTTAGAAGCATTTCTTTTTTACCCTCCTATTAACATGTTCTTGTTTTCACGGAAATCAGTATTAATAAGTTCCTTCCTTTCTCTGTCATTTTTACAGGGGAATTTTGTGGCTTTACCGTCAGCAAACTGGGGATGGTATGTCTTTTTGCATTATCCTTAATGTGCAGATTAGTTTTCCTGAGCTCTACATCCTCGTTTCTTTTCAAGAGGAAGCGCACTATCATATTATTGCACAGATATTTGATTCTCGTGTCAATCACGCCTACAATGACAATTCTATTGGGTTTGCCTTCTTTGTCTGAAAATTTAAGAGGTCTTGAGTTTGTGAAAGCTTGTCCACCTCAAAATATTGATAGGTTGTCAGTTTTTAAATCCAACATAGAGTACCATCTTTTCAATAATTTTCAGTTTCTTTTATGTAAGTCTTTGGGTGAAATTTGTGATGATGGCCTATCCATCAACTACTGATAAAAGTCATGAAATTATTTCAGATTTTTGTATTTCTTCTTAGTTTTGACCGAGTTCCAGTTAGTAGATAGTCCTGTTTTACAGGAACTTGATTTTTCCCAAGTCCTAACCACAGTATTGCCTTTGTTGCAAATGTTAATGCGAGTTATGAATGCAGGAACTGGGAGTATCACCAGTGCATGAATTGGGAGTCCGAGTAGAATTTAGTCATGTACAACACATTCATTTCTTAACCTATATGGCCTTTTACATCTCAGTTTTGTGTTGCTTCGTGCCCAATTTCTGTTATTCTTGCCATAGGCTGAGGCCCAACACATGATAAAATTTGTAGCTCACCAACTTGAACATGAAAAATATCTGTGTGTGTGTGTTTATCCATAGAGGTTTGGCAAGCTAGCTTGCCCCGCTTGTCAACTATGCGACAATTCATTAACAACTTTGAGTGATTCGGACACCCCACCTTCAAATAACCTAACACTTTTGTCACTGCACACAGTACATACGTACAGTGAAAAACAAGTATAATGCTCTTAGCAAATGTCTGTGTCTGCAGTATCAGCACCGTACACCTTTTGCTGGTTTGCTCAGTTCACACACACTGTACATCCATACTCTGCCCTAAACATGGTGTGGAGTGTTCAACTATGTGATACCAGTTGCAACACCCCTGGGCTGAACACACTTGCTATGTATTGGCTATTAGAGGTTACACGGTTCATGAGTGCCCTGCCCTGTTCAATATCAGACTGTAGTCACTTCACAATGTTGGGGATCAGAATTCCTGATTTACAGTGTCCTTTGTAATGCAAAATAATTTCTTGCATGCGTGAACAGCTTTTTGTTATTGGTGCTCTGCTACACAATAAATACATAAATTCATATTTAACTAAATTGTCATTTAAAAATGTAGAGTTGCTAAAAATCTCTGGCTCTCTGGATTCAACACTCACATCGTAATTATGTTGAACAGAGGATGCTCAGCTTAGTCCAGTCTTGCGCCTTGGAGCTGGAGCTTGTGCTGGTATCATAGCCATGTCTGCTACTTACCCAATGGATATGGTTAGGGGTAGGATTACTGTCCAGGTAATATATTGTTTTCTATTGCTTTCTCTCATCTTCTATTGCTTTCTCTCATCAGAATACTGTCTGTCGCAAAGTATCTAACTTAAGCTGCTGTAGTTTTTTTATTTCATTTCTTGTTCTGTTTTGTTGACCCCCCAAATCACATCTGCAGACAGAGAAGTCTCCTTATCAGTACCGTGGTATGTTTCATGCACTGGGCACAGTCTACCGTGAAGAAGGCTTCCGTGCTTTGTACAGAGGGTGGCTTCCATCTGTAATCGGAGTTGTAGGTTCTTCTTAACTAGCAATCATCTATACTCTTGTGTGTTGTGCCTTGTTGATGAGTGCTTACCATTTTATGCTTTGTCATCTTGTTGCAGGTTCCATATGTCGGCCTTAACTTTGCTGTATACGAGTCTCTGAAGGACTGGCTTCTTCAGACAAATCCATTTGGACTTGCAAAGGATAATGAGTTGCATGTTTTAACAAGGCTTGGATGTGGAGCTGTGGCTGGAACCATAGGGCAGACTGTTGCATACCCTCTTGATGTCATCAGGAGAAGAATGCAGATGGTCGGTTGGAATCATGCCGCTTCTATTGTTACTGGAGAAGGCAAAGAGGCACTCCAATACAATGGTATGATCGATGCATTCAGGAAAACTGTTCGTCATGAAGGGTTTGGTGCTTTGTACAAGGGCCTTGTGCCCAATTCAGTGAAGGTAATCATTCTAGTGAAAATTTCAAATATGTGTAAGCTCCAAGGATATCTGAATATTGTTCATTTCTAATTTACTGCCCTTGTTTTTTTGCCTATTCAGGTAGTGCCTTCTATTGCCATTGCATTTGTCACTTACGAGGTTGTGAAGGATGTTCTAGGAGTAGAGATGAGGATATCAGACTGAAGAACTGGACGTAGTGCTGGCCATTATCAGCTTCTATTTTTGTAGGTGCTGTTGAGTTCTGTTTTTGTAGGCAGGGCGAGCAGACGGATAATAGGACCGAAGCTCCATTCAGCATAAGGCCCTCTCAGCCCATGTTGATATACCCTACTACCTGTTCCAGATCTTAATTGTTGCTGGACTCGTGGGAAAATAATAAGTTGGCTGTAAAGCATTAAGCATTTGCCTAACTCATAAGTCTATTGAGTGGGGATAATGTATTGAGATTGAAACATAAGCAGTATGCTGTGTGCTGCTAATAGTTGATTTTCATGATTTTTCCTTCTCCATTGCCTGTCAAATTTGTTGCTGCTATCTATTAATCTAAACATGTATTTCCTTGCCCGCGCTTGGTCTATTTGTTTAACAATGGAGTCTTAGAAGATTAATCTGTTTATTTGTTTACAGTAGTAGTAAAAAGCCACACTTCACATACTGTAGTTGCTCTATATTTCTCGAAAGTCAAAACATGTGAATTTCAAGTAAAGAAAGTGTAGTCTACTGAAGGTGGAAAAATCGTCAAAAATATGGTCCATCTGCGTTCCTATGCTAGGTCAGAGTTTGAAGCGTGGCCCTCGGACATACGTCGTCGTCAATCGGCGTTCGTCGGGCGATCTGCGGCGGCCCTGCACAGAGCGCACGCCATTCTCATAAGTCACTAGAACATCGGGCGCGCTTCGCGCGCCTTGTCATGACTTCAATTACAGAAATTAATTCACACTTCAATATATACACTCCGAGCATTTAACAATTTAATGGGAGCAACGATTAGTAATGAGAGAACTAAATTGAAATATCTGCCTAAATACTGGTAAAACTACCAACAACAGGTACATATGTCAGCAGATATGCTTGAGATTCATCGTTTAGCCATTAGCCAACAATAGAATAGACAATATTAGATACCACCAATCCAAGGTAAAAACATACGGGAATAGTATGAATAGAACCTGACATCTTTTAGCTCGGGCATTCACGGATAACCGTAGCCATTGTGACCAGGCAAACCAAATGTTTTCATCAGGCACAGTTCTGGCAAAAAAAGTTCCAACACTGTGTCAGCAATGTGACAAAGAACCCGTCATCTTGTAAGAACTCAAGATTACCATTCTGCCATCCAATAGAAGAATTCATTGCTCCTATCTGCAAAGGACAGCATATTCAGTATATGCATGTTGAAGCTACAGTTTCTACAAAGCTACCCGAACAGTTGTAATAAAGTGAAGAACTATCGGTTAGCAAAGCAAATATCTATATCCTCTCAGAAAGTTTTTTTCCCAGAAGACAATATGTGATCATCCAAACTACATTTATAACAGAGATGGTACTTCTCATATTATGAAGAAACTTAGATACTCTAGAAGCTATTGCCACGTCTTCACTGTTGAGTATGTTGAAAGACACCATAACTGACAGATAAATGTCTTGTCTAGAATACTTGATCCGAAATGGCTATGTGTAGAAGCTATTATCGACATCATCTATTCCAAATGCCTAATGCATCATCCGCACCAACATCAGGAGCTGCACAATCCACCTAGCATGTCATTATCTATTAGCTAAAGATTCGCAATTACAAAGGACTCTAGTTGAAGAATCATACAAGCAATAGCTACCAAAAACCCCGAACAGTTCTTTAGTTTACTGACAACCAAAGATGAACATAAAAATACACAACTTTGGTGAGAATGGACATATTTGGTACAACATTACCACCCACGTTAAGCAGATGGCGATGCAGTTGGCATTCTCCATAAGAGATGCAGACAAAGTTTCACACAGTGCATGGGCTCATGGTCATCCTTGAGTTATTGTAATCAGTTGTCTATTATTGTTTTAGCACCAAAGGAAGATGCATTTTCTAAGCATCTCCACATAGATTAACAGATATATTCTGTGAGTGTGGTAAGTATAGGAACAATGAGCAGTGATGTATGACATGCTTGTACAGTTATTTTCCATAATCATTACACAACATACTTCTTGATATCATCTGAGAGAAATAGATAGCAACAAGGTACGTTTGGAAAATAGATGGGTAGGTTTCATTTTATTTGCTAACATCATTATGGATCTTATCAACTATTGAAACGATCAAACAATTTGTTCATTCTTTTAGCAATGTGCCAGTAGCTCATCACTAACTCAGCAATCGCATATATTGTAAAGGTACTAATTTAAACAAGTAATTCAAACACAAGCATCTTGAAATCATGTGACGAATAGAAAAGATTTCTATTCAGCGTCAGAAGAGATGCACGCACCTTCGTATTGCACGACCCTAGCGGGTGAAGCCGGCGTCTTGTCACCACCTTCCTCCCACATTGCACTAATTTTCATCTGATACCATCTGCACGTAATACAAATTTCGTATCAACAAAACTTGTTGGCATAATGACAATTGAAGGTTGACGGACAAATGTCAAACAAAAAGTTCACATGAAATCTGTGGACAAGTATTCACAGATAAATATTCAAAAGAAAGGCAAATCTTTGCAGTCAAGTGAACAAAAATATGTGCAAAACCAAAATTCCTCAGCTGCAGCAATTGCTCGCATTTCACACTAACGTTCCAAAAAGAATATCATCAGCTGCAAGAAAAATAAAAGCTCAAAACAACCGGCGAAGGGCAAAAGCTAACAGCAAAAAAACCCCAAATTAAGAAAAAAAAAATGCTCGAACAAACCCCAAACATTCAGGTAAAAATACACAGCAGTGACAGAGGTAGTACTTGGGGGGACTACTATTTTACATGAATCATGTGATTTTTAGTTATTGTCAAGAAAGATTCACCCAAAAAAAAGATGATAGAGGGACAAATGCATTACTTGACCTAGAGCTTGCATGCAAATAGCTTTCAGAACTCCTTTAGCTAGGTCCACAAGAAGACCTTTCGTACACAAAATGGTAGTCAAAAACAATAACTCCTGCACTAACTACAAAATTAAATAATTGCTAATCAAACTTGTTGCAAGTTAGAAGGCAAGCACACCACCTTTTGTCAGGCAATATCCTAGGAAGAACATGTTGAATAGCACACTCCAAGTACTCAGCTGCCTTGAGAAATATTTCAATAGAAGCTCTTTTGTTCTCTAAAAAGTATAAATCAGGTAGAACAATTACAATAATACTGCAATGGACACCAAGTATAAGTGCAGCACGAAAACATTCAGAAGTGATGTAAACTGATTTTGCAACCGTGAGGAATGGAGCTTAAGCCTTATGGTACAAACCTTCAAATACTTTAGCATGGTGTTATCCCTCAATAGGCATCTTTGGAAGAAGCAAAGAATTCGCTTGAGATAAACGCAACATAGACATCATGTGTAGAACCGACAGCACCTCATACCAAGCACTGGGCAATGCCATTTTCTACCAACAAAGATAGCTAATCACAGTTAGTATCGCTCCTACAACAAATGCAAAATATACACAAATAGGCTCATGCAAACCTCTGCATCATCTTCTTGGTTCATCCATGCAAACTGTATCTTATCTTCCATGTCGCTCCCTGTGAAGAATTGAACCACAAGGAAGGGAACAAAGATTGGCGTAAATTTCCCGAATATCATTTCAGAGCTAAGATGGAAGCACAACGTGTACATGAGTTACCATCTTTTACCTCCTAGAATAGTTGCAAGTACTCTTCCAAAGCCTGGAGAAGATTCTAGCTGATGTAGATCCCCCTGCAAGTACCAGTATCAATCAATTACTTCTGCTCGCGGAGGGTGGGTTGCTTCCGACCTTGGTTCCCTCGAGCCTCCGCCGCCGCCGGCCGCGAGGAAGGAGGGAGGAGGCGAAGGCGCTTCCGGGAGCTGCGGCGACCGCTGGGCGGAAGGGGGAGGCGAAGGCGATTGGGAGCGGTGACGTGGGAGCGCGGACGCCACCGTGGCAGCTGACGCAGGCGGGAGTGATGGGGAAGGCTCGGCGCCGCGAATGCGGGGCAAGGGGGCACGGGCGGCATGGGCGAAGGGAGGAGAAGGCGGGGAGCGAGCGCAGCCCCTTCGTGAGCGGGAAGGAGGGGGACCGGGAGGAGGGGCGGCGGGGGGGGGAAGTTGGGGGGCGGGGAGGAGGAGGCGGCGGGGTAGGAAGGGGAGGGGGAGCGGCGGCCGCAGGTGAGCGGGGAAGCGGGGAGCGGGGAGGAGGGGGCGGCAGGGGAGGAGGGGTAGGGAGGAGGCGGCGGGGGACCGGGGGAGGAGCGGGCGGCGGGGGAGCGGGGGAGGAGGGGGGACCGGGGGAGGAGCGGGCGGCGGGGGAGCGGGGGAGGAGGGGGGAGGGGGAGGCGGCGGGGGAGCGGGGGAGGAGGAGGAGGGGGGAGGCGGCGGGGAACAAGGGGGCGGCGGAGGGAGGAGGAGCAAGGACGCACGGCATGGGCGCCTGCGTGCGCGCGAGAGGGAGGAAGGCGTGGCGAGCCAGAGCGCGACGTGCACGCGCCGCTCCACGCCCAGTCGTGGAGAGCCAGACTCCCCCACGCCTGCTCCCCGCCGCTGCACGCGGGACCGCGCATTAGCAGGACCCACCGGTCCGGGATGGCGTTCGGCCTGCCGGAAGGCTTCCGTGCCTAGGCGCCGGTCCCGAGGCCCAGCGAGCGCAGGCTTCGGCTTGACGCCGTGACCGCGAGACGTTCGCCGCCACGCGTCGCCGCGCGAACCTTTTGGGCGCGCGTGGAGCGCTCTCGCGAGAGGAGAATGGGTGGGGTTTTAATAACTCCGATACGGCATACACGCAAGCTTAACGGTGTAAGCACAGGAGCAGCGTAATTGCAACACTTGCCTGCTTTACTCGTGGTGATCTTGCCGTCCAACTTGCTCGGTGACGCCTTCCTGCTGCTGCTCCGGTCCGGCAGCGACCGCGTCGTGGCGCGGCTCGAAACTGACACCGCGTCAATGTCCGGCGGCATCGTCTCGAACCCATTATCGACGCTCTCGTCGCCGCACAGCGAGTTCCCGTCGCAGCTGGAGTCGGAGCTCTTGTCTTTTGTTGATGTGCAGGATCGCCTTGGTCTTCTCCTTCTCCATGACCCTGTACACGTACATCTGGAACGGCACGTCGGAGGCTCGCGGCGCCGCGTTCCCCTACCACGCCGGGAACTTCCTTATCAGGTGCGCCTCGACGTCGAGGTAGTCGACACGTCGGGCTGGCCCTGGTCCGGGTTCATGACCAGGAACCGCTTGACATAGCAGAGGACGCGGCAGATGGAATGGAACACCGGCTGCTGCGTCGGGTCGGCGCGCCAGCACCGCTTGGTGAGGCCGGCGAGGTACTTGGGCGACTGGAAGTCTGGAACAACGACCTCTCGGCAGCGCGGATGTTCTTGCTCATGTTGTCCCCCTGCAGGCGGTTGTCCTCGAACGGGATCTTGCCGGTCAGGAGCTCGAAGCAGATCATCGAGAAGCTGTACATGTCGGCCTTCTTGGTGCACTTGGCCGCCGCCTGCTGCCCGGAGCCCTCCTGCTCGAGCACCTCCGGCGCGTACCAGATGCAGGGGTTGGCATTGGAATTTGCGCCGGAATGTGCATTGGCCGATGCCTTGGGCCAAGGTTGGTCACGCTGGACTGGCCGAACCCGGCGACCTTGACATGCAAGTACGCGTCGGCGTGCCGCGGCCTGACGAGCACGACGGGTTCACGTCGCCGTGGTATATCTCAACGGCGGAGCTACAACATTTGTGTTGGGTTGCACCATTAATGTTTAAAAATGAAGTTATTACGTGACTATCAACTACTCATTCCGTTCTTTTTTAAGTGAAGTGCTATAATCCATACGTTTGACTACTAATGTATTTAAAACTATCTAGATTAGTTACATAAAAATTATATCATAATATCTGTCACTAAAAATATTTTATAATAACGTAATTTTATTAGCATTTAATGAGATAAAGTTACATATAATAACGACCAAAATTACATCTTATAGACCGTGAGAAGTCAAAAACATCACTTAAAATAGAGATAGAAATAAAATATTAGCTCTGGATAAACCATACACTGTGAATATTATATTCACATGTTACTTTAATGTTACTATATAATTAGTTGGGTTTTGTTTCCAATTAATTAGCTACTTATACATTTAGTTATGAAAACAACTTAAATTTATATTGTGATAATGATAACAAATACCTTACTACTCGAAAAGATAATTTTTAGTACATCTATACTTAATACAACAATATTGCTGTGGCCTATTAATGTCAAATATAGCTTCAAAATTTATAGGTAAAATATCTTATATAAGACACCGCATATTAGTTTTGAATCATTGTACTCGTAGTGATGATCGCAATGGCTCAAACAAATAGAGAACTGGACACTTGATTTTTAAGTTAGAAACTATTAAAGTTCCTAACAGCTAAATAAAATAAAGCATGAAGAACCACCATTTAGTGGCGTGATAGAATTGTGAGTATACGACTCAAACCTACTAAAGTTCAAATCCTAGTGTTCCAGTAGAAATTTTATAAGGTCGCAGACTTATCCCGACCCGTGTCTTTCTAGGTGTGTGTTAAGAGGGTGCGCTCTCGTGTGTGTGTGTGTGTGTGGTGGTGTATGTGTGCGTGAGTTTTTATTGTAATCGAAAAAACAAAATAAAGCACTTTCATATTATTCATATGGTGCTAAATATGTAGAGAAAAAATAGCTGCCGAGCTGTCCACAAAATTTGATCAGAGGGCATGTGATACAATTTGTATCTAACTCCCTTAAGTATTATTAAATTGCAACAAAGTCCAAATTTTCAAAAATGTTAGGGGTGTTTGTGCATACTGGGCACCGAAGTTGGGTCCACCCATGCTATATCTTCTTGGATTGCAGGTACTCCATGCCGCACGCAATCTACAGCACGATGTCCACAATGATGACGAGAAGGAACGGTATGCGCCGCTTGGCATAGCTCACCTCTTTGACATAGCACCCGAGATCCTTGGTCATAAGCTGGTCCATGACGAGGAAGAGTTCCCTCTTCTCCTCGTCTTGGAAGCAATACCGGCAATACGCCACATTCAGGTGCACCACTGACGTGAGCAATGCGATCTCAGTGTCGGCCGCCTCGGCGTCGACGCGAACGAAATGATTCAACGCGAAGGCCTCCCCCATCAACTGCACCTCCTTGAGGCTCCCCCGAGGGGCCTTCGCATGTGGAAGTCACTAAGAAGCACAGACGTCGGGGTGCAGCTACCCCTGTGGCGTGAGCGGGAGCTCGGTGATCCGATGCTCGTGCTGGGTCAACGGTTCTGACGACGTCGAGCCCTTCTTCTCGTGAGTAGCTGGGGCAGGGGCAAGAGTCACCTGTCCTCCTTCCACGCCATATCCATCTTGGACGCAAGTTCTTGCGGTGGCCATGTATAGCTTACCAAGCCTGCGCCAGAATAGCATGGGCTCGAGGAGGTCCTTGTCGTAGTCCTTGGTGAAAACTAGATGCCTGCAGCCAATCTAATCTGGGTCGGACCCCATGATCTCGATGACAACCTCCATGGTCTCGAGCACGACGACGACGGACCATAGGAGGTTGTGGAGGAGCTGCTCGACACACTTGGTACCATGTGTCACCGCGGTGGCTCGCACCCACCAATCGTGCGGCTCGAGGCATTGCCAGATGTAGTGCTCGTCGTCGCGGACGACGTGGTGGAGCTTGCGGAGAGGGCCCTCGAGAGCATTCCACTTGGTGAGGCGATAGCCGAAGTGGAGGTGGGCACGCACCTCGCCGGCGATGGCATCGAAGGCGAGCACGTAGGTGTCAACAAAGAGGTGGTATTGGTGCGGGTTGATGCGGAGCTCGTGGTGGAAGTCCATGAAGGCGTTGATGCCACCGACGGCCTCACCCACCTGATGGAGCTGCTCCATGATCCTCACTTCTCATGCTAACTTTGGACCTCGCAAGGTTTTTATATGACTATTATAACAACAGAGGAATGGTAAATGGTGCCTTTAAAATTTTTTAAATATTCGTCAATCCTTTACTTCAATAGCTACTGAGCTAAAGATCAAAAATAGAAGCCAACACTAAAGAAGCCAACTCAAAAACTATAAAGATGATAAATCAAGGCAATAGCTGTCAGACTGACTAACAGGGGTGGTCTGACTGCTCTCCTATTTCAAACTGAAAAATTAGCCTGAGTCAATACAACTTTTGGTGCGACTTAAAAAATCCAAGTTCAAATGAAAAAGAAACTTTGCACACAACTTGATTGTGGTCTCAAGAACTTATTCTAACAAAGTATTGCTTGCATCCATGTTAAAGTTTAGGCCTTTTTTAAAATTGGGCATAGAGGCACCTAAACTGGAAAAAACAAAAAACTACGAGTACGACTTGCTCGCGGATGAAGAATGGTCAAGATAGCTCTAGATGTATTCTTATATATCACAACAAGCAAGAACTAACAGAGATTTGAGGCAAAAATCGTAAAATCAAGAAATCTCCTGGGAAAGTCAAATCCAAGCAAAATTGGTCAATTTTAAGAACTTACCAAACTTGATGCCTGGATAGATAATGATTGATTTTCGTAAGATATTTCTGTCACTTACTCGCGTTTAGTACCCAGAACAATCATAAAGAAGAGATAGAAGATCAAAACTAACAAGATTAAGAGCAACTCAATAAATATAAGAAGACAACATGTAAAATAAACAAAGTTGATGTATATTAGATATGAGGGAAACTCTGGCCAACGCTTGCATCCACGTGGAATTGAGTTTCTCTCACGCTGACATGTGTACGCTCCGCCCACCGGTTAGCTGCGTGCGGCTTCGTTGCTGTGCTATGCTGCTATGCAGCGTTGCGTTAAGCACAAAAACGTGAACCACATTTGATTAGCGCTAACAGTAATCATTAAGAGTTAATTAAATCATGCGTTGAGTACAAACGTTATATGATATCAATAAGGTAAATTTGGAGGAAATGCCAGGACTAGCATGACAAATGCACGAATCAAAATAATCCGAACCTTACTCCATGGCTAAATTGCAATATTTGCTAGTTTTCTTTTTCAGAACACCAGGAGCTTCAGACTTTATTAATAAAATAGCAGGATGAGAATTGGCCAAAACAAACTTGTAAGAAATTAGGTGCACTGTTAAGCCACATGCACCTAGCCTTATTTCCCGAGGACCAGTTTGCACAAATATACGCTGTCAAATTCGCACTCTATAAGCAAAATAAATGCCCTATTTATATTAACTTTTAAAAGATATTTTTTTACAATACCTAACTTTCAAATAAAGTATCTTCCTGAGACAAGATCTACTAGTTGATTGTAGTATACATTATAATAACTTCATTTATATCTGTCAAAATTACATATAAGTTTCTCTCTCCATATAACCTTCTATAAATTATTACTATTTATAAGCTAAAGCGAAATGCTATAAGTAAAAGGCAATATAAATGGACAACGTTAAACTTAAAAAATCCTAAGCTGGTGAATTTCATCCAAAGATAGATTTGATCTCAGCACTGTAGGTCTGCCGAGTGTCCCACATATCGACCACACACTACGAATCGGTCATAAGAATTATTGATGTGCAATTTTTTAATATTTTATATGATTCTCCTGCAGCCAGTTCGAAAAAGAAATTTAATGCAGGATTAGAACATTTGGATGTAGAGATTCCCATAGTTACAAAGACCGAAGTCCATGACATGATTAACAAATTTCGATCAAATTGATATCTTAAAAAAAAATAATCCTCCACTATATATAACCTTACCCATGAAAAAGCAAAATAAATGTGAAGTGCCTTTGTGTGATACCCCACGCCATTATCCCTCATATAATCGCGCGGCGGCGTACAGATCATTATTTGTTTGATCAGTAAAACACTGCTTCAGCAAATAACAAATCTTTACCAGAGTAGCGCAGCAGAATAATAAGATAGACACTATCTCGTTTATTACAGCAATTGCCACATGGCTAAAGTCTGATTTTACAAAAGTATATAAGCAAAAGGTACGGAAATGATACCCCAGGGCTCTCTCGCCCGCTCCACTGGGCCGCCTACTCGTCCCAGCCAAAGTATACAGGGTCTACCTCGTCTGGCTCCTCCGAATCACCATCCTCCTCTCCCTCGAGCTCTGTGGATCCTGTTGCCCCTTCATGTTGCTCATAGTATTCCTTGAGCGAAGTGGGGTCTAACAAAGGAAATTAATAGCAAGAGTGAGTATTACGGTACTCAGCAAGCATAATATTAGCAAATGCACTGATATGCCTCTTATGTCCTTATGTCCATCTTCTAATTCTTTTTAGTCTGAAAGTAACTTATGAAAAATAGCTGTCATCTTTTAATTACAAAACTTTCTATTTTCTACCCGGTGAGGTAAGATCCCTAGTGATCACCATATTCCACACTCCTGCGGACTGGCATGAATTCATGATTTTATTTAGCACTACGCAGACTTGTACCACTGTACCCAAAGCTATTCTGAGCCTTCCGAACTAGGCTTTCCACATTACCTTAGGTGTGGATTCAGGCTCAAAGCACAGAATGTTTCTCCAATTACGTTATTCTATTCACCAACCCATCTATTATCTATCGATGTACCAAGTCGTTTACTTGGACTCCACCGATTTTCAATAGTATTTGGTTGGTACCGGCTCCTGGTCCTAACACTCCGCCTAACGCATATAGTGTCTGGGACTTACTCATATCCAGACTTGCGTTACTGGTCTTGAGCTTCATCCATCTCTTTACTCACACATAAATATTTACCCTATGTGGTAAGATGGATAACATAACGGGATACTGGTTTCTGCCCGTCTGAGACGGGGAGATGATTGGCACGTTAATTACGGTTCCCGATTCGAGTGAAGATTTGGTAGGTCCTTATGTTATAGCCCTATGTAAAAGGGTCCGCCTAGTCTCTCTTCTTCCTTTCCTAGAACCCATTTACCCACCGTATACATCTCTGTTCGTGGGCTTGCTGCTCCTTTCAGCAGTACCACGGCTACTAGCCCTTTCTCTTTATCTTTTTCTCCTTCTTTTCTTAATTCATCTTAAACTTAACATCTTTACTCTTTAGTTTCTTTTTAGCAAAGGGATTTTCATGCATTTAGATATACATACTGCTAGTTTCAAAAATACTGCATACATTGAATATAACTAGGTGCATGATCAAAATTAAGCTTGCATGAGTCGCAGCGTAAACTGGAATCGACAAAAATCGGCTCTGCTTCCTCAACGCGCGTCTACTCGAACTCTGCAACGCCGACGCTCGATTTAATAATAAAATAGGTAACTACAGTAATAATTTTAGAAGATCCTTTCCCCCTGGCTTATTCTAGCTGGGAAGTCTTGCTGGCTAGGTTTGATAACAACTATCGACAAAAGTTGCTTTGAAAAGACCAACGAAACAAAAGAAGAAAATTAATCAAAGAAAAGAAAATAAAACCGGCCACCTGGGCCTCACTTCACTCGGCCCCATGCCCGTGTGGCCCACGGCGATGCCGCCGCCTCACCTGAACTAACCCGCACGCCCTGCTATCTTCCCCCTCCTCCCTTGACTGCTTCGGCTGCCTATCCCTACCCAGGTTCCTCCCGTGCGGCTTTTTCCTCTCCTCCTGTACTCTTGGGCGGAAGCACTTCATCTCCTCTCTTCCCCCTTCGCCCCACTTCTACCTTGCCTCCTTTCTAGCGGTTGCTGCCTCCTCGCTCTTCCTCTCGGCCGGATCCGCGTAGATCTGACCTACGCTGGCAAGGAGCTCGACGGATCCGGGGCCGTCGGGTTGCCCAGGCTGGGATCGGGGCTGGATCCGGTGGAGGCTTTACCTGCGGCGGCTCCTCTGGGGTGTGCTGCGGCGGCTCCCCTAGTTAGAAAATCTGTCCGGCATTGTCGTGTGAGCCGCGAACCAGCTCCTTAAACCCTAGCCGCCGCAAACTCGACCAGTTTTGTCGTGTGAGCCGCGAGCCGCCACCGACCGCTCTTTCTTCTCTCGCGCGACCAGCTCCTTAAACCCTAGCCGCCGCCGCCGCCATGGCGACCCTTAAGCGAAAGGCCCTAGATGCCCCCTCCGCCGACCTCGCCTCCCCTCTCAAGGCGCCACGCGCCAACGCCGCGGAGCCGCCCGTCCCCACCGCAGCCGCCGCCGAGCCCGTCGCCTGCGTGCACGATGTCTCCTACCCCGAAGGCTACGACACGTCCACCTCCTCCTCCCGCCTGATCACCGGCGGCGGCGAGGGCGCAGGGCCGGCAAAAACCTTCCTGTTCCAGCTCGACCCCTTCCAGGCTGAGGCCATCCGCTGCCTCGACAACGGCGAATCCGTCATGGTAATTACGCTGCTTTGGCTCTCGTTACTCCTGGTGATTTCACTGTTACTTGCTATGCATGTTGGATTGCGCATTTTGCATTTCTGTAAGTAATATACCTGCCGATTTCACCAGAAAAGCAATATACAGCTTTTGCTTGTTTTCTTTGTATTTTTTTCGCTCTCAGCTCCACACATTTAGTTCGTACTTTTGAAGTAGTGCCCCATGGATTAGCCAACTTGCCCTAAATTTAGGTTTGGTCTGACGATGAATTGTGCTACTTGTGCTCAAGAAAAATGTGTCTCGTTAACTAAAAGCCCACTCCTTATCTGGTTGTATTCAGACCATCCTGCTAAAATCAGCTCCTTTTTTTTCTTAAAGCAATCTTAATCTTATTTATTTTTCCATTATGATTCTGTTTCGATCAATATGCATGATTGCAATGCTCTTACAAGCTATATATTAGACTATTCAATTCGTAGACCACAATAGCATGGTCTCCTTTTTTTTTCCAATGTTGTTCTGTTATGTGTATACTGGCAAACTATTTAGCTTTTCAATTTAGTTTGTCTGGCATGCATAATTATATACTTTGTTTTCTTGGGGGTTTCCAGGTTTCAGCTCACACATCAGCAGGAAAGACAGTGGTTGCTTTGTATGCAATAGCAATGTCTTTGCGCAATCAGCAGCGAGTCATCTATACATCTCCAATCAAGGCTCTTAGCAACCAAAAGTACAGAGAATTTAAAGAAGAGTTCTCTGATGTTGGTCTCATGACTGGAGATGTGACAATTGAGCCAAATGCCTCTTGTTTGGTATTAGATCGTCAGTCTTCTTTCAAATTACTCTTTCTATTTAGGTTTGGTACTTAAAGCCTGCTTGCAAATGTAGGTCATGACCACAGAAATTTGGCGTAGCATGCAATACAAAGGGTCGGAGGTCATGAGAGAAGTTGCTTGGATTATCTTTGATGAGGTGCATTACATGCGTGATAGGGAGAGAGGAGTGGTGTGGGAGGAGAGTATAGTAATGGCTCCCAAGAACTCACGGTTTGTGTTCCTCTCAGCAACTGTACCCAATGCCAAGGAGTTTGCTGATTGGGTTGCCAAGGTTTGTTGCCAAGCTTCCCTAGTTCCCTCCCTTTTTCTGTTGTCACTTTGCCTTTGATATTTCCTCAGAAAGTTTTCTGCTCAATAAATTAAAGGACATTTACATAAATGCTATGGTTTTCATGTCTAACACATCTATTTGGCGGAAGGCATTTGTTGTTACACATGGCCAAGCATTCATCTATATTTTTAGCATATGTTCTTTCTGCATAAGGGAGGATGTTTTATTTCTCAGGTACATAAGCAACCTTGTCATATAGTATACACCGACTATCGACCTACACCTCTCCAGCACTATTTATTTCCTTCTGGAGGTGATGGCTTATACCTTGTAGTTGATGAGAAGGGCAAGTTCAGAGAGGACAGTTTTCAGAAAGCTTTGAATGCCCTTGTACCTGCTAGTGACAGTGACAAGAAGAGGGAAAATGGGAAGCGGCAGAAAGGCCTCTTGGCAGGCAAACCTAGCGAGGAAAGTGACATATTCAAGATGGTGAAAATGATAATTCAGCGTCAATACGACCCTGTGATACTTTTCAGCTTTAGCAAAAGGGAATGTGAATTTCTTGCTATGCAGGTATGTTCTTTTCTGGATTAATAGTCAATTCAGAGGATAGAAATATTTTTGTGATTTCAAGGAAGAAAAAGTCAATATAGTTGATTTTGACTGTCCTACTTATGTGTTATAGATGGCTAAGATGGACTTGAATGAGGATGACGAGAAAGCAAACATCGAAACAATTTTTTGGAGTGCCATGGATTTGCTTTCAGATGACGACAAAAAGCTTCCTCAGGCAAGTTCCCATTTCATCTATCAGTGTTCAGTGTATGGTATTCTGAGGCAATTCCAACTATAGGTTTTCAGAAAGACACAATAGTTTTGAACTCTAAGCAACTAGCACCAAGGAGTTAGCACGCCCTATATGTATTCCCTGTAGCCACTGTCCATTTTGTTTGTTGAAAGATGGTCTTATGTGCACCATTTTTTCCAAACCATCTTTAATGCCATACATAAACTATTGAAAATTTCTATTTGCACATTAGGTTTGCTTGGTAGTATTACTCAATTGTACCACGTGGCACCAGGTTAAATCGACAATCTAGCAAATATTATATACCAGCACCGACTACCCATTAGAGCATGAACCAGTAGTGGTAGGCCATACCTGCAATTGACGCTTGTCTTATTATTATTTTATTTAATTCTGAAAACTGAGCCCTTGGAGCCTTATCAGGTTTCAAATATGCTTCCCTTATTGAAACGAGGCATTGGTGTACATCATTCTGGTCTGTTGCCCATTTTAAAGGAAGTGATTGAGATACTCTTCCAAGAAGGCCTTATCAAGGTTAGCATATTTTATGAATCACATGACTTCTTGGGGTTGCTGTTATTTCCTTGCCTCAAAACTAGCATATTTTCAGAAGTGTATCAACAATCAGCCTACTAAAACTGTGTTTGGAGCAATGATACTTAAAGCAGATGTTTTGATTAAAGTTTTGCAATCTTGCTTGAAGCTAAAACTGTGTGCCTGAAAAGGTGAGGTGATAGTGCTTGGTTCCACACACCAAAGAACAGATATTTTGATAGTTGCTACTGTATTGTAGTTTCATAACAAAGATGGAGCAGTTTTTCTTGGATCAATTGCATTGTATATTTCTATGCTTTTACGATCAATTGCATTGTAAAATTGAATAGAAAGAGAGAGAGGTCTAAATTTTATCCAATACTACTTTTCCTCTGTCTTGTGCTGCGAAATGATGATTTCGAGCTTTTTGTGTGTGTGTGTGTGTGTTGGGGGGGGGGGGGGAGTGATATATTGTGCATTGTGCCTTCTAATTTCTTGCTGATATTGAAATCTGGTGTTATAGTGTTTGTTTGCCACAGAAACATTCAGTATTGGATTGAACATGCCTGCAAAGACTGTTGTGTTTACCAATGTGAGAAAGTTTGATGGAGATCGATTCAGATGGTTGTCAAGCGGAGAGTACATCCAGATGAGTGGCCGCGCTGGTCGTCGAGGTATTGATCAGCGTGGTATCTGCATATTGATGGTAGATGAAAAAATGGAACCCTCAACTGCCAAAATGATGCTGAAAGGAAGTGCTGATAGTTTGAACAGGTCCGTACCATGGATTCTTTGCTTCTACTGCCATCTGTAGAACATACTTAGTATCCAGCCCGGCTGCATGATTTGAATGGATAGACCAGAACATAGGACTGAGGCTGTGATCGGCAGTCCCAGACTCATGAGTCACTTGGTTAACACTATGCTTAAGACAGTCGGTAGCCATATCAATTCTGATAACGAATGTAGATAATGCCATTCATGCATGCTATGCCAGTTCCTTGCATCCTGGAATTGAGTTAGCATATCAGCGCTTAAATTCTCATTTGCTGTTTTTCACTGTTGTATAATTATGTTTCTTCTAGTTGTTTAAGTGCACTTCTTTTTTCCTATTTTGATGGCTCTCACATGATTATCCTCCTCTTGATTAGTGCCTTTCATTTGAGCTACAACATGTTGTTAAATCAAATGCGCTGCGAGGATGGTGATCCAGAAAAGCTTCTTCGGTATTCATTCTACCAATTTCAAGCAGATCGAGCTCTCCCTGATCTTGAGGTTTGTTGACATTGTCTATGTGTTTTTTTCTTTGAAGTGGTGAGAACTTTATTTATGCTCTTGAATCTTGATTGTGATGGTTTCATAGTCATTCTAAATATGTCACATGGTTACCACAGAGGGCAGCCGTGAACCACATTTACTTTATTTACATGTTGCCTGTTTAAACTTGTATTATTAGACAGTTTTTCCCATACCAGCTCCACACTTAGCAATCAAGGATGAGGGATTAGACAAAAATAATCAAGCCCTACTGAACTTATTCTATTGGGCCCTTTAGGTTTGTCTTTCAGTGAGCTTAAGGAAATAGTCACTAGGGAAGGAAAATTTTTACATTTGCAGGCTGCCTCATCTTATCTGTCTTCCTAATCCTTTTAGTCAACATTGTAAAACATTTCTGTTAGCTTTGGGTCTCTGGCCATGTTCTTTGAATCCTATGGATTCTTTTGTAAGGTTGTTCTACTATATATTTAGTAATATAATTATTTCAGTAGGGGTCTTCCCTAGTGTTCCCATAAAAAAAGGAAAAAGAAATCCAAGACAGACCATCTTTTCCCTAAAATTTTGAATTGTTCATTCTTCCCACAACCATTGTTGTTACTTGCTTTTACCCATGTGTGATAAGGTTGCATGGTAAAAAGGAAGACTTTCAGAATGACTACCCAAGCAGTGTTTGTTGCATTCCTGAGTGTTTCACAGATGCATATATGCAATAACACTTCTGATAGCAGTTTGTGCTGATAGACTGACTGTTGTCACCTGCCTTTCAATCAATAGTTGATCAATCAAGCTAAGCACTTTCACCAACATAAGAACCCAGCTACTGAAGCATTATATCTTCCAGAAACTTATACTGGCACTCCTCTGTTTGAATTCTGTGCAGAAGCAAGTCAGGGAACTGGAATTAGAAAGAAATTCCATGGTTATTGAGGAAGAGGAGAGCTTGAAGGATTATTATGATCTCTTACAGCAGTACAAAACTTTAAAGAAGGATGTCCGTGATATTGTATTTTCTCCAAAATATGTTTTACCTTTCTTGCAACCTGGAAGGCTTGTTCGTGTTCAATACATTACAGATGAGCAACCCACCTTCTCCATTGACGAAAATGTCACATGGGGAGTTACAATAAACTTTGAGAAGGTGAAATCCCATGGTGAAGGTAAAGACACTAAACAGAAAGCATCATCCAACTTTCTCTTGTGTGTGTTTTCTCTTTTGTTCATGGGGTTGGCCCAAGTTGTTTGGCAGTGCAAGTTCATGTTAGATTTCATAGTTAAACACTTTGAGGTGGATCTGGAACTGAACATTAGGCTCAAGGAGTAGATATGCCAGCCGACCAATCACTGCTATGAAGTTCTAATATGTTATGACCATGCATATTTTTCCTATGGACTCACACTCATGCCAATGAGCTTTGGTCAATTGATATGGTCGGTGGTTGGGTATGGGTCCGAGGGTATGGTTTTTGCCCTTATCTAGCCACCGGCAGGGCTTCTTTTTTGACATAGTAGAGAGGTTCTGAGGTCTGATTTTAGAAGAAGGGGGGGGGGACTAGAGACTTGTTTGATTGTTCATTGTTTAATAATAACGGTACAATATTGCCCTTTTTATAGGGATAGCTAGACTTGATTCCTATAAAATATATCCCTATATTAAGGAAATTAATCCTAATAATAGGGAGCTTATCCCTAATACATGGAATAGATCTGAAAGGAAATAAACCCAAATAATAAGGAAACTAATTATTATATTCTTAATCCACAATATGCTGCCAATGCTGTGGCTTGTCACGCCATAACATTTCATCCCTCGCAGTGAGACAGCTCGTCCTAAAGCTGTCAGGTGGTGGCCACGAACGGAGACTTTCGCATCCCTATGTTGATAAGAGTGACTGGTACCGACGCCAGGTCGCTTAAGAGCAGATCAGCCACATGCCGACATATGGAGCCCAATAAAGAAGTGCCTTAGCATAATGTAGCGTTGAGGAAGACGCCAGTGGTATGGGCAACCAACATGGGACAGCAGTGATGCCCTTATTGCCACAGAGCGTGATGATGGCGGGGAGGACGCAACGGCGGTGCTGGCCCCTCAGCGGTTGCGCTCCACATCGCCTATGGCATGGCGTCGGTTGGCCACACGGAAAAGACTTCCGTTGGACAGCGTCAACTCCCCTTTGTGAACGCACCAGGGGTGCAGCCAAGGGCAGCACTACCCTCTTAGGAGGCGTTGGTAACGACAGCTGGAGTGGCATTATTGGTGGTGCTGGTTCTGGAGGTGATGGAAGTGGCGGCGTAGCCGTGTTAGCGAGGACAGGCGTCACCTCCTTCTGCACCTCCATCTTCGCCAAGGTTGCAGCCGGCGGGGTTGCCGTCAAAGCTAGCAGATTGGTGGAACATTCCTTGCTCCCGGCATAGCTTCTCTCCTCTTCTGGAACACCAAGTATCTCAATCATGCGACCCAACATGTCGCTGATTATCATGGAATCAAAAGCCTCGCTGCCTAACATGATGGAAGGGACAACGATTGGCTCTGATACCAAATGATATAGTTGGTGGTTGAGTACAGGTCTGAGGACCGAGAGTAGGGCGCTTGCCCTCATCTAGTCACCGGCAAGACTCTTCCCTGACAAGGTAGAGAGGCTTTGAGGCCTAACTCTAGAAGAAGGGGGGAGATTAGAGATTTGTTTGATTGCTCATTGCTTAATAATGATAGCAATACAAGTATTGTCCCTTTCATAGGGATAGCTAAACTTGATCTTTAAGAAACATATCACTACATTAAAGAAACTGATCATAATAATAGGAAACTTATTCATAATACATGGAATAAATCTAACAGAAAATAAACCAAAATAATAAGAAAATTAATTATTATATTCTTAATCCACGATATGTTGCCAATGCTATGGCTTGTCACACCATAACACAATTGTGACAGATGTTGTTATCTTGGTGGTATTGTCTAGGCCTCTTACTCTTAGGGACGTACTGACTTGCAGCCAAATGCCTCTTTAGAGTTACACATAGGGCAGTAAAACCATGCTGATCTCAAGTGAGCTGAACCTCGCTTGGTCCAAAACTAAATAGATTAATTATCTGTTTATGGCAAGTTTGTCTATAAGATCTCGAGGTTGTTTTTTTTTCAGATCAACTGTGACCAGAGCTTAGCTTGCTTGATCAACTTGAATTGTGGAACTTTGGCAGCCTTTAGCCTGCGTGCCCTGGAATTGTTGAGCACTGTCTGACAGAAGTGCCAATAATTAGGGCCTCTTGTTTTGCAACTTCCCTTCTCATTTTATGGATCTCAACTACATGCAATTCCTACCCTGTCTTATTTTATTTCCTGAAATAGTTAGATTACTGATGTGATTCTAACTCTGACTTTGGAGGCTATTGCTTTAATTTTCTCTCCTGACTTTTGGATTTTGTTCTTACAGACAGGAGGCCTGAGGATTATGATTATACAGTTGATGTCCTCACCAGATGTTCTGTGAATAAGGACAACAGTGGAAAGAAGACATTGAAGATTGTTCCTCTGAAAGACCGTGGGGAACCAGTTGTGATTTCGTTGCCACTTTCTCAGGTTCTTTACTTTTCCCATTTCACCAGTTAACCTTTTATCTTCTAGACATTTTTATCAAATTACAAAGCTGTCCTTTTGCTTTGTCTAAGTCTGAATTGAACTGAATAAACAGATCGATGGACTAAGCAGCATTCGGATGTACATACCTAAGGATCTTTTGCCTGTAGAAGCCCGAGAAAACACCTTGAGGAAAGTTGAGGAAGTGATTTCCAGGTTTGCTAAAGATGGGGTTCCTCTATTGGATCCTGAAGAGGATATGAAAGTAGGAAAAGCTAATACATGTCATTTATTACTAGGTTTCCTCTTTTTTATGTAGTTCTAACAACTTTGTTCTTTTTAGGTACAATCAAGCTCCTTTCGGAAAGCTAACAGAAGAATAGAAGCTCTTGAGAGCTTATTTGAAAAGCACGATATCCGTAATTCTCCACACATCCAACAAAAGCTGATGGTCTTACATGCTAAGCAAGAAATATCAGCCAAAATAAAGTCCATCAAGAAAACAATGCGGTCCTCCACTGCTTTAGCCTTCAAGGATGAGCTCAAGGCCAGAAAGCGGGTTCTTCGCAGGCTGGGGTAATGCATTCTTTGACACATAGAATGAAGTTTGTATTTTGAGTGTGCACTTTTTTGGAACTTACAAGATGAAGCGTCTAGTTACATATCTAATGTTTGGCATGCATAACATGTATCATGTTTCTGACAACATCAAATCTTGTGTGTGTTTCCAGCCTGCCAAAGAACAAATTTATCATCATGCTACCTGGGCACCTAACACGAACTGACACAACACAATCAGTAGATTATTTTACCAAATTAGAAACATCATTCACTGGTAGCTCAAAAGATTACTTCATCATGTGTTCTTGTCCAGATTGCGCTGTCTGAAGCAGCCAGAATATCTAGGTGTATCTAGTAGATGTTGCTTCTACAAAATACCATACCGCTAATTTCCATATGAACTTAGAATGCTGTATTCATTTCTCTCTTTTTTTTCAAAAAAAAATCTTATCAGTGTCTTTCTTTCAGATATATTACAAGTGAGGATGTTGTGGAAGTGAAGGGAAAAGTAGCATGTGAGATTAGCACAGCTGATGAGCTAACATTGACAGAACTTATGTTTAGTGGTGCTTTGAAGGATGCTACAGTAGAACAGATGGTGGCGCTGCTTTCGTGCTTTGTGTGGCAGGAAAAGCTTCAGGATGCCCCAAAGCCAAGGGAGGAGCTTGACTTGCTCTTCTGCCAGTTGCAGGAGACAGCAAGAAGGGTTGCTAACCTTCAGCTTGAATGCAAGGTACTGAATATTACTAAATCAGCATATCAAATAGGACTGGTAAAAAAGCTCGTTACGGCTTGAATCAAAATTACTTCAATTATAGTAGTTAATGGGGTCAAAATTGAAATAAGTCTATTTCGAGTGAAAAAAAGGTTAATAAGGTTTGGCTTGATAGTGGTTCGTTAGCTCGAATTTAAAATAACCACTTAAACGATAAATAAAATGATTTTATGTCGAACTATTTCAATTTCAAAAAAACTCTATAATAACCACTTAAACGATAAAAGCTCGATATTATCAAATGTATATTAGCTTCAGTATTGAATCTTAATGCTGATACCTACTGTTTTCCTCTTACTGATGACAGGTCCAAATGGACGTGGAAAATTTTGTGAATTCTTTCCGACCTGATGTAATGGAAGCCGTGTATTCATGGGCCAGAGGGTCCAAATTCTATCAAATCATGGAGATGACCCAAGTATTTGAGGGCAGCTTGATTAGGGCCATCAGGAGGCTCGAGGAGGTTCTGCAACAGCTAATTCTGGCATCCAAGTCAATCGGGGAAACCCAATTAGAAGCAAAACTTGAGGAGGCTGTTAGTAAGATAAAGAGGGATATTGTGTTTGCAGCATCGTTATACTTGTAACAAGTCCTGATGGTGCCATGGTTTCGTCAGAGTTCTCATGGTTTCGCCCGGTATCGTTGTCTCGTTGACATGATCAAGCTGCCGGGTTCACTGATACTTTGTTAACATCAATGTATTTGCTGTGTTATTCCTCAAAGCAGGAGTACTGTTAATCCTTGCCATTGGTTCCACACCAATCCAATTATCCAAATACATCACGAGGCAGTGGCTAGAAGGGAAGGAGATCGGCTGCAGGCTGCAGTCCCAAGCAGCAGCTGCACCTTAAGGCCTCAAGCAATATCAGCCGCCATTTTCACACCTGACGGCCCAAGCGACTGCTACAGTGTTCCGTCAACAGCACCTATGCTACAATACCGTCGCTACAGTAGCCCGTGAATGTTGGCCATTGGTTCAGGAATCCAGCAGTGCAGCTGCTGAAGCTGCAGTCACACTAGCAAATGCACAGGAATCCAGTCCGGCTATAAGAGAACTAGACAGTAACACTGGAGAAGATCCAAACTCTTTGATACACTACTATTGTGCTCAGTTAGGCTGTTTTTGTGGTTTCTGTTTTTTTTACTATAGCTAATTTATTTTATAATATAACAGCTAGTAACTTTTTCACATAATTAAATTTAAAATAAAAAAATAGATTATCTTATTATGGATAATACAAAGAAATACAAGAAATTTCAAAAAAACTAAAAAATTAGAAAAAATAAATTAAAAAACAGTGAACTAGCAGTCAGAAAGCCGAAACTGAGTTAAACTACTGCTATCACGCTCCAGGCATGTCTGCATCGCATTGCTTCCTCCAACGGGTAAAAAGGAGCAGGCATGGGATGGGGTGGGACCCACAGTGGCAGTGTCCCCAATGACAGTCTGCTGTTGGGAAATTTGGACACTGTTGGACCTGTATCACTTCAAAATTCTATTTTTGGCCCTCTGAAGTAAAAAATTTCAGAAATGGACCCCGTTTGAGCGCGCGACTACGAGAGGCCGTCACGTACCGATCGTGCGGTGCGGTGCCGTCGATCGCGATTGTTCATCCGGTCGTCGCGGTACGGATCGCACGACGGCTGCGGCTGACGCGCCGAAGCGCGACCGTTCGCCGAGCGCGCGTCTGCCCCGCCCGAGCGCGATCGCCCCGCCGAGCGTTTTGGCGCCGAGCGCGTCGCGCCCACGCGAATAATTGCCGGTCGTGCCCCTCGGGTGCGCGGCCGGTCGTCAGGCGATGCGTACCGCACGATCGGATGAACGATCTTGATGTCGTCGCGGTACTGCATCGCATGACCGGCACGCGTGGCGGCCTCCCGTAGTCGCGTGCTTAAACGGGGTCTATTTCTGGAATTTATTTCTTCAGAGGGTCAAAAATGAAATTTCGGAGTGCTACGGGTCCAACAATATCCAAATTTCTGCTGTTGGTGCTAGTAGTGCCCTCTCGTCAGTATTATGGTGATGTTACCACCTTGCGTGCCGCCTCCTGGGGCGGTGAAGGCTGATCAAGGGAGGTAAACCTAAGAGGTGAGCGGATGGGATTTGTTTTCGGCGTCTCTCTGTTGGCCGAGCTCTGCTCTCCCTCCCCTCCACTGGGGTATGAAGAAACAGCTGCAAATCAAATGCGTGAGATTAACATTTTCTTTTCTTTCACGCGCCCAACTGCCGTTGGTTCCATTCTATGCATCCATCTCTGATCGGACGGTCTACATTGCCTGCCTGAGGAACACGTGCTTTCTTTACTACATGTTAGGGGATGAAGCTACTAAACTGAAGTTTCTTGGGACGGTCTACGCGTAGCAGTGTCGTGACAGAGAAAACTTTGTTACGGTAGTTCACTTTGTAGCCAGTACAAGTATGTGCTAATTAAATTAGTTAGAATTTGTGCAAGGACCCAAATTTGTAGTCATTTTTCATGTATACAAATTACAGATGTACTGAAAACCTTATCTATCAAGTAAGAGGGAGCACTTTCGGAGAAATTTTGTGACAGCTATATTTCACTTGAGATAGCAGAGCTCAAATTTAGTGGTAGGAACTTACTTTGGCATCATATTAACTGGATTCTCATAAATATTAATCTTGGAAGTTTTGATATCACCTTGTGTAATAACTCTTCGGATGACGTAACATTTGATTTTAATGTGCTTTGTTCTCTCATAGATTATTTGGTCTTTTGTAAGATAAATAGTATTCTGATTGTCACAGATAATGTTAGTGTAAGATGTACTATCATAAAGCTTAGTGTAGAGACCACGTAGCTAAACAGTTTTACAAGTTTTTGAAATACCCATGTACTTGGTTTTAGTGGTCAAGAGAGCAATAATAGTTTGTAAAGTAGTTTTCCAACTCACAGCGTAGATTTCGATCGTGAAAATATAACCAGTAAGAAATCTTCGCTTATCTAGATCTCTTGCGAAGTTAGAATCAACATATCTGACTAGCTCAATGACTGGTTTATCTAAAATGCAAACATAGCTCAATGACTGGTTTAACAATTAAATCTCAATAGTCTCATTCATATTCGCAGCCATAACTACTACCAACAATAACCACGAGAAAATACTCTATGTCACAAGTGATTCTCATGAGTCAATACCTCTTAAGATCTCTGAACAAGGATTATCCTCATGAAATGCATATGAATGCAAATGATTCACTAAGCTTTTACCTAGCGACGTAAGAGTGTATATCGTACTATAGCAATATATGATGTTGTACTGATATGATCGCGGCTAGGTGCAGCGACATAGCTTCAATGTAAATGACATACATGATATGGCCACAACTGATTCATTAGGAATATAACCACATAAACAACAATACGTAAAATAAGACATATAGCACAAGAGGGCATATTTAATTAAAGGTGGATTAATTATCAAATATCAACAATTACAGTAAAGGCAGTAAATTTAATAAATTAAACTGTAGTAATAACTGCAACGTTTACTTACCTCTACCGAAGGTGTGAAGGGCTCAAGCACGGTCGGGAGCGAAGCCACCTGTTTACAAGTCACCACCCAGCACTAAAACTCAATATAGCATTCACAACTGAAAGGTAAACCACCACTACGCCCGAAACCCAACAACTCCCTCTCAAACTGCCGTTCTGATGCTCAGTTCGCTACAACAGCGCTGCTTGTCTTATTTGTATATTTTTATCCACTTAGCAGACCATAGAAATAAATAGCATTTTTGAAATCTACAGAATGAAAGCTACAATTTTCGCGCAGACACCATAATTTTATTCTGTCGTTAATAGGGCGTAATTTGCAATAGAAAATAGAAAACAAAAACTGCCTCTGATTTCTAACTAGTGAATTTCTATAAACCACTACTGATAGTACACTACTCCAAAAAAATATAAGATTTTATCAAAAGCTTTATTGCATCATTATCTACAACTTTTGTTATTACGAGAATATTCATAAAAATAATTAGAACCTCTGAACTTGCCAACGAACAGAAACTGAATCCTAAATCTAACTTTGCTACACAGCAGACTTCCAACCTGTATTGCGCCCAATCCACTCGTCCAAAAATTATGAAAGAAAATACAAGAACTAGGTCTCTAAGTCCTCTACAACTTTTCTATTCATGGGTTATGCAGGAAAAATTGTCTTGGTCGCCTAAACCACCCAAAGAACACTGATTAAACACAAAACAATGGTTTTTCCTAGATGATCCATCTCTAATGACGAGCCAAACGCCTAAGATCATCCTAGAACAAAGAGAGAAGTTGAGGATTCCAAACCTATGTCATCCACGGAAGAGATCCTTTCCTTCATCCAAACTATCCAAAATATGACCAAATACCCAAAAACAGATTTACCGTCGAAAGTCACACCCTGACCGGTCAAACCACTGAGGCCAACCAGTTTGACCATTGATGTCGGCCGGTTAGACCATTGAGCCAAGTCGATCTGACCGCTTCCATGACAAAAACAACTGAAGATTGTAAACAGTGCAAAATTTAAATTTCAACTTCACAAATTTGGCAATGGTTCACCACACAATATCCTAGATTTTCTCACATGATCCCTCAATATTGCACCTGTAATACCAAACGTTGTAGTATCTATGCAGATAATTAACTCTTTGAGCTTTAAATCATTTATCTCGAACTCATATTTAGAGTATAACCTTAATTAATGAATAAGAAACTCCAAAGAGTATTATGTAGCTGTCATTAGGGTGACATCGAACGGTAAATCAGTTGTCCCCCATAATTGATATTAATTTTCTTTTTTTTGTTGTTTTTCAAAGTCTCCTTAGCCTAAATTAACTCATTGTATTGAAAATATGCAACTCTACCTTAGAATTTATATATGTGAATTTTATCACAGTAACCCATTGTAGACGATGGATCATCGAAAAAATCACTAATGATTAATCATGCATAAATGCTACCAATAATAGTCATAAATAGTCTGAATTACAATGAACTCCACCTTCAATAAAAAAACGTGTAGAATTGACAACATAACTTCTTGATAGAAAATGATGATCGACTAAGGTGGAAGATCATCGACAGAGATGGCGTGGTACGATACCATGGCATGAAGCCGGGCATAGAAGATTAAAAGAACAAGAGATATGGATTTAATGTGAAAAACTCTTACGGAAAAAACTCACGGATGCACGGAGACGAAATTCACTATACAAAGAGATGTTTACAGTGAGGTTATTGACTTTCATGTGGTCTACAGAACTATATTTATAGTGATTATAAAATAAACTTTAGATGCATGTAAAAACTCTGTGTTAGAAACATAAACAAATCGAATAGGAGCTCAATATGGCATTTGTTGAGTATATCGAAGAATACGTGCAGAAAGATGGTGATCTGGGGCAAGGCGTAGAAGATATAATCGGAAACAACTTGTATTTTTAGAGCGGCATAGATGGTCTCTGGGGTACGGTTCGTCCAAGCGCCAGGAAATGGCCACGTAGAACCCAACTAGCTTCATACGAGGAGGCGGCTCGCATCATTCGGTACCACGCATATTCCATCGTCAGGCAGCCGGAAACGAAGGACCGAACAGCAGCATTCTCGTTTCTGATCATGTCGCGATTCGAAGATCGGAATTTGGCTGATCAGCCGGAAACGAAGGACCCAGTGACTGTGACCAAGAGCAATGTTCTATAAAATATCTGCAGCAGCCTATAAACTACTTTGCCGTATGGTATTTGTTGTTTGACCGGACCGGTGGAGAAGTTCAGTTCGACCTCTGCCTCTGCTTCCTCGCTGTAGCCGTCGTCTACCAACCGGCAAAACAAACAAATTCCCAATACCTCAGAAGCTCGCCTGTTGTAAACTTATTTGTAATACCAGTTTCATAAAAGAAAAATGGAAACAGAAGAATCCGATCGACCCCCTTGTTCGTTCCAACGGAGGTGGCTGGCTCCATGAAGAAGCAAAGGGCCAGTGCAATCGAAAGACGGAGGAGACCACGCATGCTCGAGATATCCCCTACCTGGGAGAAGATCAGCTCGACAGTACGATATCGAGCACTTTGGCATCGTGCTGCCCCCTTTCGCTCGCAAAGCCATAATCGCGGCGATTAGACTTGTCAAACACCGTCATTTCCCATCTAAAACCACTGTGTTATAGGATATTATATGAAGGTGTGTGGCATATATTCCATGGACGGATGTGACCAAAACAAGGGATTTGATTGATCGGTGGCGTAAAGACGAGGAGGCTCGGGCTCAGGTCAGCCTTGAGATCATTCACGGTGGTCACCGTATGTAAAGCATCTGCTCATATTAGCTTTTAGATTTACCTTATGAATAGCAATAACTTATAGAACGATATATTTATATGATTTTAGCTAATATAAATGAAATCGATGTAGTTTTTACTATAATCGATTGGTAGATCCTACTTTAAAAAGATATTTCATTTAAAAGCTAGATATTATAGAAAAATCATTATTGTAGAAAAATAGCTTTTAGAAATCAATACGAATAATGGTTACGTTCGTTTCGACTTTGGGTCCGTGGCTTATGCTATAGTAACTATCTTTTAAACGGTGTATTTTTTAAAGCAGGGTCAATAGAAAAATTATAGTAAAAAAATATACTGAGTTTAGTTGTACTAGCTAAAATCACATGCGACCATTTGTTTCTATGTATTTTCTCTTACAAATAATCATAATTAAAATTTTAAGTCATAATTCACGGTACAAGAGAACCAACCCAAGGCCTAAACTGTTCTATTCCATCCCTGAATTATTGTGTCGCTACATCGCTAGCTACTTTTAATATGCTGCTACATTAGGTAGCGAGTGGGCAAGGCCACTCACCACAAATATGAGCAGATTTCTCGCCACCTTGTCGTGCTTCCTGCTCGGTGTTCACTGTACTTCATGGGCAATTAATTTTTGGCCTCTTATGCAAGCGATTAAGTATTCAGAGATCAAACCGACCATTGTAGCCTAACCATTGGCCATTTCCCCTTAAATTACACCCGTCTTTTAGGAGGAAAGTGAAGACCAATGGACTGCCAAAATTTCTCTGTTTAGTCTTGGATGGTGGTGATTGCAGACATGCAAATTGGAATTATTTATACAAATAGTACTATAGCTATTTTTTTAAACATTTAACTCTCAAACACCTGTTTTTACAAATCTAGTATTCTTCTTGGACTTACCGGATTAACTCGACAGGTGCCTGCCGGATTAGTGCTTGTGCTTAATTAGTACTAATTATATTTAATTAGTATTAATTCCATTTAATTTGCTCTAATTGTGAGCTTCAATTAGAGCCAATGATGAGGCATGACTTGCTGACATTGTGGGTGCTCGCCAGGTGCCTGGTGAGATACTATAACTTCTGTAGCATGGGAGGTACCTGTTAAGCTCGATAGGTTCATACAAGAAGCTAAATTTGTAAAAACGGATGTTTAGAAGCAAATTTTAAAAAATAGCTAGGGTGCTATTTTTATGAACAGTCCCAAGAAAGCGACAAGTAGCATGGCAGATCAGCAGGTAAAGCGTCGATGGATCAGAGAAGGCACCGTCATCTACTCGATCCAACGCAGAGAAGAAAAATTGCTCGGCATCAGCTAACATGATAGCGACATTAGAGAAAGAGAAACCCCCATTGTGACAACAAGCTTGGCACGTACGGAATGAAATATTGCCGAGTAAAGACAGAGGCGCCAGAAGCAAATTTACGGTCGATTGTAGTTGTGTTTTTGTCCTACAGAGAGAAGGTTTCACCTAATGGAAATATGGAATCCTAAAGAGAGATAACAACAGAACAAAAACACATACATGGTAGCTAAAACCAATTATTTGAGTGTAACAAAAGAAACTAAGAGGTGTCAAAGAAGGAAGGAAGGAGGCATCAGCATCAGCAAAGGATAGTCTAGATTCCCTTTGGTCTGCTCCACGTTTCGGCTCTGTTTTGTACTGGTAGCCAAAATCCCAAGCGGCTCTTTGGATCTGGACGTGGCAAGAATATACGCTACAAACATTGGTGTGCTAACACAAGTAGGAAGAAACATCACAAGTAGCTGCGGGGAAATGTGGGGATTGCGGAAATATTTGTTGTTCCTGATCGAGTAAATATAATCGGGCACTGGCAACTGGTCAACATCTTATCTTGCATGCAAGGGCGAATCAAAGCGTCTACAGTGTTAGCTCATGATTGTGCCAAGTTTCACTGTGCTTGGATTAGTGGTTTAAAAGTTAGCTTATTTCTTAGAACGTGCACAGTGTTATCTGCATTGTTTCTCGACGAGCGATCAGATCACAAGGAACCAAAAGTTCAGACCAACCAGCGGTCATATCGTTTCTAGGCCTACGGTTAGACCGATCCAGACATAAATCTCGGACGATTTTTGTGTTCTTTGTCTCTTGACTTTGACAACCTTGTGAATTGATGTTTTCACTGCATAGAGTTGCTAATAACTGGAGAGAAAAATTGAAGAGTCATTCGCCCCCTGACTCCTTGTACCATCCTACACAATCTTACGCTGGAGGGCGGCCCAGCTCTCCATTTTGAGCAGGAGAAAGAGGATCCATGCAAATGCTAGCCAGTCGCCTACTCGGTAGCTAGCTATTGCGATATACAAGACAGGTCATTAGCATGAGCATAGCATCATTGGATTGATAGATTCGCCATCAGTGATTGCTGCTAGCTCCCATATCTGATACGTCCGGGAAAAGCAAAAAAGAAGGGCTAAGGCTAGCTAGCTCCATCATCAGGAACGAATTTGTTCGGTCAGGGAGGAGAAAAAGGGCGGCCAAGGAGTGCTAATTAAGCCGGGCCGTTGGTGTGGTCAAAAGGCTATGGAGTCTCAGCAACGTGTCGAAGACGAGAAAAACTTTTTCAAAACTTATTGGTGCCTAATCTCATTTCATTTCGTTCATAGATGTGCAACCAGTGTTTGCTAGCCTCGTTCATACGGTGCATCCTTGCCTTCGAGTTCCTGCATTTTTGCGTCCATCATGGAGCAGTCCTGGTTCAGCTGGGTACATAAATTTCTGCAGATGCAGCACGTCGTGTGAAAACACTTCTTAATTGTCCGGTCCCATGTATATACGTGCTACACTGGTATTTAGCGAGTAGAGATTAAAAACACAAAGTACCATGGGATAATGTCCTTACGGGGTCTGAGGCGGCGTGCGGACACACGCACGGCACGCGCACGCGGCGTCACTGTCACCCACCGGCCACCGATGCCCCTAAGCGTCGCGCCGCCTCCTCTCCGCTAGCTTTGCCGTATCAAAGAGCATCTAGTGCATATTTTTTTTAATAACGAAGCGTCATCGTACAAAATTATACACGGACAACTGGCTTAGGTCTCAGTGCTTTTGATTTAAAGACTCAAGGTGCTTCAATTCCTAATGTATATGATTTCTTTAAAGGAGTTTGCTAGAAAATGTTTAGGTTTGCACCCGGACTAGATGTGAATTCGAGCTAGATGTACACTCTTGTGTGCAAATATATCTTGCGAAATGACAAACTATATGGATTTAGATCTACTGAGCTTAAGATCTGAAAAGTACGGCGCCTTGGGGGCTGCGCACCAAGGGCCGCAGAGAAAACAAAACGCATCGTCTTTTCTCCGCGGACGGACGGTGGTGGCTCGAGCCATTTTTCCCGTGGCCGCGGGCCCCACCCCGCAAATCTCGTCGTTCGCGCTCTCGGTTTTTTTGGCCCTTGTGCGCACACCACCAACCACTCCCTCCCCTCCCCTCCCCTCACCCGTCGGCTGGTCGCTCCCGTCTCTCGCCCGCGCGCTCCTGCCACCGAATCCAAGCCTCGCGTCTCGCCTCACCGGCTCGGCTTTGGCTTCGGACTGCGCAGGTGAGCGCCTCCGTAGATTTCTCTTGTCAGTCCGGTGCCGCCGTTTGGTGCTCGTAGCTTCCCCCTCGGATGGATCGGTGGTGGAGCCCTCGAGATCTCCTGCGGGGATGTGCGTGCGCGGGCTCGTAGCCGGTTAGCGTGTGGGTTTTTTTGCCAATCTTTTCTCGGGTTGTTTTTGTGTTTGTCTAAGATTCGTAATACGTTCGGTTTTGTGCGTATTCTGCTGAAACGTTGGCACCAATCCCCTTCCCGTGCGGGATTGCAGAGCCTTTTTCAAGAAATGAACGTATTGGAAAACAAATAATCTGTAGACGTATGCGGAAAGATGCATCCTAGCGCTAGCTGTTCTTGTCGGATAAAGTGTATATTTAGTTCGACTTAACTGACGAAAATTTCTGCAAATGACAGATATAAAAGTAGCTATGCCAAATATCTACGGTGCAAGTTGTTTAGTGCGATCTGCACAGTGCCTGCAACATGCTGTGGGCTGCTGTTGTCGATCTATCACTCCTTTGTAATGTTGTTTTTTTTTTTTGGTCATAGTTGCCCATCATTTTACCGAAACTTTTTCCATGGTACTTATTAACCAACTTTTATTTGTTTTTCGTATCACGTAAGCAGATAAGAGTAGAAAAAAATCATGGTTCACGCTAAATACTTGTAGTTAGTATTTGTCTGCTGCTGAGCACTGCAATGAAACATGGCCTTGTCATCTACTAAGAGTTATGCTTGCATGATTAAAGAAAAGATTAAACCTGCCATATGGTAAATTTTCTCATTCAGTTAACTGACACAAGTTGAGTAACATAATGTTTCCTTGACACAAGTAATGTGGACTCCCGATTGTTGAATTTAAATGTTTGAATTATACAGGCCATTTATAATTTGTTCAATGGACTAGGCAACTAGCTTGAAACAAGTCTTTAGGCCTAAACATGAAACCTCTCTCTCTCTCTAAATTATTGTCATTGCTAGTATTTACTATTTATCCATTGGCATATGATTTATGTAGCGCTAAAATGATGTGAGATTTTTGTTCTTGCTTGCTTTGTTCTGATGTGCTATTGCTTGTTAACCAGCAGGATCATTGGCTCGTCTAGAAACTGAAGCTCAGCTCAGAACTTCATCATTTTTCTACTTGAAAGTGGCGAGAAATGGATCGTGATGATATAGCTGGTTTTGTTAGTGGAGGTTGCAAAAAATTCTACTGAGACTTATAACCCAGTAGATGATAATAGAGTTTTGATTAGTTTTGATTTCCGGAAGTCAGGCAGCTGGTTCTTTTCATTTGATATTCGGTTGACACTGCTAGATGTTTCTTGATTGGAATGGACAAAGCTTCCCGAAACCTTGGGTTTGGTGGTAATATTAACTCCTTGAAAAATCTTCGTCACTGGAGCACAGTTCAGCAGGCAGCTGAATACAAAGATATTACCATTGACTCGCTAGCATATTCCACCTTTTTTAGTGCCAATCCAAGGGCATTGAAAAGGAATTGGGTTGATATGGCTGGAGTTGAAGGTCCTGAAAATCCACTGCTCACCCTTGGGTTGGGCCATTCACCTAGTTCCTCTGACAATAGCAAGATGAGCTCCGCCACAGCATGCACAATGTCTCCATCTTCAGTAAAAGAGACTGATGGGGACTCATCAATGGATCTTGGCCTGAATTTCGAGCTTTGTCTTGGTCATGATACCGCACTTTGTCACAAGAAATCACATGCTGGTGCTGAGCATGTGCCATCTGCTAGTGCTCCAAAATTGGATCTTAAGTTGAGTTTATCCACTGGTTCACCTGAATCAGCTGTGACCAATGCAAGTACCGCATCATTAAATGCTCAGGATGGCTTAGAGACAGTAGTGCTCAATTCAGTGCCAGATATTGTAGGAAAAGGATCAGAACCCTCTAATTGGTGTTTCGGGCATTCTATGGCTTCGTCGTCATATGCTTCTGAAGCAACCTACACTTTTTCTTTGCCAAAAATACCCAAAAAAGTTGATGATGCTATGGCTTCTCCAGATGTCTCATCAACCATTACAGCAAGTTTGAAAAGCCCAGCTGCCTGTACTTCCGGGTTAACTAACCCTGCAAAACGCAACATTAGTACTAAATACTGTCAGTTCCCAGGATGTGAAAAGGGGGCAAGAGGGGCCTCTGGGCATTGTATAGCCCATGGCGGTGGTAGGCGATGCCAGAAACCTGGTTGTCAAAAGGGAGCCGAGGGAAGGACCATCTATTGCAAGGCTCATGGTGGAGGTAGGAGATGCCAATTTCTTGGTTGCACAAAGAGTGCCGAAGGTCGCACTGACCACTGCATAGCTCATGGTGGTGGTCGCCGCTGTAGTCAGGAAGGCTGTTCACGTGCTGCACGTGGTAAGTCTGGCTTGTGCATCAGGCATGGAGGCGGCAAGAGGTGCCAGAAGGAGAACTGCAAAAGAAGTGCAGAAGGTTATTCCGGCCTCTGCATCTCACATGGCGGTGGAAGGCGCTGTCAGTTTCCAGAGTGCACCAAGGGTGCCCAGGGAAGCACAAAGCTCTGCAAGGCACACGGTGGAGGAAAGCGTTGCACATTCTTGGGTTGCCCCAAAGGAGCCGAAGGTAGCACTCCTTTCTGCAAGGGGCACGGTGGAGGTAAGCGCTGCTCATTTCAGGGCGGTGGTGTCTGCGCAAAAAGTGTGCATGGTGGGACTCGGTATTGTGTTGCTCACGGCGGTGGGAAGAGGTGCGCTATGTCGGGCTGCACCAAGAGTGCTAGAGGGAGGACAGAATACTGTGTACGCCATGGTGGTGGTAAGAGATGCAGGTTTGAAGGTTGTGAAAAAAGTGCGCAGGGGAGCACTGATTTCTGTAAGGCGCATGGAGGAGGCAAACGCTGCTCTTGGGGCCAGGTGGGATCGAGCTTTGGTGTTGGTGGGCCTCCATGTGACAAGTTCGCTCGGAGCAAGACTGGTCTTTGTACAGATCACAGTGCCTTAGTTGAGGACCATTGTGTTCATGGTGGTGGCTCATTGGGTCCTGCAATCAAACAGTTCACGGCTGATGCCCAGCCTGATGAGATGGAAGTCGCTTTAGTGAAGGGAGATGTCAGCATGATGAACAACGATGACGAAGCTTTCCAGGGTTGGAATGACCCTGGCCCGAAGAATTCTGTTCATCCTTCTGTTCCGATGCAGTCTAGCACACATCCATTTCTGGAGGGCAGGGTCCACGGCCGTGGGCTGTTCGCTTTACTCTCTGGCAATGCCAGTAGCTCGGAGAATGGTGCCTCCACTGCTTCTGCCATGCGCACTTGGATGTGAGGGAGGCATTTTCATCGACGATCCGTTTGGTTTTGGTCTCGTTCCCGTGTTTCATGTGGTGGCCGGGTTGCAATTGATCTCCTGATGCTTGGGTTTGCAACGAGAATTAATCCCATGTACGATAAATAAGGGGTGGCCGATATAAATTGTGGACGTGCTACATTTTCTTCAGTGTTATTGTAATTAATGTTGTGACAGTGTCTTCGTCTAGCGTGTTACCATTTTATCATATTTGTTTTCCTTGGCGTTCTGTATTGTCTGAAGACTGAGATTAGCAGGAATTTGACCTGCTTTGTGAAGTATTTTTATCATTTTTCCTGTCATAAACTTTGTAAATTTGGTGTCTCAAGGAAAAAAAATCTGTTACTGTCAGCACATTGCTTTCTTTCAGTTGTTTTCTCTGCAACAGTACTAAATTCTTTTGCTACTCTATGTTTACCACTGTGTGTATTTTTAAAAAAAATATTTACCACTGCTGGGATTCCAACATTTTGAATTTTCGATCACTAGTACTAAGAAGTAAACCTGGAGTTTAACTGCCACAAAGGGGTAAGGGTGCAAAATGACTATCTTTGGAGGAGTTTTTTTTAATAATCTATTTTTTCTGAATTACAATAATATACATGTATTTTTTTATTTTACACTAATGACTCCGCATCGCTCCCGTTGGGCAACAAGTGTCCAAGTAGTACGTTGAGCGACCTGGACACTTATCGGAAAAAGGTATGCAAATGCACTACCCACTGGCTCAACCATTGAACGATTTAGACACTTGTCGCTCAACCGTTGGGTGACTAATCTAGGATTAAGCGACAGAGGATCATTAATGTAAAATAAAAAATAGATATATTATTGTAGTTTAGAATCAAAATAGATTATTCTTTAAAAAAATTCTAGCAAATTCCGCTGCGACAATGATCCTAGGCCTTCCCAAAATCATGCATGGTAGAGGACCAAGGACATGGCCAGCAGTGACTCGGTGACCAACGGCAAGAAAGGGACGGCGCGCCTGAGCGCGTCGCGAGCACAACTTTTCGCCTGGAGAGGGAGGGAGGGAGAGAGAGAGAGCAAGAAATGGGGAAAGGATAATGATGGATAGCAAGAAGAAAAGAAAAGGGGAGAGAAAAAGAAAAAAAGTAGAAGAAGAGAAAATAAAAGAGGAGAAAAGAAGAAGAAGAAAGAGGGGGGTTTGCGACATGCGCGTCGAATCCTCATCCCTACGTGATTTATGGCAGCGTCGGGCTTTACCCGTAGAATCGATGCCAGTCATTAAAGCACATGTACCGCTATATTATTTCTAAGTCTGGGTAAATGCCTGTTTAGGTAGAGGTTTGGGAACTGCGCCATCCGCACATCGCTTCACTCCGCTTGGTTAATAGGTAAGTACATAATAGAACTGTAGAAGGTAGTTGTTGTGGAATATGCGTTGTTTACAATATTCGATGCTACACGATTAATGGTGATAATTGTGATACATAGTGAAATAATGGAGATATACAATCACATTGATACATAGTAAAATGATGGAGATATGTAATCACATTGTGACATATGCATTATGAGTCAAGACAGTAAGAAAGTCAATAGCTATGCGTAAAGCTATTTACTAATCTGGCATGTTCTTGAAAAAGTTCTACTTCGATAGGCACCTCCACGAGATGGAGGTAGAGGGTGACATCGACAAGTGTGCCATCCGCTTTACCGGTAAAAGCTACAGAGGAGAATGAGATTGATCATGTTCATTGCATTGCATTGCATAAAAATTGATTGAGGTGGGATATCGAGACTTGTGGAGAATGTTTGTGTCAATGTTGAAACACGTGAGAATGATGTGGTGATGTTGTTGATTGTGCTTACAGTAGTGTTTATCGGTCTATTATATGCTTACTGAGTCTCTGGACCCACCTTTACTTTGTTTGTTTTTAGGTGATCGTTGAGAACGTCATGCATGGGCGGGAGTAGTACATGAATAACTTCACGTACCAGTAGTATTTCATGTACCACCTTTTGTTAGTATGTTTAGACTCTACTGATATGCTATGGTAGTTAGAGTCAAAATGGTATGATGTATCTTAAGTCGCTGCAATATGAATAAAACAATGTTTCCTTAAAATCACTAGCCTTTGTTGAAAATAGTAAAGATGTGCAATGGTGGTAGTATTCCAGGCCTAGAGGATGAACGAGGTGTTACAATTTGAATCGGATTGTGAAGTTCGAAGGAGGGAGTCAAATATCTAGTTTCATAGTTTGGAATACTGGACAAAATTTCGAGCATAATTTAAAGTGTTAAATGAACTTATTCCATGAGAAAATGATGGGCACAGCAACTACATTAAGGGCATTGCATGAAACTGACAGACGATGTAGAAATAGGCCATCCTGAAGCAACAGCCTCCAGCTCTTGGAGCGTTAGCATGCAACGCACTGCCAATTAGCAAGACCGGCGGTCGGTCTGAAATGAACAGCATAGTGGTGCACTCAGTCTGTGGTCCGGACAAGGTGGAATAACCAACCGAATGACCGGCCGGTAAATAAATTTTCCTTGGTAAAGCTCGGGTGGGCCGAGGGTGCATGCCAGTTACGGAGCTAGAAGCCTCAGTGAAAAGACGTCTTTTATTTTCTAGAGTAGCTATCTTTAAAGATGTAATTTTTACAATAAAATCTATATTTATTATAGTATAAATTATACAAATTTAACTATATTGACTAAAGTAACATATAACTACTTCTCTCAATCAAGGAGAGACTAGGATGTAAAATTTTCCATCGTAAGCTTTAGGCCGCAGAAAAAAGGAAAAAAAAATCCCAGTCGCGCCGTCGAGCGTTGAAAGTGCACGCGGGATGGAAGGAATGTGGCGGGCAGCGTCGAATGAGCGCAACCCACGTCGTCGACACCCGGCAACTACTAGCCGTGCTCGCTCGCCGTCCACCTCGTGACGTGTTGTCCAAACGCGGCGCGCGGGACGGCACGGCACGGCACTAATCGCATCCGACGCGGATTGGGTGGCAGACCAAAAATACGAGACGAGACGAGAGGGAAAAACTCATGGTCGCCTCGCCTCCTCCCCTCGGCCCGGCTCCGCGTCAAACCCAAAACCCCAGCTCCGATGGGCGCCCGCGCCTCCCGCCACCGCCAATCGCACGACCATCGAACCCCCCAAAACTCGCAGCCCAAGCACCCAAACCGGCGGAAACCCAAACACAAGCCCCAGCCCCAGGTGCCGCCGCCGCCTGCTGCGGATGCGGGCGCGGTGTTCGGGCGCGTGCTGGGGCGGCCGACGGAGGACGTCCGCGCGACCTACACCTTCGGGCGCGAGCTGGGGCGGGGCCAGTTCGGGGTCACCTACCTGGCGACGCACAAGGCCACGGGCCGCCGCTACGCCTGCAAGTCCATCGCCGCGCGGAAGCTCGCCCACAAGGACGACGTCGAGGACGTGCGCCGGGAGGTGCAGATCATGCACCACCTCACGGGCCACCGCAACATAGTCGAGCTGCGGGGCGCCTACGAGGACCGCCACTCCGTCAACCTCATCATGGAGCTCTGCGAGGGAGGGGAGCTCTTCGACCGGATCATCGCCAGGGGGCACTACTCCGAGCGCGCCGCCGCCGCGCTCTGCAGGGAGATCGTCTCCGTCGTCCATAGCTGCCACTCCATGGGGGTCATGCACAGGGACCTCAAGCCCGAGAACTTCCTCTTCCTCAACAAGAGGGAGGACTCGCCGCTCAAAGCCACCGACTTCGGCCTCTCCGTCTTCTTCAAGCCCGGTACGGCGCCCGATCCTATCCACGATCCTCCTCTCTGGATTCACTCATCCGCCGTTTCTACTTTCTAGTATTAGTTAACTCCTTCATTCCTGCACTGGCTTGCTCCTAATTAACTACTCCACGAGCAAGTAGTAAGCCTTGGTGTGCGGAGAGCTGCCCATTGACATGGGCATTGTAGGATTGTTCCTCGCTAGGTGCTCATGGTGGCTAGGCAGATCAGATCACGAGTGTAAGAGCTGAAAGAGGGATCAGAGAAGAAACCTCAAGAAAGATTGTTCATAATGTTTACAAGTCAGGGGCATTTGTTGTTGTAGGATCGCTGGAGGGAAATGCTGAGTTTTAGAAGTTATGAGGATCAATATTGTTTTATTCTTAGTAACTGAGCTCATGTTGTGCTGCTCATCACAAACTGAAAGGGGAGATAGTGACAATGCAGGTGAGCAGTTCAGGGATCGTGTTGGAAGTGCGTATTACGTGGCTCCGGAGGTGCTGAAACGGCGCTATGGAGCTGAGGCGGACATATGGAGTGCCGGAGTTATCCTTTACATCCTTCTCTCTGGTGTTCCTCCTTTCTGGGCAGGTACGTTTTGCTGCAAGTTGCACCAATCAAATTTTGATGCCATTATCCTAACACGAACCCTTTGTCTTCTTTGCCCCTTGGTTTTACCAGAGAATGAGGATGGTATATTTGATGCTGTTTTGCGAGGTCATATTGATTTCTCATCTGATCCCTGGCCTTCAATATCTAACGGTGCAAAAGACTTGGTCAAGAGGATGCTACGGCAAGACCCAAAGGAGCGGCTTACTGCTGCTGAAATTTTGAGTCAGTCTCTATTTTTCGAACTCACGTCTCCCTTTCATCCCTTCCATTGACAATCTTGGTTGTATAGATTGATTTTCTTATGTGAATGATAGTGCAATGCCTACTTTTATTTGTTAAAGTTGTTTACTCTATATCTACAGAGTGAGTCTTCATTCTTGTATGGTTGTGCGTATAGTGTCTCAATCTAATACATTAAAGCACACAGACCATCCATGGGTTAGAGAGGATGGAGAGGCCCCAAATAAACCACTTGATATCACAGTGATCAGTAGAATGAAGCAGTTCAGGGCAATGAACAAGCTTAAGAAGGTTGCCTTAAAGGTAATCAAATGATTTGGACTTGATGCTTTTTCCTTTCGTGCTTAGCAATCCAGTCTTCAAGACATGATAAGCCCTGTCATTTCTTCTGCTATAATTAGGTTGTTGCAGAGAACTTGTCGGAGGAAGAGATTGTGGGCTTAAGAGAAATGTTCAAATCCCTGGATACTGATAACAGTGGGACAATAACTCTTGAAGAACTAAGGGCTGGTTTGCCAAAGCTTGGTACCAAAATTTCTGAATCAGAAATAAGACAATTGATGGAAGCGGTATGCTCATATCTCAGTCTCATAGCTTTAGCTTTAATGTTTTACATTTTTCTTCTCTCTTCCTGTCTCTGTACACTCATCTCATTGGCATGGTCTGACATGAGTATACTAATAGGAACAAAAGAAAGTTGTTTATTTCTCTCTATTCTGTATTAATGCCAGTAGTGAACAAAAATGTTGTTGTGGATGTGCTTATATCTAAAAAGGAAGAAAGGGCAAGATACTATACAACTTTTGTCGGTATAATGACTTCAGTTGAAATTGACTTTTCCACATTTCTGCTAGAACCGGTCCGATAGGTGCAGTGCGTTCTGTTTCTGCTCATTGTTCATTATCTTTCGTTCCTGAGCAGGCTGATGTTGATGGAAATGGGACCATTGATTATGTTGAATTTATATCAGCAACAATGCACATGAATAGACTAGAGAAGGAAGATCACATATTTAAAGCTTTCGAATACTTTGATAAGGACCACAGCGGGTAATTTCTCTTCTATTTTTTTGTGAATGCATCTGCTAGCTTTGACATTTTTACGTTAACTATCTTATTGCCTGCAAATTTTTTGTACAGGCACATAACAGTTGATGAGTTGGAAGAAGCTCTGAAGAAGTATGATATGGGTGATGAGGCCACAATTAAAGAAATCATTGCTGAAGTGGATACAGATCATGTGAGTAACTCCAACAAATGCTGAAAGTAACTTCACTAGCTACTGCTTCAGCATCAATCATACGATACATTATTGCTGTTACGAAGATACAGGATTATATAAGTAACTGCTGCTGCTAACTTGCTATTCAATTGGGAAAATATAAATTCATTTAAGTGTATGAAAAGAACACACTGATCCAGCCTGTTTTGTAATCAAGACATCATTTTTTTTCTATCATCCCTTTTCTGCTAAGCTTCCGCCATCAAGAAATCATGTCTTCGCTGAACAATGTGTTTTAACTTTTTTGGTGGGTGTGAAGCATTACTAATCTTGATGTTCACAAGTTAGAAGTTCAAATGAACACTGATTAGCCTGCTTACTAATGACTACATTTCCTATTTTTACTGCTTAGGATGGGAAAATTAACTACCAGGAGTTTGTCGCCATGATGAAGAATAACAGCCCAGAGATCGTTCCAAATCGACGGCGCATGTTTTAAACTTCTCCTATAATTGATGTGAAGCCTGCTTTTTACGAATTCTCCTTGACTCCATTTAGAGAGGTGACCATTCAAGATCTTTGCAAGTGGTGAGGAATGAGGACTTGAGGAGAGCAGCTCATACTTGAATGCGGAATTCAATCAGGTATCTGCAAGTGATCCTTTATATTTGGACGAGCTACCAATCATGGATAACTCTTCCCTTCGTGCGCCTGAGATGGGTGGCGCTTTCTGGTGCTACCATGTTCTACCATCTCATCTTACAATTTGGCATGTACCCTTTATGAGGTGTGCCTTCTGGTCATATGTTTTTCTGCCACTTGATCATTTATGTATGAACATGGTTTGTAAAACAGTTTCAAATGAAAATGATCATCTGAGGCGAGATTATGTTTTCAGTTGAACATTCTTCTCAATTTGCAAAGAACGTGTACCTCGAAATGCCCATCATTGCATTTCCTTGTACAGTACAGCACTACGATTTTAATAACAGGCATCGGAAACAACCTCCGTCATACATATGGCCGAGATTACCCATTCTCTTCAGGAGGTACGGTTGCTCCCAGCATAGTATTTGAGTAATTGAGTTCGTTGATGTAGCAGTTCAAACGGCACGTAGTTGAAAATAAGCCCTAGGAGGCTAGCTGATGCCGTTTCCAAATCGTATAGTACACTGACTGCTTCCCATCTTCCCATTAATATGTTCGGTAGCTCATCCCTGCTTAGAATTCCACATTCAAAAAGATTGGCCATGCCCTGGGGAAAGGTGCGACGCCAAGCAAGGGCCCAAACCGCAGAGCGCCTGTCTTTGGTCTTTTTTGGCCGGTATAGAAGTCGGTACAGTGTCTACTGCAATTGACTTGTAGACCCTGTTTTAAAAAGACATTTCGTTTGAAAACTAGTTACTGTAGCATAAACTATAAACCAGAAGTCAAAAAGAACAGCCCCTTGCATGCACATAAAGATGTACCGTATTTGTACAAGCCAATATCAACTCTGAACACTATTTCAAAGATGCATTTTATTCGATGCTGAATGCCAAATCTTCTAGCAAGCAGAATTACACGGCGAGCACGTGAAATGAGTTTGCTGGTATGAAATCATTACATTTAGGTCATCAGCAAGATGACATGTTACAAATTCTGAGATGAAAACGGCGCAAGACATTCAGCCCTAGACCCCACAGGTCAGATGTACAATAAGCTTACTTTACAGTAATTGCTTCGGGCGAGCAAGGGCTGATCATCGAACTGAGACCTTTTTCATCTTTGCTGACTTGTGCTTGATAAAGAGAGCGGCTAGCATGCTTTTAGTGCCGACAGGAGCCTTTTGGATTTCACGCCCTCCAGGTTTGTCAAAAGAATTACATGTAGACGTATGCTTGACTCCTGGCTGGTTCTGAAAATGCATTCAGGGTAATTTCGATACAATGGTGCCATCAATAAACAAGGAAAACGTAATCTACGCCATTTTACTAAAAGATACACAAACAGGCCCCCAGGATACGATGATGATGCACTTTTAACTTATTATGATTTCACATTAGGCTTATATCATATTCTAATTTACCTTTGCGCCAACTTTTTGTGTAACGTCAGATCTGGTGTTCCCATTCAAGTGCAGCAACCTGCGCATGGGAGAGGCAGGCAGCTCCTTACCTGAAACATCGGCAATTCAGATGAAACATTCAATTTCCAATTTTCCATGCATACACTAACAAAAAAAATCCTAACAATATGTTGTTTTGAAACATAGTTAACAAATATGCGCAAATTTATCATGAAATCACATTGTGTTCTGTTAAAATTGATCTGAATTCGTATCGTGTCCGTGTAAGACACTACATCACCTCATATCAAATGTGGCATGACCAATGCTAGGGACATACGCAGGCTGTATCAGATGTTGTGTCAACTTATAGCAACCAACTCTGATTCGATTTTGTCTTCGTATGAGACTCGTCTCTCTCACCTATATATGTACCCATATAATCCATAGGAAGAGAAAGAACTTCATTGTAAATATCTTCTCACATAGTGATTTTCATTTTCATGTGTCCGTGGCTTTCCCTGTAAGGGTTTTTCACATTAAATTTGTGTCTCCGTTCTTTATGTTCATCTATTTTTGTCGTGCGCTTTATAACAAGTGGTATCAGATCTCCAAGTTTAATCCCAATCCGCTACCCCCGGGAAGAGCAATCCTGACCCCTGGGAACAGCACACATGACACATCATCAATTTAGCTTCGGTGTCTCATTTCCTCGCTCATTTGTTTTTGTCGAATCCGAGCTGCACTAGGGTTTTAGTCTCCAATCCAGAGTCGAAGACCAAGCAATAAAAGCAGCATGAGGGAGCGCAAAGGGAGAATCGTAGAAGAGAGAGAAGCCTTTTCTAGTCCCAGAAAAAGCTGAGCAGCGACAGAAAGAGAGATAGCAACGCAAATCAAGGGAAGCTTTTTCCCTATCCATCAGTCGGCATAGGAGAGATAAGCAACAACATAACATCCAGTGCACAACACAACAGCCTCGCCTCATCCCTAGTGCAAAGATACACTTCGGGTTTTCCCTCGGTCCCGACATGTCTCTTCAATCTCTATGAAAATCAGAGGCAACAATCAAGGGCTCCAAGCCCAAGGCGACTTCATCCACCGAGAGCATAGCAAAGCCTCAAGACTACAAGGTTCTTTGTGCCGAGAGAGAGTCTTATTGTAATCTCTCATCATTATAGTTTTTTGCTTTCGTGCATCCGTGGTATTTCCTGCAAGGGCTTTCTACGTTAAATCCGTGTCTCTCGTTCTTTCAATCATCTATTTTTGTCATGTGTTTTATAACAAGTGGTATCATGGTAAAAAAAATTGTTAAAGTTTATCCAAATTCGTACCGTGTCCCTGTAGAACGTTGCATCACCTTATGCCAGACGTGGCATAACCGATGCTAAGGATATGCTAGGCTGTATCAGACGTGGTGTCAATCTGTAGCAACCGACTGTGATTCGGTTTCCTCTTCATGTGAGATTCATCTTCCTTACCCTATATATGTACCTCTATAGTCTATAGGAAGAGAAAGAATTCTACTGTAAATATCTTCCCATATAGTGATTTCCGCCTTCGTGTATCCGTGGTTTTTCCCATAAGAGTTTTTTATGTTAAATTCGTCTCTCCCGTTCTTTACGATCATCTACTTTTGCCATGCATTTTATAACATGTTCTCGAAAAAAATCATGAAATCATGTTCATATGATTCCATGCCCTCTAAGAACTTAATAACAGTATGGCTAATTACCAGGAAGGTATAAACCATCTGATGCAGGTTTAGACGATATTGTATCACCTAGGCTGCACAAAAGCAGATGATAAGTTAGATCAGAAGTACACAGCTCCATTGCACTTAGCAGATGAAATAAGAAGCCATTTAGACAAAGTTGAACAAAGTAGAGATGACAGTCTTACACAAATGTAGATTTATGTGCTCCATTTGCTGCAGTGCTGTTCTCTGATGCCAGATGCCAGGAAAGGGTCTTTGCTGCACACCAAAAGTGAAAGGAATTTTTTTTCTTGTTTAGTATGGTGGGTAGCATGCATGAAATCTACAAAGTGCAGAAATAAGCACCTGAGGGGCAAGGTCTAGGCTTTGATTCCTGATTAGCGTCTGTCTGCAGGTGTGCATGAGCCTGGGTTCTTTTATAACCAGTAGCTAGATTGCAAAGAAAATTGGTAAGTTTAAACTCAGCTTTCCTTAAAATAAAAATTCAGACATTGGATAAGCTCCTAGCTCTGCATTCCCTTACATGGCAGGATATAGTGCTTGTGGTGTTTCATGTTTGTTCCCATCATTTGCTGCTGCCTGAGGCCTTCTTTATCCGTATAGATTTGGCAGGTGAGGATTTGCTATAGATTGGGCGATATAGTAGTGTCAGTTTAGCTTTCATGGTTTCATCAGTATATACTGTATGCGTTGCCGATAGATAACATTACCTGGTTCAAGCGTGCAACCTTCAGCTCAAAGGTCGAGATCTCAGAAGCTTGCTGTTCGAACAGGTCCGTCAATTTGCAAGCAACGGTACCTAGGTGGTCGACAGCATTGACAACGGCCCGTACAGCATAATCTTTCAAGTTGTCCAGCACCCTGATGTCAAATTAGCATGTTCAGTTTTCAAAATATCAGCAGAAAAATCTCAAGGCCATGAAAATACACTATAGTATTGATCCACGAAAATTTCTTATACATTGTCAAATATGTAAAAAAAACCATGCTATGTGATTAAAATGACATGACAGCATTTGGATTGCAAACCTCCAAAATAAATTCAATAGGCGGTACGTGGTACATAGACGGTTGTTTGGTAATTCCAAAATTCCAGATAAAACCAAATTCTATATTCTTCTTTAGCTAGTAGAATTTGTTTTCTAGTCACATCTCGACATCAAGTTCCTTTTTCACACCTGTTGCTGTCCTCTTTGGCTTAGGCAGCATAGCCTCCTATACCTACATACGTGATTGGTAGTACATGCTGCACCAACGCTTCAATTCAATTCAACCCCTATACCAAATGACAAAAACAGAGCTAGATAACATGTAAAATGCAAACGTACGATGAAAAATAGCCATAGCCGGTGTATTCAGCTAGTAAATTCTTTACTGACAATAAAATGCGCAGAGGTGGGTGATGCAGGAGCAGAAATCTCACATCTGCTTTTGGGCGCTGTGGAGATAGGACCTCTCGCAGTACTCGGAGGCGGAGTAGAGCTGCGGCCGCAGGTTCTTGAGCTCCTGCACGCGCGCGCGCGCATCAGAACCATGTATGAAGAACCGTGGAACGACAGTGCCGGCTCCACGAGCAAAGCGAAGAAAGAGCTCAAAAGGAGTTTTTTTTTTGTCAGTGTGGGATCTGGGTTGGAATGATCTGGGGATGCAGGGCACCTGCAGGGCCTTGACGAAGCCCTTGCTGCGCTCCATGGAGGCCTCGTCGACGGTGGTGGGGCCGACTCCGGCGATCCCCGCCCACCCGCCGGCCACCGGGCTCGGGCGCAATGGCTGCATTCCTTCCGGTCGCACGTTCTTGACGCTTCCTTCGTTCCGGTGCGAGGGGAACGGGGAGTGGGCACAAGTTCGGAGGGGAAGCCAGTCTCCAGCGGAGACCGGAGTGCAGAGGAAGCGATGCCAAGGCGAGGCACTGTCCAACTGCTGTTCCTCCCTTTCTACTAGCTAGTGTGCAGCTGCGTGCGTGCGATTGGTGCGGAGGACGGACGAGCGCCGGTTAATCGATCCACGATTTGGTTTTAGCTGATGGGGGTTGCACTTATCAGAGGAGCTTCGCTTTGCCGCTGGTTTGGTTGGTTCTTTTGTAGCTTCTCCTAACTGTCTGCACTAGGGCATGCTTTACTCTCATCTGAGTAAAATACAAGGGCAAAAAAAATGACCTCGAGGTTAGTAAGGATCTGGGTCTCCGACAAGAACTGTAAAATGGTACAGGCACTCGTAATTTGGTCGTCATGCTGGTATAATAAGTGTGCGGTTCGGTTCTCACTCAGCTCATGAATCATGACGAGGAACCGCAAATGCGCACACGATCTCCTGAGCAAGCGTGGAGGAGTAAAGATACCTGAGCTGTGCAGCGGACGAGCGGTAGGTGCCCATGAATGCCTGTCGTCGGTCTGATCAGGGGTTCCATTCGGTGCAATCGAATGCGGCGGCAATAACCGGCACTACTGCCAGCAAAAGCAAAAGCAAAGCAATCATCTGGTGTACGCGATTTCGATGTGACCGTGAAATTGAGATCCAAAAGTACTCGCTAATAGTGTTCTTTTTAATTATCCGGTCTCTGCCGTGATCTATACAGATGCGTATAGAAGTTTGACATGTTGTAGAAGCGAGGGCTTTATCATACCGACAACAAAATGAAGGACTCCAGTTTAATGGGCTGACTTACGTCGGGTTGGACCAATACCGCTTGCTACTGCTAGAGGAAGAGGACATAGCAGTTGCGCGCGTTGGACAGGTCCCAACCAACGTTGTCCTGCTCTAAGCTTGAGGTTAATTACGCTTACTCGAAGAGTGCCAGGTCGGGTGGATGGAGCAGGTGTGCTGGTTTAACTCAGTAAAGGTCGCTCATACCGTTACACAAATTGAGTGTATGTACATCATACATGCATGTGGAAGCGTGGACGAAGCAGAAAAAATAATTCATACACGCAAAAAGGAGAAATACTAACGCACGCTGTACCGTTCTACTTCAAACTAACGGGATACCGTTACACAAATAAGTTAAGTTAGACGGGGCAGCATGACGGGGAGAGGTCGGAGGGCTGCGCGGCGATGTTGCCACCGGCATGGGTGGTGATGGAGGGGACGAGGGGCGGAGGAGGAGACGTAACGGTGACACGGCCGAGGATAAGGTATACCCTATACTATTGAAAGTGTTTTAAACAATATATTATTCGTTAGTTGCTCTCCACAAAAAAAAAACTATCTTTTACTGCCGCTTGCCGCCCCGTTTCTCTGCTCATTCATTTTGTTCCTCCACTACGTGTGAAAATAGTGATGTTACGGACTTACGGTGACAGTGATAACAAAAATGACAGGAAGAAATCTATGTGTGAAGCAAAGCATTATGAAATGATTTTCGTTGACTGAGAAGTGAACGGACGTGAGTAGGGATGGCAATTGTACCTATTTATCCGTGTGTCTGTGGGTAAATATTCTAATAGATTCACGTATGAGATGTTTTCTTTACCTACAGGTATGGAAATGGGGGAAACACTCTGCCCATCGGGTAAACAGGCACAGGTATAGATAAGCTCCACCTGTTTACCAACGAGAAGATGTATGTCTTTGAGATAATCAGAACAATTCTTGCTGATTGTAATTCTGTAATTCCTCATTAGAAGCACTCCTTATTTGCAATTACCTGATGCATGATTACTTGTACATACGTATTTTTAATACTTCAATTAAGGGGTATCTTCTTCAATTTTGCAATTCCCTTCTCTATTGTTGTTACTTAAAATTGATTCTAGACTCTTTAGTTCCTGATCTAAGGAATAATTAATTTTCATAATAAGTTGGAAATGACCTTAGTAAGGAAATCTACTAGTTTAAAATTGAATTTAAACAGAACCACAAAAAATAGATATTATATTTTTCTAGTACAACTGTTGCTTATATGTATCTGTCATTAGTTCAACTCTCAGTTCGCGGGTAAACGGGTATGCCCACGGGCGACGGGTATGAGCGAGGTTCTTCACCCATCGTCCTTCATGGGCATACCCATGGGCGTAAATCGAGGTCGCGAGTATGGATATGAGCGAGCACTACCTATACCCGCTGCGCTCGATTGCCATCCCTAGACGTGAGGTGGCAGCGCGTAACACGCAATAGATTTTCGAAAGAAGGAAGAGAAAACAATATTTTTCCCCAGAATGGGCTCACTTATTTTGGGGTTGCACACCAGACAATCCGGAAAAAGGATATCTCACTGTGCAATTAAGTGGTATCAGAGTCTAGTTATTCATCCAATCAATCTAGGGCATACTCGCCATGGGCACATGGCGTCAATGAAGTATGATCTTCCACTGCTGGATCACAACACATGGTGTTTTGGCTGTCCACTGCTGCCACGCTGGTGCTTGGTCGGTTGGCCTCGACTTCGGAAGTTTGGTATTTGCTTTTGGATTTTGGTGGGCTTTCTGTTGTGTGCTGATAGTGGGCATAGCTTATTAGTGACCGGACTCACTAGGCATTAGGGCTTGGACAACATTTGTGTTGTCTTCCTTTCTTCTAGTCTTCCTTACTACCTCCATCCAAGTCGACGAGACAAGTGATGACGACGATCGGCCGACCATGGCATGGTGGCGCCCTAGCAGGAGGTAGGGCTAGAGGGTGCCCACTCTCCGATTGGAGATAGGGTGGACACCAGCCCCTCTTACCCCTTGTTACGTCCACCACTACCTCCTTGGTAACTGAAACTGAAAGGGTGACCCTGTCGTGGCATGTGCCGCCTCTGCCCCTTAAGAACCTGAGGGTTTCATGAGACTTGCTTGTCAAAGTAATTCATGTATGTACCGTGAGGAATTAGCAAACCAACGATGTCAAGATCAAATGACAATGCCCAAAAGAAACGTTCATGATTTACATGTCAAGAACTTAAATATAACCAACAAATGTACAAGCTCACTTAAAGGATTGTTCAGTCCCGCGGTTATATCCCTATTTTAAATCCGACTTTTTGAGTAGAAATAAAAAAACAAAAAAAAAGTGTTGGGTACCGCTTTCTCCAGTTTTCGGGCCCCTCCGAAATTACCAAAATTCGCCGAAATTTTATTCCCTGCTGCCAATCTGCCAGTATGTGCAGCAAATGTGCGCAGATCAAAACGAACTCTGTACGAGTGACAGGTAGTACTAATCAACAAGCTAGGCGTGCATGCAAGGCAATGTTGCAATTGCGCACACGGCCGCGCCCATCTAACGCTCTGCTCCGCCGTGCGCCATCGGGGACTCACCGGCGCTGCTCGTCTTGGAGGCGGAAGCAGATCCGGAGTCGGAGCCGTGCTTGGAGATGGAGACGGCGGGCTCCTTGACGTCGGAACTGGACGACCGGAGGTGTGCGAGGATCTTGCTGAACTTGGGCTTCCTCTGCGTGATGGCGATGGACACGTCGTTCGGGAACAGGTCCTTGCGCACGAACGCGTGGTACATGGTCGTCACCAGCACGCCCGTGACCGTCACGGTGGCGATCCCGGAGAGCCCGATCGCCAGCGACCGCGTCAGCACGTTGGTCACCTCCGACGAGTACAGCACCGTCGCGATCGCCGCGCCCGACATCGGGAACGTGTACGCCCACCACGCCAGCGAGAACCGGAACCCTCTGAAGAAGTTGACACGCACAACCTATAAATCATGACAAATGAGTAGCACACTGCCATCAGTACAGGATTGTATCGCACATTGGCACGTGAGGACGTGTTGGTATCGTGTATTACCAGTGACATGTACAGGAAGAGCGCGATGAAGTAGGCGATCTTGGCGCCGTAGTTGAACTCGCCGCAGATCCTGGCCCAGGCCATGGAGGCGACGCTCGGGGCGGCCACGAAGAGGAAGAACACCGGGTGGAGCTCCTTGGGGAGCTGCACGTTGGTGGGGAGCCGCTGGTAGAGCGTGACGAACAGCACGAGGTAGTGCGCCAGCCCGACGGCGAAGAAGAAGATTGGCGCCTCCCGGAAACCCATCCTGGCGCCGAGCAGCGCTCCGACGAAGTTGCCGACGACCGCCAGGTGGTTCGACGGGTTGGCCACCTTGGACAGCCGTCGCTCGCCGCCCGACATCCATTGCCCGTAGATCTTGAGATCCAGGCAGAAAATGGGCGCCATGAGCATGTACCACACGACGTGGTGGATCTCCCACACCGGCCGCGGCAAGCCCTTGACGAGAAACAGGCAGGCGATCCACGGTGCGAAGAAGAAGTTGACGCGGATGGGATGGTGGAACTCGCGGCGGACGGCCTCGAAGTAGAAGACGATCTTCAGCAGGTAGATCGCCGAGATGAGGCCCATGAGCGCCACGGAGATCCACCACAGGACGTGGTTCACGTCCGGGCTGACGCCGAGGAACGCCGTGGAGGGCTCCGACGCCAGCGTCTTCCACAGCATCGCCTGGCTGCTCACGCCCAGGCACATCCCGAACGCGCTGATCGGGAACCGCAGCAGGAACGGCCACTTCTCGTCCTTGGGCAGCACCGGCTCCTCCGTCGCCTGCACGCACCGACGCACGACGTCGTTTCTTGTTAGAGACGACGGTTGATTATGGCAAGAAAAGGAAAGGTTTTGGAGTGCATGCGCGCCGCGCCGCTGTTATGTACGTACTCTGAGGGTCTCGAGCTCGGGGCCTTCGAGGGCGGCGAAGTAGCGGTCGGCTGTGGGGACCTTGTCGTCGGTGTCCTCCTCGGAGATCGACTCGGCGGTCTCGATGTCGGCCGGCTCCTGCGGCAGCCCGCGGAGGTTGGAGAGCTGCCGCTCGAGGCGCCCGGAGAAGGTCTTGAAGTGGTCGAACCGCCGGTCCCGCGTGCTGTCGGTCCGCTGCAACGTGCGGTGCAGCGGCGGCTCCTCGCCGCCTCTGATTGTGAGGCTCGGCTGCGAGTGGTACCGCGCCTGCTTTAGCAGCTGCGGCTCGGCGTGGTCGATCTCGAGTTTTGTCTCGCGCGGCGCGGCGCCCACGCGGATGACGTTGCCGTCGCTGCGGACGAACGTGCCGAGCTGCGCGAGGTGGAGCCCCGACGGCGAGGCGGGCACGCCGAACGAGACGGAGTACGGTGTCTCGTGCAACTCAACGTGAGCTGCCGGGATGCTAATCGCGACGTCCTTCTTCCTGCCGCCGATGCTAGCATTCTCCGGGCAGGCATGCGGCTGGTCTTTCCCCTGTTCATCCACGGGAGAAGCGCCGGCCGCGTCGTGACCGGGACACTCGAAGCCAGCAATAGCGGCCCGCGACGGGGCACGAATCGGAATCGCTTCCGGCGACGGACATCCCTTGCCGTCCAACCCTGCCATTTGGATGCTCTCGCTGGACGCCGTGACAATTCGACGCTCTCTCCTGTGCCCACTGAAAATGCATGCATCAAACAGCCGTTCGTCAATGTGCAGCTCAAGAACGCCATCGGCACGAGCGGTGCAGTTTAGGGCCCGCTCAGAAGAGCTTTTTTCAGCGTTCGCGATTTCTACTGTGCAGCATTTGATTTACTGATCATGGTTTTGTCCTTTTTATGGTTTTTTTGTGTATTTTTTTGCATTGTCTGTGATAGATTAGCATATTGTTTTTATTTTTATATTTTTTTAAATTTAATTATGTCCAATAAGTCAACTTAGCTATAGTAAAAAATCAGCCAGCTACAATAAAATTTCAGCTATAAGCTATCACTATTCCGAACACCCAACCATTTTTATATTTTTACATTAAAATATACTAATAATATTATAACATTCTAAAATACTTTTAACAACGAATTTAATTATATAATTTTTATATAATCAATCTAAATAATTTTAGACTAATTAATAATTAATTTTTGAAAAATTTAACCATACGTATCAAATAAAAAAAGAACGGAAGCAACCAACGAAAGATGAGTGGAAAGGATAAAGAATACCGCTGCTGCATGCAAGTGGCACGCCAGCGGTCAGTGACGCCGGCGTCGGAGGAGGCACGTGTGGACGGAACGCGAAGAAAAACATCACCACCAGTCGCGGCGAGTTCTACGCGATATTCATGTCGAAATTTGACACTCCCAAGAATTCTGTGAGCTCGGACTCGCCGGCGACGACTCGACTCGCCTACGCCTGCAGGTAGCGGTCTAGCGCGGCCATGTCGCTGCAGGACCGATACGCGCTGGAGCAAGTGGTGGTGATGTTTGGTTGCTTCGCTGATTCGTTTGGGAAGTAGGGAAAGGGGCTGATGCGAGGCTCCAACACAGGGTTTTGACTCGAATAATTGTTGATTAATGTCGGTGAAAAAGGTGTGCATGGGATGGCTCCAGCAAGTGGTACTAGACTCGTGCTAAAACCAACACAGATTTATTTTATTTAAGCTTAATTTTTTAGCTTCTTAATTTATCTTTTTCTATTTTTTGTTTTTAGGATTTTTTGTATTTTCTTTTCTTCACTTATTTTGTTACATTGTTCATGATGATATAATTTTTTTTTAAATTGAAGTATGTTGGAAAACTACTACCAGCTACAGTGAAAAAAATCTACTATATTGCAAAATAAACTAAAAACTTAGGCTTAAAAGCCAAAATAAACACTCTCGTAATCACGTTTTATTTTATATTTTTGAGGGGCGCATTTTATATCTTTTTGAAAAAAAACTATATATAATCATATTCTTCATCACCCAAGATGGTCTGGAAATCAATAAACAATTGGGAATAAAAGTTTGTAGGACCCAAAACAATGCTTATACAGTGTTTGTACTAGTATAGTGCTCCGATAAACCATTGTTTGAGGGAGCTTAGCTTAATAATCTCTCCAAGGAGGCATTCAATACCCCTGGTGCCGTTCTTTTTTTAAGTGACATCTTAGAATCTATGTACTAATATATTTAAAGCTATGTAGATTAGCTACATAAAACTATATTATTAGATTTATCGTTAAAAATATTTTTATAATATTATAATTTTATTAGTATATAATAAAATAAGGTTACAATATAACAGTTAAAATCATATACTGAAGACCGTCACTTAAAAAAGGACAGAGGGCTTATAAATTAAGCCGGATGGACCTGTCAAAATCTAGCAGCTTTCTTTGGTTTTGTGGGCAGCAGCAGATTAATCCCTTCCTGTATGCAGCCATGGCATGCATAAACGCGGCCTTGGCAAACCTAAATAGCTATCCCGGCCGTACTTGTGATGGTTAGATAATACTGTATCAATTCAAGAAAGCGGTTACTATGCTGAACGCTAAAGAAATCGTTCACGATCAGTACTACTGAATACTTCTATCTATCTATCTATCTATCTGAGTTAGGCTTCTTTAATATATTTACTGCAGTAAGAGGCTCTTCTGCTGTTTTCACTTATAAAAGAAAAAAAAGAACGCATCAAAAGAAACCAAAGACAAAAGAAAAGAAAACAAAAATTCCCTGCCTAATGCCATGATTATATAGAAACACATGCATATGCATAGAGTGGTATAGTACTAGTAGTAATACCTTGGTTTCAGCATCTGTTGGGCCAAGCTAGCTCCGTCGTGCTGAACACTACTGCGAGCTCAGAGAGGGGGAGAGACGGGAGATGGATGAAGCTTGATCAGGAGAAAAGAGGACACACTACTTCGAGCAAAGAACTAGTCTAGCAGCAAGTAGATGAATGAAGCCTGGCACCTGCTGATGGAGAGTATATATAGGCAACTCGCCGAGTCGGCACAGCTAGCTCACGAGCTGCTGATGGAGAGTATATATAGACGACGGCCAGGAAGCGTTCAGGGGCAGAAAAACCGAACTCCAAAGTCTGAACATCTATTCTAAAAATTCTGAACCCGTCACTGTAGGCGTTGGATTTTTGTAAGGCGAGATGTAGAAAGTTTTTTAGCCTGGACATGGAAAAGGTGGCGAGTTCTTGGAAGACGGGGGGGGGGAGGGAGTAGATGGAAAAGAAGAGAGGAGCGTAGAACGGGAACTGGGGTCAAAAGTTCACGGCTGTTGTCGTGCCGGAAGATGGAGATCCGTAGGGGCTTCGTCTTGACCAAGGAAGGTTGCCTCCGTCAATAATCGTACCATCATTGGTTCATTTCAAGCTTCGAATTATGGTTCAACTTCAGTACCTTGTACCTAACATGCACAGTATACGCCCCTTGTTAGAGTCGATCGATCTTGTATTGCCCTGAAAAGCGGCATGTGCTATGTGTAAGAGATGTCGAGAATAATTCCTAAACATGCATGCAGGAGCTACCATCTGAGTACATCATATTACATCCAAGTAGCTATACGGGGCTAAAGTTTGATACAACTATTCTAGCTAAATTATTACTATATCAGAAATACAATCTAGTCTATAATCTAATTAGACAAGAAGTACTGAAGAAAAATACAACACACTAATATTACATATACCCTAGGGCTGAAGTCGTGCTGCTCCTAAGGCCCTAGTTGTCCCAAGTCTCGTATAAGGGGGCAACCTCACACGACTCGATCTCAACACAATCTCCCTTCCACTCGATGTATTACTCGTCCATGTAGACCTCATCCACCCTAAGTGTGGATTCCAGCTAGCTTTCCTCTAACAAATAAAAATAATAGTAAGAGTGAGTACGATATACTCAGCAAACCTATATAATAAATATGCCTTGTATGCTCATCATCTATCTTTCCTGAAACATCACATTTTCATACTTAATCTCATTCTTATTTGTAAACCATATAGAAAACAGAAGTTTTTAGGTTGTAAAAAAATTCAGATTATTAACTTTAGAAAACTACTAAACGCTCGTATAAATAGATAAAACCTCTATTGGTTTCATAGCTCTAATCTAGAAGATAGACATGAATTCATGATTTATATAGCATTGTACAAGCTTGTATCACTTTATCCATAGTTACTCTAATTCTTGTAGCGAATGAATCTTCGCATTTCCTTATGTGCAATGCCTAAATCAGAGTACAGAACTTTTACCTTTATGTTAGTCTATTATACCTCCACTGACTTACTTATAATTGCTAGTCTGAGACGGTGTACTACCCTTACCCAACGCCCTTACAATTATAAAACAATGTCAACCCATTCTTAGTATATTGTAGGCACAGGTCCGCTAAGCAACTGGAACTATCAGAAGTCAATGTCAATTGGCCTTCTAAAGGCTATAGCCCATCATTCAACTCCTTAATTGGTTTCTGAAACCCAAGATTAGCAACAATATCATTCGGATTAATCTACTCTTAATACATATTATATTAAGTACTATTTTCATAATAAAACTTATTATTTAATTATTTTATCGTTTGATAGGGAGACCAAATTAAAATACGTTGTCTAAGAAGCTAGCCTGTGAGCTGACTAGTGGTACTAATTTCTAACAAGGAACTGAGTCACCTTTTGAGGACATCTCTACTAGTATATGTCAGCTGTTGATTAGCAACATCACGTAAGATTTGTGACAAAGGTGGAGAAAGAACGGAGGGAGACGGACGCGACGAAACAACAGTGAAGAGACGACGCCCTGGGTAGCCCAACATCGATCCTTGGACAGCGATAGTTGGATGGAGATGCTTGTGATGCGAGCCTGCGAGACATTCGAGCTCGATGGCCTGACTATGGAAAGCGTGCTGTTATGGAAGTCCAAATCCGAGCCCTCCTGTATCTGCGCGCGCCATCACAAGTAAACTAGCAAATAATGCCATGGCCAGATACTTTGATACCAGAAACAGAAGAAGAAGAAGAAGAAAAATATCGGGCGGTAGTTTAGGATTTTTGGCTCATGATTTTTGATTTCTAGTGTTTGTGAGAGAGATTATGGAGAGATAGATATTCGTATGTGATTTTGACCAATACAAATGAGGTCAGCACGATACATACTATAAATACCTTTTTGACCCGTTTTAAAAGGACGCACTATTTTTTCTAAAAAAAATACTGTAGGTACGGTGCTTAAGCCGAAATATCCAAGCACTTCGGAACCCAGCAGTCCTGGACTAAGGAAAGAAAAGAAGGGGAAAACTAGCGAAATACTTGTACCTTTCATTTTCAGTTGCTGTCATCAATTAATTGTCCTACGCAAGCAATGGACACGATCAAAGCAAAACCGCCCGGAGAACGAGATGGGCTGCTGATCGCATCCGATAAAGTTTACCACGTCAGCAGTTGGGACTAGCACGCCAAGAAACCAGGCCTCGCGATGCATCAGCGAGAATCACGAAGCGGTGCAATTCAAACGCTGATGAGAATTTTGGGCCGGCCGATCGATCGTGTGAATTGCCGTAACATCCTCGGCGCTATATTTTCCGGGGGCGGCATGCATGCACACTGAAACGACAGCCCGCCGGGCGGACTCCCGAGCCCGTCAATCTGTTGGCTCGACGGAGCTGTGGCGGGCACCGCTTGCTCCCGCCGTTTAAATTGCTGCCGCTTATCGAGCGAGCCAGTAGGATAGAAAAACTTTTATGCGTTCGTTCAAATGCGTTAGCTTTTGACTTTTAGCTATGGCTTTTGACAGATTGAGGAAGTGTCGAGGATAGAAAAACTTTAGTGCGTTCATTTAAAAACATTGGCTTTTGACTTTTAGCTGTGGCTTTTGACAGATTGAGGAAGTGTCGACGATAGAATCGTCGATCTTACGAAATAATATAAAAAATAGGTAAAATCCTTGTAAGAGAATAGATATATTATTTATCACTATGAACTGGTTATAGAGTGCTTTCAACAAAGCTTGAGAATAGCCCTAATTACACTAAACGGGATTGAATTCGTTATCGAATATCTTGCATCGTCTGGGATTGAGACTATTTGTTCTCTGATCTTCTTTCGTCCAGCCTTAAATACTAATGAAGAGACGCAATTATCCACCGGAGAAGATGTCTTATAGAACTAATGCGTCTGATGGGGGCAATTATTGTCAAAGAGAGGATACCGAATCGTCGGTTATTGGCAGTAGGAAACGAACGTGAATCCACAACTGTATGGCAGTTATTGCCAAAGACTCAAGGCCGAAACGCGGAATGAATAAGACACGTGTTATATCCACCATATGGAAGAAATATCTTGGAATCGGGTCTAGGTACCAGTTTACGGACTCTCCGAGTGATCATCTAATCGGGCAACATACACAGTGTATCGAGTGATCATCCAGTCGGATAACATGCACCGTGTATCTTCGAGTACTCGGGAAGCAACCTTTGGACGTGTATCTTTTGGTCTTAATTAAATATTAAAGTTGTGACCATGGAGTAAAGAACACTCGTATTAGGAAGCTACTCTGCTCAAAATAGCTTGTGTAGTGACTTCTACAAACGACTTATAGAAACTATCTTGAGAAATCACTTCATTCAAAAGTGGACTTCTAAAACACAAAAATGAGAAGTTGATTATAGCAAGCACAGGGCCCTTTTTTTTGCTTCTGATTTTTGACTAAAATTTTTGAATTTTAGGTTGTTCGTGATAGAGATTACAAAGAGACATCCGTTTATGATTTTGGCTGGTATAGATATTGGGTTTTTAACGTGTATTATAATTAGTTTGTAGATCTGTTTTACAAAATACTCTGTTTAAAAGTTAAATACTGTAGCAAAAATTATTTTTAAAAATCGCAAAGACCCGCAATGTGGTCTTTTGCTTCAGTCCCCGTTACAGGCTGGAACTCCTGATCAACCCGGCCCGACTCGCCGCCGGCGCCGGATGGGCATGCATCGAATTGTAAACCCGGCGGTGACGGAGCAGGTGTCGTTTGTACGCACGTTTCACCACGCGATCCCCAAACGCTCGAGTAGCGTACGTAGAACCTGCTGTACGTACGTACGTACGTATTGATTTATTTATGGTGATACGTGCAAGTTACGGCTGTGTTTAATTGGGTCTCGTCAACAAAAGTACATGCATTCTTCGGTAAGCAACCGGAAAGCATTGGACCTCGCGGTGCGGTGTTAATAAGCGGTGGACGCACCTGGTCGTGGGGTGCATGAACATGAGCTTCCGTCGATCGGAATACTCGCCGCCCGTGTGAGGAAGATACGTCCGCGCGCGTGCGACGGCAACAGTATTGAAACTGCAGAGGCCTCTGACTTTCACGCGTGTTCGTCTTCTAAACCGCTTTCCTAAACACCGTTTAAACGCCATGATTTTGATCTAACAAAGTTCTACCATTATCTTGACCTGTATTTCTCTTTTCTTTACAAGCAATCGTCATACTTGTCATGTATAGATACACCAATAGTTTACCACGCATCAACAAGTCTCTCCTGCTCTGATTCCCTTGGTGCAACTCATTGTTAGAACCTTCTCTTCAACATTTCTTATCTTCCTTATATCACGTTTGAGCTCAACTATCTCACCCTGCATTCTTGACCGTTCTGGACCCCGATTCATCTATGAGCGTAGTTCTGATTCTCGCTGTTGACCGTAGTTGACTCCAAATTTTCCTACACATGTAAAGACCAATAAATAGTTTTCAGACACAAGTTCTTCACAACTTGATACATGTTAACTTAAACATACTTCATGCACCATAAGTGCATTAACTTAGGGCAATTCGACTCGATCCATGATCAAATTTTTAAAATTCAAAACTCTCAGTCAAAATTCAAACAAGCCGGTTTGACTGCCAGGCGCGGTTGGTCTGACCGATTGCAAGGCCGACCGCAGGAAGAAACCACTAGACTAAAAATCTAAATTTGTCATAAATTTAAATTTCTACTTCATATACATTGAAAATAGTTCATTATAAATATTTCTGAATCTTCTCACTCTCCCTTGAGATATTCACTCGAAAAGCATTCCTAAATTCCCCAGAAGTTTTTTTTTTGAACTGGGAATCTGTAGGATCGATTCACACTAAGATAGGCAATCATAGGGGGGTGAATGATTGCGGAAGCTAAAAATAAATTTTACGACTCCCTCTTAAACACAAAACCTATTTAAGCCTCGTTTAGATTTCTGGACAGAACACTGTAACCTCACTAAAACTGATCTCAATAAAAAACCGTAACTCCGATTGACCTCAAACTTTGTCGGAATAAACTAGAGAAGGTTATTGAACTAACCCAACTGGAATTATGTCAATCGGAGGTCTAGAACTCGAGATATAAAATACACAAGATCGCTGATACAAATAATTCCGAAAACTAATTAAGTGATTAAGCAAAATCCATAAAAAATTAATCAATTAACCTTTTCATATCACGAACTGAGCACATGCATGCAGCCTTTTAAACGCAAATACTTCTCATCAAAATTAATTAGCACTTTCACTAGAAGTTTTTAATCCAACTGAGCAAAACTATTGTCAAAACATGCAGATCTAAAGTAAGGAAAATAGCATCACGTGAAAACTAACACTTGCTCTCATCTATTGGAATACTAGAAAAGCTCACGTATGAATGCATCATCTAATCTTTCTTTCCGAAAATCACACCACGTATGCATGCAACTCACCAAGCCTTTTTCTTTTTCTTCCAAAAAGTCACTGAACAAGCCGCCTCTTGTTCAACTCACGGCCAAGAAAAACAGAACAGTCATGCAACTATTTGCTTTAAAAAACTACAGCAACTCGTTTCTTCAAAACTCACGCCACGCGAACCAAAAATACTTACTAGTCTCTCGTCTGATCAAAACACGCACTCGGTGATCTCAGAAACAAATCAAGATAGCTGACTGATCTGAGAACGGCTTTTCTTTTTCGTCGTGAATACACCACTGCGCCGCCGGTCTTTTCTTTTCCGATAACAGGCGCCGCTATTACTTTTGACTGCTCGCCTCCTCTCTGATGCCCGACGCAGCGCCTATCATGTTTTTAGTTGCTATGCCTCCTCGTAGATGTTCGGCTTGGATCAAAGCGAAGCAACGTCGTCGTAGATGCTGCCGTTTGGACGAAGCGCACACACGGCGATTGAAACGAAGCCAAATAAAACAACCGCGCCGCAGAGCTTTTTCCTTCGAAAATTACGGCCAACACAAACAGCCGCCTGTATCTTTTTCTTTTAGACAAATTATGTATCATGCAACATACGTCAATCCGTACATACAACATATCAAAAGTAATATCATAACCAACGTTATCAATTATTTATCACCTAAAATATTCGAGACATAATTACATGGTCTAACAGAATCATCAGATTCCATTAACTTGTGCTGCAGCAAGATCGCTGGCCACCTGAGAAACAGTGCATTCAGCGTCCATTTCAGGCACCGTATCCGACCAGGGAAACGCCAACGACAAGATCGATCACGAGGTGCCATTTGTTGCGCAATCTAGAACAAAACTGGGCCTTATTTGGGCGTCTCTGGCCCAACAAGGACCTCATAGAGACGTACGTTTTGAGAGACTTTCAGTACTGGGCCCGTAGCTGCTTTCGTGTAACTCTCAGTCTATGATACGGAATGGGCCATGGTGAACTCCCAGGACACATCTGTACGGAATGAATCCAAGGGAACAATCAAGCATGCAGGCCCATGCAGCCTATGATATGATTTGATGGATATTTTTTGGTTCACACTCAACTCTGCCGTGGCTTGACTCTTGGCAAGACATGCATGCGATCGCAGTGTGCTCGAGCGTGTATATGCATGCCCTCCTGCCTAGCTGATGGATGGATCATCTCTCGCAGATTAGATCGATTGATCGATCATTGAGCGGCGGCAGCAGTACGTAGCGTGGGGCCGTGCGCTCGCGAAGCTCACATGCCGGCGATCAGACACACAGTGTGGCCACTACAGGACCAGATCTTAGCTTAGGATATTTGGGTCTCGGCTGCGTTCTTTTATATTTATGCTTGAGTTTTGACTTCTCTATAGTAAATCGTCGTTAAGTGGTACGTTTTTTTAAGATAGGGTCTACTGGTAAATTATAGTACAAACTATATCCAGTTCAGTTGTACCGGCAAAATCGTATGCGATTATTTCTCTTTACGTACTGCCTCTCACGAACAGGTCATAACTCAAAAACCACAGTTATAAGTCTCAACCCAAAAGAACCCACCCATATTCTCTTTGGCCTAGGCTTATGGATTTCGGTTATGGTTTTTAGTTTTTGGGTTATTTGTGAGAGAAAGAGTATGAGTAATACAAACACGTGTGTGGTTTTGACCAATATAAATGAAGTTACTGTAGTATACTACAATCAACTTGTAGACCTCAACATGAGAAAACACTTTGTTTAAAAACTAGTTACTTTAAAAAATGAAAAACACTTTTTAAAAAGATAAAAAAGAAGAGACCGTCTCTTTATTCTTTGCACTTGTCCATAGAGCCAAGGGCGGACCTATAGTGATTCAAGGGTATTCAGCTGAATATATAAATTTTTTGGTAAAAAACTAGTATATATAAGTCATAATGCATATGTGTATTGGCCCAAATTCATTATTTTTAGACCCATCAACTCAAATATATTTAGAAACCGAATGGCCTATCCCCCCACGCAAATGGGCTGGCCACCTGGCCCATCCCCCCTGCTCTCTCCGCTCAACTGCTCGTCTGCTCAACTCCCTCTTGGCATCTCCCACTCTGCCCTTCACCTCTTGTAGAAACCCTAGGCGCCGGTGCCCAAGACGCGGGACAACGGGATGAGCTCATCGAGATGGAGCCTCAGAGGTCGCTAACCTCCTCCGCCACTCCGCGATGCCCCCAAGTTAGGTTATGCTTGTGATTGCATGCTCTTCAATATTTGGTCATGTACCAATTACCAAACAATGGTTACCCGTTAACCATGAATTCTCTAGGTTTTGTTTTATGCAACTGCAGCTTTTGAGTTTGTTCTACTGGCCCTCTCTTTGCAACCGGCCTTTGTAAATCATTATTGACATTTGTCACATGATCTATGAGCTTTGAAGAAGTCTGCAGATTTAAAATATCTATATACATTATCGTTGTATTTGATATTTTAGAAAAACGGTGAGTCGCAGTATCGACGTATCCGAACAACTTACCTTCGAAATCCGAATATCCATCCTAAAAATCTCGCATCCGCCGCTGCATCGAGCTACTAGTTCGTCGCCATAAATTAATCACTTCTATCCTCTTCGCCGAGTTGTAGGTGCATGCTTGCTTGACCCCAACCTAGGACGTGCTCCCATGAGAGCACCAGCCTAGTAACCGCATGCATGGTCCATGCATACGCGTGCATGCATCCAGTGTTTCAACAAGGCCTAGCTAACAAAAAGTTCGTTTAATTTTATAGTACCTTTATCTAGCTAGGAACAAGTTGCATACCAAAGTGTTGCTAACAGTGGGAGCCACGGCAGCAGGCAACAGCCGTTGGCCAATCACCCAGATCGATCGCCCACGAGCCATGTGCGCCTTCCCATCATGCTAATACTACTACTACTACCAGACAAGTGCAGTACTCTCTCTTGTCATAAAAAATCATTTCGAATTTAAACGCCGTAAACTTTGTTTATCAGTATCTTTTTTATAATAAGAATGATCGGTCAAAGTTACATTTTCGAAACTTTATTGGTGCCCATGACGACTTTTATTTGTGACTGAAGGGAGTAACAATTAAGCGAGCTAGCTTGGACCCCTGTCGATTAATTAAACAAAATGAACTGAAGCGGCATCCATGTCTCGCTCGCGCGCATTAGGCTAAATACTAATAAAACCAAAACCCAGCTCTCTGATTGGCTGGTCACGTCGACGGCCTAATTCCCTCGTTGTTCTAACTAACTAGGCAGTGAGAAGCGTTTCCATGGGGGGCGACATGCAGCACAGATCATGGGATCGAGCAGAGTTCGAGTTGCTACCGACTCTACGGAAAGGGAACCTAACACCACAATGGTCAATCAATGGGATTTGAAGGAGGAATGGCGTGGATCGCACAGGTATATATCAGCTAGATCAAAAAGAAAATTTGTATCTTTTGACACGACACACAATCCTGGTCCCTGTCAAACTTGGATTCCAACCTCCCAGTAGTGTTTCCTTACAGTACTTGTACTAGCTGGAGCAGTACTTGTATATGTTCTCAGGACCTAACTTCTCCACTAACGTACTTGTTGGCAACACTAGCTAGTACTACTTTGAATTCAGCGTACAAGGTAAATATAGAACAAGGCCGTAAGCTGTAGAGAGTAGAGACGAGCTTAGCTAGGCCGTAAGGTTCTATATATTTACATTTCTTCTCTGATTTCAGTCTAAAAGTTATAATTTGTGCTAAAGTATTTTGTATTTTGATTGTACTTTACAATATTATAATGGTGTTATATTCGAACTCTTATAATATATACTTTAAATTTTTAGATTTACAGTTTTACACCTTGTTACTCAGATCCTAGATCCGTCGTAGGAGCAGTAGTGAAGGCAGATGAGATGCAGCGGGGTGTGCCAGCAGGAGAATATTCCCAGCATGCAGGCCAGCCGGATCTTATCCTCTTACGGGAACCACGGTGCCAGCGTGTGACATGCACTCGCAGTGGCATACATCCATGGTCTCTCTTCTCTCTCCTCTGATCCGTAACAAAATCATGGTCTCTCTTCTCTCTCCTCTGATCCGTAACAAAATGTGATCCGAAGAATTTACCGGCAGTACATGGCAAGGTGCCACCGTGGCCATTTTCGCCGCGTTAGCTATTACATATATATGCTATGTTGTACCGCAGAAGTCTATATATAAAAAAACTGAAAGCAAGAATTCAAACAAAAGTATGGGAAAAAGAGGATTTTTTTAGAAAAAACCATGACCGAAGGGTTTTTTTAAAAAAATAAAGATCTATATGTAATTTTAGAAAGACGGTGGATCTTATCAGAAAAATGATGATGTAGCACCGGGGCGACCGAAAATCCCCTTGCTCATTTGACTTTCTTGTGATTTATGGTTTATTTTTACTGTTTGACACTTTAGTTGATTTATTTTGCACTGTAACTACTGGTGTCTTTTTTGATGTAATTAAATTTTAAAAAATAGAAATAGAAAAAATATGTTAGCCATTATGGACAATACAAATAAATACAGAAAAAAGAAAAACCCAAAATATAAAATATAAAAGATTTAAAAAATTAGAAGCTAGCAATCAAAAGTCTAATAAGAAGTCGAAATGAGTAGGCCTTGCGTAGAGGCTAACGCATATGGATCGGGTCCGAGGTGGTCCCATGAGGCCACAAAAGCGATCGGAAATAGATAGCGATGTTGCATGGTGTCTGCGTCGTCCGTGCTGTAAAGGATCCGTGTAACGCAGCACTACATGCATGTCAGACGCCACTGTGTGGGATCTACCTCTTGATTACCTCGAGACCTGAAGCGTCGATCGTGATTTGGCCCGATCGATCGATGGGCACGTACGTCCGCCAGAGTTGACTTGACTCGATCGGTGTGCACGCCAAGTCCATCTCTGAGTTCATTTTTAGCTCTTCATCCGATGACCGATGGCCCTGATTGCATTGGCGCACTCCCTGCGTATATATACAGTACAAATGTATACGAAAGTGAGCATAGCGTGCAACAGCGCTGTACGTACAGCAGTTTCGGAGGGCAAATGGCCAGCATGATACTTGCTATAATTCTATTGATTACTTAGGATAATATACATAATAGCATCCTGCTATACGTACTCTATTTAAAAGGTATATAGAGTAGTAAGGGTGATCGATCCACTTAGCAAGTGTCAACCAACTTATAGTTTTCAATTAAGCAAATGTCAACTGATGAATGAAACCGAAATGCATTGCATGCGCGCGTGCATATTGAAGGAGAGGAAATCTTTCTAGAATTAAACAAGCTGTAAACTTAACAGCCATGTTCTTTTAGATTTTTTAATTCTTTAAAAGTTAAAATAAATATGATAACTTTTAAAAATAAATTCTCGAAACAGTTTTCTAAGCTCAAAAGCATGTACAACACCTATGTTAGCGTCTCCACCATCCATTGATGTCTCAAAAAACGTAAATAAAAATTAGCTAAAAGTCATTAGGTACGGCTCAAAAGAAAAAAAAACAAGGTTTGCATAGGTTCTCTCAATACATTGCTTGTATACAATCAAGAGTGGATCGATCACACGTGCAGAGGCGAGCCAGAGTCTTTCTCCCCAAGCAAACTACAGCTAGCACTAGCTAAGAGGTCCGAGTGAATCGCTTCAAGTAAAGAATATTTTTTCAGCGTTCAAGGTGCTAATTGAAAGCACCACTTGCATTCAAAAGTTTTGAGTAGAAAGCAAATTAAAGTGCCAAAAAGCAGGAGAGAGAGACTACCAGAAAGACAAAAACAAAAAAAAGTTGCACCAGGCACACCGAGATGACTTGGTTGCTAATTAATCACACGAAAACGCATCTTATATATACATTGCATTCCATCTACTCCTACTATAGTGCGTGGAACTTTCTTTGAACTTTTCACCTTTCACAAACCCCCCCAGTTGGAGTTTGTTTAGCATGTACAGTCGGCGCTCCAATTATCATTTGCCTCTTGGTTAAGCGTATGTTAATTCCGCATGCGTGGCAAATTAAGAACAAGAGACACGTACTAGCCACCGAATTTTGGTGACCCATACTTTTTCCAAGCAAGCAATGGATCACACAAATCTCTCTCGTGGTGTGTACACGTTCAGCACAAGCATCACCGCCTAAGGCTTATTAGTTTGTCAATGCAATGGCTTGTATAACCCATAATTTTATATGGTGGTGTTCTACGAAATACCTGATCAGCGTCTTCTTTCATAAGAATACTCAATTTTTTAGCGTTTAGAGGATCTAATCACCTCTCCTCCGTGCTACACTCCTTTGCCGGCCGTCTCCTTTTCTGGAGAACACTCCAATGCTCAATATATAGCAAATCCCTTTTATGTTTACTACCGTTGAATTCTGCAAAATCTTATTACCAGAGTTAGTGAAGATTCCGTGCCAACAAAGGTTCTACAGCGTAGCACATTGCACAATATATATAGCTGCAAACCGGCCAATGCATGTCGATGTTGTTGCCTAGTTGGCCTTTTTATAGAGTTGGATCCAACCGTGCGTTTAGCCTTTAATTGTGAGAGCTTTTGCCTTTTGCACGTTCGTAACTTTTACAAGCTTTGTTTAAGCCTCACACATCAAGCCTTTTTTCTTAAGTATCGTATCATATATATGCGAATGGTTTAATGTTGCACCGTCCTTTTGAGCGAAACTAGTTGTTTAATTATTCGCACCGCCGTCTGCACTTAATTAATCAGTTACTCGGTTCGCCTCTCTTTTTTTTTCAGATGGAACATACATATATTAGTATATTTAACTGGGAAATTAGGGTGCCAATCGCAGTCATGATGTGTCGATTGCTAGCGCAAACTAAGACAATATTGGAAGAGCACGTCAATGGGCACATCCTTTTAGGTTGTAGTTTATAGTTATAGTATTTTTATCTAATAAATAGTGATTGTTGAGGGAAGTAAAAAATACTAAAAAGACAAAATAAAAAGGCGTTTCTGTAGATTAGATAATATGTAGCCATCTGTACTTCAGTACATGGCTGACACTTAGCGCGCCATCTTTTAAAGCTACTTGACCTAACATAGTGACCAATTAGGGGTTGCCCAATTGGTTCACTGGCTCCAAGCTGCTTTTATTCGTACGGACTGCTTAGCAACAGGTAGTAGTAATCAACAATTAGGTAGCATCAGTTTATCAAGTGCACAACAGTGTCTTTTCCCCTTGGAATGTTTATGTGGACCTGGCCGATGGTTACATGGAGGGTCAGGAAGCTCTCGGACATGAATGTTCGAAACAGCTTTAACTGCTGTGTTTTTTTTTGCTTTGAATTTATTTAAATTAAAAGATATTTAGAATGTATTGGTTTTTAAATTTAGTTTTTTTCTTTCTATTATCTGTAAAGATATAATGATATTTTTCTTATTTTTTATTTTTTAATTGAACGATTTAGAAAAATTAATAATTGTTATAATATAATTTTAATTTTAAATAAAAAATCGCAGCCGTAAGATGAATCTTTTAACCTGTTGAAGCAACCCCTTAATTCCTTTGCTAATTAGATTAGTTGTACTGATCAAGCTACAAGCAGAAGCTTTTTCAATGGAGATGGAGTGCGATGTGCCGATCGATAGCAACACGTACGATCGATCGAGCACGCACGGGATCGAGTAAAAAGGGGGTGGACCGGCCGCCGTGTCGGATCCACGTTAAAATCCGACGCGGACACGTCAGCCCCCACGAACGACACGCCGACCGTACTTCCTTGTCTTCGGTTGATTCTTTGTACTAAAATTTATAATTTAGGGTTATGATTTTTGAATTTTAATCTGTTTATGAAGGATAGTACTTAGAGAAAATTAATATGATTTTGACTGATACAGCTGAACTCAGTATAGTTTGTACGATAATTTATCTATAAATCTGTTTTAAAAAATATACTGTTTAACGATAAGTTATTATAAATATAAAAACCAAAATCTAAATATAACCCCTAAAAGATCTGACCCTTAATTCATTCCGCTCCATCGCAGACCAGCTCTACACGTCCGGTCCGGATGCAACAAAGTACTTAGCATGTTTATATAGCTACGGTACCAAGCCACACTTACCCCACAGAAGTGGACGGTAAATCACTAGCTCGATGCATTTGTGAGATAAACTGAGCCAATGTGACGTTGTTGACGGTAAACAGAGAATTACGTGTATAAAACCCCCCCAAAATATCAAGGTTAACATAGCACGCATACACATTAGAGTAAACCGGCAAGTTTGCTAAAAACAAAAACTGTTGTCTATTCATGAAATGCCAACTTGATGCAGCCATCAACTATGCGTGTGCGTGGCTAAGCCGTTACCGAATCTGGATAGACAAGAGATGCTCCAACAAGGACAATTCACATGCCATGGACACCACCACAACCGTTGCTCTCCAAATGCATCACTCCCCTAACTCGCACTCAAAGTGGAAGTTTAATTAGATTTCTAATTTTAGGGGAAATGAAATTTGTTCAAATTGGGCTTGATTTCAAACTGTTAATTGCTACATACAGAACCCGCCTAGCAAAACTGGGTTATTTCTACATTTAGAAATGTAAGCTTTTAATATTATAAAAAATATATTTCTTTTTAATAGATTATAAATATAATCTATTTACAATATATACACTGTCCATCAAAAAAGTCATTTCATCGTTTGCCACAGTAAAGATTTGTATTTTAGAATTTGTTATTTTATATCTCACTAATATATGAATTCTAAGATCACATGTTAAATTCTAAAATAATATATATTTAATAATATCAAATGATCGATTTCTATTGCCGCAGTGCGGTATGAAACTCTCTCTCCTCCCTCCCGCTTCTATATATACCCTCCGAACCTTTCTCCATGGCTCATTTCCTTCCCCTCACATTTCGCACTCTCCACCACCTCCTCCTCGTTTCGCCTTCTTCGAGTTCGAGAGCGCACGGCTGGGGTTTTGCGAAGCGCGCCGACGCGGTGGTCGATCGTTCCCATGGAGCAGAGGAACCTGTTCGTGTCGGCCCTCGGCGTCGGCGTCGGGCTGGGGCTCGCGTCGGCGAGGTGGGCGACGCCGCCGCACGGAGAGGGTGGCGGCGGCCCCGGCGCCGGCGTTGCGGAGGTGGAGGCGGAGCTGCGGCGGCTGGTGGTGGACGGCCGCGAGAGCGAGGTCACTTTCGACGAGTTCCATAATTTCCATTGCTACCTCAGGTTGGTGGGGTTCCTCGAGTATGAGTTGTTTTGATTGGCTTGGCGTTGGGAGCTGGGGAATGTGTAGTGCGATCCGATGCGGAAAGTTGAGACTTCTATTTTTGTGCTTTTTGGTTGGTTATACAAGAATGATTTGGATACTCCCTAATTCGATGGTTTTACGCAGTACTTGTCACTGTAATCCGTACCAGTAGATGCGTATGCTTTACAAGTTTAATTATCAAATGATGGCATGATTAAGAGTCGAGCTCTAGAAAAAGCAGAGGTGGTTAGTTCACACGAATCACAGCACGTCTAGTTTGTTTATTTGAGCATGAGATTTCGAGCTCTGTTCAGTTCAGTTACGATGTTATGCTACCGGCATGGATAGCGACTGATGTGGTAGTGTTCATTTTGCAGCGATCAGACGAAAGAAGTGCTCATAAGCGCGGCTTTCGTTCACCTGAAGCAGGCGAATTTGTGCAAGCACATCCGAAACCTCTCTGCTGCAAGCCGCGCTATATTGCTCTCCGGCCCCACAGGTTCCTCTTGCTTGGACTGGATACTTTCTATGGCCTTTTCTTTTTTGCCTATGGCTTATGAGTCTTTGCTATTGTTTATTAGTCTAATAAATATTAATTGCTGAGATAAGCTAAAAACCAAAAACCGCCGAAAATCCAAAAGAACGAGCATGTATTTCTTTGCGTGCACTACTGGCGGTGGACATCCTGGCTAACTGCTGTTGGTGTTGTTGACTGTGCTTTACCTGCAGAACCGTACCTGCAGTCGCTTGCGAGAGCTCTGTCGCACTACTACAAGACACGGTTGCTACTTCTGGACGTCACCGGCTTCTCGCTTCGGGTCAGCTGGAAACTGTTGCAAACTACAGTATGTAATTTTGATTTGTTGTTGTCATGCTGTGATTCTGAACCCTTTGTTGCTGAATGTTGTTGTAGATCCAAAGCAAATATGGGAGCTCCAGCAAAGGCTTGGTGAGTTAGCAACATGCATACTTTGTGGGGTTCTTCAGTTAGCCTCATGTTTGGGAGGGGGAATTTCAACATCTCAGTCTCTTTGTTTTGTTTGATTGGGGCACCTCAGGATTTTACTTTTGTGGGAAATCAGAGGGCGGAAGCTAGATGGAGAAACGTTGTTCGGTGCAGCGATACGTGTTGATGTGCTCCATATATATGGAGAGAATACACAGGCGTATATACGGAAGAGATAAACATGACCTGCAATCCTAATACAAAGGAAACAAGTCTAAACATTCTATCTATAGCAGGGTCACGTTTATCTCTATCCATATCTGTTACAGGAGTATATTTGGAAATCTAACACTCCCCCTCAATCTGATCTTACAAGATTTAGATTGTTTTTGAACATCTCAAAAGGTCTCACAGCAAGTGCTTTGGTGAAACCATCAGCAACTTGATCCTTGGTGGAAATATATTCAATCTCAAGGAGTTTTCTTGCCACTCTTTCTCTCACAAAGTGGTAGTCAACTTCTATGTGTTTAGTGCGTGCATGAAATACTGGATTAGCAGACATATACTTAGCTCCAATATTGTCACACCAAATTTTTGCGGCTCGAGGTGCTTGGACCCCAAGTTCATGTAGTAAAGTTTGAATCCACATGATCTCAGCAGTTGCATTTGCTAGAGCTTTGTATTCAGCTTCTGTACTTGAGCGTGACACTGTTGCTTGCTTTCTTGCACTCCATGACACAAGATTGGAACCCAAGAACACAGCAAATCCTCCTGTGGACCGGCGATCATCAATACTACCTGCCCAATCTGCATCTGAAAAACCACTCACAAGTAAGGATGAGGATTTACAAATTTTAAGTCCTAGTTTAACAGTGTGTTTGAGATATCTTAGAATCCTCTTGACTGCTGCCCAGTGTTCTGTGGTTGGAGCATGTAGAAACTGACACACCTTATTCACTGGAAAAGAGATATCTGGCCTTGTCAAGGTCAAGTATTGTAATGCTCCAACAACGCTTCTATACTGTGTAGCATCATTTTGTTCAAGCAAAGTACCCTCATTCACAGACAATTTCTCAGAAGTAGATAGAGGAGTACTGACTGGCTTACAATCACTCATTCCTACTCTTCGCAATATATCTGAAGCATATTTTTCTTGACTCAACAATATCCCATTAGGTACTTTTCTTACCTCTATACCAAGAAAATAGTGGAGATCACCTAGATCCTTCAAAGCAAACTCCTTTTCAAGATTCTGTAATAAGGCTGTGGTTGCACTAGGCACAGAACTAGCTACAATGATATCATCAACGTAGATCAACACAAAAATAGTAACGCCTCCTTTACTATAGAAAAATAAAGATGTATCTGCCTTTGAAGACTTAAAACCTAATTCTTTTAGCTTAGTGCTCAGCCTTGAATACCATGCTCTAGAAGCCTGTTTTAATCCATACAATGCCCTATCTAATTTGCAAACATAGTTAGGTAAGGAGGATTTCTCATACCCTGGAGGTTGCCTCATGTATACTTCTTCTTCTAAAACTCCATGAAGAAAGGCATTTTGCACGTCCAGCTGTCGCAGACTCCATCCTCTAGACACAGCAATAGACAAGACCATTCTGATAGTGACAGCTTTAACAACAGGGCTAAAAGTATCCTCATAGTCTATGCCATACCTCTGTTTGAAGCCTTTTGCCACCAGGCGTGCCTTGTACCTGTCTAGAGTTCCATCTGCCTTTCTTTTGATCTTATAGACCCACTTACAATCAATGACATTTCTTCCTTTCTGAGGCGGAACCAAATGCCACGTCTTATTCTTCATTAGTGCCATGTATTCTGCATCCATTGCTTCTCTCCAATTTTTATCACCTAAAGCCTCATCTACAGTTTGAGGTTCACCAGATGATGTAAAATAGGCGTATTTAACTGTACCATCAGTGTAAATTTTTTCTTTGCGTATTCCACTTCGCAGGCGAGTGTGAGGTCTGGTCGGCACAGAAACTCCTGGAAGATCATCGGCAGAAAATCCTGGAGGATCAACCTCCAGCGTATACGTGCCTCCCCCTGGTTCGGTACCAGAGATATCTGAGCCAACTTCATTCGGTCCTGTAGCAGCTGCGTCAGGTTCACCTATCATTTCTGCCATAGGTGACGAGTGAAGCCCAGCAAGTTCTGCTCCCTCAGTTTCTAGCACAGCTGTCTCTGCTGAGGCAGACGTGTCGCCACCTGGTTCTGCAGGTTGGACAGAAATTGGACCAACCGGTGCATGTGTGTCGCAAGTAGAATGGCTTAGTGTGTTGATCCGTTGGATTGTTCTTGAGTTATTGCCATCTTCTATACCTGGATGATTATCTCCTGCACTTTCTTCATGAGAGTTGTTAGCGATATTGGGAGAATGAGACATATGATCATTTTGATGTTCTCCCCCTTGATCATAGCCGTGGGGAACAAGGGCAAACGGAAGGAGAGAAATTTCGGAGCGCAATCGAGCACCGGCATTGGAATGCATTTGAGCAAAAGGAAACACATTTTCATCAAATGTAACATCCCGAGAAATATATACTCGACCAGAGGAAGGATCAAGGCATTTGAAGCCTTTGTGGATTGTACTGTAGCCTAGAAAGACACATTGCTTTGACCGGAATTGAAGTTTATGGGTATTATAAGGACGAAGATTCGGCCAACAAGCACACCCAAACACTCGAAGAGAGGAATAATTTGGTTGTTGCTTGAACAACCGTTCTAAAGGATTATCAAAGTGGATAACTTTACTAGGGAGTCGGTTGATAATATATGTGGCGGCAAGAAAAGCTTCGTCCCAAAATTTTAGTGGCATAGAAGCATGCGCAAGCAAAGCTAGACCCACTTCCACTATGTGGCGGTGTTTTCTCTCTGCTGACCCATTCTGTTGATGGGCATAAGGACATGAGACATGGTGGGAAATGCCAATTGTATTAAAGAAGGAGTTGAGTTTTTGATACTCTCCTCCCCAGTCAGTTTGAACAGCTATGATTTTGCGATTAAAGGATCTCTCAACTAATTGCTGAAACTCACGGAATTTTTCAAACACCTCAGACTTGTGCTTAAGAAGATAAATCCAGGTGAATTTGCTATAATCATCAATAAAACTAACATAATATTTTTTTCCACTAACAGAACTGGGAGCAGCGCCCCAAACATCAGAAAAAATAAGTTCCAAGGGATGGTGAGACATACTTGAAGATCTAGAATATGATAGCTGATGGCTTTTAGCCTTTTGACATGCATCACAAACTGACTCTTTATTGGACTCAGGAAGACATGGCAGATTATTTTTGCTAAGGACTCTTGTAACAACTGGAGTGGATGGATGACCCAGGCGACTATGCCACCTCGAGAAGGATGGTGTGACCAAAAAAACTTGCTTCGCCGGTGAAGAAGGAAGGGAATAAAGACCTTGTCGGCGTCTTCCCTTAAGAATCGTGTTCCTCGTGGCCTGATCCTTAATCAAGAAATATTTAGGGTAAACTTCAAGGAATACATGATTGTCCATGACAAGGCGATGAGCAGATATGAGATTTTTTTTAACTTGAGGCACATGAAGTATATTCTTGAGATACAGATCACGGCTAGGGGTAGAAATAACAGAATGACCAATATGCTTAATCTCCATACCTGCACCATTTGCCGCGTGGATCTGATCACTCCCTTTGTATTTTTCCCGAACAGTCAGCTTGTCCAGTTCACCAGTGAGATGATCAGTAGCACCTGTGTCAAGATACCAATTTGTATCCACTCCATAGGCGTGGGTTGCAGTAGCGACATGCTTTTCTTCAGGCACGTAGCTTTCGTCAAAACGGTGCCAACATTCGGAGGCCATATGACCTCTCTTGTAGCAAACTTGGCAGACTGGTCGGTTGTCAACACGTTGGTGGATGTTGCCACCCCTGCCACGTCCGCTATTGCCACGGCCACGAGGCGCACCGCGACCACGTCCAGTGCTACCACGGTTGGGCAATCCACCACGCCCACGATTCGCAGCATTCACCGAGGAGCCGTTGCTGCGAAGAGCTTGCCTGTTCTCAAAATTTAACAACTGAGAGTATAAATCTGTCATGGTGATGGGTTCTACCCTTGCCACCAATGCAGAAACAACAGGTTCAAAGTCATCCTCTAAACCATTCAATATATAAGCCACCAAGTCTTCTTCATCCATTGGCTTGCCGGAGGCGCAATTTCATCTCCAAGAGACTTCATCTTCCCAAAGTATTCGGAGATGGTCATGTTACCTTTGCGTGTCGTCGTGAGGGTGAGTCGAACGTTGAGAGAGCGTGCTCGCGTCTGGGACGCAAATATGCCCTCTATAGCGCGCCAGGCTTCGACTGCCGTCTTGGATGTGGCGATCTGGATGAGTACCTCTCGCGACAACGATGAGAAGAGGAAGCCAAGGACCTGTTGGTCCGTGGCAAACCACTCTTGGTAGGCTGGATTGGGAATCATCGTCACTTTGTTATCTTCCTTCCGCTCGATCTCTGCTGGTGGAGCGACGGTCTTGCCGTTGATGTGGCCGTCCAATCTTGCACCGCGTATAGCAGTGAGTACCTGCGCACTCCATAGCGCATGGTTTTGCTTACCCAGCTTTTCTGAAATCTGGAAGCCGAGCAAGGGATTGGAGACAGCCATGGCAAAGGAACTGGCCATGTTGAAGATCAATCTTGCTCTTAGAAAAGCTCTGATACCATGTGGGAAATCAGAGGGCGGAAGCTAGATGGAGAAACGTTGTTCGGTGCAGCGATACGTGTTGATGTGCTCCATATATATGGAGAGAATACACAGGCGTATATACGGAAGAGATAAACATGACCTGCAATCCTAATACAAAGGAAACAAGTCTAAACATTCTATCTATAGCAGGGTCACGTTTATCTCTATCCATATCTGTTACAGGAGTATATTTGGAAATCTAACAACTTTGGCAAAAGAAAATATTGAAAACAGGGTTCCTGATTGATCTCGGCAATAGCTTGTCCACAGTGATTGATTAAAAAAATCTGAGATCACGATCATACAATTTTGCCTGAGTAAAAAATGATCATCACATCTCTTGTTTTATTCAGCCAATATTCATGGATTTGTTGCTTTTCTTGCTTCTACAGGTTCATAGTCAGTCCATATCTGAGACAATGTTTGGGAGGATGTCTGATTTCATTGGATCTCTTACAATGTTTACTAAGAAGGATGAACCAAGAGGTATCAAAGCATCACAGATTTCTCTGTTGATATTCTGTTTCAATTTTATTAAAAAAAGCGACATTCGACATTTCTTTAGTATGTAACTCCAGATGAAAACTCCCTGTTATGTGCAATTTATTTTGTCAATTTTAAATCCACGTACCAAGTTTCCAATTTTTCATGCGAATCTTGTGCAAATTGAACATGCATTGTGGTTGCTCAAATTTTGGAGATTTTGACTTGTTCCTGTTCTGTTGTGCATGAAAAACTTATGCAGAATCATTGCACCGTCAGACGAGCAGTGCAGATTTGAGGGCTAGGTAATATACTTGTTGGTTTAGTTATCATGAACAATATTCTATTTTCCGTATTATTTATCTGTCCTTCGTTTTCCTCAGAGGCTCCGAAGTTGCTAGCAATGCGCCTACACTTCAGAAAAATGCTTCTGTGTCATCCGATATGAGTGATCTTGCCTCACAATGTTCTGGACATTCAGGTGAACTTGTTTGTTCATTTCTTTTTGCTGTTTTTTAAGTCATTTTATGTCGCAAATCTGCAGAATTTAGTGTAGACAGCTCGTAGATCACAGTTACTAATCTCCCCCAGTTTCAGACGGCGCGGCATCCGCATTTTCTGGTAACATTATGTATATGTGTCTATATTAGTTCGTCAAAATGAAGTGCTGACATATAAATAGCATCTACATTACATTTACGTCTGTGTTTCTTAAAAAATGCTTTTACATTAGAAAGATGGTTCTTCATTTGCACGTCATAGATTAGAACTAGAGAATCATATGGTGCGGTAGTTTCTTATGTTTTTTTGCTTTTTTTGTTGATACGATTTCAGTTAGGCGAACCAGTAGCTGGTGTTTCGATGAGAAAGTTCTGATACAGTCACTTTACAAGGTAATTATACGTCTTGACTGAACTTCACTGGCTCTGTTTAGTTATGATTTGCTTATCTTGTAACCACTTTTGCAGGTCATGGTTTCTGTGGCTGAAAGTGATCCGATTATTCTTTACATAAGGGATGTTGACCACTTCCTTCATAGATCACAAAGGACCTACTCTATGTTCCAGAAAATGTTAGGCAAATTATCTGGACAAGTACTGATACTTGGTTCCCGATTACTCAACTCTGATGGTGATGTGGACGAGAGAGTTAGTAGCCTGTTTCCTTATCATGTTGATATCAGACCTCCCGAGGAGGAGACCGATCTCCGTAGTTGGAATACTCAGATGGAAGAAGACACAAAGAAAATCCAGATTCAAGATAATAGAAACCACATAATAGAGGTACTCTCAGCGAACGATCTTGACTGTGATGATTTGAGCTCAATCTGCCAAGCAGATACTATGGTTCTCAGCAATTACATAGAGGAAATTATTGTCTCAGCAGTCTCTTACCATTTGATTCATAACAAGGATCCTGAATACAAAAATGGGAAGCTCGTTCTATCTTCTAAAAGGTTCGATCATTTACCTTGATGGTTAGTATCAACTAGCTTTTTTCCCCTTATTTTCTTAACACAATTACTTTACAGTTTGTCCCATGGATTAAGCATTTTCCAAGAAAGTGGTCTTGGTGGGAAAGAAACTCTGAAATTGGAAGCAAATGATGAATCGAAGGTATGCATTTATCTTGTACAGATACCTGAAATAGTGGACCATTGTATGGATGAGGCTAACTTCAATGCTACTGTTTGCAAAGGATGATTTGAAAGGTTCTAAGAGAACTGAGACAGATAAATCAACCACGGAGCCAGTTAAAGATGGCGATGGTCCATTGCCACCACCAAAACCGGTAAGTTATATCCAGTTGCTTGTGCAATTTGCTCTACTACTCCAGTATCTTGCCACAATGTAAAGCAAAGTATCATAGTTCTTCTTTGAGGACATTGCTACACTGAGCAGGAAATTCCCGACAACGAATTTGAAAAGCGTATCAGACCAGAGGTTATACCAGCCAGTGAAATAGGAGTGACATTTGATGACATTGGAGCCCTGGCTGATATCAAAGAGTCGCTTCAGGAGCTGGTTATGCTTCCTCTTCGGCGGCCCGATCTTTTTAAAGGAGGACTTCTGAAGCCTTGCCGAGGAATATTACTGTTTGGACCACCTGGAACCGGGAAGACAATGCTTGCTAAGGCTATAGCAAATGACGCCGGTGCCAGCTTCATCAATGTATCGATGTCCACCATCACATCGAAATGGTTTGGGGAGGATGAGAAAAATGTCCGGGCATTGTTCAGTTTGGCTGCTAAGGTCGCTCCTACTATTATTTTTGTGGATGAGGTAGATAGTATGTTAGGTCAGCGCGCTCGGTGCGGTGAACATGAGGCGATGCGGAAGATCAAGAATGAGTTCATGAGTCATTGGGATGGCCTCCTGTCGAAGTCAGGTGAAAGAATCCTTGTTCTTGCCGCGACAAATAGACCGTTTGACCTTGATGAAGCCATCATTAGGAGATTCGAGCGCAGGTCTGTTCAAATGCATTGTTTTATGGGAGAATACATGTAGTTTGACCTAGAAGCTAATTGTTTGCTCTTATTTTCTTACACTGAACAGAATCATGGTTGGCCTTCCAACTCTAGAGAGCAGAGAGCTGATTTTAAGGACACTGTTGTCAAAGGAAAAGGTTGATGAAGCTATTGATTTCAAGGAGCTTGCAACCATGACCGAAGGATACAGCGGCAGCGATCTTAAGGTTTGTGCACTGCTTTGAACCCGAGTTGATAGAAATCTACTGTGAATCTGACTAGATCACTGAAAGCTGTTCTTTTCATTTTGCCCCAGAATCTTTGTGTGACAGCTGCTTACCGCCCTGTCAGGGAGCTCCTCAAGAAAGAACGAGAAAAGGAGCTGGTAAGATTAGAACTGTTTTGCTGCTTATAAGTCCTTCGCTTTTTAACTGAAGATGCGATGAGTTTAAATAGTTTCTAGGCCAATCGTAAACAAACATCTTCTGTCGATTCTTCAAAAAAAAAATCTTCTATTGATCACGTGGTAATAATTGTCTAACGATACATAATTGATAATTCGATGCCTCAGGAGAGAAGGCAAAAGGAGGAAAAAGAGAAGGTAACTACGGCAGGTAATTCAGACAATCCGGAAAGCAAGAAGGAGAATTCAGAAAACAAAGAAGACAATTCAGAAAGCCAGGCGGATACCTCCGAAGCGAAGGCTGAAGGTGAAAAGGAAGTGACTATCGACCTTAGGCCACTGACGATGGTAGACTTGAGGCAGGCGAAGAATCAGGTGAGTTGCTGCTGACTGCTGTGCTGACTTGCATGTTGTATGAAATAAGAATAGAACGACGTGAACAGATTACTCAACCATTGTCCGATGGCGCAGGTTGCTGCGAGCTTCGCGGCCGAGGGTGCTGTCATGAACGAGCTGAAGCAATGGAATGACCTCTTTGGCGAAGGGGGCTCTAGGAAGAAGCAGCAACTGACATACTTCCTGTAGAAAAGATACGTGCGTGGCGTGCTTATACGCATATCGGTGATATTTGGCCCAGAAAATCCCATGGAGCAGAGCATGAAGATCGGGCGTCGGAACGGAAGGATCTCTGGTGGGCAGATGTGAGTTGTCGCTTGGAATGGATTCCTTGAGATCGGTGGCATTGGAGGACGAGTCATCATGTACAATTCTTCTATACGGACAAGTATTTGCGTATGTACATCTCTTAGATTGTAATTTTCTTTCTTTTAGCTTGAGCAGTTTCTCTTGAATTAGTGGATCATTTTAGCTTGAACTCTTTACTCTTTAGATTGCTGTAATGTAGAGAATAGTTAGAAAGAAATAAATATATTCGGTGAGTAGCTCTGTTATTGTTGTTCGAGTTTCTCACATTTTTGAAAAACAAGATGCGTGGATTCTTATTCAGATACAGTCTGGGTCTATTCTTTTTAACTTTTTAAAATCGTTTTTGGTTTTTATTATAATACCTAACTTTCAAACAAAATCTTTACTACTTAAAAGAAGGAGTTGGTGGTTGATGAGTCCTCTCTCACTTTTTCTTAGCCATTCGATCTGATTATGAGATAGAATCTGAACCATCTGCACGGCTCCCCCACACCGCCCCCTCCTCCCCTCTAATCCCCCTCGCTCTCCCCCGCCTCCCCCTCGCTCTCCCCCCGCCGCCTGAAGCACGCTGCACTATCACCAAGCACTGCGATCTGAAAGGTCGACGTCAGTAGCCACCATGCCTAAAGCCGAACCTTAGCCTGTCGCCCGAAGTCGCCTCTGGTTGGCCACCAGCCGCCACAACCGCGCTGAGGCCGCCGCCTGGAACAACCGAAGGTCGCCGAACACCACATCTGACCGTGCGCCCCAAAGCGTCGACGCCCGAAGCCGCCATCACACCCAGATCTGGCTACCGTTCATCGTGCCCGAAGCACTGCCACGCTGGGCCCTCATCCGGCCGCTCCCGATGCGCTGGATCCACCAGCGCCCGGCCGCCGCCTTCTGCGTCGAGATCCCGCGCCCTGCCATATCTTGCACCCGACCGCCATCGTAGCTGCGGACCCGCGCACCCGACCGCCGCCGCTACACGGGACCTGCGCCCGGGCCGCCGCCACACGAGACCTACACCCGGGCCGCCGGAGAGAACCTGCGCCTGGGCCGCAGGAGAGGACCTGCGTCCGGGCCGCCACCGCCAAACAGGGCACTACACCCAGCCGCCCCGAGCTGGGCCACTGCCTTATGTCGATCCGGCCCGAGGAGGCGAGCGCCGGCTCTGGCCGGAGGAGGGCGATTGCGGCCGATAAGCGTGGAAGGAGGCGGCCATTACCCGAGAAACCGGAGGAGGCGAGAGGTGGTGCAGCGGTTTTGCCTCCTATATGGTTCGCTAGCATGATGGTTGATTTTACTTACCATATACACATGATATACACATGTGCTACCTTTATTTTGCTAAGGTTAGATTTCTAGAGTGTTTTTCCTATAGGAGATTGTACAGAGTCAAGTTCCTGCCTTACACTTCTGTGTAGTATATGGATGATTGCCAGAAAATCACGACAGATGGATGATTGCCAGAAAATCACTATGCTTTTCACTTTGCTTTTGTGTAGTATATTCTTCAACCTTCAAGAATAGGGAGAGTGTCTTCCTTCATACTTCTGTTCTTATTTATGTAAGCCAATAAAACATCAATGAAATATGGTTGCCTAATGCAATAATGTCTTCACTATTGCTATTATCATATATTCTTTTTTCATGTTCTTTTATACATACCATGAGCTGTCATCATTTCAAAGGTTTAAAAACTAGCAATGTCTTTTTTCAACAATATAGTTTTGCTATGTTGGCAGATGTGGCCATTTTCTTGTTGTTGATGTTTATGCTTGATATGAGACAAAAGTTTTTTGAATATTATTTGTGGGGTTATTATTAGTCAGTTCATTTTGGTTGTAGGCTATTGCTTCTACAGATTACTCGTTTTCTAATGCATTAGCTCTAATAGTTTTTCCCTTGTACGTATAGGGAGATCATGCAACAGCATTGGCCTTTTGGTTCTGATTTCGGTGTTTACATGAGACTGTCTTCGTAACATTGCCATTCAGGTTGGCAAATCACTATGTTATTTTGGTGCTGATTTCTACATCTTTGTGCTGTCAGTGTTCATATACCAGAATGTCTTAATATTTATTATTCAGTTTGAGATCATATTTGATAGAATGCATCACTTTTATTCGGTTTTCCGTTGCAATGCACGGGCACCTTACTAGTATTTTTTTAAAATAGAATCTATAAGTTAATTATAATACACGTTAAAAACTCAATATCTATACCATTTAAAATTATAAATAAGTATCTCTCTGTAATCTTTATTATAAAGAGTTAAAATTTAAATATTTCAGCAAAAAAAAACCATAATCCGCAGCCAAAAAAATCAGGCCGAGTCACTCGTGGAACGGCGGCCAGCGCTGGTCAATCATAAAAGTTTCGTATCAGATTATCCAGTCTCGATGTTTACAATCTAAAACTTTCAGATGGCAATTTATCAAGGTGGAAGCTTTGTGTTGCAAATTTATCTGCAATTAACGAAAGGAGATAACACAGAGAAGAGCCCAGAGCCCCAGATTGCAACTCAGATTCTTGAGTGTAAAAACAAATCAGTTTTAGTACTATGACTCGCCTCCCTGCCCTGTCGGTTCTTTTTTCACGAATGTCGCAAATGATACTGCCGTCTCGCAAACAAGTTCGAGTTTTGCAAGATTCGATACCACTTTGCATAATCCTATCCGAGGGCAAACTTGGACGATACAGCACGGACAAAGAGCTGTTCATCCATAGGTCCCTCGTTTACTCCTGCAGGGAGGAAGGAGTACTGACTAGCTTCGTAGCCAAGCTGTATCCGCGGCTACAGATGTAGCGGAACCACGAACCAATCACACATCCACGAATCCACGGCGCTAACAAACACATCTCGTCAACCATGGAGACCTCAACAATGGAGATTGAACGCCTCCCTGCTGGGATCCCCAGGTCCCTCGTCAACCAAAACGAAAGAAAAAGAAAAACGAGAGTCGACGAAGAGGAGGAAGACCCAACCCCAACCGGAACGGATGCTCAGCGAATACGAACCAATAGTAACATCATATCACCATGGCAGGCGATCGATCAAGGGATATATCAACCTCTTCATTGCATCCGAAAGAAACAAGCAGAGATAGCAAAGAAGGAGGCGGCGGCTGAGATCATGATGGGGCTGCACCAGGTTGGGTGGGATCTAGGGTTTGCGGTTGGATCATATAAATAGAGGAGGAGGAGTTGGATTGGATTGGATCCACCGGGCCGGTACGAACTGAGTGAACTACTGGACGCGAGCCCAATCATACCGTTTAGTACTAACAAGAGTGCCCACCCACCGCCTTAGCCGACGCGGCGTGGTTTGAGTGAAATCTGGATCGGCGCGGACACACGGCCCAGCAACACACGCACACTCACCTCCCCGGCCCGGGTGCAAGGCTCTCTCGGCCCGTCCCAACCGAGCGCTTCTGGCGCAAAAACACGCAGCCACACTGGCCCGGCACGACGGAAACGTCGGCCAGTGGTGTCCGAAAGAAATGGGCACTTGGGTTGAGAATACGAGCAGTGAAAAAGTAAGAAAGATTCCTACATAAGACGGGGTGAAAGAATTAGGATACATGATACATTCGTTATTCTCTATCTTATCTCTAGAATAAGAGATAAAGCATTTTTTTAAAAAAATAAGATATTTATATTAGATTTGCTACCCAGCGACCCACCTGATCCCGCATCCATCTCACGAAGCAATATAAGTAGCACGTTCATCAGCGGGGCGTAAGACTGAACGGAGCTAGCTAGGCTTTCGCTGCAGCAAATGCAATGATCGCTGGTGAGCAAACGGAGGGAGACATGGCTAAACAAACGGCCAAGACCGCGATTGGACGCCTCAAGGAAAAGAGGCTCTATAGCTACGCGCTACGCGGCCGATGCTTCGTTTCACCGTCCCCCTAGGTCAACAAAACTGCATCAGACTGTCCCAGCCGAGAGAAAGCTCGTCGCCGTTTTGGGCAGCGGTCACCTCGATTTGGCGTTTCACGCACAGCCTGGTCGCTGAGTCGCTGTTTCGGCAGCTTTTGGGTCATGTTTCAAACAGATTCTAATTTTTGGTTTTTTAGAAGCTGACTTAAACAGAATCTTACACTAACATAATTAACTCGCCGTGCCCTGCCCGAGCCGTTTTTTGAACAGAGACGACTGCGCGCGCAGCCTTTCTTTCGGCGTCTGACAAACCTAAACCGTCAGTTCCCAGAGCTTAATTCCCTCGTCTTACGTAAGAAACGCGAGATCTAAACGTGGGCGAAAGATGGTCGATTAGTCGATTTATATGCTAATTTCATCCTGTCAAGTTCATATCTGGGCGAAGAACCGACGATAATAGCCACGTTATTTGACTAGACGTAGCTAAATTATTTTCTTGTTTCCACCCCTCCATACCGAACTCAACACTTGTTGCTTCCTTGGCCTTTTATACTAGTTTTTGGTTATGATTGTGCGAGCTAGTTAGTCAATCTTTGCGTTACGTTTGCACCGGCTGCAGTGTAAACAAGCATGCGATTGATCGCAAGAAAAACTAGTATACTAGCTGTATTGTTCGAGCTGGTTCGCATTCTGTCAGCGGGGTCCAATGGACACTGTTCTTGGCAAATTAAGTGCTGCTCCGTGGCTTAGGATGCTGTCTCTATTTTGGAGTTGGGCCCAGGTCATTATCCAAAGACCTCGAGTGAACTGATGTGATGGCCGCTGGGGACACCTTGAGACAGTTCGCATCATTCCTGCCTCCGGCTCCTCTTCTCCAAAATACATCAGTTATAGCGAGAGCTTTGGCTAGCATTTCGATTTTCGAATGAGCAGTAGAACATAGCCTTCAGTTTACATGCACATTGCTGTAGAAACGAAATTCAGCTAGGTCCAACATTGCACTCCTATTCCGATACAAATATCTATTCTCTGCGCTCTGCAGTGAGGACGAGCTTTGGGCCCGTTAAATTTGGTTTTTTTTAGCTTCCTTTGATTTTTAGCTGTTGATATTTGACTAAAATTAACTTTAGCAGCTATTAGATTTTTCTAAATTAATTAAATGAAGAAAAATAAAAAATATTATTATATCTTTACTGATAATATAAAGAAAAATAAAAAGCTAAAAAATCGGAATAAAGAAACCAACGTGTTTGAAGCCAGAATAACTGGGCCTTGAACGGTGGTAGCTGCGCAGGCGTGTCCCTTCAATTTACTATTCACTGCTGCACTGAAAAGATCCATCAGGGACTGATGCGTGCCTTGGACGTGTGGCTGTGGCTCGTGACAGTGCGCAACTCTGAAAAAGATATGGGGCATCGTAGAACCGCAGTCAAATATTTGTACCTTCGTACTGATCCTGTGTCAGAATCAAACGGAGAAAGAAATGGCAACAATAGCAGTCAAATATTTTGTAAGAGGTTGCAAGACCATGAGCTGTCAGCTCCGTGTTTGATATTGCACGTGTTTTGTTTTTGCTGATTAAGTTTGATTTTGCGATATAGAATTTTAGGGGATATTCGGAATAGCGATGTTTTTAATTTTTGTTGAAATTTTACTATAGCTGATTTATTTTTTTACTGTAGCTGAGTTAGTTTATTAGGTATAATTAAATTTAAAAAAATATAAAAATAAAAATAGCACGCTAATCTAGAGTGGAGATGCAAAAAAAAATACTAGAAAAAAACGAAACACAAAAAAATAAATTTTTTTACTGTAGCACATTTAATATAGTTAAAAAAAGATACACTCAAAGAAGAAGATTTAAAAAAAACGTTTATTTATAAGGCATCTATTTAATCCCCTACTCGGTCCTAGGTGTATGTTTAAACCGTCAGATTGATCATGTCTCTAAGGGTCTGTTCTTTTCGGCTGCGGCTGATGGCTTTTTGGCTATTTGCGACAGAGATTGCGGAAAGAGAGATACTCGCTTGTGATTTTTGATGATATAGATATTAGTTTTTTAACGTGTACTACAATTAACTTGTAGACTATCTTAAAAAATACTCCGTTTAAAAATTAATTACAGTAGCAAAAGTCAAAAACGACTTTTAAAAACCGCAAAGAACATGACCTGAATCTCACGAGCCGAAGAAAGAAGTGTACCATGTCCCGAACTTTTTTCTTCTGTTCCACACTTCGACCTCTTCAAGTGGATGCTTACATCAATATGTCCATCGTGTCAGCTTGATCTTTCTTGAGGCAAATGCACTACCATACCGTTGGGCATTGGCAAAAAACAGTTTAACTCCATAAAATATCTTGATTCTTGACACTGAAGAACATGGAATTGAAGCATGGAAGGTTCCCCTTAAAAGCTAATAAGCTGGCCTTGTCCAGCCCAAATAATTGCAGTATTGACTGAAATCTGGAGCACTGCCAATAAGTTGGACCTGGAGGAGAACGGGGGATGAACCACAACTAACCCAAAAATTAATAAAAAGCTGTAAAAGCTTGCAACATGGACTTGGCCTCATCAAGTACAATGCAGGCAGCCTTTGCAATTCTTCTTTCCTCTACGTCTGCACTCTGCACTGAGCACTGCAGCTCACCACTATAGTATTCAGTCAATTACTGAACAATTCCTTCTACTAGAGCACAGGACTGGGTGGGCGGTAAGGATAGGTAAAGCTGAACAGTCACCTATTGAATTAATTTTCAAATGTAGTCCCAAACATCTATTTTCATAAATATAGTCTCCTCTTTGAGTATGACACACAACATATGTCATCTGCCATACCACAGTAGCTCGTCAGTTCCTGTCGAGCAGTTGCTCGGCTGGTTGAAGACCTCGACGAGGAGCGGCAAGCAAGTTAATTAGTGTTAATTAACCATGATTAGCATTAATTAATTAATATATTTTATGATTAGCACCAATTAATCAACATATTACATGATATCACTAATTAACCACTGTAGCACCGACATTCTGTCGCCTGCCAAGCTCCTCTAACTTAATAGGTATCTACCGAGTTCAACAAAGGGTTTATCAAGCTTCCTTAGCTCGATATGTATCTAGCGACCTAAAAAAAAAGCTAAATTTATAAAAATAAAAGTCTGATGACTAAATTTGAAAAAGTGGCTAGCGCCAGATGTGTCAACAGTTTCAGCATTAGCCGCACATGCCTGCTCATTTTCTATGCCAAGGAAGCTCTTTTCTCACTCGTTTTTTTCCTGACTTTCTCACGCGAAACTCCTGTTTCCTCTGGCATAATTGGGTCCTGGGTAGTCTTTCTCCATGGTTTGCGCACGGCGCATCTGGACAGAAGAGAGATCTACCACCACCAGATATTCCGGTTAATGAACATTAACATTGCATGGAGGTGTTTCGCGTGTGCGTGTGTTGAAGACTGGGAAGTTGCGCGTCACCAGTGAGGGCCGAAGAATAGCTGCACGTGGGTAGGTTATTGATCGCCTGTTGCCTGCACATGTAACCAGTGAACAATTTATTTTACTAACATTTCCGTTGGTTGGCAGGAAGCCGCGAACGGCTTATTAGGCCCCACTCATTTTAAATTCAGCTTCTGATTTTTAGTTTATTATTTTTAAATTTTATTTTTTATTTTTGTTTTTTTTGAGCTTTTTTTCTTTTTTCTTCTTATATTCGTTTGCATTATCTATAATATGCTAACATATTTTTATGTTAATTTTTTAATTTAATTATAATAAATAAGTAATCATTAACTATAGTAAAAAATAAGATAAGTATAATATAAAATAAAATATAAATTAACAGCTGACTAGGAATGGTGTCCTGATTGCTAGTAGATTTCGAAAATCCAATGACCATCATGTCCAATTCCAATCCAGGCACCCCGGCCGCACCCATCCCCTGCCGCCCGCGCCACAAAACGCCCCCAGATTCCCCGGCCGGCCAACATTTTCCCCGCACGGCATGCACAACCACAAGCCGAGCCGAGCGGCGCAGCGAGTTTTTTTTTTTGTTTATGGTTTTCTATAAATAAATAGAATATTTTTTATCATTATTTTGAACTGGCTATCAAGATATTTTTAAAAATAGCTTATTAACATTTAATTTATTTATATAAACGTTTGTATTAAAATAAAAATATAAACCGTAACTGAAAAAACCCGTAGTCTCGGATCTCCCTTACGTGCCGCGACCCTACGACAAACACAAAAGAATACGGGGAAAATCGCCTTTGTTTGTGTGAGACTTGCGTCCTCTCTTTTCGCGCTTCGCTTCTTTTGAACCAGTTTAAAAGCGACACCCACCCACCCAAGGAGTGGAGGACACATCCCCGTCGCAGCAGAAGACACGCTCCCTTCCCACTCTCGCAGGTCGCAGCCTCGCCTGTCTCCTCCCATGCAGGTCTTCCGGATCCTGGCGCCGCGCCGCGCCGTGTCGACCATCATCGCGGCACCACCGCCCGCCGAGGGCCGCGACAGCGAGGACGAGGGGCCGTTCTTCGACCTCGACTTCTCCGTCCGGGCCTCGTCCAGCTCCGGCAGCCCGTCGGGGTCCGAGTCCGACGCGTGCACGGAGCTCGACTTCATAATCTCCTTGCAGCGGAGCTGCTCCGCCTCCCCGTCCTACGAGACCCTCTTCTTCGGCGGGGCGGCGCCGCTCAAGTTCTGCGCCTCGGAGTCGAGCAAGGCCAATTTGCAGTCACAGTACTGCAGTAAGCGCGGCAACCTGCGGACGCTGAGCTTCGGTGCCAAGAAGGCCGCGTTCTACGGCGGCCGCCACAGCTTCGCCGGGAGCTCCAGCAGCGCGCGGTCTCTAAGGCTGTTCATGGAGTCGCCGGCGGATGAAGAGGAGGTCGTGGAGACTAGGCGAGCGCCGTCGAGGGACGTCATTAAGAGGTACCTGACCAAGATCTCCAGGCGGTTCCGGAGGGTGGGCCCCCGCGCCGTCGGCGAGGCAAGAGGGCTGCGTCGTCTGCGGAAGAGCCGGTCGGCGTCGGCGGCGGCGACCCTGGCAGCGCCAAGCTCGGTGCAGCCGTACCGCCGCGACGACTCCCTTCTTGAGAAGCAGGACGGCATCGCGAGCGCCATCGCGCACTGCAAGGAATCGCTCCACCGAGGTGCGTACGTGTCTGAATTACATGACGTTTACAGTTAAGACTGCTCCTTAGCAAGATGTGTGCTGATCTAGCAAGAATTTCCATTGTGCAGCGTCCGTGTCAGAATGCGACTCGTCGCTGTTACGGTCAAGGAGCGATCCGGGGAAATGTGAAGCTGCATAACCTGAAGTTGAACTTCACCGGCTCCGTTCAGAACTCTCGACGAGATGGAGGTTGAACGTGGAAGCTTCTCGCTAAATTTCAGAATGGAACAGAAAAAGGAGGAAGAATTAAAAGCACAAATTATTAAAGTGTGAAGAACATGCGGCGGTTAAGCTCCGGAGATCTTTCATCTCTGTTTGTTTATGGCTGTGGGTGTGTGTGCGTTTCAGGGAAATCCTTTAATTAGTTTTAGATTAAGGTTTTTTTTTCTTTTGTTAGAAGCGTGGGAAAGGAGCTCTTTTTAGGCTTCTTTATCCCTCATGTAGAAGCGTGGACTGTAGCTGCGTCTTTTGCTGTTTTTTTTCCCTCTTACCTTTGTGTGCTCGCTCGCTTCGTTCGTCCTCTTTTTGGTTTGCTCTGTACAAGTGACTTGTAACACGACATGTAATTAGGCAGTACATTCCTGCCATTTGGCTAGTACAGGCTTTCACCAATGTCTCTGTTGACCCTTTTCAGAGCTTGCTGTGTCACCCCAGCTTGAATTACTTCAATTTCATGTACATCCTTCTTTTATCTTGGATTGCATTCTGCTAGGCCTAGCTAGGCTCATCTGCATGAGCTCATTCCGTGCTTCTTTCGGCCAAGTTTAAGGTTTTTTGTTTCTTCTCTTGTGCTACTGTCTAATGGAAGCTGTACACGTTAATTGGGCTCATCTCATGGCTTTTCTGCAAAGCTGAGGCGTGCATATGGATAGTGGGGAAAAGCTCGGGGGCCTTCATTGGCGTAGAGCGCCATGATGACGACGAGAGGGAGGGGGAAAAGGCGCGGTGCGCCTACGTACGATGCGGGTGGCGAGGCGAGCCCTAGAGAAGACAAAGATCTGTGCGTGATTCTGAGGGGCCTCGGGAACACCGCCGAGCCATTTCTTTTGGCTTGTTTATCTCAGGCAGCCTCCTCCTCGCTCCGGGGGGAAACGGGACGCTTGCCGTTTCTTTCCGTTGCCGTTCTGTTCTTGGGGTCCCTTTCGTTTACCTCTCGATCTCCTCTCGTCTCGGCTGGAAAAGCTGTTGGATGCATGCAATGACCAAAGCTTTGACGACGCCTGGGAAAAGAGTTTCACAAAGGCTTTGTTCAGTCTGACCATTGGCTCCGCTTTACTTTACTGCCCTTCTTTAGCTCGGCCTAATTCTGCCGGAAAGGCACGGCACAGGCAAAGTTAACAAAAGGTGTACGTGCTCTGCCCTGCAGTCGGCATTAGCAGCGATACCGAGGAGGTTTTCAGTCTCGATTGCGATCACAGTTTTTTACAGTGAGTCCCCTGGCAGAGATGGGCCGATGCAATTCTGCTACCGGTACTCGGTCAGGTAGTGGTAGTTGGGATAGGATCATTGCATGCCTTCTGAATTATCCCCTGCAGAAGCTCGCGAGTGCAATGGTGGGCGACAGAGCGGTGCGCAATGTGAACTTTCTGCCGTTGCAGCAGGATGTAGAAATAACTGGCCATTCAATACTGCCCAAATGCGGAGTTAATGTCGAGTTATCGGTGCGGCAAGGCGACCAAAAATGCCAAGAATCTCGAGGCTGTGTGTGCCTCACTGTGCCTGGGAATAAGGTGGAGCGAGCGGCACTGTGCGCTTCGGCGCATGAGTTGCTGCTTTGATTCTTGCCAGCGGCCGGAGGACGCGTAGTTGCCGCAGGTGTAATAACCTAGCAACTCGTTTGAAAAACGTCGAGCAGACTCCTTGGATATGCATGAACAGTTGCCCTTGGGGGGGAGCGTTTTCTACATTAGATTTTACGTACGTTCGTAGTTAGGGACTATAGGGCCAAATGGCAACAGAAAAAGTGAATAATATTATTTAAAAAAAATTCTCAAGTACTCTAGATCCTTTTCTCAAACAAATATAGAGTTACCGAGAATCAAATCATAACCAAAATCTCAAGTGAAATCGATAAGAATTCAACCTTATAGAAAAACCAAAGCCTAGAGGTCTAACATCTAACCATGACGGTCTGATATCTCTTTGGACGATGTGACCGTTGTGAACAGTAAAATCAGCCAACACTACAGTAATTTTTTTTGCACAGTTACGAAACTTAAAATATACATAACATTTGATCCAATGATCTAAAAGATATGAAACTTTATACACACCTTGCTCAAGATCTCCGAAATCTACTCCATCTATGGATTGAAAAAACCTATGTCAAAATTCAGATCTTTTTTAGATTTAAGCAAGGTTCACCCAAAATGAGCAAAATACAAAACAGTAAATACAACTTGCTAGTGGGTAGGTGATAGCTAAGATGACTCTAAGTTTTTTTCACATGTCCCAATAAGTAAGAATATAAAAAAAACACACCACCTAAGATCATGAAATCACTTGGAGATGTCAAAAACATGCAAAACCGGATTTCTTCATAAATTTGATATTAAAGTGCCTAGATGAGGGAGATTGATTCACAAGAATTATCTTCATCTCTTACACGTCATTGGTATAATAAGATTAAGAAGAGGTGAGGAGGAGAGGAAAAATCAAACAAATCAAGAGCAAATAAATCAACATAAGAGATAGTCATGGAGATAAATAAAGATTGATGTATTGCACCTTGATAAGAAAAGTTTTATAGTTATTCTACCTTGAAAGACAAAGAGCATAGCACAAGCAGTCAACTCTTAAACCCTAACACTTGAACACTTGAAAGGAAGATTGGATAGTTAATCACAAGTCTCCATTCTAACTTCTTAAATAGATGAGCTAGCTAGCCACATCTAACCATTATTTGATACTATCCACTTAGCACAATGAGGAAAACCCGATACCTCGACACACATGAAGTTTTAATTCATTTACTACACTTGTGCGCACTTTCAATCGCATTAACCCGAATCCGCTAAGTTCTTAGTTTTGATCTATCTTGATCCATACTAACTTTTCTATGTCTTAAACCGCCTTCCCAAGCGCCGCTTGCATGCCACAGTTTTCTTCCAAACCTGTTTTGGGTATTTTAGTCAAACTATCAAAATATCCTTTCTTGATTGGGTTACCTCTTTCCATTGTTAGCAAACCCCATGCTTGCCATGTATAAGTGCACTACTGACTTACCACGTATCGGCAAGTCCTCTCTTTTCGGTTCCATCAAACCACGCCTCACTTAGGTTGATCAAGTCACATGGTGCAACCCCACATATCTAAAAACAAAGAAACCGTTTTCGGACACAAATTCTTCATAACTTGACCAACATTAGCAATAATATGTATCATGTAACATACAAACACAGAACTTGGTCACCAAGACCCATTCCGCGACTCAAAAACTAAAATACACAAATCTTGACCGGACCTGTTTTGCTTAGCCGGTCTGACAAGACCTTAATGGCTTAATCCTGATCAGACCGCTGGTGCCATCCAGTCCAACCGGATGCTGAAATTGGTTCAACCGCTGAAGCAAAACGTGCAGCAATATCTGTTTAATGCTGACCGACACACACCCTCGTTAATAAATGCATGCAAGGCTTATCACTACCTCGCGCCTGCAAAAGCTTATCAGGGGGTGATCGGAATAGCGATGGCTTTTGGCTGAAAAAACACTGTAGCTGGCTGAAAAAACACTGTAGCTAAGTTAGTGGATAGTGTAGTGAATAGTGAAAAAAAGCTGAAACTAGAAGTTGAAGCCGAAAAAAACCGAAACGATCACCCCCTCAGACAACAAGGCTTAACAGTAGCGTTCTAGACATAACAGTAGGCACATATTTTTTGTATCGTTATTGTTACATGGCATTAACTTTCCGACAAAATATAAATTTAAAATTTTAACTCTCCTAAATTACAATAATTTATCATAACATAATTCAAAACCCTATTACATGTTCCTTCAGGACACAGCCGGGAACGAAGATGATGAGAAGATCTAATCTCTCCAAAGCCAACAGATCGTCGTAAGCTCTTGTATAGTTCCATCCCATGCAGCGGAGAGGCCAGGTTAAAATCGGAGGAGAGGCTCAAAGGACTGAACTATTTTTTAATTGAAAACCGAGGAAAATTAAGCTAAATTGAGATTAACATAATAAATATAGTCTTGTGTAATCTAAATTTATACATAAACAGAATAGAAACAAAGATAAAAGAAAAAATACAATAAGATACCTTATGCAAGGTTATCGGTGCCAGCGGAGGGTGGGCTCGAGCCCAACGAAATCCTGATTACATGCATCCCATGCTACAATATACATGCATAGGATACCCTCCACAGCCAGCATCCACGTACATAGTTCTCTTCCACATTAGAGGGCAACAAGAAGCATGCATTTTTAGTTTTTTTTTAATCTTTGCAGCTTTGCCCCCATGGAAAAAAGAGGGTTTTTTCTGTTGCTTTTGCTTTCCCAAAGGTCATTGTTAATTTTCCATAAGCCTATCTTTTTCCTCTGGAGAAAGGCAGCATGCATGCCTGTTTCTTTTCTTCTCGGGGGGTGAATTTTGATACAGTGCTAGTTTTGTCCATTGGAGGTGGCCAACTACTCAACTTGCACCCCCACAAGTTTGTATCGCTCTCAACTATGAACCCTCCAATCTTTGTAGTCTGGTTCATGAATCACGTTTGAGTCATTGGGATTTCAGCCAATTATTTGTCGTTGGGATTTCAGCCAATTATTTGTGCATCTTGGGGAGCCAATTGTTTATCTACTGTAAAAAATAGTTCTTGTGCGTTTACGGTAAAGATATCCAAGGAAATGCCCACTTGGGGACGGATCGGAGCGTGCGTTGAGTGGGCCAGATTTTTTTGTGTGGGCCGTGCATGGTCGTGGATCACTTAGAGATGGCCTCTCGTATGATTGGGCTTTACTCTCTCTCTCTCTCTCTCTCTCTCTCTCCACCAACGTACAATTGGCTGCACGGCTTGGCTCGGTGTTAGCCCCTGTTCTTTCAAGTCAAAAAATGTCAAACTCGAAATGAGACGGTCTCTTAAAGCACATTTTTGAAATAGCTTTTAGAGACTAAAATTATATGTCTTATCCGTATCGATGTCTTCATTATTCACTATAGCATCAAAAAAAGATAACCAAAAGTTACCGGTAGCCTAAAATAACACCCCTTTTGTTCCGGTTCACCTTCTTGACATGCTCGTCGACTGCAACCATGCAGCAGCAGCAGCACAAAAATGTGCTGAGAACTCATTGGTCGGTCTTCTTGTTGCAAGTACGTGTTTTCTTCCCTAGTGGATGTTAGGTTCCGTAATGTGGATGTAATAAACAGGTGCGGTTTGTGCTGCTATATGTTGATAAAGCTGTAAGTGTTGCCCTGTCATGAACAGTACTTATATCGCTGTAACGCGGGCGGTTTCATTCGTCGCTAAAACGGAACCGCTGAACACACCAAAAAAAAAATCGAGAAAACCAGTTGAATTTTCACCTTTAGGTTTGCACCACGATTCGTGGTCTGCTGCACCTCTGTCTCCGTCCTATGAGTTACTCTTTGGGGTTTACTAGTCATGTGCCCGTACGTTGCAACGGAAAAACTTTAACAGTTAGATCACGAGAGAGAGAGGGAGGGAGAGAGAGAGAGGGGGGAGAGGAAAGGGGCGGTTAAGATTTTATTGTTCAGATCAAATGGCTGAGAAGAGATATAGGAGAGGACTCATCAACCACCAACTCCTTCTTTTAAAGTAGTAAAGACATGGGCCAGGCGTCTCGTGCCGTGCTGGGCCTGGCTCAAGCGCCGACAATTCCGATATTTTCTTTCTGCGCTTGAGTATTTGGCATGCGTTCTGAGGCTGGGGAGATTATTCCGCACGTCGATGTTCAGTTAGCCGACCGGTGGTTGATGGCAAGAAAGACAGTCCAGCTCGAAGGTTTGTTGTGTTGCGCGGCAGCAGCAGATGATTATCTCTGCAGCTGGTTTCCGTAGTCGTGTAGTTCTTAATGTTGTCTAGCTGCTGTTTTTATTCGTGTTTCTTGTTTTTTTCGGGATTATTTTTCTATCTTAATTAAAATGGCATGCAAAGCTTGGGGGGAAAAAAATTTTAGTGGTGCGAGCTGCCAAGATGCGTAGCAGCGTACGTAGGTCAGGTGGATGGGCAGAGGCAGGCGCCAGGGCTTCGTCCGTCTAGGACGTACCTAGCCTCACGCGTGCATGACGAAAGGTAAATTTGGCTCGAAGGATCACAAGAAAGGGAGACTTCTCTTAATTGTACTTGTACATAAAGGTCAGATTAAACGTACAACTTAGTTATGGTACCAAACGGAAGCAGACACGGGAGAAGAGAGGAGCGAATAACGGCAGTATCTTAGCCGCCGTCATAACCAAGCCGGTCATCGCCGGTAAAAAAAAGGTCAAAAATTATACCGGCGCATACACGTGCTCGCAAAGCAACACTTGGCACCAAGCTCGCGCCTTGGGCGTCAGCGCCTGAAGTCCGCGACGCACGCCGGGTATCCAGCCTCGACGACGGCGATGGCCGACACACGCAGCACGACGCTGCACCGCATCGCCACGTGCACCGTCCGCCGCCCGTACAGGCCGCCGAGCACGCTTATCTTGCCGTCCACGGCCGTGTGGCTTGCGAGCCGCACGTCGCCCCCACCGAACAGCACGTCGCCCACCACGGCCGAGCCGACCTTGTCCACCAACACGTCCATGTCCGCGCTCACCTGGCTCGTGCCCCGCGCCTGCACCACCCCCGGCGGCGCGCTTCCCAGGCCGACGTACTCCCGCACGCCGTCGATGTAGATCTCCGTCGAGCTCGCTCCGAACCGCATGGACTCGTAGTTCGGATTCTTGATCACGATGCCCGCGACCAGCGTCGCGTTGATCTTCAGCGCCCGAGCGGGCTCCGGCCCGAAGTGCACGTCGAAGCGTTTGACCGTGACGGAATCCATGTACAGGGTGGGATCCCTCACCTTGAGCACGGTGAGCGACAGGATTAGCATCACCACGGCGGCCGCCGCGGCGATCACGGCCAAACCGCAGCACACGCGCCGCAGCAGGCGGCTACGGCGCTCGTGCTCGGCCGGCTTCGCGGCATGCCCGTCCTCGACGTCAGCGTAGGCGACGATGGCTTTGGTTTTGGCCTTGGCCTTGGCCTTGGCGTCGTCAAAGACGTCGACGGTGGGGTTGGAACCTTTGGGTTTCGTGGTCTTGGCATCCGCCATGAGATTGCGGTGTGTGTGGCGTGGAGAGTTGGCATTAGCAATAGCTGAGTTCGAATGGCGGTTGGTCGTTGGGGGGTTTATGGCGGGTAGTTGTCGCACACGGTGGGCGTAGTGCAAGCTGCAATTGATCTGGCGCCCATTTGGTGGTTGAGGGGTCCGAGGTCGCGCTCGCAACGCTAATTGTGTAGCAGTAAAATCAGACATTTTTATCTCTGAATTTTACAATTTAGTTAAAATAACATCTGATCTGATTTTGTATGATAATATTACCGTGTGACATGGTAGATAAGTGATTTTGCCATGTAAGATAATACATTGACCAAATTGAATCAATGATATGTGAAGCCCACAAGGACTTCTCTCCACTGAACTCCTAGTCGTGCTTCCATACCATCGTCCCTTGTAGTTGTCTCCCTCCTTGTTTCGATTTAGAAGAGAAGGCTCTGTGGATCCTACTATCATTCACTTAAACTTGACCAATATATCATTCTACATGATAAAATTGCTTACTCATCGCGCTACGCAGGCAATGCCACCATCCAAAATAAGGTCAATGTATCATTCAAACTGAATTACAAAGTTCAGGGGGTCCAATATCTGATTTCATAGTTCAAGATGATGGATGGACTTTCGAACAAAGTTAGGGGTGTTATACGTCAGGGGTGTTATATGGATTTTTTTCTTATTTAGGTACGTCGAGCTTAAGGCTATGTTCAAACATGGTGTGATTTTTAGTTTTTAGTCAATTACAAAAGAGATTAAAAGAGTACATAACACTCACGTTAAGAAACCATTTTATTAAAAATAGCTCTTGCAATTGTTTCTATAAATAACTTAAACCAATCATTTCGGTAAAAAAAAATCAGTTTCTAACAGCTAAAAAGCAAAAGCGCGATAGCAAGCCTTAAATTCGGTCACGGCCCTACGCGTCTAGCTCGGATCGACAAGACCGTCACAAGATGACTAGATGAGAGGCGGCGTCCGGATCAAAGATGCTAGGTATGCCACGGCGTCAACGCGTTCCTACTTTTATTTCCACCATGTGGGCCAAACTACTCTTATGGGCAGCTGTTCTATTGAGTTATCGTAGCCTAGCTGCTCTTATGGGCTGGTCCATTTCAATTTGCCTCTCCGTTCTGTGAAGGCATTGTTGGGCTGGAAAGATTCATCATGTCTCATGGGCTCTCTCTGTTTTTTTTTCTACGGTTTATAGCTTTTATACGTGTTTTTAGATAGAATGGCAGAATCACTGATATGAACGATGCATAATATTTTGAGTTTAGAAAAACCATTTAAAGAAACGGTTTTGAGAGACTGCTCCATTTTGTTTCAGCTTCCGAAGAAATCGAAGCCAAAAACCACCAAAAAAAAAAAAACAACACCTTAACATGGAGAAACCCCAATATCAGGTATGTTCTTTTGGGTTGTGGTTTATAGTTTTTGGGTTGTTTTTAAGATAGTACGGAGTAACAAAAACTCATGTGCTGTTTTGGCTGATATAAATGAAATCGTTATAGTATGTACTACAATTAATTTATAGATATCATCTTGAAAAGACACTTCGTTTAAAAGTTAATTATTTAGAAAAATTAAAAGTAATTTTTAAAAACTGGAAATAAGAGGCCCACCGTAGGACCACTGTTATCGCAGTGGTCATCTCAAATTCTCAATCTCATAAGCCACTCGCGCTTCATATCACCGGTTTGACTTTCTAAACTTGGGTAGATAGCGCAGCAAAAGAGGCTCCCAATTCATCCAGCGATAGGTTATTTATAAGTGCGTTTCTTTCGATTGCGGCTAATAATTTATAGCTATAATTAATGTCTCTTTGACCTAGTACGAACATTGTGCGAACGAATCATATGCTAATAAACCGTTTTGAAAAAAGGTTGTTCTAATAAACTACTTCAAAACAATAACGAAGAAATTATTCTATTTCTTTGTTTGGAAGAAATCGTAAGACATAAACTGAAAACAACATGGCCTGTGGTATTTTCGCTTCAGTTTCCCCATGAGTGCCTTGAATTTACACAGATGGAGTGGTAAGATACACACAAATAAATTAAAAAAATCACACCGGCAATTTAGCCGCGTGAGTTCGTCGGCGCCGCACTGCGCTCTACGGAGATGCGATCGGTGCCGTGCTGCAGGCAACAGATAAGAAAGGAGGGAGATGCCAAAAGTTTGTCATAAACATATTCGTTGAAAAGCTACAGCTCAGGCTGCAGGTGCGGAGCCACGATAGATCCACGTACCAAAAACGCAATAATCCACACGGATTCCACGCGCCTCTGCACTGCACGTGGCGCCCACTCAGCGCGCCGTGCCCTCCTCCTCCGTATAAACGCAGCGCTTTCCTCTTCTTTTCCTGCTCCACCATCGATCCAAGATTCCAAGCAAAGGGAGAGGAGAGACGAGCAGGAGAGCGAGCAGAGCAGGAGGAGAGCGCCGCGCCGTCGACCATGTCGGGCATGATGGACAAGGCGAAGGAGTTCGTGGCGGATAAGATCGCGCATATCCCGAAGCCGGAGGCGTCGCTGGACGGCGTGTCGTTCAAGAGCATGAGCCGCGAGTGCATCACCCTGCACAGCAACGTCAACGTCTCCAACCCCTACTCCCACCGCCTCCCCATCTGCGAGGTCACCTACACCCTCAAGTGCGCCGGCAAGTACGTATAAGTAAAAAGTCCTTCACCACTCTGCTTAATTGTCTCGGTCGGATCCATCGATCCGAGTTCTCGCACGATGAGACGGCGCGTCAGTAATGTTTTGGCGATCCATGCTTGTGTAATTGCATATAGGGTTGTGGCGTCCGGCACGATGCCTGATCCGGGGTGGATCGCGGCGAGCGACACGACGAAGCTGGAGATACCGGCGAAGGTGCCGTACGACTTCCTGATCTCGCTGGTGAAGGACGTGGGCAGGGACTGGGACATCGACTACGAGCTGGAGGTCGGCCTCACCGTCGACCTGCCCATCGTCGGCAACTTCACCATCCCTCTCTCCACCAGCGGCGAGATGAAGCTCCCCACTCTCAAGGACATGTTCTAGCTAAGGACAATGTAACTGTGATCCCTATGATCTATCTGTGTGTGTCTCTGAAATAATGGTGGCTGCTCTGATCCAGCTTACTACATATACGAGCAGCTGAATGCCTAATGGTTACAATTAATAATGAGTTCGGGTTTATGCCGGACTACCTGAGCTGATATGGTTGCATTATTTTGTGAACGTTTGCGAAAACTGTACCAGTTTGTGCCGGATCTCGGGGATCAGAGTCTGGGAGGTCTGCTTGTTATCAACGGACATTCAGCAGCGAAGGCAGACTCCCTGAGAGGAAGCGACCAGATGGATTGGCAAGCTTCGTTTAGTTCGGTAGGGAATGCCTAGTTTTCTACTGGATTACGCCATCAAATGATTCGGTGTTCATAATCCAAGTATATGCGACAAACAAAAAGAAAACGGAAACAAGTCTATGATGATCTCTCTCTCTCTCTCTCTCTCTCTCTCTGGTCTAGAATAATCCTGACGAGTACTCTACACGGATCGGACCCCTTTCCGGTCTCCGATAAGCAGCGCACATGGGCCAGGTGGGACAAGCCGAGGCCTCGGATACTGGGGCATGCATGTGCTGCGGCATCAAGTATATGTGTAACCTTTTATGATTTAAATCAATAATAGAATTCACATAATATTCTCCACTCTTATGATATCAAAGTACTACGATCCTCTGACCTCTACCTTCCGCTAATCCATCTGCGCCGTCACCATGACCAACCGTGAGGCCGCCACTGCCCGGGAACATAAAGCCGCTGTCACTCATGAACAGGAGGCCGTCGCAGCACGCCAACATGACAAAGTCGCGTGCAAGGCACGCGAGGAGGCCGCACGTGCTGAGGCCTCACGCGCGCTGATCCTCACTGAGACGACCACAGTCACATAGCTTCACGCCCAATCCGCGGGTGTCCCAAACATCTGCACCCTCATGAGTTTTCCACTTTGCAGGCTAATCACACGTGGGTTTTGGTTCCGCGACCTTCCAATGCAAATATTGTCACCGGCAAGTAGATCTTTGGACATAAACTCAACTACTCTCTCAACTGTTACAAAGCTCGTTGGATTCTTAGAGGTTTTACACAGCGTCCTGGTATTGACTTCGATGAGACTTTCAGTCCTGTTGTAAAGCTCGCTACAGTTCGCAATGTTCTGTCTCTAGCTGTGTATCGGGATTGGCTCATTCATCAGCTTGATGTCAAGAATGCATTTCTCTATGGCACATTGACTGAGACAGTGTATAGCTCCCAACCGATTGGTTTTGTGGACCCATCTTGCCTGGATTTTGTATGCCGCCTCAACAAGTCACTTTATAATCTAACGCAAGCCCCTCGCACATAGGACAGCTGCTTCGCCTCCTACTCGCTCTATCTTGGGTTTGTGGATGCTAAGTCGGACACTTTACTGTTTATCTATAATCACGGCACTGACACTGTTTATCTGCTGCTTTATGTGGATGACATAGTCCTCACAGCTTCTTCAGCTACCATTCTTCACAGGACTATTTCTGTGTTTCAGTAAGAATTTTCCATGAAGGAACTTGGGCAACTTCATCGTTTTTTAGGTCTGTCTGTACAGCGCCGTGCCAGCAGTCTATTTTTCTCACAGCGGCAGTACATATTGGTTATCATGGAGTACGCGGGCATGACAGATTGCAAACCGTGCAGCACTCTGGTTGATACTCACTCAAAGGTTTCAGCTTCTGCCGGTTCTCCAGTGTGCGATCCCACCTACTACCGCAACCTTATTGGTGCTTTATAGTATCTCACCTTCACCAGACCAGGCATTGCATACGCAGTACAACAAGTCTGCCTCCATATGCATGATCCTCGGGAGCCTCATCTTACAGCTGTAAGGCGTATTCTTCGATATTTGTGTGGCACTCTAGACCATGGTCTTCTCATTTAGTGATCTGCCTCGATGTATCTTGTTGCCTACTCTAATGTTGACTGGGAAGGTTGCCCAAATACACGCAAGTTCACATCGGGCTATGCCGTGTTCCTTGGTGACAATATCATCTCCTGGTCCTCCAAACAGCAACACACAGTGTCTCATTCTAGTGCAGAAGCTGAGTACAGGGTTGTGGCCAATGCCGTCGTTGAAGCTTGTTGGCTATGTCAGCTTCTCTATGAGCTTCACAGCCCTCTCCAACGTGCAACACTCGTCTACTGTGACAACATCAGTACCGTCTACCTCTCAATGAATTCGGTGCAGCATCAGCGTACCAAGCACGTCGAGGTCGACCTTCACTTCGTCCGGGAGCACGTCGCTTTGGGCGATGTTCGTGTTCTCCATGTCCTGATGTCGTCACAGTACGTCGATGTTCATGTTCTCCATGTCCCGATGTCGTCACAGTACGCTGACATCTTCGCCAAGTGTCTGCCAATATCTATCTTTACGGAGTTCAGTTCCAGACTTCCAGTCTGAACGTCCGCATTGTCGACGTTCAGACTGTGGGAGTGTGTCAGCCTGACTCTTTGATTCACGTTCATGGATTGTGTTCATATTCATCATATGTTATATTTAAATTCACATATTGTGTTCATATTTATCTTATGTTGTGTTCACATTAGTCATATTAGACTATATATATGTGTAACCTTTTATGACTTAAATCAACGATAGAGTTCGTATAATATTCTTCGCTCTCACATAGAAAGTCCGGTGCATGTGACAGCCGCACACACCGGTTACAGGAATCAAACAGTGACAAAAATGCATAGTACGAGGGAAATCAGCGTGCTTATTTTTTCGTGTTCGAAACGGGACCTTCGTCAGTGACACAACGTCACGCACGATGCATCATCCGTAAGCGTGGGCATTTACATAAATGGATCTCAATAAAACAAATATAAGCAACAAACATCAAGGCCGACAAGCGTGTAGAAATCTTCCATCGAGAAACACAACAGCGAAAGCAACGGTTAATGTACATACAGAGTAGTCCCTTTTTCGCTACCTGCATCACGTCATCACCTCTCTCTCTCCTAATGGAAGAAAAGAACAATTAATACGTCCATTGTGTAGCGATCATAGCTTACTTGGCGCCCCAAACTACAGCGACAGCCGGCGTCCAAGAACGCCGCTGTCGTCCTCTAAAAAACTGTCGAAATCATCGTCGAAGGGGCCGAAGAAATCATCTAGCCCCATCTCCACGGGCGCCCAGAGCTCGTTCTCGTCGTCCGCGACTCCGTCCACGGCCATGGAGCACGTGTCGGCGCTGTCCTCGCGCTTGGCCGCCGCCTCGTCCGACGCGCCGTGGGACTGTGACGGCTGGTGGTCGGGGGACGCCGGCTTGTGGCGCGTCGTGCCGGCGAGTGCGTTGAGATTCGTCGGCACGGAGTGGCAGTGCTCGGCGATGTACGTGACGATGAGCACCCCGGGCTTCGCCGGGCTGCGCTCCACCATCTTGCGCGCCATGCAGGCCTTCAAGCTGCTGCACTTGTAGTATCCCCTGCACGAACGAGTGAAGAATAAGCAACCAAACTATACTTACGCAATACGTGTATGTACATCAGCATGTACGTGGCACTGTGCAGTTGTACCGTTCGTGTACGTGACATTGTACCGGTGGACTGGTGGTGTGTTAAGGGCTCAAGTCACGCGCACTAGCTTGGAGAAGCAGGTCAATGGTTGGAGTAATTACCGGGGATACGGCGAGCCCTTGATAGGTTTCTGGCCGTACTTGCGCCATGCCCACAGGTCGGTGGAGACGCCGCCGTCGGCCACCGGCACCTCGCACACCACTTTCTTTAGCTGGCTCTTCTTACTGCATCAGATATGTACATAAAAATCAGTTAGCACCAGTTCATCCCCCAAAACAGCTGCAAACTACGCCTATGCGTGCTGTTAATTAGAGCATGAGTTTCTACCTTCTTTTAGGCCTGGGAGTACGAACGCCCGGTTTCCGGCCGGGCTGCTTCCTCGGCAGCAGCTGCCCGGACGTCGAGGCAGCCGGGAAGGAGATGAGCACCTCGTGCTCACGGGACGACGGCGTAATCAGGAAGGGCGCCCGTGGCAGCTCGTGATCCAAGTTCAGGTACTCCAAGTCGTACAACGAGGCCGCCGCCCTCACCGGTTGCCCGACGAACTCCGGGGAAGCCACGCGGCCGACGATTTCCCGGCGAGACCCATCGCGACGCACCGCCGGAGGCTCTGCTTCAGAGCCGGGGACGGCTGAGCTGCAGCTCCTCACAACCGCCTGAAGATCCCAATCGTTGGAGAACTCCATGAGCAATTCTCAACAAGCTGAATTAGGCAGAGGCAAAGGGAGGCGCGTGTATATGGAGTCGGGGTTGACTTTGGCATGGGCTGGGTGTATATATAGTGCTTTACTATATGGCGAGATGAATGGAACTAGCTAGAAAGTCAAACACAACGGCCTCTTGTCCTAGTGGTGGGCACGAAAAGCACCACCGATTGATCAGTACACTAGCTAGCACGAGGGACAAAAAAGGATCGCATCAGGATTTGCACGTAATCAGTCAGACCTAAGGGGTGTTCAATGGCATTAACTTATTGTTTTTTTAACTATAGTTGACTTATTTTTTTATAGTAGTTATATTAGCTTATTTGATATAATTAAATTTAAAAAAATATGTTAGCCTATCACAGATAATACAAAAGAATACGAAAAAGGTAAAAAAAATCTAAAAATCAAAAATAAAAAAAGAAGAAATTAATAAATAGTGAAAAAAGCAGAAACCAGAAATTAAATTGAGCAGTGCCTAATTTATCCTATTTCACGTGTTGCATTTAAGTACCAGCCTAACAACCGCAAGGGATGATATCTTATGACATCCTAAATAGCCGCAATAATTCCATATATACCTAAAATCTTCATCGGGCATTCAACTTTGCCACAAGTTTATTATGTAATGTCTCCCGGAATTAGCTTATATGAGCAATCAATCGAATATGACAGCACACTAATACGGCACACAATTGCACGATTAACAACTAAAAGGTTCGGCCAAAACTCACGGAAGCAAATCGGTTAGGCACATCGTAATCGACTCTAACTCAGAAATCCTATCGCTAATGACTAGGTCACAATTTCACACGCGTGGTTAACAGAGATATAGAGCCATCTCTCTGCACTGGACAACACCAGGGCACAAAGTTGAGGTACTGAAGAATGGCACACAAGCCAAAACCCAAGCAACGGTATTGTGTGCAGGAGAGCACCACTATAAGATCACGGCCAAACAAGGACCGAAACCGGCAACACAATAGCACCAAGGATCTCTTACCCTCGAATGAGACACCAACTCGGTGCGCTACCGGAGCCGAAGCCGCTCGTACGCAACCCCGACCGCCCTCATCCTGTATGGACCAATCGACGCCAATGGCAAGACCGCGGGTCAATAGGCCTCACATTGCTGGAGATGGAATCAGGAAGAAGTCGCACATCGTCGCTGCCACTTGTCAGAGGAGCGCAATCAACCGAATGCACGAGGAATAAGAGTGCAGATCGAAAGTAGTGAAGGAAGAGAGGAGGGAGAATATATTCAGCCCTGTCTAGAAGAAGAAGAAGAACCTGAGTATAAGGTGGAGAAGAGAGTGTGTCGCCACCAAAGGCTGCCACCAAAACGTTGGGGCAAGGAGGTAAGGATCGAGCCAATCCCAATTTCCCTCATGCCCCTGGGAGAAATAACCGAAGCTCACTCGAAAAAGGCGCCCTCGCTCCCCCCCCCCCCCTCCTCTCATCTCCCCGTTTTCCCGTTTTTCTGGAAAAACAAATTCGGAAGTTTCCAAAAAAAAAGTCTCATTTCCAACACGCACTTGTCACTTGACGAGCACTTTCTTACTGTTTCATTTGACTTGGATCCAAATGTCAGAAGGGAGAGAGGAAGCCTCTCAGAGAAGGCCCTCAGGTACACCTGGCGGCTGCGTGCAGTACGGAGTAAACGTGGAATTATACCCCCATACTTTTGAGCTGTTTTAGTGCAAGCACCATGTTGGCAGGTTGATTGTTCTTCCTTCTTTGGGATCTGGCATCCATTTGACTTTTGCAAATGTCAAACGAGAGAGGGAGAGAACCGCAAGCTACAACATTCTCGCGACACGATACGAGCCTGCGTACAGCGGCAGATCGTGCGTGCGCTTTCGGCTTTTCGGGCAGCGGAATGGACGGGCGCACGCCGCCGCTACTTCGCTCCAGTGCGCGTGACTGGGATGGATCGGGCTTTTCCCCCGAGCTGTCGATTCGGACGCGCAAATTGACGCACGCGAAGGAAGGCGGATCTTTTTCGCGGTTCCACTATCGCTGCACTGCCGACCTGCGCGCTAGGGATGTGACGTATGTCCAAGGTCAGCCCGACCACAACCGCATCGGCCACAAGACGCTCTGCGGGTAAAGTAAACGGTATGTGGGCTTCACGGCACCATGCAGGTTAGCGGGCTTCGTGGGTTGCTATTGGCCGCACGCATAAAGAGTAGAAAAGAAGCTACAATTTATCTAAAGTCAAACGAATATTAATGTATTATACAAAAGGAATCATTATTGCTAACTTGTCAAATAAAGATATGATTCTGAAAATTTTTATTAGTCTCAAAAATACAAGAAAGGAAAGAAATAGCCTCACATACTTCTCAGTCAAAGATGACGTCATACGAAGCCAAGTCAGTACCACACAAATTATTGCACGATTCATGGCTTCATGCAAAGACATATCTGACATCATCCACAAGAACAAAGTAACAATATAAGTACATTATAGGATCCTTGCTGCTTACAGATTAAATAAACAAAAGGCACAGCAAAGAATTGGTAAGGACCACCTCCAGCATGCTGCTGTAAGAATGCTTCAGCTCAATCATATCTAGCTGAATGCATAGCCAAAAGTTTAAGATTTGGATATTCCTTCAGCAGTACAAAACTAGATTTACAACATTGCAATTCCCAATCTGTGAGCGTGGTAAATGAACTTCCTTGGCACTCTTTTGTTGTGAATATTCTTATGTAAGTATTTAAATGACATAGCGAAAAAAAAGGCTCCCTTTTCGTCTTGCCCTGTAGGGAAAGGCATCTGAGCTCAGAAGAGATTTACCTCTACATCACCGATCTTGGAAAAATATCTGCAGCAAGTATGACAACTAGATTGCCAGCATTATAACATAAATCCACAAGAGTAAACATGCAGTAAAAAGAAACTACATTTCACTTAAATCTAATCCTGATCTCAACACTGCAGCTACTATACTTCAAAAAACGTTGCAACCGCGTGTTAGTTTTGGAGCATAAAGAACAGCTAAGCTAAGCTCTGAAGAAAATGACCGCGTATTAGTTTTTGGAACATGAAACAACCTTTAAGGCTCTTAACTACCTAGCAATCCAAGAACTAAAACAGTGCATTTAATCCATCCAAACAATAAACAAATTAGATCCACACAACAACTACAGAGAGAATCTAAAAGAAGGTTTAACTTTGTAACAATGTAATGTAATTCTTCACCCAAGCTTTCAACTGACCAGATGATGAGCTATAATAATGGAGATGCATGTGTGAAATCAGCAATGCAAAAGAAGGAAACAAACATCTGCTCGGAGTTTAAACCCAAAAATAAGCATTAATTTTGAACCTTGCTTCAGCTTATAAACCCATAAGCTAAAGATGGAGCTAAGCACAAAAAAGTCCAAATACCAATTAAGATTAAACATTTAGTGAAATGATTAAAAACTTGTTACTGTCGCTATTGCTCATCGCCGGCCTGATGCTGTTGCTCATCGTTGTCGCCTGGTTGCTATAGCTCTTCCCTGCCACCTACCAGAAGCTGCGGTTCTACGAGGTCCACTGCAACCTCTCCATTTGCCATGTCGCAACCTCTGCAGCTAGAGGTAGGGAAGACCGAGGTGGAGGTGTCATCGGGCAAAGATGTCGTGTCGACGGAGACCGGGCTGGAGGTGGGAAGACCGGGGTGGAGGCGGCATCGGGTCGAAGGCGTGATGACGACAAAGGTAGTGGAGATTAGGCTAGAGGTGGGGAAGACCAGGGTAAAGGCAGCGGAGACTAATGGAGGACAACGGAAACGAGGTGGACAGCGCGTCGAAGATCATTGTCGATGGGCGGAGGCGGCGCGCGGCGGCACAGGATGGACATGGCTCGGGGCACTAACCTTAGCACCGCCGCTCCTTCAAGGCTTCGATCTGATCAATTGTGGGTAGGAATGGCGGACTAGTCGTTGATCAGTGCATGTTCGTGGGCTAAGTGGGCTGTGGGCATGTCCATGGACGGCCACATAAGTTCATCAAAAATAGGAAGTTAGCCCACGGTGCCTATTTAATGTTTTTTATGGGACGGGTTAAGTAGGCTTATGAACGGCCCGTGTCCACTTGCACACCTAAAGCGGATGGTTTTCATTTTCATGTCAACGTTCGTAATTCCTATGTTTGGTCACAAAAATACATATCGTTTTGGACATATCTGCTTTGAGCAATAATTTATATTGTAATATATTTATAAAATTTAATAATATTATAATATTATAAAATACTTTTCGAAGCAATATATACATATATATTTTTTCATATATCTAATTTAAATATTTTATAAGATATTAATAGTGAAAATTTTAACTGCACCTATGTGTAAAAACGACGTGTATTTATGATGGACAGAAGAAGAGTGGAATCTAACACAAGAAAATCAAGGCGCGCACGCGTGACACGAAGCATGCTTGGACATGTACAGCGAAGACCAGGACGGGTGGGGGTGCAGCGTGAATAAGATGCGCGCGGAGCGTTTAATCCGGACGAGTCTACGGTGCTTATCGGTGAATGAACGACGATCGATGCTGTCAATTTCGGGCGTCGGTTTCTGATGCAAGCAGGCCGAGCAATATCTCGTGCCGACGCACGACTGCATGCGTGCAACTGAGACACGTCCTTGTCCACACTGCTTCTGGTCAATGCATAAACTTCAATAAACACGCAAAAGGTTTGACTTCCCCTAATGCGTGCGTGATAGTTTATGAAATAATAAGGCTCCCGAGATCGAAACCACGCGAACGGCGTCGATGGCTGCTGATGTGTAAGAGAGACGGGGAAGACATAAGAAGAATGTCTATTTCCACTATTTCTTCCCTCTCTCTCTCACACACACACATATATAGATAGATAGATAGATAGATAGATGGACACACACTGGTGTAAAACACAAGAAGAAGTTAACGATATTTCTGAATGAAGTTATTATCAAACCTTCACAGTGCTAGAAAGTTATTAATGTTTCTGAATGAAGTTACCATCGGTAGCAAATGAAGTTACTATCGAACGCTTATAGTACATAACCGGTGGTAACTTTTCTTATAACCGGTGATAATTTTTTTGCAGCCCGTGACAACTTTTTGGGACGCAAAACTGAGTGCAGAATAGCGCTACTGTGTGTATATAGGAAAATGATTATGTACTCCTGAGAGTATGTATTCTCATTTCTAATATACCCTTTTGATGGTGTTGTTATATCTTTTTATTTATTTAAGCATACTCTAATAATGAGTATAAGATATTCTAAAATGAGTTCCATTAAAATTTTTGTAAAAGTCCACTTTTATAGTATAATTTGTATATGTACTTCTTTTATACATGAAAAAATATATATAGCAAAAATAAATGGCTCCAACGAAATTTTTTCAACCAAGCCATATTGGAGTATTTTATAATTAGTATTTAAGTATACTGAAAGTGATAAAAAAGGTATAAAATAGTCATTTAAGTGATATATTGGAAGTGAGAGTATGTACTCCTCGGAGTATGAAAAAAGCTTCTATATATACATACATACATATATGCGCGCGCGCGCACACACACACACACACACACACACACACACACACACACACACACATATATATATATATATATATATATATATATATATATATATATATACGTGTACATATGGGCCTATTCCGTACTCCCGGGAGTACATACTTTCGTTTTCAATATACCACTTAGACGAATATTTTATATATCTTTATCACTTCCGGTATACTTACTAATTCTAAAATACTCCAATGCGACTTAATTAAAAATTCTTCATCAGAACCCCTTATTTTTCATACATAAAAGAAATATATAAGCAAATTATACTATAAAAGTATATTTTATAGAAATTTTCATGGAATTCACTTTGACGTATATTATAATTATTATTAGAGTATACTCAAATAGATAAAGAGGTATAATAATATCATTAAAATAGTATATGAGAAGTGGGAGTACGTACACCCAAAAATATGTAACCATTTTCCTATAAATATATAATCACTAATCTGCGCGTAGGTATAAAATACGCGCCGAAAAGTTACTACTATTTTGTGAGTGAAGTTGCTGCCAAATAAATATAGAGTTACAGTAGGGTAGTAACTCACAAACGGTAGTAATTTTTTGCACGAAAACTAGCGCATATATTTGATAGTAATTTTTTGGCACGAAAATTGGCGCGAATATAGAGTTACAATAGGGTAGTAACTCTACATATATTTAATAGTAATTTACTGGATGGGATTAGGGTTCGCATTAGATTTGAGTTTGACAGCCTGTTGTGGAGGGATCTCAGGTCTGTGGTAGCTTTCCTTGATAAAATGCTCATTCACATTTGTGATTTATTGTTCCCTACTAGACTGTTTACCAATTGTCTGCTATTCCTTCTCAGCGGTCATAATTAGATTAGTTCTGTGGGGTGAACGTGGGCCTACCTTCTCAGCGTGCTCACTTGTCAGCTTTCAACCCCCTCATCTGAGACATGAAGTCTAAATTTCCAAAAAAAAAATTTAAAAAAAAGATAATCGCGCGTGTAGCTGAATTAGCTGTACACCATGGTCCCAGAACTAGAAACCACGTCAATTCAAAACGTAACCAGCAGGACTAGAGCACGCAAGGTCAAGAGTAGGAATGTAGGATAAAATACAATTGTAACAGGCACAGTGCCGAATAAACCTGAGATCCTCCTGCACAACACGGTGACTTGAGCCTAACTTGGGTTGCCTCGTAGCCACCTCCGTCTCGGCCTATTGGGCCTAACTTGAGCCCAACAGTCCACTGGGCCCTCACGTTACTTCTTTTTTTTCTTCTTTCTCTCTCTCTTTGGAGACAGAACAATTAATTAATGCAACAGTTGTTTAGCCAAGCAAATCTTACTCCATACATAATACAGAAGGCGACAGAAAGAGAATGGGATTGGCTCTTTCATTTCCGTAACATCTACGTTTAGAGAGAGTTGGTTCTTTTTAGCTGTGTCCGATGGTTTCGATTTATAACTTTTACTTCTAATACGAACGTTTATACAAACGAATCGAATGTCGATAAATTCATAAACTATTTTTAAAAAGATTTGCTTCGAAAAGATAATAAAAAATCATCTCTATTTGTTTGTCAGAGTGAACCCATACGCCACCGTATTTTTACTTATCTTGAGAAGGTAAGCGGCAAACCCTATACAGAGTCGCGCACAGGGATGCACGCACGATAACTTGGTAAACTCGCAGAGTGGGCTTGAGAGAGAGAGAGAGAGAGAGAGAGAGAGAGAAGCATCTCTGCTAGCGTTCAAAGGAGAGAATCTCGAACGTGCTCTCCGGATAGGGACAAAGCCCGATGGCGTCTTATGCTTGTTCCTGCGCAACTCCAACCGCGTTTTCGGAGGTCGTTGAAGGAAACTTCCACGGGCTCGGCGCCAACCTGGGCTCCTAGTTGCCTGCCTAGTGGCTACACTGATTTTTAACAGCTCCTTGCTTGGCCATAATATATGCACGTACTTCGTCGTCGTTTCATCACGTAATCCTCGCTAAAACGTCCTGCAATGCTGTGCTGCTGTGCTGCCTGCTGGTATGGTCGAACCGTGCATTGCTGTGTGCTGAGGGGGTGATCGGAATAGCGATAATTTTTTGATTTTTGCTGAAAAAATACTATAGCTGGTTAAAATAATACTGTAACTGAGTTGGTATAATTAAATCTTAAAAAAAACGGAAAACAAAAAAATTTACTGTAGCAAGTACTGTATCTATAGTACCTACTACACGGAAAAAATCGCCCACCACGCGTTGGGCAGGAGCCTACTTGAGCGCGCACAGGGCAGCATTTCTGAAACCGCGCTAGCCTCGCCATGTTACATCACGTGTAGCACGGAGTAGCATTTCTTATTGAGCTAACCACCTTAATGGTAAGACCTATTGTTTAATCGCAGCCATTGATTTTTAAGGTTGATAAACAGTATTGACCGTCTATTTAACATGCCGTCAACGCCAACCAAAGGAAGGTAGTGGATGCAATTGATTTTGCCTAGAGAGCCAGCCTGCCTAATGCTTCGGTGATAGTAGATTGGACCATGATCGTTCTTTCCAAATCCGCATTCGTAGACACTGAACCACGTCAAATTTAATTTGCATAGTAGAAGCAATTGAGTTCAAATATGGCCTCGATTCAAAAACTAATTGAATGGTCGCATACGATTTTTTGAACTAAGCACTGCGGCCCTGTACTTATGCAGATCGAGCAAAGCAAATATCTCGCATCCTCGGTGAAATCTTTACAGTTTTACAGCTCCGTGAAGTTTGAACTACGGCCCTGTAGTAGTACAGCCTAACTAGGCCGTTGGTGAGCGTTCTCTTTCTCCTCAAGCTAGCTTACCTGCAGTGAATCACGTAGATTGGTCGTGGAAACAATGATGGTGTCCGGGAGCGGGGAGGGATTATCCGCGAGCCATCGTACCCGTGCCGATGCCTACATATGGAGGGACCTGAGGGTCGGGCCTACGTAGCAATCACCAGGATCAAAATTTAGCGAAGGGTTAATGAGATTTGCTTATGGTTTTCTGAGTATCGAGTTACCGATCTGTTGTACTGTCGGTGGAGGGGGAAACATCTAACTAGGTTGTAGGATTGAAGATGACAATAGAAATAGAGTAAATATTGCTTTTCTTATTTTTCACTAAGAATTTCATAATCCTTTACTCTAATAGCTATAAATTTATGAAGATTAGAATGAGAAAACATATCAAAATAAAAAAAGACAAGTTGCTGAAATTTTATAGAAGAATCAGTAAAATCGGAAGTATCTATATTACAACTGCGATACTGCCGATTTTCGAAAGTACCTCTATTTGCACTACGGTACTATCTTTTCTCGGTGAACAGTAATTTCAGCACACAAGTTCAAAGCCAAGAATTGATGCAACTTTTGATTCGTAAATCCAAATAATATAAAATTTTACAGAGATATACTCTAAAATATAAAGAACTTATTCCAATAAATGATCATGAAAATCATGGTCAAAGTTGAGATTTTTTTTAATTTTTTGGAATGTTGCACCAAAACCGAGTCAAAACCTCAAACGGTGAATACAATATGCTCATGGGTAGATGATGACCGAAATAGTTCTAGATGTCTCCATTCCAACCCCTTTTATAGGTGAACAACCAGCCACCTATTCACCTTAGTGGATATTATCCACTATTACAATTGGGAGACCCGTTAACCCCCCACACGGGTTTTACTCTCACAAATTCATTTATACACGTTTTTCAAAGCGCATAAATGTGCATCTGCTAAATCCTTAGTCTTAATTCAACCAGCTCCACCTTGACCTAAACCGCTCTCAAACACATCATCCATGCGCCGCAGTTTGATCCGAGATGTTTTCCGGTATTTTGGTTAAACCACAAAAATACTCTTCCTTGACCCAGTCGTCACCAACTACTGCAAGCAATCACCATGTTTGTCATGTGTAGGTGAACCATTAGCTTATCACGCGTTGTCAAGTCTCTACCGTTCCGGTTCTACCAAACCACGGCTCACTTGGCCCGTGCACACCACATGGCATTATCCTGTCATTCGAACTCGCCTTCAATATTTTTCACCTTTCTTGTGCCATGCTTGAGTTTACTATCTCACCCGGCATTCTCAACCATTATGAGCCTCAACTCCTCCATGAGTATAGCCCCGATTATCGCCATTGAGCATAGTTGACTCCAAGCGACCCTGCACATTCAAAGATAAAGAAATTATTTTCAGACATAAGTTCTTCATAACTTGACTTACATTAGTTAAGGCATGCATCATGCAACCTTAATCCAGTGATCCAGGTCACCCCAACTCAATCTATGACTCAAATCACTAAAACCCTATTTTTCTGGGAAGATTGGTAGTACTGCACCTTCAACGTCGGTACTAGCGCACTGTGGTATTACCACTTCCCAAAGTGGTACTTCCGCACATTGCAAATCTGAATTGGACATATCTAAAAAAATGTACCGTGACTCAGAGTGGAACTACCGCACTCACAATGTCAGTACTACCGCTTAATGGTACTACCGCGTACTTCTGATTTTTCTATCACTTCCAGAAAATAGTCCAAATCATGTGCACTCTTTTGCAAAACTAATTGATCACTCCACAAATATTGTAATAGTTCATCACAACATTAAATAAGATCTTCTCATATGGTCCTTCATAGACAAGCATCTTATCAGTAACTTCACTCAACTGCACATTATCATGTCTCTGACAAAGCTCCAAGTAAGACACTCCAAACATTCTTCATAGCTTTAGATGGTATCTTTTATATATCTACAAGTTTTCTTCAATTGTCCTGCTCGACTCAATATATCCACAATATAGACATAGTGTTCATCTCTTGGAGATATCATGTACTTGAATGATATAAGATCAAACAATTTTAAGTTTTTATCCACCCTGCTAACATGCCTATATGCTAATAACACGCTAAGGAAGGTGGTGTCATTCAGAGCACTTACATCTTATTGAACAGAGCGATAACTTTATGATATTTGCATGTTGTGCATATGCAATAATTATTGTGTTCCAAGAAACAATGTTATAAGATTCACGAAGACTAACTCTGACTCGCCAATGTTGCCACACTTGTTGTACGTTGTCATCAAAGCAACACAAAAAGATATGCTAAATTCTAACATTGCTTTAGTTAGGGACATGGGATATTTACTAATGTAAAGTTCATGTTAACTCGGGATATAAACTTTTTCCCTAAACAGTAGTGGTCTTCAACTCTTCACAATTCGCGGTATGACAAAATTCTGGATCCATCGTTAAGTAGAGCGGGGTTTCCGTGCTTGCTTAAGTGTCCTCGTAACAGTCTCATTACATCAACATCGATCGATCTCACCCTAGGTTTCCACCAAAACAGTGAAAACAATAATAACATCGACGAATTCAATCTCTGTACATATCATGGCAAGAACTCAGCAAAGCTGGCATAATTGCCTTGAGAACCGGAGAAAACATAACAGCTTAACAAGGCTAACTGGTAGCACATCAACATCACTAGTATAAACATTCCACAACACATTAATGCATGGAAGAACAAGCAGCTAGCTATACATGTCTTACAACGCATTGGTGTAATTAACCATCGATCAGGGCTCCTTGCCGAAGAAGACGGCCTCCCAGACGTCCTCGAAGGCGGCGAGGATGGCGGGGTGGTGGCGCGGCGAGTTGAGGGACAGGTACGACACCAGGAGCTCACCCATGGCGTCGGGGCCGCAGATGCGCCGCTCGACGACCATCTCCACCATCGAGCTCCGGAAGTCCGCGTACGGGTTGTGCGACCGCTTCACCACCGCCATGCTGCCCGCCGCGCCCACGACGCCGCCGTCCATGTCAGCCTTGTTCGCGTCGACCTTGTCGTGCTTAGGCGCCGCCTGCGCGGACATCACCGCCCGGAACGCGTCGGCGGGCTTGGCGCCCCTCGGCGGCACGCGCCTCGCCTCGCGGCGAGGCGGTTTCTTGTGGTGCTTTAACCTGGTGCTACTGTGGCCGGTGGTGTTGCACAAGTCCGAGGTGGAGTCGGAGGAGAAGTGCGCCAACCTCGTCTCGGCCTCCTCCTCGCCCCTCTCCCCGTCGCTGCTGAACGGCGCGAGCTCGTCGTCGGTGACTGTGGATGACGAGCAGCTGTATGACGTTGAGCGCGACTTGTTGCTATTTCCATTGCGATCCCTGCTCTTGACCTTGACGTCCTTGGCCGCCGGCATCGGCAAAGGCAGGAGCGCGGCGCCTACTGATCGGGCGGAGCGGCGGGCGCCGGTGGTGCCAGCATCGACGCCAGAGCAGTCGATGGAGATGTGAACAAGAGCCCGCGCGCTGCAGCGGCGACGACGCTGGCAGCTGCCGTCGATCTTGGGCCTCGGTTCGTGGGGGCAGGGGCCAGCGGGGGGAGGTGGTTCTTGGCGCGAGCTGGCAGCGTTCGCGGGCGCGGCATTGGTCTTGGCGAAGGCCGTAGCCGAGGTGGTGGTGCAGGAGGAATGGAGAAGGATCTGCGCGAGCCGCTGCTTTAGACGGCCGCCCACGCCGACGCCGTCGCGCCCCTTCGCGAGGCATCTGTGCTTGTCCATGAAGGCTGTGCAAATGTGTGTTCAGTTTTCCTCGCGAGCGAGGGATTCTTTGCAGCGTAGTAGAAGAGGAAGCACCCGTCGGCTGCTGATGTATTACAAGGCTCGTTTAGGCTGTAGACGACGTGCTGGACGGAGGGGCCGGGGTGCGATGTTTTTTTATTTTTGCTGAAAAAAACACTGTAGTTGGCTGAAAAAATACTGTAGCTGAGTTGGTTTATTGAGTATAATTAAATGTAAAAAATATAAAAAACCGAAAACAAAAAATGAAAAAAATATAAGTAAATTTAAAAAAAACGAGAAAAAAAATAAATTTTACTGTAGCAGGTACTGTAGCTACATTACCTACTATAGTAAAAAATCGCCACCGCGTGGTCACAGAAGCCTAGTTGAGCGCGCCCTTAAAATAGTTGGGCGACGAGATCGCGATCCTCTCGCGACATGGAAATTCGGGGTGTGTTTTTTTGGCCATGGCACGTAGCTTTTTATCTGTAATTTTTAACATAATGATAAACGATGAAAATATCGATATGAATAATATACATAGTTGTAGACTCGAGAAATCATATTAAAAATATTTTAACGTTTGATTTTTTGATTTTTAGAGAAACAAAAAATCAAATAGGAAAGGCTTTAGCTATAGGCGTCGGGGAGTACTCGTTGATTTTTTTGCTCGATGGCTTGCAGCTAGCCAGTAGGTTAAAACATCTAATTAGCACGATATGACATCTAATAATCATTCATCAGGATCAAAAAAAAAATGATGATCGCCGCACAGGCTACTATACTAGCCAGTACTCAAATCAGCAGTATTGCGTGGCACCATTATTAACACGCATTCACCGTTATTAACGCCGTCCTCTTCACCGGCTGTGAAGGGGGAGAGAGAGGGATCCCTTCAAATACAGGAGAGTATTTCCCACCCCATTGAATACTAGCACAGATCTCGGAGCAGCATCCAACGGCAATCAACTTAATTAGAGGATGTCCTCCTAGGTGGAGAATTTCCTCCTCCCAGCTACATACTACTCGTACTTACGAGACTCCTGACTCAACCAGCCGGCCCTACTGCCACGGGCCAAGTACGTATGTGTAAACTGTAATACTAGGCTGGCAAAAAAAAAAGATGGTTTGGGCTCAAATCAAAATTACTTCTATGAGTTTAAAATTAAAACAAATCAATTTTAAATGAAAAAATTAACGAGGTTCAACAGCGGCATATCAGCTTGATTTTAAAATAACAATTTATACAATAAATAAATAAAGTTAAATTAAACTATATTGATTTCAAATAAAGCATAATAATAGCTCGTTAGACTGGCCAGCAAGCCCCCTTTTTTTAGGGGAGCGGGGGGGAGCAAGCCCTACTGACTACTGGGATACTGCTGCCATTCTGATTCTCGGTGTTGCGCGCATGCGTGCATCGTGCTGGCGAGCCACTGCTCTTTGTTGCTGCACCGGCCGAGCTTTGTTCACTGCAATGCCGGCATTGCCACGAAGGTCTGTGCAGGTATGCGAGAATAATCACAGCCTACTGCACCCCAGTGTAAATAACGCCCAAGTGGACTCGTGGTGTTGGCTGCCTAGAAGCGCAACGCGGTTCCGCGGCCCTCCCGAAAAAAGCTACAAAGATCCTCACCACCAGTCACAAGAATAAACAAGTATGTATTCATCCTATACATGATTAGATTAGTTATTGATCAAAATACCGTTTTCTTTTAAATTGCAAATATCCCTTTCCCAATATATGGGATAAAAAAACTTGGGGTACATTTTAAAAGGTGAAAACCATTCTGAATTGGACAGATGCATTAGTTTGAATTCGATATGGAACCACCGAATGCAAAATTAAAATGCTGAGCATAGTTGCCGAAGTATCTTGTCCAACAAAATAAGTATCCGCTTCTAAATCAAATTAGCATACTTCTTAAAGGGGTATCTGGTTTGGGAGTGTTTAACAAGAAGTATGCTTCAATCAAATTTGTACCCGGCATTTATAATTTATTAAATAAGTGTATATATATTAGATGCATATTGTCGATATTTTAATATTGATCTTATGTATGATTTTTTGGATTTAGGGAAAATACTCAAGACTCTCATATGATCATGCAGAGTAAAGACATAGAAATTTTTATATAGATTTGGACATTCACCTGGAAGAATAATACATCTACGTCATGTGCTATTGTTGCTGAGAAAATACTTACAAGTGTAGACAGTGTGAGAGATTACATACTGCTTACAGAATCGATCGCTTCCATCTCCTTCCAAGATTTGTCCCTTATATTGGCGATGAATCATCGGTAGTTGCTTCTTACTAGAAGACGTCTTGACATTTCAGGAGTTAACAGCTGGATGGCGGTTATTGTCAGAGAGACGTGGGCAGCAGTTCGCCGTAGGACGGTTGTTGTCAGAGAGATGTGGGTAAGATCGTCTGCTATTATGGAGTATAAACGTACGTTCTAACTACCTTATCAGGCTAACCCACTGTGGGAGTAGATTAGTCATAAATAAGAGAACGACCAAGCCATCGTAGTAGAACTTACGGTTAACCAGTTGTAGCATAACTTACGACTAGATAACCGTAGCATGACTTACGACTATTCTCCGAATACCCCTTAACGATGAGGAAGAAATTTTGTAGAATATGATGATGTAATAAATAGATGATTATCATATGCTCGTCACATATGAACCATGGAAGCATATGAGTATACAACTAAGAAATAGGAGTATATATTAGATACATATGGACCATGGGAGCATAGAAGTATACGGCTAAGCACAGTGACTATACATATGTAGAAAAGAGTGCATGAAAAAGGGAATATATATATGATACATATGGACCGTGTGAGCATAGGAGTATACGGCTAAGTAAAAAGGAGTACATGAAAAAAAATAGATTTATTAGATGCATAATACGGACCTTGGGATCATAGGAGTATACAGCTAAGCAAAAAGGAGTACATGAAAAAAAGGAAGCATATCTCTTAATACAATCTAAACACTGGTTTCAGTATTAAAAAATTTAGAAAAGGGGTATCACTATGAAAAAATGAAGAATCTCTCACTAACAAAATCATTAGGAATTAAAGTAGCATTTCCAGAAACTACATTAACTATTCATTGATGCTTGTATCAGCCAGTAGCTCCACTGAGTGTGTTATGTTAGAAATAGAAAAATAGAAGTCTGTTTTTTTTTCAAAAACTGCAGCCGATTCTGCAACTGCGTGTACTGCTTCCCTTGGAACAAAACCACAAGCAAAGTCACATTTGCTTAAAAAGGTTTCCCCTTCAATTATCAGGATAACGTATCCCTTTCTCCCACTCCACATACCCTTTTTTGAAACACAAATCTTGAATAGAAAATTCAAGCAGCAAGTTCGGTAATGTGATTACGCTATTGTACAATTCATGAAAGGGTAATGTTACTGATAGAGTGCATCTTCATATTCGAGATACATGCCATGAAAGGGGTGATTAGACATAAGCCCAATTAGCAAATAGCTATACGGAATGGCATCATATACCCAATCTTGTATTTCATACCCAATTTTTGTATTACCTAATCTAATCATGAACATTTGGTAGACCATACTGAAACAAGAAGGACTGCATTCTTATACTCAATTTTGTGTCCTATCTCAATACTCATCACTCCATGGACCACAAAAAAGGCGAGAAAAAACTGCATCCTGGGACCTGGGAATACTCATAACGTATCCTGGGACCGGGGAATGCAGGTCTTCAGGTGCCCCTTTTCAGAATGATTAGTTAGCGGCTTCTCTGTTCCTACGAAGGGGTTAAGACCAACACTCCATAATCCAGGGGCAGTATGTCGAGTCTGAAGGACTGGTGCTACACGGCAATCGCGTAGAATGCATCATCGAAAAAAGTAATCCGTATATGCTAAATGGACGTATGTTAAGTGTGTGTGTGTGTGTGTTCTGAGAATATCTAGTTTTGGGTAATTGTGCATGATAACCTATGGGATTGAAAAGCTCAATGAGGATGGACTTTCAAAGTGAGATCAGTGTGATATTTTAGTAGTATTATGGTAGTTTTGAATTGATTGCTGCTAGTTATAAATGCTGCCATGCTATTGCTCTGGTATTTGCAAAAATCTTGAACTGATATTCACTGGAGTATTATTCTGTTGCTTTTTCAGTACAATACTTGCAATTTGATTCTCATTGTTACTGTCACTCTACGTTGATAAGGTTTTATCTATATATCATAACTAGCAGAATATTTAGAAAGAGTTATTCTGATTGTTGATCTATTTTGACATTCATGGCGAGGAGGCTTTATTCTAAAACAAGAATAGCCTGATATCTGAAAGCTAAATATATAACCATTTAAGCAACATGCTGATTATTTATTCTCTTATGTTTAACATGTTGAGTACAATTTTACTTTTAGATGACATGTAAAAGAGTTATGTAATTGCATATATTTTACTAGTGTTCACATCATTTATTTATTGTTGCCATTATGTTTTTATATTTATAATTAAATCTAAAATTATTCAGCTAACACTGCGTATTGTCCAACGCGTGCTTCCCACCCCGAGATGCCCTGACACGAGTGATGTCATTGTCATCTCCCCCATCATTCTGCTTTTTACAAACTACTAACGTAGTGCTACTAGATTGCTAGATAGACGGTCCAACCTCCACCGGACGCATCAAAGAAGAGAACGGGGAAAGATTCAATATCAAAATAGTGTGCAAACAGAACACAAGACAAGAGAATCTTCAATGGCGCGTAAAGGCTCCAAAGGAGAGGGCTAGCTTAGAGGATGCCTGCCTGCTAATTGAGCACCACAAGCCTCACGCTAATGCTGTTGCACCATACAAACTTGTCTTTCAAGTTTTTGTACAGAGCCTGAACTTCACAAAGCATGCACCAAGCCGGTTGGTGAACTTTGGCATATATGTGCTGAACTTTTGTCTTCGCCGGAAAACTATTCTATCACGAGAGGCCGGCCGGCATCTGCAAGTCTCCCTCTGATTAACGTGCACCCTCTGACCTAAATTCGTAACCTATGCAGCAGAGGAGATCACATCAGACACAAACGGGCATTCACCTGCACCTACTTGTTCCCCATATCATTAATCCCTCACCTCGCTTTGATCCCAAACAAAAACTGAGTACGTAGCAGTAGCTCAGAACGAACGAACCCAACGGCCCAATTTTTTACTCTCCCGTCGTCGCAACCGGTGACCTTCCCCGTCACAAAGTATGTGACCACATGGTCGGGATACGTACAGCACAGATGTCGCAAGCTTCCAAATCCCAATGCGGTACGAGGCAAAGATTAGCGCATCATTTGCGCAAGTACCGTCCTCTTCAGTGGCCTCGCTCGGCTACAGGCCAAAACACCCTCTCGCGCATCGCGTCGATCCAAGCAAGCGAAAACTGACGCCAAGAAAGCGACGGCCAGCAGTTCCCTGCCAAAAAGAGAGAGAAGGAAAGAATACTGGTCTTGTACACAACTGAAATGTACGTGCCTGGACCCGACGTACGTGTCGATCAACGTCCGAGAACCAAGGCCGGTGTGACGCGAGCCCTTCCTTCACGGGGCTCCTGTAGTACATGCCTGTTGTCTTGGATCCATCGGTTACCGCTAGGCTGCCCCGGCTATAGAAGAACGGCAGGTGCTGGGTAGTCCGTCGTACGTGCTACGCAGCGGCGGATTATGAGCAGCTAGCGCAGGGATCGCGTTGTCTTCTTGTGCAAGAACCAGATAATTAAGAGATATAGGGGGTGATCGGAATAGCGATGACTTTTAGTTGAAAAAACACTGTAGTTGGTTGAAAAAACACTATAGCTAAGTTAGTGGATAGTGTAGTGAATAATGAAAAAAAAGCTGAAGTCAAAAAAACCGAAACTACCAGGGCGTGACTGCTGCTGCTGCCGCCTCGCCACTGCATTGTCACAGCCTTACAGGACCAGTTTGGGAGCAATGCTGGCCTACTGGACAGTCGCCTTCCGTTTGTGTAATTACCCCGTTGTGAGCTTGCCAGTACTGTGTCTGCGACAGTTATGCTCTCGTATGCGTGCGGGGCCAAGGGAGTGCAGTGCTATATGGCCCGTGTCTCTGTTGGACGAGAGGATTATTTGGCCGCCGCCGCTGCTGCCGGTTCAGACAGGCAGGAAGGCCGGACTCATGCGGTGCACTTGCAGATACCGTCCTCTCTCGTTCGCGGTTTTTCGCAACCACCTGGAGCAGATTCTGCGAGGTTTCATGGGTGCTCTCCCTGCCTGATCGATCGTCCCAAGACGTAGCCTGCCATAAAGCTTAACGATCGTCGCTGCAATCGTTATTGTGAGAGCTGTGGGCGGATGAGCAGCTTAGCACTCTTCTTTTATTGACTAGGGAAGGAAGCGCTGATATCTCTTGAAATTAGGCTGAGTTCGGATGGGCTTACGGCCCACAGTTTATAACTTATGTTATAGTAACTAGTTTTTAAACGGTGTATTTTTTAGAGTGAGGCTAACAAAAAAATTATAGTAAAAAGTGTACTGAGTTCAACTGTATCAGCCAAAATCGCATGCGACTATTTTCCTCTACGTACTACCACTCGTGAACTTTCTCATGGCACAAGTTAATTTCTTATACGCTTTGGATGAAAGCACACAATCATTGGATAGCATATGCACATAATTACCTCTAAACCACACACCCATCTCCGCCCCTAAGATGGCATTTTTCAAAACATCACTCCAAGCGAGTGATCCAGTACTTTTATTCATCATACCAAGATGATCATAAATTTTGATGCATCAACTTGTGACGGCGCACCACAATGTAAAGAAATTAATATTGTCCATATTTACTACTATGTTAATCTAACATATAATATACTAATTCTAAGTTCATTAAGAAAAATCAGATCAGATTATTATTAAGAATGACAAGTAAATAATGTCATTAAGGTATTGACTAATTAAATATGACCATTCAAAGGTAACTGGTTACAATTAGCATTGATAATTAAGTTATACAGAAATTAACCTATACGTGATATAACCTAACTGATAGGAATTCAACATGATTAAGGAATGTGGCTTGCCTTGTGACTCGTAGTCGTCGTTCACTCTTTTATATGCTTCAGGGTTGTCACTTCTTCCAATTATCCTAGGGATTTTTTCTTCATAATCTAGCATATACATGTATGAACAAAGCCAAAATAAGCCTACGGGAGAGTTACAACATTTGCAAGTAAAATATTATATAGGAAAAGGGGAAAATAGAGTTGAAATATTATCGGAAGGGAAAACAGATGAAGAATCAACTTTAAAAAGCTTTTAATTGACAGCGGATGGTAAACAATGATGTTTGTAGGGTCTATTGGGGGTCTAGAGTTAGTGTAGAACCAGTGCTAGCTCAATGAGAAACGACCTGAAATCAAGTGAATCAACCATAAATCGGTGATGGACTGGCTTAATTTGGGCTGAACTAGTGGAAATCAGGTTTGATTCGGGCTAAATCATTTTCAAAATCGAAGTTGGAATAACTTAAAAACGAAGCAGAAAAACTAAAATAACAAAGAAAAAATGAAGCAAATGTCCTTGAAAAAGCAACTTGGCCGGCCTAGGGATGGCAATCGAGCGTAACGGGCACAGGTAGTGCTCGCCCATACCTATACCCGCGACTTCGATTTACGTCCACGAGTATACCCACGAAGGATGATGGTCGAAGAACCTCGTCCATACCTGTCGCCCACGGGCATGCCTGTTTACTCACGAACATTGCGGGTACCCGTCGCTTGTTTACCCACGAATTGAGAGTCAGCGTATGAGAATTGAATTAATGACAGATATATAAAAGCAGCAACTGTTGTTAGAAAATATAAAAACATCACATTCAAATTCACACATACATATAAACATTACATTCACATCAAATATATATGTTCTTAAGAAAGTTTACCCGATACCCGTACCCGTTTACCCATCACATATACAACATTTTATCTGTCAAATCGTGGACTTACAGGTAAACAGACAAGACAGGTACGGGTGAAACTCACCCATACCCGAATCCGTTTACCCGATGGGTAAAAATTTTTCTCTATTTTTATACCCATAAGTAAAAAATATATCTCATATCTGATTCTATTAGATATTTACCATGGATACACAGGTAAATAAGTACAATACCGTTCCCTTAAAAAAAGGAATTATTGATCATATACCCTCCACTTAGATGGAAATTGAGGATTTACCCTCCTGCCACACGTGTCAGTGACCTACGATGAACCCATATGTTATTGAGTGGGGAGGGTAAATCCTCAATTTCTCAACTATAGGGAGGGTATATGATCTAAACCCCTGAAAAAAGGGCCGGCCGCCTCTTCTACCACCACCGCCACATCTCCTCCTCACCCACGCCTCGCTGCCGGCCGCCGCGCGGCGAATCTGCCGGCGATGGCGACGATTGGTGGCGCACCGAGGGCTCATACGGTTCGCGACCTCGCAGAGGAGGGGAAGAAGCGGGCCGTGCTGCTCCTCGTCATCGCCTTCGGGCTCGCCTTCCTCATGTCCCGTGAGTTCTCCCAAACCCTAAGATAGTACTTACCTGCTGGTAGCTTCGCTCTCCAATGGGATACGCGTAGGTGAGTTCTCCCAAAACCTAAGATAGTACTTACCTGCTGGTAGCTTCGCTCTCCAATGGGATACGCGTAGGTAATTTTGTGGATGCATTGCTCGGCCATTAGTGCCGTGATTAGGGACTTAGGGCTTATCTTATTTGCCACTTCCGATACATCTCAATTGGACTACGTATTTCGGGTAGTTAGCCGGCCTAGGCATGGGAGTGCTAATTTTGCATTGTTTTTGACCCATTTGTGGAGTAGTGAGGTGAGTTTGTCTCAGTGGTGTTGTAATTTGTTCCACTGAGCAGTTGATACATTATACTAGACTTGGCTCTGAGTAGGTATGATTTGGTGACTACTTCGGGCATCAGAAATTTTGGTGCTCATTGTTCATTCAATTTGTTTATTAGTGGTGGTATGTTGTTACCTGGTGCTATTTGTTAATAATTTTTTGCATACAGTAGAAGCTATATTCACAATGGATGGAATTTGTAGTGAAGGTGTAGACTCTAAGAGTATTAATCATAGCCAAATCATCTCCTAGACTGCATGATGAAGTCTAGAGATAAGCACTAAGCATGTCAGTTCAATGGTGGATTAATATGGACTGTAATTTTAAAATGTGGTTCTGCGAAAGTTGAAAAAAAGGCTACATTTCGAGACAAAATTGTATTGCAGCCATCCCGTCACAAGGTCCATGTTTATTTAACCTTGCATTCTACTAAAATAATGTTCTTCACTAATGTTTATGCTAAACAACTGATTTTCTCCGTTGCAGTGACAAGCTCTTCAGTTTGGATTAACTTGCCATTTGCCACAGCTTTGATAGTTTTATTTCGCTACGTATCACTCGACTACGACTTCCGTAGAAAGAGCACAACTACCACAGATCATGGTGCCAGTCATCCACTTGTCAAAACAAAAGGTATTGAATTAAATAAAACGCCCCCTACTCAAAAGGATGGAAAGTCAGATTGGAGGAGTAAGGTGAATTCACCTCCAGTTGAAGCTGCATTTGAACAGTTCACAAGGCACCTTGTCACAGAGTGGGTAACAGATTTGTGGTACTCCCGTGTAACACCTGACAAGGAAGGTCCAGAGGAACTCATTAACATAGTAAATACTGTCCTTGGAGAGATTTCAGTTCGGGCAAGAAACATTAACCTTATCACTCTGCTAACCAGGTATTCAAGACATTGTTTTATCACAAAAAATAATGTTCCTTTTTAGAACATTGGGTGTCATATAGTAAAACCTTCTCTACCTTTTTCAGGGATCTGATTGATCTTTTATGCAATAATTTGGAGCTTTATCATTTCTGTCAAGCCAAGATTGGAAAAGAGAAGTTTGTTAACCTTTCGACAGAGCGTCGTGATGCTGAAGTGAAACTGACCCTTATAGCCGAAAATAAGTTGCATCCGGCTTTATTTTCAACCAGTGCCGAATACAAGGTAAGAATGAGTGGATGGTGAAGTTTTCAGTTATTGCTTATAGTAAGTTATTTTATTGCCATTTGCCAAACATCTGAGGTGGGCAATTTGATGAACCACTATGTTTGGAAGTTAGCTTATGTTTCATAAGTACCATGAACGCTCCCCAATTTTCTTTTTAGTGCACCATAAGATTCATATATTTTCCCCTTCAAATGTACCTTTATTATCTATGCATGGGATAAGTGGTTATCTATGCATGTCATAACTCATAAGTGGAGTGCTGCTAGGTCAACACATATTTAACAGCACATAACTGAATGATAAACATTTTTGATAATTTCTTACATAGACTGTGAGATATGGCATATTACTTTTTTTTTTGTTCCCATTGCATATATCACTTTGATAACACACATTAGCTCATAATTCATGTCTTAATTAACACCTACATAAGATTGTTGGTGAGTTTGACATTTAGTTATATCGTTGATCTCATGACTCTACCTGTGCAAGCATCAAAGTTCTTCTGATGTACAGTATATGTTTATTTTTTCCTGCTAGGTCTTACAAAGACTTGCTGATGAGTTGATATCAATTACAGTAAAGCCTCAGGATCTACAGTGCTCTTTCTTCCGGTGTACTGCACGAGAACTTCTTGCATGTGCAGTTATGAGACCTGTCATGAACTTAGCTAATCCAAGGTTGTAACATACTGCACCTGGTCTACTTCATATAATATTTTTCAACTGTCGTCATATTGACATGTAAAAATTTGCAGGTTTATAAATGAAAGGATTGAATCTTTGGCTCTTTCTCATGCCAATAAGGCAGAGAAAGGAGTTACAGATTCCTTGGAGGATGTTACAATGGTTAAACAAAGGGAACCTCCTACGCCCTCTGTAGATGAACTTTCTGCACTAATAGATCGCTCAAGTCCAGGGGTTGAACTTGTGCGATTCAGTCAGGGTCAGTCCAAAACTGCATCAGATGTGCAACTCAGTAAAACTAAAAATCCATCTAGTCTCAAACCAAAACCCCCTAATGTTTTTTTGATCAATAGTTCGCATCCGCTTGAGTCAAGCAATTTATCTTCCACTTCCCACATTCATTCGGATATTGGTATTTCATTACATCCCCAAAATAGTGGCAGGACAACTACAGAGAGTTATGGAGGCGAGTGGGCACAGACCTTGGATATCAGCTCCCAACGAAAAAATCAAGCTCTAGCACCTGAGCACCTCGAGAATATGTGGACAAAAGGGAAGAATTACAAATCAGAAAATGCAAAACATACTGCAAAAGTACCTGTCATATCTTCTTCTCTAGGTACCACTTCTTCAGTGCAGCAGTCAGTTCCCTACAGCAGTTCAATTCGTCATCATCCTAGTGTTCCACAAAGGCAAACAGCTCTGTCTCAGTCAGAGAACCAGCATTTGATAAAATGGTCAACTGCACCTGCATATTCAAATGGCACTTATCACCCACCAAAAAGTTTATCTGAAATGGCAGAGCATGCCAGCCAAGAAGACTTTGGAGTGGACAGTGAGAGCTCATATGCCACTGAGGATGATGAAAATAACAATGTGACTGGCCTTGATTCTCCGGTAACCAGAGTTTGGGATAGCAAAAGTAAAGGAAATGCCACCTCATCACATATACATCATCCACTTGAATCTCCTGGTTTCCATAAAGCAAAGAAGAATAGAAGTCACTTGGGCAAGTTGAAAATGTCGAGAACTTCTTCAGGAAGAAAAAGGTCAAGGTCAAATGCCCAAAAAACTCCTGTCTGGCAAGAGGTGGAGAGATCATCTTTCTTGGTGGGGGATGATTTAGACATACTACATACATCAGCAAATGATACAAGGACGGATGGACTATATGATGATTCTGAGGTGGAAAGTATGGCTAGGATGTTTAGTGGTACAAATGCTTCATCTTTGTCACTGACTTCAACTGACTCTTCTTATTCATCAAATTATTCTACCACTAATGTGTTGGAAGACTCTTATTTAAAGTTAAGATGTGAGGTATTGTATTTTCCTCAATTTACTTTGATCCTGATAACTAGTGGCAGTACATATCTTTATTTGATTTTCTTATTCAGGTGGTAGGAGCTAGCATTGTCAAAAGTGGGTCTGGCATGTTTGCTGTGTATTCTGTTTCCGTGACCGATGCCAATGGTAATAGTTGGTCCATCAAGAGGAGGTGGTTATGTTATAATTTTTCCCTGCTCCCTGCTTATATGAGCCGCAACAGATATGATGCCTATGATTATTCAAATATGCTAATATTTCTTTTTAAGTGATTCATTCTCTGTGGTTGTTGTGTACTTTAATTAGGTTCCGTCATTTTGAAGAGCTACATCGGCGTCTGAAAGAATATCCTCAATACAATCTTCACTTGCCTCCGAAGCATTTCCTCTCATCAGGGTTAGAGGTTCCTGTTGTTCGCGAGAGATGCAAATTGCTTGACGTATATCTAAAGGTGTACTTGTGCTATTTTAAGATACTCAAGTTAATTTGTCACATCTCCATACTTTTTTAAAGCTCAAGTTTAGGTGTTGAGATGTCTAATCAGGAATTCATTTCTTGGAACATACTTAGTTCAAGTCATACTTTAAGACCATGTTCATTAGAGGCTGAAATGGTGCTAAGCATCTTGCAAGCAACAAAAAATTTTCTAAGTTTTGGCTTAGGAAATATAAAGGGCGATATGCTTCTTAGAATTATCTCAAGACAGCCAACATGCATGCTAGTGTCAATGATCATTGTGTGCACGGCTAGTTGACATCTTCATCTATGTTACTTTATTGGCTTATTCTATATTCAGTAAACGCCAGTGAGCTTCTTTTTATGTTTAGCTGTTGCTATATGGTTGTCTAACTCTAACCTTGAAGTCAGCATTTTATCTTTTGTCATGTTTGGTTTTCAGTGTTTTGTTATCTGTGAACATAACATGTGCTAGTGAAATTTGGCACCTTTTACGTCATGTGATAACACTACCTACCTGTTAATTCTACAGAAGCTTCAGATTCCCACTGTTTCAAGCTGTATAGAAGTATGGGATTTTCTAAGTGTTGATTCACAGGTTAGTGTTTTCTTAAATGTTATCATGCCCAACCTTTTTAAAACTGGTATATAATAACTTGGTAATGTCCCAATTGCAGACATACATCTTCTCAGATACTCTCTCAGTTATCCAGACACTGTCAGGTGAGTAATCCCCTTTAAATTGAGTAGCTAGTTGATCTTTATTAAATCCCTGTTCAATTTCTTGCTTATTTAATGCTCACTTCCTGATATCATGCAGTCAATTCAGATGAAAGATCAAATGAGAAGGATGCAAAACCATTGAATTCTGCCGAAGCTTGGAATGGAAATTTGATCTTCACAGGACAATCTTTACATGGATGTAAAGATCATACCATGTGGAAGGATAGGGACTTCACTCATGTTAATGGTTTGAGATATAGGAAAGGGAATGTGGAACAGAATTTAGCATATAGTATCAGCAACACAAGTGCTGATCTTTATGAAGACCACTCTGGAAGTGATCCTGAACAGAATGATCACTCGTTTTTAATAAATCCAGGAAATCCTAAGAAAATGCTGTCAAGTGGAACTGATTACACATCTCAAATTTTGGAATCTGATGGATACCCAGTAACTCCTAATGAAGTAAGTTCTAATTATTTCTAAAAAACTTTTATCTCAAATTTTGGAATCTGATTGATACTCAGGAACTCCTAATGAAGTAAGTTCTAATTATTCCTAAAAACTTTTACTATAAGATATCATGTATGCTCGAGCTATATTTCTCTTGTTTTTAGCACTCTTTTGTTTCTCCTTTTTTTTTTGCTGATTTACTTTAATTGCTTTTTAATGCAGTAGCTGCCTTACTGATAACTCCAAACTTACTTTAATGCAGTGGATGGCCCCAAATCTTAGTGTCCCCTTATTTCATCTGGTCGATGTGGTTTTTCAACTCCAAGATGGAGGCTGGATTAGGTGAGTTAATTCTACACACATTATGATTTCTAACATTTAGCATCTGTAACTTTGGTATTTGCACTTGTAGAATGAACCCCAAGTGGAATTTATCCCTAATAACCTTGTTTTTTGTATAAAAAATGAAGGCGTCAAGCATTTTGGGTAGCAACGCAAATACTGCAATTGGGAATGGGAGACACATTTGACGACTGGCTTGTTGAGAAAATCCAGTTACTTAGAAGGGGGAGGATAATTGCTTTTGCAGTTAAGCGTGTTGAGCAAGTAAGTCTCAGATGATATCCTTAGCAAAGCAGGTGCTAAGTGCCAACAACCAACGATTTAGAAAGGGAACTGTTTTCTTCATGCAATAGATAAATTCTCACAATCAAATCTTTGCTCAGGGTTGCCCCCCTAATTTAGGCTGCATGTATTTTATTTTCATTATGTGCAGATACTCTGGCCAGATGGAATTTTCATGACAAAGCATCCTAAGAGAAAAGCAGCGGCACCCTTGCCTGGTGCCCAGAATAATGGCATGACCAACTGTCTGACTGATGAACAACGCCTAGAAGCTGCTCACCGTGCAAATTTTGTCCGTGAAATAATAATAGGTGAACTTTATAGTTGACATATTCTATGGGTGATGCTAGACCATTTTATTGGGTTAATTGTATTGCTTTCCCTTTTATTTTTCTTTCATTGTTTGTAGAGGTGTAACGATTCCCTTCTAAGTTCTAACGGATTTCGAAGTTCTGTTTTAATCTTTCACCACAATTTTACTGTTTTATCTGCACAGATAAAGTACCACCTGCACTAGTGAGTCTGGTTGGTCGAAAGGAGTACGAAAGATGTGCTCAGGATATCTACTTCTTTCTTCAGGTAAATATTCTTGGAGGATTCAGTTCATAGTGAATGCAAATTTACCATTTTATTCAGTATTCTGCACAACATTGGTTCTATTACCATGAAAGCTCATAAGGCTCTTTAACAGAAGACACCGGAAATCTCACCCTATTGCCACAAACATGCTTCAGTAGATAAGATAAACCATCCTCCAGTTCTGTCAGCCTCATATTCTCAGTGTTGTGTGTTTACCCTTGTGTTGGAAAGGCAGCATATCAGCACGTTCGACACAAATTCATACAGCCGTTCAACAGCCAACTCAACCAGCATCACCTATTTAAGATGAGTTGATTCAACCTCCATGAACCCGTTTAAGATGAGTTGCTTCAAGCAACCAAACAACCCTGAAGTAATTGGTCAAAAACTGGGATACTTTGTCTACAAATGTATATCCCCATAGTATGCATGCCAAATTTTCTTAACTTTGACCATGACTGAATAAAAAATTATTTAGATTGGCCATGCAAATAATTATATGAGCAGATTCACTTTAAAAATGCTTTCGTGGTATTATGATTTATGATGATTTTCTAACATACCGTTGTAAAAATTAATCATCAAAGTCATATATATCTTGTAGACTGTACAAAGTAAAAAGAAAGAACATTTGTGAACAGAATATGAGAATAGATCTACTGTAGGAAATGACATGAAGATAAAAGAAACAGTAGCAGCAGCAACTACTTGACCCTTAAGGGCCTTAACTGATATTTACAATTTGTTTTCGATACAGTCCACCGTTTGTTTGAAGCAACTAGCATTTGAACTCCTAGAGCTACTTGTTCTAGCTGCATTTCCAGAGTTGGATGACACTGTGAGGAAGTGGCATGAAGATAAACAGCAGTTCTGCACCCTGGAATGACTTTTTTTTGGTGATGAATGAGTCATGGAGCTTGGTTTGAGGCACGTATTGCCGTTCCAGAATGCTGATCCATTTCGCTGTAAATAGGGTGATTTCATACGGTCTTGTGTTTGACAGACTGGTGTCGATGCAGCCTGAAAGGAAAGAGGCTGGCACAGCAATTTTGCTATAGCGTAGGATAGCTGTACTCTTTGTTAGCGTCTGTAAATCATTTTGGTGATATGCCCTACTTATGTAACTGCACGATGATCAATGAAGATGAAGAGTGGATCGAGGAATTCCTCAGTTCCCGGTTGTTAATAACAGCTCTATCTGAAATCATGATTGTTGTCGCCTTGTTGGAGCTTATGGCCAGGGGTGAGAAATGGATACCAATTACCTAAATACAGATGCAAACATAGTATAGATTTTTTCATCTAATTAATAATTTTTTTTCTTATTCGTATTCAAATTCGTATAAAAATATAAATGCGAATATGGTATGGATTTCTACCACCTGAAATGTTATTTTATCTAGACTATTCGGATTCGACGAAGTAATATATATATTTTATTATAATACAATTAATTAGTTGGATAAAGTTTTTTAATTTAATTTGAATTCGTGTTTCTTTAGATGAAGTAAATAAATTAGAATGATTAAGCGTGATTGTATGAAGATAAAATATCATTAGTATCTTTATATTACATAAGTCACGAGGATATCGAGATCCGACCGAATTGAGTAGATATTTGTTTCAAATTCATACTTATTATAATATTTGGTTTGTATTTATATTTATGTTCGTTTATAAAATACAAATATAATAAAGATACTATCTGATTCGTATTCAATCCGTTTCCACCTCTACTTATGATGCCTTGCTGGAGCTCTATAATGTGCTGCCTTGAGAGTCACGTCAGCAGAGGCGGACCATCCCTTCAGGCGAGCTTGGGCAGCTGCCCGAGCTCCATCGCCGGCCGGACTGCCACGCGGGCCCTCCTCCAGAGTGAGCAGAGAATGGCGACGGAGAGTGAGCAGAGAACGATGACGATTGAAGAAACAGAGGAGGTGCATGGGCTTCGGTTTAGCCCAAGAGCCCAGCCATCCGAGAAGATGCAAGCAAGCAGATGGGCAGGCCGACCGAGCGAGTGAGCGAAGGCGCAACCAAGTGCTAACCCTAGAGCAGACGGCCGAGGGGGTGCGCGGCGGCCAGCAGCCAAGGGGGCGGTGGCCACTAGCCAGGAGAGCGTAGCGTGGCGGCCGACGATCAGGGCCCAGGGGGCTGCTTTCTCAAGGAGTCAAACGTACTTGTATTTTCAATGCAATTTGGGAACAAATTAGGGAAGTAAATGACTTATGACTGCAACTGTGAATCTATGTTTCTGTGAATGAGAACAACAACTGTATTGATCTAATTCAGTCATTCCAGAGAACACATACGATTAATCTATTTTTTAATGCAATTTGGGAACACATACGATTAATCTCGTTCAGCCATCCAAGAGAACATCAACTGTATTACTTCCTACAATAAGAACTACTTACAATTATATTTGTCATTTGAGAATTGAGATAGATATAGATATATCAGTAAAAATATATTTGAAGAAAACAAATTAGGTACATTGTCACTAGAATTGAGAATTTGAGATAGATGTATCCACTGTCCACAAGCGAATTCTTCTATTCTAGGGAGGATTTGAGAAAGCAATGGACTTTGTTATTCTTCTATTCTCGAAATCTAACGTTAATTAATACTCCATTAAGTAATAGAAGCTAGAGAATAGAATTAGTCTTTGTTATTTTGATTTCTAAAAAATAAAAATGCGTAGTAGGATCTGTAGATGGAGTCGTAAAGACTAACTTAAATCCATGGACTTTTGTTTAGAATATCTCATACTTGAATTTGCATATGGAGATAATCAAAAGGTAAACACAAGAATGCTAGAATACATATATTAAGAAATTTTACTCAATCCTATCCTATATTGTAGTTTTTATTGCTTTTAGTATACTACTAGGGGGTAAAAGCATGTATTTACATTGTTATTGTATATTAGTCCTGATCCCTGTCGTCCTACTTCAAATTTTTTTCCTGGGTCCGTTGTGCGGAGTTAAGACGACACTGGCGCAAGGCGAGGGTGCAGCAGTGACGGCGTGTGGCTGGCATTGGCGTTGAGGCTGAATGGGCGAGCGGGGGCAACGCAGGAGCTAGCCCGGGGAAAGCTGGGCTGAGAAGGTATATGAGTTGGCCGAAAGAGAGAAAAAAAGGGTGGAAAAGTAGGCTGTGGCCCAGAAGGAAAAGGAGGATAAAGGAAAGAGAAGGAGAAAGATGGTTGTGGGCCGGGCTAAAAAGGCCCTAAAGAAAAAAAAGGATTTGAGAAAATTAGATAACTTGTGAGGATTTTTAGAGAAATAAGATAGCATTTTCGGCGCACGAAAAAAATATAAGTAACTTAGAAAAGCAACAAATAACTCAAGAGATTTTGCAAAAACTTTTATGCATATTTTGATTTTTTTTAAGACTACCATAAGTTTCCCCAAACAAATAAAAAGATGATTTTTTTCAAAAACACTCTATTAGAATAGTTTTTTTAAAACGATATAACGATATTTAATTTATTCATCTAAACGCCTATATTAAAATTAAAAAACCATTCGTCACACCCATGAATCACCGGACTCACCGAAAGAACCCACCCGTCTCCTCCCTCCAGTGCGAGCATCCATCGCTCTGTATACGGATGGACGAACCACGACATCTCGCGTCTAGATCGCGTCCGATCGTGCGCATCACACCTGTCCTTCGCCGCCATCAATCCCAAGCCCGAGCGCGAACACTGCATCGGCCCCGTTCCGTCCCGGTCCGGTTGCCATCGTCCCACCCATCGCGGCGCACGCAGATACGCGCCCCGTTCACACCGCGCGCGCGTGCGAAATCCCTCCAAGGATCCCACTTACAGAGCGGGCCCACGTGCCGGCCGCGGTGCACACTCACCGACACCCACGTGCCGCAAAAACGCCGACGCACGCATACCAGTATCGCCGATCGACGAGTGGGCCCCAGCCGACGCCATTGACTTGACTTCACACGTGTCCGGATTCGCGGCCAGTTTGGCAGTTTCCAACTGTACCGTACTCCAAACTCCAATCAGAGTCATTTTTGTTCTCACTCCTATTTGGTTCAAACGTTTGATCGCGAGATCTTTTAAGGTAAAATCCAAATTGCAAGCAGATATGCTAGCAAATACCTTGAAACTGAATCAAGGCCTCACTGTATAGTACTAGTACAGGCTCTTGACTTCTGCCAACTTCATTTGACTCCGTGGCCGACGTTAGGTTTAACTATGTGCAGATGGTACGTACCTTGCAGCTAGGTTTCCAGTCTGTAATGCCCCAAAGTTCAGTGCTAAAAAAACAATCAAATTTCAAGTAAGCGCTCAGAGAGGCCCAGGACTCTATTTATCATTTGCGCAAAGATTAGATATATATATTTTTAACGTTGCGATTTATGATTTTTAAGTACAGTTTATTAGGCAAAAACAGCTAAAGAGATATAAAAAAACATGGCCTCGGGATTGGGTTTGGCAGCAGCCAAGAGGTACCACGCCCCCATCCACGTGTGAGCAAATGAAGTGTGCTTGTGTACTACCCGAAAGCATTCACGTTTCAAATGACAAAAAAAAAAAAGCTTAGCTGGAGCGGAGACGTACGTACGTGGTGCACATATATACGCGTAAGCAAAGTACGAAAAGAATTTATCTTGAGCGTTCTCCTCAAGAAAATATCAGCAATGTTTAAGCCAATCGGATCAAGCACAGATCGAACGAGACTAGAATATAAATTAACATCGATTGGCTAGCTAGCTAGCACTACTTTAATGCAGGGCAGGGGATCCCTTAATACAACGCATGCGCACACAAGAAGTAAAAGGCTCTTACGTCCTCTGTTTCTTTTGCTCCCAAGGCCAAGGGGGCAAAGACTACTTGGTCAGTTCAACGCCTCTCCTCGTCTCCCATTCCACACTTGATCTCAGCACCCAGACTCGCATGCACTCTATGTCCGGAGCACGAGGAGGAGGAGGAGGAGATCATGGCCTCTACGGCGATCAGCCTGCGGCTGGCTTCGTCCCCTTCGACCACGACGACGTGGACAACTTCTTCTTCTTCCAGAGATCGGCGTGCGGCGGAGAAGGCGGCGGCGATGATGGGCTCACGCCGTACTCCAGCATCACGGACTACCTGCAAGGCTTCCTAGACCCCGTGGGGCTCGCTGGGCAATTCGACGAGTCGTGCCCGTTGGGCGATGCTGCTGTCAAGCAAGAAATGGTGGGGGTAGACGCGAGTCATGATCTGCAGGCCGGCGGTGCGGCGCCGGTCACGCCGAACTCGTCGGTGCTGTCGTCGTCCAGCGAGGTGGCCGGAGCGAACGAGCCGCGCCTGTGCAATAAAGGTAGGGAGGAAGAGGAGATCAATGAGGAGGGATCAGCCGACCAGAATTGCAGGTAACATTGGGATTAATTTCAATCTTGGTGCAACTCCCTGTTGAATCTCTCGTTGATTATCGCATGCATGATGCATGATTAATTAGATCTGGAAAGGGAACGAATTGAATTTGGTTTCGAAGTGTTAGATCCGCAGCTATTCTTTTTCAGGACACTTCTCTTCGGTCTGAACAGAAAGATCCTTAATGCATACCGTACGTTCGTGAGAACATTAGGACTTAGGGTTTGCTACCTATCTTTTCAGACAGACAAGGCTATTCTAATTCCATAAAAAAGAAATTAGATCCGGCTAATTAGAGTAGACGGAACTTTTCCTTTCCTTTAGTTTCGATTTCATATTCTTCGTGATCCGTGCTGACTTTACAGAAGCTAGCAACCTTTCGATGATTCACGGCTCAATTAACGAATCATGCATCGGTCTGCACTCTGCACAAGAGTGCTTCTTTCTCGTAGCATGCATATACACACACACACACACACACATTCAGAGCCTGACCTGTCCAACCCCTTATTGTGTTGGCCATGTTTCATGCAGGAGCAAAGCGAAGAAGAAAGGAGAGAAGAAGCCGCGAGAGCCCCGGGTGGCGTTCATGACCAAGAGCGAGGTCGATCACCTCGAGGACGGCTACCGGTGGCGCAAGTACGGCCAGAAGGCCGTCAAGAACAGTTCTTATCCAAGGTGTTTGCGTGCACCCTCAATTCTCTCCTAGCTAGATTGCACCCATCTTAATCACATCATAGTAGCATCGTGATACGGCTTAGGCCTTTTATATCGACTTTTATTGATGGCTTTTGATTTTAGTTTATAAATAGTAACAGCTTATAGAAAGTTATATAAAGAGAGAAACTCATGTGTGATTTTAACTAATATAAATGAAATTACTATAATGTGTACTACAATCGAATAGTAAACTCTGCTTCAAAAAGATGAAGCCAACTTTTAGAATCCAATTGAATAGGACCTAAACCGTAATTAACATTCATGCAGCCGTAATATAAGCAGCATTTAATTAGAAATGAGCGTTCATGCATCATATGCATGGTCGGGCAGCCGTAATTAACAGTAGCAAGCTACACTGATCGATCTGAATGCAGGAGCTACTACCGGTGCACGGCGCCGCTGTGCGGGGTGAAGAAGAGGGTGGAGCGGTCGCAGCAGGACCCGTCCACGGTGATCACGACGTACGAAGGGCAGCACACGCACCCGAGCCCCGCGAACCACAGGGGGATGAGCGCGCGCATGCTCATGCCCAACTACGGCTACTCGCTCGCGGCGCCGGCGCTCCAACCTGGCCTCTGCCCCGACCTCGCCGCCGGCGTGATGAGCCAGCAGATCGACTACGCGCGCATGGACATGCCGAGCATACCAGCTGCCCCGCCGATGGCCAGGCTTCAGGAGCACCGGTTCGCGGACTACAGCCTGCAGGATCTCGTTCCTTCGGCCGTGATGGGCGATCAGCGTAGATGAGCATCAGTTGTCGAGTTCTTTGCGTGTATGCATCATCTTCAGTTAACTGCTTGCATCTCTCAAGGCCTTTGCATGCATGGTTCGGTCTTGGCAAGGCAGATGCACATAATGTTTGCCCTTAACATTTGTTTTCTTTTTTATAAAAAAAATCAAAATCCATATAGCTTGAAGATACGCCTACGTCTCTGCCTTACGCTGTTCTGCAATTTTTTAGGAGGGGCTGTTCTGCAATTAGTATTCTGCCGAGTTATGCCTGGGTTAAAGAAACAGAGTTTTGCCACAAGAGGTCGAGACGTATTATTACCAAGTTCAGTGACCACATGGTCCACATTGCTACATGTCACACATGGTCAGAAGCAGAATGCTGGCAGATGGTGCACTTTGCCCCTCATATTAATTCCACACCTCTAAGATATCCTGTATCCGCAAATAGAATGCTAGGAAAAGTCGAAAATCTGATCTAAGTTTTGCCTGGTTTACGTCAAAAAAAAGTTTTGCCTGGTGCACTTAAAAAAATTTCTAAGTTCACCCCAGAACAACTATATGACATGGTTTGGATCGAAATTTGAGGAGTAGACAATTGTTCCATTTTCTGCAGGTAGGATTTATGCCGATTAATTAAAGAAAGAACAGAGATTCACAAACAAAACAACAGAGGAGAGCGAGTCCTCGCAAAGCAAAATATAGCACCAGCCAGAAAGGAGGCAAGGAAAATAAAGGCGGAAAAGATTCAGAATAAGAATAGCAGAACATCCTTTTCTTTTGCTCGATCGCCTCTTTAACTTGTGCTGCAACCTCATCCGCCGTGACTTGTTTATTCTGAAAAACTCGATGGTTTCGTTCCTTCAAGACATTCCACATGATGTACGTCATGATGCCATTGTTGCCACCAGTTGATGATGCTAGCATAGCACGACGGTTGGAATGTTGTGTAGTGTTAAAGTTATACAATCCTAGCAGAAAGGTCCACACCTGCACAGCAAAGCGGCAATCAAGGTAAAGGTCGTGCCCTGTTTAATGGTGACTATCGCACGAGACATGATGGGTGATGTGGCCATCCTCGGATTGCAAGATTGTTTGCCGTTAGGACCTTGTTTTGGACAAGGATCTAAGCGAAGAATTTGCACTTATTTTCCGTCCCACCTTCCAAATGATTTTTGTGTCGTAGGTTTCGTAACTTTCTTGGGATTGTGCAAGGTATGCTAATTTGCAGGTGTACTAACCATGATTTGTCCAGCGCCACCTGATGACATCTGGTCTATTTGGTTGTAATTGGATTCTTTGCAACTTGATCCAGAGAGCCACGAATTCTTCGAGCAGAGTGGAGTTGGATATTTTGTCTCTAAGTGCTCTTAATCCGGTTGATGTTTCACATCTCGTCGTGAATTGATCTGTTTCTTCTTCCAGTGACCAGTGATCGCAAATAGATTAGGGGCGAGGAGCGCCCATAGAATATGCCAAAATTTTGCCTTGCTGGCATGGGCTTGTCTTTGCAAGAAGTTTATTGTTGATGCACAGGTGGCACACAACTAGAGCTCCGGGGGAGCACAGCCAGTTGCACTTACAGATCACTAAGGCCTAAACCTCTGTCCGCCCTATTACAAGAGGTGTAATAGATTGACAAGTATTTGAAAGAACTATTGCTTTTCATTCATTATCTTCTCAGTATACGTTTGATACATATTTATGGATGATGAGGGGGTGACAGTTGCCGGCGACGAACCGACGTCCGTACGGATCGTCGCGTCTGTACGAACACGACCGTTGGACAATATATAACACTCCCCCTTGACCGATGTGTCGTCGTATGATCATCTTGATTCATTATTTTGGAAAAACTCCTTCAAAAACCCTGTAAAAAAATATGAGGAGAATCTGAAGAGTAGATATGCCATGAAAAACTCCTTTAAAACCCAGTAGAAAAATGATATGGCATATATTTGATTATATCTTTAAAAACCCCTGAGGGGAAAATAGAGATATAATATATGTATTATTACGTTGTTATATTGCCTCATTAAAAAACCTTGAAGAGAAACTTTAGAGGAAAACTCATAAAGGGAAAAGAGTATAATATTTATATTTGAACGGGTTAAGTCTTAAGAGATTTCTCCCCCTGACGCCTGCAAATCACGTAGTCTTCGCATACCAATTCCATGAACACATTTCTGGAATGTGGAAGTTGGTAATGACTTAGTAAATAAGTCTGCGAGATTATCACAAGACTTAGTTTACAGAATAGTTATTTCCCTACTCTCTTGCAATTCATGTGGGTAAAATAGTTTAAGTGCAATATGTTTTGTGATATTGCTCTTTATGTAACCCGTTTGCATTTGAACAACGTAAGCAGCATTATCTTCGTAGATAATGGTGGGTGATGCGATAGTACATATACCACATGATTGTTGTATGTAGTTAATCATTCTACGAAGCCATACACATTCACGTGATACTTCATATAATGCAATTATTTCAAAATGATTAGTAGATGTAGCCACTAGAGTCTGTTTTGAAGACTTCCAAGAGATGGCTGCTCCACAATGTAAAAACACAAAGTCTGTTTGAGATCTGGCATTATGGGGATCTGATAAATAGTCAGCATCTGTATATCCTATTAAATCAATACGTTTATTCTTCTGTAAGAATAGACCGAGATCTTGAGTACCTTAAAAATATCTAAGGATATTCTTTACTCATACCCAATGTCTTTTGGTTGAAGCAACGCTATATCTAGCAAGTAGATTTACTGCAAATGCAATATCCGGTCGGGTGCAATTTGTAAGGTACATAAGCGCTCCGATGGCACTGAGATATGGAACCTCGGATCCCAATAGCTCTTCATTGTCATCTCGGGGTCTAAATGGATCTTTGTTCCTGTCTAGAGATCGAACAACCATGGGGGTTTTCGATGGATATGCTTTGTCCATATTGAATTTCTCTAATATTTTATGGACATAGACTGATTGATGCACTAGTATGCCTCTAGAAGGTGCTTAAGTTGTATACCTAAACAAAATTTGGTTTTACCCAAATCCTTCATTTCAAATTCCATAGTAAGATGATTACGTGCTTCTTCTATATCTTGTGTATTACCAATAATATTGAGATCATCAACATACACAGATATAATATAAAAATCCTGTTGAGGATCTTTTGATGAACACGCATGGACAATCATCATGTTGGAGTATCCCTTTTGGTTAGGAATCCACTTAGTCGGTTGTACCACATTCTACCCGACTATTTCAAGCTGTATAAAGACTTGTTCAATTTTACACAATATATATTGCGATTTGCGCTTGGATTCGGAATTGAAATTCCATCAGGAACTTTTATGTATATGTCCGAATCAAGTGATCCATAAAGATATGCAGTCACTACATCCATCAACTGCAAATATAGATGATTTTGTACTACCAATTAAATTAAGTATCGGAATGTTATTCCACTCATTTCTGGAGAATAAGTTTCATTGAAATCAATGCCGGGTCTCTGCGTGAACCCTTGTACTACAAGCCTTGCTTTGTATCTCACCACCTCATTGTTTTTATTCCGTTTGCGGATAAAAACCCATTTGAAACCGACAGGGAATACATTAGGAGGTGTATGTATCACATTGGTGAATACATTTCTTTTCTTAAGCGAGGCTAACTCTGCTTGAATTGCATTCTTTTATTGATTCCAGTCCGAGCGCTGTTTGCACTCTGCCATGGTCTTGGAATCTGGATCATTTTAAAGATTGTTTGTAATTGTTGTGGAGAAATAAATGTCGACAAGTGTAGTTTTACGATCATACGATTCTCCAGAATCAGTGTAGTTAGTAGAAATTTCTTGAACCCCTGGTGACTCAATGTTATTTCCCAAAACATTTGAGTCGGGGTATTCCGATGTCCCAGGATCAGAATTTGAGTGCAATATTGATCTGGGTTTATGGATCCTTTGGTGTCTATCAACATGAGGTTGATCTGCATTTACATTCTTTTGTTTTCTTTGTCACTTGTTAGCAGCTGTATCCGCCACTTGTGTCGTACTTCTCCCCCTCTTATTTTGAACTGGGAGTTGAGTGGTGTTTTGCGGTACCTCCACTCTTTCAGGCACATTTCTGGCAGGATTATAGGATTTTGTGACACCCTTATAATCAGTAAATGCATCTAGCAGATTATTTGCAATGTTTTGCAAATGAATGAGTTTCTGAACTTGAAGTTCAGCCTCTCTGGTACGTGGATCTGAGGCAGTCCTAGCATTGTGTTTGGTACTTGTTGTCTCCCCCAGATCCCCCGCTCCCAGCCTTCCCCCGCCGACCCCTCCCGGCCTCCCCCCGCCGCCCCCTCCTCCCCCTCCGGCTCCACCTCCCGACCTCCCCCTCCCCCCCGCCGCCCCTCCTCCCCTCCCGGCCTCCCCACGCCGCCCCCCTCCTCCCCTCTCCCCCTCCCGACCCCCTCCGCGCCCGGCCCCCTTCTCTCCCCGCGCACCCCTCTGCAGATCCGCCCCGCCGCCTTCCTCCCCTCGCCGACTCGCTCTCCCCGACGCCCCTTCCCTCTCCCCTGCGCCTCCCGCCGCTGCCCCCTCCTCCCCTCCCCTCCGCGCCCCTACTCCTGCAGTCCTCCCGCCGGCTCCCGCCACCCCTCTCCTCCCCTCCCCCGCCCCCTCTTCCCCTCCTCCCGCCGGCCCGTCACCCTCCTTCCCAGGCCAGATCCGCCGCCTCCCGCCTCCCTCCTCCGGTCCTCCCCCTACTCCTCCAGTCCTCCCCGGCCGGCCCATCGTCGGAGTTTGTTCACGGTGACAACCATGGTGGCTGTGTGCACGCTGCTGCTCGCGTCTTCATCGACCTCCTCCGACTCTGACTCCACCTCCAAGGCTCCAAGCCTCCAACTCCTCCTCCCGCGACTCTAATGGCACCACAGCTCCTTGTCCTCCTTCTTAGCTGACTGCTCGAGTACGCACCTCCTTTCCTCCCCTCTACTTCTCTGTGATTGTAGTTGCGGGTGTGAATGTGTGATTGCGGGGGCGGGGGACACGAGAGTATGGGAGGGGGGAGTCGGGGAGGCCGAGGCCGTGCCGTCCGTGCCCCCCATGCTGGCCATGCCCCCGTGCTGGCCATGCTCCATTGGGCCGGGCCGACCCAAGCACGGCACGATATGCCGTGCTGTGTCGTGCCGCCCAGCGGGCCGGTTTGCCAGGCCCAGCCCGGCCCGCCGTTCGTGCCGTGCCAGCACGGCCCGCCACGTGCCATGCCCATACCGTGCTTGGGCCGTGCCGGATCGGTCGGGCCTCGGGCTGGCCCAGAATAGCCTGGCCCAACTCCCAGCTCTACCTGAGACTCATAGCCTCACTGCTCTAACTGCCAGGTAGGGGGCGGTCTGACCGCTTGGGTCACTGTAGTTTGACCATTTTCCGAACAGAAGTGGAAATCAGAATGACACATGACCAAGAAAATACCAAACTTTTGAACTAAAGATCCAAACATGATGAAACTTGGTGCAAATCTTCTCGATAATGTCAGAAACTTATTTCAATCATGGATCATGAAGATTAATATCAAATTTTTGATCTTTATCCAAAATAAGAAATGTTACATCAAAACTAGGTAAAAGAGAGAAACATCGATCTGATCTTATTCATAAGTTCTTGATGATCTAAATGACTTTGGATAGGTTCTTATATGTCATAGCAAGTTGAATCATTAAACAAACTCACGCCTAAATGCCATCAACATCAAAACCCTAAAATCACATCTCTTGAACAAAACCAGGCAATCCAATAACTTTTTATAGAAAGTGTTTAGATGGAGATGATCTTATCTTTAAGAAATATATTCAACTCTTATATGTCCTTAGCACCAAGAGAGATCAAGAAAAAATAAAATTCAAACAAAAAAACCAACCAAATAAAAAAACGCAAGGAGAAATCTATGACACAACTCACTTTGACGAAATTTTAAGAGGAATATTTTACAACACTCCTTTATGGAGGACAAAACTCTAATCCTGAGGCACACACACAAAGCTTCTAACACAAGAAAACCCTAACTTTTCTCTAACATCTCTTCAGAACACCTCTCTCAACACATATAAGGGCTTATAAAGTAGAGTTCTTACCTCCACCATACTCTAACAACCAGCCAATATTTAGTGAATACAACTACTTACAAATAGAAAAGGCCGATAATCCATACATAAATGGGTTTTACACTCACATACTTGCATGTTTTTCAAATCGTGATTTTCACATAGCTCCCATAGCCCGATAAGATACTTCATCCTTCAAGACACGATCTAAACCAGTTAGGCCACCGACGCGGTTTTGCAAACCGCCTCTCCACCCATTATCAGATAATTTTCTCAGTCGCCACCCACCGGCCTGCATGGTGCATCTCCTTGAAGCAACGACCATAACGAAGTCTATGATGCCCAATGATTTACCTCCTTAAAGCAACCATCACAACGAAGTCCGTGATGTCTAATGATTTACCGCTAAGATCATACACCTAGTCCGAGGATCATCACCACTTGAAACATCTTAGTTCAATGGCACATCACATGCATACACCTGCCTCATCACGATCCTTGTATTTCTCTAGTGCTTCTCTACTTGAGATAATACTTTACCCGGATTTACACGACCCTTAATGGCTTTAGGGCACCTCTCGTAATCTCGGTTTTACCGTTGACTGCAACAATCACCAAATGCCTTTCACATAATTGAACAAGCAAACGTCCTAAGTATAAGCGACATGCACTTGACTCTCGTCAGCAAAACTGATGCAAACATGCACCATTTGATACCTACATAAAGTTTTTCATAATGCACGGGCTTTCACCATAACTAATACTTGTATGAACTCTCATCGTAACTAACACAACTGAAACCAACCCAATTCACTCAACTTCCTACAGGCCAGTCTGACCACCAACCAACAATCGGTCAAACAGCTAGAAACCGACTTAAAAACCTCCCGGTAACTGGGAACAAGTTTGATCGTGACACCCATGTTAGTCAAACCGCCCAACAACTTTCGGTCGGACCATCGTCACATGGCCGATCGCACTGCTCTCAAAAACTCATAACAACGCAACGAGCACCTCTCTAGAATAAACGAAGCGCCAACTAGAAATCGTTCGCATCATATTTCTGGTTGGACTATCACGCACAGCGGTCAGAGTATCTCTGTAGGCTGATCAGACCGCTATCAACCTGACAGAAAAAACCAGAGAGTAAAAGACATAAATCAAACTCAAACTTTAATAACAAAGTATAAGTAAAATCAAATAATAATCATATAACATAGAGGGATGTCTATATGGTCTCACACAATCTGCACTCTTAGAAATGATACGTCTACGCCACGTATGCTCCTCTTACAATTGTACGAAGCCTACCAGACAGAAAATGTCTTCAGCTCGTGAGCAGAGACGCAATTCATTTGCGTGTAGCAGGAGAAGAGCATCCCGTCAAAATCCCATCAGCAAATTTAACCTGGGCAAGCAGCCACTCGAAGCTACCGAAGACCAGATGGTATACCTCTGAAGTACTAGTAACCAGCAAGGTAGATATGATGGTCAATTGATCATCTCTGTAGTCTGTACAAGATACAAAGTTCCATTTTCCTTCGATCTGTTTCCTCGCACTAACAAAAAAATTCCACCTAAGTAACTCAGATGACCAACCCTTCTGGTGTGCAGCGAATAGCAACATTTCTGCCTGAGTTGATGATGTAGAGACAACAGATGGAAGAGGTCAAGAAGCTGAGATCACCTATTTTAGGTTGACCTCATCCATCTGACCATCATGCGCCCCTTCTTTCAGATTATTCTCTCCATTTGTTGCTACTGACCAGGAGAAGCTGCGGCCAGATATCTAAGATGTGCCATCATTTGAGCAGCTAGTACATCCTTGACATGCCAGAGGGAACGACACCAACCTTTCTGTGAGTACCGGTGCCTGTGGATGATGCGGCAGCAACAATGCCATTTAGAGATCTTGTGTATAGGTTGGTCTCTGCTGCTAATCTATCGAACGGGTCACTCTTTGACGCTGATGAAAGTTGGAATTGAGGTGCTTTCATGTCCAGAGCAACATCAGGCGTGACTTTGGTGTTTGCACAAGCAAAGGACTGCGAATGCAGTGTATAGCCCCCCATGGCCTGTGATGGCATTTGATGATTACCATATGCTTGTTGGATCTGTTGATGGGGAGGATACCCTGAATTCATCATTGACCTGCATGTACCATAAGGATGATCGATGCTTCCATTTTCATAAGGTAATACTGAACCAGCAACTCTTCCTAGTCCCACTGGCAAATAAGAAATTGTCTTAGAAATGGGCCATTATCTTCAAACAATATCAACAAAACATGTATAATAAATGAACGCAAATGCACCTGCTTGTGCCCCTTGTGGAGCCTGAAAAGCACTGGGAACATTCCCAGAAAATCTTGCCATCTCCCAAGGATTTTTAGAAGACTCACCGGAGACAGGTCTACCCCTCGATGAGGCCACAAGAGGTTGTTCCTTGGCAGGAATTGGACTGGAGTGAACAATAGTTGACCTGCAAAAATGAATCTGCAGATTAGCAAGACAGACAAGCCTTCCCTAAATTGAATCATGATGACAGAAAGCCAGAAGAACATACAAGTGCAGCAACTGGGTAACAGCTACCAACATTCTGAATGCATACCAATCAACTCTCGATTTGGTTTCAGAATAGAACCCTGACTAGCAACTGGCGATGAAGCATTGGACAGCAAGTTGACCTGAGAATTCGACAACCTACGTATCAATTATGTGCACCCTAACTCTATTGATGCAACCGCATATTCCTAGAAGAGAAATTTTACGGTACCTTGCACTCCTTTAAGTATCAAGGAGTATAAACTAAATCCAGCCATCGATGTACAAGGGGTATTATGGACATTTTCTTTTAACCATATGTTGAGTAATTGGACTTCTTTTTTAGTTTTAACCTAAATCATCCCTAACCTAACAGAAATCTTCACGTCATTGGATTGGAAATAATGGGAAACCCACATTAATTGGTGGGTGAAGTAAAGAGCTCTTCCTACAAACACGTCCAGTATTGTCCTGGGTCCAAAACCACAACAACTTAATACTCCAGGATGATTCTTTCAGCATTTGACACCTAGGCCGCAGGGAAGTACCTTAATATGGAGAAAAACTGGGATGCACTTCAAAGTGCACCTGAAGTGGTTTGCACCCATGCAGCTAATATGGAAGAAAAAACAGAATGAACACAGGACCAGAATATGATGCCATCTTACCTAGGAAGGGATGCATGTTTTCTCTCCATTGGAACTACAGGGCCACTACCACCGCTTTCTTCAAGATGAGAAAACAGCTTCTTAAATTGATCAACAGCACTGATAAACACAGCCACAAAATATGACGGTCGGTAGAGTTCATACAGTGAACAAAAGAGTAAAAACATGCATGCGCAAAAGCACCATACATGTGCAAACATAGAAAAGCTAAAACCTTGGGTAGAGAAAGGTTGTCCTCTCTGTGCCATTTACGTAGTTCCTCAGCAATTGCGGATGATATTCCAATATCTCCTGGAATATCAGCTCCCTTATATCTTCCTTTGACATTCTTCTGTGCTCAAACTCAAACTCCACTTTTCTGATTTGCTGACAGGATGGTTCTCTCTCAGCCTTGGAAAGGCCTTTAAAGTATGGATCAGTCAATGCCTACAAAACATAAGTATTGAAAGAAATGTCACAGCTTACTCCATGTAAGTACAACAACCTAAAGTTGCAAGCAACAGAGAAAAGAAACACAGACATCAGAATGATAAAAATAGCATTGAAAGATTACCTCTTCTGCAGTTGGACGGTCCTTTGGATCAAAGGATAATAGCCTTTCCAAGAGTTTTAGTGCCAAAGGATCTGCGTTGGGAAACTTCTGAGAAAATGGAACTGGATCTTTCTTTCTCATACTGCTCAAGTACCTTCTTGCTTTTTCATTCCGAACCTGGAAAGGAACAAAAGCAATAAAGTCAAACTTCCAAGTCATTGAAGCCGCTCACAAGATAAAGTACAAAAAAGTCCTCCCTTGATTGTAGCATCATACCCGAGAAATTGTATCCATCGATGGTGTTCCTAGAAGATCAGTCATTAAGTCTAATTGATGGACAACATTTTTGCCAGGAAACAAAGGCTTCCCAGTCAACACCTCAGCAAAGATGCACCCAATGCTCCAAATGTCAATAGCGGGTGTATACTGCATTTTTTGGGGAACAACAATCCAAAACAAATTAAGATTGAGCATATAACAAAAATACATGGAAATGATTTAACTCAAACATACAAGTAACAAGGAATTTCATCATGTATGTTAAGATCAAAATGCTTTTACTGTTCTCAATAGTGATATAATCTCACCTGATTGCTGTAAAAGTTGCTATTCAACTAGATCATTTATATTTGAGTAGAACGCCGAATGAATAAATACTAAGATTGAATACATGAATGAAAATAGATCACATAATAGAAAATGACATACAGAACAAGAGCGAACATACTAAATCTCTACCTAAAATGGACAAACAGTACCAATAAAACATACGTTCCAAATATTTACATAAATTATGTGTTTGACCGATATTTTTGGATAGAGCCACAATAAAAAAGCAAAAGATATGTTTATATAATCACAATTGATAGCTCATGATATGGCACAATCAACCATTTGCCTGCCACAACTCATATTGAATTATATTTCTGTCAGGACAACAATATGCATGAATTCATTGAATTGTAAAGCTCACCTTTGAGAAGAAAGATCCACAGAGCTCTGGAGCTCTATACCATCTTGTTGCGACATAATCCTGCAGAACATATGTTATATGTATTATATCCTTAAATCATTATACTTCAATCCAATCAGTCAAAAACTTAAAATTGGTTTGTACTAACATACCGTCCAAAAGACTGTTGTAGGGGTATCGTTGAATGCAACTCGTGCTAGTCCAAAATCACATATTTTCAACTTGCAGTTAGAATTTGCTAAAATATTCTTGGGCTTCAGGTCACGATGATAAACACTAGCTGCAGTTATATAAACTAAGTATCAGCACAAATGATCGTGATAAAATGTAAAAGTAGAATATGCAATGACAAATTGATAAGAATTCCATCGACCAATCAGATTGCAGTGTCTTTATTAGAGAGGCTACCATACAAATAAAAAATAAAATAATGAACAAAAAAATTTCATTCAAGTTCTTTTAACAAAAAATTGAATTAAATAATAGTGTTGTCTTTATCTTGACTGTTACAATATAAGTTGTTACACTCTAATATCTCTTCTTATGCGCAGCAGCCCTCGAATTGGATTAGAGTTTGTGAGATACGGTATAAACGTGAAAGTATCAAGAACAAAGTAGATGAATATCATAGAGTGAACCAAAATAAGGACGACAAAGCAACCACGATGAGAGAGAAAATATTTGCCGAAGCAGACCAAATTTTCTTTAAGCACAACCTCAGAAGAGTACAGGGAATTGTCGTTTTTTCACAACCCTCTTGAACTTTGTAGGACCCTCAGATCCTTACCATATACAAGAATCTAGTGATAAAGAATAACCTAACCTCTAATCCTCTCTTGCGCCCTCAGTTTTGGATGGGTTGGTTTGCTTGCTTCTTGGCTTGGGTTTTATATAGTCTCCCTAGTTCTCCAAAGAGAATAGGAAATCCTACTATGAAAGGAAGTAGGAATCATAATTCTATTAGTATTCATTCTAGCACACCTATCCAAATCCCAAAGGATTAGGACATGAGTTGCTTTCCTCAACAATCTTCACCTTGACTCTTATCCGCTGAAGTCACTGTGCTCCTCTAAGAACTTGCTCCCACCTTTGGGAGTGCCTCCCACCACAAGGGCTCACGCACATCACTACAATGTGCGTGTCAGCCTCCGGGCTTGGCCATCTGAACTCTCCACCTAAGAGCTCTTTTATTGTATAGTTTGGTTAACCACACCTCTTATTCCTACAACCCTTTATACCATAGATTTGTACCACCTACAATGTCCACCTACTCACTGGTACCGTGTGGTTGGTCCCACCAAGTCTTCCTTCTTCCAACAGCTCGCACATTCGCCTTTACGCCTACCAGATTTTGCAACCACCTTTGTAGTTTCGCACATAATTGTAGATGAGATCTGAGTACCTAATGCGGACAAAACGGTTTCCTTCTCCTGACTAGGATTTTTACCAGACATCCTGTCGGTTGCCCTTCTTTTAGGTTTACCCATCAACCGGTATACTCCATTGCTCCAGATAGATGTCATGATCACTTGCCCTTTGCAAGTAACTTGCATGACTCCACCTCGAAGTGATACCTCACAACCTTCGAGTTCAAGTGATCTTATAGATATTAAAGTCTTCTTTAAGTCGGGAACATACTGAACTCCATCAACGTGCAATGTGCACCATCATATATCTTCAATGTAATTGTTCCCACCTCAATGATTGCATACTCCTTGAAATCTGATAATTTAATAGTTCCATATAGATCCTTCGTTAAATATCTCCCTCATCGAACATATGTGAAAGTAAAAACCTGAATCTAATTTTTATCCAAGAGAAGAATTTAATTAACTGACAACTAGTGCATCCAAATCATCCTTTATTATCACCCTAAGCATGCATCCTCCATTTTCTTCAAACTTGGACAGTCTTTTATCATGTGACCTTCCCCGTCACATAAATAGCATACACGCGTGCCCTTTCTCTTGCCCTTCTTCTCGTGACTTTTACTTTTTCCTGCAACACCTACGATGGCCAATGCTTGATCACCAGATGATGAAGATTCCGATAGCTTCTTCAAGGACTACTGTTGTGGGGGTGGTCCAGCCCCCTATAACTGGGCCTTGGAATGGGTCCAATATATAATAGGTCCAATAGTATAGATGAATATACCAATATACCCTCATCTTTTGTAATTATCAATGGGTGGAATGGAAATTTCCCATTCTACCCCATTCATGTATATAAACCCTTAAGAAAGGTATGAGAAAGCCAAATCAACTCATTTACATACAAGCTCTCTCTCCTCCCCATGATTAGCTCTCTTTTTAACTCTTACCTCCTCCCATGGAGAAGGGTACTATGTACCCCCTGCTGTGCTGATACTACAACAACTACGCCTCCAATAGATATACAATTACCTCATTGAAATTGAGAGTGCTTTTTCTAATGAGAATATTCATTATCAGTTACTCCTATGATGGCGGTAGATGATGCCAGTATGATGACCTTGTTGTTCCCTTAATTTTTTTTATTCACACTAGTCAATTGTATGATAAGCTTATTAAAGACATTGAGATAGTCTACAAATCGTGTGTCTTTCTCCATGCGCAACCTATACAGTTGCTGCTTCAACACTCACCTATTTGTCAGCGACTTCGTCATATACAATTCTTCTAAGTCCGTCCATTATTTCTTCGGTGAATTCTCCTTGATCACCGAGTATTTTACCTCATCGGAGAGATATAGACAGATTGTATTTAACAGCCTTCCGCTCCATCACCTTCCAATCTTCTTTGGACGTATTTTCCGGTTTGTCCCCTTAAGAACATCGATTAGCTCCTGCTGGGTAAGGGCATCTTTCACCACGTATTTCTACAAGCTAAAATTTCCTCCGCTGTTAAATTTCTCTACTTGATTCCACATCGTCAACATTGATTCTTATCTTGTGCCACCTAACATTTTGCCAACCTTCTCACAAATCAGAATAATCTAGACTTGGCTCTAAAACCACTAGTTACACTCTAATACCCCTTCTTATGCGTAGCAGCCCTTAGATCGGATCATAGTTTGTGAGATACAGCATAAGCATGAACGGTATTAAGAACGAAGTAGATGAATATCATAGAGAGAACCAAAATAACGACGATGAAGTAAGCACGATAAGAGAGAAAAGATTGGTGAAGCCGACAAATTCTTTAAGTACAACCTCAAAAGAGTATAAGATATTGTCGCTCTCTTATAACCCTCTCGAATCTTTTAGGACCCTTGGATCCTCGCCCTATACAAGAATCTAATGTTAAAGATTAACCTAACCTCTAATCCTCTCGTGCGCCCTTAACTTTGGATAAGTTGGCTTGCTTGTGTCTTGGCTTAGGTTCTCCATAGCCACCCCTTGGGTTTATATAGGGGGCATTTGTATTGGTTTTTGCTGATGACTTTTGGCTGTGATTTATAGTTGAAAATAAATAGTAATTACTGAAAGAAGTGGTTTTTAGAAGGAGAGGACGAGCGGTGGCAAAATTGAGGAAGAGATGCGTGCACGTGACGGAAGCGAGAGGAGTGGGGTGTGTAATGCACCTGTGACCCCCTGCATTATCCCCGGAGTGAGACGGTAGCGAGAGGAGTAGAGAAGCCGCTTCGAGAAGTCAGGTGTTCGTATTGACTTTGGACCTTTCTAAGCAAAAGCCAATATAAACAAGGCCATAGTCCCCTAGTTCTCCTCTAAAGAGAATAGGAAATCCTATTCTGAAAGGAAGTAGGAATTCTAATCCTATTAATATTCATTCTAGGAATTCATATAGCACACCTCTCCAAGTCCAGTCCTAAAGGATTAGGATATGAGCCACTTTCCTCAACATAAGCATAATTTACTTTCATCATGACTTTGGAATGATCTATGCATCAAAAGGAAACTACTCTGAGAGAATTCACCGAATGCAGACTGATATATAAACGGATGTTATGTGGTCATATTGAAAAACTTGCAGAGAATCAGTGATAGATATCATAGTACAAAGAAACGAACAAGTTTAATAGATGCAATATGTAAAAAACATCCACAGAAATCATATGCAACTGTAGTTGGTTGAGAGATGATGATATCCAGAATTTTTATATCAAGGACAAAATCACGTTGCTAACTTGGTTTGTAGCTATATTATGGTTAATTATCTGCTCTGCATTTGAAGCAAACTACATTTTGGTAATTACAAATATCAAGTAAGAATTTGCTGACTAATTCTCAGTGCAGATTGCCTAGCTCTGGTCATTGAGGCAACCATAACTGACCCGTCATTTGACGTTCTTATATCAGAGCACAACCCCCTGGGGGAGTGATTGAAGGGCAAGGTGACTGCCCTCAATGCAATAATGCAAGCGTAATGCCATATTAAACCAATCACAGAATGAACATCAATGTAAAAAAAAAAAGATAAAAGGGCATCTGACCTACTACACAGACTACAACGCACACCATATTCAGGGGAAAAAATTGTTTTGCAAGCAATGGTAGACATGAAGGTAATGGTTTCCTACCAGTATGAATGTATTTGAGGGCCCGGAGTAATTGATAGAGGAAGAACTGGTAATGCCCTTTTGTCAAGTCGTCGTTAGCCTTTATAACTTGGTGGAGGTCAGACTCCATAAGCTCGAAAACAACATAAATATCTTTGAAGTCCCTTCTCGAGGGGGGTAACATAATGTGCTTGATCTCAACAATGTCAGGGTGCCTTAGGAGCCTCAGAAGCTTGATCTCACGGAGAATTCGAGCGGCATCAGAGACATGCTCAAAAATATTGTGTATCTTCTTGATAGCCACTTTCTGTCTAGTGTGCAAATCAATGGCAGAGCACACAACCCCATAGCTTCCCTTGCCAATGACTTCTTGGATCCTGTACCGGTTTGCATCACCATACTCGGTGAAAAACTCCGCCTCCGCAGAACCCTGAAAAACGAATTGCGCACGCTGAATCAGCAAACTGTCAAAAACCAACTGTCAAACAGATCATCACTGAAGAGAGCATCAAACGGTTAATCTGGGGAACTGAGATGCCACCATGATTGGTGGGGCTGGGAAATCATTGCAGATCGGCAGAGGTTTCGAATGGACACAATGCAACAGAACCGGCCATTGGGAAGCTACCATCAGCATTAAATCATGGACGCAAAAAGAAAGCAAGAAAAAGAAATCGGCTTGCTCGTGCGCACCGACAGGGCGAAGCAACAGCTTGCGGTTTTGTTTAATTTGGCGCGGGAGTGCCTAGCCATCGTTAGATATTATTTTTTTCCAAACAATCATCTAAAGGGATTTTTTTTTGAAGGAGATAGAAATTCGTGTCCCATTTGGCACACAAGGCATCTCGAAGCGGCACGAAAATGGTCAACTTTTGCATATGAAGTATGAGCTGTTTGTAACTCACATTCAGCGCACACGGCATTTGACCATTTTTTTTTCCCAGCAGAAATAGCCAGATCACACATTTTGGCTGTAGGGAGGATGCGAATGCTAAAATCTCATTAAAACTTGTAGAAAATCTGTAATTTATTTTTGAAAAATAGCAGCGATAAATCAAACAGAAGAGAGGCGGCCCAAAAAACTGGCCTATTTGCAATCTAGAACTGAAATCAACAGCAAACTGCTACACTTGAACACCACAAGACAACCCAAAAAATTAGAACAACTGAAGAACACAAAAGCATCGAAGAATACTGACACAATTTCTAGTATTCTATACTCCACTCAAAACACAACAGCAATAAGCACCCATCGACGCCCAGAGCCACAGAAAACACGAGAGGAAGCAGAGATCGCTGGAGCCCAACCCACCTTCTTCCGCTGCTCCTGCTGCATTGCGCTCCCGGTCGGATCTCCCACCAAACCACTCCAAAAACCGCCCCTCTCCCACCCGCAGCCCTCAAACCGGCCTCGCAATCACCAAACCTACGCGCAACCACGCGGCATTCGCTCCCCCACGCCCCAAATCCACACGCCGCGCGAGTCGAACCGCGCCGAAGCCGGTGGCAAGCGACCCTAACGCCGGGGAACCGCCGCGCGCGGCGAGGGTTAGGTCAGGGTCGTAACCTCTCCCTCCTCTTCCCGATCTCGCCGAGTTCGCGTCGAGCGCTCGCGAAGCGAAGCGGAGGAGGGGAAAGGCCGAAGGGAAGGTGGATATCTTTCTCGCTCGCTCGTCGTGGCTTCCTGCCGACTTGCCGATGCGTTTTTATGCGTTTTCCGGGCCACATGGCATGGGCAGCGGGTGGTGGTGCGGCGGGTGGGTTACTTGTTGGATGACATTGCGCCGTCCGATCCGCATCTTTAACGGTGATCACCGGCCATCTGTCCACCTACCTATATGTGGGAAAGTTAGATAGTAATGGCCGGATTTTTTTGGATTTATGAGGTCATGCTATAGTTACTATATTTTAAATAATATATCTTTTTTAAATAAGATTTATAAGTTAATTATAGTAGATATTATATCGAATTCAATTATATTGATTAAAATCATACTTGAGTCTCTCTGTGTACTTTCTCATGCAAACAATCAGAATTTAAAAATTTAAATCAAAATCTATAAAATCACAGTCCAAAAGAATCCATCATAACCTGGACAGAATTTGTAAAGTAAGTTTTTAACCTTACTTGCGCAAATTGTAGGTCTCGTTTGCAAAGGGGTAAATTTTTTCTATTTCTACGAGAATTGATATACGAAATTCTTACGTCTCAAACAGGACAATCACCCTAGCAGCCTTGGTGATCCTGCTGGTCCTAAGCTTCATAGACCAGTAATATTGGTTCTTTTGATTTCAAAAAGGAAAAAAAAACATTGGTTCTTTTCTTTTATTGGGTTATGGTGGAACTACGCTTGTTAATAATCTTGGTTCCTTTGGTTTCTAAAAGAAAAAAATATTGGCTCTTTTCTTTTATTGGGTTATGGTGGAACTACGCTTGTTAATAGTAGCATTAGTTTCTATTGATTGGGTTGTATTCAATTGGTTCTATGACATTTGCATTTGCGATCGATGTAGGTTGGGGTTGGTCTTGTGTGGCTTTTAGCACGAGTACTGGGGTTTAGGTGGCGGGCATTTGTGAAGAATTGAAATGCCAACAAACTATATAGCTTGCCTTCAAGTCACAATTTGATTTTGCTATCAGACTGTAACCTTTTGTAATGTACAAGAAAATGTTCTTCCGAACACAGAGGAGAAAGATCTACCAAAACCTAACCTTCTAGTAGCAAGTCTGTCTTCTAATAAAAAATGTACAATAATGTGGCAGCTCTGCATCACATGGTAGCAGAACAGCAGATGCATCCATTAGCTACCCCATGCAAGTATTTTTCAGTACAGTGCTTGTCGAAATTAAACAGGTAAAAACGCGCTTGCATTGCACAGCAGTATTACGAACGTGAAATATGGAAGCATTTGCATCTCTACTTGACCATGTCCATCTTGTTATTAATATGGCATTTAGATTCCCCAATTGACTAGGCTCATCACAAGTCCTACCAGTACCATGGCTGCACTTATTAGTGAATAATTATTAACATTAAGCAACATGGACGGAGTCACAATGGAATAACAGGAGTAGCTCGTAATTCTGGCGACTACAGATTTGCAGGGCCAAGGAGAACATCGCAGAGGAACTGTCAGTCGCTGTAAAGAGAGGACGACGGTAACCATCAGTTGGACGTCTGCACATAGAAAAGAATCTGTTGCCACCGACAATAACCTGTGTGATGTCTGGCACAAGCAAGACGTCTGTCTATTCATTTCTGTTCGGTTGAATATATGCGAGCGCGCAACATCCTTCTTCCCACACGGACGGCCACAATGCTCAGCTCGGGAGGGCACATGTCTCGGAGCGTGCGAGCCTCCCCCCGCCCCACCCCCCTTCTACCTTGGTACGTCTGTCGCCGCCGGATCTGCCCATCTCTAGGCCGAATCTAGCCGCCTCTAGGCCGAATCTAGCCGCCTCTAGGCCGGATACGCGATCCCTCCTCTGGCCTTTGTGCATCGCCGACTCCTGCGCCACCGTCGCCGCCCCCTGCGAGCGCGCATTCTCTTCTTCTCCGCGCGCGAGCGGCCACGGCGCATGTCTCGGGTGGGCGCAGGCGGTGGCGGGCTCCTCAGTCGGGGACAGGGCCAACGCACCAAGGCTAGCGGGGCGATGGCGGCCTTCGCACTTGGGCGGTTGTGGGCCCTCACCGCCGCCGCCCACTAGGTCGTGTTCGTCGTCTTCACGTCCCTCGTCGGCGCCGCGCTTGTGGAGATCGCTCTAACTCATCTCCTCGCGGCGTCCGTCTACTCAGCGTAGAATAGAGGGGTTGTGTTCTATCGGAATGCCACGCTTCTGGTTGTCTTTTGTTTGATTGGCTCGGGCAGCCGCTGCCTCCGGCTTGGATGCAGAGACCGCTCGTCGGGCGGCCGCTGGCTCGAGCGCTGGAGTTTCGCTGGATTTAGCTGCATGATTTTCGTTGTAGGGACCGGGGTTGCAGCTATAGGGAGTAAAAATCTCAAATTCGGTTCTTATCGGATTGGGTGACGGCGACGTCTTCGGTGCCATTCCCTCCTTGGAGGCGTCGCCTTAGACCACCCGACCCCACCCTCCTCATCTTTACGCGTGTTCCTTGTAGCTGGTGTTAGTCCATCGGTGGTGGAAGCCCGCTCGTCGTCAGGGTGTGTTAGCCATAGACGTCTGTCCTATCAGGCTGGTTGGAGTCGTGTTCCTTGTAACTGGTCTTTCTTTGGGGCTTTGCTTTGTTTTATTTTGGCCTCTCGGCCTCCGTTGTATTACTTCTCTTCTTAATGAATGAAATGCAATTCTTCTACGTTTTCGAGAAAAAAATCTATCCCAACCTCTACTTAGTGGTGCCTAATTCATTCCTAGCATCCCAGGAGGAATAATAGGATTATGAGGAGTGATTCACAGTAGAGAGACACAAACATACCCATACATACATATCTCAGCAATCCAGAATGCATGTACTGTTAATTCATAGTCATACTCCAATGGTACATGAAATTGCATAATTCCTTTCACCACTGAAAAAGAAACTACTACTACATCAAGTATCAAAGGTTGAAACTTTCACATGTACAGTATGCTTTTTTATTTACCTTGCAGTTACATGAGATGCAAAATAGAATGCTATTATACATGTATGCACCAGGTGTTGGATAAGCAGCAAGGTTGTTGCTTGTGATGTTTACTGCATCAATCATCTCACAAAAATCGACATGATACTATACTAGCAAGATGGATTTCTATGGGAGCTACTCTAAACTCACATGCAGGCGTGTATCTGATCTTTAGAGAAATCAAGGACTCTCCATCTAGTCAATCCTTTCAAGATTATATTTCACCATGTTCTCAAGGGTACTTCTGAACTGGCTCCTAGGAAGGCACTGCAAATTTTGGAGAGCTAAGTCACCTTTCTCCTTTGCAAGCTCTTGAGCACTTCCTATTCCACCACTTCTATGAATTAACTCAATTGCAGTAGTCAAGGAATCAGTTTCACTGAACTCAGAATCGATTATGGGGGTGATCGTTTCGGCTTCTAAAAGCTTCAGCTTCTAGCTTCAGCTTTTTTTTCACTATTCACTACACTATCCACTAACTCAGCTTTCTGTGTTTTTCACCACTCTGATGATTTTTTGGTTAAAGCCAAAAGCCATCGCTATTCCGATCACCCCCTATGTCCCTTAGCTTTGGTTCATCTTGCAAAGCAAAAATGACTGGAGCTGTCAGATTTCCCTTTGCCAAGTCACTTCCTGCTGGTTTGCCAAGTTGCTCAGCTGATTGGGTGAAGTCAAGAATATCATCAACTACCTGGAACGAGAGCCCGAGATTCCTGCCGTATTCATACATTTGTTCACATATAATGGTGCTGACCCCACTAAATACGGCAGCAGACCTTTGTGCTCGCTGCGAGCAGAGAAGCAGTTTTATAATAGCTCTTGAACAGATAATCATCTAGGGTGACGTCACAGTAAAAAAGAGCTGATGCTTGTTTTATCTCACCACTAGCAAAGTCCTTGATCACCTGTTAGCACACCATTTTTTAATAAACAAATAATGTATAGTTTTAAAGAAGAGAAGGAAGTTTGCTCAAGTCCTTCATTACCTGGCTGATGAACTTTATAACTTCAATGTTTTCTAAGTTCGCAAGAAACCAAGAAGATTGTGCAAACATAAAATCACCAGCAAGTATGGCCACCCATGTTCCATATAGCTGATGAATAGTTTCTTTCCCTGCAAACAATCAGATCTTGTTTAGAATAACTTTGTCAATTTCTCGATCCCCTCATTGAACCGTTCCATTATGATGAATATAAATGAATGCAAAATGAAAACAAACATGAAGCTTCTCAATTCCCATGTTAAGGAAAAATGCAATAGCTATATATCTGTCAATTTACAGTCATGATATATGCCCTAGAAAGAATGTGAAAAGGAAAAGAGTAACAAAAGGTAAGATATGTCTCCAAAGTAGAGGGGCCAAAACAATGTTGAAGATAGAGAATGGTTTTGCCACATGTACATGGACATCTATACACTATGGTAACCATCAAATGTGCCTTGAGATATATGCAAATTTTCAAAATTCAAACCACAACCTCATCTTCCAATCATTGTAATGTTTTTGCACAAATCTTGGAGCATGGATGTGTTATGAATAGCGCTTGTACTTATCATAAGGTCAATGGGCTAATATATATATACACGTACAAGTATGTCATATATGCAGGAAACCCCTTATACAATATGGTAATTACACATATATATGAGATATATCTAACACCCCTCTCAAACTTATGAGGGATCAACAACATGAAGTTTGAAGAGGTAGGAACTATGCTGAGCTCTGGTCTGTACCTTTTATAAAAAAGTCTGTTAACTGAAACTCAGAAGACACATACTGAAAAGTAACAATCTGATTCTATATCTGTGTCCGCATGTATAAAGCATCAACACCAATATGCTTTGTAAGCTCATGTTTCATCGAATCTTTAGCAATGCTAATAACACATGTACTGTCAGACAAAAGAGGAGTCGGTGCAGAAACAGAAATACCAAAATCCTTAAGTAACCACCGTAGCCAAGTAACCTCCGCAGTCAACAACGTCATTGCTCGCAATTCAGTCTCAGCACTCGAACGAGAATCTGTTGTCTGCTTTTTAGTCTTTCAAGCAATGAAAGATCCACCCAGTTGAACGAGAAGTGGTGAGGTGAGCTGTCCAACCAAATTATGGGTTGGCTTTTAACAACCCAGTTGTTTTACGGGCCCATTTATTCCAGAGAGCTAGCACATAGATCTCGGAGTAATTCGAATGCCTAGAAAATCGACTGAAACTTAGGGAATTCTCAGCAATAGATAACTAGCGATCCTGAAATAAAAACACTTTTATATCTTCACAGAAAAAGCCAAAGGAAAAAGAAAAAAATAGCATCAAGAACTCATAATATTAGTGGGGGCAACGGAGGAAGGGGGGTGAGGAAGAACTCTCAGCTAGGGTGCTTTGAGATTGGTGATACTTACGTAGCAAAATTTAAGACCAGGCCTTCAACCGTGGAGCTTTAGGCCACGTCGGGCGTCGGCCCGTCCCGGACAATCTTTCCCTATACTTCGCCGTTTCCGTCCGGTTTTTCATGGTGTTCCCCATCAAGTGGAGCGAGCCACCCAGGCCATGGCTCGTTACTTGCTCCTCCGCCGCTGCCTCTCAGCCGCAGCGCCGCTCCCCGCGCGGCACGTCCACTGGGCATTTGACACGAGCGCGCACGGCGCCCGTATCCGGGAGCTCGCCCGCCTCGGCCGCTTGCGGGAGGCCAGGGAGGTGTTCGACGCGATGCCACACCGCGACATCATCACCTGGAACTCCATGATTTATGGCTACTGCAGGAGTGGAATGCTCGACGCTGCGAGAACCCTCGTCGATGCTATCTCCGGCGGGAACATGCGCACGGGCACCATCCTGTTATCAGGCTACGCCCGCGTCGGACGCGTGCTTGACGCTCGCAGGGTGTTTGATGAAATGCCCGTGCGGAACACTGTGGCGTGGAACGCCATGGTTAGCTGCTATGTTCAGAATGGGGACATCACCATGGCCCGCAGGCTATTCGATGAAATGCCGAGCAAGGATGTCACATCATGGAACTCAATGCTTACTGGGTATTGCCATAGTCGACAGATGGTGGATGCAACGAATCTGTTTGAACAAATGCCGCAGCATGACTTGGTAACTTGGACCGTGATGATTTCTGGGTACGTTCGAATTGAGCAGCACAACAAGGCTTGGGACATCTTCCGCATGATGCACCGTGAAGGGGTGTCACCAGACCAGTCAAACTTTGTTTCCGTGCTTTCAGCTATGATGGGTCTTGGGAATCTTGGCATTCTAGAGGGCCTTCGTGTTCTTGCCCTTAAGACAGGCTTTGAAAGGGATGTGGTCGTCGGCACATCGATACTAAATGTGTATACTAGGGATGCAAGTGCGCTTGACATTGCAATAAAATTCTTTGAGGGTATGACAGAGAGGAATGAGTACACATGGTCAACCATGATCACTGCACTATCTCATGGTGGCCGAATCAATGCTGCTATTGCTGTCTATGAAATGGACCCTGTAAAGTCCATTCCATGTCAGACTGCACTGCTCACAGGTCTAGCTCGATGTGGCAGGATTCATGATGCAAGGATTTTATTTGAGCAGATTCCTGATCCTAATGTTGTGTCCTGGAACGCCATGATTACTGGGTACATGCAGAATGGAATGGTTGATGAGGCAAAGGAGCTGTTTGATAGGATGCCTTTTAGGAACACAATATCTTGGGCTGGGATGATAGCGGGATATGCACAGAATGGGAGGAATGAAGAAGCTTTGGGTTTGCTCCAAGCTCTCCATAGGAACGGGATGCTACCTAGTCTGTCCAGTTTGACTAGTAGCTTCTTTGCTTGTTCAAGTATTGGAGCTCTTGAGACAGGAAGGCAAGTGCATTCACTTGCAGTAAAGGCCGGCTGTCAGTTCAATAGCTATGTATGTAATGCACTCATTACCATGTATGCCAAGTGCAGAAACATGGAGTATGCAAGACAAGTCTTTAATCAAATGAGAGTTAAAGACACTGTGTCATGGAACTCTTTTATTGCTGCACTTGTACAGAATAATCTGTTGGAGGATGCAAGACATACATTTGACAATATGCTCGGTCGGGATGTTGTCTCTTGGACTACGATAATATCTGCATATGCGCAGGCTGAGCACGGCAATGAGGCAGTGGAGATTTTCAAAACAATGTTGCGAGAGCATGAGTTACCAAATTCACCAATATTAACTATGCTTCTCAGTGTTTGTGGAAGTCTTGGTGCTTCTAAGCTTGGGCAGCAAATCCACACCGTAGCTATTAAACTTAGAATGCATTCAGAACTTATAGTTGCTAATGCTCTTATGTCAATGTATTTCAAGTGTGGCCGTGCAGAGTCTCATAAAATTTTTGATTTAATGGAGGAACGAGACATTTTTACATGGAATATCATCATTACAGGCTATGCGCAACATGGCCTTGGAAGAGAAGCCATCAAGATGTATGAACATATGGAATCTGCAGGGGTGTTGCCAAATGAGGTCACTTTTGTCGGGCTTTTAAATGCATGCAGCCATGCTGGTTTGGTAGATGAAGGCTGGCAATTTTTCAAGTCAATGAGCAGGGATTACAAACTAACTCCTCTGCTGGAACACTATGCTTGCATGGTGGACCTACTTGGGCGAACTGGTGATGTGCCAGGAGCTGAACAATTTATCTATGATATGCCTATTGAGCCAGATAGGGTGATCTGGAGTGCTCTTCTTGGGGCATGCAAAATTCACAAGAATGCAGAAATTGGTACAAGGGCCGCCAAGAAACTCTTCACCATTGATCCATCGAATGCTGGCAACTATGTCATGTTGTCAAATATATATTCCTCCCTAGGGATGTGGGGTGAAGTTGCAAAGGTACGGAAAATTATGAAACAACAAGGTGTGGCAAAGGAGCCTGGCTGTAGCTGGATGCAGATAAAGAACAAAATGCACTCATTTGTCACTGGAGATAAACAGCATGATCAAATCAAAGAGATAGATGCTACCCTCCAGGAATTGTACACTTTGTTAAAGGCTACAGGTTATGTACCTGACACTGAATTTGTTCTCCATGACATTGATGAAGAGCAGAAGGAGAGTTCCCTTTTGTACCACAGTGAGAAGCTTGCTGTTGCTTATGGCCTTCTTGTTACACCTAAGGGCATGCCTTTACAGATAATGAAAAACCTTAGAATATGTGGTGACTGTCACACTTTCATCAAGTTTGTATCCCATGTCACTGAGAGAGAAATTGACATTAGGGATGGAAATCGATTTCACCATTTTAGGAATGGAAGTTGTTCATGTGGTGACTTTTGGTGATACATTTTATGGACTTCAGTTGAACTACTAACTTTTGGTGATACAGTCTTTTGACTTCAGATGAGATATTGGCATATTGCCATTTCAGAAGTTTTTGTTGAGTTGTAGAACACAAAGCAGACAACAGTATATTGACTAACTACATTACTATACTGTGGGGACTCTTGATGTTGAGATGAAATTTTGCTTTACCTTTTTTATTTGAAAGGGTAGGAGCAAAGTTCCTGCTTGTAACACTCATGTTTTTTATGTTTGAGATAAAAAATTGTTTTATTTATTTATTTATTTATTGGGCAGGAAAGTGTTCAGACCAGATTTCTTGCCTTACAGCCAGGATTCTACAACTCCAGGTTTGTTCATTTATCCTTTTCCCCTCTTTGTGGTTGCCTCCTTTTCATCTCTAACCTATTGCCTGCATAATTGTGTCAGCATTATTCGGTTGGGCTGTACTTAATGTGTGCCACATTAGCTGATTCTTTCTTAGTCTGCTGGTTCAGTAAGGAAACCAAAGTTACCTCTCCAGTGAAACTAATCCATTTTATTTCTCAAACTTCTGATTTTTATATCATCTTACTATGCTTGTGCAAACCAATGGGCATGTAATAAGTGCTCTTATAAGAGCTCAGTTTTTTAAGTATTTCCTGATCGTGATTTTTTTTCCATGTAAATCTTTCCGTTCCCATCCTACAAACGTTGCAAACCGGGTTATGACAGACCAGAGTTGCACAGGATTCCCAAATGGCAGCGCCATCATTCTTGCACTGATGATTATAGGAGAAAAGGTCATCATATAAATCACAGTTTTTCATGCTTGAATCGCATTCTTTTGTCAGGGTCAAATCTTTTATTTCCGTTGTTATTTAAACATGCAAAGGTTTTATGCATATATGAATGCCAAAAGCTAGGTTTTTATGAAATCACTGCGTTTGATTTTTTTATGATAACAGAAGTTCAGAACTATATATTGTTAGTTGTTCTTGGAGTGCTGTCATAAACATCTCATGTAATTATGCTGTTCCAGGTTTTAGAGACGTAATACATTGTTATACTGCTATTGTCCAAGAATATGATTGCTGGTATGGGAACCCTCATATTGTTTGTGAAGTCCCTGAAGACAAGCTGCCAACATTGAATCTCTTTCGCTGTTTACACCAAAACAGAGTTGCAGGTTAGAGTTTGGGATATCTATGATAACAAAATTATGCTGTTGTTTTATCTGATCATTTCTTTTGCATGCTTAGTCTTTTCCAAGGTTGCAAAAATCGGTCGTAGGCGGCGCCGCCGCCGCCTAGGCGTTCGGCGGAGCGCCACCGCCCCGATTTCATCTAAGGTGGCGGTCTAGGCGGGAGGACCAGCTAGGCGGTCAAAGCCGGTCCTAGGCGGAGCTCGGTGGCGCTCGGCGAGGCGGTGTGAGGCGGGCGCCGAGGTGGGAGATAAGAAGACTGGAGGTGATTCGGCGCCCGACACCCCCCACCACATTCTGGATTCGTCGCGACACGCTAGGGTTCGGTCTCCCCCGCCGCCGATTCGACCTCGCCGCCGCTGAATCGAGCTTACTTCGCCATCTCCGCCACTGAATCTACGCCGCCGAGTCGAGGTACGCCGCTGCCCTCCCCTCTCTTCTCCTAGGCCGCCGCCCTCCTGCACCGTCGCCTTCCCCTCTCTTCTCCCGCGCCACCACCGTCCCCCTCTCTTCTCCCTCGCCGCCGTCCTCTTGCGCTGCCGCCTTCCCCTCTCACCTCTTCCCTGCTACCTCCCTCCCTCCTCAACTCCGGCCACCCTGCTGGAGATCTCGGCGTGCATTACCTCAATGGCAGTAGGGCTTGAAGCAACGCGGAGGGCCTCGGTGAGTTCGGCGGCGGCGGAGCTCGAAGCTCGGTGTGGATGACCTCGACAAGCTCGGTGGCGTGGCTTGAAGCTCGGTGTGACACAGACAACCTCGACGACAGCAGGGCACAAAGCTGCGCGGCACGACACTGACGACCTCAGCGGCGGTGGTGCTCAAAATCGTGGTGGCGACCAGGCGACGAATGGATTTGACGATTTGCTCAGGAGGGGTGAAGAGGGGAGGAGGAAGGCTGAAGAAATGAGATGAGGACGGCTGATGGCTAGAAAAACTGGAGAAGTGAAGAACTCTTGGCTGGCTTGAGGAGTTGGTGAAGAGGGGATTTTGGCTATGATAGCATCCTCTCAAGCAGTAAATTTATGAATGACATGTTGCATGGTGCTAATTACATATCCTCTCAAGCCAATTCTGAAGAGGATATCAACGAGGGGAGGAAGACATTGAGTTCGAGTACGATCAAGATGAAGTGGTGGTTACCAAGAATTATGTGGAGGAGGACGAAGACATTAACTCATGATTGATGGATTTTTTCATCTTATCAATTCATCATAAACTCTATTAGTATTTTGCTTGCTTCTAAGAGTCTAAGACTATGTCTATGTCTATTAGTTATTGAGTCTGTGTGGTTCTATGCCTTATTGTGTGAGAGTGAGAGTGTGAAGTTGGCACTATCATGTTATGATATTTTCTATATTAAGTCTTTGATATGTGTGGCTGCATACATATATATGTTTCATACTTTCATTCATTTATCAATCATTCATATATTCTTTCTCACACAATAGCAAAATAACTCATCATTGATTAAATATACAGGTTTATATGATTATTTGACTACATACATGTTTACATCAAGCTTTTGAAGGGGAGATAATATACATGACTACATCAAATTGCCTATGTCTTGCTTCTTTAGGTAATTATTCTTCTATCTTGCTCAATTTGATGTCTAATGCTTGCTCAATTCATCATATTATTCTTATTCTGGGCTTATCTGCACCGTAGCTAAGCCGGCCGCCTGGGCGCCACCTTGTTGCCGCCTAGTCCGCCTATGCACTAGGCCCTGGGCCACCGCCTGCCTAGCGCTTTCTTGAACCTTGGTCTTTTCCTTTCCATGCTTGATTAGAAATTTTGGATATTTCTTCAGTTGATACCAGACCACCATACTCCGTGGGCTCTCAGTGTGTCAGCTACCAGTTTTAGTTCTCATATGACTGGCAATTGATTTAGGATAGAGGTCACAGGACCAAGTATTTTATCCACTAGAGTTATATATTGGTGAAAGGCTTTGCCTAGGGTTGTGTTGCTGCTAGCTCAACTGTTACACATCTATCTTCACTAGGGCTCTACATACTGTTCCCCTTCAAAAAAAAAAAAAGTTACATCTATCTATATCACTATGTTCTACATGGTTCAATAAGTTTTTTTCTTAATCAAGGGGATATGCTTCTTTGGCTAACAACTTACAAGCAGAGGTTATAATATCTAGCAACCTTAGCATTTACTTATCGTTATAGTATCTAGCAACCTTAGCATTTACTTATCCTGTAGTTATTATTCTGTCAGCATACCCTCCCAAGTTCCCTTATATGACGCCAACGAAGCCAGGTCCAACGAAAATATTGTGCATTTTAAGAAGTTTGGTACGCAATGAGTCTAACTGTGTTTGAAAATAAAAAAATCGTGTGGTATCTTTTTTATATTTGATTACAGATACATCTCTTCCAGTACAGTACAACAGCACAGCAGGATAACTTCTTTGTCAATGCTATATACAACAGATGCTACGTCTTCTCATGTTGTCTGGTGGCTAGGCCTCTTGGGCCGGTGCCTCTGCCTAGTCCAGCCGGTTGGTCCAGTCACATTGCTGATAGCCGTCGGATCTTTCGCTTGGAAGCCGATCCAGCCGTCCGCGTTCCCTCATTCCCACGTGCTTGCCCTGCCATGAAATCAGGCCTCGGAGAGCCCTCGAGGAGGAGGTGCTCCCGTTCTCCATTCTCCATCCCCGTCAAGGCATCGCTCCGCCCACTTGCCGTTGTTGGCACCTGGGTTGGCGTGCCTACGGCCCTGCGCGTGCATGTACGTTTTTGGTATTATGATGCAGGTATTATCATGAGTATGAGACGAAAGCATGCTAAGCATACATTTTTTTCTATGTGTTGGCTTCCCTTTGCGTCAGATTCCTTGTATGTTTGTTCTTTTCTCATCCTTGGTGCTGGTGGACTGGTGGTTAACGCTGTACATATGAAGCGAAGAGACAAATGACAGTGGGGTGTTCTAATGTGTTGGTGTGCGAATTTGCTGGTTCATATACTGATCTACTGTATAATTGGTCATACACATTTTTTACCCCATAGAGTTGAAGCATATAGACATGATTTGAGGGTTTGATGCGCGCCGAGCAATTCCACTAAAAACATTTTCTATTCAGTTGCATATGGATATAAAGAACCACCGCTGATCATAGCACCAGAGTCACGTAATGGAACACCACCATGTTCACGCATATGCTGACAGCGACGAACAACCAGCTGCTTCCAACTGAGCAGTTAAAACATAGTTTCAAGACAGGGTTCAGCGTAAGCTGGCATAATTTAAATTCGTAGAAGTTTAGCACATCACAACTACTGATCACACTAGAATTTGTCCAAGTAGGTCTTTACTATCAACTAGAGACATGGAATCACAACCATCCTTCAAAACCGACGAGTAGTGATCAACAGAGACGACAAATCAGCAGGTTACTCTACCGTTCTAATGCTTCTTATTTTTCGTCCGGGCCTTAGGGATCTTAGACAGGCATTTCTCATCGAAGATGGCATAATATTTCTTCAGTTCCATCATGGCCTTCTCTCCAAAAGCATCAACCTTGTCCTCGTACTTTTCGTACAGAACCGGCACGGTGTACAGTACCATAAAGACTGCATGCAAGAAAATCATAATTGGTGGTAAACAATACTAAATATGGGTTACATATATACACGTTGCAACTTGTAACAGCAAACAACATTACCTATATAGAACAAGGTCAGGAAATTGCAGCAGCTCCCAAGAACAGAGAGAGTCCACAGACCTGCAGTCACCTGAAAAACAAAGTGGACCAGCATAAGTGCATTCAGCACACAACCAAGAAGTAGATTTAAACAATGAAGGCTAAATAAAACTAATGAGCAGCCAATCAACATACAATCAGAAATTTCCTTAGGTCATGGCCTTGACCAATCTCCCTCAAGGTAGCAAAGCCCCTGTTGATCTCATATCTCAGCGAGTGGGCAACATTTACAGCCAGCTCCTCCGGGATCCTCACCTCAGGAATGTTAGGACGGGACCTAAAAAATCATTGCAAGCTATAATTTACAACCACAAGCTCTAGCATATACACCATTTATTTACACAGCTCAAACTTAAAACATGTTACATTCCAGGCAACTACAGGTCCAGAGTCACCGGACGACATAGAAAAGTCCAAAAGAGCAATATCATAACTACACAACATTCATCCATACACCAATTCAAAACCTACGTTGGGTTAATCTGGCATTATTAGCTGTAATCAGATCTAGATGTGAATAACAGATGAAGTTAAAGGAAGCTCACTTGTTGATGAAAGTGGAGGCATTGGACCAGAGGAAGAGGATGGCCAGGGTGAGGATGAGGCAGTGGCACAACAGGGTAAGCAGATGGTAGTCCATGACCTCAAACAGCAGCCAGATGGCCGTGGCACCGGCAAGCACCCCGCCAGATATCTTCTTGTTCCTCCACAGAAAGAGATCGGCAGCTGCAAGCATAACCATAAGCACATCAGAGCAAAGCCAGCCCCAAATAAACAATAGAGAAGCATGCTAACTACCAAACTAAAAAAGAATCTCAGGGTTTAAGCGTAAACGCATACTGTTACAAACTTACAGCATCACTGTTGGAATTTTTACTTATGTAGCTTTCAATATTTATTATGGTTATTGTTTGTTTAACTCCACATGAAACTGTTCATATTATTGATGTATGTGATGGGGAATAATTTGATATGGAATTTAACTCAAAGAATTAATACTCGAAGTGCCGAAGACTGTTGTACTAGAATATAGTAGACATATTTATTGATATCGAGTCTATTAGAATTTTATATACATGTATATGTTTAACCCAGGTACAATACAGCGCGGAATAGCTAGGTTTATTTTGCAGAACCGGCTTTGCAAACTGTTGACCCACATGATCATATTAGAATTGATCTCATAAACAATCCGATCATAATGCATGACTCACACATACGTGCTAAGGACTAATATCTTTTAAACTTATAAAAGTGGTCTACCTAATTGTGGTTGGTGATATAGTTTAGGAGTCTCATGGTGCACCGAAACAAATAGATCACTTTATAACATCTGAAAGTGAAGTTTATAAATAGATCATAACCATCTAGCCTCATAATACAATAATAAGCAACACCATAGAAAAAACAGGAGTCTAGAGGGTAGACCAAAAGTCTCCACAAAAATCAATCTAGAATTTTTGAAGAAAAAACGCAACATTGGTATCAAAGCTGATTCGAGCGTGCAATCGGAGGAGTGTCTGTTGATGAGATTGATTTCCTCTCGGCGCCCGGGTCGCCTAGGTACCTCACGGCGCACAGATTTGTTTTGCGCCGCGTCATCTCGTTGGTGGTTGGACAATTCACGCCAGGATGCGCCATCGTGCCAAACCCTTCCACATGTCGTCATCGTTTGATCAGCGTCGAGACCGCTACACGCAGCATTTGCCACGCATCGTTGGTGGGACAGCTGTTGACACGTCTGCGGTGTTGCGCGTGCAGTGGGCCACCTCGGTCAACGAGTCGGTCGTTGTCAGGTGTATCCAAGGCTTCGTGATTGCTTTGCATCTCCATGCGTTGCAAGCACCAACACACGGTGCGAGAGCAGTACCAGCGGGCCAGAGGTGCGGCGATCGCAGAAAGAATACAACAGCCGATTTGTTCCTCTCGCACAGGTTATCTACAGGAATTTTATTTTTCCGATCTGAAGCCTACAGATTCAGAAGAATTAAAAAATGCTGGCTATTTTTTTTTTGAAGAAGTGCAGGTTATTATTGTTCTAAAGTTTATGAAAAATATTTTAAGATATCTTTCCGCCATTAGAGGATACTCAATATATCTCTAGCAAAGGAAAGAAATACTCACAATTATGAGTTACACCTTGGAGAGAGAGAGAAATATAATAATAAAAGAAATTAACAAAAAAAAGAAGATTAATGGTGATTTAAAAAAACTTAATAAGAAATGCGATCGAGATAATTATGATAATTATAACTCAGCTAAAAAATCAAGTACAAAAATATAATACACGGGAAGGATACAAATTGCTTTTCATCTCCACGCGTTGCAAGCACCAACGCACGGTGTACCAGTGGGCCAGAGGTGCGGCGATCGCGGGAAGAATACCGCGGTGGAATTGCTCCACTCACACAGGTTATCAGGAATTCTATTTTTCTGATCAAAAGCCTATAGATTCAGATGACTTAAAAAATGTTATCTATCTTTTTTCTGAAGAAGTTCAGATAGTAGTTGTTCTAAACTCTTTATCAAATTTATAAAAATATTTTAAGATATCTTTCTGTCATTATAAGAGAATACTTAATATGAGCACTCTAAAACATCATTTGTTTGAAGATAGAAAACTCTCTCTAAAAAGAAAAGAAATACTCACAATTATGAGTTATGAGAGCAAAAGGTAATAATAAAAGAAATTAACAAAAAAAAAGACTAACAGTGATTTGAGAGAAAAACTTAATAAGAAACGTGATCAACGTGATCGAGATGATCATGAAAAAACTCATACAAATAACAAGTACAAAAATTATGAGCTGCACCATTGAAAAGACAAGTGTATGAAGGGTAGACCAAAAAGCCTCCACGAGATTTTTTTAAAGAAAAACCCAACACTCAATCGCTTCAATCGCAACCTACAAACGGAAGCTACAGGACTAAATAGTAATTGATCATACCCTATTCACATTGTGGCGAAAATGCCGCACAAATTACTCCAAAAAACGCGGATCGAGGCGTTTCTCACGCGCGAAAGAGCTACTATTTCCGAACAACACGAAGTTTCTCCACAAAGGACAGCACATGCGCCCACAGATGAACAGTTCGCCACTCAGGCAAGTCCAAGTGAGGCAAAACCCCAATGCTGCCGGATCTACACTACACAGGTGTAAGCCCCACTAGTGGAAAAAGAAAAGCTTGGAGCTCTGGACTTACGCTTGCCGCCGCCGAGGACGGAGTGAACGGGCTTCTCGCGGCCGAAGAGGCGGTAGATCTTGGCCTTGATGACGGACGTCGCCGGCAACCTCTCGTCGTCCGAGCCCGACAATGAGGAGGAGCCCCCGCGGCTGTGGAGCTTGTCCGAGATCTTGTCCACCACCGACTCCTCCTTGTGCTCCGCCATGGCTACTCCTAGCGCTAGCTCTCTCCCCCCTTCTCCCTCCTCTCTCCAACGCTTCTGTTCTAACTCCAAGCTTTTTCTGCTTTCGCTTTAATTTCTCCTTTCTCAAGGTTTGGGCTGCGTGTTTTTATGCGCGGCGTGACGCGATCGTAGCCGTCGATTCGAGCACGATCGACCGTGTGGACTACCCTGCGTCGACCTCGCAGACATAACCACGCGTACTGCTCCACGGCGACGGATTAAAATCGGCGTACGCAGCCGTGGGGCCACCTGTAAGCGAGCGTAGGGTGATGCAACCGGTGGACGGAGAGATACATATAGGCCTTTACGAGCTAAGCTTAACGGCCGCGACAAGGAGGCGTCATCCTCGCCGTCACGTCCTCCGCGGGGCCCACCGGTGGGGAAGCCGTAGTAAAGGGGTGGAGATCGCGAGGATGACCGGCGCCGTGACGACGCGTTGCGTGTCAGGACTTTCGCCGGCATCCGTCGGCGCGGAGGGGTCGGGGGGCTCGTAGGCCAGAAGCTTCCAGAATGTAGAAGTCAATGCGGAGTTTCATATGAATCGGAGGATGTGGTGGGCCTGGACGATTCTCGCGGCCCAAGTAATCTTAGCTTTTGTAGTTAAGCAAATGAAATTTCTGGTTGTGTCTTATAGGCTAAGGCAATGACAACTTCCTCTTCAAGAAGTTTTGAATTCTTTTGGAGATTCAAAAGAACTTTTGAATTGTTAAGGGCATGTGTTGGTTGATAGCTACAGTGTGTCAAATTTTTTTGCCAAAGTGTGACATGCTACCGTTTTTGTGGCTCGGAAATCCTTAGCCACAATTGTGGCACAATATGGGAAAGAATTATGTTTATGATAAGTGAGACATCAGACTAAGATTTTGTGCCATACCAAAAGTGTGGGACCAAACCAAATAATAGCATAAGAAAGTCAAACATGACTAATTAGGTCGTGGCACTTTGTGACAACAAACCAAACATGCCCTAAGCATCGTGTGTGTGTGTGTGGCAACCCACATAAAGATCACATTGTGAAGAGCGTAACCTATGTGATTGACATTTGAGGACATATTTCATGGAACGGCTAATAACTCTACTTGTCTAGCTTAGTATCTTTACTATTATAAAAGAAGCAATTGGTGGTTGGTCCGTCCTCTATTAAATCTGAACCGTCCCCCCTCACTTATGATATGAGATAGAATCTGGACCGTCTACACGGCCCCCCTCGCTCCCCCTGCCCTCACCCTCGCTCTCCCACGCCCCCGCCCTCCCTCGCTCCCGGCCCCCCCTCGCTCTCCTCCTCCCACCTGCACGCGCCTCACGCCCACCTCGCGCCGCCTCCTCTCCCTCCCTCTCACCCCGCGCGCCGCCTCTCTCCTCCTCCCCCCGCCGCGCCGCACCGCCTCCTCCCCACCCCGCTTTGCCGCCTCCTCCCCTCCTTCCAACCCCGCGCCGCAGCCGCTTCCTCCTCCTCCCCACCCCGCTCCGCCGCCGCCTCCCCTCATCCCCACCCCGCGCCCTCAAATCCGTCGTCCCCCTCAATGCAACTCGCACTGGCGAACCCATCCCATGGCGGCCAACGCCCTCTCGTCGCCCCCCTCTCGCCTCCTTCCCTGGCAACAGTCGAGGCCACATGCTAGGGCGGCTAGCGAGCAAATCTAGCCGTCCCCTGCATGGCGTCGTCAGATCCGGCTATCCAGGCCACTTCCCCAGCTCCGATAAGCCACCTCACGGAAATCAGCGCCGTCATCAGTGCTCCTCCACCAATCCTCGGCTCCTTCCCCCTTTTCATTGCCCATTGAGCTCGAGCCCCGTACCCCACTTCACGCTTGGTTAGTCGGCAGGAGGGAAATGAGTGATGCGGACACTAGCACGGGCGACGTCAAGGGGCTACCACAGGCAAGTGCAGCCAGCGTGGGGGGATCATGTTGCAGATGATGGATGGCAACCTACAGCGCGCGCTTGCGGTGATGGAGCGCAAGATGCGGTCGAGCGGCATGGAGCGGTTGTTCCGGTGCCGAACCAACCACCACGTCAAGAACTCAGATAAGCGTGTGCTTGCCCGCAAGGCCCTGCTGCAGTGCGTTCGCTCCTAGGAGCTTGCGAGATCCTCATCAACAAGATCAGGTCAGCGCCATCTCCTCTTCCACTATTTCCACCTACTATTACTCCGTTCTTGTACCCTTGTAGTTGCGAGCTCTCGTGGATTCTTTGTTTGATCAGACTTTTTAGTGGGTTCTAGGGAGGAACCAAGGAGGCTTTTGTTGGTGCTTGCCAAGTGCTCGACGAAATGTCTAGCTCGGTTTTAGTTACAAGTCATGAGTCAAATTAGGTGAATGTTGCAAATGAGTAATTACAGGATCATGCGAACCTCAGCGGAAGATGGAATGTGCTCCCCTTTGGATTGTCGTGGGCAACAAACAGGCGCTTAGTATTGTAGAAGCTATAAGACATTGAACATGCAGTAGATTTTACTAAATAGTAGGGTGACTGCACCTGGGCAGTCCTAAGATTATAGATCTGTAGAAGACAAATTGGCAATCCAATCATGGATGTTCATCAAAATTGATGCATATCAGGAGTGGAGAAAATGGCAAACCCACGAGCTGTTAACTTATGATTCAGTAATGGAATAAGTATTTCCGTTACTCTACTCAAGAAAAGATTGTTTTAACTTCTTTCGACTATTGGGTTAATTCATAGGGAGACTAATATAGTAATATTTGATAATCTAGGTGTCGCCAGGCTCATGGAAGTAAATGTATCAACTGATTGTGCACATAGTTAAACAAAATTTCTTTCAATTCTATAGGTCAAACTATTTCTTAAAAAAGCCCATATAATATGTTTCCAATTGTAGCAGCACTAACCTGACCCCATCTTCTCAAATAGGAACACTTCCATTATGGCCTCATGTTAGTTCATTGTATAAGGGTGCCTTTTTGTTGTATGTTGGTGCATTTGTTCTATTTCTGTGAAACAGGCCAGACCGACGTTACCTAGCAATGCGTTTGGCTTCTTATGTAGATTGTACTACCTTTGCATGCACGTACCAGGAAATAATTGAAGCAGCTCTTACCGCACTACCTTTGCATGTACTACCTTTTGTACTATCATTGATGAGGTGCGCACTGGCTCCTACCGCCAGCTCTTCCACCTACAGCAGCTCATCTCTGGGAAGGAGGACGCCGCTAACAACTTTGCTCGTGGCCATTACACTGGTAATTCAGCTTAGATTTCCATAAATTTCATAGGAGTCTTATGCAATATTCTACTGCGAATGTGTCCAGTTCTGATTATATTTGTGGAATGCAGTTGGAAAGGAGATTGTAGATCAATGTCTGGACCATGTGCGCAAGTTAGCGGAACAAGCGCTTTGGATTGCGAGGATTCTTGGTGTTCAATGCTGTTGGTGGTGGGACTGGATCAGGACTTGGTTCTCTGCTGTTGGAGCGTCTCTCAGTTGATTACGGGAAGAAGTCTAAGCTTGGTTTCACCATTTATCCTTCCCCACAGGTATAACATACTTACGAACCTTTGTCTTACTAACATGGTATCTTTGATTTCAGAAAGTATAATTTAATCCGATCTAGGTTTGTGTTCTTTATGAGAGGACATTGGCTTGACTATCTGAAATAAATTGAAAATGCATGAAGCTAGGTCTTCAATCCTTTTTTAGATAATTTTTATAGAATATGTAAATAACTGAAATGCTAAGGCTGGTGTAGAATTAATTTATTCAGAGCTTTGATTAGATATGGACCATTAATTAGGCACTATTGTTCTTGCTCTTGAGCTTTGATTAGAGATGGATCATGCAATTGGGCACTATTATTCTTGCTCTTGACCATTTATTTACGAGTATGAACATGTATGTTTTGTTTGATATATGATGACGTAAGAAAAAGTTGATATTTATTATTCAGTTTGAGATCATATTTGATAGTATGCATCACTTTTATTTGGTTTTCCGTTGCAACGCACGGGCATCTTACTAGTATTATAAACATATCACCTGCTCCACACTCGATGGACTGTGGCTCGGTTTGAATCAAACTCATGAACAAGAAACTACTCAATCCTGACTCGTTTCTTGAAAGACATACTTATCAATGATCTAAGAATGGAGCAAGAAATACGAGAAACAGAACAAAAAGGGAGGCTCCTTGTAAACTTCGTGATCAGGAGCTCAAGGCGCGTGCTTTGGACTTAAAAGTTAATCCTGCGAGAGGAGCATTCAAAAATCCAACAAAGGCATTCCTTCATGCATCGCGGGTTTTGCAAACTCCTAAGCGTCACGTTCCATACTATATACATCACGATTTATGCAAATCCATGTAAGATCGTCCGAAAGTCCGAAACAATCGATCTTATTTTGCTAATAGAATGGAGCGTAATCGGGACCTGTCCTGCTCACTTGTTTGGTCCCGGGGTACTCCTATCCTATGGATGAACATATAACGAACATATATGGACCAGCACCAAAGAGTTTAGCTTCTGGCTGTTGACTGTTGGCTAAAATTATACGGTAGCGGTTATTAGTTTTTTCTGAGTCATTCAATTAAAAAAATAAAAAAAACCATTATATCGTCATGGGACAATGCAAAGTAATAAATGCAAAGAAGTCAAAATAAACCAAAATTAAAAACCGACAAATTTCAAATGATTTATAGCTTAAATAAGCCAAAAGGAAAAAAGGTCAAAAGCTGCAACCATTTAGAACGGAACCATAAACGCTTAAGAGACCGATAGCAAAAAGGTCATTGCAGCGTACGTTTTTTAAAAAACAACTCACCTCTTTATTTTGGTTTTTAAAATCATGCTAAAATACTATTTATTCCCTTATTTTACTAGCAGGTGGTCAGACCATCCTTATACTAGCGGTCAGACCGCCGGAAAAAGTTAGATTGTAAGTTTTGTTGATTTGGATCAGTTGGTTTGTTTTTTAGCTGAGAATTCTGTGTTCTACATCTTTGTAGATGTCTGAGAATAGAATCTTGAATACTTAAGAGAAATTCTAAGTTGACGCTATTCGCCTTCTCTTTGCTGTCATATTCGGTCTTTCACTTTTTGTTGTATTGATACGGTACTTTTTAGCCATTAGAAGTGAACATAGTGACTTTTTCCCTATTGTTTTAATAGAGTGATAGATGGTCTTGATCTGAAATGAACTAGCTAGGATATGAGGTTCTGAGTGCATTGAATCCATCTATCATTTTTCTGACGTTTCTCCATCCGCGTTTTTCACCTCATTGTTATGCATTGTCATTGACAACAGCAGCTCATGAGAGTCATGAGCATGTTATAAGATTCAGACAGAACCGTGAGAAGCGTGGTGGTCAGCTAACTTGGCCTGCCCAAATCCATTAAGCGATGCCAATTGCCAAATAATGGTTCCTGATGTTAGTTTTCTAGGCGACATTTTGAGCTGCAAGCACGCAAAAGTAACATGTATAGCATATTAGCATAATAGCATGTCTAGAATGTACATGATAATCTAAATAGCAGAAGTAGTTTACATAAGAAAAAAAAGGAAGGACAAAAAAACCTAGAGTGGAAACACGAAAAGCAGCTTCAAAACCATCAGGTAAAATCAGCTCACATTTGCAACACAGCTCACGCCCTTACTCCGCACGCCAGACGTGGCCCCGGACACCAGCACGCTGGCCGCGCCCCCAACCTCCACGACGATCGAGCAGTTCATCCTGATTTCGAGGTCCTTCTTGTAGAACCCCAGCACTTTGACCGTCCCGTTGATCTCCGTGTAGGTCGTCAGGTCGTACTCCTGGCCGAAGACCAGTCTGTTGCCGTTCAGCACCTTTGCAAGCCGGTCGCCGAGCAGGTCGAGCGTCACGATCATGCGCACGGTCCTGTCGGCGCCGACGCGGCCGCCGGGCGCGTACGCCACGCTGACCGTCTGCCCCTTGTAGTAGACGTCCGTCTCGCTCCGCGAGAACCTGAGCGACGCGACGTTGGGGTTCTTGATCGAGACGTCGGCGGTGAGCGTGGCGTTGGTGGCCACGGGTTCCGTGAGCCCCGCGCCAGGCCCGGCGCTGAGGGCCGTGAGCGACACGCTGTTCATGGTGATCCGCGGGTCCTTCACCTTGAACACGGTGAGCGCGAGCACGAGGATGACGAGGCCGACGATGACCACGGTGGTCACGCAGCAGCCGCCGCAGCAGAGCACGCACCGGCGCTTCCGGAGGTACTGCATGGAGCGCCACCCCGTCGCCGTCTGCGCCATCTCGTCGACATCGTTGGCCGCCGGGTAGACCGACGGGGAGGGGAGCGCGAGGGGCCTCGCCGGCTCGTTCTTGTCCTCCGCCGCAGCGCTCCTCGCCGACCCGGCGGTCGCCATGGATGGAGGAACCGCGACTACAGAGGGTACAAGGCACGGACACGGTCACACGGCTGCTTTGTTAGGTGCAGGCAGGTCGGTATGAAAACCACTTACAAGTCTCGTTCAGATACAAGGCTACAACTTCTTCCGATTTAAAATTTTGAATTATAATTTTTCACCTATATTTTAGGCTGCAGCTTTGGCTTCTAATTTAAAATTTTGAATTATGAATATACACTGTTCCGACTTCATCTATATAGATTAAAATCACACGTGAGTATCTATCCGTACTCTCTCTCGTAAATAACTAGAATTCAAAAAATTAAGCTAAAGCCACAGCTAAAACGGATCCACCCATGCGTATTCATTCGCGTAATTGTCGCTGCATGTGAGAGTAGCGAAGGGTCTGATTGGTCTGAGGCTGTGAGTGCGTCTGTTGAATGATGTGCATCAGGGGATATTTCATTCTTCTTGCAGGATGTCAATGTCGTTATCTTCTCTTCAGTCCAGGTGAAAAGAGAAACTCGCTCATGTCTGAGTGAGTCTCCAGTCTCGTGCAAGGTTTCTAGATGCTCGAATTTTTCGCTACTTTGATTGGATCTAGGACTAGGGTCTACGCCACATTAGTTGAACTCCGGCGGCCGTGGCCGTCTTCCTCCTGGTTCTAGATTTTCAATGGTTTCGTGAGGTCACCTTGGAAGTTGGAATCGGGTGCATGCGCCGAATGAATGGCCGGAAAAGGACGTGCCGAGTTAGCGGCGTCGCCAAGCAAAAGCGGAGCGATTTGGGCGTGGAAACGGCGAAACCTTGGTCATAGATAAGTGGGTGGTTTGTTGGAGATTAGTCGATTCCAGAGGTTGACGTGCAGCGCTTCACTTGGTATCGTTGCGATTGGTCTCTGGGCTGGAATGAAATGGGGGGCGAAATAGGCCTCTTCGTGTCTCAAGGCACAGCGTACCTGTGTAGGTTTGCGGCCCTTGTGAGTAACAGCGACTCTTCTTTTTTCGAAAAGTAACTTCGACTCTTCAAAATCCTGGCATCACGGAAGTCCTTGAAGCACTCTTTTTTTAGGGACTTGGAAGTCTTGCAAGCACCTTTTTTTTGGGGTGAACTTGGAAGTCTTGCAAGTTCTGACGACGCAACTGATCGGCCATTGACAGATGTTGCATGCAGATGAGGTTCCTCCTACTTCGTGGTCTGTCAGTCGTCATGTCGTACCTTGGTCCAGATTTCATCTATTCTTCCGGGAAAAATAATCCTTCCAGACCATGCCTCTGTCTCATGGTTGTCAGTTCTATTTTAGAGGCCATTTGGGTTTGTCTCTTGTATAGAATGCGTCGGTACTCGGTACCAATCCATTCCAAAGTATAATATAATTATATATTTCTATATATATATATGTTTATTTATCTCCAAGACTGGAGACATCCATCAGTGAAAGAAAGAAATTTCATTAAATCCCTTATTCGGGATTATTAAAAATAAAAGAAAAATAATAGCGGTCTGATCAAATAAGGGATCAGACCGCTCTTAGAAAGATGAAAGAAAAGCTCTAACTTTGTTCAATCAGTTGAGTTTTCTGCTATCATATATATAAAAAAGCATCAGATCGCTACGGCCCCTTAGGCGAGTTCAGATCTTGTTATTTCATGTCTTGCTCTTTGCCCACGTCGAAAAGGGGCTGGTGAAGGTGCATTTCCAAAGAAGGAAATAAAGCACTCATTCCTCTATCTACCCTAAGTAGTAGTTTCCTATAGATAAGTCGAAGTCTCTCTTAAAGCTAGCAGCAGTAATTCTTTATTTTCCCTTTCTTTCCTGCCATCCCGACCTGTTGGCCATACCGTAGTGTGAGCACCATTATTGGAATTGGAGTATCTCCTTCAAGCCCGCACATAATGGACAGCGTGGGAATACCTACAATAGGGGACAGCCCATCATAGACCACAGGAATCCATACCCTCGCGGAAAGCTGTGAGGTGAGGATAAATACAAACAATGAAAAGGATAGCGCGGGATAACCTTGTGATAGCTAAATAGTGTAGTAATGTCGCTTGCAATTGTTAGATGATGGAGCGTGCATCTTGCCCGTAGAAGAAAAAATGCGTGCACTTCGCCGAGTTTAAGCCCTATGAGACTTCTTACGCAGCCGCGCAGGTGAGGCTGGTCCGCGCGTCACATGGTGGGCCGTCTCAAGAAGGGCCCATGTTGTCAAGTATGGACTTGATGGGTCCAAAGCCTTAGACGCCTTGGATTTGCGCTACTAAAAACAAACTATTAGTTTTTTTGCATGGGACTTTGGGCTTTGCTGTGACGTGGGCGCCCACCTTGGGACCAGTCGGTAGCAAATCGCAGTAGCAGTTACTACTCCCCTAGGCCCTAAACAGTAGAAACGAGATCAGTTCAACTCATCTGCCACAGGATTCCCCAGTCTCACACAGCTCATCGCGTCACCAATGGAGCCCTATCCCAATCCGACCGTCGTGCTGCACGCCTGCCTGGGCGTCGGCCACCTCATCCCTATGGTGGAGCTCGCCAAGCTCTTCCTCCGCCGCGGAATTGCCGTCGTCGTCGCCGTCCCGACCCCGCCGGCCTCCACCACCGACTTCTTTGCCTCCTCCACCTCCGCCGTCGCCGGCCTCGCCGCCGCCAACCTTTCCATCTCCTTCCACCACCTCCCGCCCCCGGACTACCCTAGCCCGGACCCCGACCCCTTCCTGCAGATGCTCGACGTGCTCCGCCTCACCGTGCCCTCCCTCCTCGCCTTCCTCCGCTCCCTCCCCTCCGTCGCCGCCCTCGTGCTCGACCTCTTCTGCCTCGACGCCCTCGATGCCGCCGCGGCGAGCGGCATCCCGACGTACCTCTACTACACATCCTCCGCCGGCGACCTCGCCGCGTTCCTCCACCTCCCCCACTACTTCGCCACGACGGACGGCAGCTTCAAGGACATGGGCAAGGCGCTCCTCCGCTTCCCCGGCGTCCCGCCGATCCCGGCGTCGGACATGCCGCACACCGTGCTTGACCGCGCGGACCGGACCTGCGCCTCGCGGGTCGTCCACTACCGGCGCATCCCGGAGGCGCGCGGCGTGCTTATCAATACCTACGAGTGGCTGGAGGCGAGGACCATGAGGGCGCTCAGGGAGGGCGCGTGTGTCCCTGACCGCCCCACGCCGCCGGTGTACTGCATCGGGCCGTTGATCGTGAAAGGCGACGAGGCGGCGAAAGGCGAGCGGCACGCGTGCTTGTCGTGGCTGGACGCGCAGCCGGAGCGGAGCGTGGTGTTCCTCTGCTTCGGCAGCTTGGGCGCCGTCTCGGCGGCGCAGCTGAAGGAGATAGCTCGCGGGCTGGAGAGCTCCGGCCACAGCTTCCTGTGGGTCGTGCGGAGCCCACCCGAGGACCCGACCAAGTTCTTCCTGCCGCGTCCGGAGCCGGACCTGGACGCGTTGCTCCCGGAGGGGTTCCTGGAGAGGACGCGAGGCAGGGGGGTGGTGGCGAAGATGTGGGCGCCGCAGGTGGAGGTGCTGCGGCACGCCGCGACCGGCGCGTTCGTGACGCACTGCGGGTGGAACTCCGTCCTGGAGGCGGCGTCGGCCGGGGTGCCCATGCTGTGCTGGCCGCAGTACGCGGAGCAGAGGCTGAACAAGGTGTTCGTGGTGGACGAGATCAAGATCGGGGTGGTCATGGAGGGGTACGACGAGGAGCTGGTGAAGGCGGAGGAGGTGGAGAAGAAGGTGAGGCTGGTGATGGAGTCCGAGGAAGCGGAGACGCTCAGGGAGAGGCTGGCACTGGCGAAGGAGAAGGCCGCGGAGGCGCTGGCAGACGACGGGCCATCGCAGAGGGCGTTCGCTAACTTCTTGAAGGAATTGAAGCTCTTGAAGTGATCATGCACAGAAGGTAGCAGCGAGCAACGAGATTGGTCTTGGAAGGCGTAATTTTGAAGGTTTGCATCAAATTCCTTCTCAGAACTACCCTTTCCAATGGGAAGGCATGCTTGTTAGCAATAGCTGCTTCAGCAAGTATACTCTGAAATGGTATGTCGTAGCTGTGCGTACCAGCGAACTCTTGTATTTAGCACATCCCTCCTTGGTGATTTGCCTCAACGAACTCATCCAATTTTACTGGTATAATTGCTGTGAGCCCTCCTACATTCTCCATTCTGCAAGCTGTTCTTCCCCAAGTCACTTAGGAACTCAGCAAATGCCACTTCAGACGACGACCCGCCTTCCTTGATCGCCTCTAATGCCATCTCCCTCGCCGCCACCAGCCTCTCCCTGAGCTTCTCCCCTTCCTCCGTCTCCATCACCAGCCTCACCGTTGCCTCCACCTCCTCCGCCTTCACCAAGCCCTCCTCGTATCCCTCCATCGCCACCGCGATCTTCATCTCCTCCACCATGAACACCTTGTTCAGCCCCTGCTCGGCGTACAGTGGCCAGCATATCATCGGCAGCGCGGACATGATCGCCTCCAGCGCCGAGTTCCACCCACAGTGCGTCAAGAACGCGCCGACCGTCTCATGCTGCACCACCTCCGCCTGTGGCACCCAGTTCTTTACCACCATGCCCCTGTCTCTCGTCCTCTCCAAGAACCGCTCGGGAAGGAGCCGCTCCAAGTCCGGCTCGGGGAACTTGCTCTGTTCCTCTGGCGGGCTCCTCACAGCCCACAGGAACCGGTGGCCGGAGCTCTCTAGCCCACGAGCAATCTCCTTCAACTGCACCGCCGAGAATGCACCCTTGCTGCCGAAGCAGAGGAACACGACGCTCCGCTTCGGCTGCGCGTCCAGCCACGCGAGGCACTCGTGCCTCTCGCCGCTCCCTTCTTTCTTGCCGTCGTTGACCAATGGCCCAATGCAGTAGACCCTCGGCGTTGGCCGGCCGGGCACGCAGACGCCGTCCTTGAGCGCTTCCAGGGCCTTGGGCTCCAGCCAGTCGAAGCTGTTCACCAGTACGCCCCTCCCCTCCGGGATGCGCTTGAACTGGTACAGCCGGACCTTGGTCGGGTCGCTCTCCTTGTCCTGCACCGTGATCGGCATGTCCAGCGCGCGAATCGGAGGCATGCCGGGGCAGTGCACGAGCGTCTTGCCCATGTCCTTAAACGACGGCAAGTTGGTGTAGAGATACGGCATGTTGAGGAAGACGGCGAGGTCGCCGGCCGCGGAGGCGAAGAAGAAGTACGCGGGGACGGCGAGCTCGGCTGCTACATCGAGCGCGTCGACGCAGAACATGTCGAGCAGGAGCGCGTCGACGGCGGGCAGCGAGCGCAGGAACTCCCGGAGCACGGGGTTGGCGAGCTGGAGCGTGTCCAGGCTGCGCTTGATTGGGTGCGCGCCGAGGTCCGGGCTGGACGGGGCGGGCAGGAACCGGAAGGTGATTGAAGGGTTGTTCGCCACGAGGCGGGCCACCGCGTCGGCCGACACGGCGTCGTTGTCGGGCGGGTCGACGACGGCGATGACAACGCCGAGGCCGTGGCGGAGCAGGTGCTTGGCCAGCTCCACCATGGGGATCAGGTGGCCGACGCCGAGCGACGGGTAGAGCACAAACGTCTTCGTATTCATGGCTGCCTCGTAGCTAGGCGTTCGTCCAACGAGGTCAGAATGGGATGGGAACAGAGGAAGGAAACTGTGAAGGAACGGATGAGCGATACAGGCAGCTCTAATGACCCGACGACCACACGTGTTTATAGTAGGAGGCAGCTGTTCACCATTCTGGTTGGGTGGTGTTTTATCGTTCGCTGGACTGATACCTAAACTTTTTTTAAAAAAAGTGCTACACAACATTTAAGTGTTTTTTAATTAAAAAGCACTTTGATTTTTTTTTTGTATGTTTATTTTCATTCAATGGATCCCTGTGCTCTCTAAAAAAATCTAAGGGCATGTTTGGTACAGCTCCTGCTCCCAGTTTCTCAGTAGATTCTTAGGGAGTTGTACCAAACACCCCGATTCTCAAAATGATGAGATTCGCTTCTCATGAGAAGCACTCTCCAAAATGAACTAGAGAGGAAGCGACATTTTGGTAGATTCTCGTGGGAGCTATCACCCTTAAAACCAACTTACCTATTGAAGTTCCTAATATTTACCGCAAAATGCCCTTTGGTATAAAGCGAATCGCGCCGCGCGCGTCGCCTCCCCACCCGGCGCTCCTCGCCTCGTCAGATCCACCTTCTCCTCGCCGCCTCGCGCGCCGCCTCCTCCCTCCGCGCGCCGCCTCCTCTCCCCTCCGCGCGCCGCCTCGCCTTCCCTCCCGGCCTCGGCGCCGCCCGCCTCCTCTCTCTCCTCCTCCTCGCCGCTCAGCGCCGCCTCCCCTTCCCTCCTCCTCGGCGCCGCGCGCCCGGACCGGTCTTTGCCCGGCCTCCCCTTCTCCCTCCCTTCTCACGCCGCCTCCTCCTCGGCCACCCCGACACCGCCTCCCCTTCTCCTCCTCCCTCGGCGCGCCCGACGCGCGCCCAGCCTCACCCCGCGCCACCCGGCCTCCAGAGCTCGCGCGCCTCGGACTCTTCCTCCTCCCGCCGCATAACTTGAAGTAACCACCATGTCTTGGTACATATTGATCATGTCTGTTTTCTGCTCATTCTGATTGTTGTTCTTTCTCGTGGATTTTTTTATAATGCTTTATAGTTTACTATATCAACAAGTATAGCTGTATAGAAATCTAATCCCACAAGTGTATAATTTGTAATCCCACAAGTATAGCTTCTAACATTGAACAGGTAATCCTTTCAGGGTTCTTCACGTACCATGTTCAGCTCATAGCATGGATTTGTCTGAAGTCTTATGTGGTGGACTCACAAGATTATTAATCACAAGATTATTCTCATTGTCGGCCATATTGTTGTTTACCTGTTGGCAAACTTAAATACTTGTAATAACATGATATCAGCCTTTTTTATGTGTGATTTATTTTCCTTAACATGTAAGATGGTACTTTATGTTCTCCTGATGGTTGCATTAGTCGTTTAGTTCTCTCTGTTTGAATTACAGTTGTAGCTTGTTTCCTGTATTGCTTGCATTTGCATTAGTAGTTTATGGTTCCATCTGTTTGATGTACAAGATCGCAGTGCTTCATTTTCCTGGCATGGTTGTATTTTTCATTAGCAGTTATGCAGTGATGACTACTTGTGACTATAGTTCCATTGTTTGTTCTTTTTCCATCTTTTATCTCTGTTCTTTTTTTGGGGGGGGTATGTGTGGGGGTGGGGGATGCCGATCCTAAGCCCAGATAAAAGTGGAGGGGGCATGAACTCAAAAGTTTGTGAAAACAAACAACATTTTGTGGGTTGACTGTGGTATACTGGTAGTGAAAATGTGCAGTCTGAGCTAGTACTGTATTTTGACCCCAATTTAAGTAAGAGCTTTTGTTGAAAGTTCCTTCTGTGCTATGTCCATGGTTCATGAATAGTATCAGGTGTGAATATCTAGCTGAGCATTGTCTATTGCAACATATTCATATATTGTTCAGAAATTATATGCAATTGACAAATGATTATGTATTCTCATATGTTGATGAGTATCTCTGATGATGGTGAGAGCACTGTTGGAGGTGGAACATTGCAGGTACTTCTCATTCTTGAAATTGTGTACTTTGTGTAAACCACAGACAAGAACTATACTTTTATAGTTAATTGCAACAATTATGAACCTACGTTGTGTTGCCTTTTGTACCATACTTGGTCTGTTCTTATCGGTGCTTTACTGATACAGATATGGCGCATGAGTGATTTGATCTACCACCCAGAGGAGGAGGTTCTTACGGAGCAAGAGAACTTCAAGTCTCACTTGGCCAGCTGCACTCCGAGGACTTGAATTATGTGATAGTCTGTGAAACCCAATCTTGTGATACTCTAGTAGGCATCGTAGTTTTATGTCCATTTCAAACATTGGTTCTGAAGCTGAACCTAGACTCGTACCCTTAAGGTGTATATTAACTTGTTGTATGACTCAAATCGGTATGCCCATGCAAACACAGCGGAGCTTGTTTGTGAGTATCTGGCCTTGACCGGCGACTATGTGCTTGATTGTATCACATCGTTTATTGCATCGTTCATATTCCTGAATAGGCCGGTTATCTTGTGATGCCGGTTATCCAAATAGGTCGGGGTATCTAGCACCATACAAGAGACAAATGTATCATATTCCTGAATTTCGACAATAGATAAATAAAAGGGTTACAACTATGGGTAATATGGTCTATTTCCTTCAAATCTCCTCTTTTATGAATCTGGAGCCAACCCACTAGCCAAACGCTTTTCAGAGATAGCTTCAAATTCTCAGATAGTTGATTCTTACAGAATCTAAAGCAGAAGGAGAAAAATGAGAATCTGGAGCTCTACCAAACAGGCCCTAAGTCATTGATCTCTGTCAAATGGATCTCCCATACCCTCTCCAAAAAAAATACGAGTGTTTTGGATCTGAGATGTTGGATAGAGATCCAACGTCTAAAAAATCTGAATGCTTCTAACCCAAAAAAATACTCAGTGTTCTCTAGATATCTACATTTTTAGCGCCACCAAATTATCTAAATAGTAGCTAGCTCACATCGACGTAGAAGCGCATCAACCGATGAAGCGGTCTACGGCCACACAGGCAGCGAGCATTGGAGGAGCGATCGATTCGGCTTTGGCACGGCGGCGGGCGATTATTTCATCAGTAGCGCTCTGATGAAATTTTTTCATTTTTAAATTTTACTTATACTTTTTTTTCGTTTTTTGTTTATATTTTTTACATTTAATTATACTCAATAAACCAACTTAGCTACAGTATTTTTTCAGTAAAAATCAAAAATTATTGCTGTTCCGATCACCCCTTAATAGTGCGCTCCTCAGTCCTTGCCTCATGTGGCTCCGATGCCCGGGTCTATTATGATGTCGTCACGTGGCACTAGCTTGGTGTCTTTTTTTTTTTGTTAGGTCCGCCTCTGACTGAAATGGTTAATTAACAACCATCCCTTGTTAGGGTGTACATGCGTCATGGGTGATGGGTTCCTTGATTCGTCATGGGTGACGATAACCAAAAAAAAAAAAGTCGAAACAAGTCAGTCGCCGATCGGAACAGGCGTTTGATGCTTCAGCCACAAGTTCGGTCGCCTAGTATTTCCCTTTTCGAAAGGAAGAGATGAACAGTGGACTAAATCAGGCAACTGTAAGTCCGGGAGAGGAGTGGTCAAAGAAATATACAGAAAACAGGAGAGGAGAGAAATTCAGAAGGGCATACAAGGCAACTATGCAGTACCTCAGAGGACCAAGGGCATTTTTTTTTGGGTCTTCTCAGCAGCTTCTAGCTATAATAAATTGTAGTTAAAAAGCTATAAATCACAATTTAAAAGAACATGCCTATAGATTCTTCATATTCTACGGCTGAGATGAATGACAGCACCTCTGAGATGGTTGACAGCCTGAAAGGGGGGGAGAAAGAAAAGAGAGCACACATGTTACTACTGTCGACGTTGACAGCAACTGTAGTCGGTTATGTTTTTAGTGGGAGGACTGGGCCGGGCACTAATGTGGTACTCCACCGATGTGGTTGAATCCGATGCCCGCCGCGGTAGCATGCCTGATTCTGCACCACCAACGAATGCGACCGTGGAGCGACGGCAAGCGCAGACCTGACCTGACCTGACGGATCGGGATGTAAATCTCGATTCTATCTGATGGCCCATCCTGTGCTCATCATCGCTAGATAAATTAGCCCAGTTCGATAGCAAGCGGCCATCGCGGGCCTACTTCTCCGTCGTGGGAGCCTGAATGCGCAAACTGTTAAACGTATGGCTAAATCTAGTATTTTTTATGATTATAAATAATTAACAATATTATTTATTATTTTTATGCGAGGCATATAGCGTGTGTGGATTAATATCGATCAAGTTGATAAGAACTTGTGTTAAAAAAAATATTAATTTGGTCTTTACATATACAGAAAACTCGAAGGCAATCACGGTATATAACGAGGACAGGGAGACAACTTGTGCGAAACAGAGATTAAGGCCGCGCTCAAGTCCGCTTTTCCTGCGCGGTGGCGATGGGCTATGGCGATGAAATCACTATGCTGCACTGTTGCGTTTTTGTCTTTTTTTGCTTTTTGCTTTTTTTGTTTTTTTGAATTTTTGTGTTTTGTGTTTTTCTTGTATTCCTTTGCATCGTCCGCTCTAAATTAAAGTGCCGTTTTTATTTTTATATTTTTTTAAATTTAATTATGCCTAATAAGCTAACTTAGTTACAGTAAAAAATCAGTTAACTATAATAAAATTTTAGTAAAAATTAAAAATCTTCGTTATTCTAAGCACCTTTTAAGTCGTTTGAAGGTTGCATTTATTTATTTGTGTTGATCGGTGAGGAAACAGAGATTAAGTAAAGGTGTGCAGACCTTTCGCGCAGAGTACTAGTTAATCATTAGTTGTGAGCTCTGAACGATCGCAAGATAGGGAGGTGATCCGTGGATGCATACGTGTGCTGGTGAAAAGCAAGCATAGGAGAGAGAGCCAAGGAGAGGAAAAAAGAGGTTAGCCATGCTGCAGGTTCACAGGGTAAAAGCGAGTTCTAAATTTTCTATTAACAAGTTGTTTGTTGTTTAACAAGTTAGATAATTACAAGCTAGTAGAGTTGAAAAGAAAGATTTCTTTGTAGATTATAATTATTTATTTATTTTTAATTATCATCGATAATCCTACACAAAGACAGATGGAAAAATTAGTATTTAGTTCTTCAATGACCTCAACAGCTCAACATTGTGTCGCTGGGCGTTTTAATGGGAATACGTGTTTTTTAATTCTTGGATCTTGCTTTGAATTTCGGTGATAGGGCCTGTAGCAAATAGCTTCTGATTTTTAATTTTTAGAATCTGGTTTTTAAACATGTAGTTTTTTAAAGTGGTTTCTTTAAATTATTTGTAAAAATCACTGAAGTCACTTTGAACGTTGTCGCTTCTCAACGCGAGTATCTCTTACTCTCTTAATCTCTCTTGTAATCAATCAAAAGTCAAAAGCTATATCACTTTTGAATATGGCCACTCGTAATGGACCCTAGCCGCCGGCAACAATTCCAAAAGTTCGTCGTCGCCTCCTCTCCCCTCTTTTTTGTAGTTCTCATCGGAGTTAAGTGGGTGGGTGATCCGTTAAATTTCATAAATAATTTTAGATTTTCTTAGTTTCTTCTGTTTTGTTTTGTTGTTCAATTTATTCCAAGTTTGTTATTCTCCATTGAGTTCTTCGTTGGATTTATTTACCTATGATGGGTTTTATCAGACCGTCTCACCTTTGACAATGATGGCGCCACCTACGCCGAAGATTGACATCAGACAAAGTTGGGTATAAATAAACCCCCTCTGATTTTCTTTCGATGAACAACGTTGCCATCAAAGCGTAGGTTCTACACATTAATGGAGATCATTGATATTCTACTTCATGCTATCGTGATTGTCGATAATTAATGACACGACTGTAAGATACGGAGTCTACGACGGGGAAGATAAAGAAATACAGTACATTCATTGACTCAAGAATTTTATAGTAATACATTGTTTATCTAAAATCTTCAATGTAAAAGTTGAGTTCTTACAAAATACATTATTTATCTAAAATCTTCAATGTAAAAGTTGAGTTCTTACAAACTTAAAGGTTGTGCTCATTTGGGCTTAAACTTTTAGCTTCTAACTTCTTAATTTTGTCTTTTTTGGTGTTTTGTTTTTTTGGGTTTTTTGTATTTTCTTTTTTTTCAATATTCTTTTGTATTATCCGTAATGATATAACCTTTTTTCAATTTTTAGAAAATTAATTACGCTAAAAAGCTACCAGCAGTTATAGTATAAAATAAAAACTGCTACAGTAATAGAAAAGCTAGAATTTGAGCTTGGCACCTAAAATTTAAGTTATTAATAAAAATCAGAGATTTTTTAAAAAAGTTATTCTGTAATTCCATACCAGCAACCTAGCACTTGGGTGGGGGTCCAGATCAATTATTAGGCCATCGCCTTCAAGTTGAGCATACTTGTAGAACTCCCTTGGTTAGCTCTAGTCAGTTCGTTTTTCCTTCACAATTATCTCCTTCCCACATCGACGACAAGCCATGGAAAAGACCGTCGTTCTGTATCCCGGCCTCGCCGTAAGCCACTTCATCCCCATGATGCAGCTCGCCGACATCCTCGTGGAGCATGGCTACGCCGTCGCCGTCGCGCTCATCGACCCCGCCATCAAAGAAGACATAGCCCTCGCCGCCGTCGTCGGCCGCGTCGCCTCCTCCAAGCCGTCCGTCTCCTTCCACACGCTCCCACGTATCCAGGACCCACCCACCTTCGCCTACGACGCGCAGTTCCTCCTCAGGTACTTCGACCTCGTGAGCCGCTACAACCAGCACCTACACGACTTCCTTTGCTCCATGGGTCCCCGGGGCGTCCACGCTGTGGTCGTTGACTCGCTGTCCGTCGAAGCGCTCGGCGTCACCAAGAAGCTCGGCATCCCGGGTTACACCTTCTTTTCCTCCAGCGCCGCCTCCCTCGCCGCCTTCCTCCAGCTTCCTTCGATCCGTGCGGAGGGTCAGACAAGCTTCAAGGAGCTAGGAGACACCCCTCTCGAGTTCTTTGGCCTTCCACCCATGCCGGCTTCACACCTGTTGGGCGAAATGCTCCAGGATCCGGAGAGCGAGACGTACAGGGTGACGATGACCGCGATGCGCAGGATCCCGGAGGCCAGATGCATCCTGGTGAACACGTTCGCGTCCCTTGAGGCTCGAGCGGTGGGAGCTCTCAGGGATCCGCGTTGTCTCCCCGGCCGGGTGTTGCCTCCGGTATACTGCGTCGGGCCATTTGTCGGTGCGACCGGCGAGGCAACGGAGAGGCACGAGTGTCTCACGTGGCTCGACGGGCAACCGGACCGCAGCGTCGTGTTCCTCTGCTTCGGAAGCACAGGCGCAGGCAACCACTCGGAGGACCAGCTCAAGGAGATCGCCGTCGGCCTAGAGAAGTCCGGTCACCGGTTCCTGTGGGTTGTGCGCGCCCCCCTCAGCGACGACCCGGAGAAAACGTTCGACCACCGTGCCGACCCGGACCTCGCCACCCTCCTGCCGGACGGGTTCATGGAGCGCACCAACGGCAGTGGCCTCGTCGTCAAGCTGTGGGCGCCGCAGGTAGACGTGCTCCACCACAGGGCGACCGGCGCGTTCGTGACACACTGCGGGTGGAACTCGGTGCTGGAGGGCGTCACGGCGGGCGTGCCGATGCTGTGCTGGCCGCTGTACGCGGAGCAGAGGATGAACAAGTTGTTCATGGTGGAGGAGATGAGGATCGCCGTGGAGATGGTCGGATGGCAACAGGGGCTGGTCAAGGCCGAGGAGGTGGAGGCCAAGGTAAGACTGGTCATGGAGTCCGAGGAAGGCAGGTTGATCAGGGCGCGGGTGGTGGCGCACAAGAAAGGCGCGGCCATGGCTTGGAAGGACGGCGGCTCGTCGCGCGCGGCCTTTGCCCAGTTCTTGTCGGACGTGGACAGCCGCGAACTTGGTCAGACGAGCAATTGACGTATGGCAGCAGTGGAGCGGCCGACTGGGAGGTGATGAACTATTAGTGATATGTTTTACTGGCGATGAGTCACTTTTATATTTATAATTTTCAAATAATATATTATCTTATCTTTTAAATAAATATTCCGACGGCGGAGGGCCGGGGACATCTGGATATGACAGTCGCCGGAGAGAGAAACGACGGCAGCGGCGCCATGATCGGGGACGGGGTTGGCCGGTGCAGAGGGGGTAAGAGAGAGGAGCACATATCTAGTTGCTAATTTTTTTATTCAATCAAGCGCCATGCAAACAAAAACAAAACTACTTAATTTTGCGCCATGCATCCAGCGTACACGTTTCCTCTTTTAGTCTCCGCTCATTTGAACTTAAACTTCTGATTTATTTTTTTACTATTTATAATTTATAATTTTTATTTTTAGTATTTTTTGAGCTTTTTTACCGGTTCTTTTTTCTTGTATTCGTCTGCATTATACGTGATGGACTAACCTTTTTTATTTTTAGGTTTTTTAAAATTAATTACACCAAATAAACTATAGTGTAATTTCAACCAACTACAATACAATTCAGCCATAAACCACCAAATTTCAACCCAACCCAGCAGCCTCTTAATCTTTTTGGAACCCTAACACAACTCATCTAACTTACCTTTTTATATTAATCAGACTTTCAACTCACTATTTTTTAAGAGATCCGAAATCATTTTGTAACATGGATTTTTCACATCCTGTCTTTACTTCCGTCGCATATTATAACCCCCGGACCACATCTCCGTAACTCAAACATGTATCATCCATTTTTGATCTCTATACGCCCCAACACAAGCATGACTGTCTTCTCTAGTATTTGACCCCCTGAATCATGACTCCGCATAAGTCATCTTTCGGTTCTCGCCGTAGACCACGATTGTTTTCGAGTTACCTTACACATACAAAGACCAAATTAACATTTTTTTCCGACACAACTTCTTCCTAATTTAATTGACATTAGTCCACACACACCACATGTCTCGCATAATATCAATAAATAATATTATCAATTATTTATTATAATAAATATTCTAAACAAATAATATTATCAATTATTTATTATAATAAATATTCTAAACTAGTCACATGGTCTAACAGTACCCCGTCGTATCCACACCGGCCCCCATCTCCTCCTTCACGATGAACACCTTGTTCTGCCTCCGCTGAGTACAGCGACCAACACAGCAGAGGCAACCCGGCCGTGATCCCCTCCAGCTTTCAGTTCCGTCCACAGTGCGTCACGAAAGCGCCTGTCGCCTCGTGCTGAAGCACGTCCAAGTGCGTTTTGTTCCTAACCGGCTTTCCTACAATGGTCGCCGTGCGTCGCAAGCGTGGGTTCAATTTGCCGTGTTGCGTGGAACGGGATTTACAATGTTTCTGCAAGTGCTGCTGGCTGTTCAAAATTGGAATGGCGAACTCAGGCTAAACATGCCCCACCCCACCCCCCTACCCCCCCCCCCCCCCCCCAAAACATTCGAAGGAAATGTAGTAACTTGTACTGAGTACATGTCACGTCGCTTTTGGCAAAGCTTCTAGATGAACCAGGTACAATTCTTAACTGGAAGGTTTTATAGCAAACTTCACCAAAGAAAAACGTCAGTTACCACATGTGCAATCTTTTCAACACAAAATCCCATACATCTACAAACAGCAGTTTAAATTTAAGAACAAGGGCTTCGCTTTTTTTTATGTGCCTTAAGAGCCGTTTAGAATAGCGATGGTTTATAACTTTTTTTTACTATAACTGATTTATTTTTTTACTGTAACTGAATTGACTTATTTGATATAATTAAATTTTAAAAAATTAAAAATAAAAAAACATGTTAACCTATCATGAACAATGCAAAGGGATACGAGGAAAAAACAAAAAAGCTCAAAAAAATCTAAAAAAACAAAAAAAAGATAATTACTGAATAGTGAAAAAAAACAAAAACCAGAAATAGAAACTGACTTTAAACCAAAATAAACAGAGCCTAATAAGACTTCCATCATCCGTATGCGTAACATTACCCCCTAAAAGAAATGCATGTTGTTCTCTCCCGGCACAATAAAACAGGCTTCAATGTAAATTGGGCCCCCAATACGGACCCAATCACTACCAACCTACACTACTTACAAAAAGTCAAACTATACTCTCTGTTTCCATTTCCGTGTAACAAAGTTAGAATAAACTTGTGGCCTGACCACTCAGCTGCATGCAAATATACACAGTTAATTAGCCTTGTGCCCATGGTGGCCGTCCTGTGTCGGACATCACCCAGACACCCACCTTACAGTCGGAACCAAATTCAGGAGATCAGCATCTTCGCGCGAACTCTGCATATGGGAGATCCTATAGAAGGAATCCCATTGCTGGTGCACTCGAAATCTGTGCTTCTGAATCCATGATCGATGTCTTATGTATTGTATCAGCTGATCTCCAATTCCCTTTCCCTGGTGCTCTTATTGTATTTCAATATCCCAATCAAGAAGTATACAGTGGTAACTGGTGGCAGGTGCGCTGTGGCAACACACTATGCTTCTCTCCATCTCAAATCCATTGTGAACAAGGCATCGTGTAAAAGCAAAAAATGACGTACATACAACACAATCCTCTGTTATTTTCCTATTGTGCATTTACCTGATTTTAGAAATGCTCCTTGTGGAACTCAAATTTTGGTGTGCATTTGCCATTGAAATCATGGCAAAGTTTGCTTAGTTCCTGCGCCAGAACTGGAGCTCCACAGTAGAATACTCCTGTACGCAACAATAGCAATTACCTTCTTTACAATGATCAGATTATAGAAGTTGATACCAAAATTACTGATTCAGCCAGAACTGGGGTGTTCTGTTACATGAAATCTAGCTAAAACTGAAATGGAGGGATTTTCAAGCCCTTTTCTTAATCGTGTCTACTCCTTAATTTGGTCATACCCCTTCCCCTCAGTTTTGCTGTTTGCATTATTGAAAATCAAGAAGTTTGCATATGTTTTAGTTATCTACACATGTTAGTCCCAGTTTAAAGGACTAAGAAAATTCACATCCTGATGGGTATTTCATAGCTAAAAGGATAAAATGACAACTTAATTATACCGGGGATATGAAAAACAACTGACCTATCTTAGCATAAGGATGTTTGGAGGCTATCTTAGATAGGACCCTCTTAAAATTTGGCCTTGCAAAATGTGTCCGGACCTGCAAAACCAGTATATCAGTAATCGAATAAAATTACTAGCTGCACGAACATGAGAAGGTGTTTCTTTTCCATATCCTTACCCCTAATGATATAGCGAAATTCAAACATTAACATTGCAAATATCAAGACTGCAGCATGAGGCTAATTGGTGTGTCATAACTTACTTTAGTTCCAGAGACTATATCAACACCATTCTTGGCATGGTTGAGAGCTTGCAGCATTGTGATGAGTGCTGACCGAGCATCCCCTTCCTCATAAACACTTGTGAGGTAGTTGTGCATCTCAATGATATTCTAGTATTAAAGGAAGGCAGTTGTAAGAACTAAATTGCAAGGAAGCACATTTTGTGATTTGAAACAAAAAAAAAAAAAGATGATTAGCTGATATTAGTTACCCTTTGATCTAGTTCAGCGATCTCATTCATGACTCCTTTAAACCAATCAAAAGAGCCTTGTTCGCGTGTCACCCAATAAAAGTAAGCATTTGTAGTCTTCAAAACCCTCTTTGGTTTTGACGTAATCCTCATAAGGGTGTCAAGATCAACATGTGCCTTATTGCGCCCAATTGGTGGGTAAAGATCACTTGAAGCTTCCTGCAAACATAGGTGAATAAATTAATCATTTGGTCTAGCCTGTCATGGTTTTAATAAAAGATATTTGCAATAGATGGATAAATAAATCACAAATAAAATAAAATTAAAATCGAGTTATAGTTCTTATTGTAGTTAGGGTATCAGCAAGATGCCAAATTGCCAATTGAAAATATGATGAAGATCACTTACTTCCTCTTCCTCCATTTTGATGATGTTGTTTATCAGATCTTTCAATATGCTGATAAAAGGTGTTGCACCAATTCCTAATCCAACAAGTAGTAAAACATCATACTTGCTGTAGTCTTGTGCAGGAGAACCATACGGTCCATCAATCAAAAGTTTTGGTAAGCTGCATTTTCAAACATTATTATCAAGCCCCCAATTGCACAAACATATTATTACTGCTAAATAACGAGAATAAGCATACGCTTTCTTGGTTGTCTCATCTGCTCTGAGGAGGCCACTTTTCCCACCAACAGGTGGCTCACAAGCTGCTGAGAATACCCGCTTGAGCTCTCGTGTCCAGTCACCAAGTTGTCGAACATGAATGCTTAGATAGTCATCCCCAGGTGCCGATGTTATTGAGAACGGATGCCTGAAAGGGGTAAAGAAGTGTTTAACATTGAATGAACTATTTGGGGTCCACCTATTCTACAAGTGTACATAAACATGGTATTAGAGATCTTTAAAGTACAATTTTCCAACTGTAGTTTATTTACAAATAAGAACCATGTACCATTCAAAGGGTGAAACAGCTGGACATTGAACAAACATATACTGTCCGCTCTTGTAACGGAATGTCGGAGGCTTTGACATTTGTAGTGTCAAAACATTACCAGGATATATGGCCACCTGCAAAGAAATAGTGTGTCAGAGGATCAAACACAAAATCAGTACTCAAATTTCAAAATGCATGTGGGTTGACCTTCAATAGCCGGACAGAATAACTGCCAGACCTGAAGAACCTCAGTGTCCTCTCCCCCACATACAAACCAACTGGAACTGCAAGATACATCCATGTCTGCATGAAAGAAATAGAGATCAGATGCTTACAGAATTGTTCACGTACAGAGAGTGAAGGAGAGAAAAAAAAGATAATTATCTCACCGTCTTCTTGTACCAATCGTGGATAAGGTATAGGCATTCTCCATGAATAACAAGTGATATGTACACAATGATGAACAGATGATGAGAGTACCAGAAGGCATTGAAGCCAGTTAGTTTGTCAAATGGCTTTGGAAGCTTCACCAGGCTACGGCGGAACCACCTGGTTGCTAGAGTAAAAGCAATGATCATGCATACAACCATGATTAACCCAGTTATGCCCTCCACTTGTTTGATCAGCGTTAAATAGGTCGGCTTGTTTTTCCCGAAGTACTTGCCCAGTGGAGCATACTTCACCTCTGATGAATCTATTAACCGTGGAAAATCACATACAAGGTGGGTCCCTGCATGAAGGATAACACCTGCCACAATTGCCGCTGCAATAGTCTGCCATTACAATACAAGAAAAATGTTCATTCTTAGCCATGTTCTTGGTCTGGCTGAATGGTAACATGTCACATATATGCCCTTATTGACCTAGCTAGCATAGGTATTAAGACAAAGGCTTTCTCTTCTTTTTTTCTTTTTCTTTTGTGAGGATGACAAAGTGCCTTATGAGCACCACTAATGACCATATTATAATTATGGATATTTTTTTTGCATCTTATGCATTTTAATGAAAATGAACTAAACTGTAGCTCATGACAAGAGAGACTCGGCATGAGCTGTCTTGACATGACATTGCCCAACTATTAACAATCAGCTGATTGCTAGTTGCTACAGTCCAATCATGGCCCATGTGCCTTCTTCATGTTACCAACCAAATGATTTTAGCTTTTCTAGTACCTCCTTTAAGCTTTAAGTGAGTTAGGTGCAGACCTGATCTAGTCCATGCGACCCAATATTAATTTTTTTGGGGGGTAAACTGCTGATTGAGAAGCATATGATACCACATAACCACATACAGGTATACTGTCAGTAATGAGCTTGCATGGCTAAAGGATTCTGCCAAGAATCATGTTCTCTATAAAGCAAATGGCAAATTACAAACAGTGGAACAATAACTAGCTTGTGTAGGATAAATACTGCTGATGGAGAACAATGAGTCAATGACTATTCACTAGGGTTAATTTAATATAGGATAACAGACACCAATGAAAATTAAATATTTTGGCCAAGTTAAATTAACAGCACCTTGTCTGGACATGTTTTGTGGTTTAAATTCATAACCCATCTTTAAGTTTAAACCTGAATGGGCCATGATGTGAACAGGGAATGAGTCCACAACAAACCATGGACCAAACAATTCCTGTGTCCTGACCGTAAGAATATTAAATAAATCTTTCAGACAAAAAGTATGGAGGAACAACCTATCAATTAAGCTGTATTGTGTAGTACCTAAGGGCCTGTTTATACTGGCCTCTGCTTTCAAAAGCAGAAACCAATACAAACACCATAGTTTCTATAAGCCGCTTCTATCAGTCATTACTATTTATCAGTCACTACTTTTCACTTTCACATACTGTAACGTACTTTGTATTTTATTATATTACAATTCCGTAAGTCACATGACGGTCCGAATGTTGTAGTACCTTTCGTTGTACCGTATTTCTTATATAATACACTACTATTCATTAGCCACTTCTATTAACCACTGTTATTCATCAGCCGCAGCAAAAAATTATCAGCAAAAATCAATATGAACAGGCCCTAAGTCCTTCATAGTGTTGGACATATGTGACAAAGTACAGATGATGGAAATGTGTAGCGGCATCTTTTCCACCAAATTCATTGATAAACCCTAAAGATGTTCTATGATTTTCCCTCATATTTAAAAGGACAAGAAAAGAACAAGGACAGTCTAATGGCTAACCTTGTGGAAGTTGATGTTGTCATCGAACGGTAATGCCCGTGCAGCTCTTGTATTCCGCAGCCAAGTGATAGTATTGCGGCACACAGGCAGGAGGATAAGTGCCATGTTCAGCTTAAGGGTCTCAGCAGCCCCCTTTGCTGTTGTTACACAGTAGCCCATCACATTAAATACATATCGATTGCGGTACTGGATGAATTTCCAAATGAACAGTCCAGCCATTATCCCAATCCACAATGCAAGTACCCAGAGCCGTTTCCAATTGTCCTCCAGATAATAGCTTAATTTGGTGCTAATTTTCCGGATTGGGCTCCTTTTCCTTAGACCAGCAAGGTTTTGGCTTAGTGCCTGGCTTGTGTAGCTCAAGGTCTGGCTGTAGTTCACATAGGTTTCCTTCTGCAATAGCAATGTCTCCAATTGCCAGAGCTGCAATGTGAATCACAAGCAGTGTTTTTTAAGGCATCACAACATTACACTCTATGGTCTAAGTGAGCATATCAAATTAGGTCTAAGTGAGTATATCAAATTAAAAAAATGCCCTAAAAAAACAAGGTGAATTTTTCAAAGATATGTGCTGGTAAGTGGGGTCCAACCAATGGATCGTCAATTAGGCCCACTCATGAGCCAAACAAATTTATAAAATTATGAACATTTAGAATGCTACCTAAATTATTAATTTAGTAGTGAAATTAAAAGATAAAAAATTATGAACAGTCTTCTTAAAAGATTAAGATGGGCTTGTGTTGTGTTACAACACTTCTTCTATGGTACATCACTTCAATGCTTGTGGCTGTTTCATTTTTAAAGGCACAGAAGCACACATTATATTTTTATTAAACAATCATAATATTATCCCGTAATTAGCTAACTTTAGAGGCGTTAACAATGACAGGTCATGGCTGGGTTCTTTTCGGCTTTAGTTTTGGCTTATCACTTCTTGCTATAGTAACTAACTTTCAAACGGTGTATCTTTTCAAGATATGATCTACAAGTCAATTGTATAGACACTGTACCAAGTTTGGATATACCGGTCAAAATCGTATACAACTTTTTTCCTCTTTGTACTGTCTCTCGCGATAGCCCAGAATTCAAAAGCCAAAAGCTAAAGCCACAACCCAAAAGAACTCACCCATTATTCTCACCAAAACCACATATCATGGACACAACCAACATGGGAAAAAAATCCTTAGTTATACTTCTCAGAAAACACAAGGCAGGTTAACCAATAACCATACACATCAATATATGGCCTGAAAGTCAAACGACCCACCAAACTGCAGAAGGTCCCCACAAGATTTTAATTGCATCTGGTGCCACACATGGCTCCCACATGAGTGCACCATACATGCTAAAATCTTGTGGTACGTGCATGCAATAATTCCATCCTAAAAAAGAGGGACATCAACTTGAATATCTGCCTGTACAAGCACTAGCCTCAAATGGTCTCCAAACAACAACAAAGGCAACCTAACAAAGACGCATAAGTACATGAAAAATTAAAATGGAACTAACGCATTGCATTTTCTGAAAAGCACAGAAGTAGGGCATGTTGTAGTATTTGATGCGGAAGACACTATGTTTCTTTACTACAGAAGACAAGTAACATTAGACACCTAATGAAAATGTCAACACTAATTGTTACCCTGATGATATCAGGGCACCTATCCTTCAAAAAATGATATTGGATGCCAAACCTTGTATTTTATTTGGGCAATATGCCCGAGTGTTGCATGCCGTCACAGATGCAACATGATGTTGATAGACTTTGCCTTTGGAATAATCTATCCAAATATAACCACAATCATTTGAGGAGTAAATGGGGAAGCAGATGCCCTGCAATAACCTCTATGCTTGATAGAATTGAATGTTTCAATATTTTAAGATTTGAGTTTGGATGATAAACTATATCTTTCTTGCTAGGATTCAGTTTTCCACAGTTAATCTTGTATTTGATCTCAACAAAAGATTTTTTTATTTAAAAGAAGCAACATTCAGTTAGGTCTGCAGTGTAGAAGATCTCATTTGAAGAAAGCAAATTGTGAGAAGAAAAGTTGGCACTGAACTAGGCAATTTTTTTTTTTAAAAAAAAAAGGCACAAGCTTGTCTATACAGAGCTGCTCACCAGTTTGAAAGTGACCGTAGAGGGAAGTTTGATCAGTAATTCAGTATACGTAGCTATCATGCAGTAGAGAGTTGGGACTGGTATATTGTTTGTCCCCATAGCAGGAGATTGGAGTTTGATGTTCTTGATGGATTTCACAATAGGTAACAAACAACTTTGGCTGTCATGGTTGGGCTATTTTGGTTGTGTGAATTGTCAGTATAAACGTGCCAATTGCAACATGTAATGCTTTTGCTACATCTACTATGTTGATGTTGCCAAAAAAGGCAACCCCTTAGTGAAGCAGCATAGATGGCTTAAGAAAAGATCAATGAGTTCTTTTTGTTGAAGACAGATGGTTATTTTTTGAAGACCCAAGGGTTCCAGGCCCCAAGTACCTTCGATTACAAAGGAACTCAAGTCTTACAGAGGTTTGAAGGAGCTAGAGCTCCAGAAAGTACATGAGCAAATCATCCAGAGAAACACAATAGAGACACGTATCCCAGACTGAACATCAAGTCAGATGGTTATAGCCACAGCCTTTTTGGTACGTTAAATAGAGATATGGAAGGGGAGAAAAGTAGAAACAACGATAGACTGGTACCTATGAAAATTGGTGGAGAACAGTGGAAGGATTTGACTTGCAGGAGCAAGAAAAAATAGTTCTTAAGATTCTAGGCAATGGTCATTTTCCTACAGGAATGGTTCTGTTCTGTTCCAAAGAAAAGTGGGTTAGCTCTCTTTTTCAGGAGCAATACGGTTGCTGTGCTGAGAACCAACCATTTCAGGGTGTTTGAAAAAAAAGTGCCCTGCTGCAGGATCAATTATTAATGGACATAGGTAGTGCTTCAAACAGCGGTCCTTTTGGGATTTGTTTTACTACTGCGGGTGTTAGTTTTTTCAAAATAATTAAATTTAAAAAAATAAAAAGTTAGATTATCATAGTCAATACAAAGAGAAAGAAAGAAAAAGTAAAAGCAAAAAACTAAAAAGCAAAAAAAAAAAAAGAAATTAAGAAGCCAGAAGCTTTCGAGCGGTGCCATACTCGAATATGTACAGTCAAGATCACTAATCTCTCTCTTGCAGAAAGTAACATTTTTATCCAGTGGATAGTACCTTTCAGGGATAAAAACAGCGGTGGATAGTGATGGGATGTCAGAGGGGATCGAGGAACCAATTATTGTGCACCAATTTCTTCTATCACTGATCAGACACACAGCATGGCAGAAGAAAAATGATAGTTTACCTCAATGTAGCCAAGGCCTTCGGGATCAAGTTCCTCCATGATCAAGGCCGCATATTCTTCTGCTTGCTCCTTAAGCCTCGACAGTTTATTAGCAGAAGCACTTAACATAATGATCTGGAAACAAAACAATTGCCACTTTTAATTAATTGATCACAAACCATCTTTTCACACCTCGAGAAAAGTACGATAAAACACGCAGGCTCGGCCTTTTACACGATGACCTCAGCGAAAAGAATGAAAGCTCATCCCAAAGTTGCCCCCTTTCGACGCATCATTTGAACAGATTAAAAATATAGTCAGCATGACGGAAATGCCCCCCACCAACTGCTGCATTCTGATCTGCGGACGTCCATCTCCATCTATAGTAAATTTACGTAACACCCCTCCCATGTTCTTGAACAAGCTATTTCAATATCTAGAAAAATTGGTGCGTGGAGACATAAATCCAGGAACACAAACGCGTAGACAACAAAAGAACAAGTACATACCCACAGAACCGGGGAAATGGACAGCTCAATGACTCGATCACAAAAAAAAACTTCCAAATAATTGTACCAAAATATCCCCAAAACAGCAACAGGAAAAAATATGCTGCAGAAATACCAAGCACAGCCACGGACTATTACCTCTTTCACCTCCGCCTCCGTAATATGGCCGTCTGCGTTCTTATCCACCCTGATTAAATCATGCCAAAATGGAGGCACATTACCGCGCGGAACAGAAATGGTGTTAATATAGCACAAATTAATTACAGTTCGCAGATTGTAGGGGGCGGGAGTCACATTTCGAAGAAGATCTGGAGGCGCGAGTCGAAGCTGTTGTCGGTGATCTGCTGCCAGATCTCGCGCAGCTCCTCCTTGTTGATCTTGTCCACCTGCATCCGCCGCCGCCGGCTCAACGTGTCGAACAGCTCCATGGCGAACTCCTTCGACTCCGTCATCCCTGCATCCCAAATGCGGTTAGGAACTAAGAAGAGCGAGGTTTTTTGGGGGAAGGGGATGATGATTATTAAGGCATTAACCTATGCATTGCGGGAAGTCGTCGCGGGAGAGGTAGCCGTCACGGGCGAGACGGCTGAAGTTGGCCTGAACCTCGATCCAGGCGTTGCTGGCTTTGCTGCTGCCGCTGATGAAGCGGAGGCCGCGGATCGCCCGCTGCGCGCCGGACTTGGTGCGGTCGAGCTGGGCGCGCTGCCTGCGCGCGGCGCGGGCCGCGAGGGCGGACTCCATGCCCGTCGGCGCCGCTGGGGGCTCGCCCCCGCCGGCGAGATTCGCGCGGCTGTGGGTGCGAGTGAACCGCTTGGTGAGGTCCTGCGAGAACTGCCGCGCGCGAGCCATGGCCTCGGCCTTGAGCTCCTGCGAGAACTGCAGCAGCCGGTGCGACGACGTCCGCCGGATCGCGGGCGACCGCGACCAGGACGCCGCCGCCCCGGCCGGGGGCTCCGCCCGCCGAGGCGGCGCCACCGAGGAAGGCGACGCCCCCGACGACACCGACGCAGAGGCAGCGGCCGCCGCCGCCGGCTCGACGCTCCGCAGCACAATGGTGTCGTCCTCCTGCAAGTCGAGCGTGACCTCGACCAGCTCCTCCCCGTCGTCGGAGCTCCGGTCCGACCCGCGCGGCGACGAGCCGGTGCTCAGCGACCGCGGCGTGGTGGCGCCGGAGCCCCATCGCGGGCGGCCCGGGGTAGTGCCGCCGCCTCCTCGCATCAGCCGCACTGCTGCAAGCGACCCACCAAACTCGTTTAACGATTTGGGAGAAAGAGCTCACAGAACAGTCCAAGCGAACGCGACCTAACGCGCGCTAGCTTGTACTCACCCTCCCCTCCTTTACTCCTCTACTCCTGTGTGTGCGTATGGAGAAAGGCGCCCTCGTGTCCCGGACAGGCGAGTCCAAGCCGGAGGAAAACAGGAGACTTAAGGGTAGCAATTTAGGGATATTTGGCGATTTGTCTTGTCTTTTATTAGCATCAGCTTATTTGTTTTATAATTAATTTTAATTGATAATTTACAGCATCTTTCATTTTATGTTTGATTATTTGCTCTCTTTAAAATTTCAGCTCATTTTCTATTATTGCCAGAGTAAATCACCACGTGAAATAACCATTGTGCTCCTTAACCAAAGAATGATCTGGATCATGTCCAAAAACAATGTTCCTGAGTAGACGACGGCATCGTGTATATGGCATGGCTTATTTTGGTTTTAGTTTTTGATTTTTGGTTTTAAGTTCACTATTCTTAAATTTTATCTTTTTATAATTCTTTTTAATTTTTTGCCTTTTTTCTTTTTGTATTCGTTTTGCATCGATCGTAATGAGTTAATATGTTTTTTATTTTTTTAAATTTAATTATATCAAATAAATCATCATCAAAAATAAGCTAAAGCAACTTATTAAACCGAACTAAACGGCTAACATGGCTAAATTTGCTTTCTCAAAACAATTGGTTCAAAATTCTTGATACTGTCCTAATGCAGAAGCCTTTGTTACACCAAACATATACATCGGAGGCCCACTACCTCGCATGCAAGCAAACTATACATGTTTGTGCAGAATTCTCCCTACCAGAGATGCACACTGAATTTCTAGCCACATTGTTAATATATTCCATACAAAAAGTAGTACAGCAGAGACCCTATAGACTTCATCGTTTCGACAGCGATGCAGGGTTCAAATCAAAATCCACGAGCCCTAATTAAGCATCCATGTCCAAGGGCGAGCCTAACCTCCACTCGGAATCGTCCCCGTAAGGCAAGTAGCAGTCATATCCTAGCCCATCCTTGTTCACGCAGTTGAACATGAGCGCCGCAAGCGACGCGAAGATCACTGGGATTCCGCGACCCAAAAAACCACATCAGTTCCAACTTATCCAACCCCAAAGCAGCCAAGCCCCAAAGCAAACATGTTATATTTTTTAAGGTAAAATCTACAAGTAAATTATAATATAAATTGTACTGAGTTCAGCTGTACTAACCAAAATAGCATGCAACTATCTTTGTGCGTACTGCCTCTCACAAACAAACCAGAATTCAAAAACCATAATCATAAACCATAAGCCTAGCCTAAAAGAACACACAAAGTTATAAAGGGAGAGCTTACCGGGGAGGTAGTGGAGGAAGGAGACTTGGATGGCGCTGCAGACAACGACATCGATCCAGAACCACTAGCCCGCGCCGAAGACGACGCCAGCGACCCCCAGAACGATGATTTCCCACACCAGCGCAAGGTTATCTATGAACACGAACACAAGCACCTAGCCGGCAAAATCGGGAGGGATAGGGGCGCACCAGGGCCTCGCGCCTCTGAGAGGAAGGCGACGAGCACACCGTCGAACAAGACAGGCGTGCGCGCCTCGGGGTGCCTGCCCCGCGAGGAGCCCACGAGTGCGGAGTTCACCAATGACATCGAGCATGGAGGGGATGGATCAATTGTTGAGTAATCTCATCGTTTCAGTTTTCTTTGTAGTCATAAAGACCGGCGCTTCAAGTCGTAAAGACCGATCGTCAGTTTTCTTTTATGATCTTAATTGTTTACAAACGGTCGACGAGACATGTGTGTTTACGTCGGTCCGTTTTAGTATTTTAAATAATAGCATTAGTGTCCTTAATGTTGTAAGTTACAGTTGTTTTTTATTTCTTATATAAGGAAGAGAAAACCTGAAAAGATGTGAGAAAGTTGGCACACACAAAAAAATTTTGTGTTCTTTCTCCCAAATCCTTATATAGTGAATTGGGTCTTCAGAGAACTCGATCGGAGTGAGAGATCGAGTACTGGCGTAGTTCTGAGTGCTACCGAGTACTCAGGAGGGTCGTGCCAACGTGGTTGAAGTACTCGAGAAGTCTAAAGTCTCTGAGTACTGTTCTACGAGTAATAAAGCACAAAGTACTATTCTACGAGTACTGTTCCATGCATACTCTACGAGTACTGTAACACATGTATTGTTCTATGATTAATGTAGCAGAGTACTGTTCATCCGAGTTAGTAGTTGAAGTCTTCCGAGTTCTCACGGTCAAAGTGGCCGTGGTCAAAGTGATCGAGGTCGAAGATATTGTGGTCGAGAAGTGGCCATGGTCGAAGACACTTACTCAAAGTGATCGAAGCTCACAGCCACGTGAGGCAAATCCAACATCCCTTACCTCGTCTAGATCATTCTTTGGCTAAGGGGCACCATGGTCATTTCATATGGTGATTTACCTTGGTAAAAATAGAAAATAAGCTGAAATTTCAAAGAGGGCAAAATCATCAAACATAAAATAAAAAGATAAGACAAATTATCAGCTGAAATCAACTATAGGACAAATAAACTAATGCCAATTTTTTTTATTGTAACTGGCTAAAAAAATTAACCTGTAACCACTGTACTATAAAAAAATTATCAACCGTAGCTTAAAAAAATCACTTACCCCAGAACTCGAAAGAAAGAAAAAAAGCCACTACGTAGCTCGAATCCGAACAGCTCCTCGCGACCAGACGATCGATCATAAAGGGGAAGAATTGACCTGTAACCACCGCATGCCAATGGCCACGCGACCGAGCTTAAATCCAACAGGGATGATCTGGCCGCGGAATCTCCTCGCGGGCATGCGTACGCCAGGATTCCCGCAGCTAGCGCGACCTTTCTCCAACCGGCCGGCGGCCGGAACGTCGCTCTCTAGCTTCCCCTCCTGCACCGTCTGCTCAGTGAGTTCAGCTGTCCCCGACAGTTCGGTTCGGTTCGGTTCAGGGCGCGGAAAACGACCGTGCGGGGCCGCCCATCTTACGACGCGCCGTGCCGTGCAGTGCCCGGGGAGTGGGCGGGCGCAACCTAACGCGCCCAGTGAGATCACCACCGCGGACAGTGCCACACTGCCAACATATATACCGTCATGGGCAGGAGCATGTGCTGCCCAAGCAGCGTGTTTTAGGCGCCGTGGCTGGCCGCCCACGATGATATCACCGGGTGTTCGAGCAGGCGATCATTGGCTCGTCGAAATCGCCCTTGGTCTGGAGCTGTGGTGACAGCATTATGGTTCCCGAAGAACGCTTGGTCTGGACTGGAGCTGCAGCTGACTACTGGTGACTTGGGTGCGTGATGATTGCATCGAACTGAAGCGGGAGAAAGGAAGACGTGTGTACCTTCATCTATGAACAGAACAATTGAGGCTTGAATTGCGACAGCGCAGATCATTTCTGTGACTGTGCTACCTTCGGTTATTTTTTTTTTTTAAAAAAGGAGATCATTTCTGTGCTACGCAAACTCCAGCTTTGTTCGGAAATCTTGATTTTGCATTCGCAATTCACGTTTACTGTAGCGAATCCTCCCGTCGGCTAGCTGCGAAGGCAAGGGTGAAGAAAAGTGTCTCTTCATTAACGCGGAATTAAACAATGACAGGCTTAAAACTGAGTGACTTTTTCTGGAGCTCGTTCGTTTGCCCGTGTAGAATTACTGAGACGACGAAAATAACACGGAAATGAGGAAATTTGTATACTTATTACGGATACGAGTTGTTAGCATCTAATGATATGCCTATTTGATGAGCAAATAGTCAACTAACATTCCGTGATTAGCCAGCTCATGAACAGAAGATATGTTTATACGTGCATCAAATAAAGATCGTGTTCGTACACCACGAACATTTCTTAAAATTCTTGGGGGCAAAAAAGAACTTGGCAGTTCAGCTTGACAAGCTAGGAAGCGAAATTATAACTAAGCAATGCAATTAGTGGAGAACACCATGAGACATGAGTTCAATCGCTAGTCCATAACTCATGCACGTCTCTTTGCGTATGGTTTGCTCTCAATCAATGGATTCCAGCTGCTATGATATAGAAATCGAGTGGACGTTTTCAGAGGAAAGAAGCAAATTATCAACCCGAAATGCTGGGTTCACTTATGCTTATGCTTAGGCTTTCGTTGCTACAGTAACTCGCCGTTAAACGATGCATCTTTTTAAGACGGGATCTATAGATAGATTATAGTATAAATTGTACCGAGTTCAGCTATACCACGTGAGTATTTCTCTCTACGTACTGTTTTTCATGAATATATTAGAATTAAAAACCACAGCTATAAACCTTAACCTAAAAAAACCCACCCTAAAATTAATAGTTGACCTATCGCTACCATGTTGCACGTCTTGACTCTGCAATAGGGGCGACCTTGGATAAAGTCGTGCGGTATCACCTTTCCAAGTTGCTTAACGATTCCTGGATTCTATTAGTTCGTCGTGATTTAACATAAGAATGACATTCCAACATTGATGATTGATTGTTCAATGTAGCATCAAATGTTCATTATTAAGAAAAAAATCTATAGATTCCAGGACAAATGAGAAGTAGGTTGGAGCTAGTTTTGTTATGTATTTAGTTTTCTTTCAGAGCAGCAGAGAAGCACTCATCTGAATAAATCACCTAGATGGTGTAACGAGCTTGCTGATGTTTTTTTTATTTGAGTTGCTGCTACTAAACTCTACCTAAGCTAGTCCCACTCCTACGTCGTGTAATAATAATTAAAAAAAAAGAGATGACTAGCTTACCTCACCAAATCTAGAGGAGCGAATCCACTTTTTTGCCAATTATTTTGCTTTGGTTTCGGCCGTAGCAAATTCAGCAGGTACCAGTTCCCGAGAGTTAATTCCATGGTTGGCATTTGTTGTTGGTCAGTTTCGGTATGGATTCAGGTCTACGGATCCATCTGAACTGAAGATGTAAATGTAACATCAAGTCTTCCTTTTAAGATGCTCGATATTAGCAGCAACCTAAAACGTCTCGAGTTTCATTGCAGGCTGCCGTCGAGCTTGGTTCATGCTACTCGTTTTATGTGACTAGTCAAGTGACTGTGCGTTACAAAAGAAAAAAAATATCATATTACATGCTATAACAATTTATGGTAGTAAGTATTTAAACGGATGTGATATTATGCGGAATACAAAATTATGACTGCATTGCCCTATGGGAGGATTAGTATGTCGTGTTGTGAAGTATACCTGTCAAGTTCTCTAAAAAAGAAATAGGAAAAGGGGGGCAGTAACAAATAAGCTATGCAAAGGAAGAACATCTCTTCTCCAGTTGTCTCTGTTCATGTGTGAGAATCACTCTTCATTTTGCTTGCTTGCTTTATCCCAAAATAGAAAGAGAACTTTTTATCAGATAGATTATTAGATAAATTTATTTCGTGCAATTAGTCTAACAACAACAACAACAATAAAATAATAATAATAATAATAATAATAATAATAATAAATATTGTATAGCAAAAGGCAATGTAGTTTGATGTCCTACAGTAGCAACCATACTGACATCATACATATACCGTAGTCTTTGGTAAGGGCTAAATCATATATGGATGTAATACGCGAGTCATTACATACTGTAATGATAAATATAATGGCATATCAATTCACATGCTTCAAAACAAAGCCTCATATGTTTTTGCCTCTAGATGAGACTTATTAGTGTTATCATCTTCATGCTTCGGTTTTCATCTAAAGGAAAACCCTGCAATTAAACAGTGATATATCAGCTATGATCTTAGCCTTTAAGTACCAATGATAAACCAACCACTAATGGACTTATCAGGTCATTGTTATTTTTAGTTTACAACTAGTTTACCCTCTCTGTCAAACAATTCAGCAAATGATGTTGTAGCTGAAATAATGCAAAGGAATCACTAAACAACAGGCAGTAACACAAATGCATTTGTAAATCAGAGTATTAGAGATGGATGCAAGAATTGGGAAGCAACGCACACCACAAAACAATGGCTGATTGGCTGGTGCTCGGCTTATATAGAACAAAAGTTTTTGCTATAGTCTGTCCTAAATATTCTTTTCCTATCAACGAACTTTTCATAATAGAATCCTCATATTTTATTATAAGGATTCTATTATGAAAAGTAGAGTATTCTTGCAATAGGACTAATATATATGTGTGCGCGCGCGCACGCATGTTGTTTCGTTAACAAGAAAAAAGATAACAAATGCAAAGATCAAATAAGCTCCACGTTTTCCAGTGTGCATTGCGCTAACGAAGACATGTTAGGGTGAACAATACTGATGATTCTTCCAGTAAGTAATATAATTTGTATTTCATATAAACAAGTGATCTAGTCTATATTAGCCTATTGAAATTCAGCCGCACCGTGCTAGTTGGGCCGGCGGGGCTTGTACGCGTAAAATTGTTGAAAGTAGGCGCCAGATGCACTTCTAGACTGGGATGGGCTTTAGATGCGCAGCCCATGCTATTGATTAGCGATCAAGCCCAGTGAGAAGCACAGGTTAATCGTGAATTCGTAATCGCACGGGGAGATGGTGCCGACAATCACCTGCTCGATTAGAAATTCTGGGCGTATCGGACGCCAGACCGCACGAACACAGCCCACTCCTCAGCCGATTCAATTTTTTCTTAACTATCGCTCTTGTCCCACATTCTGTCACTCTCATTCTCTCCCTTCACTCTCTTCCTCTCTTCAACAATACCCGAGCATGGTGACGAGCCTAACCACCGCATCCCCAACACTAGCACCACTAGATAGCACCACTAGATCCGATCGCCGCCATCACTCCCTCTTCGACTTTCCCTTTGACACACCACCAAATCCAGCAACAGCATCGACTTTCCCTTTTGACTATCCTAAGTAATCACATCGGGCATAGCACCGCCTGATCAAGCCTCCCCAGCAATCTAGAAGGTCTAAGTGCTCCACGAGGATGCAGACGACTTTCTCATCTGTTGCTGAATCCAAGCCGCACATGACACTAGACCTTGCCGCCGCCTGCCATGTGATAAGTGTTTGTCCCACATTTTGTCACTCTCCTTATTCTCTCCTTTCTCGCTCTCTTCCTCTCCAAGGATACCCGAGGCTATGAGCCTAACCACCACGTCCCCAACAACAGCTCTCTTCCTCTCCAAGGATACCCGAGCTTGGCTATGAGGCTAACCACCACATCCCTGACAACAGCTCTCTTCCTCTCCAAGGATACCCGAGCTTGACTATGAGCCTAACCACCACGTCCCCGACAACAGCTCTCTTCCTCTCCAAGGATACCCGAGCTTGGCTATGAGCCTAACCACCACATCCCCGACAACAGCGCCGCTGGATCCAATCACCGCCGTCACTCCCTCTTCAGCTATCCTTAGACGCGGTGCCACCAAATCCGACCACCACCGTCAACTTACTCTTTGACTATCCTCAGCAATCGCACAAACGCAGGACCTCCAGATCCAACCTTCCCCAGCATCCTAGAAGGACGAATGAGCCATGAAAATGCAGGCAGCCTTCTCCTCCGACACCGAATCCAAGCCACACATGCCACCTTCTCGCCACCAAGTGTCTTCATGCCCGAGGGCCTCACCCTCACCTGCCATATTATTAAGTGTTTATTTTTGACTGCAACATTCTAATTTTATACAAGTAATAAAATAACGCTAATGCCCAGATCGACCGTACAAGTACTGGCAACACCCTTTAGAAATCTACAATTTCGTGCTGATGAGAATTATATAACGCTGTTTAAATGATTTATCTAGATTGCCAAGTGCTGCAAGCACTTATGAATCGTTCGTCTTGACTATTTTGATCTGAAATTCATTAACATCAGGGTATTGCCATTTTACATTAACATCAGTTTTGAGTACCGTCCGGCAAAGTCGCAATCATTAAATGAAATTACAATCATGTTCACAATCGAAAATCGAATACAGCACGCTGCGCAACCAGAAAGTGCGTCCTGCAACAGCAATGACAAATCCAGCAGCAGAAAAAAAGAAGAGAAACAGAAGACCAGAACGATTTGGTTAAGAGCAACATATAAACAGAGAAGACAAAAAAATAACACATGAAACGGTTATGTCAAGGTCGTCAGTTAGGAGCGAAAGACTATTTATTCGACGTAATCATAACCACCAAGGGTTTAGATCATCTGAACTATGCACTTGTGATCATCACTCGACCTTGCCAACCAATTATTCAAAAAATAATTTACAAAGAGAGTTGATAAGCATTGCCCGGAAATTACCCCTCCAAAAAAATCCCACCTAAAAAGGGCAGTTGCATGTCTGATCTGATAGCCAGAAATCTGATTGGTTGTTTAGAAGAAAACATTCATGTGATAGCTATACACTCCCCTTACAAAAATCGAAGCTCAATGCCCAAAAAAAGTAAATATTTTTCTAATCTGCGAATTTTCACGAGGCCACAGAATGACCAAATTTAAACGGAAACGACAAGAGAAAACTAGATCGAAGCTGTATAGTTGACCTCATAGAGAAGATTAGGCTTTTCCACACGAAATGATTCAGACATATGCTTGTCTTTATTTTGATATAATCACCGGCCACTAAACACCACAGAACCAAAACCAAAAGAAAATCCACCAACAGCAAGAAAACTAAAGAAAGATCTAGAGGGGAATAATGATTTGATTTTGGTCGAAGGGAGGACTCGGAATATGGGTGGTGATATATCAGGATGGTCGGCAAGGCAAACAGATGCCAATTACGACGAACGAGACCAATAGTTACAATCGTCATCGTCCTCCAACACCACAAAGAAACCAAATCCCCCGCCGAACGATCAAGAAAACAAACGGAAAAACCGCAAAAAAAAAAAAAAACACCCGACAGATCGAGATCGACATCCGCGAAGACAAGGGGAGGGGAAGAGCTTCCTATGAGAGATGGCGGCGCGGGAGGGAGACGGCACTCCTCGTCGTGCTTATATAGAGGCCACCACGGCATTAGGGTTTTACGGAGGCGGCGCCCCTGTAGTTCTCGGGCTCTGTTTGATGAGTAATCGCGGCCGTCCGATCGTCTTTGTCCGGATGACGTGGGCTCTAACCTGTTGCTGGCGAGTAGGCCCAACTGTCAGACCGTGGATTCCTTCGGTCTAATTTATTTGGCCCAAACAGCACAATAATTTATTAGTGAAAGTGAATTTCAACTACTAAATATATAAATATATATTCTTTGCCAAAGATAAGGTGAGCCAAATTCCAACATATAAAATACACCTAATAGGCATATTCTTTTTGATTTCGATTTATGACTTATAGCTACGTCTTATGACTTCGGATCATACTTTTTTTTGTGTATGTATTAACCTGGAAGCAATATTTTTACATGATCATTGTTTTACTATTCACTATTCAGATTATACCTGAAATAATACTTCTTATGGATCATTATATTCATGCTAAAAGAACACTAAGCCTTTTGCTCCATACTGCATATATCTTTACTATTTAAAAAGAAAGAGTTGGTGGTTGTTGTCACACCTGTTATTTTTCAGCCATTCGATCTGATTATAAATAAAAATCTGGACCGTCCCACCCCCGCGCCTCCCCCTCGCTCCCCCCGCGCTCCCCTCGCTCTCCCACACGCCCCACCCCCGCCGCCTCCTCGCTCTCCGTCCTCCTCTCCTCGCCACCCCACCTGCGCCGCGCGCCGCGCCATGCGCCCCGTCCTCCTCTCCCCCGCCCGCACGGCCCCGCCTCCCCGGCTCCCGTCCTCCTCTCCTCCCGCCTCCGCGCCCCGGGCCGCCGCCGCCTCCTCGCTCCCCCCCTCCTCCTCCCTCGCCTCCGCACGGCCGCCTCACTTGCGCGTCGGCTTTACGCGACCTCATACCGCCCGCCCCAAATCCGATTGCCCGCACCAAAGCTCCACTCCCACGCCTCTCTCCTCCCAATCCACCTCTCGATCCTCCAGAACCTCTCCCGCGACGCCATCGGCCGTAGCCTCGCTCCCGCGCCTCCTTTCGGCTGAATCTAGGGTTTCCGCCGCTGGATCACGCCGCGAGGTCGCCCGTCTCGCCGGCGCGAGGTCGCCGCCGGAGGAGGGGGCGCCATCTGCGAAGTGCGCGAAGGTGAGTGCGGCAGGGGAGGCGCTCACCAATGCTAGGTGGGTGGCCACGCGGCCGGCGCGGGCTCGGCCGGTGGGCCGATCCGCCACCGCGCGGGAGGCGGACCGATTGGGTGGGGTTGGCGGGCGACGCAGACGCAGTGCTTCCTTGGGTGCGGCGACGGGGGGGGGGCGTGCTCTCAAGGTCTACGAGGAGAGCGCGTGATGGGTATGGTGGATTGGACCGGTTGTTCTTTATTCTTTGTTTCGTGATTATTTTTGAAATGGAAGTGATTGGTGATGGTGGCGGTGGACTCGGATACTCGCGGAGCGGATGTTTGCGGTTGTAGTCGCGGTGGACCTCTATGAGGATTTTGTGCCATGGTGCCGTGATCGAGGATTATTAGACGGTATGACAATGGTTCGTTTGATCTTGAGCTCGAAATTGGATTCAAGTTCCTTGTTAAAAGCTATGTGTCTCATGTGGAGATGGAGACAGAAGTATATCAAGGTGAGAAGCATATAATAGACTTTCATCACGCTAATGGGTTGTAATGTAGTATGAAGACTTGAAGACACAAAACTCAATTGGAATTAGAACACTGGTTCTAAAAAAACTATAATAAGAAAACTAACATGGACAAAATATTTCTGAGGCAGCTGTATTTCGAGTTTCATCACATATGCAGTTGCTATTTGTTTTCGTGTTGTAGTTGCAAAACCACCACCATGATTAAGTTTATTTGTCATCTTGAGCCACAGAAATTATTGTCACCTGTCAAATGGATATACTATTACAAGGCCTTGCTTCCTTGAATGGTTGATTGTTACATCTGCTGAACATAGTACTTCAAACCTGTTCTCTATTGGTCGGCATAATTTGTTTGCTAAGCTATACCTAAGGTTAGTTACATATTTTTATTGAAATATGTATGAATTTTTCAAGCCGAATATTTGATGGCATAGCGTGAATGTATGTGTGTATATCGTGGGTGGGTTTCTTTGATGAGGAGGAAAACTTTGCTCGAGAACTCGGAGTTTGCAACTAATTTTGAGGTAATGGCTTGTAATTTAAATTACTCTTGGATAGTGAAGAACATCCGATTTATACTAATTGTCAATCTAGGATGAAGTTTTTCCTTGGATAATCTGCTCATGATGGCATGCACCTTTTCGGTTAGGATAGTTGTTATTTTGTTAGAGCAATTGCATGTTGCGAACCAATTTTCCCATCCATTTGGGTTATTCCTAGAGGAATATCTAATTGTTTTATAACCAGAGTACAGAAGATAAATAGTGGGGTGCTCCACTCATGCTTGATTCTAAATATTGAATGTTGGTGCATATCTTAAAGAGGAACACAATTTTTTTCTTTAACAAGGATACTTTTTTTTGTATAGATCTATGGATGATTGCTTGAAATGTAGTTGTGGTGTAATTGTGTATAGGTGTTCAAAATATGAATTTTTCATATCTGTATCATCTTCCTAGAGTTTTTTTTGCAATTTTTTATCGTATTTGTGGGTACTAATTGCAGAGAGTAGTTTCCTTTAGCATTCCGCTTTAGTGCAGTTGGATTTAAGCATACACACGATGGTCTTGATGCTTGCCTTTTTTTTTACCACGGCAGCTGACTCATTTCACATGGCTTATGTGTTACAGAATGGCATTATGGACCTCAAATATCATGCTTCACTAATATAATACTTGATTTATTTACGAGTATGAACATGAATGTTTTGTTTGATACATGATGACACAAGATAAAGTTGATATTTATTATTCAGTTTGAGATCATATTTGATAGTATACATCACTTTTATTTGATTTTCGTTGCAACGCACGGGCACCTTACTAGTTAAGGGTTTGATTGGAATTTACTGTCTATATTATGTTGTTACATTCTTACATCCTCTATCCAAAAAAATGTGAGAAGGAAATGTATCTATTTTTGAATGGAGGGAATTGTTAACTAATTTGTCTATAACAAACTTCTATTCCTTTAAAAAAGAATATATAACTATAATATACTATTTACTTCTAAATTTTGTTTTCCTTGTAATACACAGACACATGACTAGTTCCTCTCAAAAACAAAAAACTCAGCACCACTCCTCGAAAATGAGAACTACTCTTAAAAAAGATGACGATGAAGAAGGCTGCGCTCAAATGCCTCAAAAAAATGCTATCGTACACGTTTGGAATTAGCAAACTCCAGACCAGATCTCATCAGAAAATTAGCCCTGATCGTTTTGACTTTTTTCGGCTTCAGTTTCTAGCTTCATTTTTTTTTTCACTATTCACTACACTATCCACTAACTTAGCTACAGTGTTTTTTCAACCAGCTACAGTGTTTTTTCAGCCAAAAGCCAAAAGCCATCACTATTCCGATTACCCCCTTAGCTACATGGAGCGTCAGTATTAAGACAGAAAACAGAACAGTGCTGAAATTTTACGCAAGGCACTGTGAGAAGGTTATTCCAAGAATTCACCATAACACACTTCGGAATTGTTGAAAGCAAGTGGCACTCAAACAGGGGGTCATCCAGAGGACAGCGACGCTCAAAACAAAAACAACAGTTGGAAATCGCAAATATTACAACTACGAAGCATCTGCCTTCTTGAATAGGGCGCAGTACAAAGTACAAACCATGATACAAACTCCGAAGGATGATCAACGCATGTGAGTCACCTATTTCTACTTAATTTACAGATTCCTGTGACCCTCGAGCATGACACACATTGTGCTACGCTGCAAACAGATTCAGCTTCAGAATTACTTTTACTTTCAGTTTATTTAACTCAGAAAGTACTTCAAACACGTCTGCTTCAAATTTTTGCTTGTTTTGGTTTTTTTTTTTTTTTGCATTTTCTTTTTTCTCCTTATTCCTTTACATTGTCTACGACGATATAACGGTTTTCTTCATTTTCCCCCCTTTTTTCTTTATTTTTCTCAGAAAAAACTAACAACCGCTATAATACGATTTCAGCCATAAGTCAAATCAGAAACTTAAGCCATAGGCCAGTTGGAGCTAGCTTGCTGTACTCGTAGTAGCCTGTATAGGAATCTTACTTCCTGTAGCCGGTAGAACAGGTACACAAGGTGCTCGTCTCAGCTTCTCCTTGCTCCAGTTCTGTCCCCAAGGATTGTCTGTGGATCTAGGGTTGACAAAATTTGGGGCATTGACATACCAATAGATACAACTATCTCTGCAAAACAGTGTGCAAACATGTCACATGTCATTCGGCAAAGCTAAAGTGCTCATCTCCATGTTTGGAAGCAGATTATCAAATGATATCGAGAGGAGTTTGTGAGAGTTGTGAATTACCAATGCCTTCACGCACAGAAAGATTTGGCCTTATGACATCCTTTGAATTCACCATGAAGATATCACCAATATAAAGATGATTAGTTGGGACATAGACGCAGTGAAGTTCCTCTTGACCAGAATAGCTCTGTTACAACATAATGATGAGATGGATACTCAAATAAGGAGCAACTACATGCTAATCAGACATAGCAATAGAATGGACAAAAAACCGGACAGATGTCATCATTTTGAGTATTTTATGAGTAATATTTCTTGTCCTGCACATGTTAAACAATTAAATTTGCTTGTTTCACTTAGTCAACAATACAATTGAATTTCAACTTCCAACCACGCAAGAATTCAAGCTAACTAGAATTACTAGGAAGCATAACTGCAGCATGTGCATAAAATAAATAACATTAAACATAAACAATGTAAACCAAGCATGGTTGGATAATAGTGAAGTCTTGTAAACCTGAAGAGAGACTGATGAGGTAATAAAACCAAATGCATATTCTCCAATACGAGGATGTCTTATGATGACCACTTCCTTGAATGCTTGTTTGTTCTGATCTGTACAAACAACAATTTACTTAGCTCCTAAGCTAATTTAGGGATTGCATATCAGCATTACTGTAAATTTACCTGGTGATATTGCAGCACTTATTTGCTTGGATGCATTGTAGATATGACGCACGAGCGGCATGCGCTTAATAATCCACTCACCAAGGCTAAGGATAGATGCTCCAACCCAAGATGACATGAATACTCCAATTAAAAATATGAAAGTAACAGAAGTGATGAAGCCAAGACCTGGGGCATATTCATCATAAGCACGAAGTGGGAAAATAAGCTGGATAAGCAACAAGTCATTCTTCTTAGTAATGACAAAAGTGGCAAAATATTATTGATTTTGCCTACACTGCTCACATGCCAAGTTTCCCGGATTTCTGACATAAACTAAGAATCTAATCTCACAGGCTATACTAAAACATAAACAAGTATGCATCTGAATTATTGGGTTCAGCATATGCAAACTTTATTGTACACAATATAAAACAGTAATGTGTAACAACATAGTGGACCAAGCCCCAAACCAAACACAGAATGAAGGGCATCTTTTATTGAAGGAAAATAATTTATAAATGATATATAAAGTATTAAAAAATTGATATTTCAATACAAAAAAGTGGGTTAGTTCACATACCAAATATGTTGATTCCCAGTTGTGCATAGATTGGAGAGAAGAATCCATCAACAAAATGAATGAACCACCAGGTGATGTAGAATGTTATTGCTATGGGAAAGAGAATTACACTGGAAGTATCCCGAAAAAGAAAATGGACACAAAAAATATCTCAGTATATGTAGCTGGCATTGTGGAAAGAACATTTCATATAAAATTACATCGTTGCAAAATGTATTCACATATTGTGTGTATATCCCCAGACGCAAGATTTAATATGTTCATATGGTATTTCTAATACCTAAATACGTGCATTTGAATCAGTGTCAAACTTCAGGAAAAAGGAATACGAAATATATTTCTGAACAACTAGAATAGATAACAAGGATGGAACATACTTTCTGAAGCTAACTGAAAACACTAGGATCTCTAAAATTCCTTGTTACTAGGACCTTCCTGCAGCCTAGCAGTTGAAAAATATGTCAATATATTTCTTCTAAATCTATGCTTCCATATTTTAATTGTTGGATAATCACCAATGGAGGCATGGAGCTATGAGGCAATTGGTAACTTTATTTCTTTATAAAACTCCCCACCAAGCATGAACCTCTTGATGTTCCTCAATTTCTCCAAGCTGACCCTTTCTCTTTTTTAAAAAAAATGGAAAAGATAAACTCCATATTCAAAGAAACAGAAAAACCACACACAGTAATCCTAGTGATCTTATTCTTACCTCATCACCTACATAAATTATTTCTTAATCTACAAAGAAATATGTTTTGAGTTTTGGAATATCATATAGATATGCCACCAGCAAATTTGACTTTTGAAGTGCCACCATCGGTCCTCAAGTAATTTTACAGTACATATCCACAAATACCAGATGATACACGACAAAATCATCAGACACACACGCTACCATGAATATGGCTTTATGCTAGCTAGAAAGGGAACATACTATTTCATTGCTAAACAGTAGTCAAGATTTAAGAGGACCAAGAGAATATTTATTTTGCTAGAGAGACTTACCTTCCAGTCATGAACTTCTTTGAAGCCCAACTGCGGACCACCTTATGGAAAGCCTGTATTGCAGAGAACAGATAGGGGAAGATCAACATGAGCAGTTCTAGCTTCAGTGATAAAAAAGAGATGCCAAATCTTTAGAGCATATTTTTGTGCAAGGGAAGTATCAAATAGGAAAAGCAAGAACTTTCTACTTTCACTTCAATTTGTGAAATAACACTTGTTTCAAAAAGCTGTCACCATGGTAAGCACTCTAGGCAGATTAGGGATTAATAAAAATTCTAACCAACTGTCAGGCCGAGAGTTTTATCAAAATAGGGAATCAATTGAAGCAGTATGTTTTGGACGGCTATGATGAGAAGCTGAGGTAGCAAGGTAATCGGGTGGTCACAATTTTAAGTAAAGGCGTTGCCGACTTCAACTAAACGAAGGGGTATGGGCCGACAGTCGTTCAATCCGGATCCAATTGCCAAGGGTTACTCAGCCGATCGTTTAGTCTGAAGAGTCACGCTTTGCTGATCGTCCGATGTACATCTAACGTCCGAAAGATTATTGGTGATGTTCGGATCGTCCGAAGAGATACGCTTTACTGATGGTCCGATCCAGATCTAACGGCTAAAAGGATAGCGATGTTCAGACAATCCGAAGAGTCCTCTCCTGCTGTTCGAACGATGCTGATCGAACGGTAGAGATTTTCTGATACCCTTTCGCCTAGTCCGATCAAACCAGCACTGGAGTTATGAAAATCTAATGACCAGGATTACAGCGAAACGTTTCAATTGTATCCCACTGCTGGAAATCTATTCAGTAGCAATTACTATGTACTTTTATCTTGTTTGTAATTACTATTCACCGTCAACTATCTTTTACCTTTGGTTAATACTCCAACCGGTATAAAAAGGCTTGTAAGACTCTTTTGGGAAGATATCCAAGAAAATGAAACCCTAGTTTTACATGATCTTACTTTACCTTGTTCTTGTTCTTACTTTACGTTGTACTTGTTCTTACTTTTCTCAATTTCTATACACAAATTAGCCCCCAAATCCTACTTTGATTTCAAAATTCAGACACAATCCCTCGGGTCCTGACACCAACGAAATCAATTGCATCTTGCCTTCTGTTCAGGTGGTTATACCATAGCATGTTCCATATAGAAAATCAGCTGAAGCAATGTCTTCTAATCTTTCCTCCCTAAACAGATATATATATATATGAGACACCACGCACTAAGACACTGAGTTCATCACTAATTTGACCACCCCTCCAAAAGTTGGCTTCAGCGCGTCGAACACTCACTTAGGATCAACATCCCTAACTTTAGAAATTGCAACATTCAAGCATTTCCTATGACGTAAACTGTTATTCCCACCCATTAAGCACAATCTACAAGAGGCTGCGTGGTGTCACGAAGATAACAACACAAATCACACACTAGGCTAAGATACAGAATTAAAACTGCAGCTGAATGATAGAAAAAACCCTAAAGGGTCGAGTTGGAGAGGTGAGGGCTGGGATGGGATGAGGGACCTCGCGGCCAGAGGAGGAAAGCGCGGCGGTGGCGGAGGAGGAGGCGGCCCTGTCTCCGTCCTCGTCGCTGTCGCCCGGGGTCGAGCCGCCGCCGGAGACGGGGATGAGGAGCTCCCGGTCGCGGCTGCCCATCGGGCTCAGCGGAGACTTGTCGTCGCCCATCGGGCTAATCGCCGCCGCGGCGACCTCCCGGCTCAGGTAGTCGCGTGCCGCGATCGCTGTGGAACGGGGATGCGCGGCTCGGCACGAGCGAGACGAGATTTTTCCTGTTTTTGGGGGGCTTTGCTTTCGTTTTCGTTTTCGTGTCTAAACTCTAAACTGTAAACTCGTTATATCACCTGTCGAATCGAGTCGTCGCTCACCTCGCCGGAAGGAAACTGTTATATTTTTTCATATTTTTATTTATTTTTAATTAAATACACAAAAATTAATAGTCACTATAGTATCATTTTAACCTAATAAAAATAGTAAAAATACAACACCTTTGAACAGATTAAGATTTCTGGTTTATCTGGTATTCAGTTTTTTAATCGGTTTCCACTTACCATGATCGAATTTCATCGAAACAACCTATCTAGAAGAGCGATCACAAGGCTCAAGACCTACCCACCCTGACCCCATCCGCATCTCACGGCTCTCACATCCCCGTCCCTTTCTGTCCTAGGCGACCTGCCACCGCCATGGTAGCCAGCTGCCACTGCCCAACGTCCACTAAACCACCAAGTCATCGAGGACTGCGAGGGGACAGTGTAACGCCTCCATTTCTAGAAGCGATAGTAATCCCTGCAACTGCTCCAAGACTGCATAGTTGTGAAGTACCGTACGAGAATGAGCATCCAAACAACACATGCTTACAAACAAAAACCAAACTTTATTACAAAGTTAAGTCTTAACAATCTAGTTTTGGACACAGCGGACGAGAAGTCCAAAGTTAACTTATATTACAACAAAACATCACAAGCAACCTCAAGTGAGACTAAAACTTAGAACCACTGATCATCAACGAAGAAGGGCTCCTCCTCAACAGCTTATTCATCGTAATTTCATTGATCTTCTGAATATTGTTTAGTAAGTAATGAGTACAACTGTACCCAGTAAGTCACAAGAGTAAATCCTAATTTAACTAGTTGTAAGAATTCTCAAAGGATGGAAGTATATGAGTTTTATTAAAGAGAGTAGATGTAATTTTATTTGTAAACATTTTCAAATAACAAATTTACAACTTATTAACAGTAAAGGAGTTTTCAACAGTTGTCTTCTTAGTTTACACCAATTAGGAACATAGAGAAATATAATTATGCATTATTGTTGGAATCACCTAAGTAAACACATCTCTATTAACCGGGAACACGGCGTATTCAAATACCATTTATTATCACTCTACAGAGTTGCTTAACTTTATCCATAAGATTTCTCAAACTTTCACTGTCACGCGATAGACACACTTCAACTAGCATACAACTGAGTTGAGAAAATAAGATTTTTCACTACTCAATTTACGGGTGTAAGATTAAGGATAACCGACTAGAGAGTATGTGAATAGGAGGTTATAAAAATTCTTATTTTTCTAAATCTGATTATCATAATTTTAGCTAGGCAATATTTTAATGTAAAGAAAACCTATACAATTCTAGTAAACTTAAATCACTACAAGGACTAATCTCTACAAAATATCTCTAGCACAAATAAATTTAAACTACCACAATTACCACAAAAATGCTAGAAATATAAGTGCTAAAAGAGAGACAAGGAATAACTAATTGACACACGATGTTTTACCATGGTGCTCAGAAATTTGCCAGATTTTCCTAATCTATGTTGAGAAAAATCCAAATAATTTAGACCGGCTCCACAAATTAAGCTTTAACTACTCAATCTACTATTTGTTGTCTTTCCTCCGCTTCGAAGATGGACACCAAACTACTCATAAATTGACGTTAGGCCTCTTCACAACATTCTTAAAGAGATCACCTCGCAATCTTCCACCAAGCGGTTTAGGTGCCGATAAGTACTAAGAGTAATAGATCAGAGCTTCGTTTGACAGTGATCAAGTGATAACTGATCAATCTAGAGATGAAATAGACTTGATGTGGCTCAACTAGCTCAAATGAATACACAATAAGAAATTCAAGTGTGGAAAGAATGCTCAATACTCAAGGATGTTCAATGAAGTCTTTTCTTCCGTTCTTGAGCTGGTAGGGAAGTATTTATACTCCCACCAACTAAATATAGTTGTTGAATAAAATAATCCTGAAAAATTAGGTAACTCAGTAGTACTGCTGTGCAAATTACAAAATTACCGTATTATACTGTAGCAAGCAGTAACGGCTATATCAAAGTGTCAGAAGTAGCCGTTTAAAAGTAAGCACGGTACTACCGCTGTTGAAATCACTATAGCTCCGATTTATGGTGCGGTGCTTCTGATTTCTTTGAGACCAGAAGTTGGATCTCTCTGAAAAAACATGCTGCTCAAATTTTTGGTAGTTCCGTTTTAGAGTGCAGTCATACTGCTCTGCGGTAGTTCCATCGTTCATTTTCCAGTACTACCGATATCAGAGAGCCTAAGTGTTCAAGTGGGTGCTCTTTGAAAAAAACGTACCGCTCAAAGTACCGGTGCTTTCGAGTTTCGATAGTACCGTTGTGTACACGCCGGTAGTTCCGCTGAACACACTCTAGTACTTCCAATTTTTCTGACAGAGCACAGTTGGCTTTTAGATTTAATTCTAAATGCATACATGATCCTAAATTGATCCATATGGCATAAGAATATAGTTTCAAGTTATTTTCTATTATCCCTCTAAATAGTACACCGATTAATTTATAATCCGGTCTTCCAACTTTTTTCTCAAGATCGGTAAAAACAAAAGGGATCCTAGACTACTTATAACATTATCTTGAACCATCTTGATCCTCGTGTTGACCTTTATCATATATTTTGATTTTGTCACGTTCATCATTAGGGATTGAATCTATGTGATACTCGGTAAATACATTAGTCCTATATTTACATTTTATCATTAATTACCAAAATAATTTTTAAGGGGTCTAGATGCTTTCAATGGGCCAATGCAGAACACAACCATCTAGATTTTGTGAGGACCTATTATTGTTAAGTATGGTGATATCATGATCCATATCACCTCCCTTACTCCAATAGAGGTTTAATTGAGTTGATCAGCTACTAGACCATAATTGACTGATCAATACTTATGATTGAGCGATTACTTTGTCCTTTACTCAACATAAGGTTCTAGTACTTACTTTTCACCTTGAGGCTGCCAACCACAACCGGGTATCCAGTGCACAACTATACTGTCACCTATCTGCTGCAGCCTCCACCCTAGGGTAAAGTCGTGAACTCTCACCAACTAGTGGCTTTCCACAATTTCTCCCTTACCCTAGAACCATTTAAATAATTCTACCTACAAACCATCAAGTCACTTAGTAGTACAAAAGTTTAAATAAACCTATCTACAATTATTTATACAATATTTAAATATTATTAAGGTTGTCAACGTGAATATGGGCTCAAATTAAACATAACATTTTTCAATAGTAGAACATAACTAATTTAACAAGTCATTCTAAATATTTGTTTTAATTAAATAACATTGAGCAAATATCAATAATGCAAATACCGTAAATAAGTAATATGAATTTTCATAGGATTCAATATGATCAAAAACTTATAACTTGCCTTACTGTTCGACGAATTCGACTGTCTCATAAACTTCAATGTCTTGATCAGGTCCTTGCACCGTCGCCCTGGAGCACTCGGGAACTAACGCAAACACATAAAATAATATGAGCTCCGTGCTTGAGTCTAATCAAGCTAGAAAATAAAATAAAATAAACAGGGATAAAATGCAATAAAAACCAAATGAAGTTGGTTTGGATTTTATTGGTGTTTGATATAGTGGAATGGGGGGCCAAGAATGGGTTTGGGGCATTGAGATTATTAAAATGAGGTATTTTTGTATTTTGGAGTTCGGATGAATAGTAGTGAATAGTAATGGGTGGCCCAAAATGAATAGTACACACACGGAATTAATTTCAAATGAATCGGCCAGGTCGACTGGCCTATTCGGCCCAATCTCGACATGACTGTTCAGACTGTCCGAACATGCACCCATCTGGGCCATTAATCCACAACGCTTGGACTGCTGAGGATGAGCGTGGCTATTCGAACCGGCCGAACGCACGGCTGTTCGGATTGTTCGAACATGTGCCTGCGCTTAGCTGTCCATCTGCGGTGCACGAACGGTTGTGGGCAAGCCATGATGCACCGGGAGGTTGTCTTCAACCTCCGGCTGGCCTCAACGGCGGGAAAATAGGGGAGTAATCCCCTCCAAGATTTGGTGCTAGTGGCGAACTTCGGTGGGAAAGGGTGGCATGGTTGGGTTCCTCAGAACGTGGAGAGCTCATTTTGGGGCTTTGGGAGGGGGAGCATGAATGGTGACGGCCAATGGTAAGAGAGAGGGTGGCGACTTTCACGACAGCATGGGGGCCACTCCGATAGGTTTTCGGTGAGATTAGGAGTGTTTTAACCATTCACAGGGAATGAGTTTCACAGTGGCGGAGTTGGTTTGGGTTAGGAAAATCTCAGGTGAGCTGTTCACAGGAGTGGTGATCTGGCCGACGGGTGCTCACGGTGCCAGATCAAAAGAGAAATGCTCCCGGGAAATTGACTTCGACTAGTTGTTTGTGATGCTTTGAGGATGCTATAGCCAAATGCAATTAAATTTTTATTGAGAGAGGGAGAAGATGGCATTTAGGGCTCACAGGGCTCAGGGGAGGATGCAGCGGAGGGAGAGGCGAGTGAGTTTAATTGGATGGCTCTAGTGAGTGATTGAGAGTGGAGTGAAACTCTCTACAAACACGATTGAGCTATAAAGACAAGCTAAGGCGGTGGGAACAGTATGGCAGTTCGGTGTCGCCTGCGCGAGGATGAGGAGAGGTGGCAGGGGCTCTATTGGAAGGACGGGCGTGCAGGCGAGGTGGCACTGGTGCCTTTGCAAGGAATTGGCATAGCATGACGTAGCTGGTACGGCTCAAGCGCACGTGTCAAACAGAGGAGGCCGAGCCATGGCGGGAGGAGCGCTCGGTCAATTGGCGTGCGTAGCGAGGAAGGTGGAGATAAGGCTTGACAGTGAGGTGTGAGACTGGTTGGTGGGGCCGAGGGGACAGAAGCTGGCAGGCGGTGTGAACGGGGAGGAAGAACACAGCCGCAATCCAGAGCTCATGTTGGCAACCGCGTGGGTGGGGAAAACAGGAAGGCGGTAGGGAAAGCGGATTTCCAAAGGGTACTGACGGGAGGGGAAAACGGGAAGCAAAGAAGGAAAGCACAAACTCAAAGAAGAATGCCAAATTAGGAGGGATTAGAGATTCAAGCAAAAATCCAAAAATAATTTTAAATTGGTTTTAAACTTTTGAGGTGCTTCAGACGGGCAAGTGGTTATACGTACGATGAGGAGATCGGGAGAGGCAAGCAGCTAGCCGAATTTCTTTTGTTTGAAATTGAGGCAAGTGGTGTTCAATAACTTCAATGTATTGGATTTGTCTGATTGAGGGGAACGATCGAAATTCTTTTGTTCTGTCTGTCTGAAACAACAGATTGTGTATGTCCATGTGTTTCAAGAATGATCCTGCCTTGGCTGGTCGTGTACGTTCACGTGTTTCATGCATTTGTTTGTGCTGCGGTCTAATAAGCGTTAGGCTGGATGGTCTCGGTACTTATTATTTTGGTATACCGAATTAACCGAGTCGAATTAATCGGTTAAGTGGATTTAGTTTGCTATTTTTCTCTCGTTAATTCAATGGCCATCTCTCGTTTCTGATAGTCTTGTAACACGGCGGATGCCGTGGGCTACGTTACGATCTGACTGCCTCAACTACAGCCTGCTTAACTGATTTTTTTTTGTGACTTATGATTTTTTACTGTACTTAATTTATTTTATACTATAGCTGCTGGTAGCTTTTTTGATATAATTAAACTTAAAAAAATTAAAAATAGAAAAAGCATGTTAATCTATCACGGATAATACAAAGGAATATACGAAAAAGGCAAAAAAACTCAAATAAAAGCCAAAAAATCAAAAAAGTACTAAATTAAAGAATAATGAACTAGAAACCAAAAACTGAAGTCAAAACAAACGTAGCCATAGTCAGAGGAAGTGGTTCCACTGGCTACTTGTTTCTTATCATCTGTCATGTGCCCGCTGATATTCTATAGCACTCTCAATGCAAATATTGCATAGCAATACCTATAATTTGTTATCTCACATAAACATAAGCCTAAAAATAATCTTCCTAATATATAATATCTAGCAATCATCCTACTCAATTAATTGCTTTTATCTTACATCACCTCCTTCTCTCCTTTTTATCAATTTTTATCCTCTAATTTTCTTGATCCTCTCAAATAGATAATATCTTTACATGAGACTACTATTATCTCTCTCTTCCTTAACTACCCTTTCATATCAGTCTTTTGCTCATTTGGCATGCTATAAACACTATTTACATCATCCCATTGAGAGTGACCTTAAGAAAACAGCAACACCCAAACTACCGTGATGCCAGTAAGAAACAACTTTTTGGTGTCACACTTGCTGTCTCAACGTCACCATGTCACCGAAAACACTTGTTTGGGTAAAGGATTAGACTCGATCCCTTAGAATAGGCAGGAATTTGAGTTATGTTTAGATGGGGGAATTGCTTCGAACTAAATCTGGATTTGAATCCAAATACTCCGAACCCAAACAAGCCCTTAAAGTTACAAAAACCAAGGAAGAAGAAATGTGGAATGTGGATCCAGGCAACAATGTCCAACAGGCAGACAAAAGTTCTTCAAGCAAGGTGGGGAGAGGAGCTCGAATTTATTTCTTACAAAGCAAGTAAATTACAAGGGCTGCATAAGTATATATATAGCGTGCTTCATACATAGCATCAATGGCTGATCGATCTGCACATACAGAATTCGGAAAGAGCTCCTTGGCTTCATAGAAACCCTGCAGGAAAAAATAAAGTGGATTGGTTCAGAAGCTCGAAGAGAGGTTGTATGTAAGAATTATAAATCACCAGAAATAGAAGTTTAATTGCTTGATTAACGCCACATAGCAGAGCCATGCACTAATGTACAATGCAACTTCTTAGAGTGAAGATACAAGAGGAACTTAGAGCTTACACGACACTTTTATTCCAACATGATTTGTGAATGTAGATAAATGATAATAGAGCATGTTCTTTTTTTGGTTTATGGCTATAGCTTATAGCTTTTAGCTGAAAATTTTGAATTTTGGATTGTTTACGATAGAGATTACAGAGAGATACTCGCTTGCGATTTTGGCTGATACAGATGTTGGGCTTTTAACATGTACTACAGTTAACTTGTAGATCTTGTCTTGAAAAAATAATCCGTTTGAAAGTTAAGTACTGTAGCAAAAACCAAAAACCGGTTTAAAAAGCTGGAAAGAACAGATTCATAATTTAATTAGAAAATACCATAAAAAATCGCATGACAGTGGACTGTACAATTTATTAGAATTATACTAATTGAGATAATCTATTTAGCAATGCAAATCGATCAATATTGAATAAAATCCCTGACAGAAAATAAAGAGGCAATTTTGTGAAGGTCTGGTGGCTAAATGCTTTGCTGTCATGAGATCAGATGTGTTGCATCGTTATTGACAAGCATGCAGTTCAACATACTAATCATAGCTACACCATTAGCTATTTAGGTTATCATAGACATATACACTAGTGGCAAAGACCAACGAATCTCCGATCTCAGTTATGCAGTCTTGATGATTTTTTCCTAACGGGCCGCTAACCAAACCTCATAATTATTCAGGAATGCCTGCTCGATAAACCCAAGGAAGCAATAATGACCAAGCAAACAGGAGAAAGTCCTAATGACCTCTTATAATAACACTGGAACAGCCAAAAACATGAATTTGTGTGCTCAGGACGACCGTATGATATAGGAGTGATTACCAAAAGAAATAGCCTAAGGCCACCTAGAATGAACCTTGTGTGTTTTATATTGACCTGTAACCTGTTGGATCCAGTTTGCAAATATGTAGAATTGGTTCATTCAAATCAGATAGATTATCAACATCAGCTAAGCTTGAGTGCTTGACTATTGATGATCTCAAAATAATTCAAGCTACCCTCAAGGACTACAATTACATCTCAAACTATTTATATATTCTTACTATAGAAGGATACCATCCAAAGTAAACTATGGGAATACCGTACTGATTGGCTTCAGCGCAGTAGTACAATCTGCAAACCAGCAGAAATCAAGCAATGTGCCTTCTGCACTAATTTCAGCCAACACGTACACGAACACAGCAGACTCGGGATGCAAAGCTGCAGAGACTGACCTCTCACCTCCTCAGAGCCTGGAAGCGAAGTGCTTCCTCTTCTCCTCATCGCTCTCCTCGACAATTCCCACGGACCTGCACGCCTCAGGGTACATGGAGATCCTTATGGACGAGTACACGCCCCCGTCCCACTTCCTCGCCGCGAGCTGCTCGGCTAGCTTGATGGCTTCGGTCGCCGTCTCAGCCGAACCGGGGCAAACGACGTCGACGATGCCCGTCTCCTTGGCCTCCGCGGCCCTGAGCTTCATGCCGCGGAGTGCGACGTCGCGAAGGGCCTGCGCGGCGGTGATCTTGGCCCGGAGGACGGCCGCGAAGTAGGGCGCGAGGGGGAGGCCGATGTCGACCTCGCTCATGTAGAGCACGCCGCGGTCGGCGCGCATGAGGCGGTAGTCGTGGCACAGCGCGAGGAGGAAGCCGCCGGCGGAGGCGTGGCCGGTGACGGCGGCGACGGTGGGCATGGGGAGCGCGAGGAGGTCGGCAGCGAGGTGGCGGAGGGCGTCGACGAGCTCCCCGAGGCGCGCGCGGGAGGTCCCGGCCCAGCCGATGTCGAGGCCGTTGGAGAAGAAGCGGCCCTCGGCGACGGTGACGAGGGCGGCGCCGGCCGCGGCCGCGGCCGCGGCAGAGGAGAGGGCGGAGCGGATGGAGGAGATGAGGGAGTGGCCGAGGCGGTGCTCGCCGTCGCCGGTGAGGGTGAGGACGAAGACGCGGCCGCGCTGCTCCAGGGTGCACATCGTCGCAAGGGATGGGGGTTTCGGCGGGGGCTGGGTTGGGTTGCGTCTGGTCAAATTTCGGCAGCAACTGGAGACTTTGCTGGCGACCGACGAACGTCCCAACCACGAGCGATCATTCAAATTGCTAGAGGCAAGAAGAACATCGCTATCCTGCACAAATCAATTTGTTGTTCTTCCATCATGCTGACTATAAATCATGTGTAAACAGGACCTAAATCTAAACAAGCACTCCAGCTTGTAGAAGCAAATTTCCCTGCATCCAGATTCTGCAACCAGTTGATGACACATGAGTTTAACAAATCGCATGACAACTCAAATGCTGGGCAACGTGCGTTCAATCGCACAATTTCAATCACCAATGCATCAACTTGCACGATTTACCAATACAATGGAAAAACTGAAACAGCCTATCTGTTGTCCGGACATCATTCTGAAGCAGCGCTGATGCTCTAGGCAGCACAAGAAAATTTTGTAGTATAGCAAAGACCAGCAAAACACATAATTCAGAGTGCATTGGTTTTACATAAGCTGGCGAGACCGTGAGAAAACACATTGTTTACAGCAAGTGAAATAGGGCGGGCAAACAACAAACCAAATGAATTGGATGTGATTTTCCATCTCAGTATGAGGTGCCAAAAGGAACTATGTCTACTTCTGTGCAGTAGCAACTGTTAGCTTCTGAAACGTAAAAACTTTGCCAAGGGAAACCATCACATGGCCATCAATTCTCACAGGTAAGATTACCAGTATCAACTGCAACTGCTCACCTCATTACCAAGTCTCCTCCTGCCAATATTATCAACTAATTTCAATAACACTTGTCATGCAATGTGCATCTTTTCTTTCTAGCATGAGCAAGAATGCTCAAGCAGGCAACTCAAGTTTCACGTTGTTCTTCCAACTGCAATGATCAATGTAACATTGTCAGCAGACAAGTAGTATGTGCAAGACATATCACAATAGGATGCAGTTTACCTTAAGAAATAGTAGTAGAAGAAGTCTGCATAAAGAGCTGTTTGGACCAAACCAGCAATCCAAGCTGAAAGAAATAGGGTCATTAGGGAACAATACTGTGATAAAATGTGGGACATGAAACACAAGCACAAAAAAGATATGAACTTACGGATCCATCTGCTGTGGTGATCCTCCATGAAATAACGGTAGACCCAGTTTAGAATGTAGAATGCACGGTAGGCCCTGCAAAACAAGTATTGTGTGACTAGAAAGAGACCAAAAAAACTAGAGAAGTGTGCACAAAGTTTGATCTTTCGAAGCATTTGGTTCTTTTCTTTCTTGTAACATGGCTGGGAGTCCAGAATTTATTTTGACTTTTTGATATTTTAAACTCAGATTGTCCACCAAGACTCAAGCCTAGTTCAAATCAGGTTACAGACACAGTGTATATACCAAATGTAAAGTATAACCTAGGCCTAATTAAGTTCAGCACAGAACTAGGCCACGCCCAAATGGGAAGTGTGGATTCAAGACTGCCCTAGCTCAATCTGAACACAATAAAACTAAGTATGGATGGTCTGCATCAGATGTGCTCAAATTTCTCTTCAGCACGATATATGGACAAGATGAACTCAATATATATAACCCAATATCTTTCATGACCATAACATACAACAGAAGCTATATGAAGCATGAGAATTTGGTTTCCTTCTTTTGTAATATGGGCATCGAAGATAGCAAATGTGTTACAGTTGATTGCCTATTTGGAGTGAAACGCATACCCAAGGAAGAAAATGTATTGTCCTGTCAAGTTATCCACATTTCTGCTTCTCTGGAGCAAAACCAACTGAGGGAGAATTGCCACTGCCTCCAAGTAAATCGAAAATGCCCAGCATATCTGAATAGTAACAACACTTTATGATAACATTTGTACGCCATACTAATGAATGATTAGAACAATTTGGCCACATTTCACTAATGCACTAAATGGATCATTATGACTAAGTAGCAAAAGTGCCCCCAAAAGCAAGAGGAAGTACATGTTTTCAAAAAAAAGGTAATCACTTACAAAATAAGATAATCTGTAGCACCCAAACAAACATAAAGAGGAATAGAATTAAATTAAATTAAATTTATCTAAACGGGAACAAATGCTGATTAATGCACATTGATGTGGACAGGGAAAAGAATTTGTAGATTTTAAGAGTTCTAAATGAAGCCCATAGATAAAGATGCTAATCACCTGCTCTTTTGTTTACACTCTAGGAATTATGGTACCTTCGGGAAATTGATTCTCAAGTTTTCTATTGTAAAACAGTGTGTTCTCGAAAATAGATTAAAATGCTCACTGACAAGATTTATCTCGCGATCCACTCAATATTTAAGTCCCACACCATCAGCAAACAGCATCTAGCCAAGTTCACGAACAATCTATCAGCAGGTCTGCGTTGCCTTATTCAAATTTGACTTTATGAGTAACAAAGCACCCTCATTACTGCATCATAAGAAGAACAGGTTTGCTCCTATTTGAGTCGGATCAAACTGTGAAATGAGATTGATGGTGTGGCTCCACGGGACATACTTGGCTAAAGCTGTTAAATGATCCTGTCACACAGCACTAGCAGCCAGTTTCAGGCAAATTTTAATGCTAAATGCTTGATAGTTCCCAGTAACGAAATGGTGCATGGACAAACTTATAAAGCGAAAATATCATAATTCTCAAAGGCGCACATGGAGAAACTGATCATAGCACGGCATATATCCTAAGGCCATCAATTCAACAATGCAATGGACAATCCAGGACAGATCAGACCACATCACCTCGCGGAAGGTGAACCGCTCGTTGAAGAGCAGCGAGAGCACGAAGGCGGCAGCGACGAGCACCACATGCCGGAAGGTGTCCTGATCCTTGTCGTACGTGCGCCGCACCTGCGGGTGGCGCCGCATGCACCACACGATCGCCGCCGAGCTGGTGATGAACACCACCTTCATCACCGAGTTGTAGAGAGAGATGTAGTCCGTGAACAGGTCCAGGTACCTCGCCACGAACACCACCATGTACAGCTCCTGCGTCTTCCTCGAAACCCCTGCGCCACGTACAGATCCGTGAGCGGCGAACCCCCACCCCTAAGCGGCCGAAACCCTAGCGCACCACGGCTTACCCGAGCAGGACTTGGTCGCGTAGATCTTGAGGAGGAGGACGATGACCGAGAAGAGGTGGGTCATGTCCCCGAGGAAGCGAAAGGCGTTCATGGTTGCAGCTGCGGCGGCGGCGGCGCAGTGGCTACGGTTTGGGGGTTTAGAATAAGAACTCTCCAGATGCGGAGGGAAATGGCGGAGAGGAGGTGGGCAGGAAGCCAGCAAGGAGCGGAACGGGGCAAGGGACTGAAGGGAGGTGCGTGTTAAGAAATCTACGTAGAATATGTAAATGGTAAGTAATTCATGTAATCAATTATATAAATATAATAAATTAATTATAGAAGAAATCAATAGAGAGAATATTAAAATAGTCTTTATTAATTCTCACATCTTAGTTTACATGGTACAATATCTCTTTATTTAAAGTCTAAATTTACCAAATATACTTATGGTATTTGCTACATTGAAACCTTTTAGGCTTTATAACACTCCTTCTTAGGTAAATATCACAGTATGCACATGTTTTATTAAAAGAAATCTCTTAAAAATCTAGTGAAAAAAGATGGAGAAAAGAGTATATTGCATTCGTTTATTGTGACACACTGCCTCATTAAAAAACTTTACGTGAAAAAACTTCAGAAAAAACTCAAAGAAAAAAGAGTACAATATTTAGATTTTCAGGGTCATATAAGTCTTTTAGTCTTATATAAAGGCTATGTTCAAGAATTTACTCTCCTGAACCTTATAACTCTCTAAGCTGTCTCACCCCATATCTCGAATGCATTTATGAAAACTAGATAGCTAGGAGAGATTTCACGAATAAATCTACTAGATTATCACAAGACTTAGCCTTTAACGCCTTTATCTTTCCGTTCTTCTGGAGCTTATGAGGATAAAGGAATTTAGAAGCAATATGCTTCGTAATATCACTCTTAACATAGCATGTTTGCATCTGTGTCACATAAATTGCATTACCTTCATAGATAATGGTAGGGATCATCAACAATATTTGTGTCATATAACTTCTAAATGTGGATAATCATTCATCTATGCCAAGCACATTCTGGTGAGGCTTTATACCACGATATGTACATACCTCGTTAAAAATTCCTTCCAAAAATCTAGTGGGGGAAAAGGAATGGAGAAAAAATACATAGCACACAATAAATTGTATTGTAGTTGTTACTTTATTAAAAACCCTTCAGGTAAGAAAACTCAATGGAAAAACTCACTAAGGGAAAAGGAGCGTAACACTTATCTACAGGATTTGCAACACTTATTTTCAGGATTTATAAACTATCTTCACGATATATTATGATTTTCAGAACCTTTATCATGTCTATTGAGCCCAATGGAAAAACTCACTAAGGGAAAAGGAGAACAACACTTATCTTCTGGATTTGCAACACTTATTTTCAGGATTTATAAACTATCTTCACGATATATTATGATTTTCAGAACCTTTATCATGTCTATTGATTGAACTTATGTCGATAGGTAGTAAAATCTTTAAGGTCATAATCATCAAGTTAATACCTTCTAGGTTTATCTAAAGTTGAGATTTCTAAATCTCACGCATAACTATAAAAGTTTAGTATACGCTCTCTCTGAAGACCATTTCCAGTATAGTCTTATTGTTCCACTGCCTTTAATACATTTTAAGAAATGAATGCAGACCAGTATATTTATACTGATTAGGAAATAGGGGTAATTAATTGTAATGCCACCTTTCTTTAGAATATGACTTATCAAAACCTTTTAGGGTCTTAATATTTAGCAACTATCTCTGAGTAGTACTATATGACTAAAAGTATGTTCTAAAGAACTAAAAGCGTGGTTATATCACCACAGAATCAATATAACCAGTCTTAATTTTGGCACTTAGAGGATTAATAAATTTACCATTTAACACAAATGTATATGATACCTTTATAGTGATAGAGAATATTGCCACTTCATTAGTTTCTGGTAAGAGATGCACTTCTCATGTGCTTATGTGGCGCACTTCTGGTGCTTAGTTTTCTCATTTCATTTCCTCAGATCTTGGATGGATCCTTATCCACTTCTAGAGATCATATTATTGTTGGTGTATTTTCGATCAACTGGTAATTTAATTACTCTTCAGGGAAATATTCTCTTTTCTAGGAGATATTTTCTATTCTGAGAGATACTCTTTCTTTGAGTAACAGTTTATTTTATGAGTTTCATATACACATATATACATGTTGTAATTTACTTTCTTGTTGAAACACCGAGTCCTTTAGGGATCAAGTTTTGGTTTCCTTCAGGGATCCCATCAAAGATTTTCATAATCCGATAACTACATATCTTATTCATGTCATCTGCCAGAGTTATTATATAACGGAACATTTTTTTCATTCATAACAGGAGAATATCGATCTCTACAGGGATTATTGAACCATTGCTTTCACCACTTAATTATTTTATAATGACCCATTAAGTCTGAATGAATAGGTTCCAAGATTTTTATCTGTGATTATGGTTAGGCTTCAATTGATTTCTTCCCTTCTTAATGCAGTGAGATAGATATTTATTAATATAGTGGCATGAAAACTGCACATCTCTACTTCTGGTAGATTATCCCAACGCCTGGTGGGTCATTAATCTGTGACGGCGTAAATATTCTAGCTTCTTATATATTGTCCTATATTATGATCCAATTACTCATACTTCTGATTTAAAAATTGGATCACTCAAACTTCAAGTTTTGTATTAATGCAACATATTTTGACCTGATCAATAGTATTATATTTTGACAACATAAAATACATCTTTAGGATACTTTCAAGAGCATAAATGCAACACTGCCACATAAAACATGACCAACAATTAATCTGCATGGAATATAATATGTTCTACTGGAGCATAATTTTAGTTTAACCACCCAGATAGAACAATTATTCGTCAGGAATATATATAATTAATTATGAGGTAATTTATATGTCTATTATCATTTGTGATACCAAATAAGTATGAAAGATTTAGATCGTTCAGGATCATTAAAATCCAATAGGTCATCCAGAATTTTAAGAGTTATATTTGCTTCAGGCAAATGGCTATAGCTTTTAGTGACATATGTGCGGTAGTTTCATGCTACCGTGTAATTTCCATGTATATGATCGCATGCCAATGACAAACATATTATTGGGGACCAATTAATTACCCTTCGAGGGTTGCAGTGATTTTCGTTTGCTAACAGTATGGATAGCAGATTCTATTTTCTCTCAAATTTATAGCTTCAAGTTTATCTGCTTCTGGATTTGACCTAGGATACGCTACTATGCTTATCATTACTCTTATGCATTTGAGGTTCCAATATTTCACATATAACCCAAATCCCTCCCTCTTTCATGCCAACCATAAAATTCTAAGTGAGAGCGCCTGCTTCTAGTATTTGCTTTGAATTAACTCAGAGTTTTAGCAATAAAATGCTATTATACTATTTCAAGAGTAAAATTTTATTAGCGTAAAACCTTCATACACTTTGTAATATAGAAGATGGGTGTTATATATAGACTTCAAGTCTTTGGGATTTATAGCGTTTTTTAGTCGAAGTAATCCTCCTGGGATTTAACATTTAACTAGATTCCTTGTACATCCAAAGACCAAGTAACCATCTTGAGCACAAATTTCATACACTTAACTCATGTTAGTCAAAGCAATATATCATGCAACACAACACAATCAAACACCGGCACCCATGATGTGCAAATACTCAAACCACTATCCTAAACCCTGCCTAGCCAATCGGACCACCAGCCATTTGTGATTTGTCGGTCTAACCGTGCAAGTCAATTTCGGTCAAACCCCGGTAATAGGGGAGCCGGTCTGACTGCGGCAACTATGCTCGGCACATCTCCAGTCACACCGCCATCATACGGTCGGTTGCTCTTCTCTCAAATCCTTCACTCGACAAAACAAGGACCTCTCTGAAATAAACGTACTATCAACTACGGGCTGATATAATCGCTCCCTAGTCAGACCGCTGCCTATGGCTGGTTCAACCACTCACTGGCCGGTCAGACCGTCAATCATGGCCGGTCAGACTGCTTAGCACTTAACAACAAAAATCAGAGATGTCAATAGACATAAAATCAAACCTAAACTTCAACAACGAAGCACAATAAAGTCAAATACTCATCGCACAACATATGGTGATCTCCGCATGGTCATACAAAACTATTTATGCAAATCTGATTAGAAGTTACTCTTGTAGTGATAACATTTTTGTGTGATGTATTTGTACTGTTAAACCTGTCAAATTTGCTTCATTTTGGTTGAGAAATATCTGTGCTATTTGTATAGATTTTCGTTTTACTGTTTCATGAACACTTCTTATATGTTTAATTTGACCTGTCCACGTAAAATCCTTAAAAGAGAAAAATTCAGGACTTGTAATCTAGTATATAACAAGAACTCTATAGTTAGTTGAAAGTGGCCCGTGAATTGATTGGCACTAGCTAGCACACACATGAAATTCAAATCTTATCAAATGAAACAAAAAGGCTAAATCAAGTGTTAGTCAAATCCTAGTGTTATTGGAAATCAAATTTCGTTGCTCGGTTTATAAGGTCCATGTTTATTTACTTCCCCGTGTGGGTGATCTTTTCTCAGTTTTGTTGTACAGCAAGCTGTAGGTTTAGAATATGAGAAAGATTCCGTGAGTCATTGATATTGATCAAGTGCCGGTTTTATTGTATAATGTTAACATGTTTTATTGATCAAGGTACTTTGACAAGTACAGCCTGGTGATAAGTTACTATTTGTACAGAGATTTGGGACGCACTTAGGGCTGCTACAGAAGCTGATATAACTCTTGCACAAGCCATAGTGGACAGTGCCGGAATCATTGTTTCAAATTCTGACATGACGCTTTGTTACGACGAGAGAGGTGAGCTCCATTGGAAAATGCTGCTTTCTTCTTCACCAGCTGTTACTATTCTGTTCAACTATGTCGAATAAGACTAACAATATGACCTTCAAAACTCTGTTGCAGGCGCCAAGTATGAACTGCCTAAGTACGTTTTGAGTGAGCCAACAAATTTGATCCGTGATGGTTGAATGAAGACTTACAACATGAACATAAAACAAATCCGTGTAAATGATGTAAATCGTTCATTTGATCGCTGATTTAGGATTGTATCGCTCAGAACATCAATGAAGTTCCTTTTCGTGCTCTACAGCTATGCTCTTGGGCTCTGTCGCAGTTCTGTATCTGAACTTCCTTTTGCTGAGGAGTACTCTACCTACTCCTGAGTAGGCAGAGTAGGCCTGAGTACTCTACTCCTGCAGTACTACCTTGCAAGAGCTCTCTCTACCTACTTTGTTCAGGCACTTGTTTCCCCAAAGAAAATGCAGAGTCCAGACTGGTACCTGGTACAGTACATGTGTGCGGGGGAGGGAGAAATCAAATGTGTAAGAAAAGTTAAATACTGGCAGTAATGGAATCATAAATTATATATAGACTCAAGACGAACTTAGTGGCCCACCTGTGCAACGCTTCTTTGCCGTCATCGTCTCGCGCCGTAGCCCTCTTGTCGTCGCCCCCGCGCGTCTGTAGAATGATCAATATGGATGTTTTGGCCTTTGGGGGCTTCAAGCAAACATTGCAGGCCCAGATTGTCCCTCCATTTGTAAGACTGATCGATCAGCTAGCTTTCAACTCTCAACTTTTAATTCGGTATCAGAAACGCAATTGGCTGTATAAGAAGATACAAATAAAGATTCATCGTCCTAGATAAAATCCCCTACAAATGATCAAATTTCATCATAGATTAATCCTCCTTTCTATCCTCCTTACTAATAATTAGTTGACGTAACTATAATTTGCTCTCTAAACACTCTAACCATAATTCCGCCACTGAGTAGTGGTAGTACTACTCTACTGCGTACGCTGATGATCGCCGACAGTTTTGGAACGTAGGAAATCTAAACTGTTCTTCGTATCGTAGGTAGTACGCGCGTTCGGTGGAGTGGCAGGCACGCCTTCGTAGGTTGGACAGCTGCACCATTACGTACCATGCATTGATCACTGCAGAGGGTTGAGCACTGCACACGCTTCCAATTTTGACTCGCGGCGGACCGACCAAGCTAACTGATGGCTCCGGTCTTTTTGCTTTTTTCAAACAGTTTTTGCCTTCGATTTCCATCGATTAGAACTATTTATCAGAGTTCCTCCTTTCTTTTTTTCTTCGGGTTAGGAACGCGGTGGAGGGAGAACGGAGGTGACAGGCGCTTCTCATCGTTTCAGATCTCTCTCTTCGATGATGCGATGCACTTTGCAGCTTTGCTACGGACACAAAAAAAAAGATCCTCACGTATAACCCAAAGTTTATAATAACTAACTTTTAAATAGCGTATCTTTTAAAGTAGAATCTACAAATACATTATAGTAAATATTGTACCGAGTTCAGCTATATCGGTCAAAATCATATACAACTATTTTTCTCTACGTCCCGTCTTTCGTGAATAGCCTGAATTTAAAAATATAAACTAAAAGTCAAAACTACAGTAAAAAAGAAAAACCACTCTAAGTCTACACATTTCAAGACTTGATGTCTCGACCATGAATTGTCTTCCCTTCAATTAGAGACACATTTTCGTCATGCAAGAAAAGATCTAACAATTATCCTAGGCTTCTAGCTTTTTTTCTAGGCCACGATGGTTGGGCCTAGCGATTCCGCCCCTTCTAGTTGTTCGGTTCGCGATGCCCAACCCACCACTTGGGCTGCACCCTCCTCGTCACTGTCGTTGTCTCCGCCTCGCTCCATGAGGCACACTGTGGGCTCCACTTTGCAGACACAGTCATGGCTTTTGGTCCCACCATCGGTAGAGTGCACAGTACCCACCTCGGCTTCTCATGTGGTATCGTCAACCCCGAACGTTCGATGGGCCAATCGGATGGTCTATGATCGTGCGGCATGAGGAACGGAGAGACTAGCCATCCGGTGGCTGTCGTGTACTCGTGTCCGTCTGATGAGAAATACAGGGGACACGTGGGCGGATACGACAAAATAAGGTGACACTAGGTCCTATACATATTAATTTATGCAAAATTTATCTTGTTTTAAGATAAGACAGAATTACAGACATATTATGTACATTACTTCTCTCACCCATCTTGTATATATATATATTTTTCACTTTTTTCACTACTCATCTACTTTTAAAATATAGCCACAATCAAAACCATCACCGACCAATTCAAAGAGATCCTTTGGCTGCGCAAGGCATGAGACATGGAGCCGTCGTGTTGCTCGTACAGCGCGTGCACAGCACAGTACACTTACGCCGAATAATTGATGACGATTTAATCCTACGGTAATGTAGCTACTACTCCTAGGAGAGTACTTTTCTCTGGTTGGTGCAGTGCAGTGATCATCGAAACAGCCCGTACGGTAGTTAATTTGCATGTTCGTATCATCGTATGGGTCACAAGGCATAGAGACCAAGTGGTAATGCAAGTCAAGAAAGAGAACTCTAAACAAAAAAAAAGTACTCAGTACTCACCGGAGAGTAAAGATTCTCTCTCGCTGTTGTTTTTCCATCGTAACTCACAGATAGAAACTACAATCTCATCTTGTGAGGGAAAGAAAAGGGCTTTCTGAAAGCGCAGCACGAGACAACAAAGTAGCCAAAACAACAAAGAAATCGAGTAAAGGAGCGATAAAAATATCAACAATAAAGATAATAATAGACGATAAAGATATCAACAAAAATAATATACATGTTTTTGGCTAAGAAATTATTTAAAATCTATTGTAGAAAAACCGTTGTATTTTTTTTTTATTTTGGTAGAAGCCAGCAGCTGGAAGCCGCAAGAGCCCAAGCCCCAACGGCCAAACGGCCCGAACCCTACTAGCTGCTACCGTGCAGCCGCCTGCCCCTATTCCTGCGCCGCTGACGCGACGTCGCAGCCACGCACAGCCAGTTTCCGCGCGCGGCCCGAGGCCACGCCCACCCACATGGCCAACACCCTCGGCCGCCTCTGCCGTGAAACACTACACACTACTCCCCAACCAAAGCGTTCGGATCGCTACCGCAATGCCGGCGCCGGTAGCGCCCGACCTCGCGGCGGCGGCGGGGAGTAGCAGCGGCGAGCACCTCCGCGGGCACGCGCACCTGACCAACTGCATCCACCTGCGCCACCACCACGCGCACGGCGCGGGCAGCGCGTCCGGGCGGAGGCGCAGCCCGACGGGGTCGTCCGCGTCGGCGTCGGCCGCGCTGATGCGGGACCTCCTCGCGCTGCAGCGCTCGCGCTCGCTCCGGGACCCGTCCACCCACCGCTCGGTGGACTCCTCGTCCAAGGTCGCCGCCGAGCCCGAGGCTGACCTCCTCGACCACTCCCGCCGCGGCGCGCTCAAGACCCTCCTCGACCAGCTCGCGGAGAACCCGCAGCCCAAGCCCTCTCGCCGCCCGCGGCGCCGCTTCAAGCGCGGCGCGGGCCGTCGCGCCGCGCCCGCAGCTGGCTCCGGCGCTCTAGATCGCCCCGCCGCTGGAGCCGCCATATCCGTCAATTCCAGCTCCCAGGAGGCCGTCTGCGGCAACAAGTACCTCGTCGGCGCCGGCGGCGACGAGCTGCAGCAGCCGCAAGTGTCGCAGGACTCGCGCAACGTGTGCGGCATCCCCTGGAACTGGTCGCGCATCCACCACCGCGGCAAGTCCTTCCTCGACATGGCCGGCCGGAGCCTCTCGTGCGGCCTGTCTGACCCCAAGTCGGCGTCGGCGGCGCGGAGGTCCGAAGCCGCCACCTCCGCAGCCTCGTGTGGTCACATGAACGGGTCGCGTTCGCATCCGCATTTCCCGGTCACCGCGAGGCTGACTTCCTCGACCAGTTCAGACTCCGACTCATTGCCGCTGCTCGTCGACGGCGTGCGCAATAGCGTTGGTGGCATTTCCAGGAGCTTCTCTGGGGAGCTCGGGATTTTCTCCTATCAGAGTAGCGAGCTGGACTCCGACCTCATGTCTGAGGCGCGGTCAGGGCAGAAGTCGCGCGGCTCACAGCGTACCCAGCACCGAAGCCTCGCTCAGAAGTATGCTCCGAGGACTTTCAAGGACATCGTTGGACAGAGCTTGGTGGTGCAGGCACTGTCCAATGCCATTCTGAAGAGGAAGATTGGGTTGGTGTATGTCTTCTACGGGCCGCACGGTACAGGCAAGACATCATGTGCTCGGGTGTTTGCGAAGGCGCTGAATTGCCATTCTGCTGAGCACCCAAGGCCCTGCGATTCATGCGCGTCTTGTATTGCACACAATCTGGGCAAGAGTAGGAGTATGGTGGAGATTGGGCCTGTTGGTAACACTGACCTTGACAGCATTGTGGATATCCTTGACAACGTGATGCTTTCGCCGGCTCCAGCCAAGCACAGGGTGTTTATAGTTGATGATTGCAACATGTTGCCACCTGATACGTGGAGTGTCATATCAAAGGTCGTCGAACGCGCACCACGGCGTGTAGTTTTTATTCTCATCAGCACCAATCTCGATCTCCCACATATAATTGTGTCAAGGTGCCAAAAGTTATTTTTCCCCAAACTGAAGGAGTGTGACATTGTCACCACTTTGCAGTGGATTTCTACTAGCGAAGGCCTAGATGTTGATAGAGATGCATTGAAACTTATTGCTTCCCGGTCAGATGGGTCATTGAGGGACGCAGAGATGACCTTGGATCAACTGAGTTTGCTTGGGCAGAGAATTTCAATGTCGCTTGTCCAAGAACTTGTAAGTTATCCAACAATAGTCATCAAAATTGCTTCTTTAATAGATAATATATGTTATTGAATAACTTCAGGCTAAATAGAAATTCGAAAATGTTCTTTAGTTATGGCAATTGTAGCTTATATAATTCTGAGGCATGTTGTTAAGTTAATTAATGATACTATGACATTGCCCCCCACATACTTAATCTCTTCAATATGTGACACTGTTTGACATATGGACAAACCGACAAAACTAAAAAACTCGATATTTTCTAACGAATGTATGGCTTCTGAAGGTTTCGATATGTACTTAACAAGAGAAATAACCAGTATTTCTGTGTTGAACGATTCATTTGAAAATTTACCTGACAGTAACAACAAAAATATTGTTTGCTTGTGGACAGGTTGGCTTGGTTTCTGATGATTTATTGGTTGATTTGCTTGATTTGGCACTCTCTGCTGACACCGTGAACACAGTAAAAACTTTACGAGATATTACCGAAACAGGTGTTGAGCCTTTGGCCTTGATGTCTCAACTTGCCACAATAATCACTGACATCCTTGCTGGCACCTACATATTCACACGAGAAGGAGTTCGAAGAAAATTCTTCAAACGGCCAACATGTAAGCAACACATTACCCCTTTATTTGTTCCCTTCGAAGGATTTTTTTTAGACGCTCTTTAAAGGAATTTATAGTAGGGGATGATTTGTACCTGAGCCATCTATTGTAACAAAATTGTACTCACATTTTCTTTAATGAAAGGGTTGTTCAAGCCTTTTTTTGGTACAAATCTTCCTATTAGTACTGTTTATTTTATTTACAACCGTCCTTTATAGAAAGAATACAATATTAGTGTTGGACTGCTTATGTGAATACCTGGCATTTCCTTTCTTAGTAGTTAGTTTTTGTACTGTAAATATCCTGCTTCCACACAACGTAACCTTTTGATATAATAATGACAGTATCAAAGGATGATATGGAAAAACTACGCCAGGCCTTGAAGACACTCTCTGAAGCTGAAAAACAGTTGAGGGTATCTAATGACAAGATGACCTGGCTTACAGCTGCTCTGCTTCAGCTTGCTCCTGATAAACAGTATATACTGCCAAGTTCATCCACAAGCACAAGTTTTAACCAGGGTCTGCCTACCTGCCGGGGAGACATACCAAGGAACTCTGCTATAGATCATAATGAGATATATGCTGGTCCCCATGGTTTACCAAGAGCATCTGACCAGGGGAATGAGCAGTACAGAAATGCAAATCTGGGAGTTGGTTCCCACAACAACATGTCAAGCACTTACCATGGTGGAAGGAGACCTGGGGAACATACACCAGACAGCCATGTATTATCAACAAGTGCTACCAAAGTGAATGAAGGATCTAAGTATAGCAAAACTGACAATGAGATGATTTGGCAGGCTGTACTAGAGAATGTTCAGTCAGATTCATTGAGAAAAATGCTAGCTAAAGAGGGAAAACTGATTTCTGTCAGCTTAGGCACAGGCAAGATTCCCTCTTTACACCCATTTCTGTTTGTATTGCTATATCATGCCAAAATTTCCATTGCAGAATATTTCCAAGGACATTATTATTGCAAGGAATGGAATAGATAAATATACTTAAAACAGCTGAGTGTGAAAGCGCATGTAGTACTGTATAAATAGGATCATCAAACAATAGGATAGAAGTCCCTTGCTTTTATATGTTAGCATCGGGTGTTCAGGTAATACAGTGGACATTGTTGATCCTGGTTATGATACTGATGGATAATTTGCGTCTAGGCATAACTAAAGGAAAAACTGGTTTGGTGACACCGAAACCAATTTTTTAGAAACACTGTGCATCTCCACGAGGTAACGAATTTTTCATGCTTGGGTTGATGAGCTCTTCTGGATTGCAAGCGAATTTAAAACTTTGTTGAAGTTATTCAGAAAAATGTGCAGAAAATTATGATTAACTAAGCATATCCTAATATTGCGAGATCCTAGTATAAGTATGTTAAATTTTGCTGTTTTAAGGAGATTTGGTTGGCAGCAGAATAGTTAAGACTGTTTCTAACATATCGTTCTTCTAACATTGTGTTCCTTTCTTCCTGCAGCACCTACTGTGCAATTATTGTTCAGCTCTCGTGTGAATAAGTCGAAAGCTGAAAAGTCTAGGGGACAACTTTTGCAGGCATTTGAGTCTGTTCTTTCTTCTGCTATAATACTTGAAATCAGATATGAATCAAAGGATGATATGAGAGCAGATCATGTTCCAGCTATTTCGCCTTACCCTGAAGATAGCTCTTCCAACATGACATTAAGGAGGTCTTTCACTAAACATAGTTCAGTTTCTTCTGGAGGTGAGAATTTAATTAGGAGACTTCAAAAAGACAGCGTGGTCCATGGTGCTAGCTCAAATCAGGCACGATGGATGCAATCTGATCCACATATATTGACTGAAGGTGAAGTTATTGAAGTGGGACCTTCTCAATTGGAATGGCTTGGTGAACCAAATAATGGCATTCTTGCCACAAATGAAAGAAGGAAAGAGCGTGAATGGGAAGAAGCACCAACTTTGTCATCACAAGACCAAGAAAACATAGTTCCTCTAGGAGGGAAAAATGTGAATAGCGAGTATGGTCGACAAAAAAACATAATAAGAGGCAAGGTGTCTCTTGCTCATGTTATTAATAAGGCGGAAGCTTGTTCTCAACAAGGAGGCTGGTCTAGACAAAAGGCTATGTCGATTGCAGAAAAGCTAGAGAAAGAGAATTTGTAAGTAATGCTGCTATGCCCAATCAATTCACATTTGTCCAACTCTCTTACACTAGCTGAGTATAGTTTCAGCACTTCAACTATAGAGGTAAACATATGACAGTGCAGTATTTTAATGCATGGGGGACCAGAAAATAATTGGTTTCTTGATTTTACAATATTGTACTTCAATAAATACTCGAAATCAGAATTGTCACTACTCACCACAGTACTGCACACAGTCAGTAGTTTATGATAAGCAAATACTGTTGGAGCTGTGAGGCCTAATTTTGACCTATTTACTGTGAAAATTTCACCATGAGTAGAGTTTGTAGCCTAGATCAAGTAGTTTGCATCCACATTATTGAAATGCAAAAAGTTCCAATTTTCAATCCTAGAATATGATTTTGGAATGTTAATATATTTGCAGGAGATTGGAGTCTAGATCGAGTTTGCTTTGTTGGAAAGCTTCTAGCGCTACTAGACGGAAGGTAATAATTTCGTATCACGCTAACCGAAAAACTCTGGGTTTAAGATATTTTTTCCTTTTCCAAAAGAATTAGTGCTTCGGAGGCATTTAGTACACTGGTGGCATGATAGTTGGCCCCTTGAAAACAAGTCACTTGCATATGAAATATTGTCAGGGACCAGGGTTATATATGTTTGCAGCACATCAAGTCTGGACAACTTGAAACTTGTTGGCGGGTCCCTGTTGAAGCAACCGTCTTTGAAGAGCACGATTCGTCATTTTTTATATTGTTCACGTATGGTCCCACCGTACAACTAGTTTTCTTTAGCTATCACCGTGCATATGGTTGACTTCTTGAAAAGATTAGCATCAACCGAGTGCCAAATAGAAACGACAAGAGTTCCTATTAGAAGGATAATCTTCTGCAAGACTCCTTAGTTGTATACCATGGAATACGACATTTGTTGGTGCAAACATTATATATGCAAATCCTGTTAACTCGTAATTCTTCTGATTGTGGCCATACATGATCACTATTGCTGACAAACATGATATGATTTCACCGCAGCTCGCAGCATTGAAGATCAGGACACGAAGATCACGAGCTCTATCACGGCTCGTCTTGTGTGGAAGGTGCATTTCAACGAAATCTCCAAGATAAGACGTTGACGCAGGGGTGCCCCCCATATTTTACATATATGTGGCTAACTTATTATCCATATTCCATAATTTATTTTCTGTAATTGCAGCCATCCGTAGGAACGTAGGCTATCTTGTATATCATTTAACATGTAGAAGAACGAAAGAAATGCCACAAGCATTATTCTTTTCCGTTAAATATTTGAAAGCCAACAACACTTGCTCGAGGAGATTCAGTTTGAAGCCACGCCATTAAATCCATTTGGTTCCCTTTTAAGTTCTGCAGAGCAACGACTGAAGTGATTGTTTGAGGTGGGAATCATCGCTGGAACGGTCGATCAAGGCCTCAGGCTTACATTGGCGATGGTGATGATGTACGCATAATGGAGGATAATTGGATCCATTTACTGGTATCAGTATCAATTTGCTCGGTCCTTCGAAATTTATGCAATATGCTACTGCTGCCAGATTAGAAGAGATGAAACGAGCATGCGATGGTTGCGACTCGCGATCGTGTTTCAGGGTGTGTTTGGTTTGGTGGATGAGGTTGGATAGGATGATTCAGAATTAAAATTTTAATATAAATTATGAATTAATTTTAATAATAGTTAATTAACTAGACCACACACCGTTAACTTCCACTAACAACATTTAATCATACACTAATCAACACTCATTAACACTAATTACAAATATTTATTGGTGCCCACGAGCCACGTCCTCTCCGATCCGCAGTCCGCAGCATCGCAACAACATGACGCGCGCACCACCTCCATCGGTTTACGACTGCGCAGAGTTCTTTTTACCCCGTGGTGCGTAGAAGGTGGCCTCGTCTCATTCGATCCCCCTGCCAGCCCACACACTACACACGGAAGGTACCGTACCTATGGAGGGCGAGTGCTGCTTCGACGACGGCGCGGCGACGTACCGTCGCCATGGCTGGCCGGGAGGAGGCGGTCGGCGCGGAAGCGGGTGGTGATAACCGTGCCGCTGGCGGACGTGAGCGGCCCAACGGCGTCGGGGAGGGCAACACGCCGACGGACTCGTGGACGTGGCGGAAGTACGGCCAGCATATCAAGGGCTCACCTTACCCCAGGTTCGCCGTACGTTCATGTATTGTACGGACTACGCACACCATGTGCGTGGGCTTACCCGTTTGGGCTTGGTGTATGGGCGCAGAGCATACTACAGGTGCAGTACGTAGCTCCAAGGGCTGCCCTGCGAAGAAGCAGATGGAGCGGAGCCGGGCCGACTCGGCCATGGTGGTCGTCACTTACTCCTCCGAGCACAACCACTCCGCCAAGGTGCCGAGCGCCGGCCAGAGCCGCCAGGTACCCAAGCCCCAGCCTGTCACGCCGGAGCCGGCCGAGCCCGAGGCCGCGGCCGTCGACGTGCACGACGAGTTCCAGCGGTTCTATGACGGCGTGTCCGTCGCGTCCACGTCGCCGTCAGAGGAGGAGGGCGCCGATGAGATGCTCTACGGCCGGCCGATGTTCTTGGACGCCGGCGTTGTTGGTACTACGGCGCCGGTCCTCCTCCCTAGTGAGAAACCCATCCAGAACTTCTGAATTTTCTTCTGGTCACTCTGTTTGTTAGTTTGATTCTTCTTAATTTCTTTATTCGTAAGCTAGCTAGTTTGATCTAGATCTCTTTTAGACTTATTACTCATAGAGAACAAGAAAAATAGAACCCATGCAGGATCATGCATTTTTGTCAATGCTTGTATTGAGCCATTTTGATTCTTTATAATATACGAATTATTTTGTCCAGTAACATTGCAAATATCACAGAGTTAGAAAATACTATTGCTTGTGAGAATAATATGTAGAGCTTGGGACCATCTGTTAGTGACACATTGAATGGTACAGAGTTAGAAAATACTATCACTTGGGAGAATAATACGTTGAGCTTGAGACCATCTGTCAGTAACACATTGAATAGTATTTATCAACTCCACGATGTTTGCAATGGTACTAAGCAATATTGCCTATAATATAAGTGTAGAGTCGGTCAATTAAGATACACATAAACAACACTAGTGTCCAATTACTATCAACTGGAGGCAGTTCCGAAAAATTGTAATTGATAGGTCATTATCATGATGCAGTAAAGGATCGGATTGAATGAATGAACCCTTCCTGCACGTTGAAATTTAATGAGAACTTCACACCAGATCGACCATATGCCGGCTTCGAATGTACGTCTGCCAAATGAACAAGACAAAACAAACTAAAACTAATTAAACAATTAAACAACCCCTGCAAGTCAAAAGTAATACCCAAAGTAGATGAATGAAGGAGAAGAAACTCATCAATAGGCAAATTCACAAATGTAGTATTCGACTTGCATTTGGCAAGCATTAATTAGTAGGCTTGGTTTTACTCCCTCCATCTCACAGTATTTATCCCCTGCGCATATTTAGGAATTAAGAGGCACAATATCTATTATATATTAAAAGTTCACGATAGATCTTCTAGAGCTGCTAAGAACAAAGATAAATATGCTAACAATTCTCACAAAAAGCAAAACATACGGCTCTTAATCTTGTGAAACCTAACTAAGTTGAACTACAACATCTATTGGATGTTATTATTTAAAGAAAAACATCTAATTATTTATCTAGCGGATCCGAGCTATAATGACTTATATTAAAAGAAAAAGTCCATGTCAAGTACAACAAAAAACTCAGAATAAAAATATAAAAGGAAATTAACCATTTGATTTTTTTATATGAGCTCCAAATTAAAATCCATATATAGCTAAAATTTAGAATAAAAATTACCGGTTAGATTTGTATACGAAATCTAACTTACAATTGAGATTCAAAATTTAATAAAAATTAACAGAAATTCAGAATGAAAAATAAAAAGAATAGAAATGTGATATTCATACAAACTCCAAACTAAAACCACTATATAGAAATCTGGAATAAAAATTAGATTAAATTAGCTATTGGATTTGTATATGAATTCAAACCTAAAAATGGAATTCAAAATTAAATAAAAATAACAAAAATAACGAAAATTTGGAATGAAAAATAAAAAGGAAATTAGCAATGTGATTTTCATACAAACTCCAAATTAAAACCACTATATAGCTGACATTTGGAATATAAACTAGATGAAAATCAGCAGTTAGATTTATATACGAATTATAACTTAAAAGTAAAATTTGAAATTTAATTAAAAATAACATAAAAATAAAAAATTAGCAATTTAATTTTCATACGAACTACAAATTAAAACCACTGCATAGCTGAAATTTAGAATAAAAATAAGATGAAAATTAGCATTTGGATTTACATAAGAATTATAACATAGAACTGAAAGTCAAAATTAAATAAAAATAAAAATTTAGATGAAAAGAAAGAGTACATATCAAGAACAACAAAAAATAACATACATTATAAATAAAAATTAGCAATTGGATTTATGTATGAATTCCAACCTAAAAGTGAAAAAGAAAGTCTATATGAAGTACAATTCAAAATATGCAAATTCAGAATAAAAATCAAAGAAAGTTGGTGATTGTTTTTTAATTCTAAACTAAGAAAAAAATATAAAATCTTGTTTTATAAAGAATTTAAATTATAGAAATATGCCAGTTCGAGAAAAAAATAAAATAAGGTAAGGAATAAAAGTTTGATGACAAGTGATTTACATTCGTTAAGAAAAAAAGAGAATATGCTAAAAATTCTCACAAAAAAGGCACATTGCCCTTTATTTGGTGGACCTTCATGGGATGGAAGGATTGAAAGGGTGATACATTGACGGGTGTTTACTCGGTTATACTAGTATATGCTATGTGATGTCCATTATGAGCCGGTAGTGTATACAAGCATTATAATAATGAAAGAAAGAGATGATGATGAGATAAATGGAAAATGTTATGTTATACTATGCTATGTTTATTACATTGATATGCAAGTGTTTGAGGAAGAAAGTTTTGGTCACATGTGAATATTAAAATATTACAAATGGAGTTCCATAATGATCTATTTTCTAAAAAGCAAAATCACATATATATTACCAAGTGATATAAACATGCTTTAAGGATGATGCCCGCACAAGTGCGTGAGTCACCATACTTGTTTACGTAATAATTAATGGAATTGGATCATGTTTGCCACTATTAGATAGACATAGTACTAATCTAACTATTAGGGGCAAATATGGTCCAATTTCATAAAGTATTACTTAAATTTGTGTCTCCTTGGTATGTGTGCCAGATAAATATTGTAAAATAGAGTAGTAGTTTTGTTTGTTCTTGAGCACATTTACATTTCGCATTGGTCGACATGCATCCAACATTGTTTATTGCCTGTTCTTTTACGACTTTTAAAAGCGACTTTTGGCTTTTGTTATAGTACCTAACTTTTAAACGGAGTATTTTTTTAAAAACAGAGTGTACAAGTTAATTGTAATACATGTTAAAAGCCCAATATATATACCAGCCAAAATCGCAAATGAATATCTCTCTTTCCGTAATATCTCTTGTGAACAGACCAAAATTAAATTTCAGTTATAAGCTAAAAAAAGAATAGGTCATGTATCTATTCAGTGTCTGGCATGAAACAAAGTGGGACGACGTGACACCGATGCGCCATTATAATATAGGCTCAATTGTTCTCTTTTGCAGTTTCTGAAAAGGAATGGATTTGTGTTGATAAAAATGGAGAAAAACTCAGGCACCGAAGATAGTTTTGCACAAGTAGGTTAACTTGAGCAGTCAGGGCGAGCTTCTTTGATCCATTCCATACGTTCTTCCGCATATCCCCAGCTAGAGGGTTAATTCTTCCAGTCTGAATACACCTGCAAAGTAGTACTGTAATCATACTACGAAACATTATGTAGTACGTACGGCACACCAGTTACAGTCACAGATAAAAGGCAAACATATATACTTTGATACTTGCATTGCGGAATTTCCTCGTGCGATGCATTCCATTTCCATAGCTAGCTTGAGTACGGATAGCCCAGCTGCTGGTTCACAATCACAGAGCTGTGCAGGCGAATCGCAGGGCAATTCTCCTTTGGCACGAACGGCTAGCTGCACCATTTGGCTACGAGCAGAACTCCACTATATCTAAGTACATGCATGCCTCCGTGCCAAAGGAGAACTGCCCTGTAATTCACACGCCGCACACATATCGATCGATCTGCTCTGCCTGCCTCGGTTCTCTGAAGTCCTGACGCTCCTCGACGAACACAGTTGCGCCTTGACCTCGCTTATATAGCGCACGGCCGGCCTCGAGAAATGGATCCGAGATGGCATATGCCGGAGGAGCTGCCTTTCTTGCCGGTGGTCTCTCTATCAGGTTCCCTTTGGAATGTGCTCGAGGAATGGCCCTCCTTGTCGCTCCCTGCCTGTCGATCCCCTCTTAAAGCAACTTGCCTTTCCTGGTCTTCAATACAAGTGCCTTTTGTGAGTTCATCCGGTAATGTTACTACTTCAGTGCTCACAGGGCCAAGCAAAACTAGGTTTGCAGTTCATGCAATGTTCCATGGGGCTTAGTGAAATCAGTCGTGCGCAATACTGACGGGCAAATATATATGTAGGAGCAACTTACAACGGCCATGCAGATCCAAGAGTCTCCGCGAAATCAGTCCGAGCACCGCACCACCTTCGTGGCGCCTCCCAGGAACCAAGGGCTAGCAGGGGACATGCTCTTGGATATCCTAGTCCTCCCTCTAGGGCTTGCTCACCTTTCCTGCTCGTAAGGCCTTTCCATGATTCGATCCCTACTCTGGTGGTCACAGGGGAATAAATCCGCAGAGCCCTTCTTTCTGAATTCCGAGCTACGTAGCTACCGCGGCCTTTCCGACAGGGCAGCGACCTGTCCAGCTCCGGGTGGTTGCAGAGGATTCCAGGAGATCAGTTTGCTGCTCCTAATCTCTAGATTTGCATTATGTACTGCATTACGGAGTAAAGACCAGTATGGCTGCACTGAGAGAAGAAAGAAATTCAGATGAGACCTAAAGCTACCTTGCATGCTCTGGACGGCAGGAAATGAGGCTAAGATCGATAGATGAGACCTAAAAGCTTGGAGAGTCATGCATTGCAATGATATCTCCTTTTCAGCCTTTTGTTCCTGTATGTGTGCATCATCTAGACCGGGTATTGTCCTACAGTATATACTCAGTTCCTCAGTGCGCCTTTGCAGCTGGAGCAGAGGGGCTGTGCATAAGCGCAAAGGCCTTGCCGCCTTCTATCATGCAGGAGCGAGTATAAATGTCAATGTACAGTGATCGCTAACCTGTGTGCTCTACACCTGAATCTAAGTATAACCTGTGTGCTCTACACCTGAATCTAAGTATTATTACACTTGGGAGTGGGTTGGTTGTGATCATGAGATGTGCAGTTGCATTGCTGGGTTACAAGGCTACCGCCGAAGGAAATTTGCCCCGGAATTCGTCTGCACAAACACACACGAGAAAAGAATAAGATGAATCTTTAGGAGTACAATTGCCGAAGGCGAATGCACATATATACTTGTTTTGCATTTTTGATATTTTACAACATCAGCTATATCTAGCACACCATTCACAGAAATGCGATCAAATAATTAATACTATATAGGTAGCGAAATGCGAAACAATTAGACTATAACAGTTCTCTCTACAAACAATTAGACTATACAGGTAGCGAAATGCGATCAAATAACATATGCTGGATAAAAAATTCCTTTGTTCTGTAATTGCTCTGTTGCACGTGGCCTCTGGAAGTTTATGGCCCATTCGTATTGGTTTATGCTTCTGACATCAGCTTGAAGAATCTAAAGCCAATATGAACGCCAAGCTTCTTCACTCCCCTCGCTCCCATCTCGCGCACGCATCTCTCTCTCATTTTCCCTACTGCCCGCGCCCTCCTTCTAAAAGCCACTCCTTTCAGCTACTACTATTCATTTTTAGCTAAAAGCTATCAGCTATAGCCAATACGAACGCCCCCTATATCTCGGAGGCCTGTCTGCACCTTTTCTTGAGTATTCTTGCCATCGCCTAGCAGCTGTTGCCGCTCTCTTCACGCTCTCTGTTGCTTCTTCTTCTGATAGCATTAGCAAATCACAATCAGCTTCAGCAACATAAGAATTGACTGACAGTAAATAGAACACATTTCTTTTGAGGTAAGATTACTGTATCACTTTGTTTTAGGAAAAAAGACGCAAATTCATATGGTACCAAGGTATTGCTAACAAAATATGTTTGCAGTAGCGTTACCGCTGCTTTGGTACCGTGTTGGGGATACCCAGATATCACTCCAAGTGCTACTTGTATCTGAATTCTTTTGGTTCATCATCCGTGTTTTGACGTTTTCCTGTAAAAACAGACAAATTTGTATAAAAGTGATCAAGGATATGAAAGAGGGAAATGATCATGGAATCCTCAAAAAGTGTATTTGGGAATTGGGACAATATAAAGATGAACAAAAGGGAAGGAATTATACCAGAACTTTTGCTTGTCTCTTTTCCCAATGTGCACTACTGCACTTGCCTGCCAAACAGACAATATCTTAATAACAAGTAATAACAACATAGTAATTATGCCCTATCTACTGATCTGTAGGCCCCGAACAAAACTAATTTGCATTTGTACTCTAGTAGCCTCAGCATTGACAAGGAAGCAAGAATGTTGGGAGCATGCCTACAGAGTAAGTTAGATAAAACAAATCAAATTTACATGAATGAAGATATTATTACCATTCGGAAAAACATCGACTGAAATTCCCATCCCAGCACTCATCAGCCCAACCTGCTCAAAATTGAAATCTCCTTTATGTACTATTAGGAGAATATAAGATAATATCACCAGGTATTTCTTCTGACTCGGTATTTCTGAAAATAGCACTTGTGTTTTAAAAAAGGCCTAACATAAAGAACGGAGCAGATTAAACATTTAGGAAACTTTGTTGGGCATACTTCGATTTAGGGGTTCTGAGAATAGTAATTATTTTGCTACCAATGTCAACCATAAGGTCCACAACAATAACTGAAGCTTAATATGATCATACAAAAATGCAAAATTATATCTGACAGAAGGTCTTCTTACATTCACCCTTTCTACTCTGCGCATTTCATTCTCGAGGAGTGAAAAGTTGTGCAGCGGAAGTCCAGTGAATACAGTCAACTGGGCTGGAAATGGAAATATGAGAGTTTAGTTCAAGGACCTTAGCATTTGCAAACTATGACATGAAAAATCAACAACACATTCAGTAATTTGTTCTGCACAACTTGCGAACATCAGTACTAGTAACACAACGCATTAAACAATTTGTTCTGAACAACTTGCGAACAACCTTCCGAAGCATTTCTTCTGTCATCGGTTGGTCCTCGCGCTGCAGGCTGATGAAGTAAGACTGGAGCTTCTTGGCAGCCTCCATGAAAGCAGCTTCTTGGCTCCCGCAAGAACGAACGACGAGGACGCCCCCCTGCCTTGCAGGCAAAACAACGAACACCTCGCGAGCGAGGCACCGGCGACCAGCAAAACACCACGCATCTTGGCCGGCGACACAGCCGTGCGGAGCGAAGGTCGGAGGTAGCAAGAGGAGAGAGGATAATGAGTCGGTTGGACGTACTCTGGTGGGAGGACTGGGGGGAGAGGGCGACGGCCTGCAACTCGCGCGCCGGGAGGCAGGGCAGGAGCGCCGCCACGCACGCCATCATGTCCTCGAGCACGGCCCCCGCGGGCGTCTGCTGCCGCTGCGCGGCCGGCGGCGGCAGCGGCTCAGCCATGAGAGAGAGATTGATGGAAATCCTAGCCGTGTTTACTGGGCCGTCTAGGCACGTGAGATGCCTGCATACGAGGTTTCGCTTCCTACTGGCCCATCGGAGAGAAGCAAAGGCCCAGCTGCCTACTAGGCCATCGGAGAGTAGCAAAGGCCCAAACAGCTGGTTGCCTAGGACTCATCCGCAGTTCGTTCGTTCGATTAGTACCACATCGCTGGCGCATGGCGGAGGGTCGGTCGAGCAAGCTATAAAATCGGAGGCAGGGGCACCGTTCTAAAGCATACCTTTCTCGGCCTTTTGGCTAAGATCAAGTGTAGTATCTGTTCTTATCAGTTTAATATCTGATATGTGGGCCATGCGCTCACTTCGATATTAAATTAATTTTTCGTGGGGGAGGGTCCACCACAGCGGCTTGCCGCTGGGGCCCTCGCGCGTCGCCAAGGCGTTGCACTACTGCCCTGGCCTGGCGCACCCCAACAAATCCAAACTTTTAACATTTTATGTTTTTGGTTGGCTTCGACATGACGGTAGGGGATAATCGATGATTATGAGGTGTCTACTTAGGTGAATAGATGTACTTGGTCTGCGAGATCTTTGGTCTCCTTAAGAAAAAGCAAGCGCATGTCGTGTTAGTCGATGCAGTGAATTTCGCAAGGCTATGTGCCGTTATTTTGGCCACCTTACTTTGACCCAACTCTTCAGACACAGCAATGCAATTATACCCCCCCCCCCCCCCCCCCTAAATTAGGTATGTATATTTTTAATTTTTCACAGTTTTGGCTTTTAAATTCATAATGATACCATGAGTAGTTTAGGCCATCCCCATACATGTTTTCGGATATATCAGGGAAGAGCGAATTGGAGTGAGGACGCCAGAGAAGGAAAGCCAGCGTTTTTCGGCTTTTCTGTTCGATTTCTACTATTTATCGACGGGCAAGGGGGGCGAGCGCCGTGTGCAGGGAACTGGGGCGTGAGCAGGGAGGTAGGCAAGGGCGCGATGGCGGGGGTCGCCGGGGAGGTGAAGTTGCAGCGGCATGGATTGGGAGGGGAGGGAGCTGCGGGACGGGAGACGATCAGGAAAGTTTAGCAAGTCAGAACCGTGCATGTTCTGACATGTGAGTCACTTGGCAAATCGCACCGAAGGCAAACGTGTGATGGATACTACATCACCTTGATATATGCACGCCCTGCAGCACAAATTAAAAAAAAAACAGTTCGAGAATGTAACAAGCAGAGTTTGCGAGTACAAATGAAGTTACTAGTCTTGGACAGGGGAAGAAAACCTTGTAGACAGCGTTGTAATCCACTAGATGGAACTTCATGCTCAAGAACCAGGAATCTGCAGTTTCGGCGCGTCGACAATGGTCACCTTGTAGACATGGGCTGGCAGAGCAGGCGCTCCAGGTTGGGCGCGTCCACGACGACGAGCTCTTCCAATTCGCAGAGCTCCAACGACAGGCTGCGAAGGCTCTGCGACCAGACGTGGAACTTGGCAATGTCCACCTGCTCCGGGGTGTGCCTCTTGCGGTACGACGACAGCACCAGGCTCTGGAGCGCGACGCATTGGTCCATCAGAGCGTGCAGGCCGCGCTCTGAGATCTTGACGGCGCGGAAGGAGAGCTCCTTGAGGTGGGCGAAGCTGGCCGGCGGCGGCTCAGGGGAGTACCAGTCGTCGCAGTGGACGAGCTGCAGGGAGCGGAGCGGTGGGGCGGGGAAGAACTGGACGGAGCGGGTCGAGTGGACGATGAGCTCCTCCACGCGCCGCGCGGCGAAGGACTCGGCACCCAAGCCGGCGCCGGCGCCCTGGAAGCTGGTCTTGGCGAGGCGGACGAGCGGGATGGGCCCGGTGTGCGCCGCCAGGATGCTGGTGATGGCGGCCAGCCGGCCACGCGCTCGTCGTCCAGCGCGATCGGGGAGCACGCGAACACGCTGCGCCAGCGCGTGGAGAGCGTGGCGGTGCGGGCCGCCTAGGTGGCAGGAGCGCGAGGATCGCGCCAAGGACACCGTCCAGGAGTTCGCTGGTGCGGTCTCCGCCGCCGCTAACGGCAGGCACCGACGCTGGCGGCTTTGGGCGCCCTCTCGTCCATCGTGCGGCAGCGCGAGAGGTGGATTGTGTCATGCTGTGGCCGTGTCGGAGGTGCAGTGCATTCTTGTAGTCGGGGGAGGGAGCCAGGGAGGTCTCAAATGGGATGATCCTATTGGGCGGTTTCGTTTTGGTGCAGCCTGGCTGCAAGAATCCGATGGGTCAGCAGCACGATTCCGGGGCCCGGGACCTGCCAGTTACTTGCCACAAGACACGCTATTTGACAACTTGGTGAGCATGGATTAGACACGTCCAACTGATGGTCTACCGGTCGGGTCTGTGGTTCAAGCTTAAAAAAACTAGATTAATGGTATGTTTGGTTGTAGCTAAATCTTATCATGTTTTACCACACATCTAGTTTGGCAAGTTTGACCAAATTACACGTCTAGTTGATTCATAGCCACACATATCTTTCCTTTCCTGCCATCTACTATATATATTATAATGTAGCCTATACGATAGGTCTTGCTGGTTTCACGAGGAGTTGCTATCTGCACGAGGCATAGCTAGCTTCATTATGAAGATTCGTTCTCATGTATTATTGGTGTACTCCCACTTTGTATATTGAAGCTTGCCCCCGTGAGTGCTTCTGTGATTGCCGTGATTGCCTACGCATCTTCTTTATTAGATTCCTCCAGTGCTGGGATTGTCTGGTAGGAGAATATTGACTAGTCTTGGCAGCATCCTTCTTGTCTTTTATCATTCTTTATTTAAAACCTGGTATTTTAAGACTTGATATTTTTTAGAAATTTTTATTTTATTTTGGATTTTGCCTATGTCCGGCAATATCCATGATGTCTTCATCCGAAAGAGATATATCAAATTTTTCATCATACACTTTCTTTATTTTCTCAAATTTATCATTCATTTCTTTCTTTAATTCTTTTATATATATGTGTGTGTGATTACACCTAGATATAGAAAAGAGGCTCCCATATATGCGTGCGTGCGTGTGCGTGAAGATCCCTTTTTTTTTCTAGCCGAGTTTAGCAAAAGTTACGGTAAAGCATGAGTGTATGACAACTTCAGTATATGTACCGAAGGTGCCCTAAATGCACCGGTACGATGCTGACGATCCGGTTTTAAAGAAAAACCATTGCGTAAAAGTGCACAAACTTCAGGCTAGATAGCAAAACCCATTTACTTATAAACAGTGCGACAACAATGCAGGCTCTTCGATCACCAATTGTGACAGAAATGTAGTCCATCGCATTGACCAACGATGGCAGCAGAACCATTTTTATCCATATACCATACACAGTTTGCCACAGCGACAGGTGAATGGGTGTCAAATTATCATGCACAATCATTCCTGCACCTACTTCAGTAGTTTCTTTCAGATCGAATTGAGACTTTGGTGCTGAAACCTAAGGGGGCAAAAAGGAGCTTCAACCCACTTCTGCCAATACACTTCATAGGTAGGGAAGCTATCTCCACAGACATGTTGTATGGACACCGTGCAATATATACAGTAGTATCTACAGCTTACATGGAAGACGTCAGAACTCAAGACCTCCGTTCAATTGAACAGATACAGATGGCCTTCCCATACTGTTAAGGGGTGTTTCCAAGGTGATTACTACTCCCGAACTGCCAACTTGGCCATTCCACTTGGATCGCCCAAGCTGACATAGTACCACACAAGGACATCAGTCAGCAGTAAAACGCTTAGAAAAGAAACGCTTACATAACAAGATCTGGTGGGCTTACAGAAAGAGCTGTGAAAGTCGACGGATTTCTTGAGCACGAGAAACCGCACATTACATTGAGTTCCTCCTTCAATGAATGAACAAACTCTGTCCTTATTCCAGGATCACTTCCTCCAAAAGTGGGGCAAACACTGGTGCAAGTAGTTCCACGAATTGAGATTATTTTCAAAGGTGCAAAACAGATTATGCAAATAAAAGAAATTGCGGCCAGGATTTTAACAAAAGTAACAATCAAAGCAGTTTAAGCACTTGCTAGCTACCATTATTTTCTCCTGATTGCAAAAACAGAAAATAACTCAAGCAATATGGGCCATCATATGGGAACCAACGAACACTATCATGCAGGGTGCAATATGCTTAACAACACATGAAGCATGATTCAATCGGCATTTTTGGCCATTGTTTCTTTCAGTAACATTTACCATTAACCAATTGACAATAACATGCAGAATCTATAGGCAAGCTTCCCACCAGATGGTTGCTGCCAAGATGCTTAATGACCAACCCAGATAATCTATTCAACAAATAATACACACATGCTTCAGACAACAGATCAATAAGGCCACCGATCCTACAATTAATACACATTGCATTGTGATTAACAGCAATCCACCCTTTTACCAAGCTGAGACACTAATTATGGTTTTGAGCAAGTGTTTATATTTACCAACCTGACTTGGATGCTGGGCCTCACCATAAGGCCAGACCTTTTCCATGCTACGGCTTGGGCAACTCCAAATGAAAGAGAATTGTCAGGCCATTGAAACATAGGGGTAAACCTTGTGCCTTGTTTGCTCTTCAAAGGAAAAGTAGTAAAAAAACAAGTGAAAGAGTTAGGAGCAGAATGCAAGAGGATTGAATAATGTTAAATTGATATAAATCATAAAATAACATGATTAATGCATCCCGTTGCTGGTTCATACTATTTATTTCTAAATTTACAAACACAAACAAAATTTACACACATAGCATCAACTAACCTTAAAGGAGAAGCTCAGTTTTGTTTCTCCAGGACATTTTCCATGAGCTTGAAGCAATCCACCAAATAATGGGAAAAAACCACTTGCTGTTATCCCCTCACCAGCAACATATGTTAGTTGCCCATTTGGGAATTGCACATCCATGAAGGACTGAAAAAAAAACCAAATCATAACATGATAGCAAGTGTTATGACTTATGAGCATCAGTAGGATGATGCCCTGTTGTAAATTTGCTAGCTATACAATGGCCAGTCAATGCACTGTAAATTTGCTAGCTATACAATGGCCAGTCAATGCACTTCCACAAAAAGTCATTAAAAAAAATTGCATTCCTTTCAGGCTTACATGCTCCCAGCACATTAGAAAATATGATGATTGCACTAATCATGAGTAAGTTCCCTTTTCTTCGGCTTCTCTATAAAACTCCACATCCTAAGTCAATTATAAAGCCGATTACATAAAAAGATAATAACCATCACGAAAACATGTATCCTTTGATCACAATCGTGGCAAAATACAAGGGGTAAAGCATGCTAAACGTCTGTATAACTAGTCCAATTATCCAGCCATTGTTCTTTATACAGAATGATGATCCGCAAACATTGGTCTATAATATTGCCATATAGTTGAGACCGGATAGATAGTAGGAAACAGCAGGAAATGTGAAATGCAAACAGAGGACCAAAAAAGCAGAGATAAGGGGGAAAACATGTGTACTTACACAAGCTACCGGGTTGAGGCACATCATCGACATCAGCAACCATTTTCTATGTTTTGACCAGATAGCTGGACATAAGGAGTGCATTCCATTCTACAATAAATAAGTAAGTCTTAGTACGGATGTGTAACAAAACATAAGCCAGCACATGCACAGGAAGAGCTTGAATGGGCAGCAACATTCTAGAAGGCGTTGCACAAGTACTGGATGTACTCAATGATTTAACAAAAAATAAATATGCAAAATATATGCCTGCAAATATACAAAATAGTTCTAATGCATAACCATGACCCTGAATTAGTTGAATTCGTCATCATAAATCATTTGGTATATCAGCATACAAAAATATCGTCATGATTTTTTCACATCTTACACTAGTATTCAGCAGGATGATAAAACAGTATTACAGGATGCTTCAGATATTATCATTCATCAAAAAAGCAAAGCAAATAGTACACTGATCTCATCATTTATGTGAAGGTAAAAACTAAAAAAAATACTAATAGATAATGTGAACGAACATGTGAGATTTTCACATATTGAGATAGAAAATTACCTTGCGATCATAACCATACCAAAGAAGGTGTTGCTTTGACAGATGAACAGGCAAAAGAAGTGTAGAGTCTCGAACAAAAAGTAAAGGTCCCAACTGAACAAGGAAAAACGGTGCACTATCATTTCCAGATGTTGAACCACCCCGTGATGATTCTAACCTCCAAACGTCTCCACGTGCAACTACTGAACTGTCAAAGTTATGGTGCCTGGTATTGTACGTTGCTGAGATATTTACAGTCCCCTGCATCATCATTAATACAAGGGTTATGATTTGTACTTGAGCATATGGAATCTGTTTCACATTGCACCCCCAGTATAATTACACTTCAAAAATCTGTACCAAAATCCATCATACGTGTGGAGCAAAAAGGCATAACCTTTGATGTAACAAAAAGCATAACTGAACTACATGTACAACTAACTTACAAGTATATAGCCACAGTCTATCTATTGAAATGCAAAGCCCATCGCGAACATATTAAATTTAAGATAAGCACAAACAATTAAGCACCAAAACCTTCTCAAATCTCAACCTTCACACATAATCCACAGTGCTAAACGTAAATCAACCATACATCTAAAAATTTCCTGTTGTGGGGATGGCCTCCGCCTGTAAACATTCGGCCTGCTAGGTCAAGAGGTCTAATAAGACATGTAAAATATATGTATATCATTAGAATAGTACATGATGGTAAGGGTATTCTTGTAATAAGGCTTTGTGGACATATATATATATATATATCCTTGGGTTAATATGGGAGAGAGAGATTATTCATTTCCCACACACACTCTGATAGTCCCACATTTACTGTTTGGCCCGTAACTCATTTTTGAATAGGCCGAAGCCATGCCGCCTAGGTCTTTTGGCTCCCTCCATCCCTTTCGGCCTATCCAGCAGTCAGCCCATGGGCCTAGTGTTATTTGACCGTGGTCGTGGTTAGGCGCTGAAGTTGGTACACGCGTACGATGCTCATTGGCGCGTCATGCGCCGTCCTGTCAGTTGGCACGGTTTTCGAAGGGATATCCAAAAAAGACGTATGCCTTTAAAGCCTGGTAGCCCCGGCGAAACGGCGCCTGTACTATTCTCCTTGCTCTTCCTCCCGTCTCCACTTGTTGGCACCGCACGTCCGTGCATCCCGACGCCAAACCGGTTAAGCAAAAGCTCAGACGCATGTCACTCGAGTGCAAGCAGGCCGCCAAAACGGACACGGCAAAGTTACTACAGTCCAGTGTTATTCGCAAGGTACACCACCTAGACTGGCTTGCCAACCCAGTATTGGTCAAGAAGGCCAACAGCACATGGCACATGTGTGTCGATTTCACCAACCTCAATAAGGTGTGCCCGTAACCACAACATTTCCTTACCATACATAAAAAAACTTCACCTTTAAGCATCATCTAACTGCCCGTGCTTCCAATTAGAATGGCATAAGTGGGCGCGTAGCAGAAACAAATTAATTATGAAGCAAAGTCGATCATATGTACCTTAGCCTTCTTAAAGTTCCCCAAAGTCCCAATCTCGCATCCGAACCCATCCTCCTCCTCATACAACCCGTCGGCACCCCCCGACCCAACCCCGCTCGCACTAGCTGCAGTGGCACTTCCAGTGGCCACCGCCGCGGCCGCGGCCGCCGCCTCGAGGGGGCCTCTGTCTCCGACCCTCTCCAACGCGAGCCCGCTGTCCGCAATTCTCTCCACAACGATCCCCACCTCCCCCTCGTCCGCCGCCGCCGCAGGCTGCGGCGGAGTCGCCTCCCACTTCCGGCGCCGTGCGCGCTCCGCACGGAACGGCACCGGCATCTGCCGCGCGAGCTGCTGCACGGCGTCCCCGACGCATGCGCCGAGCTCGGAGCCCGCCTGCCCGAGCCGCCCACCGATCTCGACGAAGGACGCGACGGCCGCTGCCGCGAGGTCGACCCTCCCTCCCCGGCCCCCACCGATGAAGGGAACGACGGGGAGGTCGAGGTCGAAGGGGATGATGAGCTTGGGCGGCAGCGGCGGCGGCGACCACGGGAGCTGCGCGTGGAGGCCCGAGAAGCCCTGCGCGAGGCGGTCGGCCAGGTCCTGCCCGTGCCGCTGCACGCCCACCCACGCCTCGAAAGAGATCTCCATGGATCCGAAGCCCCTCTAGCCCCTAGGGCTCGGAGGGGAAGAAGAGGCAGAGGAGGATTCGAGAAGCGAAGAAGAAATGTGGCGACGATCGAAGCGGCGGGTTCAGTGGTGGTGGGGATACGATAACGGCCTGCTTGTCCGGGACGAGACGACGTGGATGCGATTCGCGCTCGCATCACGGGGTGGGGCCCACACGTCCCGTTCCGTTCCCGCGTGGCGGGACGGGAGTGGGTTGGACGGAGACGGAACGGCGGGCCGTGTAAGCAGTTGAAACGGGTTGATAATTATATGAGATGTGATCGGCTAGGATTATCTGCTCCATGATGTCTGTGCTTCGATAGTGCCCGGTACACGCACGTCAAGTGTGGACATGCATGGCTACGAACGATTATGCAGCATATATACGCCACAAAAATACTCTTCCCTTGGGTCTTGAGTTTTCCAGCGAGTTTCCCCTGAACATAGTTATTCTTTGTTTTTCCATGACTTCTGATTTATGTGCTAAACAATCATCCCAGGGTATCCACCGTAAATACAGAAGATATCGTATGTACTTGTCTCACTAGCAAAATCAAGCTAAATAAACTACACGATCAAAACGAGAAGCCCATAGCATAATATAAACTAACTATAAAATAACCCATAATGTTTAATTTCTGTGCTCGTACTTAGAACAGTAGCTAGGCGTGCGGTGCACAGTAGCTCGTGAAGATACTCTGAATTATAGGAAGAAAAATAATAGGTCCCGCTCGTTTTAGCTTTAGCTTCTGATTATATGTGAGTAACCTTAGACCAAGTAATCATTATATTGTCAACAAATTATATGGTTAAGAGATTAAGATAACTAACAAAAGGCTATGATAAGATTGTGATAAGTGCAAGGATTTGCTATGGTGGAGAACGGAAAGCACAACTCCTGATATGAGGTGAAGGAAAAATGATAATATGATGATAGTGATCTAGGAATTATTCTAAAATAGGCATTATAACATAGCTCACACAAAAATTATCAATCATTTAAGTTTTATTATATGATGATTAATTATTAGTCAGATTAACGGTATCATACATACATCAGTCATGACTCACAAGCAACATCATACGAGTAATGGATCGTGATAACAGGGAACTAACAGCAAGTTCGTTAACACGTGGCTTTGATCTATTCACTTTTATCCGATATAAAAGCAACATCATATAACAGGGAACTAACAGGGAACATAATATAAAAGCAACATCATACGAGTAATGGATCATGCCCAAATTAACACGTGGCTTTGATCTATTCACTCTTATCCGATACCGTGGTGACTTTGTCTCAATCTAACAGCAAGTTCCTTACAAGAACCACCTCACTTTTACCCTGTATTTGGCTGCAGAGATACATTTGTGCCTTGTTTAACGGACTACCCGTACGTCGGAAGACAATGGTTACCTGCAGAGAGTGCTTTTCTTCGAAGACGATGATTAGTTTCTTATCAGCAGATTGACTGCTGAAACAAGGCAAAAACAGAATTATCTGAATTCCAGCAACTTAATTATTTTGTCGTCACAAACTTCCTTCTAGAAGAGGAGCTATACATATATACTTATGTGAACATCACTGACAAGGCGGGCCCACCAGGATTACACTTATCACATGTTCCACTTTTCAACAAGAGTTCGTAACGATTTCGTGAAACCAACCGTTTAGTGTTCATACGACATCGCATACTCCTCCCCCTTCTAGATTCGTTGCGCTCACAATCTAGAAGTGTCCTTCGTGTATCAGGCGGTGGTAGATTTGCCAAGGATTTTGCACCAAAGTCCGCGCTCTCTAGAACGCATGCAATGATAGGTAGGATCACAGGAAAGCCCACAAATTAAGTCTTCGTTCATTTTAATTTAAAACTAATTTCTGTTTCTAGCTTCTATTTTTTTCACTATTCAATTATTTCATACCTTTTTGGTTTTTTAGATTTTTTTGACCTTTTTTCTTTTTCTTCTCGTATTTCTTTGCATTGTCCGTGATAGCTAATATTTTTTTTTATTTTTTAAATTTAATTATATCAAAAAAACTAACTCAGTAACAATAAAAAATAAATTAATTATAATAAAAAAACTATAATCTATCGTTATTCTAGAGACCCCCTAACCTGAAGCTTCAGAAACATGTAGCATCATGCATCCGCTAGCCTCTGCAAGCCTACAGGCAGGGCCCGTGTCCCTGTCAAAGTTGCAGTGATTCTTGGGGGCGGAGAACGCACCCCCCCATGCGGCGTAGAAGGTTCTGAACATCGCTGTCGTTCGGCGTCTTGTAAAATTATGCGTGCGTCTGTAACCACATGCTGCAATGATTTTTTCCGCGTTCCCGGTGAAATTTCTCGCTTGGAACGGTAGCCGAGTTCACACACTGCGATGACTACTGACCACATGGGTGGGGAAAAAAATCACACCGTTCAGATTCCTGCCAGTGAGATGTAGGCTGCAGAGATGCTGTTTGCCAGATCGATCAGTTCAGCCAGGGAGCTCACTGGCCAGCCCGATAGCTTCTGGGCTGCTCCTGTTCTTTCAGGCGCGCGTGCAAAAAGGTGTTCAAAGACTGCTTTGCTCCGGAGCTGACTACAAGTGGGCTTACGAATGGATTATGGATTCCAACTGTCAACTGACACGGCCCGGTATCCAGAGAGATGTCACTGGATCTTTCAGGCTTCCAGGGAAAAGAAAGAAAGGCGTACGTCTGCCGGTCGCCGGACGTAAGCTGCAACTGTTGGTCGGGGCAACAGGAGGCGTCGGAACGCTAGCGATGCGGGGGGAGAGGCAGGCGAGGCGAGAGGGGGAAGATGGAGTCAGACAAACGCGACCAGTCTACACGGTCCTTTTATGCGACCACTATTTTCCCAAGTACTAACACCGTCGTTCCACTCGAACAGGGCCTACACGATCGCGTCAAAAACATGCAGGAAACTATACAATTCCGGTCGGACCAGCGCTGGCCCGCTGACTGAAGTGTCCGTCCGCGCGGCGGCGGCGGCGGCGGAGCTGCTGACGGTGCATACATCTAGAAGCAAGGGTGCGTTGGTCAGTCAAACGTCTCATGCAACGACCAAAGCAATATGCGCGCGCAATCGCGTACGCATCCACCACACATGGCGACGACCCCGCCTCCCCGGTCTCCTCCTTATAAGACCACCGCTCGCCACCTGCACTGGTGGCGCCACCAGCCGCCTTCTTCGACCACTCCCCCTCCGATCCCTCGTCGGCCGCCACCACTACACGCCGCCGCCGAGCGCGCGCCCCGTCCGCGGGCTGTCACGTACGGCGCGGTATCTTTAATCTGCTCGGCTCGTACCTAGCTGCCCGGCGCTCGCTCCCGGCCGGGTCGGAGGACTGCTTGCGGCAAGGCCAATTCGACGCTGATCGACTAGGTGAGGTTTTGGAGGCGATTGGGTGCTGGATCTCTCCTCCGATTCTTCCATTCCTTCGCTTGAAAACTTGTCTGCTTGATTCGGTCGTAGCGCCTTCGCCTCCGCAGGCCAAACTTCCAAATGGATTTAACAAGCTAGTGTTACCCGTCTCTCTGATTAGGACTGGAGCCAATCCGATCACTGTGCTTAATTAATTAGTTACTGCAATTTCCATTCTTTACTCCTACAGCTATGGTTGCTTAACTATTTACCCGCACTTACCTACGTGCCTGTGTTTGATTTGCAGGACAAATTGATCGATCGACAAAGTCGCTGTCTTTGGCAACTTGGTGATAATTTCCGCTGCAGTTCGATGTGAACCTGTCGTGGGATGAACTGGTGCCGAGTCCATTCGGGCGGTTAGTGGAGTGGGAAGCGGCGTTAAGACCGAGTTGATACGTACTTGCGTTCTATCGGCAACCGGTTAGTTGAGTCTTGAGTTGAGCTGGGTTGAGTTAATTGGTTGGCACCTGGCTGCGCGCACTTGGTAGGGATCGAGAGACATGGAGAGCTCCCACGGCGGCGGCTCGAGCTCGCCGCCGCCGTTCCTGATCAAGACCTACGAGATGGTGGAGGACCAGGCGACCAACCACGTCGTGTCGTGGGGCCTCGGCGGCGCCAGCTTCGTCGTGTGGAACCCGCCGGACTTCTCGCGGGACCTGCTGCCCAAGTACTTCAAGCACAACAACTTCTCCAGCTTCATCAGGCAGCTCAACACCTATGTGAGTGTTTCCAGTTTGATCGCTGTCTGCTTCGTTTCATTTTTCTTTTTTCCCCCTTTGGAATTAGCTATTACTTGCTACTGTTGTGGGTGCCAAACAAGGAAGATTATGAGGTGGATTTCATTGCATGTTTTTTTTCACTATTCCCATGTTCTCCAGATGGTTGGCTAGCTCTTTTTACATAGTAACTTAGCAAGGACTCATAATTCCAAGTTTCAGTTTTAGGAGAAGAGAACATACTGTAAACAGTTTTCCAACATGATCAACGGTTTTCCCCCCATGGTTTCACGCTGCTGTATGCAAGTTAACATCCATTTGGCATGCTTTGCCTAAACAAAATGCCTTCTTTTCCATCTTGGTGCTTGTGGTAGGCTTCTTTTTTGTTGTTTTTTTTTTGTTTAAACAAAACAAACATTGAAACAATTATCTATTTGCAGGCACTGCAACACATATTTGAACAAATTAGGAAATTTAATCCGCCCATAAAAGCGTTCATTTATAGTTTTTTCTAGGTTGGATGGTTTGCCTATTAATCATCGAATGAGCACTATGCACTTGCCTCGTTCTGATTGCTGACTTCATTTATCATCTGTTAGGGTTTTCGAAAAATTGACCCCGAGCGATGGGAGTTTGCTAACGAGGACTTCGTAAGGGGGCATACGCACCTTCTGAAAAATATCCATCGACGCAAACCTGTGCATAGCCATTCGTTGCAGAACCAAATCAATGGACCACTAGCAGAGTCAGAACGACGTGAGCTTGAGGACGAGATCAACAGGCTCAAGTATGAGAAAAGTGTGTTGATGGCAGATCTTGAGAGGCAGACTCAACAACAGTGTGGGATCAATTGGCAAATGCAGGGATTAGAGGACAGGCTGATGTTGATGGAGCAACGTCAGAAGAATATCGTCGCTTCCTTGTGTGACATCTTGCAGAGAGGTGGTGTTGTTTCAAGCTCCCTGAAGGGAACGGACCAGTTCAGCAAGAAGAGGAGAGTTTCAAAGATTGATTTCTTCGTCAAGGAACCCGTAGTCGAAGAACAGCAGGTGCCGTATTTGCGGACAATGGTTACAGAAACACCAAGCATGTTCCCAGTGCGCCCTGCAAATGCTGAGCCTTTTGACAAGATGGAGCTGGCCTTGGTTTCCTTGGAGAAATTATTCCAGAGGGCAAACTATGCATCTTCTGAGGACATGTGCGATGGTGCTACTGCACCCAGCCCTGCTCTAACTCTTGGAGAGGTGCAGACAGCATCACCGGAGACCAACATCAATCTGCAGCCATCAGCTAGCCTGTGGCCCTCTTCACCGAACGCAGGGCGTGTCCATTCATCTCCTGAGCTTGCAGAATCTCCGAGTTATGTGCAGAGCCCAATGCTACCATTAGCAGATATTCATGGAGATGCTCATAAGAGGACTGAAGTTGATATGAACTCCGAGACTAGCACCACTGATACATCACAAGATGAGACCACTGAAACTGGAGTTTCCCATGAGCCGGCTAAGGTGAACGATCTATTCTGGGAGCGGTTTCTCACAGAAACTCCACAATCTTGCTATGCCTGCGGGGCTGAGTCAGAGATACAGGATGCTGATGGTAAAAGAGAGACTACTGATGTAAGAATAGGCGTAGCCGTAGACTGCAATTCCCTCAATCACCGGGACAATGTTGATAAGATCACTGAGCAAATGGGGCACCTTGCTTCAGCTGAGAAGGCCTGATGGCATAACATTTCCACTTATTCATAATCAGAATCACCGTATGTAAAGTCACAGCGATGTACATTATAGTTTAGGCTGTCTTAGATGCCTTGATACTTTAGCTTAGTCTTTAGTACAGTATTTCCCCTTTTTTTTTCTTTTTCCTTTTTTTTTTTGAGAGAGAGAGGGGTCTTCATAGAATTTCCTATTCAGAGACTGTCACTAACTTCTGTGTATTGTGTCCTTGTGACATACTCTGTACAGGTAGAGCAGCACATACATTTTTCTAGTCCATTGTCCTGCTTTGTGTGTATTGCATCCTTTCTGCTAGAACCTTTTCTCTGCTTTCTCGAGCCTATCTGATGATCTGACTCCCGACCTAATTAATCAACTCACATGAGGGGTGACAAATCACACACTTTGAATTTTCCTTTTTTGTAAGAAAAAGAAATAAAGTTTGACTTTTCTCAAATGTACCACGGTGCGGTCTCGAGATTCTAGAATGTCGAGTCGGCTTTCAGACTTCTATAAGCTGAATGCTACTCTTTTAGCATCTGGTCCTACCGATTGGTTTGGTCAAGGTGCTAGGTTTTGTGACAAACTCACATACACAAGTGATTGTTTTAATAACCAAACTAATTGTGATGCCACTAAGGGAGAACAACGGCTCGTCTTGAAGCATACGCATCGTGCTATCAGTAATCATGAAGTGCAGGTCAGGGTCAACAGTGGCAACGCCAACAGCTCAGCTTTCATTATAATGACACAGGTTATTCTCAGGCTGGGCGTTATGCTAATAAAGATCATTAGCAGGCAAACCACAAACCAATATGAACGTTCGGTTCCTGAAGTAGCTTTGTCACTCCTCTTATTTTCGTATCGTTCTGGAGATAAGACAAAAGGTCACAAGGGCATCACACACACCACTCCTCTCGTTCCCGTCTCGTGCACGTATCTCTCTCACTTCTCCACTGCTCACACTCTCCTTCTAAAAATCACTTTCAGACATTACTATTCATTTTCAGTCAAAAACCGTAGCAAATGTGAACATATGCTAAATATAGGGCTACATATAGCGCCCTTACTGGCAAACAGAAAAACAAATAAGATTGCCTCTTGCCTGCCACCACTGGTTTAGACGATAAGCCAATAACCGTCGAAATGAATCACGACGGCCTCTACCGTCAACATACTCCAGGAGTATAATCTACTGGAGGATTATGATCATTATGTACATCTCGAGTGTAACTTGGCACTCCGCAAGGTGCTACAGGGACTGCAGCTGGGAAGCCACCGTCTTCAGAATCAAAGGATTCTCAGCTGAGTTAGAAAGGCAGAACACAGGTCCAGAAAGAGGAGCTGTGCTCCACTGACCCTTTGCAGGTCAAGAAGGTACTTCTCATCCCTTGTTTTGTAAAGCTGCAGAGAGCAGAAGTGTATCAACACCAAACACATCTTCCGAGGAGCAAGCTTTACACAAACAAAAAAGAATGCATGTGGTATGATGAAGGGATAAGCTCCGGTAATGAAAATACTTCTCAAGGGAATCTGAATATTATAACAGTTCACAATAATGTCACATGCAAATGCAAACCTAACAAAATTAATTCTGTTAATTCTGCTGCTTAGTCATCACACATAGAGGAGTAAAGGGCATTTCAACATTGTTCAAGGGTCTACATGGCAAATTTTCTTATCGGACCTGGCCACAGGTTAATTAAGCGCAGATGGTTAAGATTCAGAACGGTACCTGAAATTTCAAACTTCACAGTGTGGGTTGATTTCTCACTGAGGTCGTCAGTTTCAATTATAGCAGACTCCACACCAAAGCCATGGTTGTTATGCATCATACTCTCCGGAAAGCCAGGACTCCATCTGCATTTCATGTTATAGTGTCCAATCTTCTTCCAGTAAACATTTAGCTCTTGCAGAGCTTTAAGCACTTCAGTTATTATTTCCCATGGATGTGCTCGAGACTGTTAAATAAATACAAATAAATGAATTACGAGAATTTAGGGGAAAAAAACAAAATGGCAAGAACTTCAAATAAAAATTACCTGAAGACCAAGATCCCATTTCCTCTCAGCAGCGAAACGTAGCCTCAAGCCAAACCCTGAAGATTCCATAGACCCATACTGCCGAGATTCCAATGCAGAACTTGGTGTTTCAGCTGAAGTTTGAGACAAAGGGTCCTACAAATCACAGAAAGCAAGAAAGCAAATCAGCAGCAGCGCAAGTACAAGAACATTCGGCAGTCAACAAGCAATACAAAAGAGAGAAATTCCAACACACCATAGATTCTTGGTACTCAGCACCAAGGTAGCCACTGATTGTACGAAGCTTATTGTCCAATAGTAAATAATATGCAACTGTCGCCTGCACAGGCAGATTAGTCATGGTTTCACGAGGAGCAGCCAAAATGCGCAACAGAGTAAAGCAAATACCTCATTTTGCAATCAATTTTGAATAGATTCAATTAGCTGATTCTTGTCAAACGCCATCTTGATAACATCATTAAGAGTTCATTGTCGAGCTACAAAACTCAGTGAAGTCATATCATTCGCTGAAGTATCAAAAAGCGTAATAATGCAGAAAAGGGCTCCCATTATATGTCCCAACAAGCAAATCCTTGTCACAAATACAATTGGTCAACATAACCTCACCCGCACAAACACACATACAGCACACAAAATGTGAGAAAAACAGATATATCCGACACTATTATAGAATGCTTACAAAGAGCAAAGGTTGCAAAAGGTATTAAGATAACAAATCCAAATAGTCATGTTGATACACAATAGCATCAGCGTCAATAGCATCAGAGTACCTTTTTAACTTGTTGTGCAGTGTCTGGAGGAGGCACAGCCAAATAGCGTGGAAGTCGAGCTTTGAACCATGAATGTTCAGGGATTTCACGTATGGTGATCCTCTTCATAGGATCAACAACCAGCATTCTGGGAATCAAAGCCCTTGCTAAAGGTGATAAATGACTAGGAAGGGTATATATTCCACCCTAGAATGACAAAATAGTTAACAGTTTCACTGGATAGCACATTTTTCAGGTAATTATACACAGCAGATGTTTGCTAACCTTTATTTTCTTAAAAAGGTTTGGAATATTCTCATCATCAAATGGAAGAGTACCTCAAAGAAGAGCATAAAGAATAACCCCACAGCTCCGAACATCAACTTCAGGACCAGCGTATAGTTTACCCGATATCACCTAAACAAGTGGAGAAGAAATTGTATGGTGTGACACATTAGCAAGACATCTACATTTATGCAACCATGAAGAAGGCCTGTAAAAGAGCAAGTGCAAGCGGTTCTGGATGTAAAAGAGTAAATACACAGGCCTGTAAAAGAAGGCATGTGTATTTTCGGTTTATTTTGGCTTTAGCTTTTGTTTTTTTTACTTTCGTCTTATTTAAGTCAAAAGACACTTAAAATATATCGACTTTTAATTTTATTTTTTTAGTTTTTTTACCTTTTCTTTGCTTCAAAAAGTGAACATCACACACAACATAACAGTGATTTGGGGTTTTGCTGGATGCCTCAATTCCAACCGATCGTTGGCTGTGAGCAAAAGGCTCACAATTGATTCCGGCTGAACCCATCACCCTGCAGGCTGCAGCTAGTTGGTGATTCAGTTCGACAAAGGACCCTGGAAGTACATGTTTTCAATTGGCATGTGATGGTAGGGCTTTATTCCTTTGGAGGCATGCTTGTAAAATTGTGTAGATTTCCTCGTGTGACTTGTAGCCTTTGTTTGTTGCGAAGGCCAGGGTGACAGATGCCCGTAGCACTCATCTAGCTCAGCGTGTGAACTTTTTTTCTTCTTTATCAGCCTTGTTTGTTGCTTGTCTGTATCAGAGGATTTTTTTTATCCTTTATCCCTTTTAATTCAAAGAAACATAGGATCACTGCACACGAACCACTAAAAAGCAGCACGCACCGGAGTCTAAAAAATAAAGGCAGGCAGGAAACACATGCCTCGCAGACTCGCAGTAACGAGACAGTTCATTTACAATCAGCGTGTATGCAATACGAACAATCAAGGTGTATGCAACACGATAACCACGACATGCTCTCTTCCTTTCCTCTTTCCTGGAGAGAGAGAACACAGCCTACATCACTAAGACATGTCAATTTACTTAGAAACAACATCAACCTCGCACTTCAATTGAAGATACCAAAACTGCTAGCAATAATCAGATTAAAAGACAAGTTGCCCTGAGCGAGCTTACGAGTAGGGCATTCGACCTACAAATCAGCAAAGAAGTCTGCTGTGGGTCTACGGGAACTCTGGCTCCTGCCTGTCTTCTTACTCTTGCTCCTTGATCCTGAATTCCACCCAGAATACAAAAATTAAATAGGTTTCAGAGAAGAAAAGGCTAATACATCTAGCAGAAAATAGCGCAGTGCATACTAGAAACAAGGCAAATGTAGTGTTACCTTTCGAAGAGCTTGGATCCATATCTACATCCATCTCGTCGTCACTATCACCACCATCAGATTCAACCAAATCATTGTCATGAACTAACTGTGGACCACTTAAGAGTTCTTGCAAGTCCCACAGCTGTATAAATCATGACGCCTGATTAGATCACAACATGGACAAAAGCACACACATGCATGCACAGTGCGCGCGCACACACACACACAGATTACCTTCAGCAGTTTGTCATGTGAAATGCTGCCTAGATATTTCCTATCGTGTGAGAAAGCTGCAGAGCAAAGGTAACAACTGAGAACATGTAATTTCTTGGGCCAACTTTTACCAACAAATGGACAGAACATACCAAGGGCCTCAATTGGATACTCTGAATGCTCAGCAAGTGGCTGAATTATCCTATTAGGTAATATACCCACTAATCTGCATGGAAAGCATGGATGTCAAGTTAAAACAATAAAAAAGATTACTAGGAGGGCGTCAGAAATAGTTAATGCATGGTTCCATATTAAATTTCCAACCTGATTACACCATCTGATGCCCCAGATATCAGTGTTTCTTCATCCAGCTAAAACACAAAATAACCTCATCCTAATGAGCACATAAACAAAAAAGATAGCAACAAAAATTATAAAAAGGTTTCGGTCCTTCTAACCTTCAGCATTGTATCAACAGACTGTGTGTGTCCCAGAAAGCGGTCACTAGCCACAAAAGTACGTCAGTACATAACTACAGACCATATCAATCAATAACAGTGAGACGAGTAGATGAGTTCAGTAAAGTTAACGTTAAATGAAGCAAATTACACATGAGACAATAAAGCCTGACCCTTACCATTAAATAGGCTAAAGCTCATTTATATTGTTTAATCAGAACATAATGAGGCTCACTATTCACAAAGATAATGATGATTAATCTAAATATTTGTAAGAAACATATAGGTACTATTTCATCATCACGACTAAAGAAATAGTAATACAGCATCTGTATGACTAGCAAATTTCAAAGAAAACTGAACCAGAGAAAGTCAAGTGTGTTTTCATGGATTATCACCAACGATAGCCATTTTTTAAAAAACAGAAAACAGTAGGGGAGGCCCCTACCAACGATAATCGTTAGCTCAGCCTTACTATATACAATAGCGGAAAATAACATTCAACAAAAATGAATTCCAGTTGATGAAGCTAATCAATTCAAAGGTTACATTTAAATTCTGGTGCTAGCAAAGTGATGAAAACACATGTACCTGCAATCCTTAAAATATCCCCACGAATATAACAACAAAGCTCCACTTGAAGTACCACAAACAACCTTTTGACCATTCTGGGAATCATAAACAATCACTTATAGTTCAATTATTATTAAGTTCCAGATGAACGATGTCGATCAGAAAAAGTTTTTTATACATAAAAAGTTACCTTCATCACCACCAAAGATAGCAACTCATCTTCTGAAAATTCAGATTGCGACTTTACCTGTTAGAGAATTAGGTATACGACTATGAGTATCACGGTATATAAGTTAACTTACAATAGTATATCCATAAAACCTTAGAACTGAACTCGAAACTAGGGTTTAATACACTGGAGTGAGATTTGATGTATTGCAAAGGCAACTCACTTTGTTCCTACGAAGATTGTTCACAGATAAAGTCCCATCGCCACTGCAAAAAACCAGAGCATTTTAAGTTTCCATAACTTTGAACAGGCAGAACTGCCGAAAAGAAATATAACTTCAGTGGCTCATAGAACATTAGCATCATTAATATAACATCAGTTAACTAATTAACAGGATAAGAGCTATTTCTGCGTCAAAATAAAGTAAACTAAAAAAAAAGGGAAATGGTTGCAGCTGCTGCATGATATAAACAGGACTATTAAGAAGAGAGATTAGCAACACTAATTACCAAGGAAACCATAAAATAGGCCTCTCCCTCCGTATATGAAAATGATGCTAAAGTATAAGAAAATCATGTAATTCATTGATCTGGATTGCAAGGAACACAGATTATGTACCTTGTAGCCAATATTTGATTTGTGTCAGATATATAGGTCATATCTGATATGTAATCTTCATGGCAATGAAAAGTGTTACAGCAGGATCGCTCCCGAGTATCCCATACCTAAAATTGCAGAAGTGTTTTACAGTAAACTGACTCTATCAAAGATATTAATATACTAAAAAAACGATATATCTATATATCAAGCACTAAGTGTCAGTCCAAAAATAGATTTTGAAATTTAATAATTATAGATATTCTGCTTATTATTCACTTACGTATAGATGGTTAGATAACTAGAACAAGTGTCCTTAGACAAATAAAGTGATGCACGATTATATTTTGCATTCCCCTAAATGAGAATCAAAGATGAAATTGGCCTACATTTGACAGCTATACACCAGTAGAATCAATATTTTTAATACCTTAATGCAACCTTCATCATCACCTGAAGCAATTGTAGTTTCAGTAAGACAGACAAGGCGATTTATGCCATTCCTAAAATATGAACAACAAATAAAAAAGGAAACAAAACGTAAATCATTTGTTCGACAAGCAAAATCAATAATAGCACTGCAAAATAACAAAACTCACTCATGTGCATCCTCCAAGCGGGCAATGGCTTTGCCTGTTTCCACATCAGAAGCAAGAATTGAGCAATCAGCAGATCCTGTCAAAATCACTGAAACAGGCCACCACATCAAGACAGCCCACAGGACCTGGTTAGAGGCTAACAAGATGATTGGAGATGTCTTCACCTCCCAATTACTTCCATGTTGTCATTGTCAATGCCAACATAAAGCTGCTAATTTTGCAAAACCATGCTTAATCAAATAAGCACAGCTGACAAAAGATCAGAATCATTCATAAAATGCAGTGCAGCTGAGTTGGCAAGCTGGGAGGTAGTGGGATTAAGTTACAAAAGGCAACGAGGCATTACCGTTTCCTGAGTCAACAAATCGAACAGCTCTACACGACTCCTTGTGAGCTTTTACCGCAAGCAACCTTAAGATTAAAGGAAAATGTACTTTGCATCAATCCCTAAGATATATGAATTGTGACAACATAACCATAATAAACTCTGGAATCATAAAAAACTAAGACGAACCAATGAGGACTTTATACAACACCGAACACTGATATCAAACTTTTCTGCTCCTACTATCGTAAATTGCAAAGCAAGGCGAGGCATGCAATTATAAGGAAAAGCCTAAAAAGGAGTTGAGCCCTACATAAAACTCCTGGAAAATCTTAAATATGCATTAACCACATGAACATTTCTACCTCATGCAATTTACATACAACAGATGGAAGTTCTTAAGTTATAAACGTCAAGGAGCCCAAATAAAGAGCCTAAAACTAACAACTAAAAAAGAAGCCCTAAGAACACCGATCCTACGCTAGAAGATGGCTACCTCTCGGGCTGAGACTCGGAGGCGTAGCGGAACCTGCGACACCAGTTAAAAATTAGAATCGACTACTTCATCGAAGGGAAAGCAAAAAAAATTTACTCAGGATTTAAGGTGCGATGGTTTTGGTGGTGCGTACAGGTAGAGCTCGCCGGTGATGAGGGAGGTCGCAACGAGGGGGGAGGAAGTGTGGAAGGCAAGGTCGAAGGGCATCTCCTCGTGGAGGGCCTCCATCGCGGCGGCGGCGGACCGAGAAGGAGGCAGCGGCGCGGCTGGGAGAGACGAGCAGAGGACGTCTAGGACTCCTGGGCCGGGAGATATCGCGTGAAGATTTCTGGCAGCGTGCGTGCTATCGCTCTGTTTGCTTCGGTTACGAATGAATAATGAGCGCGTGTTTCTGACTATGGTGGCGCATTTTTTTGCATCTTCTTACAGTGTGCGCCTTTTGGTGAGCTTCGTTTTCTTGCCTCTGTTAGCGCGTTCGGTCTCCGGATTTTATCAGCCGGCTTCCCATTTTGCTTCCCGGTTTGTATAATACGTCCGCTTGGTGCTTCTCCTTCTTGTTTCTTTTGGCGGAAGATTATGTCCACCTGCTCCAGTTCGTAGCTTTTCTTGCTCTTTCTTTTGGTTGAAGATTACGCCCCCTTCCTCTTTCTTACCATTGCTTCTTACGCTGTTGCTTTGGCTCATCCCCGATTTCTTCATCTCTGCGCTTTTCCTTTTGTTCTTTTTTTGTAAGATATCTAGGATTTTTCCCCCTCTGCTTGATACTGTTGGTATGTACATTCCTGTTCGTGTTTCGATTTGTTCACTGGTAACCCAACCAGTTTAGAATTTAAACCTTTCTCTCTAGCTTTTTCAAACTATTTGCCATGTTGTTTTCTGTACATTTTTTATGCTCCGTGCGCCGATTCCCGCTTTACGGTGCGACCATGTAGTGTTTCCCATTTCTCATAGATTTTCTATATTTGCTTGGGCTATTTAGATTTTTCCCTGCTTGTGCGCGTGCTTTATACACTTCTTTTCTTTTTTTTTACAAACCTTTCCTTCTGCTCCCATCTGCATTTTGCCTCCTTTTTACATTAAATTGTTTGCCTTTTTCCCCAGCCTTTTTACTTTCTTATTGTCAACGTTCACATTTTTTTGCCTTCTTGTGTTTCTATGTGGTTTGTGCAGATCTTGTTGCCGGTTAGCGTATTTTGTGGTCTTTTTGTCTTACCGTGTTCTTTCAGATTTTTATGATTGTTGCCACGATTTTTGCTCTAGGATCCTACATTTCCTTTTCTTTTTGAGTTAACTTGTTTCATAAATAGTGTATAGATTTTTACTAACATACTTTCCATTTCCGCGGTAACTTTTGCTGTCTCTGTTGGGGACTTTTTTCGCGATTTAGTTGTTTAGAGTTGATGCAGTGTTACCCATTTACATAGACTGCTTTTCCTTTTTGAGTTAGGTCCTTTCAGAAATAGTATACATCTTTTTATCAAAATACTTGTGTTCTTATAGTTTGTAGAATATTTCCCTTCTTACATATTGTTTTTCCCTTTTATTTCCTATACTACCATTCCTTTTTTTTTATTACATGTTTGTGCGCAGATTCTTTAGTATTTTTATGTTGTTACGCAGTTTAGTTATTTCCAGTAGATGCAGTGTTATCCGCCTACATAGATTGCTATTTCTTTTTGAGTTAGGTTCTCTGCCAAATACTGACCAGTATTTTAGTAAACTGCTTGTGTTTTCGTACCTCTCACTATTTTCTAAGTATTGTTCTTTTTTTTTTCTTTCTGTACTAACATTCTTGGTTTTTTTGACAGGAAGCTACTTATTTATTTTCCCAGTCTCCATATGCGTTCGTCCATCGTCGCTATCCATTTCTTTTTGTCTTGGTGACTCCCTTCGTGGCAACCGTTCGTTTTATAGCGCTTTAACTCACAGTATCGCTTTCTGCTTCACCCTCTACACATTTGGGGTCTTTGTGTGCGCTTCTGTACAAGGTATTACCATTCTTCCCTATTTCGTTTACGATTTACCCACCCCTGTTTACTACATGTTATATTATATTTTCGGTGCTCAATATATGCAGGCTCCAATGTTGTTTGCATAGCTGCTTTCTGTGCTAACAGTCTTGGTTTTTTTGACAGGAAGATGCTTATTTATTTTCCCGGTCTCCGTATGCGTTTGTCCATCGTCGCTATCCATTTCTTTTTGTCTTGGTGACTCCCTCCGTGCCAACCGTTCGTCTTATAGCGCTTTAATTCACACTATCGCTTTCTGCTTCACCTTCTTCACATTTGGGAACCCTGTGTGCGCTTCTGTACAAGGTATTACCGTTCTTCCCTATTTTGTTTACAATTTACGCCCCCCCCTGTTCACTACATGTTGCATTATATTTTCGTCGCTCAATCTATGCAAGCTCCAATGTTGTTTGCATAGCTCGCTTTACGTCCACTTATGATGTTCGTGTGCAATCTTCTTCGGTTAGACACTTTATTGCACAGTATGTTACTTTCTGGTGCTTTTTCACACTTGTATAGAATATTTTATTTTCCGCCCATTTGTTTCCTTCCTTTCAGTGCTAAGCTCTTAGTGGGATTGTTCTTGTGCTATGTGTTACTATTTAGTTCCATGGATCCATCAAGCTCTACTAGAGCTCATCGTGAAGAAATTCTTCGTGGGAAACAGCCAGTTAGCTTACTGCCTTCTATGCATGATTTTTCCCCAGTGTTTGCACAGACGGTAGCACATCCATCATTTGTACAGCCAACACCACATCCATGTATGATTGTTACTGACGTTATGTACTTTATGTGGCCGAAATTATTTGCATCTCCGAACTTTTTTTGGCGCTTCCAGTTTGCCGCTGCTGTTTATTTATGGTTACTCTGTTATTTTCCAGTGTTTCGGCCGGATGTTAATGCTGTTTTCCCATGGAAGCGCCATCATGGTTATTCACACTCTTTATTTTTTCCCCTCTTTTGTTGTTATTTCTCCTTTATACTTTTTTTTTTGATTTTTTTGTCTTCCTTTGTTTATATGATAGGAGACCATATTTGCCCATTGGTTAGTTCTGATGAATCGGCTAGCAATAGAAAAAAGAGAAGGCTGTCCAATTTGCTTCGCAGTATTGCTAGAACAGGTGCTTTTTTTCGTTATTCCTGTCCACACTATTTCTTTCCTCTTTGTTTTTTCCTGCCTTCCAATTGTACAGATTTTCCCCATGTTTTCCTCTATAGTTTGTATTGCATTTTTCGCATTTCAGGTGCTGCATCACCTTTTAGTCCAGTATCGCTTAGAGAACCAAGTGTTTCTCTTTCTAAAGAACAGATATTTTACTTAAAAGGTTCGCCATTATACCCCATTTTGTACTCCTGTTTATTCTGTTTCTCCCCTCCCAGTGTTTAACCACATGTTTTTCGTCAGTGTTACATCAACTAATCCTTCTTTTTTCAACACACTTTTCCCTACATTGTTTCAGCCATGTATGTCAATCGATCATATTATGGTGGTCCAGACTATCAATGTAATAAATGTGGAGCCATTTTTTGGTTCCAAGAAAGATCTCACCATAGAGGCCCCTCTAGATATCAACGACTTGTTTTTAATAGATGTTGTCGGGGTGGAAAGGTTTCCCTTCCACCACATAAAGAATTTCCATTCCCACTTCGAGACCTCATTGGTTTTAATAAAGGGGCTCGATCAAATGCATTTATGCGTTTAATACGCCATTACAATTCCTTGTTTGCATTCACTTCCTTGGGCGTAGATGTTGATAGATCCATAAATCTTGGTGGAGGCCCTTATGTTTTTCGTATAAATGGTGTTGTTCATCACCGTATTGGTTCGTTGATTCGACACGGGCCGAAAGCCTCAGTATGCGCAGCTATATATCTATGACACATTAAATGAAGTTGGTAACAGACTGTCTACATTCAGCAAAGAAGATAGTCCACATGATGCAGCAGATCCTGCCGTTATTACTGCTTTGGTTACTATGTTCAACTCTTGCAACTTATTAGTTAAACAGTTCAGAATGGCACGTGATCGGTTATTTTCTCAAGAAAGCCCAGAGGTTTACATTCGTCTTATTGGATCATCTGATAGTCATGGTGATAGATACTCTTTACCAACTGTGCCTGAGCTAGCAGCTTTAGTTGTAGGTGAGCTATCATTGGAAAATAACAGATTTGATGTCGTTGTTGAAAGTCACCGTGATGAATTGAAACAGATCTCACCCTTGAATCCCACTTTGATGTCCCTTCAGTATCCATTACTGTTTCCATATGGTGAAAAAGGTTTTCATCTTGGTATTAAATACAAAGAAACTGACAGCAGCTTATCTTCATCTAGAAATGAGGTGTCTATGCTTGAATATTATTCTTATGAATGCCATTATCGAAGAGGTGAGCCAAACCCTTACACATGCTGTGGCCGTCTTTCAAATCAGATAGAAGTGGACTGTTATTCATGCCTTGAAGCAAGCCGCCTTTCATTCCATCTTTTCAATCAAGATGTTCTAAGGTCAGAAACATATCAAGGCATTTCAGATGCACTTGGTGAAGGTACATTACAAGGCAAAAATATTGGTGTCAAGGTTTTGCTTCCTGCAAGTTTTGTTGGTGGTCCTCGATATAATTCATTAAATTACCAAGACGCTATGGCTATATGTCGTGAATATGGCGCTCCTGACTTATTCTCTACTTTCACATGTAATTCAAAATGGCCAGAAATTATGGATGCACTTAAATGCGAACCTGGGCAAAAATATATTGATCGTTCTGATATTGTCACTCGAGTATTCCATATGAAGCTCACCGAGTATATTTCTGATATTAAAGCTGGTTGCACTTTTGGTACTGTCCGTGCAGGTTAGTCTTCTATTTTTAGTATAAACATATATCTTCTCCCTCTTTAATTGTAATTGTTTTTCCCCTCTAAGATGTTTATTTTGTTTCTAATGATTTTATACACTATTGAGTTCCAAAAAGAGGACTACCTCATGTTCATACGCTTATATGGCTAGCTCAACATAGTGGAGATTTAACAAAGATTTATAGACACCCTTATTTGTCTTTGAAATTCCCAATCCATCTATTGATCCGCTTGGTTACATTCTTGTTGAAGAATTTATGATGCATGGTCCATGTGGTGATCTTAATACAAGATGTCCATGCATGAAAGATGGTCTGTGTTCAAAACGATACCCCAAACAATTCAACCTAGAGACAACAATCGATAAATCTGGATTTCCAATATATCGTCGCCAAGATGATTGTCGTTTTATTACAAAGAATGGAATCAGACTTGATAATAAATGGGTTGTCCCATATAATATGAGCTTGTTGAAAAAATTCCAAGCTCATATCAATGTTGAGTGGTGCAATAAAACAAATCTTGTCAAGTATTTATTCAAATATGTTACTAAAGGGCAAGATAGAGCAAGGATAAATTTTTGTACTCTGACTACCATCGATTCTACTAATTCACAAGCTAAACAAGGAATAGATGAAATTACGGACTATATTAAATGCAGGTGATACTTTTTTACATCAAGTTTTTCCTTCTGTAACAAACTATTTCAGCATTCCTTTTTGCTTTTCATATTCTTTGCTCTTTTGTATAAATCTATGTGCACCTTTATTTTCGGCTGTTTGTTTTTATATCCCTTATACTAATGATTGCCTACATATAAATATAGATATTTATCTTCATGTGAAGCACTCTGGCGATTATTTGAATTTGAAATACATGGCCGAATGCCTTCTGTTGAGCGATTAGCTGTGCATATGCCAGGCATGAATAGAGTTATGTATCATGAAGAAACAAACTTGCAAGAAATTATTGCTGATCCACGAGTCTACAAAACAACTCTAACCGAATGGTTTACTGCTAATGCCCAGTTTGTAGATGCACGATCCTATACTTATTACCAATTCCCATCAAAGTGGACATGGGATACTACTAGCAAACAATGGAAAAAAAGAAAACGTACATCATCAAAGATTGGTCGCATCTATAATGTGCACCCAAGTACTGGTGAATTATTCTTTTTGAGAATGCTTTTGATGGTTGTCTCTGGTGCACAGAATTATGAAGATCTCAAAGTTTTTAATGGTGTATGTTACCCTACCTTTAGAGAAGCTTGCAAAGCTCGTGGTTTAGTTGGTGATGACACAGAATGGTTTTTGCTTTTTGATGAAACAATCATTTGGGCTACCCCACATCAGCTTAGGCATCTCTTCATGGTGGTTCTCTCTTTTTGCAGTGTAATTAGCCCTCAGAATCTATTTGATAAGTATTGGTGTTTTTTTGCTGATGATATAGCATACAGAATACGTCAAGGGCTACAAAATCGAACATACTCCATACCACCTGACTATTTGCGCTCCCAACTAATCAATGAACTATCGCTATGTTTTCAAGAAATGGCCTCGTTTTGGTGCATACAACATATTTAATGAATCAATATCTGTGATCCCGCTTGTGGTAATCGCCTTATCAGTGAAGAGTTAGCATATGATACAGCCACTCTAGCAACACAAGCTGAGATATTATCTGCAAAGCTAAATTCTGACCAATCTGCTATATACAATAAACTTATGTCATGTGTTGCTGATAATAAAGGTGGATTTTATTTTGTGTCAGGCCATGGTGGAACTGGAAAAACATTTCTTTGGAATGCTATCATAGCAGCACTAAGAGCTAGAGCTCAAATAGTTCTTGCTGTTGCTTCATCCGGAATTGCTTCATTGTTGCTTCCAGGTGGTCGCACGGCTCATTCCCGTTTTAGAATACCTCTGGACATCAACGGAAGAAGTTTATGTAATATTGCACGTGGAACGATGCTTGCTGACCTTATTATTAAAGCTTCCCTGATTCTCTGGGATGAAGCACCAATGGTACATAGACACTGCTTTGAAGCATTAGATAGAACATTACGTGATCTGATGTCTACCGAAGATGTTAGCTGCATGGCTAAACCATTTGGTGGAAAACTCCTTGTTCTTGGTGGAGACTTCCGACAAATCTTACCTGTTATTGAAGGTGGTACCAAAACAGAAATTATTAATGCTTCACTTGTTAGATCTTCACTCTGGCAACACATTGAGGTACTCAAACTTTCTACTAATATGCGGCTTCATAATCCAGCACTCTCAGCTATAGACCGTGATGCTCTTTCTGTATTTGCTCAATGGGTGCTCAGTATTGGAGATGGTTAGATACCAATGACCAAAAAACAAGGAGACCTTCATGCAACATGGATAACTATACCACATGATCTTTTGTTACTGCCAGCTAACAACAATATGGACACAATTGTGGATGCTATCTATGATTCATTTTGCATAAACTATCAGAACAGTGAATACCTTGCAGAACGTGCTATTGTTTGCCCAACTAATGCCGTTGCTGATGAATTAAATAGAGCTGTCTTTGAGAAAATTCCTGGTGATACAAAAGAATATCTCAGTTTTGATTCTATTTGTCAATCTGATAGTCACATTGGTGATGCCAATATCTTGTACCCACCTGAATTTCTAAATTCTATATCAGTGAATGGTTTCCCACATCATATGATCTGCTTAAAAATAGGTGTTCCAGTGATGTTATTAAGAAATATAAATCAGTCTATGGGTCTTTGCAATGGAACACGCCTCATTATAACACGGCTTGGTGATCGAGTGCTTGAAGGACGTATAATGACTGGGACTAACATTGGCAGCCTCATTTGTATTCCTAGAATTGTGTTAAATGCAACAAGTCCTCAATGGCCCTTTACTCTACAGCGCCGACAATTCCCAATTAGACTTTCATATGCAATGACTATCAACAAAAGTCAAGGACAGACTTTAAACAAAGTTGGAATATATTTAAGGAATCCAGTCTTCTCTCATGGACAGTTATATGTGGCAATATCACGGATTACATCACGTTCAGGCTTGAAGATACTTATCGAAAATGATAAGGGTGTTGCTTGTGCTGAAACCAAAAATATAGTATACAAGGAAGTGCTTGCATCCATTTAGTTCTTTTTGATTATCATTCCTCCCACCACTTTTTTTCCAGCTTCGCCACTTGAAAAATTTCTTACACATTTGTTCATACAAATTATTCACACCAATAAGCAAAAAAAACCCTTTCCTACATACACTTCTCCTTTTATAACCCACGTACTAACATGTACTTATATAGTTCTCCACAAATATAAAATAAATAATTTGTTGTTCCCATTAGATACACTTCTCTGGAACTTCAAGGTGTCCTAAAAATGATAGAACACAGGTGGGCTTTACTAAATGTAATTGTATTTCTTTTGCCAAAAAATAAAATACATGTACGCTTTTTCAGTTATGTATAACATATTTTCACTATTTCTTTTCTTGCACCCATTTCTGTACCGGTTATGCAATTCATTTCCTCTTATAATATTTTTGTTCACATATTTAGTTGTTCTTGAGATTCATACATATAAACAAACCAGTTCTTTCGCTGTTTTAGATGTGTTTTCTTCCTATCTTAGTATCCTATCTTAGTATGCTCTCAACAAAATATGCCCTTATGAGATTTTCTCAGCATGTTTATGTTCTCTCACAGCAAATATCACATTATAAACACTCCTACTGTTTTTTGTGTGTTACACATGTTTATCTTCTTTTTTTCCTTTTTTATATACTTTTCTTACACTGCTTTCCCTCTCCTTTTTGCTTCTTGTTTCTCGGTGTGATTATTTCCACTCTTTTCTTAATGTTCCCCTTTTGCCCCTAATTACGTTTTGTTGTTGCAGATATAAAATAGCTGCCTTCCTCTCTTTTAGTTTATATTTTTCACCTATTTTACTATGTTGTAACAAACCTACAACACACCAACTTACTAATCGTGCCTATGTTTCACCATATCAGATAGCATACCATATATAAAACTTCTCATTCACACATATCAACCATTTCACTTCTTTCTTTTTTGTTTTTTATCTATGTTGACCATGCTATTATATTTTTTTACCTCATTCTTTTCTCTGAAATTTATTTATCCTTTCACCGATATACCTTATGTTGTTCGCATTGTGCAATACAAAGAATAATCTTACAGATCACACTTTGTTTTTATTTATACAATACCTCCTTTAGAGCTCTATAAACATTCCACGTATATATCACTTACACTATTTTCCTTTTTCTTCTACTTTCTATTCTCAAGTTTGCTTACTTTTTTCATGCTATGTGCTGCACTACTACACTTCTGATGCAAAAAAAATATTCATCCATTCTATAATACATACTTCTACACTATTTGTTTTACAGTCTTCTGTACCACAGAAATTTCGCATGATGTATACACCACTAGATCATATCAATCAAAGCTCACACAAGTGGAAAATTCTTGTTCGTCTAGCACGTCTCTGGGAATTTAAAAACCCACAAGATCCAGCAGATATATATCATCTAGACTTCGTCATGATTGATGAACAGGTTTTTACTTCTTCTCTCATTACTCTGCTCAAACATCACAACTAATGTTATCCTCTTTTCTAATACCTATGTTTCCAATATGCAAACCATTAGCATCATATTGCTGTTATTCCCTCTGTTTTTTTTATATGTGCAGCTCATTTATTTTCTATTATCTAACATCAATTTAAACTTTTTAAAGGGACATGTTATGGAAGGAATAGTGCCCCAGAGATGGCTTCAAAACTTTACACCTTTGCTAAAGGAGGGCTCTATTTATGAATTTGAATATTTCGAAGTTCTTGACGCAAAACAAACATATAAATCAGTTGATAATGACATCTCAGTTCGATTTTCGAAATACACAAAGGCAAAAGAGATATTGCCAGAACCAAATAATTTTCCTCTTTATGCATATCATGCAGTGCCTTTTTCCGTTCTAAATGATCGTGTTGGAAAAAAGACTTTGTTGTCAGGTATGTTTATAGCTATACTAACAAATTCATCATTTAAATATTCATTACTATTACTTTCTTTATTTCTCTACTATACAGTCAAATTCCTGCTCTATACACTACATCATGAATCCTTTGTTAACATCTTCATAACTTTTACAAGATTACAAATGTTAGTAATTCATCTTGTCTCCTATCTAGCATACTTACTGTACCTTACTTTTTTTTACTTGCATAGATACAACACGCTGTAATACACAAACATCATGTGAATACTTTGTTAAAACTTTCATAAGCTTCACGAGATTTCAAATGTCAGTACTTCATTTTGCTTCTTGTATACCTTATTTACTATAGCTTACACTCTGCTACTTCCATATATGCAAAACACTCTGTTACGCATCCATTATATAGTGCTTCTTACCATTTTCCGATACTACTATGTAGCATTGTTATTATCATTTTTATTCAATTTCTGTATACTCATTTTATAACCATATGCAATGATATTGTTGTTCTTATAACTACTATTTCACCACTGATGGAAACAACAACAAAGTTTGGCACTACAGTTAAACGCACTGTTCAAATAACTGATACAGCGTACGCATACTCTCTATAATTTCTTTTTTCTTCAGTTTTTCTTACACTTTATTACCATTATTTACATCATTGCTATTCCAATTTTGACAACAAAATATATCTTCCAATTTACTCACAAGTGAAACAGCTATTATAACATTATGGGGTCAACATCTTGAACTATTTAATGCTGAGCTCTTGTTCACCAACTCTCAGAACACACCAATTGTTGCCCTATTTGTTGGCATGTCGGTCGGTACATATTTAGGTATATTACATTAACTCTCCTTCGTCTACTACTTGTAGAGCAAAAAAAAAGGAATTGCCTTTTTTCCACTTACATTTTTAGCCTATATTATTGCTATTTAATACTTCTTTTGTATGCACACCCAGGTCACCTTGCATTACAAAGCACCTCAGCAACAAAATGGTACATCAATATAGCAATACCAGAAATACATGCCCTACAAAACATGTACTACTTTTAGTTATCATTCCAACTAGCTAAATAATCATCCAATGAACACTATCTGCTTTTACCATATTATTTACACTGTTTTTACTTTTCTCACTACTATCATTCACAGGATTACCAACCACCCACACCAAATCGAATGGCAAGAAGCTCCCCAGAATCATACCAATCCAATTACCACTACAGTACGCGAATTAGTAGAGCTCATACCTAATGAAGCACTGGTACAGAATACAATCTACAAGCAAATGTTTACAGCTTACCTTTTACATAAGTTACAAATTAACGTATTTCAAATATGCTACATACAGGGTCAACGCTATAAACTTACTATTCTTATCACTGACTTAGTACCTGGACAATCATGGTGGTACATATCATGCTCTTCTAATCGAAGAGTTTCAGTCATGAGCAAGAGCAATTTGCTAGTCTTTGATTCAACTTCTGTTCTTCTCTCTTTCTTCAAAGAGAGCGACTGAAAACTGATGCAAATTGAAGGCAGAATTATGACCGGCTGGCCTACGCACAAATCGTAATTCGCAAACAAGGTAGAAAGAAAAAAGGGAATGTGATTATTAATAGCCCCGCTCGTTTCAGCTTCTAATTTTAGCTTTTTTCACTATTCAGTAATTCATTTTTTTAAATATTTTTTAGATTTTTTAGGGGTTTTTTTTGCATTTTTTTCGTATTCTTTTGCATTGTCCGTGATATGTTAACATTTTTTTTCTATTTTTACATTTTTTTAATTTAATTATATCCAAAAATTCAAATCAGTTACAGTAAAAAAATACAGCTACAGTAAAATTTCAGTCAAAAGACAAAAACCATCGTTAAAATGAACGCCCCCTAAGACACGCCCATACGTTGACCACTGTTTAATTAGGCTTTTATTATAGTTGATTTATTTTACACTGTGTAGCTGATCGTAGCTTATTTGGTATAATTAAATTTAAAAAAATTAAAAACAAAAATATATGTTAGTCCATCACGTATAATGTAAACGAATATAGAAAAAAAGAACTGATAAAAAGCTAAAAAAACTAAAAAAAATCATAGAATAATAAAAAAATAACTCAAAAACTAAACGATCAAGCCGAAATCAACGGCTCTGCCAATTGCCACCAATGCCATCAGTGAACGTATATCAAACTCTCAACTTCACTTGGAATTCTTGCCACAATGCCACGACATGGCTTGCACAATTGACAGTTTGATATCACAAGTTACAACAACACAATTACATACAGAGAATGAGAGAATCAGAGATCAACCAACGCAAGAGCACAAACAAATTGCATGCATGCGAGCTCAGAGCAAAAGGCAGCACAGCGCTACAGAGGCAGGCCCGAGCAGCCCAGACCAGAGGACCCTCGTTACCTCTCCCCTGATCACTCTACCAACCGGGCTCTCCACGGCGTCGGAGCTGTCGCCGCGGCGGCAGAAGCCGACGCCCACGTCCGGCACGACGGCCCGGTCGTCGACGCACAGCCCCGGGTTGCCGCTCAGGTCGAGGTTCCGCCCAAGCCGCCGCAGGAACGCGCCGTCGAACGGCACGACGCCGTCCAGCCCATTCTTGCTCAGGTTCAGGTGGTACATCCTCTTGAGCCGGGTCAGCCCCGCCGGGATCTTTCCCGTGAGGTTGTTGTTCTCCAGCGACAGCGTCGTCAGGCTTGCCAGGAGCCCGAACGTCCCCGGTATCGAGCCCGAGTAGCCCGAGTTGGCCAGTCGGAGCTCCAGGAGCCGCGCGATGTTGCCCAGCTCGGACGGCAAGGGGACGGCCATCGGATTGTTCTCCATGATCAGGTACTGCAGGTCGCGGAGGCCGGAGAGGCCGGCAGGTAGGCGCCCGCTCAGCCCATTGTTACTCAATGCCAAGAAGGTGAGAGACGTGAGGCCGGTGATGCTGCCTGGAACGCTGCCGGTGAGGTTGTTCGAGCTCAGGTCCAGCTTCTGCAGCTGGGCGAGCTCGCCAAGCTCGGTCGGGATTGGGCCCGAGAAGGAGTTGTAGCTGAGGTCGAGTCCGACCAAGCTTCGCAGCTCGCCAATGCGGCTCGGGATCGGCCCAGTGAGCGAGTTGTAGCTGAGGTCGAGGTGCACCAGGTTCTTGAGCTCGCCGATGCCCTGCGGGACCTCGCCGCGGATCAACGCGTTCTGGGAGACGGTGAGCACCTGGAGGGACCTGAGGCTGGCCAGCTGCCGCGGCAGCGTGCCGGACAGAGACGGGTTGGAGCGGATGCTGAGCTGCTGCAGGCGGGAGGCGGAGAGATTGGTGGAGGGCGGCAGGGTGAGGGCGGCGGTGGTGGCCGGGTTCTTGAAGCAGTCGACGAAGAAGAGGGACTGGAGGTGGGGCAGCGCGAAGGCGTGGTGCGGGAAGGCGGCCGCGTCCTTGCACGTCGGGTTGGGCGCCACGCCGAAGTCGAGCCGCGTGACGTGAAGCCGCGGCGGGGCATGCGAGGCGCCGCTTCCGCCGGGCGGCGGCTTGCACTCGAGCCCCGGCCACGGCGCGCTGCACGGGTCGGGGCTAGCCGAGCGCCAGTCGCGGTCGGAGGAGACGGCCTCCATGACACGGAGCAGCGTCTCCCTCTCGGCGGGGTCCATGGCCGCGGCCATGGAGAGGAGGGGCAGGAGGAGGAGGAGGGCAATGGAGGCTGGCATGATGACTTTTGTGCTGCGCGAGCGCGCCTGTGGGTGTGGCCGCGCGGCTCTGCTGCTTCGTGCTCGCGGTTTCGCTTTTTGAGCTCGTCGGTGTTTTTAGAGGGGACTGGGGGGGAGCCAGGCGGAGTTGTTTTGGGCCAGCCCGATAATCTCTCTCACACACATATACATATACATATACATATACATACATACATACATATATATATATATATATATATATATATATATATATATATATATAATATTTTACTTCTATATGTAATTATACCCACCTCTAATATACCACCTAAATAAATTTAAAATACTTCTTTATTATCTTGGATATACTCACGTACTAATTATAAGATAATTAAATGTGAACCACATGAAAAAAATTGAAAGAAAGTTCATAGGTTTTAGTGTATTTTATAAATACAATTATATACGCACATAAAAAAGAGTATATTGAAAAAATATACATATCATTTCTAAAAAATTATTCATACCATCTAAATGGTCTTAAATATTCATATACTACATGTACATACCCTCCGTTACGCGAGATACTCTCTACATTATAAGATATGACATATGGTGTAATTACATCCGGATGTAAAAAGATATATATATATATATATATATATATATATATGTATATATATGAGACGACAGAGACACTGAAGTAAAGGGACGTACATCTATTACAATATTACAGCAAAAGAAGTCATTACGTGTGCTCTTAAGGAATAGAAATTAACATGGTAATCAAGATAAAAGAGAAAGATCTACATCATCGATTTTTATGGGTCTAGAATATAACGGTCTAGATTAAAAGTAAAGTCTATATCTAGTACAAGAAAATAAATAAAATTCAGAATAAAAATAAAACAAATAAGTCATACGAATTCCTAAGTAAAACCCATAAATATATAATTCAGAATAAAAAATAGCAATTGGATTTGTATACAAATTTTTCTAAAAAATAACAGAAATTAGAAATACAAATAAAATAAAAATACCAATTTGATTTTGATACAAATTCCAAAGTAATGTCCTAAATAACTGCAATTCAGAATAAAAATTAAAAAAATAAGGATTAGATTTGCATACGAATTTTAACTGTAATTCGGAATAAAAATTAAAAAATGAGCAATTAGATTTTCATACAAATTTTATTAGAAAATAATTGAAATTCAGAAAATAAAAGATAATTTTAGTCTAACTTTTCATATGAGTTCCAAAATAAAACCCCTAAATAGCTACAATTTAGAATAAATTAAATAAATTAGCAATTCGATTTGTGTAAAAACTCCAAAAAATAAATGGAATTTTTAATAAAGTAAAATAAAATTAACAATTTGATTTTGATATGAATTCTAAAGTAAATATCTAAATAAATGTAATTTGAAATAAATTTTTTTAAAAAAAGAAATTAGATTTGCATATGAATTCCACAAAAAATGAAATTCAAAATAAATAATACAATCAAAATTGCAAATTGATTTCCATATAAATTCCTAAATAAAAATCCTAAATAATTAAAATTTGGAATTAAATAAATAAAATTATCAATTTGATTTTGTATACAAAACTCTAATAAAAACTATTGAAATATTGAATAAATATAAAGGTTATAACAAGTATAGCAAGAACAGTGCCAGAGGAGACCACGAAAGAGTGCAATGTGTTGATTTTTTTTTGCAACAATATATTGACCACATAGAAGTGAAGAGCCAAGATGGCAACAGTGGAAATGAAGACAATGTCGTACTGCTCACCTTTGCTCTTTGACGAGGACAACACCGTGCTACTCACTAGAGTTGTTGAAGAGAAATGCTAGAGTCAAAAGCGTTGTGATGATGAGTGGTGAGCGTCGGCGTTGTTGAAGAAGAGCTATGACGAATTGGGGCCACCAGGTAGCTAGGAGTGTGCCATCACTAGTAAGCACCACGATATCACCACTGATGGTAAAAAGATTCTTCATATCGTTAGATAATGACTAATGCAGATATGCTGGCATTGGTGAAGATGAGATGTCACTACAATTAGTGGAAAAGTCATAAACATCATGTATGCATATATGCATGCATACATCCATATGAATAGAAACATAACCGTATAGAAGCAAAGGAGCAAAAGGCTCGGAGTAGATATGGCACAGCTATAGGGAATAGACTTAGGGCCACTGGAGAGAGTGTGAAGGATGCTCCCGACAGGGATCAGCGATGTTTGCATGTGTATGGTGTTTGATATTGCAATGGTTTGCAATTAGCAATAATTAGAGAGAAGTAAAAGAAAACTATGTTGTGGAGTATTATATTGGAAGAGGTAGCATCTAAGAGGGATGATTAATAATTGGGCTTACTATCGGAGATTGAAGTAAAACAAATATATGACGACAAGAAGAGCTAAAAGACATATGATTTAGTGGAGCAGTCAACGTACAAGGGAAGATAAATTCAAGGTAGGTCGTCTATGGTACATTAGTGTATGCATGAGTAAGGTACTCTAATATTATATAAACTAATAATATAATTTACCGCACACATAATCAATGTATTATTTAAAATTAAATAGATGTGTATATGTATGCATACATTTTAGAATAAGAGTAACTAATGAAGGAAGAATGGGAGTATGCACGATGGAGAGTGGTTCCGTTTCTAATAACCCTAATAACTTATTGTGCGTAATATTTTTCTTCCACAAAAGCTCATACTTTAATTAAATTTCTCAAGTTGTATTTTCTTTCAATATTCGATTGTTATTTTAATTTTTAAGACGTCTTAAAAATCTAATTATCCTACAAGATACGTAAATATATTCTCAATCATCTAAGTTATATCATCTGATTCTACAAATTTTGAAACAAGTCCAGCCGCGCAAATAAGCGGGCAACCCACTAGATATACTGAATTTGAAAAACTGTTTAGAGAATTTATTTGAAGGAATCATTTCTTTCTTTAGATTTTTGAAAAAGCCAAACCGAAAAAACCTAAAGAACAGGGTGATGGGATGGTAGGGACGTGGTATCTGATGTGACGAGACTGGGGCCTACCTGTCCGGACAAACAGCGTGCGCGGGCGTGCGTGTGCTGGGGAACCAACTGTTACCAACCTTTCGACCGAGGTCTGATGTGCAAGAGGGTGCCTGAATTTTGCTAATAGCATGTTTTTTCACCGATGACTAAGCATTCTTGAGGAACTACCTGTCTTTGATTTAAAGAAGAAGAATACGGATTTGAACTTAAAGACCTTAACAACCACAACGTTCTGCTTTACTCACTAGACCACATGAGTGCCCTAGAGGTGACCGAATTGATAAGGTTCCACTAGCATTTGCCCCAGTCGTACCGGCCGGAAGTTCGATGGAAAAGCTCCCACGGCGGCGGTCGGCAGGGGAGCCTGGGACTCGGCACTTCGAAGAATCTGGCTTCGCGCAAGGTTTGCGTCGAGAGAGAACAAAATCTCAACGAGGCAGGCAGCCATGACCACACGCGGAGGTGCATCTACACGGCCTCCTTTTTTTCTTCTCTGTACCAAGCACGGCATACCTTGCAGCCACTGTATACATCGTAAGCGAGGGGCTTCGTGGCTAGTGTGATGTGCAGTGGCATATGTTCGTATGGTTTGCCCTTGCCGTGCTTGGTACGAGGACCAACTGTGCAACCTGGCTGCAGCCTGCAGGTTCGAAGCTCAAACAGTCGTCAAGAGTTAAAGAACCTCCTATCGTTTGATCAATGGCCATGCATGTGGGGAGCAGAAGCTAGATTTGTAGCCCTTCAAGTCCTTGGTACTGCTGCTGCCTCAGCTCTCTGAATCATTGTCCCAAGAGAGAGCTAGCACAGGATCAGAGAGGGTTCCTTCCCTGTAGGGGCTCGGCTCCACAAGACTTTTTGGAGCCCAGTCGGTGAGTTTTGAACATTCCTGGACGGAGCAGGCGCCGCGCTGACAACTATACTTTGCAGGTCGGAGATAATTTCACTCGAGTTCCAGTAATTGAAGCATATGATTGGTGGTTTGGGGCGTGGATATAATTTCCTCTGATTACGGTAACAGGTTGGTTTGCTCAGCGGTCAGCTAGCTGATGTCAATGTGGTGCTGCAAACAGAAGACTAGACAGCATCAGTGTGAAGAGATACATACATGGAGTAATTGTACGTGTAGAATCGTACAGACAGGAGACAGCAGCGTTACGGCACAGAAGCAGTACTAAATTTTGGAGAGAGAGAAGAAAATTTTATGTTGGGGATCACCCTCTCCTCCCAAGAACAACTCAACAAGTAGTAGTACTGTAGCAGTAAGTTCCCAATGAATTTTCCAAAGACAGATCAGGGCGCATGTGGATCCATGCAATCTCTACAGGGAAGGCGCACAGTGCAGCGATCAGGGGTGCATTGCTCGCTAGTCCTCGGCCGTGTTCAGATCAGAAGAGGACAAGCGTTCGAGCTCGTGTGAGGAGGAGGAGGGGGGGCAAAGCAGGGGGCCATCCATAATGGCATTATCATGCATGGTTTCAGGTACTACTCTCTCGCTCAGGTGGCGACACCTCCCAGGTGATGTGACCAAAGATACCTGACACCCTCCTCTAATATTTGGGTGGGGTGGTGGTCAGGAGGGGTGAAAGTTGACCAGAAAGCAGGCTGAGATGACCGATCATTTCTTCACGGCAGGGTCCTTCGTCAGGCTCCTTGCGAAGGCACACATCATGTGCGCACCGGACGACCTTGAGCGATAGGCTCTAGCAATTCAAGTGGTAGCATAGCATCACGAGCAGAGAATCGTTCATGGCATTATTATCTCACTCCGATCTGAAAGCACAGTTTCGTAGTAGTTCCAGCATTAAGTGCCACGTGTTATGAATAGTGTTTATGTTCATGTAAGATCAATAGATCAATATATATACACATACATATATGTCATATATACAGAAAATCCCTTATATAATAGAATAGTTACACCTAGGTGCAATTACACTCATCTCTAATATACTCTGTTGTGGGGGAGGCCCCCACCTTACCCGCTCGGCTTCCATAGCCCAGTAACATGGTGACGGGTGGGTATGTGTATGTATGTGTGTTGTTGCGCTGTAACATGAGAAAGGGCAGGAAAGCTCAAGAAACTAGGGATATATGTACCCATTGGACACGTACCCCTTTTTGGAGCTAAGTCTTCCCAGGGTTGTATATATAGCCTTGAAAACGCGAGGAAAAGGGGAGACACCTTCTACTAGATCGGATCCCCCAAAAAGAAAAGGTACTATGTACCATCTGTTGTTTTTATGCGACAACATACTCCTTTATCACCTTAGATATACTCGTATACTAATTATAAGATACTTTAATGTGAACCACATGAAAAAATTGTAAGGGAACCCGTAGTTTTTAACATATTTTGTAAATACATTTATATATGCATATAAAAAGGAGTATATGAAAAATATATATATACATATCGTTTCTGAAAAATTATTCATATCACCTAGATGGTCTTAAATACTCGTATACTACATATACATACTATTCGTTACACGAGATACTCCATACATTGTGAAATATGACATAGGATGTAATCACACACACACACATATATATATATATATATATAGGAAGCCTCTTTTCTACACAGTATATATATATATATATATATATATATATATATATATATATATATATATATATATATATACACACACCCAGTGTAATTACACCCTATATCGTATCTCACAACGTAGAGAGTATCTCGCGTAACGGAGAGTATGTACGTATAGTATACGAGTATTTAAGATCATATAAGTGGTATGAATAATTTTTCAGAGGTAGTATGTACATTTTTTTAGACATACCCCTTTTTATGTGCGTATATGAAGATATTTACAAAATACGCTAAAACTATGGACTCTCTTGCAATTTTTTCGTGTGGTTCATATTGAAGTATCTTATAATTAGTATATGAGTATATCCAAAGTGATAAAGGAGTATTTTAAGTTCGTTTAGGTGGTATATTAGAGGTAGGTGTAATTACACCCGGGTGTAGAAAGTATTTTTCCTATATATATATATATATATATATATATATATATATATATATATATATATATATATATATATATATATATATATGAAGCATCTTTTACACTAGATGTAGTTACACCTATATCGTATCTCACAACGTAAAGAGTATCTCACGTAACAGAGGGTATGTACGTGTAGTATATAAGTATTTAAGACTATCTAGGTGGTACGAGCAATTTTTCAGAGATAGTATGTAGATTTTTTGACATACTCCTTTTTATATGCGTATATAAAGGTATTTATAAAATACATTAAAAATTATGAACTTCCTTGCAATTTTTTATGTGGTTTATATTGAAATATCTTATAATTAGTATACGAGTATATCCAAAGTGATGAAAAAGTATTTCAAGTTTATTTAGGTGGTATATTAGAAGTGGATATAATTACACCCGAAAGTAAAAGGTACTCTCTTTCTATATATATGTATATATGTATGTGTGTGTGTATGAAGTCTCTTTTCTACACCAGGTGTAATTACACCATATGTTGTATCTCACAATATAGAGAATATCTCGTTTAACGAAGGGTATGTACGTGTAGTATATGAATATTTAAGATCATCTAGGTGGTATCAACAATTTTTCAGAGGTGTTATGTAGATTTTTTTTATGACATACTCCTTTTTATATGCGTATATGAAGGTATTTATAAAATATGCTAAAAACTATGAACTCCCTTGTAATTTTTTCATGTGGTTCACATCGAAATATCTTATAATTAGTATACGAACATAGTCAAAATGATAAAGGAATATTTTAAGTTCATTTAGATGGTATATTAGATATGGGTGTTGTCAATGTTCTAGTATCGATCTTACGTAATATTTATTGGGTTTGAGGGAGAGCTCTCAAGGCGGTGAAAATGCACACACACAAAGAAGACACACAGATTTTTCTATAAATTCGGGTCTTCTTCTAAGAGAATAACAATCCTTCATCATGTGCTCTTACTGCTATGAAAATGGTTTACAGTGTAAGGAATTACAAAATATGTAAGGAATTACAAAATAGATAACACCCCACTAGGTCCTATCACTCGCACTGCCCCTCCCTTTTCCTTCTACACAAAACCTATCCCTTATATAGCTGGCGAATAGGTGGCAGTTGCTCCTTGTCCAGGAGGCGTCTTGTTGTTTCAGGAGTTAATCGCTGAACGACGATTAATGTTAGAGAGACGTGGGAGCGGTTCGCCGTCGAACAGTTATTGTCAGAGAGACAGGGATAAGATCGTGTGCAGTTATGATGTGTAAGCGCACGCTTAACTGCCTTGTCATTCTGCCCTACTACAGGAGCGGGTCAGTTGCTAACTTGGACTGTTGTAATTGGACTTAACCAAGTATCCGTAGGAGAAACGTACGACTAAGTGGTCGCATGAGCTTACGACTAGGTAATTATAGAAGGGCTTACGACTAGGTAATTATAGAAGGGCTTACGACTAGGTAGTCGTAGCAGGTATTATGACTAGGTAGTCGTAGAAGGACTTTCGACTAGGTAGTCGTAGCAAGTCTTACGACTAGGCAGTCGTAAAAGAGCTTACGGAGCGATCAAAGTGGGTCCTTTGACCACTTGATGAATTTTCTCCTTTATCGCTAAGGGGTATATTCGCCATCGTCTTCACTCCGGATGTCTTCCCTAACTCCACTGTGGGCTCCTCTCCTTCGGGTTCTCTCTTCTTCATTGTGGTTGCCTTGCTGTGGTGGTTTTGGGGTTGGGTTGGTGGTGTGGTTTTGCTTGGCGTAGTGCTGTATCTTGGACAGGACTAGCAATGGTAATGGGTTTCTTTGCTTGACTTGGTTTGGCTTACGGTTGGGGAAGGAAATGAGCTAGGAAAATGAGGTGAGGAAGGAATGCTTCGTGGTAGGCTTGCTTAAGAAGAGTGAGTACTCGCTCTATCTCTGGATGTGACTTGGTTTGGCCTTAGCCTTGGCCTCCTATTATCTCTCGATTGTCCCTTATTGTTATCGATCTCTCATTGGCTTTTGGCCTACCTTGATTGTGTTCTTTAGCTCTTATTGGCTGATTTGGGGAAATGGAGGGCTACATGTGATCATTTGTTTGTACTTTGTTTGAGTTGGCTAAGACTGTGCACTCTTCACTAGTTCACTTGTAACCCATGTGTAGCTAATAGATGTGGCATATCGTTGGCTGTCAAATAAAAAAAATATACCTCCAAATAGCCTTTTGTATTTTTTTTATTATCCATGTATTTTATCCGGGTTGTAATTTGAATATTTTTTTCCTTTTTGTAAAGTAATTTTATTTGTGTTGTCAAGAGATACTATATTTATGAACTAATTTGTATGACATGATCTTTTATGAATTTTATTTACCCTCTTTGTGAGGTTTACTATGATTTGCTTTTACAAGACAATAATGTTGATTTCCTGTTTGTGGATGATTAATAAGTTAATTGTCAATTAAAGTTTAACAAAAACGCCCGTCGTTTCAAATAATAATCTAAATTTGAATGGTATTTAGGACGTATAGCGGGGGAGCAGGGATGGTGGTGTACATGGGTGTATATCCCCGTATAAGGTGCACATCCCCTAAGGTTTGTTTGGATGGGCGGGGTCGGCCGGATCCTGGCGTGGGGAACTTTCCTAGGTCAGCCGAAAACTTCATTAGGACGTATTTGGGAAATCCCGACCCGTTTCAACACGTCCCGATCCATGGGGCCAAGAAACATCTCCACCGTCCCCTAGAGCATGATGGCGCCTCCTCCCTCTCTCACCCCTGACTCCGGTGTGAATGGTTGATGAAGATGCTGGGTTTGAGGCAAATCCAAGGCTGAAGTGCAGCAACAAGCTTCTATAAGATGCAGGATTCTGCCTTCTTTCTCCCAAACGGTAGAGGTGGAATGCTTTACCTTCGAGATATTTTCCCGGCGGAATCTTAGCCTTAACAGCAGGCCCATTGCCATGCCTAGACCTCATACACGATGCCTAGGGAGCCGGCTCCTCTGACGTGCAGGAGGAACGTCGAAGCAGCACAGCGGTGAACAGCGAAGAGAAACCGATCGAGGATCACTGTAGCAGCCACCGTGCAGCGGTAGTGAAATCATCTGAAATCACTGTAGCGAATAGCACTCTAGTGTGAGAGATGTACTGATGGTACTGTAGAATCTAATCTCAATCGTTCCTTTTCTAATCAGATGGCCCTGAATAATCGAAAATCATGCTGCTGTGCTTGTCTGACTTACCTTGTGCACGTCAAATCTGGTGCCTAGTGGTGATGGGCGGCAAAACATCCACCGGCCCACGGCGTAGTAGACCACTTGTATGGGCCGCACCGGCGCGTGTTCGGAGATTAAATTCTGTGGCCCAGTATCCGGCCGTGTCGGACCGACCGGTGGCAAACTGAGTATCGGTGGGCGCATTCGGCCCCGGGAATCATGGGAGCGAGGAGGAGGAGGGGCAACTTGCTTGCCTTGGCGGCAACTCCACACACAAACCCAGCACAAAAACTAATCGTTCGCCTGTCAGTGAGACGAGTACAAACAAAGGTCGCCTCGCGCTCCGCGCAAACCTCCGAGCCACGCTCCCCAATGACAAGGTAATTAATCTTTTAGCGCCCCGAAGACCATAGCTTCGATCGCCCTCTGCTCTAGTGGTATTGAGTTTTTTTTCTTCTTTCGATTAAGATTCAGCTAGCTATTTGCAATCTAATTGCATCCTTAATTAAACTTTGTCAAAGCAAACGCTCTGATCTGATCGTATGGAGTATGGCTGTATCCTTTTGCCGCGCTTTAAGCTTAGCCTTAGCAACAAGACGGAGCACCGATCGAGCATGGATGCTGAAAACTATGGTGACAAAGAGTAGAAATGAAGCCAGGTAGAACGAGCAAGCAACAGTCGGTACATTCTTGCTTAATTTGTTGCAGCCTTGCAGGCATCGAAGACTTGCTGCAAACCTGCAGTTCACTACTCCAGAAACACTAGCTACTCCGTTGGAAGCCTGACGCGCTCCGCTCTACACTGTAATAGCTCGTAAGAGCACAAAAGCATTAACTGCAGTGGAATCTCATATAACTGATCGCTCGACCAGTTGTTTGACCACAAAGCAAACCAAACAGAAACCCTAACTAGCTACCTCTATAAATTAGCTCATGCATGTTCCTGTATCATCTCACACTCAATACTCGCTTTCCCATCTCAGTGGTAGACTGGTAGTTACGAGCCAGCATAGCTCGTTCGCGAGGCTAAGGAGTCAGCAGGAAAACTACGATGGCCGCCTCCATGAAGATCCATTGCACCGCAGCAGTCGTTGCCGTGCTCTTCCTTGGAGCCTTCGTCCCTTCTCGTGGATCGACTGAGGAGTCGGCGAACTACATAGCTCCAGCTCCAGCCCCGCCTTCGCCGTACTCCTCGCGCCCGACGCGCCGCATCCAGCCGGTCATCGTCGTGCAAGGCGTCATCTACTGCAAGTCGTGCAAGCTCAACGGCTACAAGCCCTACATGGACGCGTCCCCTCTCCCCAGTCAGTTTTGAAAAATCACTTACAATAATCTGTTTGGGCTTATGTAGTACCAGAGAACGATTGTCCAAAACTAGCATTTCGCTTTGATTACGTGCTTAATTATCACTACGCGTACTATATATGCAGACGCGACGGCGCAGCTGGTGTGCTACGGCGACAGGCTGCTGAACATGACGAGCACGGCGACGGACAAGAACGGTTACTTCTTGGTGATGGTCTACGACCTGGCCAGCTTCAGCCGGAACAGGTGCAGGATGTACCTCGGCTCGTCGCCGACGTCGCTCTGCAGCGCCCCGTTCATCCCGTCGAACAGGTGGCTCGGGATCACGCTCGAGAGGGAGAGGGTGGCGTCGCTGCCCAAGGGCGTGCGAGGTGTCTACCGCCCCAGGAGCGTGCTCATGTATGGACCGGGCGGCGGCGGCAAGTGCCCGCCGTACTAGCGTCGTCAGATCGTGAGATTGAGATGCATGCATGTTGTTCGGTTATGAGCACGTAGTCAGAGCTAGCTAGCCTCAGTCAGAGGCGATGATAATAAAGTAGAAATGGTAGTCAGGTACGTGTCTCGATGGAGTTGAAGTGGTTTGCTCGTCCGTGTAACCTTTTCTCGGTTAGTCCTTTTCGTCGGGTTTGGGAATCCTTTTCGTTGTCAAAAATACGGAAGTCCCCGGCCCATATGGGCCTGATTGGTCTGTGCGTTTCTCTTACTACTTTTTTTTTTGGTATCCCCTGTTCCTCGGATACAATTCGATCCTTCTATGCTTTTTAGGCCTAGTTGATGCCAGCCCAGCCTAGAAAAGATGGGTGGAAATAGATCGGCGCGTAGGATAAATCATAACCTGTGTAGGCCCGCTAAAAAACTGGGCTGAACGCTCGACTAGACGGCTCGACTAGGAAAGTATATTAGGATCAGGTAGAATCGCAGTGGGATCATGTTCTAATAACAAACTATATTAGTATATAAAATTTGATATTATCTATTGCTAATTTAAGTTGTACTAATTTAATTTACTTTGTTTTATTGTTTACATGTTCTAAGATAAAAAAGGTGTTAACTTTAACATATTGCTACTTTAAATTATTAGTTTATTATTCAACAGTCAACCTAATTCAATATAACATAAATAAGTGTACTAAAATTAGAAAATTAAATTCAAAAATCTATTATAAACTTTCATATTTAGAAATATAATTTAATTTTTATATAAAATATATATACTTTTAAAATATTTGATAGAATCATGATTCTACAATCCGATCTCGTCAGATAAAAAAATGACCATACCTGGTATCACGATCCTAACAACCTGAGTTGCAAGCGAGGGCAACCCAGCTGCACACATGATCTCTAGGAAGCCTCACGGTAAGACCCTCCCAGAAAGAACTTGCTTCCCTAGCGTTCGCCCTCCCTTGGGATCTAGGCGCAACGGCTGGCCTCGTTGGATTGGCGCCGTTGTTGCTTCACTTATGTCGATCGTGTCACTGTTTACCTTCAGTTACTCTTAAAAATAGAACCTTGAACTCACCACCAGTTAAGTATTGAAGCTTACATTCCCGATTGAAATGGATCCGATATGCCTTGAACGCTACGTATGCTGAATTATTCTGATGTGCGCGTTCAAGTTGCCCTCTGATTCGTCCCATGCAACCTCGATTTGCCGATTGGATCAGGTTACCAGTAAGGACCATGGGGTGATGGTTTTAGCGATGGTTTTTGATTTTTGATCGAAATTTCACTGTAACTGATTTTTTTAACTGTAGCTGAGTTAGTAGATAGTGTAGTGAATAGTGAAAAAAGCTGAAACTAAAAATTAAAATTTTTAAAAACCAAAACGATCACTCAGAGGAACGTGGCTTCCTGCTCCTCTTTTTTTTTTCTGTCCTCTTCGTATCCTTGTCGATGTGACATCCATCTAGATTCGTTTGTATCTTTACTAGTGTAGCGCAAAAGGATGGAAAGAACCGAAGGTGTTGCATGCATAGTACTCCACTCAACTGAGCATCGATCTCTTTAAATCATATGATATGTGAATTCGATCGGTTGATCCTAGACGTACGAATTATCGCGGAGTGGTGTAGTGTACGTGGTACTGGTACTGGTGCATATTCTACGTACGTATACCTGGAGCCTAGTAACAGCGCTTTTAAATAATCCCCAGCAATTAACAGGCTCTACCATCAACGAAGCTGGATGCGTGCTCGCTTGCGATGCACTCCAAGCCACATGCGAGCCACATGTTTGGCACTCGATTCCCCGACGAACCCTCGTACTTTCCTCCCAACTTGAACCATCATATCTCCGCTAATCCGAAGCCATCTTAACTGTCATGCACCTCAGTACCTCACACGCAAAGAGCTAGCAGTACTACTATAAACTGCAGCTAGCCTCTCTCGCTTGTTGTCTTCGCAACGTTTCCTAGTCTTGTCCTGTAACCAAGCTGCTCCTGTCTGTACAGTAGCTGACTAGCCTCTAGCTAGCTAGGGCAGAATCACGATCGATGGCTTTACTGGTGAAGTGCCTTGTAATCTTCCTCTCCGCCGCCATGCTCCTCTCTCTGGACGGCGTCGCCCCTCGCGGCGCCTCCGCCATGGGCCTGCCCCCGCCACCGCCGACGGTGAACTTCAGCATCGGCGTGCAGGGCATGGTTTATTGCAAAACGTGCAGGTACCGCGGCTACTACCCGCCCATGGACGCGTCCCCGCTCGGAGGTCGGACCTTAGCTCCCCTGAAGATTCTTTCATGGAGACATGCATGCATGCTCGATCGTTTTGACGGACACCGATCAAAATCTGCTGTGCAGGTGCGGCGGCGTACCTGCGGTGCTGGCACGGGCGGCGTGCGGTGTCGTTTCGGGGCGTGACCGACAGCAACGGCTACTTCCTCATCCAGACGTCGCAGGTGACGTCCTTCACGAGCCAGGACTGCAGCGTGTACGTCCCGCGGTCGCCGGTGCGCGCGTGCGGCGTGTCCGTCCACCCCGGCGGCCGCGAGGGCCTGCCGCTTAAGTTCGACGAGTTCGTCAAGCGCGACAATGGGCTGCAGGGGCTCTACTCCGTCGGCAACTTCCTCTTCCGCCCCAAAGACCGTCACAAGTGCTACTGAGCTAGCTAGCTAGCTAGGTCTGCCAAGGATGCACTTGTAGGTGTAGCAGAATTTAAGGTAGCGTTTGGTCGTTCCATGCCGAGGCCAGACTTGAATAAATCGGCTAGGTCTAATTAACTCTTGGAGATGAATTAGTGTGGTAATTGTAGTAGTACTGTGTACTGTTGGTTAATCTCTTCTGTTGTAGTACTGTGTACTGTTGGTTAATCTCTAACGAACGCCCCCTTAACCGTCCGCCTACCCACCCGCCTAGCGAGGCGGCGCCAGGAAGCAGACGACGAAACCAGCGCGTCGTCTCGTCTCACGCGCAATATCACGTGCTCGCGCAGGCGCCGTCCGCTCCAGTTCCAATTCCATCGCCGCCGCGCTTCGCTTCTAACCCCCATCCACCTCTGATCCCACGCCTCCCGCCCGTTAAGTAGTAGCGCTGGCTCTGCTCTGACCTGATCCGGCTCCCCTGCGGCTTCTCCTCCTCGCGGACGCCGAGTCTCGCGGTGCGGATTGGCCGGAGGTGGTGGGCTCGCGAGGGGGCGTGGGCGCGATCCGGCGATTGGGATGAGAGAGGGGCGACGGAGGCGATGAGCGGCACCGCGCGCTGCGGCTGGTCCGCCAAAGGTCTGCGCTCTTGGATGCCTCTGCCTTGCCCCACGCCGCCGCCGCTTGTTTGCTCTGTTCCTGCGTTCGCTCTCTGGGCGCCTTTTGGATAGCTTTGTGCTGCGTCAGGTCACGCAGCTGGCGTTTACAAAATTTGGATTACCTTTTGGAGTTGGAGATGGTTTAGACAATAAGTAGTGTGTGCATACAGTCCATAGTTTGATGTTCTATATAATAATTAGACAATAATTTTTGGATACCATAGTTTGATGCTGTCCATGGTTTGATACTGTAGCTGGTGATCTGCTCCGGTGGTGTCTGGTAGTGTTCTATATATTTGGGTTCAGGCAGTGTGCATCATGGTTTTGATGGATTGAAGTGATATGAAGTCTGAAAGATTTCAAATGGCAGGGTTCAGCTTAGCCGAGCTGTGTAGCCCGTCTTGGATGACCTCTTCATTCCGCGCTCAAGAAATTTAAAATAAATGTTGCTTTTTGGTTAAAATAGATGGTGCTAGAGGAAAGAACACTGAAGTAAATGGTTTGTGCTGTTTTATCAGCTTTGTTAGAGGAAAGAAACCTGGCCAAGGGACTGGATTTGACATCAATCATGATGATCTGCTAGAGATGGAGCAATGCCGTGAGCTAGTTGTAGCTTCTGCTATTTTTGGTAATAAGCACTGTTCAGTAATAGTCTAGCTATTATTACATTCAATTTATCTGCTCACAATTTGATACCATTGCTCAGGGAATTATGATATGATTCAACATCCAAGCAACGTCAGTGCATTTTCGAAGGCCAATGCATCTTTTTATATGTTTGTAGATGACGAAACCAAGGCTTATGTCAAGAATTCTAGCTCACTGTACATAGATACTAAAGTTGGCCTATGGAGGCTAGTGGTCGTTCCAAATCTCCCTTATTATAGTGGTGATTGTTTTAGCGATGACTTTTGGCTTTTTTTACTGTAGCTGAGTTAGTTGATAGTGTAGTGAATAGTGGAAAAAAAAAGCTGAAGTTAGAAGCTGAAGCCGAAACGATCACCACCGATCCAAGGTATACGGGGAAGGTGCCTTTCTTATGGACTGTAATTTCTGTCAATGTTATGTCCTTGGGATATGTGCTACTAATTATCAGTATCTTTATAGGAAACAACCTTTAGTGGTATATTTTCTCCGTAACAAGGTTATTAAGTCGATAAATCGACACTACTTTTCGGCTTGTCGACTAATGACCAGCTTATCAACTAGTCGATAAGTACTATTTATATGACAGTGATATGTATATATTATATTAGTATACCATATAGGCATATACATATGTATATATTATATACCCTAGTCGGTGGAGGGAGGCCAGGGAGGAGGGATGCTGGGGTGAAGGGAGCTGTACAGTTCCTTTCTAAAATTTTTAATCTTGACCTTTTTGCATTGCGTGCAGACGTCCCTGAAGGTTGTGTGATCATCAGAGAACACATCCCCATCACAAATCTCTTCACATGCCTTTGGTTCAATGAAGCTGACCGTTTCACCTCCAAGGATCAAATAAGTTTCAGCACCGTCCGGGATAAAATAAGGGTTGAAGTTGGCTAGATGCCTCAAATGTTTCTGGACTGTGAAAGGCACAACTTTTTTTTCCAAGTAGACAGAAATCTAACAAAGAAATTTACTGGCAAAAGTAAATACAAATGTACTCCGCAAGCGTTAATAGCAAAGAAACGCATTGTATGACTCATCTCTTTCTCATTATCACAATTTTTCTATTTCACCTCTTTCTTTAGAAAATAGATTATCAAATTAAGTGGAATTTTCAAATTTTAATTTTTGAAAAATATTACTAGTCTCTTGGTGAGAAGAAAAACCTCCAGTGGCCTCCGTAGCCACTAATCTAGGAGGCAGGTATGAAGTCATGATTTTAATTTTAACACCACGTAGGCTTGTGTCACTTTATCTATAGCTACTCTGAGCTCTCTCGAATTGGGTATCTCGTATTTCTTTAGATGCAGTACCAAGTCTAAAGTACGGAATATTTTTCCATATTACGTTATGAAATATCCAGCCAGCTATTCTTAGTCAGTGACCCGGGGCGGTTTCTCACCGTCATCTGGCACCCACCATCCTCGCGTAGATGTTGGTTGGGCCAGTTATCCCTTCACCCAATACTATCAACGCTAATATATGCACCTTGAATCCTCCACTTTCGGACACTCTATCGGTCCTATGTTCCTCCACTAAATTATACTATTTACCCATTGTAGAGAGAAATAGTAACGTAACAAGGTAGTTTTTTTTGTCCATAAAAAACAGGAATATAGCTGACATTTGAGTATGCCCCTCTTTTCCGAGTGAAAGTTTATTTATCCTTATGTTATAACTATATGTAAAAGGCCTCAACCTTTCCTTCTCTTTCTTGATCAGGGCACCCTTTGCCATATCTCATACAGCCCAGATCCTCTCAGCTGGACTGCTCCTTTTACTTTTATCTCTTTCTTTCATCTTTTCATCTGATTTGATTTTTTGATTCATCTTTTCACTATTATTAAATAATGTTGGTTATTCTAATTTAACGATATCAATGTAATTGAAATGGTAATGTAATTATTTTTATTTTTGGAGATGATGGACTTGGTTGAGGTTGTGATTATAATTTGATGCAGTTAGGATTATAATTTTTATGTCATTGGATTTATACTTGATGGAGATTAAGGATTGTAATTTGGTGTAATTTGAATTGCAACTGATGAAGATCAAGGATTGTAAACGGATATAATTTGCAATGTAAAATGATGTATTTGGACTGTTATATTTGATATAATATGGACTGTTAATATTTTTATGTTAATATTTTTATTTGATTCGAAAGACAGTTTTAATTCTTGCTTGATTGACGTAATTTATTTGTTGTAACTGGACTGTAATTATTTTTGATGACTGAGATGCGTTATTTGAGATAGTGCTGAGATGAATTCGTGTTCGAAAATTTGGTATTCAAGATGGCATTAATTTTTTTAATTAACTTGTTTTATGGATTTGGTTTATTTATTCATTCTGTTCTTGCATAAAAAAAAATTCCATGCATAATTGCTTTAATTAGTTGCTTAATTATTTTTATTAGTCTTAGTATGTTAATTAAAACGGATTAGAAAATGCGGGTTCTGACAGCAGCAAAAAACGATGTGAAGTATAGAATTAATCAAAAATACTATTTTACTCCACAGCATGGAAAAGTATTATTATACCCTTACATCAGCCCTGTACCTCTCTAGTTTCAAGTTAGCCTTGTAGCCAACATACAGCAACTACTAATTCAATATTTCAACGGTTTTACTGGAGCCATTTGTAGTTTTGTACAATGGCTCAGAAGAGCTAAATTACTCCCAAGAGATCAAAACGGTACAGCAGCTCAGCAGCATCGGTTTTTGATCATACAACAAAATACCAAAGCAAGAGCCTCAAGTCTAAAAACATACTTCCTGGGAGACAAATCAACCAAGGTCCATAGTCCCAGGAAAATAAAAAAACGGCAGGAGTATGAAGATTGACAACAGAGAAATGCAAAAGGTAAGTCAATTTATGTTCAGCTGATACAACATCAAGGGTCTACCGGACTAGTAGCAACTCTTTTTCTTCGCGAATCTCCACCTGAACATATGGCACTAAGCCCACAGCACGAGCAACACATTGATGATCCATTGAGCACTTCAATTTGGCTTTGGCCACTCGTACACGATATATCATTATAGACAAAGAATTGGATTTCACTGTCCAGTCCCACATGACTTGCTACAACAACAAAAAAAAAAAAAAAAACCCTAAACCACATGCCCATCTGCTACTCTAGAATCACGACGCTTCCTCGAGTACGTCGATGAAACGCCTTCCATCTGACCTCTGGAAGATTGACTTGTCGAAGTGCAGCTCGTTGGTAGAGACTGCCTCAAATCTAGTCCAGAGTTCCTTCTTTAGAGTGGTTTCTCCAGCCTGCCGTCCCTTCAGGTTAGTGCTTTCCAAGCCTTTCCAGGGAGTACCAGGCAAGGCCTTGCTATGCACTGCAGGAGTTTGGATGGGCATGGGCTTGTCATCTGAAAGTTCCTGTATCCCCTTTAGGTTAATGCTTTCCAAGCCTTTCCAAGGAGTACTGATCAAGGACTTGCTATCCCTTACTGGAGATGGAATGGGCTTATCATCTGACGGATCCATTAACACACATGTCTTGAGGGGTGACAGGAACCAGTCAAGTGTCTCGTTAGCTTCTCTCCTTCGGTATGTATTTCTGGTAGATTGATTGAACCCATACAGGTCTGGATACCTTGATGCCAGATCCTTTGAGACTTCATCAGATAGCGTGCCATCAGAGGCTCCAGAAGGTTTGTCACTCTCGGTTTGTCCAGCGCTGAGAATGTCTTCCTTTCTTGCACCCTCCAATATTGGAGAAAACTGCTGCTGTCTACTTGACACTGCTGTATTCAGGCATGGGCTAGGTAACTCTCTCCTGCTCTTCTGAATTGAGAAACTGAAAGGCGAAAAGAGCTTGTCTTCTGGCGTGCCCTTCTTTGCTTTAATACAGTGAGGTGTCATCGTTGCTTCCTTTACTTTCACACTTTTCTCCAGATCAGGACAATCATTATCAGAAATGGTTACTTTCCAAACAGGTACATTAGGGAGATTCAACTGATCCATGTTAGCTGGTGTCTTCAACTGCGTTTTCGATGATCCTGGGCATCTAGATGAGCACGCTTTTGTTTTCCGCAATGGTGTCAAGAGAAATAACTGCTTGCCACCGTCTACCATACATGCCCCAGTACGCCAGGAGACGAGAGGTGAAGGCGAGACAATCAGGTCGGTCTCAGCTAAGTTGGTGCTGAAGGAGACCAATTTGCGAGAAAGCGATAATGTTGGGCTTGCATTGGGTAAGTTGCTACTGCTGGAGAACTTGTCATTCCCTTTTGCAGTAGAAATTGAACAGGTTCCCATGGTGTGCTTTGAGGCATCTTCACTTTTTGCTGGAGGAGCTTCAAATGCTTGCTTAAGTCTTGCAGACCATTGCTGATTATAAGAAGAAAAAAAGACTGTTAGGGGGAGAGCTAAAATCTCAGAAGGCTCACACTCATGTCTATTTGTTTCAGAAAAAAAAATCAAATATTTGATGATAGTACAAACCTTTAAAGAAGAATTAGTGTCTGAGACGAAGCAGCTGAAGGATCCTATCTCTTGTCTTCCTGCGTTGGATATAGTTTGGCATTGAAGGGCATTGGAGACCAATTCGTCAATCTAATTGAGAGGAAACAGGAAAATATTATAAGAACCAACAAGTCAGTAAGTTCGTGCTACACAAAAGAAAACATTGATGTTTCAAATTATGTTTGGGATATGTCTAACTGCACAGATATACATACTACATAACCAATTCAGGAATCAGCAAGTGACTAACGGCTTCAAGAACACATATGTCACTGACGTTTCAATACACAAAGATATTCTCCCTTTTTTTTTCGTTTGGAGATGATGACAAATCGAACACATAAACAGATACTCTACGAAACTTCACAATAACAGAACAGGATGGAGGTTTCTTAAATCCACCCTCCTGACGTTATGCAAACACTACCACAGCCACAGGCCGTCACTACAAGCATCAACAAGAATTTTCTGCCCCAAATCGCTACCGAGATCTGCTAGTACTAGTACAGCACTAACACTACCTGAGAACACAACCCCACCAGGATACCGGCTACCAATCAGACCCAGCCCCGTTCGAACGACCACTGAATTGAAGTAATCGACACCACAATTTCAGCTCAAACGAAGCACAAGCATAATCACTAAACTACCGACTACTCGACGAGATGGAAACAGAGGGCTAGGGTTTCGCGCGAACGCTGAGGGGGATCGACCTGGGAGACGAGGCCCGCGAGATCGGAGCGGGCGAGGAGGAGGCGGTCGAGCGCCGCGTCGGCCGTGGCGGCGGCGGTGGAGGAGGGGGGAGGAGCGGGCTTGCGGCGGAGGGATTCCGGCGCGGGGGTCGCCCTGTTCCTGGAGAGGACGCGGAGCGGCCGCCGCCGCGCCGTCGACGTGGTTCCCTGGCTCTTCTGCATGTCGCGAGAGGCCCCTCAGGAGGCTGCTTAACGGTCGGGAAGGCTATGGGAGATGGGGAATTTGAACCTGTGCGCATCGCGGTTTTGACGCGGCGGCCGGGCACCAGGGTTTTGCTTTGCGATTCGTGCGGAGGGAGGGCCTGGATCCACCGTACGAATCCGATGCCGTCCTTCTATTAGGAAAAATCAGCCGTTAAAAATAGGATGTTGCGATTGTTATACATATACTACAAACGATCGCGACCGAAAAGCAGATTTAATACTATTTACAACTAAAATTATAAAAATAGCTATATAAAAATAGTATCGACAAAAATAGCGTTTTCGCCGCCCGGTGACTATACGGCAATAACGCAGGGGCGACGCGTGGCCCCTACTGTCTCGCGGGCAAATGGCAGGCGCCACAGCCTGGCTAGCGGACGGCAGGTGGGCCTACCGCTCCAACCCTAAACGGCAGGTGATTAGGCTGGCTAATTAGCAAGCCTAATCATATGCCTTTTAAAATTTTGCTTAAAATTTATGCGATTTTTTATATAGTAAATGAGTTTAAAAATTACAAAAAATTATGTGTAGTCTCTTGACATAACGTAGTTGACTGTGTAATTTTTTCGTAATTTTATCCACTGTGAATGTTACTCAAAAATTTATACGATTTTGATATTCGTAGGAGCTGTTACATATAACAAATGAGTTTCAAAAATTATAAAATTTTATACGAAACTTCCCAACACAACTATAGTAATTGTATAATTTTTTTAGAAATTTTATGTGCTCTGAATTTGTCACGTTAATTCATGTTAATTTAATCATAAAATTAGCGATATACGATTACATCTATCTTTTGTTTCCTACCGAGTCATTTGTAAATTTGTCACTCTATCCTTGTTGTCCCCCTCGTATGTTCTCTCATCCGTACTAATATCATTACATTCGTGCTATAGAATATTGTTAAGTGTTCTATATCTATAACTACCTAAAGCCACAACCCATTGGTTCGTTGGTTGGTATCCAGCAATAACTTTGAAGGGATTTCAAAATATATGCAGTGCTCCAGTGGTTGATTGAATCACAGTAATTTAATTTTACAGCTAATAAAGAGGTAAGGTTGGTTTCGTACATCAGTACATGCTAATAAAGTAGTGCACCTTTGCAGATAGGAAATTAGTAATTTTACAGCGCACCTTTGCAGATAGGAAATTAGTAATTTTACAGCTAATTTAATTATACCTAATAAGTCAACTTAGTTACAGTAAAAAACCAGACACCTATAGTAAAATTTTAACAAAAAACTATAAACCATCGCTATTCCAAACGCTACATAAATATTATGCATGATCAGGCAGTTCTGACACACTTTTCATTAGCAGGACACGGCACAATACACACCAAACCCGCTTTACATCCACATGACTGGAATTTGACATCTACCACGAAACAAAACCTGAACTTTTTGCATCATTCTGCATCCATCTGCATCAAGTTCTGGCATGGTAACGGGGGCGCTCGTTTTAGCGATGACTTCTGACTGAAATTTCACTGTAGCTACCTTTTTTTAACTATAGTTGATTTAGCTTTTTGAGCATAATTAATTTAAAAAAAATGTAAAAATAGAAAAAAACATGTTAACCCATTAGGGATAATACAAAGGAACACGGGAAAAAAAGAAAATACAAAAAAAGCCTAAAATATCTAAAAAAATTAGAAAAAGACGAAATACTGAATAGTGAAAAAAAGCAGAAGCTAGAAACAGAAACAAAAAAAAACCGAAACAAGCGGGGTCACATCTACCACGAAACAAAACCTGAATTTGACAATCACTCAGCCTTTTGGTTCACCTCCTTTGATAAGATTGGTTGAGGGTCCCCTCAGCATGACTCCTGAATTCTTCACTACTTTTTTTTTGAGGGAGCCTTCACTACTTCTTGGTGGTGGTATAAACCCAAATGCCAAATGTTGTGCAAAAAATGCTACTATATATTAGGTGTGCGTGACGAAGCGTGACGCCGCCTGTATGCAGCCATGAACCATAAAATTGTGTTTGTGTTTTGCGATCCGCCAACACACTAGCAATTTAGCATCAACTAACAATCACCAACTATCCTAAAATGGTCTCAGAAAGGGGAAAAAAAAAGCAATGCTAAAGAGTCTTCAGAAAACAATTCCAAAGTTTGTCAGAATGAAGGTACAAGCATAACACAGGGAAGGAAACAAAACAAAAATGTTGCTGCCCAGGATCGAACTGGAGACCTTCAGTGTGTAAGACTGACGTGATAACCACTACACCACAGCAACTTTTGTTGCTCAGTGGCAAAACTAACATAATAATCAATTACCAGTATGCACTAAGCCACTAATCCCTCCACGCCTCGCCATTCTCGAGAGCTACGTTCCCAATTAGCGGCACCAAAGTGATCTGTGCTATTGTTGTTTTAAGGCACGAAAAACCCGGTTACGCACTAGCCTCCGTGGCTTAGATGTTCATGTACTGTTTTTTGGCAATAAGTGATCATCTCCTTACTGATGATATATTTGGAATCTTGATCACTCCGTCTTATATCCCAAGAACCTATATATACTATCTTAAAAAAAAACGAATACATTTATATTTACAACTCTGAAATTTGCAAAAATTCCACCTACACCCTCGACTACAAACCTAGTTATCTAACCTCTAAACCTACAAAATCGGATTTATTTACATCCTACGGTGTTTTTAAAGGACAATTTTGCTGATAGAGATCCAACTCATGATGATTTTTACCATATTAACAATCATATCATCGTTTTTTGTTGACACATCATCAAAACACCTCCAAACCTGTTTTATATGGTGTAAATTGATGTAGATTTATAAAATTATAGTTGAAAGATATTAAATGGACTTGTGGAATAGTCCATAGGGTAACTTTTTCCGTAAAAACAAAGAACATATATACACCTTGACTTGGCTCTACGGGTACTGGTAGCACAGTTCCGACTCTTACGTGAACCCAGTCAAGATAAATTTTCCTAACCAAATATCCTGCATATAGCTGTAAGACCAAAGACGATGCATCCAACTGGTTTATCTTAGCTTTTTGACCTCTTATAATATGTCTAAGACAATCCTCTAAGTTGTCTATCTACTAGGTTAAAATGAAAATAATACACTTTGATTGTATTTAGAACACGGAAAAATTCTTAGAATTTCTATGAAAATTAAATTATTTTCTATGAAATTACTGTAAAATTCGTGTGACGTAGAAGACTCTAAGGGGGCGCTCAATACAGCTTCTGTGATCGCTAGCGGTGGCGATTTTTTTACTGTAGCAGGTACTGTAGCTATAATACCTACTACAATAAAATTTATTTTTTTTGTTTTTTTTAAATTTACTTATACTTTTTTCGTTTTTGTTTTCGGTTTTTTATATATTTTTTTACATTTAATTATACTCAATAAACCAACTCAGCTATAATATTTTTTAATCAATTACAATATTTTTCCAACAAAAACCAAAATCCATCGCTATTCCGATCAACCCTTAACGCACCCAAAACCTCGCCTGTCACCACCGACCAAAGCCGCGGAGAATCCCCCAAGGTCCCAACACCGACAGGCGCACGCGGAGGAAATCCCAGCCGCTCGATCACAATCTCACGGCCCCACAGCCCAACATCCCTACCCAGCCCACGAGCGCACCGCCCAGCCCGCGGACCCCATCAGAGCCACAAATCCCGTAACTACCCATCAAACTCACGGTTAACAATTTAACATCGTTAAATGCCTCATTAGTTGAGGGCAAGGTGGTAATTTCGGGCGGCAAGACAATGGCGGAAGGGTATGGACTCGCGACACAGCTGGACTACGAGTAGTAGGACGAGTGCGGCTAGGGTTTCTTCGTCTTCTCACACTTGTCCCACCCTGCTTCGTTTCCATCCACTCGCCGCCGCCGCCGCCGCCGCCGCCGCCGCCGCTTTAGCCTTAAGACTCCCGCGCCTCGACGTCGGCTAGCCATGGCGATGCAGTCTGGTAGGCGAGTCTCGTAGCCAGAAGGGTTAGTTCCCCAGTCCACAAGCTCGCGAGTTTGGTGTGACCTTTGCGGTAGGCCCGTAGCCTTTGCCATGGCGACCATCAACCCCTTTGGCATCCTCGGCGGCGACGACGGCGACGACCCCGCGCTGCTGCTGGCCGCCGCCGCGGTTGCGGCGCAGAAGAAGTCGGCGGTGGCTACCTCCGGGAAGGGCGCGCAGCCGGCCGCCGCCAAGTTTCCCACCAAGCCGGCTCCACCTGCGCAGGCTGGTAAGTTCGGGGTCGTTGAATTGCGAGGGTGCCGGATCTGGAGTTTAGGGTGTATGGTAGTGGATTTTCTCTCATTTTTAGTCCTGGGTTCGGGGAGAGGGGCCTTTCGTTAACAATTTTAGGATATTTTAGTGATTAGGGTGTGAAACATTGATTTTGATGCCATGGTAAAAAAATGTTGACTGTGAAGTTCGGAAATTTGATTTGATTATAGCTATTTCTTCTGCCATAAAAGACGATTTTGTTTTTTTTTGGGGGGGGGGGGGGGGTTGAAATGCTTATCTCATGCTCTACATGTTTCAGCGAGGGAGTCTCGAGATGGTGGTGCGCCCTCGCGCGGAGGATTCGGGCGTGGTGAACGTGGCCGCGGCAGAGGTGGGCGAGGGTATGGTCAGAACCGCGAATTTGGCAGCGAAGACATGAATGACTTCCAGGGAGGATATGGCACTGGAGGTGGTGCCAGAGTTGGGGGTCAAGAAGGTGCCCAAGACAGGGAGAGGGGCCCTTGGCCACCCTTCCGTGGAGGCCGGCGAGGCGGTTACCGGGACGGTGAGTTTGGTGATGATTCTGAGAGGCCCCCTCGGAGGACCTATGAGCGCCACAGCGGTACTGGGCGTGGGTATGAGATGAAGCGTGAGGGTTCGGGCCGTGGGAACTGGGGAACTTCCACTGATGAAACCCTTGCACAGTAAGATATCTGCTCTTTGTTGTTAGCTATTTATATGTAGATTGGTGAAATGAGAAGTAACTTGTGGTGTTGTTTGGGTGACCAGGGAAACCGAGGAAGCCCTGAAGATGGATGAGAAGGCCCCTATTCCTGAGAAGCAGGGTGCACTGGAGGATGCACCACAGGCAGAGGAGAACAAGGACAACAAAGATGCCACTGCAAATGAGGAAGAAGATAAGGTATACTTCCGCTTGCTGCACTAAACTCTGAATAATGTTTTAAAGAAGTTTGTACCGGTTTAAGTTGAAATTTTAAGACAAAATTCTATGCATCTATATTCCTCTTAACTTTGCAACAAGTGTGGATTGTTAACGTGTTTTGTTTGCTACTATTTTCTCAAGGTCTAAAAGTTATCATTTTGGTATTATGTTGCTCCACCGACCCTGTTTGTATTTCATCTGAATGTGATATGTTTGTTTTAATATAGTAATTGGATGATGTATCGCTTCTTTATTCACATAAGTTTTATGTAGTGCATGTTAGTTGCTGGGAATTTTAATTTTTTTTTTTACTTAAAGGAAACTTTGTGGTCTTGTTGTCTTGTGTGAGTCGGTGGGATTTGGGAATGTCTCTTTTGGAATATTCTATTAGTGCAATGATAAGTGCAAGGGCATTCAATTATTTTTTATTCACATTCACAACAGCCACAAAGCTGCCATGGCTTCATGACTTGCATTTGGTATGTACTTACAAAACTGATTGAAAAGTGAGGATAATAGTTTTGGCGTGTTTGTGGCCTGTCTCCCTTTCTGATAACATATGATATCTATTTTAGGAGGAATCACTGATTTGAACCTTGCTTTCGATATTGGTAGGGCTACTGCATTTATCTTACAAACCAACAGATAGTTGTAATTCTAATAGCTTGGCAATTTGGCCATGACATGAAGTATGGTGCTCCTAAGGTTATTAAGTCGACAAGTCGACACTACCCTCCTAAGGACTGACTTGTCGACTAGTTGGCCGACTAGTAGATAGGTATTATTTGTATTGTTTATATAAATATGTATATATAGAGAAGAATTTTATTATAATTTCAGAAACCAAGAGGGCTAAAATGCAAAATGCTAGCCCTTATAGCCCTTATAACTGCCCCTTGGGTCCTCGCCGATTCCGCCCCCACTGCCTCGCCGACTCCGCCCCCCACTGCCTCGTCGACTCCGCCCCCCATCCTCTCCGCCTCCGCCCCAAATCCTCTCCGACTCCGCCCCCACTGCCTCGCCTCTTCTCCGACTCTGCCCCCACTCTCGCCCTCTTCCTCCGATCGCCGCCCCCTACTTCGCCCTCTTCCTCCGACCGCCGCCCCCCACTGCCTCACCTTCTCTTCCTCCGACTGCTGCTGCCCACTGCCTCGCTCCCTCTCTCCTTTCCCTATCTTCGATGCTGGCGGCGCCACGGCAGAGATCGGAGCCGACGGAGCAGTGGATCCGACAGCGGTGACGGCAGATCCGGCGGCGGTGGCGGCGCAAGTCGAGTCGTTGGCTCTAGTCGCTCCTTCGCCGGCGACTTGTCGACTAGTCGACGACTTGATTTGCTCCCAAGTTGAAATTTATGTTGATTGTATTTCTTCCGTTTCTGTTCCTGATGGCCATTGATACTTTTCCAGGGTCAAATGATAAACTCAGTGATTATTATACACGTACTAATTTTTACGCAACAGCCACCCCCTAGCTCCATCAGGTGCTCGCAGATGTACATACACTTTTCTGTTTACTTGTTGTATTGTTGTATCTATTTCTGTTGACATTATTTTCTAGGAGATGATGTCATCGTGTTCTATGTTTGTACCAATTTTTTGAATGAAGGAAGAATATATTATATATCTGTTGCAATCATATAAATCAAATCTCTGACGATGTAGGAGATGACTCTCGAGGAGTTTGAGAAATTAAGGGAGGAGAAGAGGAAAGCACTTCTTGCTTTGAAGACTGAAGAGAGGAAGGTTGAAGTTGATAAGGATCTGCAGTCTATGCAACCGCTTTCGACCAAGAAGGGAAATGATGATGTTTTCATCAAACTGGTATTTTGCCATTTATGCCTTGTAATCCTTCCATGCTCTTAACTTATTGGAGATGTGTGATTGATATATATATATATATTTCATAGGGTTCTGATAAGGATGCTTTGAAGAAGAAAGAAAATGCTGAACGTGATGAGCGTGCTAAGAAGGTCTTACATCTCTTGTAGCTATTTAGATATATTAGTACTTTACTTTTCCCCCTATCATGTTGCTGAAACACTAAAAATATTGTTATTATTCTGGTGTAGTCAACAACCACTTAATTACCCGGATGCCTATTTGGGGTCTTTCTGACATGATAAACACACCTTTTTGCCTGTCTTGGATTCATTTGCCATTTCTCTGACATCTGTTAAAACCGTATTTACCATTTTTCATGTTTAGTGCACCCAATTTTTACATCAACATTTACAATCTCTGTTTGGGGGATTTTTTTCCTTTTCTTTTTCAGTCTCTGAGCATCAATGAGTTCTTAAAACCTGCTGAAGGAGAAAGGTACTATGGTGGCCGAGGTCGCGGCAGGGGCCGTGGGGACCGTGGAGGTTTCAGAGGTGGATATGGTGGGGTTCATCGTGCCCCACCGGCTGCCCCCGCAATTCAAGACCAAAACCAATTCCCAACTCTTGGTGGGAAGTGAAGTGCATGTACTGTCTCGAACATCTATCATCGGTTCTGTCAACTTTAAGTTTTGCTCATCCGTGAAGTACTGTGCCACTGCCAATCAAACAAATAATTGTGTTGCATGTGGATTATTTGCCGTTGTCTTAGTCGACTTTGTATATCGGAGTTGCTTGTCGCATGTGAGAATTTTGTATGCTGTGAGAGGTCCACTTTTTATCACCGACTCAACATTTCGTACATGTTGCCAGCATTGTTTCTTGTTGTGCCATGAGATGTTTGCGACTAGCATTCGGTTCCATATCCAGATGCTGGCAGTTCATATGTGCCCTTCGTCATATGATGCCTCTGCTCATGCTGAAATTCCTCATCTCGTTTGTGTGGCCGAGAAATGCTGGATGTTACTCGCTGGAGTCTTGTTACTCGCTGGAGTCTTGCTGTTGGTGATAGCAAGATCCTTACTCTTATCGAGAGGATGACACTCTGGGAATGGGGCAAATTTTCTTGTTTATTTCTCACACAAATGCCACACCAACCTGAGGGGTTGGGGATACAAATTTATAGGCCGCTAACCAGCCAAGCATATGCCAAGATGTTAGTCCTAGATGCAAGTCTAAAGCTGTCCTAAAGCTAGTCTAAGATGCTGTCCTTAAAGGAGATGCTGTCCTTAAAGGAGTCAAGATGCTGTCCTTAAAGGAGATGCTGTCTCCTTAAAGGAGATGCTGTCCTTAAAGGAGTCAAGATGCTGTCCTTAAAGGAGAAGAAACAACAACACAACAACAACACAATGACTTATCCATCACTCTCCCCCTAAGTCTTGTGCGTCGTCTTGTGGAAAAGTTGAACCACCCGACCCTAGAGCGAGCTCGAGGAATTTGACCCTCCCAAGAGGCTTGGTGAGCGGTCCGCAAGGCGATCCGTGGTGTTGATGTAGCTCGCCTTGATGTTGCCTTCATCCAAGCGACCTCGGATGAAGTGGTACTTCACCCGGATGTGCTTGCTCGTTCGTGAAAAGCGGGGTTCTTTGCGAGTCAGAGCGGACTTGCTGTCCACCCTGAGCGCCACCGCTTCAGTGTCTTTGCCGAGGAGATCACCAAGCAGTCGAGCGAGCCAGAGCGCCTGAGTCGAAGCGGTGGACGCCGCTATGTACTCGGCCTCACACCGAGCAGGCCACCACCGCCGCTTGGTCGATCGCCACTAACGAGACACTTGCCGAGGAAGAAGAGAATCCGCTTGTGCTCTTCTTGGTGTCGATGTCGCTGCGTGGTCATTGCCGCATTGCATGCCGATGAAGTGTGCCGCGCGGACACCTCGGGTAGTGCAAGCCGTAGTCGGAGGTGCCCGCAGCGTAGCGGAGGATCCTCTTCACGGCTGCTGATGCTCGTCGTCGGTCATTGCATGAACCGACCGGCGTGGCCGGCGGCAATAACGCCAAATACGGGCGCGTGTGGGCGAGGTAGCGAAGGCGCCCACAATGCGCCCATCTTGCGTCGCGTCCACCTCCTCCGCCGTGCTCTCACGACTCGGCCGCCTCTCCTCCATAGGAGTGTGGGTGGGTTGCGATCGGTGAGCCCGCCGGCTTCGGCGGTGCGCTTGGCGTGGCGGTCCGGCGAAGGAGATCGGGCTGTCTGGTGGACCTCGATCCCGGTAGAAGGAGAGGAGCCCCAAGTCGCTCATCCGGAAGACGGTCTTCATTTCCGCCTTGAACGCCTCGACCTCGGCCTCCTTGGAGCGGTGATCACCAGTCGTCGGCGTGGCGCCACCGCCAGGCGTTGCCGCTTTGCCCGCCGGAGACCGCGGCCGTGTGCGCTCTGCTGGAACCCCATTTGCTTGAGTGGAGTCGGCTTAGCGTTCGGGCTCGTGGTGCTGCCGCAAGCCGTAGAGGGCCTTGCGTGGCGGAGAACCTTGCCCTCCTTGCGGGGATGGCGAATCCCGCGGTGACGGACGTAGGCCTCCTCCTTCAAGTCGCCGTTGAGGAAGGCGGACTTAACGTCCATGTGATGGGCGCGCCAATCCTCTGGGCTACAAGTGCGAGGAGTAGGCGAGCGGACTCCATGCGCGCGGCGGGTGCGAAGGCATCATCGAAGTCGACCCCTCTGCCGCACGAAGCCTCGTGCCACCAAGCGAGCCTTGTGCTTGGCGATGGCGCGGCTTCATCCGCCGGCTTGAACACCCACTTAAGGGTGATCGCGGTGATCGGCGGGAAGATCCGCCCGACTCCACGTCCGGTTCCGCTGCGGCGTCCATCTCCTCTGCATCGCGGCACGCCATGCCGCGTCTTTCTCCGCCTCGGCGGCCAGGCGAGGCTCGCCGTCGTTACGTGCGGTGCGGCTCCGCCGCGAGGTCGCTGCGCGCGATTCGAGGGACCATTGCTCGCCGAGGAGGTCGCCCACGTGCGGTAGCGCAGAGGCTCGCCGTCGTGGTAGGCGTCGACGCGGTCCTCGTCGTGAGACAGCGGAGTAGCGAACTCCACCATGCGCTGCTCGTCGTGGACCGAGGCTGTTGGGGTCGATCCCGGTGGTGTGGCCGCCGGTGCGGGAGAAGTGGGCGTGGCGGTGCGAAGGTGGTGGAGCACTCGCCGAGCCGGTGGCGAGCAAGGTGTCGAGGTGGCGAGCTTGGTGAAGGCAGCCGCTAGCTCCCGGCTCTCTCGAAGTGGGCGTGAGTCGACAACAAAGTCCCTAAGAGTTGAAGTCGAACCGTCGCCCACCGCCTTGTCCCACGTCGGCCTCGCCGCCGTCGAACACAACGTCACGCGAGATGCGGGCCTTGTGTGTGACAGGGTCGAGGATGCGGTAGGCCTTCGAGCCCTCCGCGTAGCCGATGAACACTCCCGGAGTGCTCCTGTCGTCGAGCTTACCGATGTGACCAAGCTCCTTGGCGAACGCGAGGGGCCGAAGACCCGCAAGTGGGAGACCGCGGCTTGCGCTCGTGCCAAGCCTCGTGACGGCGCCCTGCGTCGGCGCCTTGGTAGGCGGCGGTTGAGGATGTAGGCGGCCGTCACCACCGCCTCCCGGAAGATAGCGGCATCCCCTGCTGAGGAGAGCCCGAGCCATCCCCACAACCGTCTGGTTGCGCTGCTCGACGCGCGCCGCTCTGCTGCGGTCAGACGGCGCGGAGTAGTGGCGTGAATGCCCTCATCGGTGATGCGACGCGCGAATCCGCCGCCGTGGTCGCGCCGTTGTCTGTCGCGCGCGCGACGCGACTTGCGGCGCACTCGCCTCCACAGACTGCGTGCGCGATGGCGCCCGCGGCCTCTCCCTTGCTGCCGAGGACCATCACCCACATGTAGCGGAGAGGTCGTCGACGAGCGGCAGGAAGTAGCGTCGTCCTCCGGTGTGGCGGTGTCACGGGCCACACAAGTCCCGTGCACGAGCTCGAGCCTCTCCTTGGCTCGGAAACTTCGCCCGCCGAGAAAGGGAGGCGCTCGCGCCGTCAACACGCAGACGTCGCAGAACTGCTCCACATGGTCAAGACACGGCAGGCCTCGCACCATTTCCGTAGCACTGAGCCGCTTCAGGGCCTCGAAGTGAAGGTGCCCAAAGCGCTCGTGCCACTGCCACGCCTCGTCGTCCCGACGAGCAGCGAGACAGAGGGGTTGTGCCACCTGCACGTGAAGAATGTAAAGTCGATTTGCGCCTCTGGTTACCTTGGCAAGAAGGCGGCGGCGAAGATCCCAAATCCGCAGCACCCCGTGCTCTATCTCGACACGCGAGCCGTTCTCATCCAGGTGTCCCAAGCTGATGATGGAGTTCCGCAGATCGGGGATGTAGTAGACGCCGGTGAGCGGCTGTGCTCACCGGACACGGTGGTGAAGATGACGGAGCCGACGCCCTTGATTTCCACGCGGGCGTCCCCAAACAGCGGAGCCTCGGACGCTAGAGTCAAACTTGGCGAAGAGCTCCGTCGACCGGTCATGTGATGGGTGGCGCGGTGTCGAGGCACCACCCGTCGATCTTGTCGTTGCGGAGCCGTGGCGAGGAGGGCATGTGCTTTGGCTCGTCAAGGTGGAGGAGAGCCACTGCGGCGGTGCGGCGGAGATAGTTCGGTGCTCGCATGAGCAATGAACGAGCCGGCTGCTCCTCGCTGCGCGACATGGGCACAGCCACGTCGTGGTGTCGACAATCCCGCCCAATGACCAAGCTTGCGCGATTGTGGCAAGAGTCGTCTCGTGCGCGCTTTGCTTGCCGGCCAGCGCGCCTGGCGCCTCCACGGTCATCACCCTCGGACGTCCTCGCGCCCGCTCGGGCGTCTTTGCGTGGCTTGCGCGCTTGCCACGCTGTGGTCGCTGTCGTGGAAGAAGGCTCCCCCTTCTTCCTGTCACCTTGGCCGGTGACCACTTGCTCCCGAGTGAGGAGGAGCTTCCGCCAATGGTGGCGGGTCCCGAGACGCGCGTGGCTCATCGTTGTCAACGACCTTAAGGCGACCAGCGCCTCCTCGATCGTCATCGCGGAGGTCCAGCGAGACTCGATCGGCGAGCCATCCGCTTGTACTTCTCGGGGACGCAGCGGAAGAGCTTCTCCACAGCTCTCTCCTCGCCGTAGGTGTCGTCGCCGAACTGCACTAACTTCTGCAACAGAGTGTTGAGACGGAGAGCAAAATCATCAACGTCCTCACGGCTTGAAGGCGGGTTCTCCACTCCTTGCGTAGTGCCCGCAATGTAGACTTGCGGCGCGGTCGGCTGCCGATGCGTCTTTGCGGCGATGGCGTCCCAAGCCTCTTTGGCGATCCGCTTGTTGGTAGCGAAGCGCATCTCGGGCGGGACTGCAGCGATGAGAGCATCCAGCGCCCGTCGATCCTGGTCGTAGTCGACGTCGCCGTATCGGACTGCATCCCACATATGCCGCACCTGGAGCTTTACCCTCATCACCGCGGCCCACTCGGCGTAGTTGGTCTTGGTGAGGTAGGCCACCCGCCGCGGGAATAACGTCCACGACGGCGGCACGGTACTCGTGGTGACCACGGTGCCGAACCGGGAGAAAGCGCGTCGCTGTGAAGGCCGCGCTCTCGTCAACCCGCACGCCACCGTCGCGCGCGCCTCCTCCAGAGCGCCACCGCGCGTTCGCGTCTGCTCGGCTGCCGCCCGCGCTGCGCGGCGCGCGGCGCCATCGCGCCACTCCCTCTCGCGCGCCTCCTCTCCGCCGCTCAAGATCCTCGTCGGCGCGTCATCGCAGAGATGGAGCTGCCGTTCTTGCCGCATGAGCCTTGACCTCATTCGCCGCCGCCGCGCCGCATCTGCCGCCGCGGCCGCTTCCACCTCGCTCGGCTGCTGCCCGGCTCCGCCGCCGCCGGCCTTTGCGCCTTTCGCCGCCGCGCGCGTCTCGCCGCCGCTTCGCTCGCGCTGCTCTGCGCGGCGAAGCTTCGGCCGTCTGCGACGCCGCGTGCTCGAGGCGGCCGAAGGCCGAGGCGCCTGCGGACATGGCGCGCTACTAGGGGCATTGCGTGGAGGAGGTGCTGCTTAACGAGCCGCTTGCCGTCTCGGAGAGGAGTGAGCGGGGACGATCGGGCTGCTGCCGCTCTGTTGAGTCTTCTCGCTGCGAGGCTGGAGAAGGAGATGAGCAGGAGATGCTCAGGCTACTGAGGATAGTATGGCTCGATACCACTTGTTACTCATTTGAGTCTTGTTACTCATTTGGAGTCTTCTTTGTTGGTGATAGCAAGATCCTTACTCTCATCGAGAGGATGACACTCTGGGAATGGGGCAAATTTTCTTGTTTATTTCTCACACAAATGCCACACCAACTTGAGAGGTTGGGGATACAAATTTATAGGCCGCTAACCAGCCAAGCATATGCCAAGATGCTAGTCCTAGATGCAAGTCTAAAGCTGTCCTAAAGCTAGTCTAAGATGCTGTCCTTAAAGGAGATGCTGTCCTTAAAGGAGATGCTGTCCTTAAAGGAGTCAAGATGCTGTCCTTAAAGGAGATGCTGTCTCCTTAAAGGAGATGCTGTCCTTAAAGGAGTCAAGATGCTGTCCTTAAAGGAGAAGAAACAACAACACAACAACAACACAATGACTTATCCATCACTGGAATCGTCTGAATGTATAGCAGCCTTTTTCTCACATATGTGAATAACGATTGCTTCCTCCAATCTAGCAAACGTGAATGCTCAAGCTAGCCAGAGTCGAGCAATTTTCGGTTGCACCAGTTTGCAATTTTAGTTCGATTGCTCAAGCCTCAATCGTTCGATGGTTTCAGCCGGACCGCTCCAGACGCCGATTCTGCCTCGTGGGCCGTGACCACGGCGTGGCCTCGGAAGTGGCAAGCTGTTGAGGCGGCGCGACCTCGAGGCTACGGAGGCGTCGCTGGTCGTTGGTATTGATGGCCGAGCGGAACGCGTCTACGCTACCATGATTGCACGCCGTGCCGTGGACCGCGAAAATCGCACGCGCGGTTCAGTTCAGGTTGCGTTCGGTGAGTTGCAGGAGACGGCAGTAGGAAACAGAAACGGTAATTGACGCCCGCTATTTCTTAGTGAACACCAACATGAAACCTAGAATTTATTCTTCACATGATATATGTTTTTTTGAACTGTGTTTTATGGTTTATAGTTTTTGAATTCTAGTTGTTCGTAAGAGAGAGTATAAAAAGAGATAGTCGTATGTGATTTTGATCGGCATAACTCAAGTCAGCACAGCGCATACTATAATCGATTTGTAAACTCTAACTTAAAAAAACATATCATTTAAATGCTAGTTACTGTATCAAAAATCAAAAGCAAAGCCCACGAGAGAACTCAGACGCAAGGGAGTTTAATGGCCATCGGCGGAGCCGCAAGGTACCAAAGCGATTACAACATTTAAGACCAACAAGCAAGGGAGTTTCGTCTGTCTATCTAGTGAGCCATGACGACTGTAGACAAGAACAGGCGCGCTTCTTCTCTTCTCCCTATCCTACTTTATGCCGTGGCGTCCGCGTATCGTACAACTCACAAGCAGATATATAGCTGTAGTACGGTGGTATTACAGATTTCCAAAACAAGACCTCAAATTTGCCTCCTCGCGGGTGAGCACCCGCGCTTCCTGATAGAAGATCCACCATTGTTATCCTTGGAGCTTCATCTTGAGCAGGGCCTTTTTGGTAGCTTTCATGCAGTAAAAAGAATTTGGTCGGTGCTGTCTCGGCCATCCTCCAGGTATACCGAGGATGATCTTTCGGCATAAGATCGTCAGGATATTCACCAAACAGAAAGAGATTCTTTTGTATGTACTCCCTATAACGTGTGAGAACCCTGCACCAATTTCGAGCACTGAAATCAGCTCTCAGTAAGCCAGCACCAATGTATGCGCACACGAAAGATCCCCGCATCTCAAGGGCTAACTCCATAGCTATCGATGCCAACTTTGGGTGCTCCCCTGGATCCGTGCTTCCAAACACAAGCATCTTGAAGAAATACCAGTAAGCTTCCGTAGGCAGACATTTCAGTCTAACAGCCTGCGTTGTTCCAAGACTCGCAATCTTCTCTGATCGACTGGTGATTATGATCTTACTCCCATGTGCCATGCATCTTTCAGAAGAGCGCAGCCTCTTCCACGCCCCTTCGTCCACATCCCCTGAGAGCTCAATGACAATCAGCAATCTTTCATCTGAGGCACTGTTTTGATGCTTGATCACACAATTACCTCTGAAAGTGGCCGTCGATTCATCTGTAAGGTCACTGGCACTGTGAAACAAGATCAAGGAGAAGTGGTTGCGCACCCTTTCATCGTTGCAAACATGTTCCACAAGAGTGCTCTTTCCGATAAGCGCAGGACCAACGATCGGAAGGACACCCAAATTTCTAGCACCAGGAGGCTCATCTTGCAGCAGGAAATCGACAACCCGTTGCCTTTCCCTGTGGCGACCAAACATGCACTCGTCCAAGAACAAATGCGCGCTGTAAGGCTGGCGATTCACGGGAGGGTAGCTCATAAAAAACATAACGAACTCTTTCATATCTGCAACGATGCTCTCTAGCCTGCTAATCATCCGCTGTAGTTCCGCCAAATTTACAGTACCGAGCACCATGGTTTCTGAATTCCTAGAGGCAAAGCGAGCGCGCTTCGCCGGGTTGAACCTGGATGATGCGAATGGGCGGCTCACCTCGTCGTCCTTGCTCCTCTCTCGAGGAGGGGCCTGGTATCTGAAGGCATCAAGGACGTAGTAGCCTCTGAACATCTCATCTCTCAGGATCTTGAGCTGTTGGAGCATACCTCGGTTCGCGATACGCCGCCCCTCCGCCTCCTCGACGATCGTGCCGCTCCTTAGCAGCACAAGATGTAGCCTCTGTAGATTCTCCTGGACGGTTGGCTGCCTCCGGTATTTAGCGACCAAGAATGATATGGATCTACTGACAAGATCACCAAGAACTGCAGAAGAGAGAGTCTCCATCGTGAGCCCCTCTGGAGATTGTGCAACGAATCGATCACGGAAATGGGGGGAGCAAATGAGCAGCTTATTTGCTAGTGTGGAGTCTTCTGTGTCTACTCGTATGACTCTTGAAGGTTGAGTAGATTGTAGAAGACCAGTCAAAAGCGTCGATACGCGTGTTTTGATTTTAGAAGTCTGAAGCCGACCACAATACACGTTGGGTTCTCTGGTCGTACCTATTAATTCGAAATTAGGACCCTAGTCAACAAAAGAAAGCTATACTTTTGGCTAAAATACAAGTATACAACACCTGTCATGCAGATGCTCTTGGGTACAAAGTACAGATACATAACGTATGGATGACCAGACAAGAACCAAATCATCTCAAAGCAAAATTTGACCACAATGCCAGGAGGGCTTATTCCTACCTACCATATGTCATGGTAAAAGGGTGCTTATTTAGATTTAAAAGTCTTGACTTATTATTTATTTTGTACTGTAGCGGTTGAAAATATACGGTAGTTATTGGTAACTTTTTTTAACGTAATTATATTTTTAAAAAAAATTATGCCATCACAAACAATGAAATAGAATATGAGAAAAAAAAAGAAAAGACAAAAAACCATATCGCCAAAAAAAAAAAAGCAAAAAGTTAGAAACTAAAAACAGAAACCCAAACGAGTACATATATGGTTACAACAGGGAGGCATCTAGCTGCAGCATCTCCAAACAGCAGATCGCATCTCCAAACAGCAGATCTTGGTGTATTTGACAGGTTTGGGTTCACCAATTCTCCAAGCACATCGAGGATGATTCGCCATCTTGACATGATGCGCGTATTCACCTATCAAGAGAAGATTCTTTTCCATGTACTCTCTCGTGCATGCAAGAGCCCTGTACCAGAATTGAGCGTCGAAACGAACCCTTAGTAAGGCACCAACAACATGAACGCACAGTAAAAATCCCCTCATCTCAGTTGCTATCTCCATAGCTTCGGATGCTCCTTAGGGTCTTTACTTCCAAATACGAACACCTCAAAGAAATACCAATAAGCTTCACGAGGCAGGCAAGCTCGTGTCTTTCCAAATCTCAGTCTTCTCTGACCTACTCGGGGTTATGATTTTGCTTCCTTGCGGCACGCGTCTTTCTGAAAAGTACAACTCCTTCCATGTCTCTTCATCTACAGCCCCTAGGAAGTTCAGAGACGACCAGTAATCTTTCCTGTGAGGTACGGCCTTGATGTTTGATTACACATCAGTCTCTAAGGGGGTGATCGGAATAGCGATGGCTTTTAGCTTTTGGCTGAAAAAACACTGTAGCTGGCTGAAAAAACACTGTAGCTGCGTTAGTGGATAGTGTAGTGAATAGTGAAAAAAAAGCTGAAACTAGAAGCTGAAACCGAAAAAAGCCGAAACGATCACCCCCTAAATGTGGCCACTGTTTCATCCTTGAGATCGCCTCCATTATAGAACATGATTATTGAAATGACCTCACCTTTTACGGGATTTAAGCATCATATTTAAATTTAATGTAGAATCAATTAAGTAACAAACGACACAATTGCATCTAATTAAGTTATAAGAATGATCAGACTCAGAGAAAATATTACAACATTCAACTACATATAGAGCACAAAGTGACAAGAATAAACCCTAATATAGCGTCATCAGTTACATCTTTGTAATAATTAAAATACAGAAATACAACATTTACCATCATACATCATGCATTCTCGAAAACATACGTTGATGGTTTAATATTGATCTTACGTATGATTTGTATGGATTCGAGGAAAACTTTCTCAATAAATATGCTAAGAGTACACAGAAGACACGAGATTTTTATACAGGTTCAGACCTTCTCCTGGAGAATAATAATCCTACGTCCTCTGTCACTATTGCTTAAAGAGGATAATTACAACAGAGTAATGCGAAAAGGACTTGCAGTGTCTCCTCAATCTCCCTGATCTCCCCCTTTATTCCTACAACATCAACCTTTATGTAGCTTACGAAATGACAGCCATTGTTCCATGCCAAGAGATATCCCAACGCATCAGGATATAACCACCAGAGAGAAGTTATTGTTAGAGAGATGTAGCTAGCCCTTCGTCATGTAACGGTTGTTGTCAAAGAGAGACTATGTGCAGTTATTGGGCATAAACACACATTCTAATAGCCTTGTCAGACAAACTCATAGCGTGGTATATCATTGTAGACAGGTTGGTTGAAGATACTCTAATCGCAGGAAGGTCTATAACTACAAAGTGGTTGTAAGACCACTTACGACTAACTCATAATCGCAGAAGAACTTACGCCTATGAAATGGTCGTAGAAAAATTAAGATTAGGTAGTCGTAGGACAACTTTACAACTATGGGATGGTCGCAGAAGAGCTTACGACTACTCTATAAATTTTCTCCTTTACTGATAAGGGGTATATTTAAAGTATATAATAATGTAATATTTTGAGGATTATTCTATCCTTGTCACATATACTACATATTTAATTACAACTATAATTAACAGAATAAGCCGTAGGTGTCATGAGGAGGGAGTCGACGCCTAGGACCTGCATTTGTAACATAACCCAAAAATCTGAGGAAATTGTGATCCAAAAGAGAACTAGAGAAGGAGAAGAAGTTCGCCATCAGAACTGTTCTGGTTTAGAATACCGAACCACAGCACTCGTCAAGATACTAGGACCGTCCAGAGCCAGTCGACACTTTTTGCTTTAATGGACCTCATCACCCTGTGAAAACCCTACCAAAAACCCACTGCAAATCCATCACCCTTACCTTAACCTGATAAGAAAAGGAACCAAGCAACAGTGATTATCCACTGTAATTACCTTAGCTTAATTACCACTAGCATGTGCAAGGATCACCCTTACAAAATGCTAGTGGTAATTACAGTTGATAAGAAAATGCTTCCTACTCTCCCAATCTCTTATCCACATCCAACTAGCCTCCCCTCATCTCTCTTTCTATCTCTCTCTTCGAGTATATCTTTGGAGAGCTCGTGTTGCCATGGCACCCACATCACTCTCTCCATGCCACCATCCACCTCCTCTCTCTACCTGTCCCTCCCTATTTCATCATGGTTGAGCCTTTTGTGACCAGCCTCGACGAGCTACAGTCAAGACATCATCGATGACTTCTCCAACAAGCTCTTGCCACACCCTCTCTAGTGAGCCTCAATCAAGGCTTCTTCGGTGACTCCCTTTGACGAGCTCCAGCCAAGTGCCTCCGATGACCCCTCCATGCCCTGCCACCAATCCACCACCACTAGCTTGCATGCCTTTGGTGACTTTCCAGATAACTGTCTTTTGTGAGCTCAGATGTTGAGGCGGGCCTTGCAAGATGTTGTAAAAAGGTTGGTTTTGATATTGAAGTAATTGTCCTCAATTATTGTAGATTTGGACTTGTTGTAATAGTGTTTTTTGATTGTTGCAATAAAAGTTTGTTTTTGTTGTAGCAATTTTGGAGACCTATTGAGACAATTTTTGTTGTGTTATTTGAATGTGTGTGTGCTTTTTATACTACTATTTGAACCACTACTATTTTGAATATGTGTTGTAGTCTGCATTTTGATTTGTTGCATCAAATTTTATTTTTTTTATTGCATCGGAGATTGTTGCATCGAGGAAATTGATGTATCTAGAGGGGCGTAACTAGCCGGATCTAGAGGGGCTGGGGATGGCAAAGCTCGGGATGTGGATCGCGAGCAGCGAAAATCTTCCACTACTGCAAGTCATCGCTTCTTTCTAGTCGTATAGATCGAAAGAAGATGAATTAGCCTCATCGCTGCCAAATCTAGACCGTTAGTGACGAGGGATTAAGCCAGTTGCTCCGCCAATCCCCTTGAGGTTGTTGAGTCACCAATGCACTGAGACTGTCTTACTCTATGCCGTTGGTGTTGTCGCTAGGTTCTTCCTCTCCAGTAATTTATGAAGAAAATATTGTTGTCACCCGTTATTTTGTTGCGGAGGTTTTGTGCTTTTGTTGCAGTAGAAGCTGCGGTTCTCAATTTGTTTCAAACATTTATTTCTATTGTTGCACAAGCAATTCTAAAATGCTTCTACTATTATTTTTAAATGTTGCAGTGTTGTAAAGTCGTAATTTTTTGTTTCAGATTTTTTTATCTTGTTTTAGCACTTAGCTAAGTCGTATACTCATATTTTTTAGAAGATGATATTTTTATTTTTCTCGGCATTTACAACTTTAATTATGTATTTTGTTTCATAGGGGAGGGAGTTTATTGTAGGTTTTCTATTTAATTGTTACATCTCACTAATTTTTGTTATGCTAGATCAAATGTCTAAGACCAACTCTTTTAAATTAAATCTAAGGTGAAAAGAAGCATACAGTAGAACATCCAGTGGTCCAGTCTAGCGGAAAAAGTAAACCTCCCAGGGCACTAAAATTTCTAGTATCTCCCGTTCGCGAATACGGCGCCGACTTCCAGAATGTGCATGCTCTGCCGGTCTGCCCACTGCCGTCGTGGCCCCACTCCCCGCGCGGCGGGGCCCAGGCGGGCGAGATAGCCCGGCCCTTTGTTTGGCCCTCCTCCGCCGCCTTCCCCGCGCGCAGCGCACGAGACACGCCGACCCCAGCACGCACCTTTCACTCCGCTACCTTTCCAACGCCGCCCACGCGAACCCCGACGCCGCCGCCACCTCAAGCTCCCGAGCTCCCCCACTCTCCTCCTCCTCTAGTCGTCTTCCTCCACCTCCTATGGCGTGCTCGTCGGCGGCGGGTGCTGAGGCGACCGCGCTCCTGTTCCGCCGCCTTGCCCCTTCCCCAATAGCCGGGCGCCACCGCCTCGCACTGTCCTGCCGAACTCGCCACCGCAACCTCAGGTAGGTGGGTGGGTCTGAGCGCGCGCGGATGTGTATCGGTTGCTTGCCGCCTTTTGGGAAGGTGTTTGTCATGTGTTCGGGGTATTGCTTGTGAATTGTGATGCGTATACGGAGCGTTCGAGGGCTTTGGTGATCGCTGGGTCGTGGTTGGATTCGTGTTGCTTTGTTTCTCTAGTTTGGGTGGCATCTCGGGGAAGCGACATTTTTTTTGGGGTACGTGGTTTGTATGTATGAGATGCTATGATCATGTTTGTTTGATTCAAATCTAGTGGAGATTCGACCTATGAATGTTGCTCCCTAGGTTGGTGAGTTCTGGAATGCTTGTATTGCTGCACCGTTCTACTTGTACCCATCCAAAATGGCTTCTGGCAAAATATCCTTTTCTGCAATCATGATCAGATCAGAGACCGACGCTGCTGCAATTCCTTATATCTGTACGTTTAGTTGTTTGGCTTTACAAAATATGAAAAGGGAAGTTAACTTCTTTTTCCTGGTTCTAGGACTGCTGCGCAAAATCCTCGGAAGAGGATAACTCCCCTTAATGGGGCTGATATCCAGAGAGATGAAGCGGCGGCTTCCACTGACAAAGAACGGCAAGAGGTATTGCAGCATATTCTTTACAATTCATTTGTTTTCCCGATCCATTTGTTTGATGCGGAGTAATTCTACAATGGATGTGATTATTCTTCTCTAAAAATAACTCTGGGGCTTGGCTGCCATGAAGGCATTACTTTACTTATATGGATTGCTATCTTCTTTTGAACTGAAATATATGGATTACTATCATTATGTAACTTATCTACAGTTACACACATCATTTGCAACTAACTTATTTCCAAGTAAATTTCTCTTGTAATTTTAAATGACAAAGAAAACCCAATACAGTTTTAAGCTATACAATCATAGGCCCTATACTTATTTATTCATTAGCCAAAAAAGTGGATTATTTCTTTTTCTGTCATAAGGTATTTTTCTACTCAAAATACTACCTGATATTGAGTATTTGTTTCGCGTTCCTTATAGGTTCTATCATATGTTGCAACTTACTAATTGGGAATGTGGAGGCTGTCAGTGGGGATCCATCATCCATGTTTCATATGAGATATATTGAAGGCCCACTTTTCATCCTTAATATTAATGTATAGGTGTCAAAATACTACAAATTGATGATGCATTCTGAGCTCTATTTGAGTCCCAGTGTTCTCTTTTAGTTTGTTTACTCTTACTACGTGCTGATAATATTGATGTTACTACATAATGATAACATTCTATTTTTTGGTCATCTGGAAATTAGTGTATTTAGGACACTGTAATTATAGTGTTAGCCCAAATAAAAATGCTGTACCAATTAAAAAAATGCTATCATAAAAGCATGAGCAACATTGAAAATGGATTAAGCTTCTTTTAAGTTGTCCTTTTAAGAAACTCCGTTTCCTCAGAGAAAAGTAGTTACAGAATTTTTGAACACAGGCTTTTTATGCCTGGAGAAGAAGCATTTTGATCCTAAGCTTGCATTTTGTGTTCAAGCTACTGGTGATTATATGCAGTATCCTTCAACTCTGTTGGCTATCATATTTCCTCATCTCCCCCCTTTCCACATAGGTGCAGCCGTGCAGCAATTGCATGTGAAGTTGATTACAACTCTTATCATGAGACGTATCTAGCGTTTGGTCAATTCTATGATAAAGGCTGAAGAGTAGCTTAGTGCTAATATGTATCTAATGCCCCAATCACTCAATAATTCTATTTTGCATATACTTTGCCATGGTTTTTTAATATTCAGTTTTATTTTTGTCGAATTAAAGTGAAATGCATCCTCATCTAATTACTTGAATAATTAGTAAAATTTTCAGATAAAGGTGCATACTTGGTATTGACATGATGACATCTATTTTTAAACCAAACGGCCAGGGGGGGTGGGCTTTTTCATTGATAAACACCACAGGTAGTTAAACAAAGTTAATGTTATCATCGACATTGTTCTGAAATATCATCATTTGTTTGTTTGCAATTATTTGTTTACTGTTGTTGCTTTTAAGAGTTTTGGTTTTTGTGTTTTTCCGCACAGAAATATGAAGATGAAGATGGCATATCAAACCTTCAACTGGAAAATTTGGTAGAAATGATACAGAGCACTGAGAAGAGTAAGGATTCCTTCCTTTTGAATATTCCTATAGTTTTATATGATGCATAAAGCTGTAAGCATGTGCACAATAAACACTGATTTCATATTTGATTTGGTTAGATATACTACTTCTGAATCAAGCTCGTCTTCAGGCATTGGAACGTGCTGACAAAATTCTTAAAGAAAAGGAAGCCTTGCAGAGGAAGACAGATATTTTAGAGACAAGGTTGTCAGAAATAGATGCACGACTCAAGCTTTCAACTGAAGTGAAGTTACATGCAGAGATTGATGACTCTCCACCAGCACTGGAATTTGATGTTCTAATGGAAGAGAATATGCTATTGAAGGATGACATACAATTTCTTAAAATAAAGCTTACTGAGGTTGCTGAGACAGAGGAGAGTCTATTCAAATTAGAGAAAGAGCGTGCTCTTTTAGATGCTTCCCTTAGGGAGCTGGAGTCTAGGTTTATAGCTGCCCAAGCAGATATGTTGAAACTTGGTCCTAGGCAGTATGATGCCTGGTGGGAGAAAGTAGAAAAATTGCAAGACTTGCTTGAGACCACAGCAAACCAAGTAGAGCATGCTGCCACAGTATTGGACCGCAATCATGACCTGCAGGATAAGGTTAACAAATTAGAGGCATCACTGCAAGCAGCAAATGTATCAAAGTTCTCTTGTTATTTTGTTGATCTTTTGCAGCAAAAGGTAAAATCAATAGAAGAGCGCTTCCAAGCATGTAATCATGAAATGCATTCTCAAATTGAACTGTATGAGGACTCAATAGTGGAATTTCATGATACTCTTAGCAAACTAATAGAGGAAAGTGAGAAAAGATCACTGGAGCATATCGCAGGTGACATGCCTTCGGAATTATGGAGTAGAATCTCTCTTTTGATTGATGGATGGTTACTTGAGAAAAAAATATCCTACAATGATGCAAATACATTACGAGAAATGGCTTGGAAAAGGGATAATAGTCTTCGGGAAGCGTACTTGTCATGCAGAGGTATGGAAGATAGGGAAATTATGGACAGTTTTCTAAAGATGACATTACCAGGAAGCAGGTACACTTTCTTCTTTGCTAGTATTAGAAAAAACCTGTTTATAGCAATAACTTGTGCTTTAGAAAGTAGTTAGTCTGAATTCTTTAGGTTTACAATTCATTCATTGATTAATGCAGTTCTGGTTTGCACATTGTCCACATAGCTGCAGAGATGGCTCCTGTTGCAAAGGTGATCCTTGGTATTTATCCAGCCTTTCATCAAGTGCATTTGAGTGCATCAGTGCATCTTTTGATAAGTTGCTACGTAGTATGACTGAAAACTATTAAGGGACGCTTGAGAAGATCACTGTTTTAAGTACTATTCTGTAAATAATAAAGCATTAATTTTCCAGTGTTACTTTCAAACTTGGAGCCTAGCCCCTGTGTTGCTTCAGACACATGTCTTGAATTCTTGTGGCCAATACTTAATTAAAACTCTTCCATCAACGCTGAATGATACTATCTGTCTAAATGGATTAATGGAGATTGTATTTTTCATCCCAAATTTAGGACTAGACAATTCGAGTGACATATATATGTAATATTCCTATGTTTTAGTACATAGTTTTGTTAAAAGACTAGGTGTGTCATGTGTTAAGGGTATTAGGGCCTGTTCTTTACGGCTTCTAAAAGCCGCTTTTGACTTTTGCTACAGTAACTAACTTTTAAACGAAGTATTTTTTTAAGATGGAGTTTACAAGTTAATTGTAGTACACGTTAAAAAATTAATATCTGTATCATCAAAAATCACAAGCGAGTATCTCTCTTTCCGCAATCTCTGTCGAAACAGCCAAAAAACCATCAGCCGCAGCCAAAAGCCATCAGCCGTAGCCGAAAAGAACAGGCCCTTAGTGTCTTTTCTTATTTTAGGGTTTGAGCCCATGTATTCTTATATATTGCCCTTTGGGCTATTGCAATAGATTCAGACTTCATACTAAACTTACATAATATCAGAGTATAGGTTTTGAAACTAGCTTCCTAGCCACAGCCGGCCATTGCCGCCCCTGGGAGAAGTGTGCTTCACTCCTAGGGGGCCACCTCCTACCGCGCCGCCGTCGCCTCTCGGTCGCAGCGCCCGCCTCCACAGCCGCCCGCGCCAGGCTTGGCCACACCGTCGCCGGCGCATGCATCCGGCCGGATCTGGCTCCCTTCTGGCCTCCGCGCCGCGCCTGTCTCCCGCCTCGGCTGCCGCCCCGGATCCCGTCTACCCCACATGTCACCGATGCCCTCCTCTTCTCGCGCGCGCCGTTGGCATTAGTCGCCTTCTCCTCGGTCGGCTTCTCCGCGGAGTTCGACGAGGGGAGCGCCTCGATCTCGTGTAGTGTGTGCGTGTGGGAGATGAGGCGACTTGGCTGGATAGTTGGCGTGGGGGAAAGAAATGAGGGTGGGGTGCTTGCTGATGAGATAGGAGATGGGTCTCCTGATGTTGCTAGTACTGGTCTTGGCGTTGACCGTTGAGTTGCCGAAGTATGCTGCTAGTATTTTTTCTTTTTGCGTCTTCTGTTGCGTCGATCCAAGTCCGTTGCTATATCTCTTTTAGTTCGTCAAAGCCGTGTGAGTCTACAAATTCCTTGTCAATCAGCTGATTGTTTTGCTTGGTATGGTCCATCCTCTCGGATGAGTGTGGTCATTTCCTTCTTTTTGTATAGCCGCAGCCGTTGCTCTTCTTCTTGAACCGCTGCAGATTATAGAAGTCTTTACGATACCGCTGCCACTGCCCCGAGCTCCTAAGGCCGCCATGCTTCTTCTGCACCGCGCCTCCGTTCGCTTCTTGTACACTGCGTCGCCGCCATCTCGAGTTTCGATCTATGCTGCTATGCTTTTATCTCCCTCTTCGGCTTGATTTGACAACGCTTTCTACTTGTGTTACCTTCCACATCCTCTCTGTTGTGTTACTGTAGTCGATTTTGCTCCCACTTATCTCTACCATCTCGGCCCCCTACACTTTGTACTTTATGGGCTGCCTCACGGTTTCGGATGTGAGACGATCTTTCTGACACAATTTTTCAAGAGATGTACGCTATGATGACGTCTTCAAGATACGGATTTTGGATTTTCCCTATATTAGTGTCAACTCTTTCAAATGCAATGTTATTGCATATGTCTTATATTTGAGGTGGACGTTAAGGGTATTAGTGTCTTTTCCTATTTGAGGGTTTGAGTCCATGTATTCCTATATATTGCCCCTTGGGCTATTGCAGTAGATTCAGACATCACACTAAACTTACATCATGAATCATGAGTGTCCTTGAGTTCTGTTGTCTGGCTTGCTATGCTGGACAATTTAATTGTTTAAGACAATATCACTATCCACATCCGGGTAACACTAAATCTGTCTAAATAGTTTATTTCGGTTTTGATCTCGTAACTTATTTTTTATGGTTCTCCTGAAGTATGTTCAAATAGACTGAGAGAATCTAAGGGCTGATTCAGACAGTGATGTTTCTTTTTATGAATGGAAATAGGTTTTTACTAGTTGAAAAAAAAAGATGTGTATATGCTCCTTTTTAATTTATCAGTTTTGATTGTGCAATCATGAATAGTAAATGAAACTTTGGTTTGAACCAAAGAAGGTGAAGTATTGACTAGTAAATTGTCCATTGACCAAGCTGTGTGGTTATGAGTTAAATTAGATCGATCTCCTCCAACTAGAGTATATGTTGGGATGGCTTTTGAGATGAGATATTTACTAAACTACTGATGCCAATGGTCTATTAATTGTTTTGGAATTTGAATTGTTGTCCATGCTGATTAATTTAAACCCTGTTAGTCATCTTTCATCTTGCTTATATGAATGATTCTTTAGGTTGGTGGTCTGGCAGATGTAATATCTGGTCTTGGCAAGGCACTTCGGAAAAAGGGGCATCTCATAGAGATTATTCTTCCCAAGTACGATTGCATGCAGCTTGACAAAGTTAACAATCTTAAGGTATGTAGTTTGTTGCTTATCAATGTTTGTTGCTGTTAGACATGTAAATAGACTGAATTCTAGGGGGTTATTCGTAAATTTACCTGTCCACTTTGTATTAGCCTTTTGGGCCAATTTGCAATACTAGGCTCATTTCAACATGGCATCAGAGCTGGGCTAGAGCCAGGGCGCTGCCGCCACCGTTGCCGCCGGCTGCAGCTTGTCTGGTCTTCCTACCCTCCCCTTCCCGCTTCTCGCCACCGCCGCCTTGGCTCAAGTCGAAGCTGCCGCCGCCGCCGGATCCCGCCTCCTCACCGACAGATCCGGCGCCATTTCTTCCCACTTGGCGCTGCCGCGCTTCTCGGTTGCCGCCTCTTGCGTCGCGCCTCCCACACGTCGCCTCCCGCGCCGCGCATCCCGTCCGCCCCTCCCAACCGGCGCCTCCCGCGCTGACCCTCTCGGTCGCGCCTCCAGGCCGCGGCCTGCCAAGCCGCGCGGCCACACCGCTGCCCACCTCTGGCCGGCTCGCCCCGGCCTCTTCTTGCGTCAAGCCCCGCTGCTTGACGCCGCCGACTCGTCGGCCGCTTCTCGGCCGTCTACTGCCCCTGCTCCGATCCCGCCACCTTGGAAGCCGGCTGCCTCTTTATGGCCTGCCTCCCGGACGCCTTCTCCCAGCTGCCGCACTCGAGACACTGCCCTAGACTCCATCGCCCTAGCCTCGACCCCGTTGTCTCAGCCCAAACCGGTGCTGCCTCGGCCTTTTTTTTTCCGGCGTGATCTGCTCCAGATGGCTACCGCCGGTGGCTTCCTCGCCATCCTGCTCCCCTCAGTTTGTTTTGACGGGACCAACTTCTTGGAGTGGACTGTTCACCTGAGGATTCTCCTTAACAGCCAGCGTCTATGGGGTCATCTCACTAGCGAGCATCCCTGTCTGCCTCGGTTGAATCCACCTGACCTGCTGGTGTGGATCAGGCAGCCCAGGAGTAGGCTACTGCTGCACTGGAGGAGGCTCTGGAGCTCTACCGGTCTGAGCTGCATGCCTATGAGCGATGGCAAGAGGCCGAGGTTCGTGCTACCGTCATCCTGGTGGGTAGCATGACCGTGGCCATTTCCATGGATGTGCCGAAGCTACCGACGACATAGCTTATGTGGAAGCGCCACTGAGCTCACTACCAGCCGGCGAGTGATGCTTTGTATCTTTCAGTTGTGCACCAGGCACACTCTCTTCAGCAGCTTGATGCCACTGTCGATGACTTCTACAAGTAGATGTCTGCGGTGTGGCGTCAGCTTTGACTCTCTGGGGCCGGACGTCTGTCGCACTTGCCTCTATTGTGTGTGGCTTCGCGCTCACTAAGAGACTCACTGTCTGTATGAGTTCTTGACGCGTCTTCGACCTGAATTCGAGCTTGTGCGGGCTTAGCTCTTGACTCGCCACCCGCGCCTGAGCTTAGTGGAGGCTTTCACGGTTGTGTGTGTTGAGGAGATTTGTCATCGTGGTGCGGTTCAGCTGCAGGCTGTCTTGTCTGCTTCAGACCTGCCACTTCGCCTGTTTCTTCAGCGCCGGTCGTGATCTCTCCTCTAGCTCCCAATGCACCAGTACCTCCAAGCGCATCAGTAGCTGCTGCTTCTACTGCGGATCTCCACTCACCTACTGCTAACGTGACAGCCACAGGTATCAGGACTACTACAAGCGGAGGAAGGACCAGCTTCATCGGGGTGGATGTCCCCCGAAGGGCTCTGGCGGTTCCTCTGACTCAAGAGCTAGCGCTTCTCACCAGGGCTCCTCCTGTGATGCCGCACAACAGCTCCTCTCCCTCCTCCAACCCCTCAGCGTCGGCTCATTCTTAGACTCCTCGGGATCAGCTCGTCTCACTCTTACTTCTCAGCCATCTTCCACGCCTCTGCCTCCTCCCTCGTTAGGTATTCTATCTCCATGGATCTTAAGACTCTAGTGCTTCCTTTCACATGACATCAGATTCCACCCATCTCACCTTGTTGCATCCCGCAGTTTTCTCTTCCACTATTCTGACTGTAGATGGTACCTCTCTTCCTGTTGCAGGGCGAGGCACTCTTTCCACTTCCTCTTTTCATATTCTTGCAGTCTCATATGTTCCTCAACTTACTATGCAGCTTATGTCGGTTGGTCAGATTACTGATCATGATTGTCGTGTTGTTCTTGAGTCTTACTCTTGTTCTGTTCAGGACCACCGCACGGGGACTCTGCTTGGTACTGACCCTCGGCGCCGTGATTCACAGCGTCTTAGGGAGCTCGACTCGCTCCATCTGCCTTCCGCTGTCTTCACCAGCCAGTCAGCCCCTACTACTACCTCTGCCCTGTCCGCATCTTCCAGTACCTCCTTCGCTCAGTGGCTCCATCGTCTTGGTCATCTCTGCGGATCATGTCTATTGTCACTAGTCGTGGTGTTCTTGGCTCTGTTTCTGGGGACACGTCTTTACATTGTATAGGTTGCAAGTTTGGCAAGCAGCAGCAGCTCCCCTATCCCTCTAGTGATTCTATTTCTACTCGTCCTTTTGATCTTGTACACTCTGGTATTTGGGGCCCGACTCCCTTTGTTTCGAAAGGGTGTCATTGATATTATGTGATCTTTATTAATGATTATTCTTGCCATACTTGGATCTACTTTATGTCCTCTCGTAGTCAGGTTCTCTCTATTTATCAGATGTTCGTCATCATGGTTCGCACTCAGTTCGATTTGCCCATTCGTGTATTTCGTACTGACTCTGTTGGTGAGTATCTTTCTGCTGCTCCGCGTTGTTTTCTCGCTGAGCAGGGTACTCTTCCCCAGTACTCTTGCCTTGGTGCTCATGTTCAGAACAGTGTCTCTGAGTGTAAGCATTGTCACTTACTTGAGACCGCTTGTGCTCTTATGCTTGCCTCCTCTGTTCCCCCTCACTTCTGGGCTGAGGTTGTTTCTAGTGCTGCTTTTCTTGTCAACATCCAGCCTTCCACTGCCCTTCAGGGTTCCACTCCTGTCGAGTGTCTTTACGATCGAGCCCCAGAATATGGTCACCTTCGCAGTTTCGGTTGTGTTTGTTTCGTCCTTACACCTCGTGAGCGCACTAAGCTGACTGCTCAGTCAGTTGAGTATGTTTTCTTGGCTACAGTCTTGAGCATAAAGGTTATCGTTGCTACGACCCTATTGCTCGCAGGATGAGGATTTCTAGGGATGCCACCTTTGACGAGTCCCGACCTTACTACCCCCATTCCCGCGTAGTCAGGTCAGATTCTCTTGTTGAGTCGATCTCTTTTCTGACTTTTCCTGACTCACTGCCTTCCACTCTTGTTTTGCCTCATCCTCCTCGCCCTTCGCCTCCCTCTCCTTTGGCTGCACCACCTCCGCCAGAGTCTACTTCCCGTTGTGTTGTTGAGATTTCACCTTTTCCTCTGCACTACTCTTGTCATCCTCGGCCTACACCTCTAGTTGAGCCCCCGTCTTTGCTAAGTTCTGTTTCCAGCTCTTCGTCTCCATCCCTACTGGGTCCTGCTCTACCCTCTCCTCCCAGATACGATCTTCGTGATTGCTACACTGTCAGGCCACCTGAGTGCTTTGGTTTTGCAGCCGCTGTCCCTTTTGAACCTGTGACCTACCGCGAGGCTGCTGCTTACCCTGAGTGGTAACTCGCGATGTCTGAGGAGATTGCTGTCTTGGAGCGTACTGACACTTGGGATCTTGTGCCCCTACCTACGCGTCACTTTTATGACGTGCAAGTGGGTATACAAGATCAAGACCCGTTCGGATGGTTCCCTTGGAGCGCTATAAGGCTCGTCTTATAGCGCGTGGTTTTTTGCAGGAGCATGGTCGTGACTATGATGAGACTTTCGCTCCTGTTGCTCACATGACCACAGTCCGCACTCTACTTGCTTTGGCCTCTGTTCGACAATGGCACATCTCTCAGTTGGATGTAACAATACATTTCTCAATGGTGAGCTGCGTGAGGTCTACATGCAGCTGCCCTCTATTCTGTCCCTGAGGGTACAGTTTGTCACCTTCGTCGCTCTCTCTATGGGCTCAAACAAGCCTCTCGTGCTTGGTTTGATCGCTTCTCTTCTGTTGTCATTACTGTCGGCTTCTCCGCCAGTGATCACGACCCTGCCCTCTTTGTCCACACCTCTTCTCAGGTCGGACGCTTCTTCTCTATGTGGATGACATGATCATTACTGGCGATGACTCGGTATATTTTGTGAAGGAGTGTATCAGTGAGCAGTTCTTGATGTCTGATTTGGATTCTCTTCGTTACTTCCTTGGGATTGAGATCACTTCTACGCCCGAGGGCTACTATCTCTCCCAGGAGCGTTACATTTAGGAAATCCTTACTCGTGTTTGTCTTACTGATCAGCGTGTGGTGGATACTCCTATGGAGCTTGGTGCTCACCTTCGGCCTACCGATGGCGAGCCTTTTAAGGATCCCACTCGCTACCGCCATCTTGTTGGCAGCCTTGTCTACCTTGGCATCACTTGTACTGACATCTCTCACCAAGTTCACATCCTGAGTCAGTTCATCTCTGCTCCTACTCAGCTCCACTACAATCACCTTCTTCGTATTCTGCGATATCTTCATGGGACCATCGCTCGTCGCCTTTTCTTTCCTCGCACCAGTTCTTCGTAGCTTCAGGTGTACTCTGATGCGACCTGGGCTAGCAATTATTCTGATCGCCGATCTCTTTTTGCCTATTGTGTTTTTCTTGGTTCCTCCTTGATTACCTGGAAGACTAAGAAGCAAACTATTGTTTCCCATTCGAGTGTTGAGGCTGAGTTGAGAACCATGGCGTTGTTGACAGCCAAGATCACCTGGCTTCGGTGGCTACTTGAGAATTTTGGTGTTTCTATTACTGCACCGACCCCTCTCTTTTCAGACAGTACTGGCACGATCAACATTGTTCGAGATGCCGTGAAGCATGGGCTTACCAAGCATATTGAGGTGGATGCTTCATACATGCAATCACGAGTGCAAGACAAAGCTATTACTCTTCAATATGTACCCTCGAAACTTCAATTAGCATATTTCTTCACCAAAGCACATACTAGAAATCAGCATAGTTTCTACCTCTCCAAACTCAGTATTGTTAATCTACCATGAGTTTGAGGGGGGGTGTTAGACATGTAAATAGTCTAGAGTCTAGGGGGTTATTTGCATATTTACGTGTACACTTTGTATTAGCCTTTTGGGCCTCTTTGCATATTTACTTGTACACTTTGTATTGGCCTTTTGGGCCTCTTTGCAATACAAGCCTCATTTCAACAGTTGCATCGTTTGTTTGGGTAATATTGCTATTTTGTATTCCTGCAGGTTTTAGATGTTCCGGTACGGTCCTACTTTGAAGGAAATATGTTCGACAACAAAATATGGACTGGGACTGTTGAAGGTTCTAAGCAACTCTCAGTTGGACCATTGTATAAAATTAAATCTACATTGACCTAACTAAAATTAACATATACAGGCCTTCCAGTCTACTTTATTGAGCCACAGCATCCAGCAAAGTTCTTTTGGAGGGCGCAGTACTATGGAGAGCATGATGACTTTAAACGTTTTTCATACTTCAGCCGTGCGGCACTGGAATTACTTTACCAATCTGGAAAGAAAATTGACATAATCCACTGCCATGACTGGCAGACTGCATTTGTTGTAAGCGTCAAAGATCACTTGGCAGTATTAGTTCATTGACTACTGAAAATGGGTTTTATTTTTCTTGGTCGATTTACTAAGTTGAAGGTATTAAGTTTTTTTTTTAACTTTGAAATTCCAGGCACCTCTTTATTGGGATGTATATGCAAACCTGGGCTTCAACTCAGCTAGAATTTGTTTCACCTGTCATAATTTTGAATATCAAGGAACTGCTCCCGCTCATGATTTAGCATGCTGTGGCCTTGATGTTGACCACCTAGATAGACCAGACAGGATGCGGGACAATTCACATGGCAGAATAAATGTTGTTAAGGTATTATCTGTGGCAAATTTTAGCAATAAATTTGGAATGCAAACCTCACTGTTATGATATCAATTATGCTGCTCTGGGTTTGTTGTGTTCAGGGTGCAATTGTGTATTCCAACGTTGTGACAACTGTATCACCAACATATGCACTAGAGGTGCACTCAGAGGTAATATTTCTTCTGAACTTTAGGTGTTATGTGCACTTGATGGGTTGCTTTTATCTTTTTTTCCTGTCTGCATAATTCATAGTTTCAATAGTTGCCTTCTACTTCTTAGATTTATGGGCAAAGAGTAGATTAATTATAAGGATATTGAATGTGTAAGTGTGTCGCTCATAAATGTTAATCCTGTGGAGGCAAACATTTCTGGAAGAGGAAAGCCAGAATTTGTTGCACAAGTCGTGGGGAACTGAGGCCTTTCTTTGTCCAGTGGACCAGCGGTGCCAGATTGTTGTTTATTATGCAATATTTTCTTCCATTGATGTTTCTCCATGGACTAAAAAGATGCTAGATCATAACTCAGGGAGTTGCATAAAGAGCTTGAATGCTTGATAATACCCTAATTCAGATATACTGCTATACATGTCCATATGAGGCTTCAACTGGTCCTGGTGTTTCTAGTTACCATTAATTTAATGCATCTTACGCTCCCTCTCCATTGTAAGCTCATTGTAGTAGTTTCAATTTGCATGTGAAGCGTCTCAGCATTCTGTTATTGACAAAGCTCTTCTGGTCCCAGGGTGGGCGTGGGCTCCAAGATACACTTAAAGTACATTCCAGGAAATTTCTTGGGATACTTAATGGAATCGACACAGACACATGGAACCCTTCCACAGATAGGTATATCAAGGTTCAATATAATGCAAATGATCTCCAGGGGAAGGTAGCAAACAAAGCAGCTCTCAGAAAGCAGCTAAAGCTGTCTTCTGCATATGCTTCCCAACCACTGGTACGATTGTCAATCTTCTCAACTACTGGTAAACTGGATATGTGGAGGTTCACCCTGTAATTGAATTTGAGCATTTCCCCTCTCTTTATTCCTGTCACTTTCCTACATGGAGTAGTATGTGTAATTTATATTAGCTATCTGGTTCTTTTTTTCATTTATTTTTATTGTGGAGCATCGCCCATCTAGTCTGAAATGAGTTATGGGGTCTGCTATCCCATTCTCCGAGTATTGTTTTTAGCTATGGGGTCTGCTATCCCATTCTCCGAGTATTGTTTTTAGCTCATTTCGTCGCATGATCCTCGTGTTGTGTGTATTCACCTTTACTATTCGTTCTCTTTAATTTCTTGCCTCCTTTAACTTGTTTTGAAAATTTGACATTCAATTCAAGATTAACTAAATAACTAAAGTTTTCTCTAGCAGGTTGGATGCATTACAAGGCTAGTGCCTCAAAAGGGCGTACATCTCATCAGGCATGCAATATACAAAACAGCCGAGTTAGGAGGACAGTTTGTTCTTCTGGGTTCAAGTCCAGTACCACATATTCAAGTGTGTTTTCTTTTTGAGTATATTTGTGCAGTTAACTCGATCAGACTTGAATCTCCAAAGAAAGGAAAAAAGAAAAACATACTTCACTATCTCATGAATGATTTATTTATCACAGAAGGAGCATGAGTCTTTTTTTTTAAAAAAACAATACCGTATTTCATTTGTCCTCTCTGTTTAGTGCCTGTTTGCTTATGGTTGCAACAGTGAACATATTTATTGTTCATTTGTTTTGCAGAGGGAATTTGAGGGTATTGCAGACCATTTTCAGAATAACAACAATATCCGGCTGTTTTTGAAGTACGATGATGCTTTGTCTCATTTGATATATGCAGCATCAGACATGTTCATTGTTCCATCTATGTTTGAACCATGTGGCCTCACTCAGGTGTGCCTTCTTTATATCCATACATACATGATACATACATACTATATAGTGTGTTGTGTGTATTAAGTACACATATAGGAAACAGATGTCGTTTAACATGTTGTACAATATGTTTCAATTCCTGAACTACATTCTTTGATTGTCTTGATCATTTGACATCTTCCTAGAAGTAACTACGTGGTGCAAGGGTGCAAGCTTTTTCTATGATGATACATGCACTCTTTCTCTTATATTTTATAGATGATTGATGCGCAGATTAACTCTGACCTGTTTTTTATCTACAGATGATAGCCATGAGATATGGTTCTGTGCCAATTGTTCGAAAAACTGGTGGATTGAATGACAGGTAAAAGTTAACCAACTGCTCAGTCTGTTCCTCCAAATATTTCTGCCTCCTTCAATTATGTATAATGTGACATACATGCGCTTTACGATTTCAGTGTTTTTGACTTCGACGACGAGACAATACCTATGGAAGTGCGGAATGGATTTACATTTGTCAAGGCTGATGAGCAGGTGGGTCTTGTTTCCGTGCATAGCCTAAAAATTTCTGGTAGGCACAACTCATTTGGATGTTCATTTTGACAGGGTCTAAGTAGTGCAATGGAGAGGGCGTTCAACTACTACACTAGAAAACCTGTGGTCTGGAAACAGTTAGTGCAGAAAGACATGAGGATGGATTTCAGCTGGGACTCTTCAGCTTCACAGTACGAAGACATTTATCAAAGAGCGGCGGCTCGAGCAAGGGCAGCAGCGTGAACACAGACGGTTTCCTGCTATACCTCTACGGGCTCTCCCTGATGCTGCGCTTGATCCTAAGATTATATCGGCTGAAGAAATGCACTGTGGATCAGGATCACTACTCTGGTGCACAAATGGCGTCGTGTGCAGCTCCTATTGAATTAAGAGATAAAAAAGAATCATACTTCCTTAAAAAAACAGAATCATACCGGAAGTCAGGATGTTAGTTCCATAATTGTCATATATATTACGGACATGATGAGTCGGTGTTACAGCTTTGGAAGAGACATTAAGCCCATTTGTGAAAGGCCGAGTCCCCAATTGCTGCTTACTCTTCTCTTTTTACGGCTACGTCTTATAGTGGTAGTGAGTGTTTATGCAAATAAATCGAATACTGATAAGTTATTTTAAAAAAAATTATCTTGATAAGTCGTTTCGAAATGACAGCGAAGAAGCTTGTTTATATGTTCGAGGGAGAGCATAATTGATAAGATGAAAAGAGTAAGGCCGTTGTTTAGTGAGGCCCTTCAAAACTTCACGCGTGTGGCGGACACCCATACATGTAGGACGTGAGCGGATGTACGTCCTCTATGTACATAAAGAAAAAAAAAGAAGTTTTTTAGTTTCCCTAAAAAAGGAAATTTTTAATCCCCTAAAAAAGAAAAGGAATTTTTTTTGAGTCCTCTCAAGAAAAAGAAGAAATTTTCACTCCTCTCAAAAAACGAAGAATATTTTTTAGACAAAATACGACTTTACACGTGTATGAGTTACAATAAATTTACACCAGTCAATGCGAAGCACATTACAAGCACTGCAATCTTCTTATCAGTTCACAGTAGCGGAAGGAATGCTATTCCATTTTAGACATATGATCAAAGCGTGCTTGCAGGGTGCAGCCTGCTTTCTACCTCGATAAAGAGGTAGTGAAACTTTCAGAGCTGAAACACGCGAGCCGACCACAGAAGTATGCACCCATCCATTTTCACGTTGTACCAGGAAAACAACTATGGTTGTGGACCTGAAGTACTTATTCAAATATCACGAGGGTGATCAATAATCCCATTACATTTGTCCTGGTGATGGTTTAGCATATCAAAATGCACGGCGTCTATCATTTAGTGAACTTCTATAGTTGTACCTGCCTAAAGTGTGCAGTTCTGTTCGCTTCTTTTTGTTGAGAAATACTTGATCATTTGCCCTATAATTGATGTGCACTTGATGATTTACCCCATGATGTCTCGCTGATGTGTGTGCTTTTGACTTGTTTGTTAACTTAAGAGAGATTCCCCTTTTTGTTTCTTTTGTTTGTGGCTATGCTCTACAAAGTTTAGGAGGCCTATGCTAAAATCTGGCACAATCACTGATATTTGAAATGTCTTGTTAGAATTCAGAGAGGTCAAAACATATAAATATCCCATGAACTGTTAATAATTAAAACCTACATACAGGATTCTGTGAAGACTGAACTTTTAGATACAGACATACAGTGATGCTGTGCATGCTTCTTGCTTTGTGCACTACTATCTTTTTTTTTTGTTAAAATGAAAGCACTAAATTTAAATGTATCTTCTGTATAACTTAAATTAGCATTCTCTTGCAAGGTGTGACACCTGCCCCAGCTGTTTCACTTATTTGGTGATCAAGGCTTTGATGGTTCCAGTGTAGTTGACATTTTCAGCTTCATTTGTTCTCTGCAGGGTTTATGACCAGATGCCAGAGCCTCGATGGGTTATTTCGATGGGCAGCTGCGCCAATTGTGGTGGATACTACCACTACTCCTACTCTGTTGTGCGTGGATGCGAGCGGATTGTTCCCGTGGACATCTACGTCCCTGGATGCCCTCCAACTGCTGAAGCTCTACTGTACGGTGTTCTCCAGTTGCAGAAGAAGATCAATAGGCGCAAGGATTTCCTTGACTGGTGGACCAAGTGAGCCAGCACTTCTCTGCATTCCTGTCTGCGACGTTTCTCTAGAATATTTTGTCTAGTTTGTATGTGAAATAAGAAAAGCCTACGCTCCCTGGTCAGCAAACATGCTGTAGTAGTAGCTGGTGTACTGAGGGCCTGCCCTGCTTCACAGTTCATGAACAAACTAGTGGTGTAACTGTTGCTGCTTTGTAGAGTAGTTTGTACTGTACTGTACTTGTGATGGAACTGATGCCTCTTGTATGCATTTGTAATACTGTACACTATCGACTCATGTGTAACAAGTTGGCCATCAGTGGTAAATCTAAGCGCTGAAATTCTGATTCCTGAGCTCTCTACGTTTTCGATCTTGAGTAGCCTTTGTTAAAATTGCCCGTGTGAAGAGGACTAAGCTTTAGCTCAGTGGTGAATGTTAAGATAGAATAGGATTGTGTTATTTGTTTTTTTTTATGTCTTGGTTTCTTTATCTGTATATGGTATATTTCTCTGTATATCTTCTTTGTACTTCCTAATCAGAGCTATAAGAGAGTTGAAGTAGAGCCTTGTAGATCTGCTCAACAGAGTCACCTCACTGAGAACCTGACGAATTGGTCTGTCCTCCTAAGAAGGAAGAGTCTCCTTGCACCCCTTTGGATAATCCACCCTCACACGCTTTGTTCAGCTTTTTTGCACCACACAATTTTGGTAGTCGTGTCCAAAGTTTTTGCAGTAATTATACTAAACTTTAGTTGGTGTGAAAATAGGAGCAAAAATAGGGACCTGGGGAGGGATCGTAGTCGAAACAGAAAACATCGGTGTAGTCGACGGAGCAGAAAGCATAGTCGGAAGGGACTGTATTGCTAACTCGAGGCGAAACTCCTCAGCCCGAAACGTCGAAAGGGCCTCAGTGATGGTCAATCACGGCCAGTAGCTTAGCAGTTAAGCCCTGATAGGCTCAAATTCTGAGCGAAGACGGCAGACGAAATCATAAAGGCGAAAGTGATCATGATCCGCCTTCTGCACTTTATGACACTTCTGATAAAGTAAATAGACTAGCTCATCCAGCTGGCGCCAGAGACTAGCCGGGGCTCATGTGTAACAAGTTGGCTATGAGTGGTAAATCTGAGCATTTTAATTCTGATTCCTGAGCTCTCTATGCTTTCGATCTTGAGTAGCCTCTGTTAAAATTGCCCGTGTGAAGAGGACTGAGCTTTAGCTCAGTGGTGAATGTTAAGATAGAATAGGATTTTGTTTTTTGTTTTCTTATATGTTTCGGTTTTCTTATCTGTATATGGTATATTTCTCTACATATCTTCTTTGTACTTCCTATATATATTGATCTTTGGGTCTTATGAATATATATAATATTTATAACATGGTATCAGAGCTGTGAGATAGTTGAAGTAGAGCTTGACAGATCTGCTGAACAGAGTCACCTCGCTGAGAATCTGACGAGTTGGCCTGTCCTCCTGTGAAGGAAGGGCCTCCCTACACCCCCTTGGATCATCCACCCCCACGAGAAATGCCAAAGGAGACAAAACCGAACCATACTACCGCCGGCTCCGGTGAAGAACATGATGGAGCCACAGCACCAAGACTCAAATCGGGATCCAATTGAGAGGAGGAGGAGATAAAGTACTAGAGAAACTCACTGACTTCGGTTCTTAAAAGAGGAGAGGGAGGCCGTCTTATATAGAGGATTAAGGAGACAGCCAGCGGGCTGCAACCAACGGTTGGCGCCGAGACGCTTGGGAGGTGGTGCCTCCGGCGCCGCCGCAATCTCTGCATGACCCGGCCGCCACTCGAAGCGGTCAAGGCCGAGAAACCCCTAAGCTCACACGAGAGAAGGCTGAGACCTTATCTCTTCCTCTGTCCCACCGATAGGTGGGACCATCTCTCTCTTTCTTTTTCAAATTGGGAAATTATCCAAATGCCTTCAAAAGTCAAATAACTGTCACAACTGCCGCTGCTACCGTCCTCCAGCTCTATGCATCGCCCTCCTACCCCGCCCATTGCCCCCCTCCGTTGCTCACCGCTACACCGCCGTCTCCCCCTGACCTCCTTCTATGCTCGAGGGAAGAGTGAATCCGTAGAAGAAAAGCCATATTTCCCTCCAATGCTAGATCCGGTGATAGCGCTTCCCAAGCCACTGGATCCAACATATGATGGGCCGGCAATGGAGAGTGAGGAGGGAGGGAGGACAAGAGAGAGCGGGAGAAAGGACAAGGAGTGAGGAGAAAGGTGTCAATCGGCTACAGAAGCGAGCGAAAGTAATATAATACTTTAAGATTTGTGCGAATTTAGATCTAATAGTGGTTGTCTACACCGTTGCAACGGAATAAAGTTCTATAGTATTTCTCAACCAAAAAAATATCAATGAAATCGTGATTTACCCAAACTAAACCGGCCTTGACCTCTTCCCCAAGCCGCCCCTTCCCAAAGAAAGATTCACATTACAGCACACGCACAGGCACAAACCAAACTCGCGCCGCCGCCTTCTCCCATCTCCGATCCCCAAGAGGTAAGCCAAACCCCATCTTCCACCGAACCCACTCGATCCCGAATCCAGATAGGTTTCTTCCCGCGATCTCGCCGTATTGTTGCGATTCCCTCTTCTTGATTGCTGTAGGAGTCGCGGCAGAAGCAGATCTATGGCGCTGGCGTCGAAGCTGGCGCAGATGCAGGCCAAGGCGTGCGAGGCGACGCGGTTCGCGGCCAAGCACGGCTGCGCGTACCACAGGACGCTCATGGAGAAGAACAAGAAGTATGTCGTGGAGCCGCCTACCATCGAGAGGTGCCAGGAGCTCTCGAAGCAGCTCTTCTACACCCGCCTCGCCAGGTCCATACGATTCCCTCCCCAATTCCCCATCTCTCGGTCCCATCTGAGTATGTCCAATCGCAGATTGCACTCCCCTTACTCCATGATCTCAATGCGGTTCTTGATGTTGTTTGTCAAATAGCCCTCGAGCGATAGCTTTCCTATAACTTGTTACTTGTGTGGTCGTAGTGTTGGCCTATTGGGTGTGGGATGTGGGTTTGATGGGAAGAGCATTGAGGTTTACTTGAATATAGGAGTACTCTCCTCTTGAGAGAAGTTAGTAATGGCAGACAAGGTTTTTTAGCCTTTTAGGTTTCAACATACGAAAATGTACTTGTTGTTCAACGTATGCCTTCATTCATCTAGTTTCAACTGAAATTTTGGAGCTACACACTGACTTCGTTAACATCATCGCTTCAATATTCTAAAAGGCTACTACTGAGATTCTAAGCATGTATAGCTGGATCTGATTGTCTTGCCTCTTATTGTGGCTGCTTGATCGAATAAACTAGTAGTACATTTAAGCGAAGTGGCTGGACAGAAACTTTGTACCCTACAAACTATGAAAATTGCATTGTGAAAAGTGGGTTGTTCTGATGGTGTTCTCTACAATAACAAAAATGCTGAGCTAAAATTTGGGAGTAATGGACAGCTGGTTCTGGAAGCCGGACAAATTGATAGTAATCAGCAATCTATGTATCTAATGCTAGTGTAGGCTCATGTCCTATGGCCATGTTGTGACCATATTTCGACAACATTGCCAGCAGAGGCGTTGATGATCCTAGAATGCTAGGATTGGAAAGTGGAAACGTTTTGCTGAACAAGTTGGGAAGCAGTTCAGTCAGCTACGGCCATGTGGGTTGCAAGTAGAAGTGTTTTTTTCCTTATTTCTCTATAAATGAAGATGTGAGATATCAATTGCAGGTTTATATGGCCATGAAGGAAGTTCTTGTAAGTTGTAAACAGATGGAGAGTAGCCTAAACATGATGTAACACCCCCGTTTCCAGGGGCGGTACTTACTGTTCATCTCACAACTGCCCAGGAAGTTCAGCTGTGAGGCACTGTAATTGAGTGTACGTCATAGCGAAAACTTGCACAAGAAAAGTAAATTTTATTACAATATAGTGACTTGGCGGCCAAAACTTACAGCGGGACAGCGGCCCTGACATTACAGAAAACCAAAGGCACCACAGGCAGGCCTGAGTGCAGAACAACCCTAAAACAACACGTCGTACTAGTCAAAAGCGCATTCGTCTTCGACTTCGTAGACTCCTTGATCTTGCGATGCACCTTCTGTTTAATTTTTTTGTTTGCAAGTATGAATACAACCACCGTACTCAACAAGTCACATGTTGAGACGCTAAATAAATACATGCAAGGAATTTCAATAAACTGGGTATAGCGGTTCTATTATTTTAGGTGGATGCAGTTTTATTTCGTAAGCATTTACGGTTTAAAACAATAAAATCATATACTATTTAGTAAATGGGGGGGGGGGGGTTCTTTACTTGATCTTCCATAACTTCACCATTATCAAAACCATCAAAACCTTTTTATTTCTACTTATGCATCAACAACGGAATCACCCATTGAACATAGCTTCGTATACCGGAAGCACGGCGTATCAAAGATACGTATGTGATTACTCCGAAGAGTGTGCCCAGCTTTACCCACAAGATTTTATAACTCCCGCGACAGAGTTAAGAAAACAAGGTTGTTCACCGCTCATTTCTTTATTTAACCTCCACTCGGTAGACCTCCAGTTCGGACCCGGGCATCCACTAGCTAGGTCGAATGTTTTTCTTCCCGTCCCGAGTGGAATCTTACCGGATTTGTATGATTTTACCCCCTCTCATACCAAATCCTTCCCTCCGTACATGTCTGGAGTGTTAAACCGATTTGAGCAGATACTAAACCAGGATTGACGAATCAAACTTGTGGTTGAGCAATCACTATGTCCTTACTGAGCATAAGTCTCTTCGATCTATCGGGCCCACGCTACTTCAAACCATTTTCCTTTTCTTTTTACACATTTCCCACTGTCCACTGACAGTGTAACCATCACGTAAAGTATCATTTTCTTTACTTTATGGACTTTACTTTCACTCTTCTAAATTCACTTTTACAACAATTATTGGCAACATGCCCTTGCTTAACAATGAGATATTTATGTTATCTACACTACCATGATTACTTAAATAGTATTTTTATTATTACTAGGTTTTGTCAAGGTGAATGTGGCTATTAAAACAAATCGGGCTTTTATTGGTAGTGGGACATATAGCTAATACCATGACATTTAAATGTTTATTTGTACATAAAATAACGATGCATAAATAGCTTAATGAAAATACAGGTAAATAAGTAATTAACGGAACTTGGGTGCAATATGATCAAAATCACGTGACTTGCCTTGCGGATCCTCGATTTCAATTATCTCGTATTCTCGGAAGTCTCGAACTTGAGTTGAATCCTCTCCCTCCTGAACTGGTTGATCCGCGGCGTCGAGGGCTAAAGCGAAAATAAATGAATAACTAAGTCCACTTTCCAAGGATTGAAATTAGACCGAAAAGAAAACAAAATAAAATAAAATAAATTCAAATAAAATTCCAAATAAAATGGTTTAGGGTTTTTAGAGGCTGGGTATGGGAAATTGGACTTTGGAAATGGGTTTAGGGGCTTGAAACTAATCAAAATGGACAAAATGGGTGTATTTATGCTTTAACAGGTCTGCTGCTACAGTAACGAGACCCGTTACTGTTCACGCGGGTGCGGTTGCTACAGTGCCCGAAGCCGGCACTGTTCATCCTCTTCACCGATCAGCTGCCCGAGCAGAGAAACAGGGGGAGAAAGGCAACGGCAATTCCCGGGGCTATGGGGCTTTGCGACAAAATCTAAGGGTATGAACGGGTTGCTGGTAGTATGGGGGTCCCATTTTCGTGCTCGGCGGCGGCTGCAAGCCCGGTGATTGCCGGTGCTTAAATAGCGGTGAAAGGCGGTTTCGAGGGTGCCCTGGTACGGGTGGCAGGGAGAGTGCCAGGGGCTTCGGGAGGCTTCGGGGTTGCGCGGTGCAGCTGGCGGAGAGGAGGCGCTGGCAGTCTTGAAGCACAAGCCACGACGGTCAAAGAGTCAGAAAACTAGTCGGGTCGGCTTGTGAGAAGGAAACAGGCGGCAGGAGTTGGTCTCGGCCGGGCGATGGGACGCGCGGCAGGAGAGGATGGGGAGCTGTCGGGAGCACTGCAGGGGAGGGGTACAGCCTATTGACGACTAGCTTTGGCGTGGCAGTGATCGGATGGTGGTGGAAGGAGCGAGAAGGCGCAAGCAGCAAGGAAGTCAGCGACGGCGGCTTGATTTCGGACTAGCTACAGTAGCAGCGCAAAAACAGGGAATTGAGGACGGTTTGAGCAGCGCAATGGGTCGGGCTGGGCTGGAGCATGGGCGGGATTGAGCTGGGATTGCAGGAGATCAAAAGAAATCAAAATTTTGAATTTTTACTATTTTCGGTTTTGTTTCACATGACGCGTTATTATCTTCAAACACTGATTTCTTTTGGCCAATTCCAGACTGTGAATTTGTTCCTGATCATCCATTATGCCTTCACTTGTCTTTTAAGAAGACTTATTCTAGCTATATCAGTTTTGCTTGGACCTTATAGAGTAATAGAAGTTTGTTTATGTTATTATAGGGAAATAATGTATTACTTTGGTAATTGTCTTTGTTCGCGATACTATTATATATTGATATCATGATATGTGAGGGGACAACTGCATTTAAACTTCATGGCTTCACCAAAACTCCATGAAGTCAAAATTTTTACATGCAGATAAGCAGATTTCCTGAACCATGCTCTAGAACTGCATAACCAGCATAGGAGGTTTCCTGGTTCATAGTAACAAATGAAAAGACTGTGAAAAGATGTGATGATTGCATTTACGTGATGGCATAATCCCACATCAATGTGTTTGCATTGTGAGCTGCAACTTGAAATTTGAAGTGTTAACCGAGTACTGAAGCGTGTTTCTTGCAGCCTTCCTGGCCGCTACGAAGCATTCTGGAAAGAGCTTGATCAGGTGAAGCATCTGTGGAGAAAAAGAAAAGATCTGAATGTTGAGCATGCAGGCGTTGCGGCACTTTTTGGCATCGAGTTGTATGGATGGTCCTGTGTTGGTGAGGTTGTTGGTAGAGGATTTACTCTCACGGGCTACCATGTCTGAGTGCCAAGCAACCACATCAGTCTACGTTTGCCCATGAAGACTCTGTTAGGCAACCAGTTTCCAGTTTTTTGCGATCTGATCCAAAGTTTTGTTTTCTGAAATGTGAAACCAACTTGATGAAGTATAATAATTTGCTGAAGCTTAGTTAAAGTCGGCATGTCCTTTCTGTGATGTTATTGATGTCCTCGGTTGCTTTGCTTTGCCATGTGGATGAGATATGTCCACGTTGGAAAGCATGGATAGGAAGTCAGGGCAGTGACGTCGCTAGAAAAATTTTCCTTCTTTCTTATTTTTATTACTCTACTCAAATGGAGTTTATTTGATTCTCTTCTCATGCTGACGTCTTTGCGCCCGTTTGACAAGAGTCCAGACCTCTCAACGTCGACTTTGCCGCAGGACACTTGCTTCGCCGTGGCATTCTGGCTGGGCTTCGTGCCTCCGGCTGACGGCGATGGAGCGACGGGTAAGGGAGTAGAGGCGATTGGATCCAATGACTGCTTTGTGCAGGTTGGGAGTAGGAGAGGTGTCCCGACGACTGAGCAGAGCTCAGAGGCGCGGGAAGGAGCCTCGTGCGAACTCGAAGTTGCCTGCGAGCGGGCCGGCATCTCGTTCGCCAGCCAGCTCCGCTTGATTCTCCCCTTGAGGCCCACTTTCCAATTGCGGCCCAACCTTGACCTCCGGTAGCCTTCAGAATTTAGACCGCGAGAGGGAGTCGTCGAAGCTGTCTGCTCAGACGGTGGCTGTAGAGGTGTAGGAGACTGACGAGTGGGGTCGCACTCCTTGAGAGCAGCTTTGGCTTTGGCCCGACGCACGTAGGTGGTGAGCGCACTCTTGTGCCAGGCGTGAGGCGTGATCTGTCTGGGTGGCCTCCACTGCCAATCGTACTGTATTTCAAGATATTCTCGTTGTCCCCTGTTGAACAAATGTGAGCCGAACCGACACGCACCGGGTCTGTTGAAGAAAGAACAGCGTACGTTTCTTCGTACTTCTCGATGGGAACTGAGTCTGCAAGCTGCAGCGGGTCTTTAATTTGATTGGGAGCCACCGACGATGGGGATGTGCTGGCTAATGGCTGTGGCCCTGTTTTGTTTGTGCCTTTTCTTTCCCTTAAAATCAAAATAAACAATAATAAATAGTGTAGTTTTTTAAAATGAATTTTTAAATAATTTTTTAGACTCAAAACTATATATAATGTTTATATTAGTGTCTTCATCATCCGTTGTTATATCAAAAAATGCAAATAAAATTATTCGGTGAGTCAAATGCCTTCGGAGAGAAAGAATCTGTCTGTCTTCCCCAAGCCTGACCAAAAGCTTCGTCGCTCGATCCCTCATTATCCAGTGAGTTACCGACGACGCCATCATGCTCTTTGCATTAATCTCATCTTCCTCTACCTCGTGCTCATCTCCCCATACCTATTTGCCCTCAGGAAGGCCGAAGCCGTTGACCTTGCCGCCATACGTAGCGCCGCTGTCAACCTCGTCGTCCGTTCCCTTCGCTCAGGTGAGCTTCAACCTTAACCATCATGCTATTTTTGTTCACCTTGACCTTCCCGTGCTAATGCACCCTTTGAAATACTTTAAAAGTTTTAATTTTCTTGTAATTTCTATTGATGCTTTTATTATTTCTATTCTTTACTTTGGCGACGATGTTTTATAATAGTATCTCACATTGATACGTGAGATCCTACAATCGTCAAAGTGATAAAGCAGAAAAAGTCTTAAATGAGCCCCCTCTAAACGAATTTTTTTTAATTATCTTCCAAGTGAAAGAGCAGAAAAAAACCATCCAAATTCGAGTCAAACAAGCGCTCGAACCCGCCGGGTGACGGGGTCGCATGTCCACGCCCCCGCCTCAGCTAGGGTCAGTCAGTCCCTGTGTGCAATAGCCAATTAGCAACTGGAAAATAGCAGATCGATGCTCCCAAGCGATCGATCGACTGGAAAAACACCACTGGCCTCCCATTTTTACTTTTCCTTTGCTCGACGCTGAAACCTGTCGAGCGATGGATCACGTGCGCCTACATGTGGATCGCCGCGCGTGACCACCGCCAAATATCGGGGGAGGTAAAGCGCTTTTCCTGCAACAAGCAAATCATACGTATGGCGTGTGGCGACCTGATGTTGCCTTTTCTTTCCTTTACTATGTAAAGCGCTTTTCTTTTCACCAGGGATTCTCTGACGTAGCTTCGATTACGTTAGAGGGTGACTTTGATCACGATCTGACCGTCCATCTCTAGATGGACGGTCTAAATTATTTCTACCTTTATTTTTTCTACTTTAGATAAAAAGATAAAACTAAAAATTAAAAAATAAAAGTAAAAATAATTTGGACCGTCATCCAGAGATGAACGATCAGATCGCGCTAATTCGCTACGTCAGAGAATCCGCGCCGTTTTCTTTTACGATAGCACAGCGTGCAGGCCACTAGCCAATCAAGTCGTCGGTGGAGGAGACACGCAGAGTCTTCTCACACGTACGCGGCGCCTCCGGCGTCTCCTAGACTTGATGGTTGCGTTGAACTCTGTGCCTGTGTCCACTTCCTGGCTGAGCCGATCTACCGATCCACAATGGTGGACTTGGAACAAAAATTCAGAGAGGCTAGTGGAAGAAAGCTAACATCTGTCATCAGCAACTGTCCTCTGATCTGTCCTCAACGCCGTCCCGATAACGACTCCAACGTTTGGTTGGAAGCACCACCGCCCACATTGCCTTTGAACAAACTGATTCAACGGACGTCGTCACTGGCTAACTTAGCTTCTTGCATAGGGGCAAGCTCCCAAGAGCAGGATTGGAGGGCACGCAAGAGCAGGCTAGTGGTAGGGTCCGACGAGGTGTGGTGGCCGGTGGTATGGGTCCGCCGCTGCCGATCCATGCATCCAGCAGTGAGTGTTCCTGTCCAGGATGCAGGTCCGGCGCTCGTGGTAATTATTGCACGGTCCATCCTGGCGACGACGATGGCCTGCGTCGCCGTCTCCTTGCGATCTTACTGTTGCGCGGCCTGACAATCCTTCCCTCCCTCGGTTACCAATGGCTGCTTACTGCTAATTAACCGCGCCTCCATTTCCACTTCCACGGCCTCGAGACACAATCGCATTTTGATCCGTTTATGCGTAGATCTTTTTTTTTTCTGTGAGGCTAATAAGACGGAAAAGAGACAGTATCGATCGATGTTTTCACGAGCCAAGCGTACTTGTGCGCACGATGGTTTCAGGTCAGATTACAGTGAAAACCCACTGTCAGGGCCTCACGGGACCTGATCGCCTGGCGGTTGGCTCCGGTGGTCCGCCGGTTACCCGAAGAACGAGAGAAAACAAATGGAGAGAACGTTCCTGTGGATAAAGCAAACATGTCACGCTCCCCAGGCTCAGGGTCCACACGACGGCTAAGGTGGTGATCGTTTTAGCGATGACTTCTGATTTTTAGTTGAAATTTTACTGTAGCTGGCTGAAATATTACTGTAGCTGAGTTAGTGGATAGTGTAGTGAATAGTAAAAAAAAGTTAAAACTAGAAGTTGAAGTCGAAAAAAAGCTAACTTGAACGAGATCTAAATGTGCGTGCCTTGCACAGAAAAAGCTAGAAATATTAGGGCATCTCCAATGGTCTGAGTCAGCTGGCTATTTGTATGTACACATCAGCATAAATTCTATGTGGAGGAAAGAGAGTATAAAAAAAAATCGAGCCGGCTCTTCCTTAAGCACTAGGCTATAACAGAAAACGAGGCAGTCTCTATAAATGACGTGTGTGCATGTAAGTATCAAATAGCTATCCTTATAGACAGTCCTTTGTATGCTAGCTATTTGGTTGATGATGTGGAAGTCTCCTAGTTAGTTGCTAGTTAGGACCATTGGAGATGCCCTTACTGGTTCTTCTTTACTACAGCTACTAGCTGATAAATAATGCTAGCTCATAGGAGCCGAAGTTAAAAAAAAAGATAAAAAAGAATAAGGTATCTTTTTTCTGGATGTTTGACTTTTGGAGCGCCGTAAGACTCGCTATAAACAATCACTCCTACTAGTACTGCACAGCGCGACTCCAGCGAGGAGACAGAAGGAAAGAGACAAAGCAGGGAGAGGCGTGTCGCCGAGGCAAACGGAGCCGGCTGAAGATTTTCCGCGCTTGAGAGGAGGGAAGCACGGGCAGAGCGCAGCAGAAGAGAGCACAATCTCAAGTTAGATTCTTTTTCATCTTAGAGCGTAGAACTAAAAGAATCCTTTACTTGTTACAATCTTTCTTTGGTGGCTGTGGATTCCCCACATGAACATTTTGTTATGGTCAGCAGCCGCAGTCTCGAAGTTCGTTCTTGGCGACGAACCCGACGGCATCTGCGCCGGCCTCCGCCACCGCCGCCTGTCGTCCATCTGCGCGGCGTAGAATGGGCTGCGCGTCGTCGAAGCAGTTCAAGCGCACTCCGGGGTACGAGGAGCCCGCCGTCCTCGCTTCCGAAACGTCCTGTGAGTACCTGACCTCATACGTACCTCCGGCATAGTTCTCAATACCACACCAAGTTTGTCTTTCACATACATGATACACCTGAACTGATATTGTGAGATACTGCAGTGTGGTTTTCATCTGTCAGTGCATTGAAAAGTGCTTTGCATTATGGTTGATTCGCAGTTACCGTGAACGAGGTCGAGGCGCTGTACGAGCTTTACAAGAAGCTGAGCTTTTCCATCATCAAGGATGGGCTCATTCACAAGGTGACACAGAGTTGAACTCATTGGCTTTGACGTTGGCACCTCGATGATCAATCGCATCTTCTTCTGATTGCGCTAATGATGTTATGGTTTTTTGTTGGGCAGGAGGAGTTGCAGCTTGCTTTGTTCAGGAACAGCAAAAGAGCAAATCTCTTCGCAGACAGGGTACGGCCCTCCTGTCCAGTCTTGATTTCGCAGGAGTTCGTCACCAAATGATCAACTCGCTTCATGTTCTTTGTTACAGGTGTTCGATTTGTTTGATCTGAAACGGAATGGGGTGATTGAGTTTGGGGAATTTGTGCGGTCGCTCAGTATTTTCCACCCAAAAGCGCCTGAATCAGAAAAGACAGCGTGTATGACTGTACCTCCTGTCAATCCATCTTCTTGTCATATTAGGAAATTGGCATGTTTGATTTATCTCTCTCCTCCTCTTTGCAGTCGCATTCAAATTGTATGATTTAAGGGGGACAGGTTACATTGAAAAAGAAGAGGTAAATAATTCATTCTATTATACAATATATAGGCCATAGGGTGACTATATGTGCAATTCATAATTTCCATGAATGACCCTGACTTTTAATTAACAGAGAGCTTTGTTTATTGAAACAGCTTAGGGAGATGGTCTTGGCACTTCTGGATGAGTCAGACCTACGCCTTTCGGACAACGCTGTCGAGGCGATTGTTGATAATGTAAGAAGATACTTCTCTCTTCAGATATTTACTCTATAAGGCCTTTTTTCTAACATGCCTTGTGCTGCTCCTTTTGCACTGCAGACATTCAATCAAGTAGACTCAAATGGAGATGGCAAGATAGACCCTAAGGAATGGGAGGAATTTGTTAAGAAGAACCCAGCATCACTAAGAAATATGTCACTTCCCTATTTGCAGTGAGTAGAGCATCTGCTCCACTCCCTCAGTTAACTGATAGTTCCTTTCCATAAATGTCTGTAGGGTCTAGGCAATGGTCCATCTTCTTCCTTCAACTCCGAGTAACATTAGCCTAGAGAGTAGACATCTTCTGCTGTTCTTGTCCTTTTCTTTTCAAGTGATTATTTATAATCTGATAAGTTTGAAAAAAATTCCTAATTGTTCAGGGACATTACCATGGCATTTCCGAGCTTTGTAATGCATTCAGAAGCCACTGACTGAAAAATTCCGGTGGAATGGTGTATAAGATGGCTCAAGGCAGCTTTGAATTTGTTGGAGGCACCGGAGAAAGTTCGGAAGTGAGCTGCAACTGAAACCTGAGAGGATGCTACGGAACATAGTATGGTAGCATGAACAACAGAAGCAGTGAAGGACAGCTGATAGGCATCAGATGATGACCAGACAATTGGCTTTCTGCTTATGTAAAGTATGCAGATGGTCAACAAGTTTGCTCAAGGAAGCAGCGTAAGCCAAGAACTTTGGCTGCTGAAGTATTTTCGTTTTCCATCTTGTACCGTTGTAACTTGTAAGGCAGAAGTGACTAGTGATTACTGACCTATAGTAAAGGGATGATAATGTTTTTCTTTTCTTTTCTTGAAGGAAAATTTGATGATTACATCTCTCCTTTGTTAAATGTGAATATACTTGAAAAAAAAAATCCGATTTTTGGAACGAGTGATGGCTTTTCATATCTATTACCTTAGCAAACATGGCTGCTGATCGATGGCTCCGATCCACTGATAATAACAGTTCGACAAGTTCGCGGGCCTGAACATGTATTGGGATCAATCCATGGCTTCGTCGTCGTCTTGCGGCTGTGGTATGGTAAATAAGCATTTTTTTACATTAAGTGTGACGTCCAGGTCCGTCAGGGCAGGGCTACTGGGCTAGGCATGGCCAAACAAAGTTCCCTAATAAAATCAAATCAAATTCTCGGAAAAAATAATAATAAAACATTTTTTTGCGACAAGGAGGAAACAATAGATCACACCATGTAATGGTAAACAACATTGACGCAGCCTTCACAGAGCATATGCATCACAGTTTTTACAAACTCGGATCTCCAGATCTCTCACTCTCTCTTGTAACACCAGTAACTAAGTACGGAAGAACTCCAACCGACGAGCTGCTACACTGCGCATAGCTTAGCTGCCGCAGCCGGCAAGCGCGTCGAGAAAAAAAAAGGTCGCCGAATCTGCAGTTCCGGCCGTGCTTGATGTGTGCTATCATGGTGACCCCAACGTACACACACGCACACGCGAAGCCAAGCTGCGAGCACTGGCTCATCGGATGGATCGAGATGCAGTAGTTAGCTAGTGAAGGGCCCGGGCCCGGGCCCGGCCATCCAGAGCTCTGCAAACTTCACCTTGGAGATGCTCTGCAGCACCTCGAGCGGCGTGATGTCCCCCATCACCACCACCTTCTTGCTCTCCAAATCCACCTCGAACGATGTCACGCCTGAACTCGACAGCAGCAGAGAGAATAAAACCATCTGATAGCGCCCGGCTTTAGAGGTGATCGTTTCAGCTTCTAAAAGCTTCAGCTTCTAGCTTCAGCTTTTTTTTCACTATTCACTACACTATCCACTAACTCGCCATTCTGGTGTTTTTTCAAATTCTGATGTTTTTTCAGCCAAAAGCCAAAAGCCATCGCTATTCCGATCACCCCTAGGCCGAAATTTCGCAGCAGGAGGCAATTTGTCTCGAAAGCTACTCGATGCATTGTGATTATTTGATGATGCAGACAAAAGAAGATGCACAATTTGTCTCCTTGTGCCATAGCTGTCAATACACAAGTTGTTCTTGATAAGGGATCACGTCAGGCACTACTAGATGGATAGGTGGCTGGTATGATGCTCAAAGTTCGAATTGCGTCCTTTGAATTTTTTGCAGTACTAATAGCATCAGCGAGTCCAAGCTTGCAGTAGACAGCGACAATCCCTTTCACTTAAAGGAAGTTAACTAATTACTCTACTACCCAGACAATGGCACCCAAGATGATCAGCAAGGATTAGGGCGAGGACCAGAAATGTGTGCCAATACCGCCCCTGCGGCCGTCGTTGTGACTGACGAACGTGCAAAATGCAATCCCGCCCCTCGCCGCCGGCGTCGGCCCACAGGAATGCGGTCACGATGAGCAGGCCACGGCCGGCCGTGGTGGGTCCGTGTTAGGTGGCCCAGTTCGTCCGCTCGGTACGTGACTCGGTGAGGACGGAGAGCTGCCGGCGGTCGACGATGGAGGCGGCGGCGGCGTCGCAGAGTGTGGTGGGGTTCGGGGGTGGGGGTGGGTCCCAGGGCGCAGTGAGGTTGGGAGGTGGGCTTGTATACGCCGCCGCTGCAGGTGGGCATTCTCGAGGTTGTTGACTTTGTCAACTTTCTCTTGGATTTGGATTTGTCAACTTTCTCGAGGTTGTTGACTTTGTCAACTTTCTTTAGAAATTTATATTTACAGGAAGCAATTCAAACCCTCTTGAATTCCTTCGGAAATTATATTGTTCCAACAGGACTCAACGACGAGAAAGTAACATTGTTGTAGCACATGACAAGAAAGTTTCTTATTAGTACTAAATAATTAGACACTTAAAACTGGGGGCTCGTGGTACAGTTTATCTGGTTGATTTTGAAATTATCCATCATGGAAAGGCAGCAGCTAGGCGCTAGTTTTAGACAAACCATGCCCATGTGCACAACACAAGCATGCGCTCAAGGCAAGCGTTTTGTCACCCGTCCCAACGAAACGACACTTGTAGTGAATGCCTCCCGGGCTCTGAACGAGCGGGTGACCAATGGCTGCGGCGGCGTGGAGTAGACAGCAGGCGATGTTATTTGATCGGTGACTGAGACAAGAACTCGTGAGCTCGAGAAAAAACATTGCATTAGTAGTGGTGGTGGCAGAGTACTCCCAGATTTACGGCATCTCCGAAATAGTGAAATGCAGCCCTTGTTCTAAGGTGTGTTTCTACTGACTTCGCTTCTGAGTTCTACTTTGAAAAGTTAAAAAATAATATAAATATCTAGTTTTTTAAAATAACTTTTTTATTTTTATCGCTTATATATCACTCAGGGATAACACAGGGGCTATATCACGAATCTCACTTCTCTTGCTTTCGTTTTGTGCACGGCTCTCCCTTATTTTCCTCATCACTCGTCTCCTCATTCTAAAAATTATTTCTTTCAGTTATTACTATCCATTTTTAGTCAAAGGACATATTCTTTGTGGCTACGGTTTTTGGTTTTTGGCTAAATTTTTTTATTTTTAGCTATTCACGACAGAGATTACAGAGAGAGATACTCGCTTGTGATTTTGACCGGTACAGATGTTGAGCTTTTAATATATACTAAAATTAACTTGTAGATCTCATCTTAAAAATATATTATATTTAACAATTAGGTATCATAGTAAAAACTAAAAACCAGTTTCAAAAATAAAAAAAATAGATTTAAAAACTACCAGTTAAAGCTAATAAGAACAATCAGTGTACTGGACTACTACTGTGCTACGGTCGATCCATCCATGCTGGCAGCTTCGTATGCATAACGCATGTACGCAAGGTCGTCAGGATTGGTATCGCGTGTGAATTTATTTTTGGTTGATATGATCATGGTGGTGAGTTCTGAATCGTTATCTATATAAATAAAAACAGTCGGTGAGATTTAAGCCATTTTTTTGTTTTGAGACAAAAAAAACTCACAATAATTCTAAAAAGAAAATACTAAAAATTATCACATTAATCATGAAAAATAGAAACATATCCACCACTTATTTAGAGTGGGACTAAATTATAATGGTACATATTAATCATATATGTATATTAGAGTTGTATAACAAATATAATTATATTTAAATTATAGGCAATAGAGTTATATACTAAGAACAATTATATCATAATATCTAGCCGTGCAATTGTATGGATAAATCCGTTAGTTTTTACATAATACTAAACGATCCTACGTAGGATTGAGATTGGAATGGATCCGCATACTGATCGGACGCTTACAACCTTTTTAGTAAGGACATGAACTTGCATATGTATAGGGGTGAAAAATAAATACGAATTATCTGTATTATTTAACTACTATATTCAATAGGATACAAATACAATATATATTTTTTCATTCGCTTAACATTTTCTGTTCTATTGGTATTCAAATTCGTATAAAAAATATGGATGTGAATATGGTGTGGATTTTTACCATCCGAAATGTTATTATTCAGACTATTCGTATTTGACGAAACAAGATACATATTTTATTGCGAAGTTGGATAAATTCTTTTAATTCAATGTGAATTCATGTTGCTTTAGGTGAAATAAATAAATTTGAACGATTAAGTGTAACTATATGGGGGATAAAAATGTCATTAAATATCTTCATATTACATAAGTCATGAAGATATCTAAATCCAACCAAATCAAGTAGATATTTGACTCGATTTGCATTCGTCGTAACATTCAATTTGTATTCATTTATAAAATATAAATATAAATGTGGTAAGAGCACTATTCAATTATATTCCATCCGCTTTCCACCCCTACACATGCATATGGGAAAGGAGTGGTATCGCATTTGGAAGCATTCACATATATGGCACTGTAGCAATATTTTCTTTCAATTGTAGCCCCTAGATACTCATTTTTGCAAATATAGCCTCCTCTCTAAGCTCGACAGCCATGGCGTGTGACACGTCTCCTGCCGTGGCCCCCTAGCTCGACAGGAGGGCATGACCGTGGAGGGGCGCCTGAGCTCGGCACAACATGTGACACGCACGACAGGTGGCGAGCCCACGGCCTACCACGGTAGTGCAACTCAGCAGAGCCTACTGAGGATCCCACTCTCAGTAGATAAGGCAACATGTCGCCTACTTCCACGATCAGTATGCTCATGTAGATGAACATGAGCACATCAATAGTGTTCACCTCCTTTTGTTGTTAATTAGTGGAGTATATGCTCCATCGTGTTACACTATCTCTGACGTGATGCAATGAGTGCTAGTTACACACTTACATAGAGTCATGGAATACTAGTGCACTACACATGCAGTACGTGGTGCTACAGATCAGCAAAGGCTTAGGTAGGTAGAGACATGCATGCAGCCACACAAATGCGTACTATGATGTATTTTGTGTTCTGAATTTGATAAGATTTAATCATTTAAAAGTTTGATGATATATCTCGATCAGTAACGAGTTGGTAATGCGAACTGGTCGGTGGTTATGATCAGGATCATCTTCATGTTCATAATGGACCCTACACTGACTCACTATCGTGGTATCCAAAGGTGTTTATGCCAACTGAAGTCAGACGTGACTACTCGAAGCGTTTTCGTCAACAACTCTTCATTGTTATCTTTTGGGACTCTATGTCGTCTCTGAGTAGGGTGTTGTTCCCGTCTTCGAGCATATTACCCTGTTTGGAGATGAAACAGAATTTAAGAAGATAACAGCAAAAGAGTTGTTGATGAAAGCATCTTTAGTAGTCACGTCTGATTTCAGTCGATGCAAACACTTTGGACACCACGATGGTGCAAGTAAGTGTAAAGTCTATCATGAATATGAAGGATATTCCCAATCATAATCTCCGACCAGTTCACATTACCGATCCGTTACTGATCGGAATATATCTTTAGTTGAAATTTGATCGGACTCTTAAGTGATCAAACCTGATCAAATTCAGATCACAAAATACATCATAATGTGCTCTTACTTGTGTGGCTGCATGTATGTCTCTACCTAACTAAGCCTCTGTTGATCCACAACACCACGTACTGCATGTGTAGTACACTAGTACTCCAGGACTCTAAGAATGCAACTAACACTCGTTGAATAACATCGGAATAGCTTAACACGATGGAGCATATACTCCATTAATTAGCAACAGAAGTAGGTGAGGACTATCGATGTGCTCCTGTTCGTCCACGTGAGCACTGAACGTGGAAGTAGGCGACATGTTGCCTCATCCTCCATTTCTTGGGCACTGAGTGAGCTCGGGTGGACCTACCAAGCGTGGGTGAGCCACACTGCTGCGATAGACTGGTGGACCTGCTGCTTGCCACATGTGTAACTTGCTGTGCCGAGCTCAGGTGCCCCTCCACGATCATGTCCTCCTATCGAGTTAGGGGGGCGTAGCAGGAGACACGTGTCATCTACTGTCGAGCTCTAAGAAATGGCTATATTTGTAAAAACGGATGCTCAAATGCTAAAAAAAAAATTAAAAGAAAAAGTTAGGCATTTGCCGCCATCCCAGCTTCTTCCTTTTTGGTGTACTGGCGCCGGCCAACGATAGGCAGGGCAGGAGTACCAAGATCTAAAGTACATGGCGGTGGCAGGGCAGGGCAAATAGATGCATAAAGGCAGCGGTGTTAATGTTCACCGTACCATGCGTCTACGGCCTTGATCTGTACTACGTTTTTTCAGTTGCACAGCTCAAAAGATGGCTAGCCCATTTACCTAGCAGTTGAATAAGACAGCTAGTCCTGCATGGCAAGCTCTGAACTTCATCATTTCTTCGGGAATGTGAGGAGAAATTTGACTATCCAAGATTTGAGGGACTGTAACTCCAGGGGAACAAAGGAAAAACAACGGAGAAAGGCAGATTTTATCTGTGATTGAGAGGAAAACTGTACTAATCTGTTGAGAAGTTCATACTTCTCAACAGATTAGTACAAAACTGTACTAAACTGTACAAAACTGTAGTAATATGGAGTTCAGTTTAGTTAGTCTGGTCAAGAGAAGGAACTTTATCATAGAAAACACCCTAGCCTGAATCTTTTGGATGTTTGGATTTGGATCCCTAGTTCAAACGATACGACCAAGAATGTGGTAGCGAGTTAATTTGGAGCATCCGCAGTGATCAGATGCTCAAGACGCTTGAAACAAAACTGCCATTCAAAGTAGACGATAGAGGATACGATCAATCCTTCTCTACCGATCAAACAGTGAACACTCGCGAAAAAAAGCCTTGTGTTTTGAGAAGAGAGAAGTGCCTCGTAAGAAAAAAAAATGGTATAATATTCTGATACCTTCCATCTTTGAGATGTGCTTCTGAACTTTCTTGGCGCATCCATTGCAGTGCATCGACACCCTGAGCTCCACAGTCTGCATCAATTAAGCAAAGCAAAACAGCGAAAGAAACACCAGAAGAACATACCAGGCGATGGTACAAGCGCATTAGTCGATCAACTGCAGATCGACATCTCATGAAGGGAGGAGGAGATGAATACCTTTGGCTCTAAATGGAAACCGAGCGTCCTGGTTCCATCAACAAGATCTCTAAGCCTCAGCACCTGGTCAAGCTGGTTGTTACTCACCAGGGCCTTCCTCTCAATGGCTGCCTCCTCCTCATCTTCCAATGTGCGGATGCAGAGGCAGGTGCTTGCGCACAAGGAGAAGGAGAAGCAGTCCAAGACCTTACCAATGCGTAGCCTCCTCATTCCCCTTTACCTTTGGCGCCTAACTCTCTCTCTCTCTCTCTCTCTCTCTCTCTCTCTCTCTCTCTCTAGGAGTGTGTTCTCTATGATCGAAGTTGCTGCACACACAGCTCTTAAAAGAGCAGGCAGTGTTCTCTCATCAAGATTGGCTGAGATCTAGCTAGTTATGCCCATGATAAATGGTAGTGATGGTACATGTGTCATGGTGGGCACCACTGCAAGAGATCGGTGAGGCTGGTACATGAGGCAGTCGTCCTACGTTAGTACTAGCAAATTTGGTCGTGGGCTAGCTAGCTCTTGCTCAAATATATTTGAACAAGTTACAAACAAATTAAGGACGAGTACTCTTGTCTAAGGACAGCTATTTCTTCCTGCCCGGTTGTTGCTTGATGTAGGCTCGAGTTTTGGCTCAATAGGGGGGACAAGTTGCTGGGCTCTCCATGTGACAATGTGCACCTGGGCAAGCACTAGTGCTGCCAATAGTAGGATCATGCATAGTTGTTCGATCATAGCCTCTGGTTATACTGGAAGGTACACTAGATGACAATATCTCGAGAAAAAAGCTTAGGGGGTGATCGTTTTAGCAATGGTTTTTGACTTTTTTTTCCACTGTAACTGACTTTTTTTTACTGTAGCTGAGTTAATGGATAGTGTAATAAATAGTAAAAAAACTGAAATTAGAAGCTAAAACTTTTAGAAGCCGAAATGAACACCCTTTAATCATTGATTCCAAAGAGCAATCATGCTGCTAATGGACTATTGGTCTATTGCCCTATCCTGGCATGGATGTTAAAAAATTCAAGGAAATGAAACAGGTAAGCGCCTGTTTGACAGATCGCCGCGTATGTTTCTACCAATTCCTTCCGCAGAGACGAAATAAAGACTCCATCTAAAACTTATAGATTTTATTTTAAAAAGAAACGCAATCTAAAAACTAGTTATTTTAAAAAAAAACTGAAAAGCAATTTTTAAAAAGTGAAAAGAAAGGCCAAAATCATATGTGAACCAAAGCAAAATTCGTGCATGGGTGGGTGGGTGATCTAGTGCACCAGCACAAATATTATTATCGGGTCGGTACCCAGTGCACGGCGATGCAGCACGCAAACCAAGAGGAATTGGGTGTACCGGCACGGCTCTACAGGTTCTTTTTGATTGAATGTTTATTATTTAAATATTTAAATTTTGATTGTTTATAAGAGACAGTATATAGATAAAAATAATTATATATAATTTTAGTTGGTACAACTAAATTTATTATATTTTTTTACTATAATCTTTTTATTAACCCTATCTTAAAAAACACACCGTTTAAAAACTAATTATTGTAAATAGTATAAACATAAGTTATAAATAAGCTGAAAAAAAACCCATCCTAAATAAGTGTAGAGGCAGGACTGTAGAGATCAAGGGTCTGATGCTTCATTTACTTACTTGGACCAAGTACAAGCAAGAACGGCGTCAAAAAGGCGTTAAACTTCGAACCATAAGCCCTGTTCAAGTCTTTGGCCTTCGACTGTGATTTTTGGTTGACCAAGAGAGAGATTGAGAAAGTAAAGAATTTCATATTGAGAAACTACTTTGTTCAAAATGATTCCTATAGTAACTTCTACAAATAACTTGTAGAAACCATTTTAAAAAGTCAGGCGATTTCTAAAAGCTAAAAAAACAAAAGCTGTTTAGAACAAGAAGCCTATCTAGCGTTCGGCGCTTAGCTAGGTATTACGCGTATATCCAAAGTATAGCCTTGCTCAGCAGTCAGCACCATATTGCTCCTACCCTTTTGAATGCTAACATCCTTGGTAATTAACTCCTTAGCATAACTCGAACTTACGTTTGAAAACAGTTGAACACATAGCAAACCCACAAAACATAGAACGGGCAAGTCAGCTGAATACCACAACGACAAGCACACAAGCAAACCAACACCTTACATTTCCCCTCTTGCCATGAGAAAGAGCTTACAGAACGGAGACCTGACATATTCTTCATCACATCCTTCACATTTATGTGTGCCAAGGGGAAGCTCAATAATATCAACAGCATGGAGTGCCACGTAAATCTCACCTAACAATGGGAAAACACGTGTGTCAGAACTCAAAATTCACTGCGATACTAATAATTCGAATGACTTCAAATGTCGACAACCTGCAATAGCACCAGCCCATTAGGATAATCACTGCAAATGACTATAGTAAGGATTTAAACACCTTCAACTGTCAAACCTGCAAAGGAGCAGTGTCAAGTTTGTCAACGCTGTTATGCATCGCTTGTGATAGCGAGCAACTGACCACAGCATATCCTATGATTCTGGAATATTCATGGAGCGCGTGTAGGAGCAGGATTATGCACAGGCTGGAGCAGGATATACATTCCTGCTTCTTCAAGTTTGAGCTACAGAAACAATACTAACATCCAGTCGCTGAAGGTGTGTAGTACCATGTAACATACTTCCTTCGTTTTTACTTGACACTTTTTATTTTTTACGGTCTTCGAGATACGACTTACTACTATTTTTTATAACTTTACATTAAAATATACTAATAAAACTGTAATATTATAAAAATATTTTTAACGATAAATATAATGATATAATTTTCGTACAGCCAATTTAGATAATTTTAAATTTATTGGTGGTCAAACTTTAGAAAAATTGATAGCACAAATTTTAGGAAGTAAAAAAGAACGGAGAGAATACTAAAATACCCTTCCTGGATGAAAAGTTTGGACAGCCACTCATGACTCGGATGCAGTGTACAAGGGATGCCACAAGACTCATTTATGACAAATCAACAAACAAAAAGGTAGATTTAGGGGAACATCACAAAAATTGCACTGGAATTTATAGATATTGATAAAATAAAAAATGGCAAACTAGACTTACAAAGGTAGTCAAAAGGTACGGCTGTTTAGTTTTTAGCTACCTCTCAGATCCAACTACCTCTTTTTATTAGAATAACTTGATGAAACACTTTTTTTTTTTCGAGCATGCTGTAGAATCTAGGGAATCCTTGCAGCAAATTGTAACCCAAGAAAGTGAGAAACAAAATGGATAATAACTGGAATTGGATTCCGAACTAGCTTCTGAAGTCTAATAAAATGATACTCCAAACTTGGTTGTTCACTGTGATAAAACAATCTTGAAGTGAATGCCAGGCAATAATATCCTTACAAATACATAATAAGTGAAAGATAACAAATACGATTAGAAGGACCTACATCAATGAACATTCCAATAGACATACTGAATAGGACTTATGGACCAGTGAATCATCTATGATCTAATGTCTACTGGCAAAGAATTTTCCATATGTTACTCTCGAGGTTTAAGTGTAAGGACAGGGCCACAGACCTGTTAGGGGTGTGGGCCTTGGGCCCAAGGCCCAGTCGGGTGATAATTAGAGATTGGTTTCTATTTAAGTTAAAGATTAGATTCCTTTTGCTAGAGATATAATTAGAGATATGATATGAGTTGCTATATTTGTTAGAGATATAATTGGGATTAGAATCTATCTGTTAGGGTGAGCCATCTATATAAGGAGGCTACCGCATGCTATTGGGATCAATCAATGAAGAGAAATATTATAGTCTCCCTCATCTAGTCTCTTCCTCTCCCTTCTACGCCGACGCCATCCGGCCATCTTCTTAGTGGTGTTTACCCGGGATCATGACAAGATCACCACCACTTGATATAAACAAGCAGAAAAGAACAAAAGGAACAACAATGGAGGACATACTCAGCATGCAATAGGAGAAGCCACGTGTACCTGACATTTCTTGGGATACTAAATAGCCCAAAGTGCTGCAGATCAGACACTGAAGTGTTGCAAAGACTCAGGAAGGCCTCGTTGAGATAATAGATCTTGCGCAAGTCTTACACTGACCCAAAGCTGATAATGAGTCCTCGACTCCTCGTTAATTATCATCACAATGTTCATTGGCCAAAGTTCATCTCTGAGTATCTGTAAAAAGATGTAAAATGGTATTAACACACATTGTTGAACCAGAAAGCACACAGCGAACAGAACAGATATATCTTTAAACGTACCGGCGAGGTTTACTTTGGCGTTGACTAAGCTCATCATTAACAACCTCTGAAAAAAGGAGAAAATGTCCCAAAACATTTCTACGATAATAAATGAAGAGAAACTACTAACATATCTGAAATTAAATACCAATAAAAATATTCAAGTAGAAAAAAGAAATGAAAAGGGAATAAAGGTGTTTTACGTGTTATTTCTGGGGACTTCAACCGAGAAGGGGCATTGCTTGCACTAGGTTCTCTGTATGGAGAAGCAACAAGATGAAACAACAACAATCATTCATACTTATTTTATTAGAAAGGTATATATATGAATATAAGATGTGATAAGAAATCCAAAACCCTGTACTGTGCATCATATTAGGGCATTAGACCGACATACCTTGGAGAAACTGATGAAGATGCCTGTTCAGAAGGTCGGGAATAATAGCTGCCATCCACAGCTATATAAGGTGAGCCATAAGTTGCTCCTAAAGCTCCAGAGGCACCAGTCAATATTGGTAGCCTAATTTCATTCAGATGCAACCCCCAAAAAAAGTTAAAAAGCAAATTATGAATGTCATATTCAACTGAATAGATGCTACAACATTACACCAATTTGTGCAAGCAGTATAAAACTATGTAATAGCAAACAAAATTGCTTTAAATCACCATGACAAGTGCAGTCATAATAAACTCAATTGGTTAACGACAATGCAAATACCCCATCATCGTACCAACAGCAGTGCACTAACTTCATGGAGTACAATACCACATCATATCAAACTGAGGTCTAGAAAACAAAGCAATGGTTCTTCCAAAAGTTTCAGAGATAATTAACTCCTTACCAAGCCATCTCAGAATTGCTGAGGCCAAGTTGTTGTTGAGACACAAATCCTGGTACAGCCATACCAATCGAAGGAACACCAGGTCCACCTGGATGCTGGCCTCCAAACTGCATAACTGTACAAAAGAAAACAATTATTAGTTAGGTTGATACAACATGTGCAGGATTGTTAGTATCCATTTACTAAGAGATGATAACCCTGAGAGCATCATACTACGCATTTGGAACCCAATCCATTTCTTTGAAATAACCAACTAAAATTTACTGCTAAAGGCATTCCGGAGCGTTGCTATGGATCGAAAACTTGATTCAGACTCACTTCAATGGAGCACCAATCTTATGGGGGGAAAACTAGTTTTCAGAAATAACACTACATGTTTAAAGTAGTTTGTTTGTTTGGTGCTTGACAGACATACACAACTGCTATAGATCATATTAGTTTAACATCGCTGTCAATATTTTCCCTCAAAATGCACAGTAGCTTGTACTGTTGTGAACTAGCATAACAAGGAGGTAATTATTCATCAGAGGGATGTCGGACGGCGACGACTTGAAGTAGAATGACGCTAGACGAATGAGGATACCAATTGAGAGAGGAATAGATCTAGAATAGCCGGTCAAGGGAATGACCACAGCTGGACTTTAGGGACTAGAGACTTGTTTATTTATTCCTTCATAATAGATATATGCTCTTCCTTTTATAGAGACAATCCGACTTGACATCTAAAAAATAATCTATAAGAAAACTTATCTCTAACAATCTAATCTAATAATAACTTGCCTAACTAATAGATAATACCAAACACATCACAGATAAATTCTTAAATAATAAACTATATCTAACACGCGTGCTACATTGACCGCCCTCGGATGAACAGTACCGTGCGCTGCAGTACCACGCAAGTGCCATGTACATCCATAGTATCAATTGAGACATAAGATCCTTTAGATGGTTCAATTACTTCCTTTTTCCCGTTCATGTTAACTTTTAGCACTCATGTTATTACATTATTATTTCACTGAATAACAATACAAACCTGGCAATAGAGCTGGGGCGCCATGGAAACCTTGGTCACCAAGTGTAAGGCCCATCGCTCCTGTAGCCCTGAGAACATGAGCTCCACCATAAACAAAAGAAGCAAGCTCTTCTCCCTGATCACCATGTTGTCCCTTTACTGTCAATCGAGCAATAGCTTTGTTTGATCCACGAGGTGAACAAATTTCAGTGTCTTCAGTCAAAACTGTTGATGTGGGTTGTGTGGAAGATGGAGTTTTATCACTACTACTGAATCGTACACCAAACATCTGGGAAGGCATCCTTGATGCGGATTGAGGAGATGATTGAATTGACCTTTGTTGAACAATTGGATGTGGGGACTGAACAGAATCTCTAGTGACTTGATTAGTTGCTACAGGAAATGGACTATTTGATGATGATGCAGATGAATGCAATGCAGGACCTTCCATGCCCTTTATAGCAGCTTCAACATGCAACTTGCCATGCCCAACAGATGGTACAAAAGACTTCCCTCTCATTATGGGGGCATATTGTGGGGTTGGAGAAACATACTCCATACCAAGGGGGGATGAGAAGGGCCTACTAGCAGTACTAGGTTGTGCATTCCCCCTCTGACTAATTGGGAGTTCCCGATTGGACGACTTCGAAGGGTAAAAGGGTGGTGAAGCCGAATTCAAATTTGATGCAAAGGTTTGCTTAATTGGAAAACCTTGTTCAGACTGAGAATTTGAAATTTGAGATTGGAGTTTTTCCAAGTTTGCATTCGAAGAAGCATTTTCAGGATTCTGTGATCTGAAATATGATAACAAAAACAAACATACTGCTGTAAGTTCTATATCAAGACAAAAAAGGTGCTAAGACCACAAAGAAGAAACCTTCCACTCACTTATTGTTTTGCTCTGAAGATATCTCAGTTGTACGCCTCCAACGTTGTTGGTAACGTCTAGAGCCTCTCCCTTGAATTACACTTGGTGTGTTCTTATGACTTTTGGCATCGCCATAGTAAGTGTGAGATTCTTTTGGAACAACCTCAAAGTTATTGACATCATCATAATGAGCATGAGATGGTTTGGTAGCTATATTCTTTCCATTATCAAACGATACCCGTCGAACATTCTTGATATTATCATGGTAAATATGAGATTCCTTTGGGACATAACTGTACTTCTTGTTACCATCATGATAGTATGTTTGAGATCTGTTGCCTCTGAAATTACCACTGCTCACACCATGAGTTCTACCACCAGGTCCCCCACCACGTCCTCTAAAGCGGCCTCTCAGCTTTCTTCTTGTCTAAAAGTACAGTTGATAAAAGAAGCATCTTGGTAAGAAAAGATGCATAAATAGTTCAATACATATAAAATAAGAAAACAAAATACTCACATATTCATTATGAGAATCGTGCAAATTCATCTCATCAAATCTATCATGGACCCACGTTTGCTCCTCTTTAGGATTCCACAACTTTCTATTACCCAGCATTTTCCTGAATTGATAATATGGATATATTAGGCAGAATTGAAACCCGGGTTCATCATGAATATCGAGAGAATGAAATCAAGCATCACATCAGCGTTCCTGATGTTGAGATAGAACATTCATGCAAATATAACCAAAGTTCTCTACCCCAGTTGAGTTCAGCACCAAGATCACTGGTTGGATTGCTGGCTCACTGGTCGGACCATGATATTTTTTTAGAAAAAATGTAATAATATATGCAAGAAGTAAATTCTGCAAGCAACATCTCATAGTTCAACTATACTCCCTCTATTCATGGAGTATAGCTGTATAAGTCATTTTACGCTTTTGCTTTTGTTCCGCACTGAAGTCAATCTACCTCTCTAAGACAAATTTGCCACAGTTCCATCCAATACCCTTCCCTTCTTTGATTATGTGGTTGCTAAGTATGTATGGGATGTTATTGGATTGTTTCTAGGAGCCAATTGTAGGCCTAGTTCTTTTGACCAATACCTATGGTGGGCTAGTCATTATCTACTTGGTAAATCAAGTTTTCACATGACTGATTTGTCAACTGTATGCTGGGCTATGTGGAAACTGGAAACTAAGGAACAAGGCAAGTTTTGAGAAGAAATTGATTAGATCTCCAACAGAGATCATTTGTTATATATGCACCTTTCTAAAATTTTGGGCAGAACTTCACAAGGAAGAGGAGAAAGAGATCTTGGTGGCCAGCGCCAATATGTTGCAGAGTGAAGTCCTCAGGATACATACTGCTGGAAAAGGGGCTACCCAAAAGAATGGCAGGTGGGTTGAAGAAGGAAGTCTGCTGCGCATTCAAGGGGATGAAGTCCCGCTGGAGTAGTTGAATATTCGGAGCAAATGAAGATGACAAAAGACACAAAAATGAACCTGAATCCAAAGAGAAAATCTGGAGAGGAAAAATGGAAAACGTTGATGTGAATGTTTGTTCTGTTGATGCAGATGTAATAGGACTTCTAAAACAAACCATAGTCATAGCTTGGGTTTAGTTTTGCACCTTCTTTATTCAAGTTATTCTCGGAAGGCTTGGTGCTCTTCTGAAAGTAACAATCGAATGAGGAGCTTCTTTTTCTGATTTGTAATAAGGCGATACTAGGAAACATTGGAGGTATTCACTCCGTTATCTGGTGGTAATGGATCCAGGTGAGCCCGTTTGAAAGAAAAATACCTTCCCTTCATTGCACAATTCTACCTATAATAAACATTTTCTTTTAAATTAGGTCATTTCATTATTTTACCACACATCTTATTCTTGTGCTAAAAGCTAGAATGACGTATAATATAAAAAGAAGGGGTTTAGTAGCTCACAGGCTTGTGTATATTTCCATTGGTTGACATCACATGCTAAACCACATCCAACTTTGTAAGGTTCGTACTTTCCAAACTAGAGGGAGTGTGCTAAATCCCTAGTGCACACAGTATTAAAAATTTGGAGCAGTTCGATCCAAGCTGTTTGTGACTGGACCTCCACAGAACATGCAATTTCAACAATGCTTAAATTCAACTGTTATATATTACATGCATTTACACCTTATACTTTATGTTGATGTTTTTTCTGATTTTGTATCAGTAAATTTTTTTTGTAATATGCTGTATCAGGTTATCCGCATATCCATATCGTAGCACTCTGGTGTCATGTATCGCCATATCAGTATTGGTGCAGGCGTGCAGCCTACTAAACTGTGTTTCAGCTCGGTGTGGGTACTGTAGTTCTGGTTGAAACACTTAAACTGGACCAGACCAGACTTCAAGTTCCAAGTTTCCCCTGTTTAATTGTTGGCCCTGTCCAGTTTTACGCTAATTCTAGATCAACTTATATAAAAACAAGATCACTCTTCCACATGGCAGCTTATACACCGAGTTTTTTTTTTTTTGCTTCATGTTTATATACAGAGCAATTAACTCTGGTAAGTAACAGTCGTGCAATCTGACTCTCATATGTCAGTCAGTCAGTTTTTAGGCCAGTAGGGCACAAATCAAATACTATAGTTCACAGAGTTTGGCCGCTTCTAACATATTTACAACGCCAGCCTGACATTATTCTTTGAGTAAACACAGATATAAAAGTAATTGAACATGAAACCTCCTCAAGCTGAAATTTAGATGCAACTAAACTATACTAACTAGTAATTATCTAGATCATATCCTGCATTAATCACTCACAGAACTAATAGCAAGATAAGCAACAAATTGTAAGGTAGAAAGGACAGAACCTTTGGCGCCCACGGCCGCGGGCCTCCTGGAAGCGGTCATCGTGCATGTAGAAGGCGCCGGTAGTCGGCACGGCATAGGGCTCGCTCCCCTTCTTCCCCTCCTCCTCTCCTGCCGCGGCCGCAGCCGCCTCATCAGCTTCCGCTTGCCGCTTCATGTCCAGTTCCCCTTCCGCTGCGGCTACCGTCTCAGTGGCCACTCCGCCCTCTCCACCATGCCCTTTCTCAAAATCCTCGTACACCTCCTCGTATTCCTCATACTCCTCCTCATCATCTTTGTACACGTCCTCGTCGTACACCTCTGCTGCGCCTTGCCCGTCGGACTCCGCGTCGGATCCGGCCTTCCTCCGCGGCGAAGGCCTCCCTCCGTCCTCCTCCTCGTCGTCATCGCTCGCCGCGGCGCGGCGCCTCACAGCCGGGAGGGGCGCGTCGTCGAGGTCGCTCTCGTACTCCTCCTGCTCCTTGTCGGCCATTGGTGCCAACCTAGACATCGCGAGACGAATCAGGCAATTGGGCGAGAGAATTAGGGTTCGGGGGAGGATTTGACGGAATCTGGAAGCTTCGAGAGGCGTCCCGTGTTCCTCTGCTTCTGCGCTTGGTTTTGCTATCCACGGACCACGGAAGGAGAGGATCAGAGGAAAGAGGATGAATGAGATTAAAAAAAAACATAAAACCGTTGGACTGTCCAAATCCTGGAGTTAAAAGATATACTTTCGTGACACTGACACAATTGGTCCACATTCCGACACTGCGCGTGGGTCCTACTGGCTAGGAGATATGGAAGCTTTCTTGAATGATTTGCAGCGAGCCTAAACACCTTTTCATTTTTTTTCTTTAGACACTTTTTGTTTTGTACATGTAAGAGTTTAAAGATATGTTGGTATTGACTTTTATTTTTAGTTCCTGCTCAAAAAAGTTAAAAGCCAATACAAATATCTGACTTTTTAAAGTGGTTTCTTCACTTCTCTCGCTACTGTCTCGCTTCGGAATAAAGCAAGGGGTCACCCCACTCCTCTCGTTTTCGTTACACGCACGTATATCTCTATCTTACTTTTTCTACTACTCGTCCCCTTCTTTTAAAAGCCACTTCTTTCAGCAATTATTATTTATTTTCAATCAAAAATTATAAATTATAACTAAAAATCATCAGTAAAAGTCAATACGAACGTTCCTACAAGGCTTTATGTTACTACGTTCTTAGTTTAGTCTTTGTTATGCAATGCAGGTTTTAACTATTTCTTGTAAGCTTCATATGAAATTCATGTATTCTAGGAGTGTCTTAGGTAGTTAGGTTGCTACCGAGTGTACATGCGCTAAATAACAACTGTGCATGAACATACAACCATTTCCACGTCCAAGACTTGTCAGTGTCGCTCCGGTAGGCTCTATTGTCCCCAAACAGTCCAGCACTTCACACATGGCATTCTTGACACCTTGTCACTCAAAAACCTAACTTGACTCTCATTCTTGCCGCTAACCATGCTTTAATTCTACATATACAACAATCCCCTCGCCACTTCATGGTCTACAACTAGCTATTTGGGATTCTAAGGTGGTATCCCTCACTGCAGAATCAGCTGCCATCATCGAGGGGAAGAGCTTGTCACTGAAGTTCCTATGCCATTTTAGGTTTGTTTTTTTGAAGTGTGGTTGATGAATTGTAGTTACGGTTGATGGCTCTTGTTTATGTTTTTCGATATGGCAGTAGACGACGAAGATACTGACATAGACAGCGCACACGGTTTTAGATTTGAGAATTCATTTGAAAAATCCACTTCAAAAAACTAACATGTTTATTTCGACTTTGAGATAAACTAGAAGCCCAAAAAATAGAGCCTTAGTTTGTGGAACTGTTTCCTTTTTTTTGCAAGGAGCATGAACGCTAAGTTAGTAAAACACCATTATTACACTTGAGAGTTGTAGGGTTAGGATGAATAACATAAAGGCACAATTCAATCTTCCTTAAGAAAAGGAGTTGTAATTTTGAATCCTCCAATCCTTCGTCTCCATGAAAAAGGCAAGCCAACGTAAATATAATAGTTTTTTGACATCCAACTTTTTTTAAAAGATCCGGTAAATAAAACTGAAAAGAAAGCACTCATAGCACCAAGCAGGTGCTTAGATGCAGCAAGGGTGTATTACACAAGATGGAGCACAAGCGCACAACTAAATTATACACTAAAACATGTGTTCTCACATGTGTCAAATGTGGATATATCCATGTAACTATCCAACTAGGTAGTGTTTTGGCTAGCTATTTTAACGACATGATGAGCATCAGGCTCTAAAAATGGTTTTAGTAATTAATGACAATAATGGTTAAAGAGATCGACATTTATGTTAAGATGATTGAAATGTTTAGTTCTAAATTTGGAATGACAACATGGAAAGAATGGTAAAAGATCGATATGACTCAAAACAAATGTACAATATAGTCTAAGATCCCTTTTATAGTTTTTATCAGTCTTGATGAGTGGTTGAAAGACTGAGTTTGTAGGCTAGACGACTTACTATAAAGAGGGATCATGCTAGGAGCTTGAAGACTTATGTTGCATTTCGAACTGTATCTGAAAAATTCAGTAAAATGGTATGATTGTAGGTATAACTGCGATACTACCGGCGGGCAGTATGACTGCACTTGAGGTGTGTTAGCACCACAGTGCAGTAGGACCAATTTCTAGTTGGCGGTACGTTATTTCTAGATAGCATATTTTTGAGAACTTTTTCTCCCTTATAAATTGGTAGGGCAACATGATCTAAGCGGTAGTACCGGCCTATGTAAGTATGGTAGTACTACACCAAACTGTAACGGCTAGTTCAGAAGCATTAAATGAGCTACAAATAACTGTTGAACCCTAGGTATGGTAGTAATGGTCGATTAATGGTGGTAGTACTGGACCTACTGATTTTGTTTTTGGATTTGCTCCAAACAGTTGAATTTATGGTTGAAAGCTATAAATACCCTCTCACTAGCATAAGGATAGACTCACTTGACCTCATTGAATATATTAGAACCATTGGTGCATTTTCTACTCTATGTTTTGCTCATATTTCATATTTTGATGTTCTTAAGAGCATTTAAGTGCATATGCATCATTAGTTAATCTCTTTAGCACTTGATTTCTTCAGGTAAGAGCTGCGGTTTATTACTCTTGGTGTTGACCAATACCTAGAGGGCTTGAAAGAAGAATGCGCGATGATCTCTTCAAGAATGTTATGAAGAGACTCGACACCGTTTGTGGTTAGTTTGGTGCTCGTCATCTCTATAGCGGAAGAAAAGCAATCCTAGTAGACTTGAAGTCATTATGCTCAATTCATAGAGTTGATTTAATCCATTTGGGCTTACCTCAATGTGGACTAGTGGAGATCGATAAGTCTTTGATACCACAAGAAAAACTTTACGTGTCTCCATTGTGGTTATTCATTTGTCTTTACCTTTTCGCATTTCCATTTCCATCTCTTATAATTGAATTGATTTGTGTAGCTAGAAGTGTATTTAGTATAGAGATTGCTTGTGGTGCCTGAGTGAGACTTGAATTGTTTAACTCTTGATTTGTGCTAGAAACTTTGATTTGCTCATACATGTTAAAATTGATAATTAGAGCACAAGAATGCTCAAGCCTCTTATTCATCCCTCTCTAATCAGTTATCTTTGATCCTACACCATGTGTGCAAGGCACCTTTATTTGATGATCAAATTATGTTTATTGGAATATTAGAATATCTATTTATTTAGAGACCATGAGCCCGAGTATATGGAGGATTGTAGATGAGGTTTGTCTTATGCCTCTTGATCCATCACACTCCACGTATCTTGAGAAGCGCAATGCTATTGCTACCCCCATTAAATGAATTAACTAAAAAGAGAGTTGCTTTTGAATGGGGAGAATCACAAGACAGTTTTTGCTGAACTAAAGAAGTATTTAACTGAAATACCATTGCTTGTTTTACCTAATTTCGCTAGAACTTTTGAAATTAAATGTGATGCTAGTGGAATAGTTATTGGTGGTGTTTTGATGCAAGAACGAAAACCCCTAACATACCTTAGTGAGGAACTTAAAGATGCGCAATTAAACTATTCTATATATGACAAAGAATTATATGCTCTTGTATGCGTTTTAGAAACTTGACAAACATTATCTTTGGGCTAAAGAGTTCATCATATATTCTGATTATGAGGTTTTAAAACACATGAAAGGTCAAACTAAGTTAAATCGTAGACATGCTAAGTGGGTTAAATTCACTGAGATATTTTCATACATTGTCAAATATAAGAAAGTCAAAGAAAATATGATAGTTGATGTATTGTCTAGAAAGAATGTGTTTTTAACTTAATTAAAAGTAAATGTTTCAGGTTTAGAGAGTTTAAAAGATTTATATGCTTCAGATCATGAATTTTTAGAACCATATTCTAAATATAAAGATCGAAAAGGATGTGATAAGTATCATATACATGATGTGTTTCTATTTCCTACTAACAAGTTATGTGTTCCAAATTTCGTCTATATGTTTGTTATTGTTGTAGGAATCTTTTGCAGAAGGATTGATGGGGCACTTTAGATGAGAAAAAACCTACATGATATTAGACAATCACTTCTATTAGGCAAAGATGAGATGTGACGTCGAAAAATTTGTTCAGCAATGTATCACATGCTATAAAACTAAATAAAAATTTAATCCATATGGTTTATATACTCTACTTCTAGTTTCTAGTACACCTTGCAAAGATATTAGCATGGACTTCGTTTTAGAATTGAGTCTTTCTGGTAGTGGATATGTTTTTAAATATGGCAGACTTTATTCCTTATTATAAGAGTGATGATTGTCGTATGTAGTTGATTTGTTTTTCAGAGAAATTATGATATTGCATTGAATGCCAAGAACAATCATTCCATATCGTGACATCAAATTTATGAGATATTTTTGGAAGACTTTGTAGGCTAAGTTTAGGACAAAGTTGTTATTTTCAATAACTTATCACTCACAAATCGATGGACAAATAAAGTTGGTGAATAGAACACTTTTCATGCTGCTACGTACTATGATAAAAAAAAACTTAAAAGAGTGGTAATATTATCTACCATATATGATATTTGTACATAATAGGGCGGTATAGTCTACTACTGCATTGTGTCCATTCGAGGTGGTATATGATTTTAAACCAATCACACCACTTGATTTGCTGCCACTTTTATTACATGAACATACAAATATGGACGCTTCCAAGCGTGTTGATTTTGTAAAAAAAATTCTATAAAAAGACTAGAGAGATAATTGAAAAGTAAGTACATTCTTATACTTCTAAAGCTAACAAGAAAAGAAAGAAGATGGTGTTTGAACCAGGTGACTTAGTGTAGGTTCATCTTCGCAAAAAATGATTTCTGGAGAAGCGTAAATCAAGGTTGATTCCACGTAGTGATGGTCCTTTTAAAGTATTTGCTAAGATCAATGGCAATGCTTATAAAATTAAGCTTCCTAGTAATGACTATGGGGTAAGTACTACTTTTTAATATTGTTGATTTATCACCATTTAAGCTGATACAGAGTCGATGACGACTCTTTTTCAAGAGACGGAGAATGATGAGGACATCTTTACTACTACTATTACTGCATCTTCCTCTCCAAGTGTGCATAAGGATGTTCATGAAGCACATAAAGGTCCAATGACTAGAGTAACAACCAACTTTCTAAATCAATATGTACTTTTGTTTCTTCATGAGTTTTCTTTTGCTTGTGATGATAATTGGAAACTACCTCATGCAAACACTTTGTACATTCTTAGATTTGAACATTACGAAGACTTTGGAGCCGAGGAAAGGGAGACGGGAGCTAGAGCAATGGAGGAGAACCATGAAGCAGGCAGCAACACTTGTAACCAAAGCCATGGGAGAGCAGGGGAGATACTTCATGCAGCAAGAGAGAGGAAGACAAGGACCCATGCAGTTGGCCCAGGACCCATGCGGTTGGAGGGAGAACCCATGCGGCCAACAAGAAAGGTCCAACAAAACATGTGACCCAAGGTGGAACAACTCATGTGGCCCAAGGTGGAACAACCCATGCAGCACAAAGACGAATTTTCCCATGCGATTCTACCAATGAGAAGGCCCAAGCATCCAACCGTGAAGAACAACCAGCCCAAGGCATGGTGGAAGGTCGAACCGCACAAAGGAAAGCTCAAGCCATGAGGAGATTTAATCCGAGCCAAAAGGAGGTGTGCATCATAAGAAATAATTCTTTTTTTTGTGAGATCTCTTAAGAACTGGCTGGTTCTCTAGAGAACCTCCTAAAAATTGGTGCCTCCAATTGATGACTCTTCAAGGCTTGCGTGCCATCTCTCTCAGCCTAAATCGATTTGTGGTGGTCATGTAAGTCATTGAGTCCAAACCCTAGTATTTAAAATGAACAACTAGATTAGGTGATTGAGTCGGATTCTTGGCTGATTTAGAGATTGATTCGGTGTCATATTTGGGCCAAACCAACTCGGAGAAGACGAATGCCACCCCGTGCGTGTCTGATAGAGGTGAGAGGGTGCCATAAATACACTATCCCTCCTCCATTGTTCTTTAGACCACTCATTTTAGAAATAATAGATTGATTGCTATGCAACTCTTGTTCCTCTAAGTATTGCCGAATTACTTGAGGGGAATTGGGAGTGTTGAATCAAGATCATTCAACCTTTTTGCCAGGAATTAGGAGCACGATTTATCTTCACTTTGGTGGTCGGTGAGATCAGCGTATGTGTTCTTGTGAATTAAAGAGTGTTAATCTTTGCACAGGTAATGAAAGATCACTACAATTCAAGAGGCTGCACATAAGTATTTTGATCCTACATCGAGAAAATCACGTGATATAGTATCACAAAAGAATAAGGCCAATAGTTTTCGATTGCGACTGATGATTTTTTTGCTATGCTTTTTGAGACGTTGATGCAAACAACACACGAGTGACACGTTAAAAAACCATTTAAAGAAATGGTTTAAAGAAATCATTTGGAGGAACTGTCCAGTTTATTTTGGTTTTTAAATAAACCAAAGCCCCAAATCCAAAAGAACGACGGGTAGAGGTGGCCAATGGGCCAGGCCTTGGCGTGCCCTGCCTATGGCCCAGTACTGTTGGCCTGACCCAAGTACGGTACAACCCATTTAAGACATGGGTCGTGCCTACACGGCCCGGTGGACCATGCTATGCCTGGGCCAAGGGGGTGGCACGGCACAGCCCGATAACGACCGTGAGCCGGGCCGACATAGCACGATTATAATTTTCTACAATTTTTCTATATATGTTTTTAATTTTCTATAATTTCATATTGGTATTCTACAAGTTAATAAAGTTCATTATGTGATATTGCCAATATTTATATTGATAATTGATAATGTCTAAAATTTTCTATAATTTTCCAAAATTTTCTATTTTTTTATTTCCCCCTTTTTCCTGGCTTACCAGGCTAACCGTATCGGCACGATCCGTTAAGTCTTAACCGTGCTCATGCTAACATGACACGGTCGTGGGCCATACCTGAATTTGAACCACGACCCGTAAACCGGTATAATATGGCCCATTTAATTTTTTGTGTCTAAATGGATTATCTTTACTATTTAAAAAGAAGGAGTTGGTGGTTGCCGTCACGTCCACCCTCCCTCACTTCTTAACCATTCGATCTTTCTCCTCTCTTCTCAGCCACACGATCTGATTAAACACTAAAATCCCAACATCACCCCTCCGCCCCCACGCCTACCCCTCGCTCTTCCCCCCACCGCCCCCACGCCTCCTCCTCGCTCTTCCTCCCGCCGCCCCACGCCACCCCTCTCCCCCCCGCGCGCGCCTCCTCCTCCCACCTCCGCCGCGCTGCCCCGCCTCCCCCTTGCTCTCCCCCGCGCCTCGCTCTCCCTCCGCGCCCCGCCTCCTTCCCCTCCCACCCCGCGCCGCGCTCGCCTCTCCCTCCGCCTCCTCCTCCTCCATCCCAAGCGCCGCTGTCTCCACCTCCAGCCCCGGCGCCTCCTCCTCCTCCCCAACCCCGCGCGCCGCCTCCCCTCTCCGTCCCCCGCACCGCCGCCTCCTACCCCATCCTCTCCCTCCTCATTGCCGCATCCTCCCCTCCTCCGCGGCCAAGACTTCGTTCGACGGTGGCGCCGGATAAGAAGCGGCGGCGCGCGGAGGTGAACGATGGACACTGGAAGACGAAGAAGGCGCCGCAACTCCCGAGTACCGAGCCAAGAGGAGCTTGAAGCGGTGCTCAAGACGATCGAGACCTTCCCGTTGGTGGTGTTCACCGGGGAGGTGCGGCACCTGGAGGACCGACTCGCCGACGCCGCCATGGGCCGCGCCTTCATCCTCCAAGTGGTGATCCCCCACCCCACCCATGGCGGCCCAACTGGTGCTCCTCCTCGCCCTCGCCTACTCATGGCGCGCCGCCGGGTTCTACCTCCCGCGCCGCCCCGCCGACTTCCACAAGGTCCCGCCCTTTTCTTCTCCTCCTGCTCTCACCCCGTCTCTCGCGCACTTCTTTCTGGGTTGGGTTGGTTCTTGATCCGGGCAAGTCTTCACGCGCTGAAATTACAAATGAATCGTGCGTTTGTATTGTTGTGTCGTGGTGATTTGCGAAGGATCCGCCGCCGTGAAGGTGAACTAGCCGAGCTCCGTCAAGACCAATTGAAATTGTTGAAATTGTTATGCTCTACAAGGTTGCAAACCGTTTCTTTGAAATTGTTAGTTTGCATTAGATTTATTGTTTAATATAGTTGTTGATATAATGACATGCTTTGTGCTATGTGCTGTGTCATATTCGATTCGCATGTGTCAAGTGTTAGCAGATCCCGATCATGCAATGCTCATATTATCCAAGTGTTCGATATCGAGAAAGGTGGTATCTTTGTATCTTAATATATTATTCTTGTGTTGTATTTTGGTTAGATATATATAACCTTATTGAGTAATGGGTAGATGATTTCTTGTAAGTGTTTCAAAATTCATTTAGCATGCATAATACAACGATAATGTATTCGAAGCCACTGTAATGTTCCATAAATTCATTCGAAGCCACCGATCAAAAAGTAATGTTCCATAAATTCATTCGAAGCCAACGTAATGGGTAGATGATTTCTTTGTCGATTCTGGAACATTACTCGGTGTTTCAAAAAAGTAGTGCACCTGTTCCATAAACTCCGAGTAATGTTCCATAAATGCATTCCGAAGCCACTGACTGAAAAATTTCGGTGGAATGGTGTATAAGATGGTTCAAGGCAGCTTTGAATGTCCAGGTCCCATGGATCATATTTTGTTATACAAAATAGTGAGTTTGAACATATATTTTACTTACATTTCACAATATTTAAATGATAACCTGCAGACCACTTAATATATACAACAGAAAGAATTATAGTTGGATACTTAGATGTACTGGATTTTCCCTTAAGTATGAACCAACGGCTTAAAAGGATAATGCCAGATTTTGTATTATGTATGCATTTAGAATGAGGGTAATATAGATGTTGCTACCAGATTTTGTATTATGTATGCATATTTGATAGTATGCATCACTTTTATTTGGTTTTCCGTTGCAACGCACGGACACGTTACTAGTATCTATTCTAAGCTCGGGTCATATCGATCCGGCACGGCCCACCGGATAGGTCTAGCGGCGGGCGGTGTTGGGAAAGGATACGAGTCCATCCCTGCACGGCTGCTCGGCCGCATCGCTGCACCAGGGCTTAAAACAAATCTGGCTGGAGCCTGCCTCTGACGAAGCTGGGTCCGCACCTCTAAGCTCCAAGCCCATCGCCGCCGCAGCCGGCGACTATGCACGTGGCGATCCCTCCCTCCCCCTCCTCCTCCGCTGCCGTCGCCCATCTCCGGCGACCCATTCACCGTCTCTCTTATGTTACGGTCTCTCCCTCTGCTACTCTTTCACTCTGCACTCCCCTCCAAGCCGACCCCATCTAGGCTCCTCTCTTCCGCCGCCGCCGCAGCCGCCGCCTCCGGTGCCCGAGGCGGCGGGGAGCATGGAACCGTCTCCGCGGTGCTGGAGATCGTGGGCCCCATCGAGTTCCTCTTCCCGGCCTCCGAGGCGCGCCTCTACGTCCGCCTCCTGCGGCGCTGCGCGCGCGACGCGCTCTCCGCGGGCGCCGCCGCCGTCCATGGGCACGTACTTAAGCGTGGCTTTGCCCCCGACGCGCTCGTATCCAACGTCCTGCTGGACACGTACGCCAAAGGAGGCTCCCTGGCTGCCTGCCGTCACCTGTTCGACGAAATGCCACACAGGGACGTCGTGTCCTGGTGCACGGTCATTGCGGCGCACGCCAGCCGTGGGCTCTTCATCGAAGCCATTGGGCTGTTCAGGGGACTCTTATCCTCTGAGGTGAAGCCAAACCGGTTCGTCATATCGTCAGTGCTGAACGCCTGTGCCAGGTCTGGTGTCATGGAGCTGGGGCTCATGGTGCATGGATTGGTGGTCAAGTCTGGCTTGGGTGTTGATAGGTTTGTGGAAGTTGGATTCGTTGATATGTATGCAAAATGTGGCAATGTGGGCTATTCTGTTAGGATGTTCAATGAAATTCCGGTGAAGAGCCCGGTTGCTTGGAATGCAATGATTTCAGGTTTTGTTGAGAATGGCTGTCTCGTGGAGGCTGTTGAGCTCTGTCAGGATATGCATCGAGTTGGCATGGCAATGGATGTGGTGACATTGAGGGTAGTTGCTAGCGTCGCTACTAGTCTGGGAATGTTTGAGCTTTGTAGGAACATTCATGTCTATGCACTTAAAGTGGGGTTGGGAAGAGATTGTTTTATTGTGTCTGAGCTGATCAAGTCAGCCGGGAGGGTAGGTGAGATTCAGTACATTGGAAAGCTTGTTGCTGCAGTTAGAAGGCGTGATGCATCCCTGTATTCTTTGGCTATCTCAGGTTATCACTCAAATGGTTATCAGGATGAAGCAGTGAAACTCGCAGAAGATGTTCTTTCTTCAGGTCTCAGCTTAAGGGAAGGAGATTTGGTTACCGTGCTAGATATCTGTCATATTAAAGAGGAAGTTCAACAAATACATGCTTATACTTCGAAAACTGGAAGCTTCTCTTATACTAATGTATGCAATACTCTTATATCCATATACTCTGAACTTGGATCACTGATGCACGCGGAATCAATCTTTAAAACTATGCAATCACGAGATGTTGTATCATGGGCTGCAGTCATGGCAGGCTGTGTCAAGAACCTTCAATTTGAAAAGGCATTAGATTATTTTAGAGAGTTAAGCAACTCCAGAGAACCATTTGATCAGCATTGTGTTGCTACTATCATAAATGCCTGCACAGGACTTCAAGACATGGACAAGGGAAAGCAGATTCACTCTTTAGCTCTTAAACTTGGGCTACTGCTTGTTGATTTCATTAGTGCATCCCTAGTAAGCATGTATGCAAAATGCCATCACATTGAGGGTGCTGCTGAGTTATTCTCTAACACATTGTTTCCACGAAATCTAGTTGTAACCAACGCCATGATCTCTGGATACCGCTGGAATTTCCTGCCGCAGAAAGCCCTTCTACTCTTTTGCAGGGAATATCATTCTGGTCTGCATCCTGATCAGTTCACCTTCTCAACTGTTCTTGGTGCATGTTCTGATATAGGAGCAAAGGAGGCTGGTGAGCAGATCCATTGCTATCTTGTAAAGATTGGTTCTGAATACTTGGATGTCATTGTTGGAAATGCTATCATAGACCTTTATGTCAAGTGTGGATGCATTTCTAGTGCTTGTAGATTTTTTCATAGCATGAGGAGTTGGAACATGAATTCATATGCAATGTTAATGCTGGGTTATATTCAGAACAGATGCAGTGATGAAGCTCTTCAACTGTTCTCCAAGATGCAGCACAGTGGATTGCGTGCGAACCGTGTTACCTTTGCAAGAATCTTACGGGGATGTGCTGATCTATGTGCTATTAATTTGGGAAGACAACTGCATGCTTGCATTATAAAGATGGGTCTGATCTCTGATGTATATGTCGCAAATGCACTTGTAGGAATGTACAAAAAATCTGAACTTTGGACGGAATCAAGAAGAAACTCTCAAAAAACTTTGGAAGGATATGGTCCAGAACAGGATACCAAAGATAATTGCTGTTCAGAACAAAGTGATTTAAGCAACAGTCTTGAAGAAATCGGACTGTTCACATTGGAAGATGAGAAATACCATGAAACTTTTGGTGATGCACAGAATATCTACATTGGTGCTGCTTCTCAATTCTATGGAACTCCACTTCCCATCCATGGGGTTGGACATGAATTTAGTATCAGTACTATCATACAGAATGGGAGGAATGACAAGTACAATCAAAACAAGCTTTTGCTAATTTATAAGAATGCAGGAAATAAGGGAAATGGAAGTGGATCTGTTAAGTTGTTTAACTTGATACAAGAGGACAGCATGAAATCTGACCAATTCGTCCTAGCTGTCTTCATTGATAATAGCCATTTAAAGATGAAGGATGCAGGACTTGTTAATGCAGAATTAGTGAGACGATCTGGTGTTGCACCAGCACTTGGCTTTCCTCCTTGACAAATCGAAACTGTAGTGCAGAACAAAAACTGTAAATTGGATCCTATGTTTCTCATGCAGCAAAACTGAATTGTCATGTTGACATATTGGAAAGGCATTCAAGGAAAACAAACTTATGAGCGTGGCTCCTCAGAGTTCATGCATCAGTAACTCCTCAGATTCGGTTCATCAAGTCTATGAACTTGACAAGATGAACTCACTGGGACTGTGAAACTCAATCTCTCTGCATTTCCATGAGTGATGTTTACACCATCTTTAAGCAAACCAAATGGTGCTTTGAAGTTTTTCCAACTGTTGGATGGTTTAGTTGCAATGAAAAAAAGATCAAGAACTCTAACCAGGTTAGCATAAAATAGCTAGGTAGTATTTTTACCTTTTTAATGGTACATGTTCCTACATTTAGTTATGGTGAACAACTCATGATTTTGAGGCACTTTCTTTCATGCAGGGGACACCTCAAGCATTTCCAAGAGAGGAGGAAGTAGGCTGGGAAAAATCAGCTTGAGCTTTGATCGTTGCTGTGAGTTAATGAACTTAAGTTCTAAACAAACTTTGACAATGCTTATACATATGCTTTTACTAATACCTCTTTTGCTGCTACTCCCTGTTGTATTGTCAAATTCTACTTTAGTTGATTCCAACTGCAACACCAATATCACACATTCGAAGAGTGCAATCTAGGAAAAGAAATTGCAATTACTCAAGCATTTATTTTGCATCATCTGCTAAGATGTGTGCAACTTCATTTGTATAGTTGTGGAACTAGTAGATCTGAAAAACAAACCAATATTACCCCCAATGCACCCTTGGTTAATGGCTATCTGTTTTGGTTCATTCTTCAAAGTTAAAACTAGATTTTACATGCTATGACCCATCTAGATGTATACTGTTCTTTGCCTTTTGCCTTCAAGTCACTTGGGCTGCCTCTAGCATATTTCAGGTGTTCAATATATAGAGGATATGCTTTTCCCTTTCTAATGAAATGAGAACGTTCGGGTTTGATGTTGCTATCACTGACTGATTGTTGAATTCCATGTAAGACACTAAGCCCTAGTAGTTACAGTTCAAGACCTAGTAGAAATTCTATATAGAAGAAATATAGCAAAACTCCTGAACCCAAGTCACTTGATCTGCCTCTGGCATATTCTAGGTGTTCAATATCTAGAGGAGATGATTTTTCCTTTCTAATGAAATGGCAATATTTGGTAATCCGGGTTTGATACCGACATTGTTGAATTCCCCATGTAAGACATTACAGTTCACGTCCAATCTTGAACAAAATGAAATTGCATAGAAATTCATTACACAAGAATATCAAAATACGTTGTTTCCTTGTTGGGAGTTCCTCTTGCAATTCCATTAAAAAAATGCTGCTATGTTGTGGCTTATAAGATTGTCAAGTCGTCTAAGAGCATGTAATTGCATGACTGGGCAATCTATTTCTAGCTTAGCTCATTTTTGTTTCATTTTGGCAAGTACTGGCATTAGGCTTGTATGAAAAGAATGTTACAATTTGACAGAATCACAGAACAAAATCCAAGAATGCTATGCATTTTTATCGTGCTTATGCATAGGCATCATCTGCAAATTCAACAAGTTCAATGTGAGATTGTAAATCTTTGTGCTATGCAGTTGTCCTTTTTGGCTTTTCCACTCTCCTATGGTGGTATTTCTTCTCAAAATTCTCTCTTGTTGAAAAGATTGTATTCTTGCTGGGAGTTGAACGAGGATTTTCTTGATGGTGACAGTGTCAGCATTGGTATATCGGGCTTATCTTACTATATACTATAATGGCCTTAATAACTGTATAATGACTGGTACATGTATTCTGTAGTGCAGTGCCTTCTGGTATGAAGGTCCTGTTAGACGGTATTTGATGTCTAGAGTTTCTTAAACCAAGTATATAAGGCATTGCAGCTTAAAATGATACTTATTAATTGTTCCGTTGCTCATATGGTAAGGTGCACTTGTTTTCCTAATCCAACTTCAGGCTCATCTACTGGGATAAGCAGCCAGTAGACCATTTTTTTTAAAAAAAACAGAGGTTCATATTCTATCATGCTGATATTTTTTTTGCTCATTCATCAGGGCGTACACACACACACACTCATGCAGTGAAACGCCACTGTTGTTTTGTTCTCCACGTGTCTGAAGCAAGAAGCATCAAAGTTTTGCTCCCCTGCGCAGCTTAATTTTTTGTCGGTGCCATATGAAATATACTAGTACTGCGTACTAACTTGCGGCCATTAGTTGTCCATATAGAGCATGAGCTAGAGCATGCCGGATTCAATTTCCTGTTCAACCACAAGATATGCTTCAGAAACTGATCCGAGAAACAACGCCAGGGATCTTCCATATTATCATTCGCCAATCCTACTAACCCAGGTGAGCGAGTGTTCTTTCTCACTGGAACTTAGCTCACATCTAAGTGATTTTTTTTAACTTAGTTAACATCCAAGTGATTTTTTCTACAATGTTTATTTTGCAACTTCTTTGATGCTGATCAATCTCTAACAGATATCCCTATGGCTGTTACCGCTGCGACAAGTCATAGCAAGTTCATCAGCATTAGAAAGAAAGCAGCTCCGTGAGGAGGACATGCTTTCGAGTTTTGACGGTTGGGCCCTGCTTCAGGCTGAAATTGATTGGCCGGTGGACATCTAACTTCCATAACGTCGCATCCACAGGTGCCGTAAAGTAGACCTGGCCAAACGGCTGGGCAACTGTGCCAGACTAAGATACGGTACTATTGGCTCCGTCTAAGCATGGTAAAACATAAACAGTATTGGCTGTGCTGATTTGGTCTAACTGGGCATGCTGTGTTTAGGCCGGTCCGGCATGGCATGAATAGTAATAGTGATGTAAAATTGTTTATGGTTAGCAGTAAAATTACTTGTGTTAGGGTTACTGTACTCTTCTGAGTATGGACGGGTAATTTGACAATAAAATTACTTACGATTGACAGTAAAATTAGTTGTGGTTGGTAGTAAAAGTACTTATGATTTAGCGATTGATAGTAAAATTACTTACGACTAACAGTAAAATCAACAGACCATTGGTGGTCTATTTGGCTAAACGTGTCTAGGTCAGCTTGACCCCTCTCTATGCCGTGGCTGGGTCGGAGGGCAGACACATGGACCGGCATAGTATGATAAGATAACTTATACGGATCAGCTGTGTCGGATCTAATCTGTCTGTGCTGGACCGGACGGTCCATTTGGCTAGGTCTGTCGTGAAGTGACCTTTCTTGCCATCATCAGTTCGGTGCAGTCATTGGCCTCCGGCAAATGTTACCTCCCTCAGTTATATTGGAGCTGTCAATTTGTCATACGGTCATACTTCAGCTAACACTTACAGACTGCTCTAGACACCCGGCAACGGCATGGTTTCCTTCAGGTTAACTGGAAGGGCCCTCGTGGGCCCTGTGATTGTTCTACCTCATCTTGTACGTGAGCAACCAGTTTTCCTCGCATTTCATGTGACTTTGATTCGATCACATCTTTTGCTCCATTTGATCAATCTTTTGTCATGTGATTGTGTCCCTGTTTTTTTTTCTTTTTTCTTTTTTGCTATGATTGATAGTTTTTAGCTGTATCTTTTGAGACGGCACTGGACGGCTGAGACTTTTGGGTTTGGAAAGCTGATTAGAAAATCAACATCACGAAGTCGTTTCATTTATTTCCATTTTTGGAAAAATCAAAAGCTCAAAGTCGTTCCATTTTTTTTCCATTTTTGGAAAAATCGAAAGCTTAAAAGAACAGGGGCCTGTATCGCACATGACACGAAGAAATAACGAATCCGTGTTCCATTCCTTTCAGGAAACTACCAGCTCTCCGCTTTTATTTTTCGATCTGAAGAAGCTGCCAGCTATCTACTGTTGTCTGTCTGAATATTTGATAATCGGCACGGTCCAGCCCATTCATGAATCGAGGCCTTGACTTCGACTATGGTGAAAACATGGGGCTACGTTACGTATACGCACGGCTTAGTAGAGAGTTGGACGATGACCCCGGAAAACCACCTGGGCCAAGTCGTTCTATCGAATTGTCCCAGCTCGCAACCACTTGACGCCTTTTTGAGACTGTAGCTTCATGATTTTAGGGATTATTTCGCACAAAATAGTTTAAGTCCCGCAAGAATCTGAAAAAACTTGCGTGTTTCAGACGGGACTTTAATCGCTACAAGTTGGGGGTGACCACACGAGCAAACGATGTTGGTCTTACATATAGGAACAGCGTATGCTAGGGAAAAGGTTTGGATCGAGTCACACCAGCACAGCCCGGCAGAAGTACCGGACGCAAGGGAAAAGGTTTGGATCCGAGTCAGGTGTAACCGACCGATGCCGAATGCCGTATCTCGCCGAGAGTCTATTCATATTAGTTTTTGCTTTTGATTGTGATTGATGAATAGTAATAACTGATAGAAGTAACTAATGAACAGTAGTAGCTAATGAATAGTAGTATTATATAAGAAAGATGGTGCAATAAAAGGTATTACAATACTCGAACCGTTATATAACTTATGAAACTGTGATATAATAAAATATAAAGTATATTATAATATATATAAAAATGAAAAATAGTTATTAATAAATAATAATAACCGATAGAAATAACACATAAAAATTGAAGTGTTCATATATCAGCACACACACCCCACCCCACCTCAAACCCACTGCGCGCACACAACAAATCCACTCGATCCAGCCCGCCAAATCCCCCAATTCGGACGCCGGATCCGCTCGAGCTGCTCCGGCCGGCGAACAGCGACCGCGCCGCGTGCTCTCCTCCTCTCGCTTCGGTCTCGGCCCCGTGCTGGGCGCTCCGTCGGAAGTTGGTGAAGTCGCCTCGCGGTTCTGTTTTTTTTTTTTTTGTCTATTTGCTCTGGTTTCTCCGTGTCGCGTGTGTACATTGCTCGTCGGATCGTTTGCTTTCTAGCACTGGCTGTTGATTTAGCTGTTCCTCGACCGGTTTGATTAGGTAAGTGGATTCATCGTTCGCTCGTCCGCGTCTGTAAATGCCTTTGGCATCACTTCACTTAATTTAGGATCTCCCTGCACATGTAAATGTGGTTTCTTCACTGTAGGGATGGAGTTTTATACATGCGCGTCACTTGATCGAAAAATTGACAGTCAAGATAGAATAGCCCGTGATCAGTCAGTCTTGATGGTACATGAGTACGGTATACCTTGTTACTCCCCACTTTCTACTGCCTTGCCACACTTTCGTTGAGCCTGAGAGAATATCATTTGCTTTGAATATAGCTATTTAATCAGCATGATGGGGATCAGGAAAAGTACCATTCTTCTGGACAGGCATGTTTATGCAATTGTACGCCTCAGGGGCGAAGGTGATTGTAGAGAAGACATCAAGGCAGCTATATGCGGACTACTGCTATATATTGGCTACTAATTTTCTTTAACTTTGTTGTAAGAAATTTTGGAAAATGGTATGCTCACTGTTTCATATCACTAGTGATAAAGATGACCTTTATTAATTTGTTAGGAAAATAAATGGGTTTTCAGGTTCAAACCAGTAAAGAATATAAGAAAAATCGTTAGTAGGACAGATAAAATGTAAGGCATGTCCGTTCTCTTGAGGAAATCACAATGGAAGAATAAGACATGGTTTTTCACCTAAATATATGACTAAGTTCTTATCAAAGTTGAAGCTGGTGGCTGCTGGAGGTAGGCTTACTAACATGTTCGAGGAATTTATATGATGCTATTATGTCAAGTCGTGAACAATCTTGAACCATCGTGTTTTTTGTGCTTCTCGGCATTTGATGCTATCATGTGTTCCTGTTGCCAGAGATTGGGGATGGACACCAGGTTAAATTCAGTGACGAAGGGTCACGTGTTCAGATTACTTTTGACTGCTTCTCAGGGACATATCCCAATTGAATAGTAAATTTCTGCTCACAGCTCATAATTCCAGAGCTCCATTCAACCTACAGTATATACTGTAGCTGTAACTTTTAACAACAATCTGTTGGGGTTTTGCTGGTTGGAACTGTTCAGCTACTCCTACTTTGGTGTTGTGTTCATATGCTGGCCTCAGAAGCATGCGTATGCACTGAGAATCATATAGCTATGTATAACCATATTTGCAGGTGTTTCTGTCCATCTGTTTTATCTGCTACGCGATAGTTGCTTTAGCTGTGAAAAATTAGACTAGATGGGTGCCGCGGACCTTCTTGAGTCAGCTATTCATCAACACCAGGAAGTTGAACCAAATGAAGAAATGCATATGCAGGGCACCGTTTCATCCGATGGAAATTACACAGAGGAGGTCACTGGGTCAAAGTCCAACAATCATGAGATACTCGAGAAAGGATCGATGCAGTATGGGTATGTTCTTGCTCTAGTTTTTATGTTTTCTGCTGAATTGCAATCTTAGACCAATAGTTTGGTTGAAAACTCCATACTAACAAACACCTGGTCGGATTTTAGGTGTAGGCATTATCGAAGGAGATGCCAGGTACGGGCACCACGCTGCAATGAAATTTTTTACTGCCGACACTGCCACAATGAAGCAAAGTTACAATTTCGCTGCAATAGTTCATGTGGAAGAGTACCTAACAGTCAGATATGTACTGCATGCTATTTTCATTTATTTTAACAAACTTATTTATCGGTATTTAAAATTTATCTTGTAAGTTTACTTTTACCGTTGCTTGTACTAGAGTGATCAAACCAAAGCTATAGCACCAAACAGTGTTCTTATTGTCTCTTCTGTAAGAATAGTGCAGGAATGCTGCATTTCAATTTCATTTACTCGAAAGAGGGGAATGCAAGGATACAACACCAGTTTTACACCCTTGTTATCACACAGATGTTTTTTGGGGGTATAGCGCCTTTCCAACTTTGTTGCGAACTTGCTAATTGGATTTACCACCTGACTATGTACTGAAATAAGGATGAAATAAATCCTTTATACTTGCTCTATGTTGACAAAAGCAGATTTGCTGCAGTGATTGCTTCATAGAAACAGTTAGGGCTCACAGTGTTTGCAACGAGCCACAATCGATTGAATGAGCTGAATCGGCCAATATAGGCATATACAAGGTATAAGCATAATTGCAGAAAACCCCCTATACAAAGTAATAAATACATATACTTTTAACCCCCACTCAAACTCATAGCGGATCAACAACATTGAGTTTGGAGAGAGGAAAATTATGCTGAGCTCTAATCTACATCTTCATAAAGAAATCAGCTAGCTAAAACTTTGAAGTCACATATTAAAGAGCTGTAACCTATTGTTGCACCTGCGACCGTATGTAGAAAATATCAATCTTAATGTGCTTGATGAGTTTATGTTTCACTAGAATTCGAGCAATAATGATCGCATCAGCGTTTTCTGACACCAAAGTCTTCAAGGAACCACCGTAGCCAGGTCCCAAGTGGGCCAACCCATTTCTTTTCCCACCCTTTTCTCTTTTTCCTCTCGACCCACTAGCCTGGCCCACCTCCTTTCTCTCTCTATTCCCCGGCCCCACCACACTTGCCAAGTCGTGCTACACCGTGCCGCGCATGCCCACGCTACGCCCACGTGCCCGCTCGGCGTGCTGCCTCACTGCTCTCATTGTGCCATGCGGGCGCACATGCCACCCATGCTCACGCCTGCTCCGCACCCATGCCAGGCGCCCATACCGCGTGATCACCACAGCCATGTGTGTCCTCACACTGTGCGTTGCACCGTGCAGGGCACACCCAAGAGATAGACCAGTTTAGAGTCGGATGTTACAGTAGTTAGAACGAAATATTCCACGATTTTACCTTCTAATGTTCCAGTAGTTTATATGAAAAGCAAATGTGTCAATGGAATAATTCGTGACCATTAGTGGGATAATTCAAGACTATTAGTAGAACAAATCAATCTATTAATGCAAAATTCAAAGATAATCTTCAAAAATACATACATATATATATATATATATATATATATATATATATATATATATATATATATATATATATCTTGTAACAAGAAACACGATGGTTCAAATGAAGATCGGATACTCGGTGTTAAAGTTATAGCATTTTGAATTTTCAAATGCAGTTTTGAGGGTTGATGATGTCAGATGTTTCGTCCTTTAGTGGTGTGCTGCAGTTGCAGTAGTGAGTTCATGGGCTGAGACTCGGCCCACGTCTAGCGACTCCGGCCTTCAGAACCATAACGGAATTGATCCCAACACAATGGTAACATCTTTTTTGTTATGAATATTGTGTGTATCTATTGAAGAGGCCCAATGGGTAATATATATAGGGAGTACAAGAGGGTATTATAGATAAGGAAGTCATATCAGGAATATGATACAAACTCTATATCCTAATACAACTCTGTATCCTTAACACCCCCTCAAATGCAAGACGTATACAATAACATTGTATTTGAAAGAGTTGACATTAAAATAGGGGGAAAAAAATTCAAAATTCAAGTCTTGTAAACGTCGTCATAGCATGCAGCTCTTGAAAATTGTGTCAAAAATAGAAGATCTCCATCCGAAGTCGTGCTGTAGCCCATAAAGCAGATCAAAACCTGAGATGACAGTGGTGCAGTGCACAAGAAATGCAATAGAAGCGCAGTGTAGAAAAAGCGCGACGGCCTGAAAAGCTCAGGCGGCGGCTCAAAAAAAAAAGCGGCAACATCATAACGACTTCTACGACCTACACGCAGCTCAGAGAAAAAAGCGGCGGTTGCTGACATACGAAGGACCACACTAAATTCTAAAGGATGGATTGATACTAGCAAAGCAATCAACTAACTGACACAAAAATTTGTGAACTCACATGGCTTGAACAAACTAGAAGATAGAAACTATGGATTTGAATGGACGCGGTAGAAGACTCAAAATAAAGACTCAAAACTGTAGATACTAATAGCAGCAACATCAAACTTCTAAAGAATCAAAAGGGTATGGATACTAGCATTCACTGAAAAGCAAAGACTCTCACACATAATTCCAGTTGAAACGCTGCAAAATTCAAGCTTTCTCGCGAAAACCCCGTCTTTTATTCCACGAGATGCAACAAACTTGGTGCGAGGTGATGCAAAATTTGCGGCAGGAGATGGAGCTCCCTTGATCTGGCGGGCAACACTCCACGAGCAGGAGATTTTGTATCAGTAGCTTAAATGTATGGCGTGTTAACGAGAGTAAACCCCGTCTTTTATTCCACCCGCATCACCTCCCGCACCTTGGAGCCGCCATACACTTTTCTTCCCACTCCCACTCTCCAGTTCCGGTCCATCCCCAAACCTGATCTGGGTGCCCTCCCCGCCAATCCATCCGAGGTCGTGGATGGCGTGCCTCCAGGGGTGGGCGCAGCGGGCGAGGTGGGGGACGGCTTGGCGACAGCTGAGAGCATCGGATTCGAGCTTGAAGAGGCCGAAACCAGGAGCAGTTGAGGCCGAGCTGGCCAAAGACTATCAAGACGACGACTGGCGGCGACGAGATCGATAGATCCGACGCCTGGGAACTGTGGAAGATCGGGAGTTAGAACCCTCATTTATATATACTAAAATAACTTTTACTTGTAAAATATATTTTGGACTATTCAAACTTATACATTTTTCAATTCCAAACGAATTAATGCTACTTTTGTTTATAGGTTTTTTGTATTTAACCCTTTGTATGTTTTAAAGTATGAAGATAACACATTTATATCCACAGATAAAATACTATTACAGTATTACAATATTATGATATGTGGTAATCTACTATAACATTAATACTTATGTATGTCAAAAGTTGTAATATTGCAAAACACAATAAATAAATGTGCAAAGTTTCTAAATTTATTCCTCCCTCTGTATTTTTCCACTTACTCCACTCTATTTATAGGATGAGTACTGGAAGTAGATAAATATCCATATATAGTGCTTGAAATTCAAGCGAATGTGCTATAGATATTTCTCTTTGCTTTAGAGGAAATAGATATTTTCATCAAGAATGATATCGGTTCAACAAACACCGCAAGTATTCTCAAGTGACCATGAATAAAAAAATATTGAAAGTGGTTTAAATTTGAAAGTTTAGATTGATAGTTGGCTTAGATATATAATTTAAAATAATTTTAATAAATGAAACATCTTGCGCTTATTTTGGTGAACATTTATTTTAAAGGCTTAGATTGATTGTTGAATTAGGGATATATTAATTTGAAAAATAAAAAGGAGATAAGTAATTTTAACTATAATTCAAAAGTTGAAAGTGTCTAAATTTATTAGAGAGACTTACCTTCGTCTCTCCAACATGGGAGTAGGGATATCTTAAAGTCAATTGGACTAATCTACTATGTTATTAAAATAGGGTTGAAAGAGCTTCCACATCCACTATAAGAGATTACAAATTTTTGTCTTAATCGAAGTAAAAAAGATAAAGATCTACTCTATTTATTCGATGGATAAATATTATAATAATACAAATTAATCAAATGTAGATAGGATATGTTACAACTATATAAGTAATACAACTACATTTCTAACCATAAGTATTGTAGTTGTATATCAAATACAACTCTATTTTCAGACGAAAATATATGTATAAGTATCTAACCACGTAATTGTGCAAGCACTTCGACTGATTTTCTTAGTTGCTCGTTGGTGATAACACTACTCATATAATTATTATCTAATAGTAATAAATACTTTGACAATGGATTGTGAGCTACTTGTACTCAGAAATATCAACTGTATGGTCTCTATTTAAATTTAAGAGGTATTTTTTCTATCACATGATACTATTCTTAGGATATATATATATTATTAGGTTTTTTAGTCTAGTAGACTGAATGGATGTATGTGATTGCTGACTACAGATTAGCGGAAGAATGTCAAGCAGCGCAGAAGAGAGCAGATCGAAGGGTGGATTACGTGAAGTAAGATGGGTCGTTGAAGAAGTCTGGGAGCTCAAAACCCCCCAATCGCTTCATCTTCAACCCGGTGTCTAATCTCGTCGAAAACTCGAACCCGGTGTCTAATCTTACAGATGCAGAGGGTGGGGGCTCTTCAACCAATGATAGGAACCGTATCCGGCAGGGCTCCTCCGGCGCGGTGGCGTGGAGAGGGGAGACTCCGGAGTCCGGAGGATTCCGACGCTGGCCTCCTACCGGACAGACTACCACCAGTTACCAGCCCAGCCCAGCCCAGCCACGAAACCAGTAGACTGTCCTCACTGCCGGCCTCTCCTCCTCGGCTCCCATCTCGCCGCCGCGCCACAGCGCACGCCGCGACGACTCGTGCGACTCCAGCCCTACCGCCTCCCTCTTCCTCCCCCGCGCCGCCGGCCTCCCTCCACTGCGCTGTGCGCCGCGTCCCGCTCCCCCGCAGGCACCCAGCGCTCCCGAGCCCTAGTAGCCATCATCGACGCCTCCTCCGCCGCTCCCGCCTTCGACGCGGCGCTGCTGTCCCTCCCCCGCCCACCAGCATTCCGCTCCAGCGCATCGGAGGGGAGGGATTGTTGGTCGGTTAGGCTACAGGCTCCGCAGCTTGCGTCGTCGGCGCCGCCTCGTCCTCCGGCGCCCCCGTGTACATCTCCGCCGTCGCTGAGTACCTCGGCACTGAGGTAAGCCATCTTCCCTCCTTCCTCACCGCTTGCCTTGTTGATCAGTGTAGGTGTTGTCAAGCTTGAGTATAATTGGTAATTTTATCAGGACAATACTTCTCAAACTTGACGAAACCTGTTTTATCTATCATTTTTTTGCATGTTGAATGCATCCTTCACGCGGATAATTGCAATACTGGAATGCTGGACGGTGTGTATCTTTGTAGTCACTGTTTGTGTTGCTTGTGCCTTGTTCACCCTCTTTACTCCTAGCAATCGAGCATGCCATACTGGAGTCAAGTATGTAGCATAGGGCTGCTTTAATTAAATGGGTTTAGCTGCGAAGCCCACCAACCTCACTATGCCTGCATGCACGGGCTTGCCGGCCGCATTGCCCGCAAATGAACTAAGTGGGCAGAGCGGAGCAATTGCGGGCAGCCTACATAATGCGCCCCCTAGCCATGTTTCTTACCTGGTTTTTCCCCTCCCCATCAAGTCTAAGTTCTAAACCACCTCTCTGCAACCATTATCTGCAGGCGTAGCTCCAAGAACAGGTGTCGGGTGTGGTGTTGGGGGAGTGGGTGATGGCCAACAGTGAGTACGAGTACGTGAAGAGGGAGTTCGAGTTTGACCGTCGCCTCCCGCCATCAAACTGGATTGTTGTCCGCATCGACGGATGCCATTTCCACCGGTACAGCTTTTCTCTCCCATCAATAAAAAAAGAGAGGGGAAGAAACTGATTCCTATCTATGCTTCTTAAGTTTTCCACAGCCCTGTAGTGATTAAATTGTCAGAAGATTGTTGCTTTCTATAATGCCGGATAGTCCCTTGCTGTTGATTGATTGCGCTGGTTTTAGTTCGCTCACTGTTAAATGTACACTGACATGGTTACTAGTGGTTAAAGTTAACAACTGAATTGACCATATGGTCATGGCTATTAAGTCTCCTGCTTAGCTTGACGCAACATGTCTATGTGTCTGTATGGTCTTAGCGCAAGCTAAACTATTGAATTGCCCTGGATTTTGTGTTCTTAGTTCTTCTTACCCAATTATCGCTTGATTTTCTTTGTGATGATAAGCATGTGAGAAACTGAAGAAGTTCACAACATGTAAATTGGGGAATCACTACTGCTTAGTATTTGGAATGTTTTATATTTGTTGTTCTGTCTACTCATTTCAATCTTCTTTTTGTTAGATTCTCGAAGATACATGCCTTTGAGAAACCAAATGATGAAAGTGCTTTAAGATTGATGAACGCTTGTGCCACTTCTATGCTCGAGAAATTCCCCGACATAGTCTTTGCTTATGGTGTTAGTGATGAGTACAGGTACATCCCATGAAAGTTCCATTATAGAATTGTATGCAATACCGTTGTGAATGGAAACTCTGTTTTGAATTGCATGGGATGCATGGGGGTACACTCTTCCCTTTCCAAAGATAAATGCAAAGTGTGCCATCCATTCGTGTGTCTAATGATCTCATTACATACTCTTTTAAGAGCTGTGTTGTTAAACTGCAAGCATATAATGGCTGTACATACAAAGTAAAATTACCTGCCTTGTTAACACAGATGTATTATCTGCTGTATAATCGTAAGTTTCTTACATTTCATGTCTGCTTTGCAGTTTTGTTTTCAGGGAGGGAACAGAATTTTATCAAAGGCGAGAAAGGTACCTCATTGGATATGTTCAGCTGTTCACTTCTTCACTGAATATTTTGAATATGCATATATGCAAAATTGTTTTTTGTTTCTGAACTATTTGAGCATCTGATCATGGTATTGACTTCTCTACCAATAATTGCAGCAAAATTCTCTCTTTATGTGTTTCCTACTTCACTTCTGTGTATGTGATGAAGTGGAAAGATTTATTTCCCAATAAAGAGTTGAGGGAGCCTCCATATTTTGATGGGCGAGCTGTATGCTATCCAAATTTGAAAACTATTCGTGATTATTTGGCATGGAGACAAGTGGACTGTAAGCCTCTCGAACTACAATTGGCATTTTCTAGTATAACCAATGAGGTTTTCCCATTCTATATTGTGCAGTTCTGTGCATTGATGTCCTCTACAAGAAAATCAAGCTGTGTATCCTATTTTCCAAAAGTTGTAAAACGTTATGAAGCTTCAGCAACATTAAATAAATATAAGTATGGTCTATGTATGCATCACTTCTAGTTCTATGAGATCTGTATGTTTGATTATTTGTTCAATTAATTAGTTTTCTTAATGGATGAACATGTTCTTTGTTTGCACCTTTCAGGTCATATAAATAATCAGTATAACACATGCTTCTGGATGTTGGTGAAGTCTGGAAAAACTGAAAAGGAGGCTCAACAAACATTGAAGGTAATCTTAATTTTCTAGAGATGTCTGTTGTTGCATTTGTATAAATGTGCACTATTATTTATTTTTGCATCCATCTCTCTTCTTCTAGGGAACATTTTCAAAGGACAAGAATGTCTTACTTTTGCAACAATTCCAAATCAACTATGATAATGAGCCGGCTATATTCCGAAAAGGATCTTGTGTTTACCGAGATAAGGTAATGCTGTCAAGTGTCAAGCATGCAAAACAGCATCTTCATTATTAATGTTTCTGCTCAGTCGCAATGATGTATTTAGTATTCACATGATTTATAACAATGATCATGATAGTTTCTATTCATATTTGGTGCCAGATATATTTCAAACAAGTTATTGAAATTTGTAATGTGACTTCTGCTGGTTACCAAGATAATATTACTTGTAAAATTGTTGTCATACTTGACTTTGTAGGGATAATTGAAATTTCTTAGGTAACATTTTATGTCATTTCTATGTCTGATATTGATAAAAAATGTTATGAGTTTTATAAGCAAAGTGTGCAGATCACATATTGCATTTCTTTTGTCTGCCTGATTGTTGAATAATGTTATATTGTGGAATATCTTGCTCTCAACTTTTTTGTGGAGATCAACAACCCAGGTAGGTGCACTTTTGCAATCTAAGAATTGTTCATATCACTGTAGGTAGAAATAAAGGTGAAGACCGATGAATACGGGAATCCCATAAAAAGAATGCGGTTGGTTGTTACAGTGGCAAATGTTGACATCATAGGACCTGAGTTTTGGGAAGATCATCAATACATTCTTCGAGAAGGTTAGTTGAATTATTCTAGTGTTAGCTATGCTTTCAGCTCCAGTCAACTTTGAATATATACATCATCCATCTAACTAGTTTGTTGGGGGGAAAGAAAAATTTAGATACGAGTATGCCAAGAAGTTCGACATCATCCATAGGCTTCCACCTTGCAATTGGACTGTTGTTCGCATCAACGCCTGCCACTTGAATCAGTGAGGATCCCTTGTTTCCTATTTATTCAAAAGCATGTTGCAGTCTCTTTTAGATAGCCAGGTTGTCTTATCAACAAGGTGAATTCAAACTTTTCCCAGATTCTCACTGATCCACTCATTTGACAAACCAAATGATGAGACTGCTCTAAGATTGATGAATGCTTCTGCTTCTTTGATGATGGAGCGTTTCCCTGACATTATCTTTGGCTACGGTTTCAGCAATGAGTACAGGTATGGCATAGCCCCTTCAAAATCGCTGTTCTTAAAGCAAGAACTATAAAAAGAAAGAAATGCCTTGTTTGTAGAGAAAGAAAACAAAAATCTGTGTTTTGCATGGCACACTTTTCCCTCTTCTCATCAACAGAAGTGATTTGAATTACATATAGTATTGGCAAGATAAAAAATCGTATTAAACTGCAAGTGAACCATATGGTAAAGCTGTAAATGTAAATGCACTTCAATTGAAGGGACATTTTTTTGTTTGGATGGCAAATCTGCACTATCATTGCAAACAGTCATTTTTATTTTATTGTTATTGTTGCAGCTTTGTGTTCCAGGAGAAGACTGAATTATATCAGAGACAGGAGAGGTAGTTGTCAGCTTTATGCATTTCTACATCACATGTTCTTTCAAGTGGTCAAGCCTTTGATAAAATATGCCAACTTCTTTTGCAGCTTAATTCTTTCTTCCTGTTTGTCATGTTTCACTTCTTTTTACATGATGAAGTGGAAAGAATTTTTCCCCAATAAGGAATTAGTGCAGCCACCACACTTCGAAGCAGAAGTTCTTTGTTACCCAAAACAAAAGATTGTTTGTGATTATTTGTCATGGAGGCAAGCAGAATGTGAGTTATTCTTCCTGAGAAACAAGTACATCTTAACTAGTCAAAAATGTTTATGAAGTTCTCTACAGTAGTACAGTATGTAATGTCTGAATTCATTTGTTCATTTGCAGCAATGTGAATGCATTAAACTTTAGTGCTTGTATAGCTCTATGCTATGATGAAAACTGATCAATGCCCATGTCCATTGGTTTTATTTTATGATATCCTATTGCAAGGGCTTGTCTTGACTTTTCCAGTAGTTAAACCACAAAAAGAAGCACACGAGCTGACTCATTATACATGCTAATTTGCAGGCCACACCGTCAACCAATACAATACATGCTTTTGCATGTTAGTTAAATCTGGAAAAAGCAAAAATGAAGCTCATGAAATATTGAAGGTCTTCTTCCATCATTTACAATTTAAAATCTTGTTTACCTTATCCTATTTAATTATTTAGTTATCTGCAGTCTCTAACTCTTTGCTGTTATCTGAAGGGAACATTATCTAAGGACAAGAATGAGTTACTGTTTCAGCAGTTTCAAATGAACTACAACAATGAACTGGCTATGTTCCGAAAGGGCTCATGTACTTACCGACAAAAGGTAATTTTACCATTTTCCGAGAGCCATTTTTAACAGCAATGTTGTATTGTTTGTGCTGCAGTTTTTTTATTAGGATAGCAAGCCAGAACAATGATATAGCATATTGAACAATGTAGCGATGGTTAACAAGCAACATTTAACTTACCTAAAAGATTAAAGCAACTTGTCAATAACTATAACCGAAAGGAAGTTCTGGCTTAGATGGCATGCTGCATTTGCTCCTCATTCATAAGGAGCTGCATCTGAGAAATGCCATGGTATTTCCCATCGATACTGTTCTCCAACTGATTCTGAACAACTTCTTAAACCATTGCATTTACATGAAAATTGGCTACCAGGTTACAACTTGCAACCAAATTTATGAACTCTGTGTTACTCTAATCGATTAGGTAGGGATGGTTTCCTCGCCAGAAACAAAAAAGATTAGGTAGAGATACTGCTATGAGCAAAAGATGATTCGAAGTATTCTACTATGTCCAGTTTCTTTGTCATTTAAATGGGTACATTGCAAATGGCTACAGGTGGAAGAATCTGCAAAGGTGGATGATAGCGAAAATGTGGCAGCAAGAGAGCGGTGGGATGTCACAGTGTCCCACATTGACATGGGACCGGAGTTTTGGAGGAAGCATCCTTATATTTTTAACAGATGACATTTAGTCTAGGCTGATAAGTAGTTCTCATCAACGTTTCCAGCTTCTCTTAATGTTGTGTATACGTAATTATTGGCCACACGAAGATTAAGTGTTGCCTTTTTTTCGTTGATCGATCCTTTAATTGGAAACAATTGACTAGACACGGTGTCTGTTGGCGAATCCGCATACGGCTTAGATTCTTTCGCTGTACGTTCTTTTTTAGACCGTGTGCCATGGAAATCTACCATTTTTCTGGGTTGATACATGGCTTGCTGATTTGAATAAGTGATTGCAACTTTGTATTGTTATGTGCCACTGGGTGTTGGTGATTTCAGTTGTTTTCATTTTATGCTGTCGCGTCAGACAGGTGTTGAACTGTAGGCAAAGAAACTTTACTGGTTTTGAGATTCTTGGTCATAAGTTGGATGGGTAAGCAATAGGCACCATGTCAGTTATAACTGTGCCTTTCTTGAACAGTACATGTTTGGAAGAAGCAGCCATTGCTCTTGACAGGTCGACCTAATTAAAGATCTTATCAACTCCCTTAAATTACCTATCCATCACTTGTATAATTGTATTATTTTTGTTAATTCATTGCCATGTGTAAAACTGGTGGTTTGGATGAAAGAGCTCTTTTTCTTCTTCTTTTGGAAGGCTGAAGCAAAGATTGCTTTAAAAACATGTTACTGTTTTTAGGCCATGAAAAACAAGATGTCGAGTGGTCTCAATAGCAGTACTTAAGAGGTGTTTTTTTTAGCTATGGCTGTAGCTTTTCTCTGTGCTTTTCAACACGATAGTGAAGACGTTAACACAGATAGCACATATAATTTTATGCTTGAAAAACTATTTAGAGAATTTATTTAAAGAGGTTATACCGTTTTGATGTTTGTTTTTTTTATTTTTGAAGAAGCTAAAAAGAACCTGCCTTATATTTTGCTTGTAGATGACCGTGAAAGCAGCGGATCAGAGAAACAGAAATGGGGAGAGTAAATCAAGATGACTGAAAGGTGTGAGACAAATGTATGACTAATCAGATCCAGGGAGAAAGAAATGCGCAAGTACATTGCTGTCTTTCATGGAAGAACCATGGACTTTCTTCTATTATAACAAACTAATATAAACAATTCATTTCTAAAAAAACTTCTTTTCAGCACAAAGAAAATTTTAGATCATGAAATGAGATGATTTCAACATCTCAATTCTTATATGGGAGTATATGCTATGCGCTCAAACTTATATGCGCTCTAACTAAAAAAATCACAAAAATTTCTCAAAAATTTCTACATGTGAACACGGAGTCTCCACTCTCCGTCGGCCTGCAGCAGTTTGCGTGGCCAGAAAATTTCAAAATGCTTACCGTCAAACCATATAAAGGTGATACGGATCCCCAGGAGTTTATCCACATGTATGAGTCAGCCATCGAAGTGGCTGGTAGAGATAACTCCACCAAAGCAAAGGGACTGCCGTTTGCCATCTAGGGAATAGTACTTTCCTGGTTCTTCATCATTGCGCCGAACTCCATATACACGTGGAAGCAGATTTGGAATCGCATGTGTAACAATTTTCAGAGCAACTACATTGAATGGGTCAATGCAGACCAGCTCTTCGCCATCAAGCAAAAGCCCTCAGAGAAGCTCCAAGAGTACTTCAAGCACTTTGCTAAAGTTCGTTGTCAAGTAAAGGACGTGAACGAGACGACCATCATCAACGTAGCAATACGAGGTCATCGTTCAAGGCCGTTGGCCGAGTACAACACGCACAAGCTCATAAAAACGGTCACTAAGCTCTTTGACAAGATGGAAGAATATACGAGGGCCGAAGAGGACACGCAGCGACACCGAAGTGACGTTTCTGTGTCGAAGCAAATGAACGACTCCTCGAAGGATGGCTCCGGCTGTAAGCAACAGAAGGGCCAACGACCCAAATATGTCCTTAACATCAAGGAGGGCAACGACACTAACCATACTTCGGCCAACTATGGGTGTGGCCGCAGGGGCTGCGGCCATGGCCGAGGTCGCGCCCACGAGGACACTGAGTGGGGCCGAGAGGAGGGGCAGCAGCATGGCCTATGGTGTGAAGTGCACGACCAAAATGAACACCTCACTTGCCACTGCACAACCATCGCGACGCTCTGTGAGAGCGTCGTTAGGGACAAAGCCCTCAAAGCAAGAACGTCGGTGGTGGCACATGTACAGCAGCCCCTAGAAGGTTAGCTGATCCAACCTGGGCACAGGCTGACATCACCTTACAATGACTGATGCGGCGAGGATCAACTTCCCCCATCAGGACCCTTTGGTGGTTCAGGCTAGCATCGCAGGATGCGACGTTAAGCGCGTCCTAGTAGACGGAGGCAGCTCTACGGACATTTTGTTCGTCAGCACCTTTGATCATATAGGTATCCCCAAGAGCAAACTCGAACCTCTGGGTGTCCCACTCCAGGGCTTTGGGGGCCAACCTCTATGCGCCTTGGGCCAGGTACAACTCTAGGTATCTTTCGGCCAGAGCGACCAAACCCAAAGCGAAGACATAACCTTCGACGTAGTCGATCTTCCGTACCCATACGTCATCCTTGGGAGGGCCATACTCAACACCTTTAGGGTGGTCCCACATCATAATTTCTTGTGTATGAAGCTTCCGGGCCCTTAGGGAGTCATTACCATGTTAGGAGACCAAGACCTTGCTCGTTGCACAGAGCTCGGTGTGCGAGGACCCCTCCGCAAGGTGCATGTTATCAGCGAGACCCTCGCCACACCTGCACCCACTTTGCCATTAGCTTCATGGTGGATGCCTAAGCCCAAGCCAGATGACGAGATTAAAAGGGTTCCCCTGCACAACACGGACATCTCCCGCTAGGTCTCCATTGGCGAGGGCCTCACCCCGACGGCTGAACAAGAGCTTCTCCAGGTCCTTCGCACTAATGCAGACATCTTCCAATGGTCACCAGCCGACATCACGAGAGTAGACTGCTCTATCGTCGAGCATCGCCTCACCATGCGCCCCGACACCAAACCGGTTAAGCAAAAGTTCAGGCGCATGTCTGTTGAGCGCCAGCAAGCTGCCAAGATGGAGACCACAAAGTTACTGCAATCCGACGTCATTCGCAAGGTGCACCACTGTAGGATCGAGGAGGCCGACTAGAAGGGGGTAAATAGACGGTTTTAAAATTCTTTGACTAAAATTGAGTTTATAATGTGAAAGTGTAAATCAATTCAGTTTAATACAAATAAAGTCTAAATTAATTAGGTTTACCTAAGTGCATCAACAATCTAAGTCTATGTTAAAGATTTAGCACATGTTTGACATTACTACATTTACTAAACAGTTCCCCCTAACAGATAGCCAGTATTATGCAGTCACACCAACTCCCTTCACAAATACTATTAACAATTATCAGCTGGACATTTTGCCATAAAACGTTCATGGATCAGTAGAGAATATGAAGCGAGGAATAACAGTCGTCTTAGACCATGCTAGCAACAAACAGTTGAGAACCTGAGAGAAGTACATCGATAAAAGATTTTGAGTTTACGCCCCAGTTGTCCATGTTCAGAGACAGAAGAATGTGAAATGGTTTGCAACCCTTGGGCATCTGCGATACAAATGATGCTTATTTGACACAAAGAAACTGTTCACTAGATTATTTCATCGTCAGTCATACGCTTCTTGCTTTCAAAGGAGAAGGTACCGCAGGTTAAAGTGAACAAGCGTAAATCATCCATGCTCAAGCCTCGTAATGAACAAACTAATCAGATGCCGTGTCCACATCCGGAGCAGCCTCAGTGTTTTTCTGGCCTTCCAAAGCTTTAAGTCGCTTGTCAAGAGCTTTGTATCGGGCGTCCACATGGTCATGGAGACCTTTCACCTGAGAATATGCATCTTAAAGGTCAGATGCTTTAGCTTAAACCCAACCAGAATCATGCAGTGTAGAGTGGAATTCAGCATACACAGAAATTTTGTGCAAAGGGAGCATACAGAAATAGAAACCTCAATCTTACAGCTCAGACAAGGATGGTCAACTAAGCCTTAGTCAGAACCATTCCATTTTATGGCATCTGCCTGAACAATTCTCCAGCTTTCCTCTAGATAATTCCATTCATCTCCATTACCATTAGCTATTCCATCATTGCTTTCTGAATGTCTAGGTTTTTCACATGTAATGAACTATCCAAGTATTATTATCATTATTCGTTATCAGCATACATATTATTTCATCTTTCTGAAGAAAGCTCCACTTCTCACAAGAGTTACAGCAATTTCATATGGAAAACCAATTATCAGTAGTAACACCACTAAAGTTCTCACTGACAAAAGGAACAAGAAAATTCGAACCCTTCGCAATATGTAAGTTCTAAAATATTCATTAATTATGTCTATTCTAAAAAAACATTTATAGTTTGCAAAATACATGTCGGAATATTGGTTGTGTCTACAAAAGTGAAAATCCTGATATATGTTGCAGTAATGAATGGCAAAACATATGCTCAAGCCATTTGTAGGAAACCAAGTTTTATTCAACTAAAACTCAACAGTAAATGGCATCTTAAAATTCAAGATCACTAACCCTTTTCTAAAACACTTAGACATTATCATCTTGTACAAGGGGTCACAGGCACATTGTTTCAAGCTTCGAAGTGAATAGAGATTTCATATAGATTGTGGTGTAAAATAGTTCTACAGGAAAACATTTTCATCTAGCCATATTCCAGAATCTCAAGTTGCAGCAAACTACTCGTAAACACAATCTAGACAAGATGTATTACCAGGGAACATGACCAAATATGATTTTTTTTTTTGTTCTGTCCCTACTCAATCCCACAAGCCAATTGCTTTCTTCCAGCATTTTTCATCAGATTACTCCTAAGATCATTGCATGCTACAAATTACTGAACTGCCAAATAGACACTCAATTGGCAAGCCAAGATAACACATCACGTGATGTGATATGTTACTCACTGGGCATTGGTGCATTGCTAGTTGAACTTATATAAATTGCACGTCTTGAGTCATAGCATTCAATACAAATGGTAATTAAATTAAAATGACAGACCCATACGAACTTAAACGTCTACCACCAGTTCACCACATATACCCCAAATAATCAGAAAACAATTGGGAGGGGAAACAGTTCGAGCTTGGGGTATTCGTGTATAGGCATTCGGTCCCAGGACAAACCAATAATGTCAATCCCCTTTTCAGTCAGACTGTCAAGGGAAGAGTACACACAGGCACATGATCTGGAGATAGGTGCTTTCCTCACCTTGCATCAAGAAATCAACAGTATTGCAGCATTCTTACTGACGAATCACACGGACATTACATCGATACACAAAACTCATAGCTATGTAGACCTAGGCAAGCAATCACTTTGCTAGCACAACGCCACCTCGACGAGAAGTTTCCCTAATCCCCATTCCACACGCAAGGTGCAGAACCGCGGGTGCACTTGGGATATCGAATTCCACTACCCGAGAAACCACCGCTAAGGGCTCTAATAGCGGGCTGCGTGCAAGAATCCAAGATCTGTGGCGAGGAGAGGAGGGAGGTGCAGTGTGCAGACCTGGAGGGCCATGGAGTCGTGTGCAAGCTTGTAGTCCTTGTAGAGGAAGTAGCCGCCGGCAGCAGAGGCGGCGGCCGCGCCCGCGAAGAAGGAGGCCAGCCTCACCCGCAGCATGAACCCCATCCTCCTCCGGTTCTTGTGGAGTCTAACCTTCGCCGCCTCCTGCCTATGCCTTCCTCCTTTTGATTGTTCCCCTTCGCCTCTCTGCTGCGAAGGCTTTCTTGTCTGTGCCGAGTGCGACGGACGATTTCGGTTCGGCTCGACCTATCGCCCAAGTCACTGGGGGCCTGCCATGGCCATGGGGTCCCGTGTGTCAGTGGCTTGATATTTTTTTAAAAGAGTAAAAAATATCATATGTATAACAACTCGTAAGATTAGAACAAGTAAATCATATAACTGTAAATTTATTCATTAATGTTAACGATTTTGTTTAAGTGATGCAATGAGGTACAAAAGAGATCCGGTAGCACATCTAACACTGCCGTGGTACTTGGGAACGTGTAATTCATGCATACGGTTGCCCCCCTCTGGTAGAGCCTCTGGTTGCTCGTGAGTTCATTGTATCAGTGCTTTTGAATGATTGTAATATAAGATTGTCTGATTATTGAAATAATTAGCTTTTCTCAAAAAGTTGTAGTGAGAAGAACTTCCAATAGAATTACTAATCACTAGATCGATTCAAATAGAGTTTCGATGGCATTGTACTGTCCCTCGATTAATTCCCCACACCACCATTACTCATGTGGCCTGTGCACCCACCACCACTACCCCACACCCTCTCCACCCACAACCGCCGCCCCCATGCCCTCTCCCCCCACCATCATCACCCCCAACGCCCTCTCCTCCTACCACCATAGCCCATGTGTCTCTCTACCTCACCTGTCTTCCCTACAAAACGCACAACTCATAGTATGTAAGCGGCACTGCTTCAAATGATCAAAGTACTTGCACTGCCATCCGTGCATGTCGGCTAGATTGCTGGACCATCCTCCAGGCGGAGCGCTCAAAGTGCCTATCGCTTTGCTAATGAGACTAGCAGATGGTTAGGAGAGAATAAAATTCAAGGGACTCTTTGCAATTTTTTCCCACGCCAAGCCTAATACACATAACTTTGAGCTACGTTGAAAGCACAACTAGCACTATGTCAGCACCAAATGTGTCACCACGTCTCAGTTTGTATCTCGTTCCATCACTTAAACAAAATTAATAACATAAACAAGCAAAATTATAATTGTATGTTCTACTTGCACCTACCTTACAAGTCGTGGTACATTTTACTCTTTCTAAAAAAAGAAAGCAAATGAAATGAATTTCAAAAAATGTACTAATTCTTAATTTATTTAAAACTCCAAGAATATAAATTTTGTAGTTATTTAGAGTTGTAAAAATTAAGAATTAGTACACCTTTATTTATATCTTAATGCCAATAATTACACTTTCTTGTGGACACAAGAATGTCTTATTTTAACTAATGAAATTTAACAACTATAGAAATGACATTGCACCAAATATAATAAATAAAAAATAAACCTATAAAAAATGGGTGAAAATTTAAAACCTTTGAGTTCGGTACCAATAATCATGAATTTAAGAATTGTCCACACATTTGGCACTGTAGCGCCTTTTTTTAAAAAAATTCGACCCCAAACATCCGTTTTTACAAATGTAGTCTCGTCTCCAAACTTGACAGGCGTGGCAAATGACACACGTCTCCTGTTGTGCTACTGTAGCTTGGCAAGATTGGGCCAATGCGACAGCGAGTGTCTTGGGGGAGCCAATGGGGCCCACCGACCTACCAAGCACCTTTGGCTCGGTAGGGCTTGCCAGCTCCTGCCGAGCAGTGGGAGCTCGGTAGGAAGGTAAGGCCACACCAAAGCCTCGGTAGGTGTTTGACCGTGATAACCCATCAGCGTAATGTGGCGTCTCTTTAGTTATTCTCGTAGCATTTGGCTAGGGTTTTTGCAACCCTCCATGCCAAGCTTATCAATACCATTCTTTTCCAGTTGGCATGGGCCTGTATATATTGTACCGGCACCTAAACCAGTACAAAGTATCCCTACATACCGTATCGGCCTCAATACCGACTCAATGTGTCCAATATCAGCCATGCCGAGGAATTGGTAATACTGTCTATTGAATTATATGTTATATTTGATAGTACTACTATGTATTTGGAATAATATTACAAGTGACATTTGGTGTGCATATAATTAAATAAATATATACTTATAAATATATATATATATGCTTGCATTATTATATTAAATCCGAAATGGTACGCCGGTATAGATCGGTACTGGAACATACCATTCTAAAAGCCAAACCGGTATTGCCTTTGGAACGGTATTGACAAGTATGCTCCATGCCCACGTGTAATCCACATGGCCTTATTGGTCATGAATGTCTTCCCACACACGTAAAATGGCTCATATCGCTCTTTGCCCTCTCATCCGAAGCCGCACACCTTGGTTTCGGGAGAAGAAAGAAAGAGAGAGAGTAGAAGGCCAGTGTGTAATAGTTTTTGATGTGGTTTTGCTATGATTTAGAAGATTTCGCAATTGAAAGGAGTGTAAATCTGGTGAAGTCTTTCAAGAAAAGGTATATTTCATTTGCATGCAAGCAATACGCTTAATATGTTATTAGTGTTTTATTATCGTAATGGTGGTTTGGTTGTGTAGAACACGCTTGGTAACCATGTTTAGTTGACATATGTGTTGACTTTGTGCGGATGATATTTTGTAATTAGCCATGTTTAAGACATATTAGTGACGATAATAATGTTTTTTTTGTAAATAGCTGATGAAATATGTATTGTTATTTTTAATGTTCCCAGTGTGGTCACAATTTAGGAAATGTGTATGTAAATATGTGTACACACACACATATATATATGTATTGCTCTTGTGCGATTCAAAGAATTGTAGAAAAAGATGATAGAATTGCGTAATTGTGTACTTTTAGCTATAGCATCTATGTGTACACATATATGTATATAGATGTGTACCTGCATACATGCTATAAGCACATGATCGTAGGTATAATTGTAGCTTAACTATATACATGTGCATGATTATTTTGTGCTATGCTAAGTTGAATTTAGCATCATCGGACATCGACATATTCTTTCATGCTAGGACAAACCTATAGAAGTTGTGGAAGCTGAGTACTAGGTGATCGTCGTGAAGGCTAAGACCTGCATGGGAGACAATGGACAGGCACTGATGGACCAAAATATATTCGACGACTAATTACAAGTATAGCTTCCAAAAAGCTCACATGTATCTTAGCTGTAGTTCGAGTTGATGGTTCGTGAATGTTGTCATTTGTATTGTACGAATGTGGAGCAAATATATGCACATAACCAAACCCTATACGCCATATAATTCACACCTTCATTGCGAAGTGTTATATTGATTTGACTTCTTTCAGTAATAACTATTTATTAGACTAATAAGCTACAGCCAAAAGCTATAACCTGTAGCTCAAAAGAACAGACCCTATAATTTTTTTTCAATAAGGTATATGTACTACTTAACAGAGAGAGCTAGTGATGGTGGTTCATCTTCTGCTCCGAACTCCCCTTAATACATTCCTTAAATAATCCTAACAAAAACAGAAAAAAAGTAATCTACTAAAAAAATAAATTTCACTCTCCTATAAATTTTCTAACAAAAAAAATAATGCCAAGAGCACGAAGACGACGAGGCACGTCAGGAAAAAAAAAGGTGTCCCGCGGTTAGGTTAAATCTGAAGAAGAAGAAAAGATGATACAGTGCCATGTGCGAACATTTCCGAATTCAGTGTTTCTCTGTCTTCCTCTTTAGAACAAAAGTATTGCTCTGCATGGGCTCGCAAGGGCCACCATAAAAGGCCATTTTCCATACTAACGATAAAATAGCCCAAGCCCAGGCTTTAGAATGGCAATCTGGGCTGAGCTGGATCTTCAATGCTGGAACGGACCGATTCTTGAACCGAAATAGCGCGAACGGAGGGCGTCTAGCTTCCGCAGATAAGCCCTTCAAAAAAAAAAAGCGCTTCCACGGGTAAGCGAACAGCGCACGGAAAGAAAAAAGCGAAATATCCCCGTCCGCCGTGGCCGCGCCGAGGCTAGGAGATAAAGCGCACGCGAGTACGCGACGGCCGCCCACCCACGCCACGCCGCTCCCAACGAGCTCGCCATGCCGCCCCACTCCCTCCTCCCCGCGGCGTCCGTCTCCCCGCGAAGCCGAAGCCGCCGAGCCAAACACAAAGCCCCTACCGCGAGCCACCACCTCCATTCCCGCCTCCCCCGTCCCCAGAACACAAGCTCCCTCGCCGCTACATGCCTCACCCTCCCCCTCCGCCGGCGAAGGCGACGATCTCCACCTCCTCGAGAAGCCGTCCCCGTCCCCCTCCGTGGCGGAGGAGGCCGAGCCGGAGCCCACTCCGGCGCTGTCCACGGACGAAGCGCTCGCGCCCTTCCTGAAGTTCTTCCAGGTGAAGAGCACAGAACACGACGAGGACACGACGCCGCCGGGGCTTCGTGGAGGACGACGCGGACGAGGGGGCGGGGAGTGCCAGAGCTGTCGTGGGTGGACGTGGGGTCATTATTTATGACCCCATGCCGGGGGACCTTGTCGTCGGCGTCGATGAGAGGACGCTCGACGTAGACGTCGGAGCTGGTGGCGAGCCGGCGCTGATGCTGGCCAAGGAAGCGGTGCCGATGTCCGGGGAGGAGTTTGGGTACCTGGCGACTGGCGTGCGACGTTGCGTCGAAGGGTGCGGAGGAGCTCGCAGCGGAAGGGAGGGTGGGCGTCGTGGTCAGCAGCGGGGAAGGGGAGGGCGACTTGACGGGTGGGAGGAACGGGAGGGAGAAAGGTGCTCCGGTGATGGGCGTCGGCACGGTAGTGTTTGTTGAACATAATGCGGTTTTAGCATGGATTTAGATTTAATTCCAGTAAAATATAGTTGATTTAAAGTATAATTTCAACATCATTTAAATGACAAAATCATGATATGAGTATGCAAATTCATCTAGCCATTTAAATAGTATAATATGCTTAAAGCATAGAACATATGGGCTATTAAAATAAGCATAAAGCTCATATTTGTGTTTTGATTATTGCTTTTAGGTGTAGGGTTACATATGGTCTTTATTTTTTACTAATTGAATATGACAAAATAGATTCAAACTTTAAGCTCTAAAAATTAGTTTACTAATCTATCAAACTTAAGGTTCAGTCCAATGGCAATAAGTTATACTTTCGACCAACAGTAAAGTGATCTCAAGATAGCGCTTAAATTAACCAACTATTGGATCGTAAGGCCTTCTTACCCCAAAAGCTAGCCAATAAGGTGAGAGACTCCCATATTTTTAAATTAGATCTCTTGTCCTTCCACAACTAATATGAGACTATTCCAACAATCTCCCCCTTCACACATTAGTGTCTCTCAGCCGTTCACTGCCCCTTCACCGTATACCGACGGTCCCTCAGAGTGCCTCTTCACCGTACACCGATGGTCTCTCAGGGTCACAATCCATCAGGCGTTCATACACTTAGTGTCCATTGGGCCAGATATGTTAGAATCGGGCTCTGATACCACTTGTTGGATTGTAAAACTCTTCTTACCCCAAAAGCTAGTTAATGAGGTGAGAGACTCCCCTATTTTTAAGTTAGGTCTCTTGCCTTTCTATAACCAATGTGGAACTATTCCAACACCAACTAACTTAGTAAACTCTCAGTATGAACAATCACAATTTTAACAAGTTCAGTAACAAGCCGAATTGTCTAATAAGAGGAGTGACTAGCGTATCATTCTACCTTAATATATAAAGTCGGGTGCTGGACGGACTTGTAATGATGTTGTACGGATCTTTTCCTGGATAACACTTAAAGACGCGTAATCAGCTTCCAGCATATAAATTTGACTGAGGCCCTGTTCTTTTGCGGCTTCTAAAAGCCGCTTTTGGCTTTTGCTACCGTAACTAACTTCTAAACAGAGTATTTTTTTAAGATAAGGTCTACAAATTAATTGTAGTATACACTAAAAAACTAATATCTGTACCATCAAAAATCGCAAGCGAGTATCTCTCTTTCCACAATTTCTATCCCAAACAGTCAAAAAATCATCCGTCGCAGCCAAAAAGAACAGCCTTGACTCTCCTACCTTAATGCCTGCTTTGTACTACTCGAGAGCTGGTTCTCCTGTCGACGGGAAGCGTTCGGTTCGGATTCCGTACCGGGATCAGCAGGAGGGGAATTCGAGGCTCCTGGTCCTCTGCGAAATCAGTCCGCCGGCTTGCTGCTTCCGTGGTGCTCACTCTTTCGAACGGTGGTGTCCCCGTTCATTCAAGTTAGAGCAATCCCTGCCTTCTTGGCCTTTTGTCTCTCTCTCTCTCTCTCTCTCTCTCTCTCTCTCTCTCTCTCTCTCTCTCTCTCTCTACCTGCCTGCACTCTGAGCTAAGGTTTTGCTGATCTTATCGTCGTACTCGTATGTTTAAAGTTTGTCAACGTGTCGTATTTTTTCATCAGTGTGATCGACGTCCAGGTCCCCTTTGCTCGAATCTGCCAGTACAACCACCCAAGCAATCGCGATCGCGTCAAAAAAAAAAAAAGGAACAGGAACAGGGTCTCGCTTTGCATCGCGCCCTTTATTCGATTCCGCCTCTGGATGAAAATGACGGCTCAACTCGATCCAAGGAATCATTGCCCAACAAGTTTGGACCGAGCTTGCCACTTTTTTTAGTACTAACCTGTCTTTGGTTTCATGGATAATACTGCTGATCGATGGTGCAGTACTCCATTCCATATGATAATGCCAACTACTTTGTCTAAATAAACAAACATGCAAATGCAAGTCTTCACATGTAGCTTTGTAAAGATGAAAGCGATATCCTAACTCGGTCGAGAGGTTCTTTCTTGTTGGGTGCCTAGCTTTATGTAGAGAACTAGTTCTAATACCACGAGAGATTCCATCGCGCGCAGAAGCTTCAGTTCAATGACAAGCACGTACCTATCTTTCTGTCCTAGCTATTATTTATGGAAATTACAGGTACTCTTGAGACCAAAGTCAGTAGATTTTGTGAATGAATGCTTATAAAGGGGAGGACAACAGATTATTTTTTAGCAACAGGGACTAGTACTGTGTGCAGATCAGATGAAGTCAAAAAGGTTTTCTGCATTCTCCATCAATCCTCGGTTGATTTGCCTTTCACCTTTCCTAGTAGTACCGCTACTGCTATCTCTGATAAGGCAGGAGCAGAAAATTGAAGGTGGACAGTATGGTACCCGGAGCCTGGAGTGCTTAATTGACAAGTGCATTAGGACAGTCATGGTGGTACAGAAATAGGGAGTGTCAAAACACTTTTTCCTTTGATGAATAATGGTTCTTTCTAGTGTGCAAAAACAGGGAGAGAAGGGAGCTTTAGGTATCCTTTTTCCCTTTCAAGCTGGCTGCATTTCACTTTATGTCATTGGACTCCTTTTTGCATAGAATTCTGCTGTGTGTGAGTTCGCATTGATAGTTTCCTTGTTTTGAAGATGAATCTATGCGAGCCCGCGGCCAGGCGATTCTCGATCACTTCTGATCCGGCCATTCCTCGTTTCATCCAGGTACTAGCTGCAGGCCATGTCGAGGCCGTACGTATGAGCAGAAGAGCATTTGATGCCTCCCCTTCTGACAGCTCAATCTGTCTAACAGACGGTTCAGTACGTACTGCGTGAAGATCAAACTCTGCTACGTGCTAATGCTCGACGGAGTAATTGTTGTTGGGCACGCACGTGCACGTGTTGAGACGCTAGTACTGCTGCTCAACGGAGAGTCGTTGTTTGGCACGCACGTGCTGCCTGCTTGTGTTAAAAGGCTACGTTCTTTTGGGTGCCGTCTGATTCTTTTAGGTCGCAGTCGAAGATTTTTGTTTGTATTTTTTAAGATGATAGTAAATAATGGATATATTAATGTAGATGGTGCATATGATTTTTTACTTAAAAACTATTTGAAGAATTTACTTCAAAAAATTAACCTGTTTATTTTAACTTTCTATAAAATTAAAAGTTAAGAAGAACAAGATGGAAAGCACGATATAGGGGGTGATCGTTTTAACGATGGCTTCGCTTTTAATGAAATTTCATCAGAATTAGCTTTTTTTTTATCAGTGGGTTAGTTTTTAGACATAATTAAATTTAAAAATGTAAAAATAGAAAAATATGTTAGCCCATCACTGACAATGCAGCGAACACGGGAAAAAAAGAAAATGCAAAAAGTTTAAAAATTTAAAAAGATAAATTCATCAATAGAAAAAATCAAATCAAAAAACAAACGAGCGGGCCATAATTCAGCCTCCGTGGCGACATGCGTGGCATCTCTGCTCGCTGCTCTACCAAATCCACTCCTTCCTTGCGTGATCCGCCGTTCCGTGACACCAACACGTGGCGCTGAACCAAACACGAACCGACGTGTGTGCAGTCGTATCGTAAGACACGACCTGCGAGCGTGACCTTTCATCCATCGTAAGCCTGCGCCCGGGCGGCCTGATCGAGCATTTTCACAAGTTCACAATCGCTAGCAAATCAAGCAGGAACATCGATGGACGCATGCATGGTGCAGCTTTCCAAGATCCCCTCGCCACTACGTTACCTAGAATGCTTGACAAACACAAGCTGGCTAGCAACCATACTTAGAACTTAATCTAAACAGCTTTCAACTTCTGAAATAAAAAAATTATTTGAAATGTGTTAATTTATCAATATGGTTCCTCTCTTTCTCTCTTTCTCTCTTTTCTTTGTATTATCTAAGAAATAACAATATTTTTTATTTTTCATATCTTTATTTTCTTAATTGAATGCCTCAGAAAATAACTTCTCATATGTCATTTTAACTAAAATCCACATCACTTTTGAGTGGGACCATAGATTGGTATCCTGGTGAGTGAGAGTGAGAGTGAGAGTTCGACTCTGATGTCTCACTGGTCATATGCTAATCAATTTCACGTGTAATTATAGGCAAGGTCTAATCATTTTCACGGTATGTACACTACTACAAAAAGAGTTATCACAAATGATTCGAAACTGTCATTACAAACAGATTTTTGAATTATTTGAATTTATGGGTCAGTGATAATCGGAGGTTATCACAGACAGTTTATGAGTTATCTGTGATAAATACAACACAAACGGTTGTAACTAGAATTGTCTGTGAAGAACACTATCACAGATGGCTCGAACAAAAAACCGTCTGTGATATAACCATATCACAGGCGGTTTTTGGTTCAAACCGTCTGTGATAGTATTCTTCACAGACGGTTTATACCACAAAATCATCTGTGATAGTTCATTCTATACCTATTTTTTTTATGTTTTTTGGCTAGCGTCAGTAAATGTTCGTTATGCCCTTTGAAAACAAGCAAATACAGTAGTAAACACAATACCACATTCCATTTTCATTAAGATTAGAATCCACTATTATACCATCACAAGATAACGAGCAGGTTACCCATTTAACACTACAAGAATATAACAAGAACACATCTCCTAATTCTACGAACCCAACTCTTAAATATGGTAAAATATACAAGAAACAGAGATCCTAGCAGACAGTGGAAGCTCAATTGCGCCGATAAGGCCTCTATGCCTAGGCCCTCTCACCTCTGATGCGGCGCGTGAGTTGGATGTCCTTGACACCTACCGTTGTAGCCGCTGACTTGTGCGCCGTCTTGGTAGCCAGCTGCTTCCTCGGTGTCTTGCCGCTCATAGACTTATATGCCATCTACTTTGTAAGGACCATTGGGGTCGAGTCAAGGAGGAGAACGGTGAGGAAACTGGAGACATTTTGAGCGCATGCAGTAGGTAGGGGATAGGTCTAGGTGAGTATTTATAAAGAAGGGAGAGGTGAGAGTTAGGAAATTTTCGGCATGACGATGGAGAGGTGGAGCTACGATCCGTAGGGTAGGGGTTGGAGGGTTTCTATTGGTTGGGATTGGGTTGGAGAGGATCGACGAGCTCAGCCGTCAGGAACATAATTATTAAGACAGTTTGAACCACAACTCATCTATGAAACATAATTATCATAAACTATCTGTGATACATAATTATCAAATACAATATATATATATATATATATATATATATATATATATATATATATATATATATATATATATATATATATATATATATATATATATATATATATATATATATATATATATATATATATCATTTAGCTCAAATTATCAGAACATAATTATTAAGACAGTTTGAACCACAACTCATCTATGAAACATAATTATCATAAACTATCTGTGATACATAATTATCAAATACATATATATATATATATATATATATATATATATATATATATATATATATATATTGATGCAATATAAATAGTTAGTCTCAAAATATGGAATAGTAAAGTTCTATATGGCTTACATATGCTTGTTTGAAAGGTTTCGACAAGATCTACAACTTTACAATTGAGGTAACACAAAATTCTGAAGGGAAGATAAATTTTTTTGGACAAAAACAGAAAGAAAAAACTTACTATGCAAATTTGAGGCTAAAGATGGCCAATTTTGGGGTCCTAGAGGGCGACTAGTGTAAGTGGGTTATTTTTTTGGATCGAGCTTATCGTTAGTTTTTCAACGAGTACAAAAACATCAAAAACAGACACCGTATGCAAAAGTTATGCCCATTTTACTAAATATGTCTTAGAACATAATCCTACTCGGACTCAGACCAGAGATTATGAAAATTTAGGGTATTGCAAGGCGGAAAACATATTGCAGACGGTTATTAAAACAAACCATCTATGAAGTATCACAGACGATTTAAGTAAAAAACTGTTTATGATATTTGGCAATATCATAGACGGTGCTAACCATGAATTGTTTGTGATATTATATTTTCACATACAGTTTTTAGCACTGTCACCAACACATATGGTCTTTAAACCTAAACTGTCTGTGATTACATTTAGCACTAAAAGTTTTGGTAAACCGTCTATAATGAGACATCTAATATAAATCTTTTTTTAATAGTGCGACCATGATAATTAGCGTTGCGGTGTTACTCCCTAATCAGTTCAATTGATCTAATCTGACGGCACGAAGCTGCCTACCTGCCTAGCACGAGGTGATCTCGCAACAAACAGCTGGGGAAGAAAATTCAATAGAAGGACCTCACTTTGTTGTTGTAGTTGGATTTGTTAATTAAATACAGGCTACTAGATTATGGTTTGGTTTGATTAGACAACTAAGCCCTCAATTCATATCTCTCTCATACTTAGAATATGTATAATGGTGTAGACAACGATAGTTTATAATACACCTTTATATCATCTATAAATAGGATTAAAAACAATATATCTATGTAGTTATCTATTCAATTATCATACAACTAAAGTGTTATCTATACAATAGTATAAACAGTACAAAAACTACATATAAAATCATCTATTAAATAGTAGATATCATCTTTTTCTCTTCTCTACATCGTCTAAAATTCTATATGATATATGTTTACAGACAACTTACATATACTATTGTATATACTCTTAGAAGCAACTTTAATTAGTAGCTCTCCAACAGGTAAACCAACCGTAAACCGTTGGTAGTTCAATTGATAAGAAATTCGGGTTGCACGGGGTGACAAGCAAATTCTTCTGTACGAAAAAGGACTTAGCTAACCGAGTGAACCAAATCTCCCAAAAGTGCAGTTCATTCTGCACAGTAAACATTTAAAAAATCCTGTTTGTACGAAAGTCAACGGTAGATTCCGCACTGTTGCAAGGCTTACACGTTGTTGGCTGGATCATTGTAACCGCAGGCGAGAGTGATGCAGGGGCAAAACCGGCATTAGCACATAACCACACCCAAACCAAAGAACGGAAACCGTTTTCTAATCCTATCAGCTACTATCATAAGAGCGGTTTAAGGCGCTGATTACCTCACATGTTGTGGGCCCCACTCCCCGACACCCGCTTAATCCACTCACAGTCTCTCTCACAGGTTCGGCTAGCCAAGCAACGGTGCATGGGCACGTGACCCGCGCAGATACACTGACATGTGGTCCCATCCACGCGGGGACCACTCGCTACGCTCTGCGGGGTAGGGACCGGGCTGACGACTAGTCGGTGAGAAAAGACGGGGTCCGACCTGCCGCTTTTTTCCGCGAAAATGTGAATTAAAAACTCACCTCCGCATCCCACCGACTGCATAAACCCATGCGGGTCCCACACGTCATACTCCCGCAGAGCGGCGGATGGTCCCCGCAGTCGGTTTCCGTAGACGCGACCCACCTGGCAGGCGGGGTACCCATACGGGGACCGGGGGGGGGGGAGGTGCCCCGGCGCGCGATGGGAATTGGGAAGTGGTTCCGTTGGGGCGGTGGGCCCCGCGCACTGGCTCACTCACACTCACGCGCCCCCGGGCCAATCGCCCTCGCTATTTTTTCTTCTTCTTCTCGCTTATTTTTGTTTCCGCTTCGGTGCTGCTCTTTCCTTCCTTCCTCTTGCCGTCTGCTTACGCGAGCTCTGCTGCACTGCCAGTAGCCTCCCACTCGTCCGATTTCTCTCCCTGGAATGGAGGCGTAAGGGGAGGGACACACAGAGGGAGCTAGGGTTTTACGCCGCCTCCTCCTGCTCGTCTTCCTCCGGTGAGCCGACACTTCACAGATCCGGCGCGCCACCTCCAGGTCGCCGCCGCCTAGATCTGTCTTGTTTGGTGGTTCAGAGAACGGTGTTTTGTGTTTGTTTGTGCTGATTTGAGCTTTTTGTCGCCTGAATTTTAGGTTCTTGGTACTGCATTTGGGGGAGTTCCCTGCAAGCTGTTTCAAGCGTCAATTTTTTTTGCTGCTTTTTTGTGGGGCTTTATTTCTTCGTATGCGAGGGTTGCTTTCGCTGGGACAGTGGTGAGAATCTTGGCTTTTGCTTGTTGCTGCGTTTCTTGGTGGTTCTGTCTAGATAATAATTCGTCGTGGTGTAGATCCGTGCACTGATGTACGGTTCTGTTGAAGGGTCCGAATCCTCCGGCGTGCGGCGGTTTAGGCTCCAATGGGGAAGTCTCCGGCGAAGTGGATCAAGTCCGTGCTCTTCGGGAAGAAGTCGTCGAGGTCTGGCTCTACCAAGGCGAAGGATTTATCGGTATATATGTTACCCTTCTTGTGTGCATATGTTGTGTAGGATTGAATTCTCTGAGGGCTGTGGAGTCGAGTTTTGCAATTGTTGCGAGAGAGTAGAGATCCGTTCTTGCAATTGATGTATTTATTTTCCATGTTCAGAAGGCTGCGAATAACAAAGGGTATGCTGCTGCTGGGGAGGAGCCTTCATTTGAGAGCTCCCCGGTGATTTCAGAGCCGGTGCTTGTCACCTCCCACAACACTGAGACCGTGCCGGAGGTCGGAAAAGGTGAGAATTCCAGCTTGCAAGGTGAAGTGGCGGTGCGCGATGCGAATCATGATTTGGAGAAGCAGAGCACTCTTGGGTCTGATGCATCCAACGATCCCGAGAGGTTGAGAGAAAAGCAAGCAGCCGTCAAGGCACAAGCTGCCTTCCGAGGTTACCTGGTAATTGTTTTTTCCCTGTTTCTGTTTGGTCTAGCTTATCTTGATGTAAAAATTCCTTTGTATACATCTTAAAATGATCAGTAAAAGGACACAACATATTATGTTGCACCTGTATGATATTATTCATGGTCTAGCAGTGTTCCCGTTCTTTTCAAATCCTGCATACGCACAGAATTATTCTTTCCCCTAGCTGATCTTAGTAACCTACTCATAAGTGTTTTCCTTAGCCACTTGGTTTATCTTGCTATTGTACAGTGCTAATTTTTTGCATTATACTGGTCCAGGCACGTCGGGCATTCCGTGCATTGAAGGGAATCATAAGACTTCAGGCGCTGATTCGTGGGCATCTTGTGAGGAGGCAAGCTGTTTCAACTCTTCGTGCAACATGGTTGATTGTGAAGTTTCAAGCTTTCGTTCGTGGTAGAAATGTCAGACTTTCTAGCGATGCCATTCAAGTCAGTTGGAAGCTTGCCCACCAGAAGTCTGCGGTAAGTTCCTTCGTCGTCCTGGTTCATTCGGTACCTAATATATTCATCATGGTAGTGCACCTTTTTTAGTTTTTTCTCACTGTTATAGTCTTCTTGAATAGAGACACTCCTCATTATTCTATCACTGTGTGTTATTTTCAGAAATGTGAACGAAATCAAGGTAAAAATAGAAAACCACGAATTGATCACTTCTCTTGGTCTTCATTAAGATTGTTCAAACCATATAAAGGGTGGGTTCTTTTGGGCTAGGGCTATGGCTATTGGCTTATGACTTTTGAATTTTGGCTATTTACAAGAGGCAGTACGTAGAGGAAAATAGTCGTATGCGATTTTGGCCGATATAGCTAAACTCGGTACAGTGTCTACTACAATAGACTTGTAGAACACATCTTAAAAAGACGCATCGTTTGAAATCTAGTTACTGTAGCACAAAGTGAAAAGCAGAAGTAAAGCCGTGCCGAGCCCTCCCAAAGTCATTTGAGTACTTTTTTGAAAAATTGACATCATTATCCTAATCTCCTTCAAGAGTCATTTGGAAAAATTTTCTATGGAGATTTGGTAATTGATATGCAAGTACAATTGTGAACTTCACCTTAATGTTAAAAATGGAAAAAAAAAACCCAGTGCATTTCACATTAGATATTTCTAAACAAATGTTCTACCGATGTTAAAAATTTTCTCTCCTTCTACCGATGCTTGATGAGTGCATAGGATACATTGTAGGTTTGGATGGTCATGTGACACAGAGAAGAAAGCAGCGGAGTAACCTTTTTTTTTTCGAACACGTAGGAGAGCTGCGTATCTTTATATTAAGAAGGAGAGAAAACCTTACAAACTCACAACCCAAAAAACACACGCTTACTCTAGGAAAGCTCGCCTATAGTACAAAAACAAGAACGATCTCTACCAGAGACATAATCTAGACTAAAGCCTGTGGCTGAGTAGTTAGGTATGAAATACCCTTTGCTCCGGCCAGTCCCCATATCCTCCAACTAGCTCTATCTTGTGTGCAAAAATACTGAGAGGATTTTTTTTACAGAAAATGCAGTTGGAGTAAACTACAAAGCCCAGACACAGTGCTGTTTTGTATTGCCTATCCCTTTTTCTTATTCTGATAAATGAAGTTTATCTCCTCATATAATCAAATGGCTACATGCTTCGTTCAGTTGTAATGAAACCGAGGAACTTTATTATTGCTTCTTATCAACATTACAGTATTTCTTTGGATATTTGGTAATGCTCCACAGCTTGAATAAATGTCACTATTATAGAAGATAAAGCTGTAATTTCTTACTGGTCTCATCATTATTTTTGTGGTCGCATTGGATACGATGGCGTCAAATTGTTCCTACATTGTCTACTATGTAGCAAACATGGATGTGTCTATATATTGACATGTCTGTACCTTCTGATTTAACTTAAGCAAGCAATAACACTACAATGCCAAATGTAGACATTGTTCTGCATGCTCTTGCATCCTTTTTATGCTTCACCTTTCATTTGTTTGGAAAAGTGATTAGAACTGAAAGATCACCTATGTGACCTTCTGTTTGGCAACTTAATATGGACCAGACTATTAAATACATGATTCTTGCCTTTTCGCAGGGTGCTAAGCTGGATGCATGGAAGGATAAGTTATCTTCAAACGCATTTGCTCATAAGGTATAATTGTTTGTGCCTAAAATATGGTCATACGAGGGCTTGAATGTTCAAAAAAAGGTCTTGATCCTATTGTTTGGTCTTTTATGCTCATTACCTATCAAAAAAAAAAATATTTCCTATCATATCACTCTTTTGCTGTCTGTTTTGCAAATATTTTCTTCTTGTGCTAACTGCTAAGTCAAATTTTTTTGTTTGTGTTGTAGCTTCTAGCTTCACCAATTATGGTAGAGGCTCTTCACTTTCAGTATGATGAGAGGGATCCCAATTCAGCCTTCAACTGGTTGGAGAGATGGACCATAAGTCAAGTATGGAAGCCCATGTCTCAACCAAAGAGAGCTGCTGTTACTGATGCCAAACCACAGACAAGGAAGGCCAGTTATGCGATGGAAACAGAATCAGGGAAATTAAAGCGTAATGCTCGGAAGAGTTCTGCCATGGCAGTTGAACCTTCTCAAACAAATCTGACCTTGGAAACTGAAAAAACAAAACGGAATCCAAGAAAATTCACTAGTGCTCCTGCTGATTCAGTGCCTGATAGCCAGTTAACTGAACTTGAGAAGGTTAAACGTAACCTTAGGAAGGTAACTAATTCCATGGCCGAAGCCTCGAAAGTTCCTAGTCCTGCAACTGAGATCCCTGACCATCAAGAGGTCCAGCGTGAGAAACCTCTGAGAAATGCTCAGGAAGTTCCAATTTATCCTGAGATTCAAGAACCTCACAATGATAATCTATTGGAGAATGCAAAGACAGATATTCTAGTACCTTATCTCCAACATGAACTGGAAGTTACTTCGCATCCAGTCACAACTGAAGAAATAGTTGATGAACTGACTGTCGTTGCTCCAGCAGCTGAAAGTATGCTTCTACAAGACATTAATAATGAAGAAAATGCTTTACTGAATGATGTGGAGCAGAGATCCAAAGAAGAACCTCTTTCTACTGAAAGCCTTAAAAGCGGCAAGAGGAGGTCTTTATTCTCAACTAAGTCGGAATATCCAGAAAATGGCTCCAAAAATTCTCCAGCTCTGCCCAGCTACATGGCTGCAACGGAATCTGCAAAGGCGAAACTGCGGGGACAGATTTCACCTAGACTTAGCTCCGATTCAGCGGAGAAAAATGGCTTCACCCGCCGCCATTCCCTCCCTTCATCTACCAATGGTAAGTTGAACTCACACTCGCCACGCACACAAAGGCCAACCCATGCTATTGGCAAAGAGGGAGTGAAAGGCGACAATTCTATGCTGTCTTCAAGAGATGCGAGTGGTAAGTACTAAAGATCTCTGAAGACTCGTGATCACATTAGTAAATCTATCTCATGCCTCGTCGTATTATGCAATCGATTTTCTTATCTTCAAATATGTGTATGTTTTGGGCTATTTCAACCTAACAACATTGTACTGACTGATAATATCAACGTAAGAGAACTTGCATAATTGATAAGAAAATTGTTGATAGGCGGCGATTAGGCACAGGTCTGCCTCCCAACTAGTACCTTGGTGAACACTGATCATATCCTGTCACCTTCATTTTGTTCTAAATAAAAATGAGAAACTGTTCAATACCCCCTTTTTCTTTGACATAGCTGGGACCTGAACAGTCGACTATCCCTTTTATTTAGTTCCTCTAAAGTAATCAGTTAAACTCACTAAAAATGCGTAAAATCGCTATGACCATACTTATGCATGCACCCTGAAACCATGAATAGTGTGTGAGCCATTCTTCTGTGCTAAGTCAAGGTGAAAAAGGCTTATCAAGATTTGGGATATCCGCCTTAAGTTTAGCTTGTTTGTTCAAACTTTTAAGAGGATGTCAGTTAGTGGCCATCCGTCAATGTCACCTAAGATGCAAGAAATGAGTTTGTGAAGAAACAAAAATATGACATGCACGACACATTATCGACAGGCAGTGGTAGGTGCTGTGGTGCTACTTCTTGTTCTCATGGAGTTATACACAGTATGTAGTATTTAAGATAACAGGGGTGACACTTTGGCCTTGGCTTTCTATTCATGTCAGGTTTAGCATCCTCTGCTCGTAGGTACCCTTTTTTTATAAATGGCACGTGCTTGTTAAGATTTTGAATTTCATACTTCTGGGCTTAAAAGATAAGAATAGCCAAGGGATAAGTGGTCACATGAAATTCATCACTTACAGCTCTATTGATCATATTGATTAAATGTGAATACGAGTGTTGTGTATGATATTTTCTCGCTTTGGTTTAATTTGGCCTTTGCTTTTCCAAAAAAATATCACCAGAGAGACCAATCAAAGCAGAGTGGAGACGGTGAAGAGGCAACCAATCGAAGGCCAAATCCTCCATCTGAGTAGTGCAACTTTTAGGCGGAGGATGTCTGCAGTTTGCTCCAATTGTTTTGCTTCTGATGTAAAAATGTTCTCTTCTGTGACAATGGACCAGCTTTGTTGTGGTGTACCTGGTGCGAGTTTGACTTATTTATAGGGTTTTGCGTTCTGCCTTGTTATGTATAGCTGAAGTGTTTCATGTTTGTTTGGATTCCCCCACCCCGAGACACCCTGCTTTGTTAAGTAAGAGAGCTGCTGATGTTAGAGAGCACCTGGATTGAACAGTCTTAGCCCGTTTGGACATCTCTGCTGCGTTTTTAACTGATGAGTTGAGTGCCATTCATGATACATTCCTTGTTTGCTTTTCCCGGATGCCTTTTCATGCCCTGCTAGAGTGTGTCGAGGAGTAGGGTTGCTTTGCTTGTGTTGTGTTTGTGAGATCTTGTGCCTGCAACATGGATGTGTTTGTCCGCATGTCTGCAGCATGTATGTCTGCAGTACACAAAGGATACAGAAATTGCCTTCGACGGAATAAAGAAATCGTGGTGATGAGGTCCAAATGAGCTGCAACGGAGCTATGTTTGGATTCAGCGAGCTTGCTGTACCCCTGTGTGGATTTGGATGTCCATGCTTGGAGCCGCGTGAGACGGAGAGGTCGGGAGGGAGGGTCAGGAGGCACCGGAGCCCGGCCAGGTGACCACCGTCCACCGGCCGTTCCAAGTCTGGCGATGCCGGCGTGTGGCTATCTGACGGGAATTTCGACGACCGGTTGCTATGCTCGTCTGCGCGCGCGCGCGCTTTCCAGCCCCGCACGAACCGCTGATACCGTACGTGCGGGCCGAGGTTTGGGCGTGAGCAGGGCCGGCATTGGTGCTTCAGCCCACTGATCACGGTAACTAACCCCTACGAAAACGGCCTAACTCGGTAGTAATTCGTCCGATCGAACAAACCGACGTTGGGCGCGCGGCGCGATCTTTTTACTCAAGAAAGGAGGAAACTCACCAACCCTCTCTCCAAGAAGACGACGCACATCAACAGAAGAGCTTCTTTGTCTTCAAGGAAAGGTCGGCAAGGGTCCAATGGAAATCACAGCCATCGGGAACGAATCTGGGCCGTCCATCTCGCATCGCCACGCGCTGATAAATAGAGGCCTCTCCTCCCGGCCTCCCCCAAATCAAATCCCCTTCACATTTCTTTTCTTCTCCCCACTCCCTCTCGCCGCGGCCTCGCCCTCCTCCTCCTCCTCCTCCTCCACTCGCCATGGCCGACACGGGTCCGAGGATCTGCTCCGAGGACGGCAGGAAGGGTCCCGGGCTCTACGCCAAGATCGGCAAGGAGGCTAGAGGTCGGGATGCCATCTTCGTGCCTTGGGGGCTCCGGGGACTGGGGTTTTATTTTCCTTTGCTTGGGTTGTTTCATGGGGGTGGTGGTTGGCGGGTTCTTGACTTCTTGGTGTTGGTTTGAGCTTCTGAGTTGCTAACGCTGGTTCTTGCTGTTCTTTCTTGGTGGGATTTGCAGATCTCCTGTACAAGGATTTCCAGACGGACCAGAAGTTTACGCTCACCACCTACGCCGCGAACGGAGCTGTGAGTGTTCACTTGATGCCTTCGTTCTGAGCGTTACTGTAAAGTTGTCTTGTTCTTTTGCGTTAGTTTGGCTTGCTGTGAGTAGAGGCTACTTGGTGGCGGTAGTATTTTGGTGAACAGTGGGTTAGGGTTTGGGATCAAGTCGGGATGGTCCGTGGTCATAGTTCGGTTAAGTTTGCAAGGCAAGATTCATGTAGATATGTAGTGACGATGGTGCACTTGGTTTTAGTTTACGAGGCAAGATTCATGTAGGCAGGTGGTATGTTTGTTACTGATTTTGCAGTTGTATGTGTTGCTTTTTTGTATTTTTTGGGCTCAGTAGGTATTTACGACTTTTAAGGCTTAGGTGTCTAGAGTGGATTGGCTTGTCCAATGACTAGTGAGTAATCCTAGCTGTGGATGGTGTCATTATGCTTGCAATTTGTGGATGGCAAATGAAGTGTGTGTGTCACTGTTATTAGGCTGTAGTTAATGAGTCATGAATCTGTAGTTGTGCAGTATCCGCAAATGCTGCGGTGACGTGTTCAGTTGAAGTTTATAGTGATGAGGTTTGGTAGCTAGTAAGCTGTTTGGAAGCTACTTTTGCTCCATCATGCCTGGTTTGCCCAGGCCAGGTTTCTTGGTTTTGATTCCTGTGCGTTCAGATGAACTCATGTATTCAGTGGATATCATATGCATGTACTGTGCAGCTAGGTTAGTAACATAGAGTAGGATTTAGAACTGTTAGAATGTGTTATTTTGACACGATTGTTGTCTTACAACTATCTAGAAAGTCTCTTTGGGGGTAACATGTTAGTTCTGTTTGTGTGGAGAACTCGTAATTGGCCTATAGTCTCGAAATCTGCTTGAGTTTGCGCTGAGGTTGAAAACTCTCTTGTAACATGCACTTATTTTCTGACATGTTTGATTTGTTACTGCTGTTTTTTTTTTTGCAAACATCAGTACATTACGGATTTCCTTTTTGGCAAGTCGTATGTTTTTGTGGATTTCAACATGCATTAATTTTAATATTTCTATCTGGTTTTGCTCGTTTAAATTAGATTTGATTGAACATGTATATTTGTTTGTTTCCTATTGTTCAATGAATTTAATAATTTATTTATATGCTTGCTTAACATGTGTTATTCGGTAGTCTGTGACCTTAGTACAGATATGTATCATTGCCATGTTGTATTGATATGCATTCTCTCTCTAGTGCTGTTGGTTAAATCTATTCTGTGTTGTTGGCCTCATGAATCTGATATGTTCAATGAAAGATCACTGAGCCTTAGTGCCTTACTATGTTGTTGAAGTTCACATATCCTGATGGGTGCTGATTGAACTAAGCTGCAACTGCATAGCAAGATCTATTCCATATAGATCTTTATTTGATTATCTCTGTTTTTTTGTCAATCTTCTCTTTTGATTTAAAAAATGGTGTGACTGTAGTTTGAATGTTGTAGTAAGCTATGGTATTTTTTTCTTGTCTAGGCAATTACTTCTGCAAACATGATATTTCTTTTTTCAAGCTTCTCTTTTTAATACAAAAATGGATTGACTGTAGTACTCCATTTTTATCTTGTCTTTCTTAGGTTGTAATAAGTTATGGTCATTTTTATCTTGTCTAGGCAATCACTGCTACAAGCACAAGGAAAAATGAAGCTATCTTTAGTGAAATCCAGAGCCAGTTGAAGAACAAGAATATGACAGTGGATGTGAAAGCAACTTCAGACTCAAATGCAAGTTCTTTTCTTCTTTAATCCTTTCCCCCTTATATTTGTTAACTTGTCTATTACCATGCCTTTCACTGATGTTACAGGGCCTGAAATTGGGGCCACCATATCTGTACCAATGACTTGTTAGTTTTTCCTTTTACCAGGTGATAACTACATTCACAGTTGATGAGCTGGGCACACCAGGCTTGAAGGCAATCTTATGCATTCCTTTCCCCTACCCGAAGTCCACAAAGGTATCGCGAGTTTACTATTCTAGCTTGAGCAATTTTTAAAACTCAATTTGAATCCTGTTTGATCCCCTCTCTTGTGGTTTCAGGTTGAACTCCAGTACTTGCATGACCATGCTGGCATCAATGCCATTGTTGGCCTGAATGCAAATCCTCTTGTTAACTTTTCTGGTGTATTTGGAACTAAAACTTTTGCTGTTGGTGCTGATGTTGCATTTGATACTGCATCTGGGGACTTCACCAAATACAATGCTGGAGTGAGCCACTCTAATCAAGATCTTACTGCTTCAGTGACTCTGTAAGTGGTATCTTCCAATGCTTCGGTGTATTAACTGCCATATCTGCATTCTTTCCTGTCTTTACGTGTTATTTACCTCCTACAAGTCCCATTTGCCCTTAGCAATCTTTCTTGGGAACTTCTAAGGCAGATTATTTGATTGCTTGTTAAGAGGGTCAATAACATTTGACTGTTTGCTGTTTTACTATCTTCTGCATGATCTAGACGCTAACCTTGCCTCGTATTAGTACAAGCAACATGCATGTGGTACTAATACTGATTGATTTGCAATTACAGGAACAACAAGGGAGACAGCCTCGCTGCTTCCTACTACCACCAGGTGAATCCATTCACAGCTGTTGGAGCAGAGCTGGCCCATACCTTCTCGAGCAATGAGAACACCCTTACCTTTGGGACACAGCACGCCCTGGACCCTCTCACCACTGTGAAGGCGCGTTTCAACAACTACGGCATGGCAAGTGCGCTCATCCAGCACGAGTGGAGGCCCAAATCACTCATCACCATCTCCACCGAGGTCGACACCAAGGCCATTGAGAAGAACTCCAAGGTCGGACTGTCCCTGGTTCTCAAGCCTTGAGATCTTCTAGGATGTTAGCTTTTGATATCAGCAGCTTCAAGTCCAGTAAACACAGCTTGGACAAACTTGTAGTCTCAACTTTGGTGCCGTTGCATGTCGATAACTTATTTGTTGCCTCTAGCCTTGTTCTTATACGAGGGGCCTCTTCTTATATGAGGGGTTTCTGCTACCAGTTAATCCATACTAGTGTTTTTTCTATTCACGGGCATATTGGCATATCCTGAAATCTGAGTGTCACTTGGATGCAATGGGTTTTGGTTAATCTGCAGAAAGTTCGGGTTGATTCAAGTTCATATATCGCCCACAGTAGTCTGTGATTCTTTGTACGTCGAGTTTCATATGTATGCCGTGCCGGCACTCCTTTCGGAGATGTCAGTTGGCCATCCAACCTGTGATTGCTGCTCTGCTGACTGATTTTCTCCAGTATAGATGAGAGCAAAAGGTAACCGCTGCCTTCTCTATGTTTCTAACATTATCATAGCTAATCCTGTTTTGGTTGTGTTGGGGCTACAATAGGTGCCGATGGAGGTATTCTTGAGTTGGTGGAGGTGTCTTTTGTGTCATCAGAGCTATATGTGGTGCCAATGGAGGTGTTGTTGGGGCCATAATCGGTGTTGGTGGAGATGTTTTTGGTGCCATTGGAGGTGTTCTTGATAGTATTGGTGGAGGTGTGCTGGTGATGGTGTTTTTGGTGGTGGTAGAGGTGTTCTTGATGGTGTTGGAGCCACAATCGATGCTAGTGGAGGTGCTCTTGGTGCCGTGGCAGGTGTTTTTGAAGGTGTCGGGGCTTATATGTCGTGATGGTAGTGGAGTTTTTGGCATTGATAGAGGTGTTCTTGGTGGTTGTGTTGAGGCTACAATGGGTGCCGATGGAGGTACTCTTGGAGTTTGTGGAGGTGTCTTTTGTGGCGTCTGAGCTATATGTGGTGCCGATAGAGTTGTTCTTGGGGCCTTAATTGGTGTTAGTAGAGATGTTTTCTGTGCCAGTGGAGGCGTTCTTGATGACATTGGGGGCAATCGGTGCCGTTGTAGGTTGTCTAGGTGCGGGTGTAGGAGTTTTTTTTTTTTGGTGGTGTTGGGGCTACATGCAGTGTGGATGGGGTGTTTTTGATGGTGTTGGTTCCCCATGCAGTGCTAGAGGGGGTGTTTTAGGTGATGGTAGAGGTATTCTTAATGGTGTTGGGGGCACAATCGATTCTAATTGGGGGTGCTTTTGGTGTTGGTGGAGGTGTTTTTTGTGGTGTGGGGGATACATGCAGGGCTGTCCTTGGGGCAGGGCAGAAGGCTAGGGGCACTCGTCCAGGGCCCCCAAGAGATAGGCACCCCCAGTCCATGTATTCTTACCTATATATCTGAGTGTGATCACATTAGGCAAAGCTGGGAAGTTCATGTTGTTGTAAAGGCCTAAGGCAAGCAGCTAATAACTTGAGAAAATGCCTAATCAGCTTGCCATCGCTCCATCCTTGCCGCAACAGGAGTGTTCACACTTTTCAGGCTGCAGCTGACAAGTCACGCGCTCGCGGCTTCTCTTATTTTTCTTCGCTAATTCAGTGATAAATAACACCTTGACACAGCAACTGCACTATCCAGAATGAAACATAGATCTTTCTTGTAACTTTGGTTGATTCGCAATTAGATTTCTTCCAGTAAATTCAATTCTCTCGGTTCTTTCTTTGCACTAATTTTATAGACAAATATGTGGTTGAAGTTTTTCATGGATGTTTCTTGCTACTGCTTCGGTTTTAATCAAACTATCAAAACCCATAGCTCTCTTGTGTTTTTGATGATGCAATCTTTCCTTAGCAGTGTTTTGTCTTTAGTATCATGTCATAGTTTTTTGGACTTATTTGTTACTGCCAATATTAAGGTCCTCTAAAGGTGTATGATTGTTTAGGTAACGCTTAGTTTAGTGTTGATTTATGGTTTTTTTACTGTAGTTGAGTTGACTTTTTTTTTTGCATAATTAAATTTAAAAAATATAAAAATATGTTAACCTATTACGGACAATGCAAAGAAATACGAGAAAAAAAGCAAAAAAGCCTAAAAAACCTTTAAAAATTAGAAAAGGACGAAATTACTGAATAGTGAAAAAAACAGAATTCAGAAATAAAAACTGGTTTTAAGTTAAAATGAACAAGCCTAAAGTGCCTTCATGACGCCCTCTGCCATTGTAAAAAAAACAACTGAGTGAGTGGAAAGAGGGTGCTAGGAGGGTATTTTAAACAATTATGCACTTGTAGGGGATATGTACCACAAAAGTACTTTTAGAGGGGTAATTCAAACTCCACCTGATTTTTGAGGGGTGTTTGCAAATTTTTCTCGTTTTTATTATCGTACTTTGTGCAAACATAATGTTATGATTTTTTTTGTGATGCATTATATATTGCCTTTGGAAATTAACAAAAATGTTACGTGTTTGGTTGAAATTTTGAATAAAGGGCCTTTCGCTTCTGCCTCGCCTTGGATACACGCCGCGCCGATGGTGGTGTTTTTGCTGGTGTAGGAGCTACATATGATACCGGTGGAGGTGTTCTAGGCGGTGGCCGGTGTTGGGGTCGCATGTCGAGGCGGAACTGCCGTACCTGGCGCCGGGGGCTCGTCCTTGTCCTGTTCCGTGGCTAGGCGTAGGCCATGACGACGCCCGTGGACGGAAGCAATTAACGACCAGAAGAATCATGGTGAGGAAGAGGACATGGGACGCTATGGTTTTGATGGCCATTGTTGCAGATGTTGGTGCATAGAAACCAGGAGGTATTTATAGATCGTGGAGGCCTCTCTTCCTTGAGCCACTGGAAGAGATCGTGGAGGCCTCTGGATTGCTACTACTGCTACTACCCAATGGCGCATTGTGATCCGGGAAAAAAGGATTGCTCCGAGGGTGAATCTGAGTTTCGATTGGAAGGAACTGTTCAACAGGAGTTTGCATTGCGACATGTTCAGGATTCACGACAAGTGGAGAGCTTGGCTTTAGCCATGTGATGTATGATCTCAGGTCGAAGTTTGTGACTGCGTTTACGCCTTTGTACTCTATCGCGGCGATGTCATAGGCACGGGCAGCCTCTTCTTGAGTGCCTGAAACAAAATTCAGTAGTGCTGATGTTAGGATCTGAAGTTACGCACTGAGATAGCTCAAAAGGTAAGAGTAGAAACTGGATACATTGTTGATGTACTCATTGTTTCCGAAAACCCGCCCAATTCTTGCTTCCCATCTTCCATTTTGATGATGCCTGGTATTTTGCATTATCTTGACATTCACTGTACATATGTATTTTTAGAAGTACTGATTGATAAACTAAGGATTTTTCTGTCCAAATTTACCTGGCAACCCCTCGGTACTTGGACACACCTCTTGAAAAGCCACTGCTCTTCCTGGCATCAGATTAAACTTGTTAGAGTTGAACAGGTGGCATTCAGAATAGCAGTTGGAAAATGCTGAGAGTTTTTATGGAGATAATACGTACCTCCTTAATGATGCAAGGTACTCTTCCTTCGTAAGGATCTCCATTATCTTTAACTCCTTTTCATAGTCCATAACCTGAAACATATCAACTGAACTAAGGCACTGATATTGTGATGGAAATGACACAGACTTCAGCAATCCATTGCTCAATGGTGTGCAGTAAGTAAATCTTGTTGCATCTCTATTCTTGTTCTTAGGATTTCTTGAGATAATACCGAGAGAGAGAGGAGAGGGAGAGGAGATTAGGGGTACCGACCGTCCGTCGCGTTGGATGAAGAGCCGGCCATCGCTGGTTCGTCGTTGACGGCGGCGGAGATCCGGTGACGGCGTGATGGTGCTTCCCGTCGTTGGAGCGCCCCCTTCTCAGATCGGGTTAGGGTTTGTCGGTGGGGTTTGTGGCGGCACGGTGAACCTCGTCATTCGTGTCGCCCCAGCCCCCCACCTCTATTTATATGACGCTAGCGACAGGGGCCCATCAGTCTATTGGGCTGGGCGCTCCCGATCAGGGCGCGAACAAGGGGGCCCGTTTGGCCGTTGGGCCAAACGGTTGAGATCATTCCAACAAATCTGTCGTGAGGTGATATACCGGAAAATTCGTGTAGGTGGTAGGTCCCCAGTACTTGAGAGCAGCAAGGTCGTAAGCCCTTGCAGCTGCCTCCTCCTCATCATATGCTCCAAGGTAGACTGTTACAAATCAAATAACATATCCAATATTAATCATCTGATACGTATATAGCTCTGTGATGGTAGGCATGTCAAGAGGGAAAGAAATTCAGAGCACTGGCACCTACCCTGCTTGCCCTTCTTCCTCTGTGTTGGATTCCAGGAGTTCTTGTCCCACAAATGTGCTTCAAAACGACCTGTCCATCGATGCCTGCATGACAAGATGCTCTGGTCATCTATTTTCTTATTCTGAGCCGGTTACAAGGATGTCAAGAAACATGCAGTCCAAATGTCCAGAAACACATGCGGTTGCATGTTTGCCTCTTTTACCTGCTAACTCCACGAAACCTGGAGCTCCTCTTAACGGCGATGCATGGCAAGGACTTGCCAACGCCGCCGCCGTTGGAATTGCCATTTATCGGTATGAGCAAAGCCGGCTCCCTTCTTCTCCTTCTGACAGCCTGTCCTACCTGGCTGCCGTCAGGCACATTGACCATCACGGCAGGAGACGATCCTGAGTAGTTTTCGATCTCACTCTTGACCATCATGATGTTATCCATGGCTGCAACTTCTCCCTGCTTATGGCCTCCAATGTGGCAGCCTCAGGACCGGACGAATGGTAGAAGCACTGAAGCAGCTGTGAGCCAGGTGAGACGCCACCGCCTGCCGGTGTGATTATACGCTACTGCCTTGGCTGGTGACAGTTTTTGTCTCCTGAAAGAGAGAAGACAAGATGTTGATGATTTCATGGCTTCTTGAGTCATACGCTGTCTGTCTTCACTATGTGAGTTTTGTCAATATTTCGGTTTGGAAACATCGAGTATAACTGCAGGGCTTTTTGTCCGATGGCGGCTGGGAGACGTTTGGCGCGTGAAATCGAGCTTTTCTTTTTTTCCATTTTCTGAAGAGCATATTTGCGTTTCCAACGGACTGTATCAAGAAACCAAGTATTATTTGTTAGAAATAAGTCCATACGAATGCATATTTTATATAATTCCAAAGTATATATAGTTTAGTACCATATTAGTAAGATAAAATAGATGAGATCAATTTATAAGGTAGAGTTCTTATCACTCCTTAAAACATGCGATATATGGATAGTGATAGCATGAGTAGGACTTTGATTAAACACATGTGCATGCACGTGCGCATGCATATTTTTACGTGAAAAATTATGCTATTTGTAACTTATTGAGTGTTAATGATAGACAGTTATCAATGGATAAATGACTAATCAATCATGTCAATTCACAGTCTGAACACACACACACAGACGTCTAGAGCAGAGTGCCCAGAATCACTGCCTCCTCTATGTCCTTTTCCTTCCTCCTGCAAACTTGTACTATCGTGTTGTGCCTTCTCCATGCCTTTTCCTACCTTCTGCAAACTTGTGCTACTGTGTTGCGTCATGCTGTCTGAACCTTGTCGACTTTTTTTGCCTAGCATGCATCGTGAAGAAGGGGAGCGATAACTTGAGTCATTGTTGTTGTAAAGACCTGTTCGGGGGGTCATAATAAAGTTTTTGGACATCACATATCTGCGCAACCAGAGTAGAGTGCCTAGAATCAATGCCTCCTCCATGTCTCCTGCAAATATGTGTTGTTGTGTTGCGCTATCTCGTCGACTCTTCTTTCTTATGTGCATCGTAAAGAAGGAGAGAGGTACCTTCGAGCCGTTGTTGCCATGAAGACCTGCACGGAGACGACAATAATGTTTCTGGGCAGCGTATATCTACGCGATTGCTCATTTCGTTGCTTCATCTATATTCTGCACTCATCGAGTCTGCACTATTTCCTGTTTTTCATCAGACCCAACTGTAAATCGTTTGTATGACCATCAACTTGTTTAAATTTTGTTTCTATATGTATTTTAAAGTACAATAAATTGTCTGTTATTAATATTGATTTATGTATTATTAATTATTTACGGTATTTTATCTCCTAATAAAATCTAAAATTAAAACATTGCCATAGTTTCAACATTATTAGCAGACGAGTCCAAACCCAGATTTGGGCCCATGTCATCGGAGGACAGAATTGCAGCAGCGAGCTGAGAAACCTGTGGCCTGCGCTTGTCTGCATCTGTGACATTCTGTGTCCGCAAAAAGGTGAACTCTTGTTCAGCTCACCTTTGAACATTCTCTTTCTTGGAATAATAATTCCTGAGTCTAGCTACTAGCTAAAAGGCAAAGCTTTCAGCCCTTTGAAGTAGGCCCTTAGCATTACTATGCTCTCAGTAGTGTAGCCAGTGTCTTAAACCTATAAGATCAATTATATTATTATTTTTATAATTTTTTGAATTTTTATATAAATTCTTAAATGTTTTGAAGCTTGTTGGATGACCCATGGCTTCTATAACACTGTGGTACACACACCGCCGAACCGCGACCACCTTGACTGAGACTGGGACTAACCGTGCGCTAGTTCTCGCCTTGCACATGGGCACAGCTAGCCGTCGTTGGCCTCGGTGTGCGTTTCTCGAGGCACTTGTTGCTCGCACGGGCAGCAATGCGGTGCGCAGCTAGACGTGCCACGCCAGTTTCGAACTATGTTTGTCTTTCATCCAGCCGTGTCGGTGCCACCATCCGATGTGCACATCCCTGCCAGAGTCGGTTTACACTGTTCTTTGATCTTTTTCGAAACAATAGTGCTTTCATGACGAAATGTAGAGCAACGGGGTGATGCGCAGTTGGCGAGCGCGCAGGTCTCATAGCTTGTTGCTTGAGATCGAGAGTACGAGCCTCTCACCCCAACAGCCTACTGAGTGATGACGTAATACTAATGTGACAATATGGGTGATCAAACAACTCCCTCAATCTCCTTCATAATCAGCCAAAAGCTATGATATAAACTTTGATTTACACCATTTCCTCCCTATGTTTTTGCTCCTCTGGAGCCTCTATTTTGGTCAGTGTATGTTGCTCCTCCTGCTCCTAGAGCTTCTCTTCGGGCCCCTTTGATCAAAGAAAAAATAGAAGAATTTATTTCAAAGGAAAATTCTTACGAGGAGTGTTTTGTTTGTAGAATTGCTTCAAAGAAATTTCATATGATACAAATATTTCCTATTAAGTCTTTGAGAAATTCTAGAATGAGCTTTAACCTCATGTTATTATCTATTATTTTAGTTCCATTGCACCTCCTCTCTTCCTCTCTCCACACTCTAATCAATTAACATTTTAATCTCAAAATTTCTGCATTTTTCCTATGGTGTAATCAAGCACCCTTTGTTGCAAAATTCATGTGGTTTTCAAATAATCCATTGCATTGCAATTCTACGTTTTCCTGAATTTTTAGAATCCTACAAATCAAAGAGACTATTTCATGATTAGCCGTGAAACGTCCTGCAAGCCAACGTCCGTGCGTATGTACGAGGATGGTATCTAGACCGCGGGATTTTGAACGAGGGGAAATCTTTTTGAACTTTTATATAAATAGTCAAGTTGACTTAAAATCAGCTTCAGCTTTTGTTTTTTTACTATTCATTAATTTCATCTTTTTCTTTTTTTAAATTTGTTAAACTTTTTTTTATATTTCTTTGTATTGTCTGTGATGGACTAATATGTTTTTTCTATTTTTATATTTTTTAAATTTAATTATATCAAATAAACCAACTTAGCTACAGTAAAAAATAACTCAACTACAGTAAAAAAAATATAAACCAACACCAAACTAAACACTACCTCAAATCCAAATCCCTCTATCTAAACAGGCCCTAAGTATGAGATTTTGCCGCCAATGCCATGCAGTATTGCCGGTGGCCGGTGGGGTGTGCTTCGCACATCCGACAAGAACTACAAATAAATGCTGCAGTCCATTGCCAAGAAAAGTACTCACGCATAGTTAAGTTGCACAAATATTGCTGCACATTCAAGGGTGATTCTAGCTACTTACCCTTTGGACGCATCGAAGATTTGTGCAACTCTTATTGCTACGGTGGTACATAGAAGCACTACCTACTGCTTAATTCTACCACAAAGTAAATCTGCAAACATTTTTTTTACTCTAATAAACTGATACCTAGTTCCAAAGAACATTACAGCCACTATAACATTCGATTCCTCCCCTTTATTATGTTCTTGGGGGGTCAGAGAACGCCTGATTGCCTAGATGAGGCAAATTATTCAAAACGACTCGCTTCCAGTTCTTGGATCATTCAGTCCCGTTGGTCTCTCCTCCTTTATTCTTGAGATGAAAGTTCTTTTCTTCTAGCTTAGCTAAGCTTCGCATATTATGTAGGGGATGGAAGTGCCCAGTTCTTAGGCAAGGGCCCAATGTCATATATGATCTCCCTATGGCAAGACCAAACAAGTTTAATGGCTTCAGGAGTTCCAATCCCTGCACCTCTTGGGTCACCAGCAGGACCAAACCTGAATTACAAGAGAGCAAAAATGTTAAATTATTCAATAACATACACCAATGATCATTGATATTGGCACCGGGTCTTAGCTCACCAATGGTTCTGCGGAGCGCCAGTGGTCCTCGCTCGAATTCCAGCATATGTTGTCCCGTTAACTGATCTCCCAAGTACTTCCTGAAAACCGAGATGAGAATGGTGACCAAAGGATAGTGTACATATTGCTAGAAGATGACTTGAGAAATCACAAAATTTATCTAACTGGTTTGGTGCCGGGAATGAAGAGTTTCAGGATAACAAAGCAAGTAAACAAATATATAGATGTCAACACTCAACAGAGATGAAAACGAACTTGCCTGCAGGAATAATGGGTCGTTTGAAACTACTGCAGCTGTCAGATGCGCATTCATCCTTTCACAGGCTTCTAATACCAATTCAAGCTGATCCTCAGAGTATTCTGTAACCACCTGAATTATGCACTCAGAATAGGTAAGTACATTACCTGAGAATAATGGCAAAGAAATCTAACTTAAAAACAAAGTAATAATATCTGTAGAATACATCAATACCATTGGAACCTAGCAACCCTCAAAGTAAGCATACGTCAGTAAGGGTGGCAAGAAAAAGGATGACAGTAACACTAGTTTTGGTCTGCTAAAGAATTATGCAGTTTAAGATGAACGCAAGCAAAAACTACAAATAAATGCTGCAGTCCATAACCAAGAAAAGTATTCTTCAGCTATGTCATAAGCCTGTAACCATGGGTCCATGAGCCCATCCGAATATACGCTTATGGAGGTCAATAGGTTAACAACACTAGCGTTAGGAAAGCCAGCTACCATCAAAATGGAGTTGTATTTTACCATGACAAAAAGAACCCTCTGAATCTGAAATATATTACCTGGAAAGGACCAAATATCTCCTTTGTCACAAGCTCAAAGTTGCCACTTTTAAGGATTTCCGCTAGAGGGACAAATACAGCAGTTGGCTTCAAGGCACCATATATTTCTGGGATAGAGTGATTCTCCAAAGGTTCACCACCAAACAGAACCTTTGATCCTGGTATTTTGAGAAGGTTGTTAATGTGCTCAATCATGCTTGCTGTTGTAACCTGGATAATCAGGAAGAGCAATGAAATCAATTCTATGAAGAAACTTGAAAATGCTGATACTGGAAACTACCTAGACTGCTCATGCAGATGTGCAACCAGATCAACAGTTTAACATGCAAAAGTCGGTGTTGAATGATTACATGTTATTTTCCTCCATGCATATTGGCCTTTTAGTGGGACACTTGTATTGTGAAAGTTCCTTTCAGTTTTGTTCATTTATGCACTATTTGATGTTTGGATATCACAGCAACCAAAATAACATGGAACAATTATTGTTAACTGGCTCCAATCTATTGTTTGGTTCACCTTTTTAACTACTAAATGCTGCTACAAACCACACCATAACAAGAAATTAATTAAAGAATAAGATGTGATTACTGATAAAGATGGTCACTCACAGTAAGGACTGGGCCAATTGTCAAGTCTTCAAGCTTCCTTCCTTCAGAAAGTCTCTTCATTTTCTCAAGTAACCCACTAGAAGACCAATTCTGCAAGAGTGCAAGGTAGAAGAAAAATATCAAAAAAGCCAATAAGAAAGATACAAAAAGCAATTTGATTGCAAGCTCGTAACATCTTCCAAAGTTCATAAACGATTGACATTTTTTTTTCTCTGGAGCATTGGACATATTGTCTTAAAATAACAAAGATCAATGTGATAAGAGAAAGCAATTAAACCTATAGTTGATCAATGCAAAGTACTCAATGATATAAAAAAAAATTGGGCCCGCAAGTCTTGGATTAACCCACAAAGAAAAAATGGGCAACACAAGTTATATGTATATTCCACAATCACAACCCAAGACCTCTAACAAGCAAGCAAGTACGGCACATAAATACCATTCTTTAGTCTTTACCTTGTGCATGAATAGAATAGACTGAGCAGAGCACTTCTGACCACTGCAAGCGTAAGCATCCTGGTCGCAAACCCATGCAATGTAATCAACCTGTTTGGGTAGAATATAACAAAAAGCAAGTCAATTTAGCTTCGTAACTAGACAATACTAAATTATGAAGATACAATGTTAAGCATTGAACAAAAGTGACTAAAGACCTCTTGAACATCTGGACCAATAATTTTCCAATCAAAACCAGCATCTTCCAACTTGATCTGGCCTTTCAAATCAGCAGCCAACTTCTCTGCTACACGTGAGCTCCCAGTGAAGAGGGTCATTTTTGGTTTTGCCTAAAAGAGATCATGTGAAGAACAAACTCAACCATGAAATGTGTGCTGCTTGTGAGACAGTAAAAGTGCAAGCTCACTATTTATAATTAGTTTTGGCACCGACTAAAAAAGCAGCGGATGTATTTTGTTATGCATTAAACTCCTTAAAACCTCAATTGTTGAACATGATGTACCACATACTAACAAACAGAAACAATGGTTGAATTGCAGCATACGGGTGCTTATCGATAACACGATGAACAACATGTTGCATGTATATATCCAAACATAGAATTTGGTTGTCACAGAATGATTAACTATTTGTATCTTACTATAGCATGTATCCTTCCAATAAGTAATAGAAAGATAGACAAACCTCCAACAACAGCTTGTTCATTGTGATACCATCAGAATTTATGAAGTCCACATCCTCTGCAGGCAACCCACAATAATGAAGCAACCTGAGCATTTGTTCCATCACAATGCTAACTTTGCTGTCAACTTTGAGGACTGGTTTATTTCCCATATACAGTGCTCCCATTACTTGAAGTAAGGGAATCTCTAATGGGAAATTAAATGGTGTGATTATTGCAACCTGCTCAAATTTAGATATATATTAGAGCTGACATGTATAAATAAAAAAGAACCTGATATTTCTGAAGAAGTTAACATTCAATTACATTGTTAGAGCTAACATGTGGTAGTTTGCATGTGAACATTCAAAGGGATATATAAAACACTGCAGTACTGTGGAATAAGTTATGGAATACAGGCATTCATCCATGGCAACAGTCAGTTTGAAAAACATAGTAATGTGCAGGTCCCCAAGTTCTAACTCCAGCAAACACCTATTAGAAACTTTTTTGAACGACACGCCTACAAAGGTGAAAAACCTATGCATCAGAATTGATAGTGGAATATAGCTGAACAGAAAAACTGCTGGAACAAGCCAAGCGGGTCTATGAACTAAACATACTTGTCCCGAGTAGATCAACTTCACCCTCCACAAAACAATTGCACTAATTAGACTTGTTTCAAAAGGTTATTCATGTTGTCACCATGGTTATTAAGTCGTTGACTAGTCGACAAGTCGGTAGCCTGGTAACGACTTGCGCCGGTGACTCGACTTGCGCCAGTAAGTCGGGCGCTTGGTCGACTAGTCGACCAGTCGACGGCAAGTCGGGCGCCTTGGGGAGGCGGGAGGCAAGCTTTGGGGGGGAGGCGCCGATCGGATCTAGACGGATCCGATGGCAGGGAGACCCGATCTGGCACGAGGAGGCCGGATCTGGGCTGGGGCGACGTCGGCTGCGGCGGAGGCGTCTGGGTGGAGACGGGGAGCCCGGATCCACGATGGAGGAGGCGGTGAATGGGTGGAATCGAGGCGGCGGCGTTCGGGCGAGGCGCGCGCCCGTGAGGAGCAGCGTCCGGAAGGGCGAGGAGGCGGCAGAGGCGGTGGGGCGCGAGGCGTAGGGGCGACAGCGGTGGGGCGACAGCGACGGGGGCAGGCCGCAAGCGAGGCGATGGGGGGCATGTGAGGCGGGGTCGGGAGGGCGACATGCAGTCGGGGGGGGGGGTTGGTTAATAGGACTCAGTATTTTGCAATCTAGCCATCTTATTTTCTAAAATTGCAATAAAATCCTTCTCTGTACATACATATTCATGTAAATAGTACAAACAGTGACTAGTCGACTAGTCGTCGACTAGTCGACAAGTCGGTCACTACGAGGATAGTGTCGACTTGTCGACTTAATAACCTTGGTTGCCACTACATAAATCATCATGCATCTACAGCATGAAGTAACTCAAGACAAATTAAACCAACCATCCAAGCTTACTTGAGTTCACTTCGGACAAAATCCTGGCATGCTAAAGAGTTAATGGAAATCCTGACATTTATGAATCCAAACATTTTCTACATCCATGTGAAAGTTCCCTTGTAGCTCACAATGTTGCTGAGTCTCACATTATTGAGAAATAGTCGGATTAGGGATGGAACTAGATGTCTTTTGTCTAGCAGCTTCACAATGGGTCTATTCTGTTGAAGTATAAGTGCATTGCTCGTCTTTCCTCATCAGCTTAAACTTTTAAGTGAACTGACTGATGCATATAACTCAATATAGTATCAGAGTCAAGAGATCTTGAGTCCAAGATCCAATTAGTGCAATTAAAAAAAATTGCAGCTCACTTCTATTCCACGTCTTAGCTTTGAGGGAGTCTACACGTAAAGGGGAGTGTTGAAGTATAAGTAAATTACCCGTCTTTTCTTATCAGCTTAACCTTTTAAATGAACTGGTTGGTGCATGCAACTCAATACATTCATCAAATAACATGTTCATGAAGAGATAAAACACTAGCAGATCATGTTAAACTTATTTTGCCTGTTGTGTGCCAGATACAAATCACATTTTGCACACTACTAATATCCACAAAATTGAGTTCCTATGCCAATAGCTTGTAAATCAGAGTACCCGTGCATAAGAAGTGCTGATATGTACTGTAAAGACAAAAAAAATCCAACAAATATCAAATAAAATATTTTCCCAACCAAAGAAGTTTAGAGTACTTACCGGGCCATATGGCCAACGGTAGCCATTACTGACTTGTCCAAGATGATTGCCAGGTACAGCAAATGACCGAGCAAGAAAGCGTACCTGTTATACGAGACAAAGAGAAGATGCAAATGATGAGAAGGTATAATTGGGAGGTTCTTTAAATTTGCAGACTGGAGCATTTCACAAGCTCCTTGGTAATGATGCATGCTTTCAACACACTACAACTACTGAGAACAATACTTTTTTTTCTCGAACGCGTAGGAAAACTGCGCATCATTATATTAAGAAGGAAATAAGGAGTCTAGGAAGACTCGTACAACCCTCACCACATAGGCGAGGCTAACAGCCAAATAGCAACACTAGAGAAACGCCCCCCGAACACCAACAACAAACATAGCACCTATGACCAACACTGAGAACAATACTAATGGATGCATTTATATAAAGTTATATCATAATACTTGTGAACATGCCAATGAAGAAACTGATTTTAGATCATACTAATAGAAGCAAATGGAGATTCACATACCTGATCTCCAGAAAAGTTCTCCAAGAATTTTTGAGAAACTTGAACTTCTGCAAGAGCTTGTTGATAGCTCTTTGGAGAAACCCTTTGGATAAGTTTAGCAAAGAAATCTGAGACCTATCAATCACCAATGACAATAATCAATGATGAAAAGCAGTAGATGAGAAAAACAAGTGCTAGTTTTTTCTCTCTCCTTTTCAATGTGACTTATTTTTGCATCATAAAAAGTACGTCGTAAGGCATATCCGTCCATGCACAAATAGAGCCGTCTAAAAAAATGCTGTGAATAAAAGAAAGTTGAAACATTTTGGTTTCAATATGGCATACCGCAGGTTGACCAAGCAGGTGTGCAGACTTTGCAGATATATCTCCATACATGAGATACCTGCATATTGGAGATTTCAAAATTCATCCAGGCACATATGAACGCTGTATTACCAGCCACTTCCACTATCATCATAAGTTTACATAGGGCATGTGGTTTTGTTCATATACCATGTTTGCTGCCTACAATTTCCAGTTACAAAACCTTTTTACAGTGGGAAGCATGTGTTTAAACCTTGTGATCTCTCATCAATAGTATCTTTTTAAATAATATGTACACTTTTGCCATTTTCAATTTTATAGTTCTTAAAAATATTGTGGTACAAACTAATAGTCAAAGTTGCATCCCAGAGACTGAGGAATGAAAACATAAAGAATTTGTGATCATAGGGAGTATAAAGTGTGTATTTGTATCACTTGTCTTAAAGGAGGTGGGGACAAATGTGCAAGAATTAGGATACCATACAAAATTGTTTGTGCAGTGCAGGCGTGAAGCATAGAAACTTCAGTGACCAAGTAAAGGGTGAGCAAAACCTTTGTAGCTTGTGATTTCAATGAGATATTAAGAGGGTGGATAAGTGGATCAGGCAAATAAATTTATGATGTTAGTTTTCCTTCCTGGGAACTAAGTAAGCCAGTTCAAAAACATTGGACAACCAAAAAATCAGCATTGGTATGAAATATGTTATATGCTTACATTCATAGTACAAGAAAATTACACAATTTTACCTCTCTGGAGCTCTAAGTGGATTGTGAAGTCCATGCTTCGGGCAATTAGATAAACTATCCACAAATGGCTGCACCACAAAAAATATTGCACATTGTCTGAGAATGCACTTCAGTGTAGAGTCTATGGCAGATTCACAGTAATATGAAGCAAGTTTAAATATAGCAAAGTCGTTGCCTTAAAAAAATATATAGCAAAGTTGATATTTGCATTTTAAGTCGAGGAAAGTTGATAACAGTTGGATATAACTGAATTCCGCTCGTACCACTGTAACATGGAAATAATAAGAGAAGTATCCCAAAGATACCTTTATTTCGGCTCCCTGAATCTCAGCAACTTTGATAAATTTATCACCATTTAAGGGATCAACTAGCCAACTCCAGTTAGCAGACGCTGTCCATCTGCCCTGCACTGAACTTAACTTTATTAACAGTCTGATCAGAACTGCATTTGTTGAGCATTTAAATGGCCGTGTTAAAATAACATGTTTACCTTCGGTAGGGAACATAATAGTAATAGGTGAAGGCTACAAAGCAGTCAAATGATTCCATGTTTTCAAATTGGGTTTTAGGTTCTGTCTTTTAATAGATACTTGCTCAATAGAATTGAATATTCCTGTAGCTGGAGATTAAACACATGCATTGCTCTGAAAATACACTAGTAAGAAGGGGTGGCATCAAGCAATCATAACATAAGTTTCTAAATAATGTACAACTACAACAATAACCAAAAACGTTTTTCCCACTAGGAACTGTGTAGGCATGACATTTGATAGTTCAAATCAGACACGCTGGAAACCATATCTCAAGTAAAATTATGTCCAACCACATCAACCATGGCAACTAGCTGCGCATTGCCACAGAACTCCTATGCATTGCTTTTAAAACATCGCAAGCAGCAACTAATAATCCACCTGGACAGAGTCAATTCTTAAATGTGTACAAAACAAAAACAACAAGCAGATCCCCCAAGTGACGGTAACTTACCAAAATTCTGCACTTCCGCTGGGCTCGAACCTGAAATCTCCTGGGGAGACACCGTTGCAAATGCCGGCGTGTGCAACCACCTGCGCATCACCCAAACAATGAGTTGCAGCCCCCACAAAAAAAGACCGATCCTGACAGCTACCAAACCAGATCACCCTAAAATCGCAGCCGCACAGCGAGCGGTTCGACCGTCCGCGCGAGAAATTCGCACCCAGAGATCACCCAACGGCGTCCAAATCGCCACAGAAGATCCACTCGAGCACGCCATTGATGATAAGCTTCGTTTCGACGGGGGCAAAAAAACAAGGAGCGGGACGAGAGAGGCAGATCACCTCGATGCGAACGCGACGGGAACGGACCGCCGGGAGGCGGCGGCGGCGAGGTGCCGCCTGGAGAGGAGGCGGCTCATGTGGCCTGCTCGATCGGGAGGAGAGGGCGCTGCGGCGGCGGTTCGATGGAGTGGCGTAGCGTCTTCGGCTCGCTCTCTGCGGTACACTCCCGTCTTATTGCGGGGAGCTCGGGCCGCGGGGCATGTGGCCGCCCACGTGTGAATGTGTGACGTCATCGTCTTGGGCTGCGGATCCCGAAGGTTCCGACCCACTACGGTCAAGTCACTTTTTATATTGGGCCGGGCTCCATTTGGCCCGTTACACCTGCAGAACTGGTCCACTAGTGTCAAATCTCGGCAGTTGTGTTCTGGCCCACCTTCTTTTTTACCCGTTCGTTTTCTTTAGTTAGTGGTAGTTCGAAGTTCGAGATGAGAAAAACAGGCGGCGGACAAAATCCCAGATCAAATCCCAGCTCGGCTGCTCAGCAGCCCTCCCGAGTTTCTCGGCACTTTTCCTCTTTTCCCTCGCTCCCCGTGCACCTCGTGATAAAAGATAAGAAGGGGGAGAAGAGGAGGAGGAGATCGCCGCGTCCACCGCTCGCTCCCCATGGCGATGGCGTCGTCGCGGAGGCGGACGCTGCTCAAGGTCATCGTCCTCGGCGACAGCGGGTCAGTCCCCACGTCCCGCCGTTTCATCTTCGCTTTTGGATCGTCGTTCCTTTTTTTGCCATTTTATTGTGCTCGATTTGGGCGTGTTTATGATGTTCGCTTTATTGTTGGCTTTACTTGGATTTGTTTGGTGTGCGCAGGGTCGGGAAGACGTCGCTAATGAACCAGTATCCTTCAGCTCGGTTGCATCGATCGGTGCTTCCTTGGTACCTGCGGATTGGCCTTTCTTTTCTATCTGCTGAATTCTCACACGGTTTGATCCATTTCGTTTGATCTCTTGAGCCTTTGCCTAAGTAAGTAGCTTCAGTTTGAGAGTTCGAAAGCTATAAATATCGTGGTGAAATCTTTGGCACATCATATTAATAGGTGCGTGTTAGTATGCTTCATTCACTTCATTGGAATAGAACGTCGCGTGACCTGTCTGTGGCCATATTGGGTGTTACTGTTGGGGGTGGGGCTGTTATAAAACACATTGCAAAATATGAAACAATGAAGAATAATCAGGAGCATGAGACAAAGAATTAACCTAAAAAACCTTTTTGGGAAGAAACTGCGGGTGTACAATTAGCGCAATCACTATATGAAGAAGAAGTTACATAACGCTCTTGACATATTACATGTGTGGATGACTTGTGTTGTATGTGTCAAAGAAACGATTCTATTGGTATGTTCCCGTTCTGGTTTCTATGGTGGAACTCTGAACTTCTCTGAAGATTGCTAGCGCTAGTCTGAATGTTACTCGGTTAGTTGTCTGTAGCCGATACGGAATCCTGTAGCAGATATGGCAATAGTTCAGACTTCCTTTCCTCTGTTTAACTTTCCGTATCTCCAAGTTGTAAGCTGTACCAATCTGTAATTCTTGTAATATATAAAGAGATAGAACCTGAGAGGAGGTTCTGTGCGCTACAATCTGCAATCCCAAGTTTCTTTTCAGTATGCGCTATTTATCATGAGGCCTACATGGGAAATAAATAGCCTTGAGAACAAGAGTCCTAGACGGCAACGTAAACAGAGGCTTACTTGGAAATTGGAACATTAATCTGCTCAGAGATGGGAACAACACCCTGCTTGGTGACGGAACAATCTCAAAAAATGACGGTGAAGAGTTATAGTTGGAAGTGCCTTGAGTAGCCATGTCTGACTTCAATCGGCGCAGAGTCCATCATAGACATGAAGATGATTCTGATCATAACCTTCGATCAGTTCGCATTGCTTGAGCGAAACCTGATTGGACTCTTCAAGCAATCGGAAAGACCAGCAGTGGTCAGACCCGACTAAATTCGAATCACAAAATACGATAATTTTCACCTTGAGTCGAATTCCTCCTGGTGTTTGTAAGCCACTTCTTGTGCGATAATTGTCCGAAAGGACTAGTGAATAATACCAACTAAATCTGAGCAGATCTCAGATGTAGCGGTAGGAATTGCCTTTGTCATCATATTAGTTGGATTATCATGAGTACTGATTTTGCAAACTTTAATATCATCTTGAGAAATAACTTCTCAGATGAAGTGATATGTGATGTCAATATGCTTTGTTTTCTCTTAGAATATTAGGCCTTTTGTAAGATAAATAGCACTTTGATCATCACAGTGGATATTGGTTCAAGATGTATTTCCACAAAGCTTGATGTACAGATCTCTTTGCCAAACAATTTCTTTATAGACTTTTGAAATAGCCATACATTTGGCTTTAGTGGTCGAAAGAGTAACAATAGTTTGTAGACAAGCTTTCTAGCTTACAGCATAGCCTTCAACAATGAATATATAACTAGTAAGGGATCTTCTCTTATCTTATTCTCTTATATGCTAACAACACTTAAAGCATAAGATAGGTCGGAGCAAGAGCAGACCATGGTGTACATAAGTGATCCGACTGTACTTGCATACAGAACACTTGACATATATTCAACCTTTTCAACTATTTGTAGACATGATACTGAAGAGAGTTTGAAGTGTACAGCTAATGGAGTGGTGGTCGGTTTGGCTTTGTGCATGTTGAAACAAGGAAGCACTTTTTCAATATATTCTCTTTGACTTAGGTATAACTTTCCAAACCAACAATCTCTGAAGATTTTCATACCAAGAATCTTCTGTGCTACACCTAGATCCATCACCTCGAATTCACTGCTTAGTTGTGCCTTTAACTTTGATATTTCAGTTATCTTTTGCCGTAATTAATATATCATTAACATATATGAGTAAGTAGATAGCTGAACCATTGATGGTCTTCAAATAAATACAGCTATCATAATCTGATCTCTTGAAGCCTTGAGAGATCATAAATAGGGTTGTTCATTCGGTTATTTCGAGAAATATGGTTCGGTAAATATGGTATATACGGTAAATGTGGTATTGTTAATTCGGTAAATACAATATTTTTTAAAAATACAGTTCGGTATTGGTAATTCCCAATTTATTTCGGTACGGTGTCAGTAAATACCATATTTAACAAAGTTGATACGAATTGCAAACGATATAGCGACTAACGAGACAAGTAGATGATAACATATGTACTACTAGCAATAGAATTAGAACTTAAAATATTAGAAGCACTTCAATGGATCATGAAGATTCGACGACATATGCATAAAGTAATAAATCATAATGATTAATGATGCGCTCTACCATTTCAGCAACCAGAAGAAAATGACCAATAATCTACCCTAGCATTATGCAAGACTTAGACTAACAAGTAACAATGTAACATGCTAACATTACCATTTATTTGGCTTCTGCTGGACCAGCCGACCAGTGGAGCGGACCTTGTGATCATGTGGTGAGCTCAGCACATGTGGAGTGAATGGATATGTTTATATTTATATATTGAATGTTGTGGTCATTAGTTACCAAGAGCCACCCTAGCTCAGTCGGTAGAGGAGTGCACGGCTTGGAAGCTTACGGTCGTGTGTTCGAATCATGTCTCATGCAGTCATGCACATGCTTCGGTTTTTTCGGTTTTCAGCCGGTTTTTACCGGAAAAACCGAACAGAAAAAAGACCAAAATTCGGATCTCGTACCGAATACCAAAAACCAGTCAAACCAGGTTGACTGGTTCAGTTTTTTCTATTCGGTTTGTCTGGTTCAGCTTAAATGTTCACAGGCCTAATCATAAATGAGTTAAATCTCTTGTACCATTGTCTGGGTTATTGCTTCAACCCCATAAAGAGACTTCTTCAACTTGCATGCAAAATTTTCCGTTCCCAGGTGATATAGGTTGCCAGCTTTCATATCACTGTTCATCGCAACAAGAGTGCATTTGGAGATTATTCAGAACTCTACCTCCACCTAAAAACTCATAGTCCTTGGTATCAAGAGCACTTAATGAGATAAGGTTCCTCTTCAAATTTGAAATGCGTTGGACCTTCGACAAAGTTCTGATAGTGACATCAAATATCTTGATCTAAATGGAACTGATGCCTACAATCTTGGACGGAGTATTATCTCCCATTAACATAGATCCACTCAGAATAGCCTCATAAGTAACGAACCAATCACGAGTTGGGCTCATGTGGAAAGTGTCGGTTGAATTAAGAATCCATTCATCTCTGGTTTTGGAATCACCAGCAAAGGCAACAAGAATCTCCCCTTCGGAATCTTCTTTTGTGATAATGGTGGCCTTAGTTTTTTCATCTTAATGATCTTTTTTGAAATTATTATTCCTCTTCTCCTTATTTTAGAATTTCCAGCACTCGGAGATATCGTGTCAAGCCTTCTTGCAGTAGTGGCACAACTTATTGGTCTTCGACTTTAAACAACCTTTGTATCTGCTAGAGCTTCTGCTATTGGAATCATTGGACCAACATTCTGCATGCAAATTCGAGCTCTTGCTTGGAACCATATTTTCCATCTTTTCTTTTGCATGCAGAGCTTCATAAACAATCTTCAGAGTTAGAGAATCAAAACAGGCAACGAACAGAGCATAATAAGACCCAAATCTTCATCAACGTATTTAACCTACGCGACTTCAAGGTCGGTGACCTCATCTTTAAACGTGGTCACATGATCTTGTACCGAACCGCCTTTTGCCAACTTGAGTGAGAAAAGCTTCTGCTTCAGATGTATCTTACTAGTTAGATCCTTAGTAATGCAGATCTGTTTCAACTTTAACCATAACGTAGCAGTGGTGGTCTCCTTCATAACTTCCTAGAGGATATTATTAGAAAGATGAAGATAAATTTATGAGAGAGCCTTACGATTTCTCATTTGCTTCTCCCCAACGGATTATGCAACAGGCATCTTGTCTATTCCCAATAATGCATCATCTAAATTGAGCTGTGACAGAACAACTCGCATTTTGATTTGCCAGAGAAAATCTTGTGTCGCGATCCAATAGCAGAAGATCATACTTCATTAATGCTACGCCAAGTGTGCCCTAGATTGATTGGGCAAAAAAACCAAGCTTTGATATCACATGTTATAAAATACAAGGCAAAATATGAAACAATGAAGTATAATCAGGAACACGAAATAAAAATTTAACATGGAAAAATCTTGCGGGAAAAAACCACAGGCGCACAATCGGTGACATCACTATATGAAGAAGTTACAAAACATTCTTGACGAATTACATGTGTAGATAACCTGTGTTACGCACGCTATCTATTATAAGGCTTACAAGGAAAATAAATAGCCTTAGGAACAAGAGTCTCAGACGAGAAAGGAACAGAGTCATAGTTGGCAACGAAATAGAGACCTACTCGAAAACTGGAACAGTAATCTGTTCAGAGACGGGAACAACATCCCGCTCGGAGACGGAACATAATCTTAGAAGATGATGGTGAAGAGTTATAGTCGGAAATACATCGAGTAGTCACGTCCGACTTTAGTCGACGCAGAGTCATCATGAACACGAAAATGATTCCGATCATAACATCCGACCAAGTCGCATTGTTTGAGCGAAATTTGATCGGACTCTTCAAGCGGTCAGAAAGGCCAGCAGTGGTCGGACACAACCAGATTCGGATTACAAAATACAACAGGGGCTTTACAGGTGCTGTCTGCAAGATGTTCGACCAATTGAAGCATGCTTAAGATTTCCTTGACATTGATTAGATATGTGCACAAGAAGTTTAGCCAGCAGTACAAGGCGACAATCGGTGCTGATTTTGTCACCAAGGAGGTTCTCATTGAAGATAGGCTTGTCACCTTGCAGGTCAGCCTCCCCACTGATATGGATTCTTGCACAGCTAAGATGAAAGAGGCCATGAATTTTTTTTAAAAAAGGATGAAAAAGTCCATGAGGTTAACACCATTGTGTACTGCTCTGATGTAGATCTGGGATACAGCAGGGCAGGAGAGGTTCCAGAGTCTTGGCGTGGCATTCTACAGGGGAGCAGATTGCTGCGTGCTAGTTTACGATGTCAATGCTAAAAGATCATTTAATACACTCAATACCTGGCATGATGAATTCCTCAACCAAGTAAGTCATTTTTTTTATCACGGAGTGTTGTTATCATGTCAGATTATGATCACAGATGCCAAGAAATTTAGCATTAGCTAAACAGCCTGACATGATGCTGTCATCAAATCATCCGCAAGTGTTGCCATGTTTGTACTTCTCTGTTTTTTTTTGTTCATTCTGACAAGCAACAACTCTTGTTTGCTGTATTGGCTAGTCATGCGCATAAGATGGTTATAGTACATATATGTACAAGAGTCCTTTGCCGTCGAGGCAAATTGCCTTCAAATGCTCTGTGTAAATAAGAATAAAAATAGAGGTTGTTAAGCTCTATGGATTTTTTATGTGCACAATAAGGTGTTTAACTTTTGTGTACACTAGACAAGTAGGCATACACTAGGATCTGCAATGATTTCCTAGTAGTTCCCTAATGAAACACCAATGATATATGTCAAATTGTTTAGGTAAACAAAAAGATATATGTCAAATTGTAAAGAAAACCTGGCCAGCTCTGCAAATGAATATCACACTCTGTGTTGGATTTTTGGCGTGGGCTAGTTTGATATGATCTTGTGTGTCTGCCATATTTGTGCGGAATGACAAGCCAGGTTTGCACAGCCTTCCCCAATACTATATAAGTTGAAGTTCCTTAAATTTGAAAGATGTTATGAAAGTATGAAACCATCTGTCTGATTTAATATTCTTTTGTCGTGGAATATAATAGCCCATCTGTTATCACATTCCTAGATAGAGCAATTTCCCACCTGTAAGGGGTATGTATGTAGCAAGCAAGCAGCAAACTGAAGAGCATATATCATGCATTGGTGTTAATTTCTATCTTATCAAAATGATTACTGCAAGCTGAAAAGTGAAAACTCATGTTGCTTGATTAATGTCGATCAAGTGTTTTGCTATTTATGATACACAAGTTCATTTAGATTGTGAAGGCTTCATGGTTTTTCTCCAAGATCAAGTTCATTTAGATTGTGAAAACTCGGCCTTTCTTTGAGCCCTCAATCTACTTGTTTGGTGCAGTATTTGAAGTACCTGCCTCAAGCTTTACTACATTTTTATTTGGTTGCTTATGGATCCCAGTTGCACAGCATTTCTACCATTGTTTTAGTCTATGGCATCGGAAGACTGTAACTAAAGTATTTGCCATATCCATTTTTAGGCTAGCCCATCAGATCCTAAAAATTTTCCATTCATTTTAGTCGGGAACAAGATTGATGTAGACGAGGGAAGCAGACGAGTGGTGAGTTTCTTGAACATTCAACTTTTGTAGCACACCTATTCTGCAATTTCTTTACTGTCGTCCCGCAGGTTTCTGAGAAGAAAGCAAAGGATTGGTGTGTCTCCAAGGGAAATATTCCGTATTTTGAAACCTCTGCAAAAGACGACTACAATGTTGACACTGCTTTTCTATGCATTGCCAAGCTTGCTTTGGAGCATGAGCATGATCAAGACATGTAAGTAAAAGCATCTTCAGTTTTTTGGTTTGCGTACAGAGAAGCTGAAGCCATGTTTCTGTTCGGCTTATGCGCTAAGAGGCTTATGGCGTTAATTCACTATTTTTGTCATTTACACCTGTTTCTTTTCTATCCCCAGCTACTTCAAGACGACTGCAGAACCGGTCCCGGATACCGAACAGACAAGCGGATGTGCTTGCTAGCAGCTAGGCATACTTGTTCATTGGCTGAAATTATTTTCAAGCAATGCTGCGCACTCTTTAGCTGTTACGGTGTACAATAAGCTCGCATAGCAGCTGTTTAACTCGCTTTTGTATCCATTCTTGATTGTACAGTAGTTAGTAACTGTGTGGTGGGTGGTGTCGTTTGATACCTAAGAATACTGATGAGCGGTTGCAACTTCTGCTCGCATCCGCTCCCCTAGGACAAGAAAAAGTAGTGCATCCTGGCAGACAATTCCGGCGAATTGAAGCCGTCATGTGTAGCAGCCATCATATTCTCGCCACTTTTAATTTTTCAACCTCCAGCATGCTGAATCCCGAAGCAAACATCTTGTAACAGAACATATGCACTCTAATTCACTGGAATAATGGAAGCCTGCGTTCTTCTCGCTCTCCACGGTGCGAGGGCCCGTGGATGTTCGCTTGGCAAACCTCAGTACATTTGATGGTTCAGACCTTTCAGAGTTGGCGATGATGACTGAAATGTTGGAGTACTGTAAAATCCGCGATAGTTTTCAAACACTGTGAAACCTGTTCAGATTAGGTACCGCTCAATTTGGTGTTAATTTATAATTTTTTTACTGTAGTCGACTTATTTTTTACTATAGCTAAGTTGATTTATTTGGTGTAATTAAATTTAAAAATAGAAAAAACACATTAGCCTATCACGGACAATGCAAAAGGAATACGGGAAAAAAAGAAAAAGACAAAAAAGTCCAAAATATCTAAAAACAAAAAAAAGATGAAACTACTGAATAGTGAAAAAAACAGAAGTCCAAAATAGAAGCTAATTTTAAACCATTTTAAGCAGTATCTTAGGATCTTGACCCCTTATTACGCTTTCATGATGTGATACGTGCGATCCGAAGTGGCAATTAAGCTACGGGTCCTGAGACTCGAGGAGCAGGGATTTGTCCACGACGATGCGGCAGCGTCGTTCGCGAGACGTTGCTGTCGGTCCACGTGATGCAATTACCCTGGTCGTCGGGTTCGGCCGCAAGATGGCGAAAAAGGTGGAGCAGGACAAGCTCGAACCCCCCTTCCTGGACCTTGCTGACCTCCTTCTCGGATCCTGCCGAGCTGCCGGCGAGAAGCTTCAGAAAAAAGGCAGGAGAAGGTCAAAACTTCTGAATGCGACCTCGTTCTCGCCGTCTTCCTCCTGCCTTCAGAAAAAGGCTCCTCTCAGAGTCAGCGAGCCTGCACGCATTCAGCTCAGTGAGAGGCTAGTCTAGCGTATGCTGGCGTGGTTCTGCACTGCCACTGCCGTGTGTGCGCGCGACATCTGGTCCGGTGTACTGTGCTTCTCGGATTCAACTGTGACTGTGCTGAAAACCGCTGATCGGCAGCACACAGAATCGAACACAGTTCGTTGTTTGGAATTTTCAGCAACCGACCAACGAATGTAACAAGGGCGTGCGAATATTGATTTATTTACAATTTAGCTTCGTTGAATTCTATCCCAAACGTTTGGACCTATCTGTTTTTATCAAAGGAGGTGTTCAGAATAGCGATGATTTATAACTTTTTTTTACTATAGTTGAGTTGACTTATTTGGTATAATTAAATTTAAAAAATTTTAAAATAGAGAAAAACATATTAGCCCATCACAAATAATAAAAAGAAATAGGCAAAAAACCAAAAAAACAAACAAACATTAAAAAGCCACCGCAGAAACCGAACGCAAACACCGTCGCGCTTCGGAGCGATCCCTTGTAAGACTTGTTTTTTTTAAAAAAAACTGCTTATATTGTAGCTGCACTCATATGAACCATGCGTGTGCTACGTGTAGGAAATTCGGAGATATATCTTATGTGTAGGAAATTCGGAGATATATCTTATGATATAAGGTAGCCCCATTAAATTTTACTGCGATTTGTTTGCATCAACCAGAATTTTATATGTTTTGAGGTAAAAAATAGTTGATCATTTATCTTATATTTTTAAGGATATTTTTATGCCATAATATGTTCTGTGTAGCCACTAAGATATCACTGAAATTTATGCAAAATCTTTGGAAAATACGGTATCTGTTGAAAGCGACCAATTACTTCTGCCCTAAGTATTAACTGACTGGCGAATTTGTAGTCGTTGGATATGACCGTTGCTCCAAAGTATCATCCTTCGTGGTGCGCGAGCCAAGATGATTTATAAGCTGAGCAAGCGTGGGGCCGTACATGTAAGAAAATGGCTGAGGGGCCGTGCAGATTTCCTCATCCGGATGTACCAAACAAAGTTGTCCTTATTCGTCGCAATATTTTACTTAAAAGAGTTTCCCGGCCCTTTCTTGATCCCCACGTGCTTGATTATCCAAACAAATAGGCTCCAGATGGAGACTGTTATGGACTGATTTTGGTCAGGATACGTAGTATCTCATATATCAATATAAGATATTATTATACAATATTATCACTAAAGTAAAGAATAAATGAGATAACAATAGAATTCTAAAAAAAAATCAAAACTTTATTAACAATTTATTAGAAAACCAGCGGAAACTGAAATAAATATTTATGACATAGAACCGGTCCACTTCTAACTAAATAAAAGGGTAAATGAGATAACATAAGAAGTGGTAAACCACGGTGCTGAAAACTTGAGTACTCTAATATATGCATGTTGCAATTACTCCACTGACCTTTCACCTGAGAATGAAAAGAGTAAAGTGAGATTTAGAAACATCAGCAAATACCTAACAATGGTTGCAAGCAAACTGAGCAAAGCTCAAGCAAATCCAACAAGTAATTAACACAAGTTAAGGCAATGAAATCAGGTTATCAGAAAAAACACTGATAAGAATCAGAGATAAAAGGTAACGAAAATGGTATAATTAAAGGTAATTGTTATTTAGCAAGTTATGACAATAGCATCAACGATTGCTTTCCACATACCTGATTATATAAGAGTAGTCAGACACACCAGTGTCCTCGACTGTATAATTACAGATGGCGTGTAATATCCTAAGTAACAAAAGTGTACGGGCCCCCATACGTTACTGGGTGGGTGAAAATCTCTCCTATATGTGGGTATCGCAAGCCAGGTAGATGTTACATTATTAGCAGGTTAAAAGGTATGAATTTATGGGAACTAAGGGAAGGCCACAGTAAGGCTATGATAGTGGAAGGATTTACTAAGGATGGGAATAAGGAAGCGTGAATCCTGATATAAGGGCAATGTGAAATAATAACATAGTGATGATGATTTAGGCATTATTTTAAGAAAGGTATTATAACATAGTTCACACGAGGGTTGGCGACCATACAAGTTTTATTTCATGACGAGTGATTATTAGTCAGATTAACAGATATTATAAATATCAATCATGACTCACATACGAAATTATACGAGTAATGGATTGCTAATGATTTAAACCTAAATTAAAAACATGCTCATATGCTACCTTTATTAATGATTAGAACATTAATTCTAAAGTGTCAAATTAAAGCATGAATCTAAATCATTATTAACTGAGCATTCTAATAAACCTAAAAGCATGTAAAACTAAATTACCTAGTACAACATGGTATGAATACTATATTGATAGTATATAATCAGGTAAGCATAAAGGTATGATAATTGTACAAAATGGTAGTGGTGACAAATAATTAAGGAACATGTAGTATGCAAAACAGAGAGGTTACGACCGCGAGGTACTTACCTTGAACATGTTCGGCGGACTCGCTGTACGAAAGATCTGGGGTGCGCAACTGTCCGAACATTTCCTCAAAGGTCACGTGTGAACCTACAAGACGAAACGGAGGCAAATTAGATGAGGGTTAAGGTAAAAATATGGATGGACAACAAGAGGTTGTTCGGCCGGAAAAGATCATGTTCGATAAGATTTCATTGTGCAAATCATCGTTCGGCTGAGCAAAATCTCAAACTGCTGTGTGAATCCACAGACGTTGTGCGAAACATGGTTTGGCTAAGCCCCTGGCAACCGAATCATGTGATCGTGAAAGTCGGCCGCTCGGCCACCACCCTACCGCCCATTCCAACGGCGCACGTGCCATGCGGCCGTGTGGTCACGCTGCCTCCTCCGTGCGGCCACGCTGCTGCCGCCTATACCGCTTCCCATGCTGGCCCGTGCCACACCGGCCGGTGCGGACGCGCCGCCGCTCGTGCACCTCGCAACTTGGCCACGTTGCCGCCATGATGCGCCACCGCCGCCGCGCGAGAGCCCCTCACGCCGCTAACTGGGCCACCGCAGTCATGCGCCACTCATCGTCGACCACGGCGTTGCCTCCACCGGCGGCCACCAAGCCCATGCCACCCTAGAGAAGAGAGAGAGAGATAGATGGAAGAGAGAGGGGGAGGCTACCTACGTGAGGAAGATGGGTGTGCCCCCACAGAGGAAAGGTCTACCCTTTATATGGGCCCTTATTCCTAGGATAATTAGGGTTAGAGCTAATTAGGGTTTTGCCATAATTTTGAAATACTAAGGCCCTTTTTGAATTCAGGGCGCTACAGGATAGCTGGGGTAGGAATTGGAGAAATAGCAATAGATTAGTAGGGAGGCAGCAAGAGGATAGATGAAGGAGTCTTCGGTCAAGGAGAAGGTAGAGACATGAGGGAGATAGATAATTTCTTAACTCTTTGTTTGATTCATTAGGAGATACAGAGTTCCCTTATAAAGAGAGAGCCTAACAATCTTTAGCTAATAATCCTAAAGAAGTATCAAATCCTAACCTACAAAACCTAAAGTAATATCAAATTTGAACATACCATATCTCTAAGAGCTAACGTGATAATCAAGTATACTAACAGGCTAAGGCTCACGCGGTTTCATATTGAATTGCATGCATCAACTAGTTCACCCAAAAACCTAAGTTAATAATGAAATACTGTCAATTCACTTATACTTCAACCCCCCCTCGCGTATAGACTCTCTCAAGCCTAAGACATAGAATAAAAATAGGGTACAATTTTTTAAATTGTGTCAATTGAGTCTTGAACCCAAGACTATTGGCTTTGATACCATACTAATGTTGTCTAGGGTTCGTTGGAAGGAGGATAAGGGTCGTATATCGCCCTTGTCGCTCTCAGGGATTTTGGCGAGGGTAGCTAGGGTAGGAATTAGATAAATAGGGTCTATTCATATTGACTTTTGTTAATAGCTTTTGACTGTAACTAATGAACAACAATAGCTGATGAATAGAAATGGTTGATGAATAATAGTAGTTGATGAATAGTAGTGCATTATATAATAAAGACAGTGCAACGAAAGGTACTATAATATTCAGACCGCTATGCGACTCATGGGCCCTGTTCTTTGCGGCTTCTAAAAGCCGCTTTTAGCTTTTGCTACAGTAACTAATTTTTAAACGGAGTATTTTTTTAAGATGGGATCTACAAGTTAATTGTAGTACACGTTAAAAAACTAATATCCGTATCATCAAAAATTACAAGCGAGTATCTCTCTTTCCGTAATCTCTGTCGCAAACAGCCAAAAAGCCATCAGCCGCAGCCAAAAGCCATCAGCCGCAGCCGAAAAGAACAGGCCCATGGAATTGTGATACAATAAAATATAAAGTATATTATAATATGTAAAAGCGAAAAGTAATAACTGATAGAAACGATTTATAGAAGGCGAAACGTTGTATTAGTTGCTCTTCTGCAATGGTACTGCTTGCTTACTGAAAAGACTAGGATATTCATTATTGTATACACAGTCACCGATCACCAGCTCATCAAAATCTAATCCCTTAAGTTTATAGACACACCAAGAATAGAAGTACAAACGTGGCAAAGAACCACCCATTTTTGGTTGTTTTTAATGAATCTGGTAAAGGCCCGCTCACGGCAGCGTTGGGCGTCTACGACTGGCACTGTACATCCTTTATTTACTGTTTATGATTTTTGTTTTTTTTCTGTTTATTTTTTTCTCTTTTTTCTCATATTCCTTTGTATTGTTAGTGTTGAACTAACATGTTTTTTCTATTTTTATTTTTTTTAAAATTTAATTATACTAAATAAGTCAACTTAATTACAGTAAAAAGCTACGATAAATTTATTTTACAGGAGTAGGTTCATCTTTGTTAATAACTTTTTTTGAACAACGTTTGAAGTGGATAATTTAGTACAAGCAGATTGGATATTTGCGTGTTCGCTTTGTAATATTTTGTTAGCTTTGATTTTTTACTGTAGCTGAATAGTATGGTAGCCATAATTAAATTTTAAAAAATGTAAAAATAAAAACGGCTCGCTAGTCTAGTGCGGACAATGCAAAGGAATATGAGAAAAAAACGGAACGCAAAAAAATCAAAAAACAAAAAAAATTCACTACGTGACAAAAGTGCTACAGTGTTTTAATCGCTAAACAGTGTTTTAGTCTCCATTTTGATCGGGGCCTTAAGCGAGCGCGCACTACGTCGGCGCACGACTGCGCGGTACTCACGCGTTGCTCTGTTCCACGCGCGACGACGGTGACGGGGAGCGAGGAGATTAGAGAGGAGATCACCAAGCCCCTGGCTGCAGAGGGAGGGAGACAAAAGTCCAACGATGGGTGACAACGGTAGAGGTGCTACAAGGTAGTGGTGGTGCCACTGACCACAGGCTTAGAAGAGGACAGTGAGCAGCGGCGGGCGGCACCATGACGAGGAGTGAATGTTAGGTTAGAAGGAATTGTGGTAGTGGCGATGGAGAAGAGGGGACGGTGCAACAAGGACACCGTCGGCCGTGGTTGATGGAGGCAGTAATAAATGTTTGCGGAGCTCACAAGGGGAAAGAAAAACGCAGACGCAGGGGTGGAAGAGGAGCTTGCTGTGGAGGAAGAAGAGGCGTGAAGACAGGAGCGGGGGAGGACTCGCCGAGGACAAAGAGGCCGCGCGAGCGTGTCTATAAACATAGGTGGAGCCACCTCCCGATGACCTCGAGCGGTTGCCCAGACTTACTATTGAACTCACTTCAGTCTTCTGCCACATGATGGCTGGTTTTGCTTAGACTCCCACACGGCGGTCGGCTCTGCTCGGGCTCCCGCCGTCGGCGGACTCCACCACTGTCTATAAACCCAACTCACTGCTACTACTAGCGGACGAGCGATCAAATCCTGCGAAAATTATTGTGTCGTACAGACTCGTATCCGTGCGTGCAACCTGTCGTTGTTCTGGGCGCATCGATCGGCCGGAGCCTTCCAAGAAGAGAGGAAACGGCGAATTGGGCGGGCAGCGTCGAACCGCGCGCGCTCTCCAGCTCTTTAGTTTCTTCGGCCATCTGAATTAAAGTCGTGGGTGCGCGGGTGGAAGCTTCTGAATGATATAATAATCAGGGAAGAGTGAGAGGATGGTTGGTGGCTTGGCTTGTTGCCTACTGCGTAGCTCTTTTGCTGCCATTGCTCTACCGTTGGTATAGTAGTACCTCATCTGGAGTATTTTTGTCAGTATTTGCTTGTTTCACTTGGAATAGGACGACGCTCATTGATTCACATACTGAAAACACGCAAACTACTGCTCCCCTGTTTCAAAATATAAGTCATATGTTTTTCAATTTTGTATCATAATATAATGCATGCGAGCGAATTTAACGAAATTTTCTCTCTCTTACGCTCATTTGTCTTCTGAAAACATGCAATATACAATATAATCGGAGTTGTTTTTTAATCGATGTGTTATGACAAAAAAAATGCATAGTACAAAATAGGCTTCGTTTGAAAGGGTTAGAAAATTGAGGCCTCATTTTGAATGCGTGAGTTTCATAAGATTTCTCTAAAGGTTGTATAATTTTCTATAGAATTCCGTAAAGTTTCTATAAAATTCCAGTGGAATTCTGAGTTGTTTTTTAATCGCTGCAGTATGACAAAAAAAATGCATAGTAGAAAATAGGCTTTGTTTGAAATACATAGAAAATTGAGAACTCATTTTAAATGCGTACGGTGTGAGTGGTGTGTTAGTGTGTTTCGTCTGTTGTACTTTAAAAATATACCTTCAATCAAGCTTGCATCATTTGTTTTTCTTAAGACTTTTTGATTGTTATATATATGGAAAAGTATATCTAAAGTCATGTGCTGTTTTTTATTCTATTTATATTATTTTCTAAAAACTGTTTTTATATATTAAATTACTTTTTTAAAATATCTAACTTTCAAATAAAATATTTTTTAAAATAAAATCTTACTAATCGATTGCTAATGTTATTTTGATCATCCCTTAAAGTTGGTAGCTTGCCCGCTGGCTAGGCTACCTGGATGGACATGCAGAAAAAAAGGTGATGTGTGCGGTCCTGACATGACGCCATTAACAAAGGTCAACCGTACTCGCCAACCGTAGAGAGACTCGGGGACGAAAAGGACTCCCAGACTTTGGTATCATGCTGATGGGCACCGCGAGCCTGCAAAATTGTAATCATCGCCCAGGAAGCTGCGCAGAATCCGAGTCATATAATATTCGTTCCTTTATTCTTTATGATTTACAAATTATTTTATAGTAAATATTTTTTAAATAAAATGTTTTTAGATAAATTCTACTATTTAATTATAGTAAATACTGTACAACTTCAGTTATACCGATTAAAATCATACGTAACTATCACTCTTCGTATTCTGTCACGAATAGACACAACTCAAAAATCATAAGTTAAGAATGCGCTCAAGTCATACACCGCAGTGGAAAGACGCACCCATTAGATTGTGCTTTGCATGCCATCGGGAGTCTCAGTTCTAAAATTTGGGACGAAAGTGACATCCAAAATATACACATACAGTGTATGTACGTCGGTTGCGACGTTGACACGTGGTTGCAGAAAAAGACGTCGTTTTGGACGTTCAGGATGGAGGCTTCCCTTGAATGATTGGAACTGCGCCTGGCCTTGTGAGTTTGTGACGGCGACGGTGCAGTGAGCCACTGAGGCACCGCTGAGACAGTGGGCATGACGCCTACTCGGGTAAAGGCTCAGGCAGCGATCACCCCCTCTGGCTGTTGTGCATCAGTGCATAGAGGCAGTTTGGCATACCAGACAGTTTTCTTTTCTCCGTGTGTACTCATTTTTTTTAGATAACGGAACTAAGTTCCAGCCTCTACCATCCGAAGATGGTACACAGCTGAGAGTCAGACACAAACCAAAGCCATTAGGCTCAACCTTTTACATCCAAAAGAAAATAAAACACAGCAACAATGTTCAGCCCAACTAGGACGAACGACATTTAACTAGGAAAAGATTAAAGACTAAGCTCCAATTCGATGCCAAAAGCTCCACCCAAACTTTCTGAAGACCGCCATGATCATTGACTCCAAGTTTCTGCACCCACGTTTGAACACCGATCGCTCCTCCTCTTTATGTAACAGGGACCACTGCCGGATCCAGAACGTCGCCCTGAAAATTACCTGTAAATAGGTATTGGACTTAGCCTTGTTAAAAACCACATCATTTCTATTCAACCAAAGAGCCCAACAAAGCGCAGCCGCTCCTAACAAAATTTGGTTTTAAGTGAAGACTCGACCATTTAGCCAAGAACCAAACATATTAGAGACACTAGTGGGAGGTTGAATACCAAATGTGAAAAGCACAGTAATCCAAACAAATCTCGCAAAATGGCAATCAAAAAACAAATGTTGAATAGTCTCGAAGGAACTACAAAAACAACACTTGACATTTCCTTTCCAATTCCTTTTTGCCAAATTGTCTTTAGTAAGAATGACTCCCTTTTGTAAGTACCAAAGAAAAACCTTAATTTTCAGTGGCACCTTTATTTTCCAAAGATGATTTTTTGTCGGAAGAGCTCCTTGTTGCATCATGTTCCTATACATGGACCGGACTGTGAACAGACCATTCTTACAATGGCTCCATGTAAACACATCCGTCCCATTTTCAAGGTTAACCGAGACCACTTTAGATACTAGATCATACCAGGAAGTCAAATTTTCGTTTACCAAACCTCTCCTAAAAGACACATTCAGCGGTACAGTCCTTAGAACACTTGCCACCGTATCGTCCTTCCTCCTGACTAATCTAAAAAGGTTGGGGTAAGCCTCCCTGAAAGGTTTGTCCCCTAACCAAACATCCTCCCAAAATCTAGTTTGTCTCCCACACTTCACTTTAAACTTTCCACCGGCCAAAAAATCATCCTTGACTTTCAAAAGACCACTCCAAAAGTGAGAATCTCACGGCTTATGTCTGCACTTGTGTGAGAGGTTTGTGAGCCAAATATTTCTTTCTTAGAAGATTTTGCCAAACCCCATCCTCATTAATAAGTTTAAAAAGCCACTTGCTCAACAGACACCTATTTTGAATTTCAAGATTTTGTATACCTAAACCACCAAAATCTTTAGGCATACACAAGATACTCCACCTAGTAAGTCTAAATTTCTTTTTATGTTCGTCGCATTGCCAGAAAAAACGCGAGCGATAGAAATCTAATTTTTGAAGAACTCCTCTAGGGACTTCAAAAAAAGATAACATAAACATAACCAAACTAGATAGCACCGAGTTAATCAAGACTAGTCTCCCTCCAACTGAAAGTAACTTACCTTTCCAACTAGAAAGTTTTTTCTGGAACTTCTCTTCTATGCAGGCCCAATCCTTGTTTGAAAGTTTTTTATGACTCATAGGTATACCTAGATACCTAAAAGGAAGACCCCCCAACCGGCACCCAAAAAGTGTTGCGTATTCTTGTTCACAATCTTTAGCTTTGCCAAAACAAAAAAGCTCGCTCTTGTGAAAATTAATCTTCAGCCCCGATAATTGCTCAAAAGTGCTAAGCACTAACTTGAGGTCTCTAGCCTGGAGCAAGTTGTGATCCATAAACAGAATAGTGTCATCCGCATATTGGAGAATAGATAAACCATCCTCTACTAGATGAGGAACGACTCCCCTAAATTTTCCATTGGATCTAGCCCGGAAAATCAAGGTTGTTAACATATCAACAACTAAATTGAACAAGATAGGGGACAAGGGGTCACCCTGCCTTAGACCTTTTCTGGTTTGAAAGAATAAACCTACTTCATCATTAACTTTAATACCGACACTACCTCCTCGAATGATTTGATCGATCCAATTGCACCATAACGAAGAAAAACCTTTCATTCTCAGCGCTTGCTGCAAAAATGACCATTTTACCTTATCGTAGGCTTTTTCAAAGTCTAGCTTTAAAATTACCCCATCTAATTTCCTCCTATGAAGCTCATGAATGGTTTCATGTAAAACGACCACCCCCTCTAAAATATTCCTGCCCTTCAAAAAAGCCGATTGTGATGGCTGAATCACTTTTTGCGCCACTAGGGTTATTCGATTAGCCATCACTTTTGTAAAAATTTTAAAGCTAACATTCAACAAACAAATGGGCCTAAACTGTTGAATCTGAATGGCTTCCTTTTGTTTTGGTAGTAATGTAATTATACCAAAATTAAGACTGAAGAGTGGTAATTTACCCTTGTGAAATTCAGAAAAGACTGACAAGAGGTCATCTTTAATTAAATCCCAGAAGACTTGGAAGAACTCGGCTGGGAACCCATCAGGCCCAGGGGCTTTATTATGTTCCATTTGAAAAATGGCATCTCTGACCTCCTTCTCAGAAAATTCCGTCGTTAAGACGTCATTTTCAAATTGAGACACTTGTGAAATATCACTCGTGTAAGATTCTATCAACGAAAAATTATTACTATCCGGCTCTCCAAAGAGACCTCTAAAATAATTGGTAATGTATTTCTTAAGATTTACATCACCCTCGATTAATCCTTCCTCCTGCTCGAGCCGGAAGATCCTTGATCTCCTATGCTTTCCATTGGCCACTAGGTGAAAATACTTAGTATTACAGTCACCATATACTAATCTAGTTGTCTTGGCCCTTTGATACCATTTAAGTTCTTCTTCCCGTAACAGGTTAGCAAGCCTTTCCTTATAATAGTATTTTAGATCAATTTCCCTGCGGCTTAGTGGCTGAAACTCCGCCTTTTGTCCAATTCATCAACTTTCTGAATCAACTCAGCCTTTTCTTTCCTATACTTACCACTAACATTTTTAGCCCAACCCCTTAAGAATTGTCTAATTCTCCGAATTTTATTTTGCCATCGTTGTAATGGTGTTTTACCTTTAAATTCCTTTTTCCAAACATCCACCACCAACTCGTAAAAATCCTCTCTCAACAACCAACCAAGTTCAAATTTAAACCCCGATTGTTTGTTGCCATGAGTGCCATTACCGGTATCTAATAGAAGTGGAGTATGATCAGAAATTTCCCTTGTCAACGCTAGAACCGTTGCAAGCGGATATTTCGTCTCCCATTCCGTGCTTACTAAGATCCGGTCTAGCCTTTCATAAGTTGGTGATTCCCTAGAGTTGGCCCAAGTAAACTTCCTATTTGATAACTCTAGTTCCCTTAAGTCCAAACTATCAATAATAGCATTGAACAAGAAGGGCCACCGATCCTCATATCTATCATTGTTCTTTTCCTGCGGGTTTCTAATGATATTAAAATCACCACCCACAAGGATAGGATCTTTTTCTTTTGCACAAGTTTGGGCCAATTCAGAAAGGAAGGCTTCTTTGTGTTCTACTTGTGCAGCCCCATAAGTTGCAATAAGGACCCATTGAAACCTATCCGATTTATTTCTGAGCCGAAACTTTACATAGAAGTCTCCCTCATCAATGCTTCCAATATCAAATACTTCCATGTTAATCCCAAGAAGAATGCCCCCGGACCGACCATGAGGTTCCGTCCAGTGCCAAATATATTCTTGACCTCCACATATATTATTCAGGACTGACTTCGAATAATCCTTCTTTCCAGTCTCAAGAAGAGCAATAAAGTCTAGCTTTTGCTCTTTAGACAAATCAGATAAGAACCTATATTTAGCCAAGTCACTAAGACCTCTGCTATTCCAGAAGATTCCTTTCATGACGAAACTCTTATGTGTTTTTTAATTACTCGCACTTTCGATTTCCTCTTTGCCCTAGTCTGTTTCGGAAACCACATCAGAAATCTAAATACTCATAACCATGAATCTTTGCCCTAGTTATGTGTTAGTACATCCACATCAGAAACCACATCAGAAATCTAAATACTCATAACCATAAAAATCACTGAGTGCTGTTTAGCACTTCCCTGGGGTGTATCCCAATTGCCAGAAACCGATTCCACGGAAGAGACATAAAGAATTCCATGGGCACTACGTGGCGAAGACCGTTCAAGTCTTGCTCCCGGAGACGGTTCCGCCATGTTGCTATAAGTGGCACGCCGTGCGGGCACGAGCGCGCGGGCGGCGGCGGCGGGCGGCAACTCCCGCAGCAGCTCCGAACCTTCTCACTCTGCAGGAAGCTCACTGCGAAGCCGACCAAATCCACCGGAAAAAACGAACGCACCCAACCAAGCCCGCCTTCTTCGATCAACTACAAATCCACCCGCGAATAGCACATCCTCCATCCCATGCAGCACACCAACGATTTGATCCTCCTTATAAATTCGAAGCTTTCTTGCCGGTCTCGTACTCGGCCATGGCGGCAGTCGGGGCGCGCCCAGTGCTCTACCACCAGCCGTCGCCGGAGGGCGACGCCTGCTTCTCCATGTCCTCGTACTTCTCCCACGGGGGAAGCTCCACCTCCAGCTCGCCGTCCAGCTTCTCCGCCGCCCTCGGCGCCCCCCAGCCGCCGCCGCCGCTCGTCGACCCTGCGGCGCAGTTCGACATCTCCGAGTACCTCTTCGACGACGGCGCGGCCGGCGGCGTGTTCTCCGCGCCGCCGAATGGCCCGCCCGTCGTCCTGCCGGATGGCTCCAGCCACGGCGCTGCTGGTGCAAGTGCAACCGCTCACGCTAGGTGGGACTTCGTGGCGTGTGCCGTTTTGTCAGCTGGAATTTTAACACGTTTGGGTTTTCGGATTTGTGACTTCGGTCTGAGCTTTGAACTCTTGATTGTGCATTTCAGGAGCGCGGCGGAGGCGGTGCCGGCGGCGGTGGAGAGGCCGCGGACGGAGCGGATCGCGTTCCGGACGAGGTCGGAGATCGAGATCCTGGACGACGGGTACAAGTGGCGGAAGTACGGCAAGAAGTCCGTCAAGAACAGCCCGAACCCAAGGTACCCAATCAACAGCACTGCAAAATCAAACCAGAAATAGATCAATCTTGCGATCAATCGCATATGGTACAATGATCAATCCATCATGCAAACTGTCTCTTTCCAGCAAAATGATCGACACATTATCGCTACTTCCCAATTAATCCAAGATTATATATAGTAGCAGTGGTGATTGATTGCGCGTGTGTGCAGGAACTACTACCGGTGCTCGACGGAAGGGTGCAACGTGAAGAAGAGGGTGGAGCGGGACAAGGACGACCCGAGCTACGTGGTGACGACGTACGAGGGGATGCACAACCACGTGAGCCCCAGCACGGTGTACTACGCCAGCCAGGACGCCGCCTCCGGCCGATTCTTCGTCGCCGGCACGCAGCCACCAGGTTCACTCGACTGAATAGCTAGTGTAGATGATCAGGGGGTCGGTTTCTCGATCGAGATGGGTCCTTTTGGGTCTAGCTCGATCCTTTTTCCCCGTCTTTTTCCCCTTTCGACCATGGAAAGGCCTGGCTGGTTGTAGTGATCCAATGTTGTACTGCTCTTGTGTCGGCTCATGAGCTTTCACACTAGCTTGTCCCTTGAGCTTAGCTAAAATAGTCTGGGAGAATGTAACATATATATACTACGTAACCGTGCAATAAAAATGTACAGAGCTTGTGCGATTTTCGTCATACTCAGAATTGCGTGTGAATGCATTTACAGCGCGTGCAATTTCTTGCTCTTAATTCTGCGAGTCATTGATAGATTGGCCGAAATCATGCATGAGAGCTATAGATCGTATAACTGCACTCCGCACCTAGTCTAAGCTAATCACTGTCAGATGGTTCTAAACCGTCATCACAGATAATTTTTTGAACCGTCTGAATTTATATGTTTGTGATAATATATGGTTATCACAGATAATTTATAAGCCGTTTATGATAAATCACAACACAGACGATTCGTATAAAAAATCATCTGTGAAAGAGACTATCATAGACGACTCAAACCAAAAACCGTCTATGATACTCACATATCACAGATAGTTTTAGCTATCAACCATCTGTGATCGGTGAGTATCACAGACGGTTGGTATATAGAACCGTCTATGGTACTCTTCTATTATAGACGGTCGGTAGATAGAACCGTCTGTGATGTGCGAGTATTACAGACAGATTTTAATTTGAGCTCTCTATGATAGTCATTCACAGATAGTTTATACTACAAAATCGTATGTGATAGATCGTTCTATACCTATTTTTTCTGTTTTTTGGCTAGTCTTAGGAAATGTTAGCTATACTCTCTAAAAATAAGTAAATACAGCAACACATTCTATTTCCATTAAGATTATAATTCACCATTACAGTATCACAAGATAACGAATAAGTTACCCATCTAGCATAGCAAGAATATAATGAGACCACATCTCCTAATCCTATGAACCGAACTCTTAAATATAATAAGAACATAGAAGAAGCAGATATTCTAGTAGACAGTAGAAGCTCAACCGCGCCGACAAGGCCTCTATGTCTAGGCCCTCTCGCCCCTGATGCAGTGCACGAACTGGATGTCCTTGACGCCTACCATTGTCGGTGTAAGTTCAAATTCCATTAAATTAGTTTTAGTGATAATAACAAATAAAATTATGAGACTAACTCATTTAAAAAGTATGTTATCGCTTAGTCTCATTTAGATGCATTTGATATCATATTTTTTATATCTTGTTGTATTTTTTGGATTTAAAATATAGATTGAGCTCAATCAATAGTCTAACTTGAATATATGCGTATGTTTCCTCTACACATTCTAGTATGCATACATCATTTCATTATTTGGTTTGCTATTCCATTTGAAATGTTAATGACTTTGCTTTATTTCCTTACTACTTATAGCTCGCATCAAGCATGAGAGCAACGTTGCATGAGGAATCAAATAGTGTCACCAGCTTTTCTGTCCTGCTGGATGATGATTATAGGTTTGTACCATGCCTAAAAGTTTCCAGGTTCCAAATCCTCGGGCCCTTAAAACACTGATCGCTCGTTTTCACTTTCGTTGTTTCATTCTCTTTGCAGCGTGCCTTTTTTACTGGAAGATATTGCAGAGCCATTGAGGAGACGGCAGAGAATGATCTGCTGCCTTTTCTACATGAAAACCCAAATCTTTGCATTTATATTGCAAATGAGCGAATGAGTGTTTCTCCCTTCACGGAGCCTTCAGTAGCTGCGGACATATCAGGAGTATATATTACACGTTAAGCGAGCCATCTAATAGTATTTGCATCGAGAATTTTTAGGCTTCTGGCTTGATTGATCGGTTAGGTAGTCGTACTACTTTTCTCAGGCCATCTTACCGACAGTTTCTCTTCTCCATTCTTTGGGTAGGGTAACTGCTAATACAAACGCACGAAAAACACACAATGACAAGCAACGTACAACTATTTGGGTACAAAGCTTTGATTCAGGAAAGGTGATAACAATATGTTAATTTTAGTGGCCATCTCAGCTGCTATAACAATATGTTAATTTTAGTGATCATCTCAGCCGCTTTGCTCTTTACAAGTACAATTATTATGCTGCAGGATTACAAGGGATGCTACGGGCCACGGCTGAACGCTGAAGCTGACTGGAGTAGATTTTGGAATCCAGAATGGGGGTAAGCGTAACCCCCTAGATGGAAAATACATCTAGCATATACATGCACAATTCTTGAAACCCAATGAAAAAAATGTGGGTCAAGTCTCGTGAAGAAGACCGACTAGTAGTATCAACTCTTGGACACCGATCATGGTCAGTTACTCAGATGAACCCAGGCCCTGTTAGTAATTGCTCTTGACCTTCTTTCGCGGTTTCAAGTCGACCACAATAACAGTGATGTTGTCGTCGCTTCCTTTCTTCAGCGCAAGCCTCGCGAGATAATCGGCAGCTGCTTGCGCAGCAGGATCCGTGGCTGCATCACCTTCATATGACAATGATGGTGTAACACCATTGTTCTTGTGCCACAGCTGGATCTGTCGGCGTGCAACTTTGCATGCTTCTTCGTTTGACACGACGTCCCACAGCCCATCACTCGCCAGAATGAGGCAGTCATCATCTTTGGCCCGAGGAATAACTGTAACTTCTGGTTTTGAAATGACAAATGGCTTCAAATATCGGTCACCTGCAACATCAGTAATTCCCGGGACAAGTTAGCAGGGGTTGCAATAAATTTGGACAAATGTTATCCAATGCATAGAGAAGTCAGCTGAACTGTCATTAGTTCAACTAAATTTTCAGGTGAAATTGGAGGAACAATGTTGTCCAAGTGTTTGGTGTAACTGATTTGAATGGCGCAAGAGATGTGAACAGATCCAACTAACACCCAATATTAGCCATGGACGAAGCTGCAAGTGCCACTTGCATGAACATGACATAAGGTGCCTTTGTTGCTTCGATAAAAGACGGCTTTTCTACTTTGGCAGGTAACTTCTTTTCTTAATCACATCTGCATACTGAATTCTATCACAGAGATACATTTAACCTCATTTTGCAAGTTCCATCAGCAGGATTAGTGGCAATATCCAGGTAATCAACCCGTGACATGGTTGCATAAAAGTCTTTAACATACTTTACATCTCAGATAAAACACATTGTAGAACCCAAATTGCTGATACTTTCTCTCTTTTTCAGAATAAAATTGCTGATACTTCCAATTGGGCATTTCTTTTTAAAATGAAAGAACATATAACTCAATAAATAAAACAACAGCATATGATAATGGGCATTTTCTTTTTAGCTTCTAAAAGTTGTTTTTCGGTTTTTCTATAATAACTGGCTTTTAAACAGAGTGTCTTTTCAAGACAAGGTTTACAAGATAATTGTATAACACAGTGTCGACTTCATGTATATCGGTCAAAACCGCACGCGAGTTTCTCTTACCCTGTACTCTCTCTAACGAACAACCTAAAAGCTATAAGCCGCACCAAAAACCATAAACCGCAATCAAAAAGAGCATGCCCAATATCTCATCTTATAAAACAGACAACATATGAGAATATAGCATGTACCAAGAAAAACCAAGTCACAAAACTCTAGCATAATCCAAGGTCTTTGGGCAAATAACCAGAGAAAAATTTGCCTAGCTCAATATGAAATAATGTGCCGTTTGATTTTGACATGCTTTTATAAATGAAAAGGCTATGACAAGTAACACTCCAGAATTTGGGGACTTCAGGTTGCATAAATCTTGTGATGGCCACACATAGTGAAAATTAATTCCTGCAGCGCTACTACTTCCCTACATCTCAAAACAAAGCAGCAATTCGGCAAAATGATCACAGAACTTCTATCCCACTTCTATTGCACTGGGATCAAGTAATTTTACATCAAGTAGCATAGCTTCATATCATGCTCTAACTACAATTTCCAGTTGAAAGCATAGTCCTTCGTCCTTACTATGGCACAGCATATCATATAATTCATTTACATGAGTGTAAAAAAAAAGCAAAAGTTGCTTCAACCTAAATCTAGCACAGGAATCAATATGCATACCAATTGATCGCGACATAGCAAGTATACCGGATACCCGGTAACCATTCCATTGGATGACCTTGCCACCCTCGGCTTCAATCCTCAGCCGTTCATCCTTCCTGTCAGGCTGAGACAACAGGGCATAATCAGATTAACCCAAAAATGATGGATCATGACCCTCACAAGAAATTTACTTACCTGCTCATCCTTCCTGTGAGGCTGAAACAACAGGGCATAATCAGATTAACCAAAAAAAGATGGATCATGGCCCTCACAAGAAATTTACTTACCTTATGATCAATTGACAAAGCCACGGGCTCCTTCCCGCGAGAGAGCACGATGCGTGAATCCCCACAGTTGGCAACCACCACATGAGAGGAGCACACGATGGCGACAACCGCCGTCGAGCCCACACTCTCTGCGGCAACCGGTTCTGACCGAAACTCTTGTACACCATCAATGAGCCTGCTCGCTCGCCCTGACACCTCATCATCTACTCTCTGGAAACATTTACTGAACAGCTCGTCCCAGTGCTCTTTCATATCCACCTCGCTCATCTCCCCCAAATCCTTACCGAGCTTCGTCAGCTCGTTGTTCAAGACGGCGTGGAGCCTCTCCCGGCAATAGTCCGCCACCTACAGAACAACACGAACCCAAGAAATCGTCAGATCACGAGCTAGGCTGCGGGCGGGGATCAATCGAATGCTTCCAATCGTTCCAAGCCCGTGTACCTCGGCGCCGCCGTGGCCGTCGAACACGCCGAACAGATGCGCCGGCAGCCGGAGCGCGTCGGCGTCGAGGCCCAGCCCGTCGAGGTCGCGCCGGCTGGCGAGCAGCCGCACCGGCACGTCGGCGAAGCGCAGGACGGCGGCGCACGCGTCCTCCATCTCCCCGCCGCGCCCGCGCGTCGCCGCGCAGCCCCAGACCGGAGCGCAGTCCATCAGGTACACGCTCCTCTTGCCGCCCCCGGCGATCCCCGCCCTGCCGTCGCCGAGGTCCAGCTTCTCGATCCCGCCCGCGCGCGGCGCCTCGTCCTCGGCGCAGATCGCCGCCGCCATCGCAAGATCAGCGGCCCCCACACGTGCTCGGCCCCCTGCGTCGCCAAAGAAGCAGCACGGGAGCTAGAGCGAGAGAGCGAGAGAGAGAGAGGCGAGTGGCTGCAACCGCAAGAAGAAGTGGGGTTTCAGGTGGGAGGAGGCGTCGTATAGCTATAGGCTTGGGTTGGGGATGGGTGGGTGGAGAGGAGGAGGGTGGGGTGGGGTGGGGTGCGCGCGCGTCCAGGGAGGGGAAAGGAGGAAGACGAGATTGGTCTTCCCGTCTGCTGCTGATGGGCGGCCTTGATAGGACTGGTTTCAGCTACCTTCACGCCTCTCCGAGTGGTACACTTGTTGAGCTCAGGTACACATGTGTGATTTGAGAATAGTTCGCGCTGACATGTGGAGTTCGGGATAGCTATGACATTACTTCTGGTTTCTAGATAGATGAAATTTTATTGTAATTAGATTTTTTTATTATAGTTAAGTTGGTTTATTAAGTATAATTAAATATAAAAGTAAAAAAATGTTAGTCCATCATAGATAATACAAAGGAATACAAGTAAAAAAGAAAATATAAAAAAGTTTAAAATATCTTTAAAAATAAGAAAAAGACGAATTATTAAATAGTAAAAAAAAGCTAAAGTTAAAAACTAAAACTTAAAAAAACTCATTTGAGCGGAGCCAACGGTGGAGAGTGGATTTGCTCTCTTTTTTCTTCCAAGGAGAGTGTGTTACACGAAGGCCTTATTTTTCTGACCAACTTCTCTAAAAGTCGGATAGAGACAATGACTTTTTAAAACAAATTTTCTAAAATCGTATACATTGTTTTTATCGGCATCTCTATTATCACCTAAAAAATATAAATAAAATTTATAATTAAACTAAAAACCATAGCCACAGACAAAAAAAACGTGTTAAAAAGTGTACTACGCCTGCTCGATCTAGGATGTGTCGCGCACTTGTTAAAACCCTAGGAAAACAATTGCGTGTCCCAGATCGTGTAGCTGGTAGAGAGAGGTTGATCGGATTAGCATACCACTAAATAGGTCATGACTCATGAGTGTTGACAACACACGTACGTGGATCGAGTACATGAAATGGTTGTAGAATTTTTGGCACTATTTGCACTCATAGTTATAAAAATATCTATATATATATCATATTAGAGAAAATAATCAAGACCTGCCGCCTAGCCACTGGCCCCAGGCGGCCTACCGCACCACCACCGAACGACAGGTAATTCAAACGACTAATTATCAAGCTTAATTACTTGCCTTTATTATTTTTATATACTATTTATTTGAATTTTTAAATATAACAAATGAGCTCAAAAAATTATAAAATTTTTGTGCAACTTCCCAACATAATGTACTTGATTGTGTAATTTTTTGATAATTTTATCCGTTGTGAATATTGCTCAAAAAATTGTACGATTATGATATTTGTAGGAGTTGTTATATATAAAAAATGAGCTCCAAAAATTACGAAATATTATATGCAACCTCTTAACATAATCATAGTAATTGTCTATTTTTTAAAAAAATTATGCATTACGAATATTTATAGGAGTACATCTAATAGTACAAAAAACGCATTGTACAGAATACGATATGGCTCACTCATCTAAGTCACTGCTATCTCCTCGCCACATTTGACACCCCGTGCATGGCCTTGTTTTTCATTGAACACGAGCATGTCCCGTGGGGTACGTTAGCCGATCCGGAGCTTACATGTCGGTTTGGAAGAGGTATGGAGACCGTTCCATTTCTTGAGTGGTTGGCGGTGGTGCAGTAGGCTGAGGTATACCAGACTGTGTCTGGTAGTAAGCGTCGATGTGCTCCTATATCAACATGCCGAATTGGGTGCCACTAGAGATGAAATCATGAACAAAAGACTCTAGAAATTCCCAATGTGCAGAGAAGCCTTGGCCTTCACCGTATGATGTGGCCGAATCATGTAGTAGTGACAGTATTACTATAGTAGTCTAGGAGTGCGCCCTTAAGTTTTCGAGTTCGAGGGTGATCTCAAACCAGATGCTCCTTGTAGTATACAAAAAGAATTCACCATGGAATCCCACTGCATTGTACGCAAAAAAAGTAGCGGATGGTAGCAAAACTCACGCCCAAAGAATTCACTCGCTCACGTCGTCAGGATTGCGGTTTGCGGGATATGACCTCTTTGGGTCATTTTGGACAAAAATGATTCGGATGTGGGCCGAAGTAGATCGTACAGATTCTACCCAGAAGGCCTTATCGATTTGGCCCGATTTTGTTTCGGCTTATAACCTATGATTTCCTCTGAATAAATAAACGGGATAGTTGCTGTGCTACCGTTTTAAAGCAGCTTACTCAGTTTGTTTGCATAAGTATTCGTATTAGGATCAAGAGCCATCAACCATAACCCTAAACTATCAGCTGCAGCTGAAAACAACAGGGCCTTAGAGTAGCACCGACTTGCTCATCTAGCTACTTGTGCACACGAACGAAAAACGTGGGAACTGGGAATGGGCATAAATAAATATCCACGTAGGATAGAATCCAGTATTCCAGTTAGGCTGACTCAGGAAGTTACTCGTACAAACACGGGACAGTAACATGCTACCAACCCAATCGGGATCCGAGGCAGATCCGTTTCCGCGAACTTTCGATGCAAAATGGAGTGTAAATCTGGAGCATCATTTTGCAATTTTCAACGCAGAAATCAGATGTAGTTCTTGAGCACCAACTACATGTTACTAGTTTGGTTCCTAAAAATCAGAAGGGCCACTAACACTCGTCTTGAAAGTGCTTCTACAGATTACCATTCATAATTTTAACCGATATATGTAATATTAAAGACCGTCAAGAAATAAAAATAGGGTCTTACATTTTGAAACAGTGAGAGAGTACTTGCTGAGCAGGCAGGCATGTTATATTCAGCAACGCATAAAGATGAAGAAATGATTCTTCAAAGGGCAGGCTCTTATTTCTTTTTCTTTTTCTTTTCTTTTCTTTTCAACCAAGTTGTTTTCGACGAGTTCGTTCTCAATTCACTCTCGCTTAATCGAGCACCTTTGGCCTTTTCAATCTGATCAATCAGGCGACATTCCGGTGTCAATAACTGCTAATCATTCCGACGTGGAGCCACCAGGTGTACGAACTGGTTCTGCAATAATTTCCTGGCTCCATTTTTCCACATAAACTAATTATTTGATTTGATTTGACACTCGAAACCAAACTGTTTTGCGCGAATTCTGAACAAGCTCACTTTTAACACGTGATCGATCGTGTAAGTTTTAAACGAATGGTCCTAAGAAATTCGAGTGAGTACTAACTTCCAACCTGGATTCGAAACTGTGCTTGTTTCACCACGTTTAAGCAAGCAAATAAATGTGGTGTGTAAGCAGCCTGTTCTAAAAGAGAATTACTTGCTAATGTAGTTTTTTTTTTTTTTGCCTTTTTGAGATCGAGTAGTTGCTATGTAGTCAGGAGCTAGTACAATTTCGTCTAGGAATACGGACAACCAAACACACCGTGCCATTTCTTCTACGTGAACTATTGGTGGGCGTGTTGTGACATATATAAGCAAGCCAATAAGTTGAGTGTAACGGCGTCCCGTTGGTTAGCGAAGCGAGCCAACTCAAGCGACCAAATCTATGGCGGAGCGAGGGGGCATTCGACGATAGTGTCGGCGAGTCGACTTCGCCGGGGCTTCGGCGAGTCGACTTCGCCGGGGCTGCGGCTCTTGCGTGTTGTGCCCGCGTGCTCGCCGGAGATGGTGGTGGCGACACACGACTCTTCAAGCACAATATCCTAGGGCTGGAAATCCGACCAAAGTATCTGTAGAGCAAATTCGCATTCATATTTGTATTTGAGATATGTTCGTATATACTTGTATTTGAGAGAGATTCGTATTTATATTCTACGGAAGTAACACGTCCCGTTGGATAGGTTATTTCATTCAGCTTTTCAAAACTGTTTTTTTTGTTTTTTTACAGTAACTAGCTTTTAAACGAAGTATCTTTTCAAGTCAAAATCTATAAATTGATTGCAGTACACACTGTAGCGACTTCATTTATATCAACCAAAACAACAGGTGAGTTTCTATTACTTAATACTCTTTCTCACGAACAGCCAAAACGTCATAAGCCGTAGCCAGAAACCATAAACCGAAGAAAAAAGAACAGGTCCAATGGATGCCACGCTTTGTTCTGGCAGGATACTTGGATGGATGGGGCGAGCATGGAATGCTTGGCTCCGAACCTATTTCGTTGCATTGATAAGAAGACGCGTCATCAAACTACAGTTTTTACAGCATTGCGGAACAAGTTTTAAGAGGTGGTTGTTTCGGAAGTGGACTTTGAATCATAGCTGTTTCTTCTCAATCAAATTCCCATGCAGCGAGCATGTTTGGAAATCCTGGGCGGCTCTGAAATATAAATTATTTGCTTGGTTAGCGCTTAATGTCCGCTGTTGGACTGGTGACAGATTGCAAAGGCACGGTCTTCCCAACCATCCTCTGTGCGTGCTTCGTGATTAAGAAGAAGAAACCATTAACCATATCTTGGTGCAGTGTAGTTTCACAGGGCAGGTGTGGTTCCAGCTTCTTTGCTGGATAAGGAAGCAAAGGTTTATTCCGGGCCCTAATGATGATCTTCAGCATTGGTGGCTAGAAACGAAATTACTGCTGCGATCAGATCAGAAGAAGGGTCTTAATGCTTTTATCCTCCTTGCTGTTAGGAAGGAACATGTGGCTGGAGCGAAACGCAAGAATTTTCAGGAGCTCCTCCGAAGAGCTCTCTCTGGTTGTAAAGGACATCGAGGAAGAATGCTCTCTCTGAATGTTTGGATAAACCTTTTGCTTCTTAGGTTGGTTGTGTGTGGAGAGTCGTAATGGTGTTGGTGTGGAGTTCGGTTGTTGGGCCGCAGCCGATCTCTGGGTTTCGTTTCTTTTTCTCTTCTTGATGCAATGACGCGTCGGGGGAAAAAAAGTCCGCTCTCAAAGCCCTTTAAATACCGCCCGCCCCGCGCCAGCCGCAATGCCTTCGTCCCAGGCTCCCCTCGTCTCTCCCGTTCCTTCCGTTGTTCGACGAAACTAAGCACGTAGTGCAACGACGAAATAATTGGATCCGACCGAGCAATGGGGGAGGAGATCGCGGTGGAGCTGACGCCGCCGGGGTTCGTGATCGGCGCGGAGGAGGCGAAGCGGTTGGCCGCGGCGGCGGGGGAGGCGTACGTGGAGGATTTCCTGCCGTCGCTGGTGCCGGAGGCGGTGCGGCGGGCGCGCGCGCCGATCTCGCGGTTCCAGGTGGGCGCCGTGGGGCTGGGCGCCAGCGGGCGCGTCTACCTTGGTGTCAATCTCGAGTTCCCGGGCCTCCCGCTCTCCCACTCCGTCCACGCCGAGCAGTTCCTCCTCGCCAGCGCCGCCGCCGCGGGGGAGACCGGGCTGCGCCGCGTCGCGGTGTCCCACATGCCATGCGGCCACTGCCGCCAGTTCCTCCAGGAGGTCCGCGGCGCAGATAGCCTCTTCGTCCGGGTCACCTCCGAGCCCCGCGGCGGCGTGTGGCGCACCGCCGGGAACCTCTTCCCGCTCCCTTTCGGGCCGGCCGATCTGCTCCCCAAGAACGCGCCTCGCCTCCTCGAGCCTCACGACAACCCGCTCGGTGCTCTCGCCACCGTCTTCGTGGACTTCCCCGGCGTCGTGGGCGACGTGGTGTGGCGCCTGAGGGAGGAGGCCGAGAAGGCGGCACGGCGGGCGCACGCGCCGTACAGCGGGTGCGCAGCTGGATTCGCGGTGGCGGACGGGGAGGGGAGGGTGTACGCGGGGGGCTGCGTGGAGTCGGCGGCATACAACCCGACGCTGGGGCCCGTTCAGGCGGCCATGGTGGCGATGGTGGCCGCGGGCGGCGGCGGCGGCCCCGGGGTGGTAGTGGCCGCGGCGCTCGTGGAGCAGCGGGGTGCGGTGGTGGCGCACGAGGCAACGGCCAGGGTCTTCCTCGCCGCCGTGGCTCCACTCGCACGCCTCCACGTGTTCCACTACCGGCCGTCCGATGTGTGATGCCCGCATTCAGGCAGGTGGTGTGGCGCGATATGATACTATTTTAAATCTGCTGTTAGGGTGTTTTTGTCTTTTTGTTGATGCCTTTTGGCTTTAAAGTTAGCAATAATGGGTATTCATATTAGTTTTTACTAATATTTTTAATTTTAGTTTATAAATAATAATAGTTTGTAAAAAAAAGACACTCGTGTATGATTTTTGTCGATATAAATAAAATCACTATAATATATAATACAATCGCATAGTAGATCTTATCTTAAAAAAATACTTTATTTGAAAACTAGATACCATAGAAAGAAATATTTAATATAAAAATAACTTTTAGAAGCCAAAACGAATAGAGCCTAAGATAAACTTATGAATTGTGACAGTGTAAGCTTAAGAGCTTATTCTTTTTGGCTTCTAAAAGCGGCTTTTGATTTTTGCTACCGTACCTAACATTTAAATGGGATATTTTTTCAAGACGTGGTCTACAAGTTAATTGTAGTACACATTAAAAACCCAACATCTGTACAATCTAAAATCGCAAGCAATTATCTCTCTGTTCGTAATTTTTATCACAAACAGCTAAAATTCAAAAATTTCAGCCAAAAACCAGAATCCACAGTCATATCAATCAGGCCCTAAGTTGCGTGTGTTTTCTTGGAAGTTACCGCGGCATTTTGTCAGTGCTTCCCGAGCAAAAGGGCATTGCTACATTGTTCTTTGCATGAAACTACGATGCAACTTGTGGTTTGTGACGATGATAAGACATGTCAACGGGAGAATTAGGTAGTTACTCTGAAAGATGAATTTCCAGTGAAGTTCGAATGCAGACTGCAGTGTGATTTTGGAACCAGTTGCTCCTGTCATTATCCCAACAACTGGCTCTTCTTGCTTGCAAGGTTCAAATAGACCACACAATTTCTATACTTGATGAGGTGGGTACTTGAACGTATAAAAGGGGCATCATATCTGTATGCGAAAAGCTATTAAATTGAAAGGGCCGCTTCCGCCTAGTGCATGTAACTAACAGAATATCTTAGCACATTAGCACATCAATGAAAAACCCACAACACCCATCAGCATCAGAAAAAACTCAAAACAAGCTTGGATCCATCGAGAGATGCAATGAGCTACATTTTTTAAATACAATAGCGAGTATGATGTGCGGTGAATATGTTATAGATACATGCTTTTCAGTTGGGAACCTTGCCACCTTACTGCACTATACTTTCTCAAAAAAAAAAAAAAAAAAGAGGACTGCACTGTACTATATACACCTAACCTTTTCATTGATTTGGACCACATGTGAAATCTGGATCCTTCACTAAGTTGATAGTATGCTCAGGATTTGGACTGTGCAGTTCAAAGATTACCTGTCAAAATCATAAGGTATCGACGCATATGTTAGTTACTTATCACCCGCTAAACAGAAAACAATAAGCAGCCCTGTAAAAAAGGAACTCTACTAACCACACCACTCCAAAATATATGTGCACTTTCCTTAAGCGGTTATTTTCCTTCTTTTTTAAGATGGACTAGGGCATTAAGCAATAAATAGTTCCAGGTACTAGATTTTGTTGAACTAAATTTCTATGTGCATATAAATTCTGAGATCAGTGGATGGAAAGTATTTCTCCACAATATGACATAATATACAGTAAAAGAAGAAAAACTAATAAACAAAAAGTGCATTCATGTAAGAATAGATTAAGTACATACAACAACGTTGTCTCCAGGTCTGAAGATCGGTGCAGGAACATAAAGAGCACATTGTGGTCCAATTGCCTACAAATCAGTTCATTTTCAGCTGACATGAGCAAATCAGCAATTCTTTATAGGAAAGAACAAAATATGAATTGGAATTGACAAATAATTTGCCAAGTGGAGGTATCAGGATTTTACCGGCCAGAACCTTCCGATGTTAAAATTGTTCACAAAAGCAACCCCTTTGTTCCAACCACGAAATGATATGAATGTATCCTTTATCTCACCCTCGGAGTCAATATGGAAATGGCCCACATAAAATTCTGGTTCTTCTGAAATGCCTTACATCATAAAGTAATGCAAGGATATTGAGTAGTGATGCGGCATATTTTTCAAAACACCAACCGTATATTAGATCTTAGTACAAATGCAACATGGAAATATGTACATTACAAATTCTGAAAAGGTACCATTCTATTTATTGTTCAATATCCATGTATAACTCAAAGGAAATATTAAAATTCAAGAAAGGTGCAAACTTTTTTGTTTCTGGAATTTTCGAGTTTCAACAATTTTGTTGATTGGAACAAAAAGAGCTTAAGTGCTCCACTAACTTGTCCTGACCTAACAACAAATATAACAAAAAGGCCCAACTGTTCCATGAGATTCAAAGTGTAATTACACATTCTGCTCCTTTCCTTGCACCCATGATATGAAGAATTTTGGATAAATGCACAACTTTAGACTGCTTATTGTAGCATAAACAAAACCGCATAAATTTTCATTTACATTAATTGGTATGACATTATCTATTCAAATCATGTTACCTCATATGGAGTCACATCTCACTCACTAGGATCAAGTAGGAATATCCTACAGGCGATAAGCTAGTCTCTTGTACTCTATATATTATCTATTGGGCCTCAAGAATACATGCACAATATTCATAATATGGTATCAGAGCTATAATGCTAACTGTGGTTTTTCCACTGCCATCTTTGTTGATGTCGCCGCCAGCTCACATCGAGCCGTCGCCACCACCACCACCGCCCAAGGCCATCGTCGCCTGTCTGGCCACCACCTGACGGTGCCGCCTCCCCATCTGGTGTCGCCCGAGAGGCCACCACTGCCCGACGCCTTGAGACACCGCCGACCTCTACCCAACACCCTGAGACACCGTTGCTGCGACCGCCAGGGACGCCCCGCCACCGCCCGTCGTCCTAAGAGGCCACCGCCGCGACCGCCAAGGACGCCTGCACCCAGATCAGCCGCCGTTGCCACTTTGTCGGCTCCATCGGCGCTGAGACCGAGTTTTCATTTAGAAAATTTCTCGGTTTCTATCGCTAACAACGGGTTCTTTAAAAGTTTTGTTTTCCAAATAAAATAAAAAAAACTTCGCTTTGATCTAAACGCCGCGCCATCCAGCGCCACTTAGAAAACTTCTCGGTTTCTATCGCTAACAGCAAGTTTCTTTAAAAGTTTTGTTTTCCAAAAAAAAAACTTCGTGTTGATCTAAACGTCGCGCCGTCTAGCGCCTCCTACCAATGACTTCTGTTCCATCAGCTGCGATTTCATTCTCAGGAACAAAGCTCCATAGGATGAACTACAGGTTGTGGTCTTTACTCAAGTAGATTACGCTCGATGGTCTCCGGCTCTGGGTACATATTACCGGTGCTCGTCCTTGTCCACCATCACCGGTTCAGACTCTTCCTAGGCAGCCTACTTCTACACTTCCTACAGAAGATGAGGCCAAGAAGGAGGCAGAGGCTGCTGCTGCTGACACTGTTGATGAGGCCTTTCGGTATGTCATAGACGCTTTGAGCACTGTTGTGTTGATGAGGTCCGTGTTTGAGCCATCCTGGTGGTCAACGTCAACGATTCTATCGAGCCAGACATTGTTGGTCTGCATTCCACTCGCCAGATCTGGAAGTACTTGCGTGAGCGACACCAGCAGAGCAACGATGCTCAGTTCTTTTCGATTCAGCATGAGTTGGAGACGCTTTGCTAGGATGACTCCTCCGTCGACGACTTCTTCGGAGCCTTGGCCAGTCTTTAGCGCCAGCTAGATGAGCTATAATCTTCGCTTTGCTAAGAGTGTCATAAAGTGCAGAAGGCGAATCGTGATCACCTTTATGACCTTGTCTGCCATCTTCACCTAGAGTTTGAGCCTGTCAAGGCTCAATTGCTGAGCCGCTCACCTCGAATGACTGTCACCAAGGTTCTTTCGACACTTCGTACTAAGGAGCTTCGCCGCGACTTAGCAACACAATCTGTTCCGGCTGTGCTTGCTGCCCCTTCTTCGACTACACCGATGGCTTCTACTTTGACTACAGTCCCTCCTCCAGTATCTATTTTCGCACCAACTGGGTTTCAGTGCAATTATTGCAAGAACTTCGAGCAAGACTAATAGAGATGTGCGGTGCGGAAAAACAAAACAAAGCACGTGGGGGTGGACGATCCAACGGGGGGCAGGGATGCCCTTCCTCAATAGGAGGACAGACCAACACGTCAGGACTTTTTCAGCGAGGTGACTCTGTTCAGCAGCTCTGCCAGATTCAACTTCAGCAGTTATTTTATAACTCAGTAGGTTCTACCAGTCTAGCTCAGACGTCTTCTCTAAGTACCTCTTGGGTTATAGATTCTGGTGCTTCTTTTCACATAACATCGGACTCTACATCTCTCACTTTCAGTAGGACCTCCTGTTTTTCCTATCTCTGTTCAGACAGCTGACGGTGCTCTCCTGTCTGTCAGTTGTCACGTTACTCTTTTATCCACTGATTTTTCTGTTCCAGATATTTCACATGTTCCCTAGCTTACCATGTAACTTCTCTCGGTGGGTTAGCTCACTGATCTATGCTGTAGAGTTGGTTTTGACTCTCACACATGTTTCATCCATGATCGACAGATAGGGACGGTTCTTCAGACTGGCCGACGCCGTAGGGACCGTTAGGGTCTACATCCTACCGCTTCCACCTTCCGTCCACTTCAGTTGCTCCTATCGCGTCTATGTTTACCTCCACCACCATTGCTGCCACCATCTCTGGAGCTTTTGCACAGTGGCATCACCGTTTAGGTCACTTGTGTGGGTTTTGTCTTTCTTCATTAGTTCGTCAAGGTGTTCTTGAACATGTTACTGTTGACACGACCATGTTTAGTTGGGGTTATAAGCTGGGTAAACAGTTACAACGTCCTTATCATTATAGTGAGTCCTTAACTTCTTGTCCTTTTAATTTAGTTCATTCAGATGTATTGGGACCTGTGTCTATTATTTCTAAAGATGGGCATAAATTCTATGTGATTTTCATTGATGATTATTTTCGCTTTACATGGTTTTTCCCTATGTCTTGAGTGGTCAGTTTCTTGCGATCTATTGTAGCTTTGCAATGATGGTTCATACTCAGTTTGAGACCTCTGTTCATACTTTTTACTATGATTCTGCATACGTGTACTATTCTGGTTCTTTTAGACAGTTTTTCTAAGCAGAGCACTCTTTACTAGTTTTCTTGTCTTGATGTCCATACTCTGAATGGGGTTGCTAAGCGCAAATATCATCTGATTGAGACTGTCCGCATTCTTCTCTTTGCCTCATGTTCCACCACAACTCTAGGCTGAGATTGTTTCTATGGCTGCATATCTCATCAATATGCAGCCTTCCACTACTCTTAAAGGTGTCAGTCCTATAGTCTCTACTCTCGAGCCCCCAGTACACTTACTTTCGTATTTTTTGTTGCACCTGTTTTGTCCTGCAGAACCTCATGAGCGCACCAAACTGTCGGCCCAGTCAGTTGAGTGTGTGTTTCTTAGTTATAGTTCTGAGCACAAGGGTTATCGTTGTTATGATCCTTTTACTCAACTGATCAGGATCTTACGAGACGTTGTCTTTAATGAATCTTGACCTTTCTTCTATCGAGATTCGGCTCCCTGTCCTGTTTCCATTGTTAAGACGATCTCATAGTTGTCTCTTTCTGACTCTTCACCTATTTCTCCACTATCACGGTCTTTTTCTGGTCTGTCTCCAGTGGTTCCGTCTGTATCTCCGTCCCCTGCACCGCCTCCTGCAGCACTACCTCTTGTTCCTGCAGCACCACCATCTTGTTTCTGTAGTGTTCACTACTCCAGGCGTCCTCGTCTTTCACCAGTCTCCTTTCTTAGCATCTTGCCGACACCTACATCCAATCCTCCTGATGTGCTCGTTACGCCCTTTGTGAATAGACATCCCTTTGGCCTTCCGATCGTCATGGTTTCGCTTCGACAGCTCATGTTCTTTGTCACTAAGCCTAGTTCTTATCGTGAGGTTGCTCCTTATTCTGAGTGGCAGCTTGCTATGGTAGAGGAGCTTGATGTACTTTGGCATACAAAGACTTGGTATGTTGTATCGACACCTGTGCATGCTTATCCTATCACGTGCATGTGGGTGTACAAGATGAAGACCCGGTCTGATGGTACTATCGGGCGTTACAAGGCTCGTCTTGTGGCTCGCAGTTTCTAGCAGGAGTACGGTCGTAACTACGATGAGACTTTTACCCCTGTTACCCATATGACCACTGCTCACACTCTTGTTGCGGTTGCTTCTGTTCGCCAGTAATCTCTCAGCTTGATGTTAAGAATGTCTTTCTTAATGGTGTTCTGCATGAGGCCTATATGCAGCCACCACCTGAGTATTCTATTCCAGATGGGCACGTCTGTCATCTCTATCGTGCTCTTTATGGCCTCAAACAGGCTTCTTGTGCATGTTTTGCACGTTTTACCTCAGTGATTACCGCCGTCGATTTCACTGTCAGTTCCCACAATCCTACTCTTTTTGTCCATGTTTCACCTCAGGGCAAGCACTACCTCTTCTATATGTAGATGATATGCTCATCATTGGTGGTGATTCTATATTCATCGCGTATGTGAAGAAGTATCACATTGAGCAGTTTATGATTACTGATATTGGTTCTCTTACGTACTTAGGATTGAGGTTACTTCCACGCCTAAGGACTACTACCTCTCCCAACAACAGTATGTCCAGGATCTTTTTTATCGCTCCACTCTAGCTGACACTCACACTGTTGAGACTCTCATGGAGCTATCTCTTCATCTTCGTGCCACTTATGGTGATTTTCTAAAAGATCCCAATCGTTATCACCATCTTGTTAGGAGTCTGATGTATCTTGTGAGTACTCCTTCTGATATTGCTTATGATGTTCAAATCTTAAGTCAATTTATGGCTCATCCTATCTACCTTTACTACAGTCATCTTTTTTGTGTTCTTTGCTACTTACATTGAACTATCTCTCATCGTTTGTTTTTTTCTAACTCCAACTCACTACAGCTTTAGGCATACTTTGATGTAACCTGAGCTAATGATCCTTCTGATCGTCGCTCTTTTTCTGCTTATTGTGTTTTCCTTGACTCCTCCTTGATTACCTGAAAGACAAAGAAACAGACTACAGTTTCTCGTTCGAGTACTGAGGCTGAGTGAGATCTATGGCAGCAGTGATAGCAAAGGTTACTTGGTTGACGTGGCAACTTGCAGATTTTGGCGTGTCTGTGATGGGACCTACGACTCTGTTGTCTGGTAGCACAAGTGCTATCAGGGTTGCCCGTGACCTAGTGAAGCATGAGCTCACCAAGCACATTGGTGTAGATGCTTCATATACTCGCTCACAAGTGCAGGAGGGAATGCTTGCTCTATAGTTTGTACCATCAGACTTACAGATTGCTGACTTATTCACAAAGCTACAGACTAGGGTGCAACATTTGTATTTTCTCTCCAAACTCAGTGTGTGTGATCCACCATGAGTTTGAGGGGAGTGTTAAGACTTAAGAGTATGCATATTTCTTTTCTGTTTACGTATATGTGTAGAGTTATCTTTGCATATAGTTGCTTGTACTCTATATATATTGCACATTTAGCCTTATGAATATGTGTACAATATTCATAACAAATATATCATGAGTTATGCCTGACAAATTAACCGTGACTGACCATGTGTGTCCTGCGACTACATGGGAATCAGTTATGCATTTGTGCCTGCTATTTACCATGAGCTTGACTGCATGAGAATTAGTTACGCCTGACTATTTCACTGCTTGGTGCTTGCAGAATTATTAACACATGCAGGGACTTACCATTTAGATACAATGACAAATCACTTAACTTATTTTGTGAATCACCATGAATGGGCACTTCGCTAGCTCTAGCATCAGTCATCTGCATGATTAGTTCGAATTTTGAAAGGTTTCCCAGTGAATTGAGTGAAAGCGGATACATTTTCCAGTGACGGAGAGTAATGCCATCTATTTCAACAGGAGATAGTATTCCCTGTATTTGGAAACTGGGTACCAATCAGCAAAAGAGGCTTACAAGTTGCAACCATGGTCCATGCGGATGCTGCAATGTGAGAGAGATCATGTGGGACAGTGGGAGTGAATGGGACTTACCTTCTGGTCAAAAATATATGGCCCATAATTTACACGACCCATATTTTCCACCTGGAAACAGAATACATATAGATGTGGGTAAGGCGCAAAATGTTAAGGACCATTTATTTATTCCAAAGGAAGATTGTCGAAACATTAGTTAATAGTACTCTAATATTGTATGTGTAGACTGTAGAAACTAAGTAACTGCAGTTTAATGATATCTTTTTTTGCCATGTTAATACTTGCACAAAGGCAGACCTCCAAATAAGCCACGGAAGAATTCTCAGCTATAACCTGTGCAAGCGAAAAAAGTTACAGAAGCATGACATGCCTTCCTTTAGTCGTTGATGTATACAGAAGGCCTGAACTGTATTTCAGGTAATTATCCTTTACCAAGTTATTGTCATGCCTCTTGTCAAAAAGGAAAGTTCTTGTCATGCCAATGCTTGAGCGCATCGATAATAAGGAAATGGCACAAGCTACATCAGAATATTTTTACGGAATTTCTATCAATATATTCAAACATCTAACTTTCACTGAGTTTGATTTGTGTTAAGTTGAGTAGAATTAGTATAGACCGTGCAGCAGATTTCTGAAGAATATATGAATAACAGCAGGATTATGCAATAGCAATGTCATTAATATTGAGTCAGTTAACAACAATTGGAACATCTATGGATGGAAGCAAGAAAATTTCCCACCCACCAAAAAAGAGATGCAAGAATATTACCAGGATATATAAGCTGGTACTAGATGAGCAGCCTATGTTTGGTATTTGTAGGGTTTTACTAGACCATCTTTCAATTATGCCAACATATCTTGGATTTTTGACAACATCAAGTGAGCAGGACACAAACACCTGGGCTCTGTCATGTACCTGCGGCATAATTTACATCTTAGAAGCAATGAACTTGAATTTCATGCCAAGGAAATGAAGGATGCGTACAAAAACCTTTGGAATTGATAGGATGTTGTATGGACGTTTTTCTTGGTATTCCGAGATGTACAGTAGAAACCCAAACATCTGGAATAAAAGAAACATCATCACGGATATACGAACAGTGAACCTACTTGATATCTTTAGTAACGGAAAAAGAGCCAGAAATATACTTGGATTGGTTCCTACCTGGCCCGTCAGTTCCATAGGCAGAGGCTGCTCTGAAACAGCCACTTTCAGTGGATCACTGATCTCATCAACGATTTCAAACAAAGAAGCAACCTTTTGTAACTTCACAAGCCCATAACTTGCTCTTTCAATGTTAGAAGGAAGTGGACGTAGAGGGGTGCCAGTGCATTCATGTATTACTCTTCTCAGTGCTGCTTGATACCACCAGTTGTGATGAGAAACACAGAAACAAAGCAGTGCTTTAAAAGTACATTTTAACTTTTAAGCATAGAATTGCTCTTCAGAATTTATACACATTCATAGCATAAGTTAAAACTAGTGATTCATGCATCCGCTCATCTACATTGGCGTACAAATGATGCAAAGATTAGGATCTGCCATTCAAAATCCATCAAGCATTTTCTTTTTATCACATGGTGATTGCTGGCAAGCAGAGCCAGAAAGCACACCAAAAATAGTTCCTTTTTCATATCATGCATGCAATACCTAAAGCAAATGTCTTCAAGAGAAGGTACAAACAGGAACTTTTGAAAGAACACCCATGCAATCATGCTTCAAACAGAAAAAAAAATCAAATATAATATAGCGTGCCTTTGTATTTTGGATTATGCACGTCTCCATGCTCCTTAATTGGTGCATCCTGGTCAAGAACATCACATAAATAAATGAACTTGCAGAAATAGTTCAAGAAATGAAAGAAACCATTTGGAAAAATACTTGCATAATCATAAGAAGTGAGGTCTGCCTTGTAGTCGGATTCATTTTGACCAGTATTTGCACCATTGTAAAACCCAAAATTTGTCCCACCATGAGCCATCTGGATATATAACTCAAGAAAAATTAATAAAGCTAAAGTGCAAATGAAATGTACTGATAAAAAAGCTCCAGTGACAGACATAAAGTACAGCAGAACCATTGCGGCACAAAATCCTTTTAAGAGCTTTAGCTGTACTGCTAGCATCTGTTGTTGCAATACTTTCACCCCAGTGTGTAAGCCATCCAGTATAAAATTCCCTAAAAAGTAAGAGGTAACATCACTAGCAAAGGTTTACATCCGAAAAGAGACTACGTGATAAATAGAATATTGAACATGATGCATAGCCCACTTACGCACTTAAAGGGGCTGATTTTCCTGGCAAGTTGTATTCCTTCTGTAGTCTGAATTTTGGCCATGGATCATCACCAGTTGAAAAATCAACAGCTGCACTTGGACCATATAGTTATTTGCAAAAATGATTAACTGAGGAAAGCCAAAGGCATACTACAAGTTTGTAACAATTATAAAGTTAGGAAGATCAAATTATTTTCTAACTTGAAAGAGTTAGGAAACCATAGTAAAGTTGATGTCAAATCATCTTCATATTGTTTTAAGTAAATAAACAAACAGAATAGTCATTTTAGACTTTAGCACAACACACCATGTATAGAGGAACAAAACAAAGTTGTAGCTTCTAGGCTTAGATAGGAACCAACTTTCTATGGAGGGTATAAAGATGATACGTTTTTTACTGGAAGAAACTAACATTAGCCTCATTTTTTTATAGGAGAGCATTCACATCATCACACAAGTTCATTTATTCTATTTTACCAGCAAAAACATCATCTTGAGAAATTGTTCCCTTCTTTAGAGTTCCAATGGTGCCCCCATCAGTTGTATACCTGAAAGGTGACTTATGAAAACTCATAATCACGACTTTGATAATCATTGTATACATAAAACAAACAAATTGATATAATATATTTACATAAGCTTTGCTCTGAACCATCATTAAAAAATAGAAAAAATCAATCAAGTGAGAGCACCTGGGTGCTTTTCTATCAACAATGTAACAGTTAATCTTGGATGCCTCTTGACTCTCTTTTTTCCCTTTTTTATTTTTGTCAATGCACATCAGGTGTCCCGTGTAATAAAAAAGTCCCTTAAAAGTTAAATGGTAAGTTCTATAGGACGACAATCAGACCTACGATGCTATACAGAGTGAAATACTAGGCGACTAAAAGACAATATATACAGAAAATAAGTGTAGCGGAGATGAGGATAATACGTTGGATCTGTGGTCACACAAGGTGGTACTGAATCTGCAATGATGATATATGTGATAGGGTCAGGGTAGCACCGATTGAAAAAACTTGTTTAATATCGCTTGAGATAATTTGAACATCTCCAACGGAGGCCTTCTAAGGCACCAATACGTAGTGGAATTTTAAGATTTACCGAAAACGTAAGAAGAAATAGAGGTCAACCAAGATTGACATGAGAGGAAACAATTAAAAGAAACTTGAGATATTGGAATATATCCAAAGAATTAATTTTAGATAGAAGCGTATGGAAGTTATCGATCCACGTGCTAGAACTAAGAAGAAGGTTTAGGAGCAGTGTTTTAGACTTTAAGTTCAAATGGCAGAATATACGACTTAGGGTTTTAGCCTTTTAGATTTTATTACAATGTTTTTGTTTCTTTGACCTTAAAAAGATTCCTTCCTAGTCTACCCCAACTTATTTGGGACAAAAAGTTTTGTTGTTATTGTATTTTGGTCAGTGCAGAATGCTAGTGCATTGGTCTATTGAAAATTATCAACAAAAACTAGAGCTTGTATTAAATGTCTTCATACAAACAATTTGAGCAATTCAACATTTTAACATATATCTAATTTTTTTCTATATTAAGTGATAAGCATGAAGAGAGTGTTATTTCAGCCTAATTCTGAATGCAAAATTCAAACAAAACAACAGTCCAGTATAAACACAAAACTGTGCTAGTTGTATTTGTGTAGTAAAGATTTGTAGAATTTTATAAGGGCGCTGCCAAAAAGGCCAGTTGTAGTTGTGGTTAAAATCAATGCATGCAACTTTTTCCTAACTGTACTGCCAGTTGTAGTTGTGGTTAAAATCAATGCATGCAACTTTTTCCTAATTGTACCGACTCCCTGTCTCGGTGCTGCTGTACCGAACTTCTACTATTCCATACCTAGTCAGTATGCAATGTTGCAGTGATACCCTACTATGGCTATACATATAATATGTAAAACCAGTTATAAATTGGGCATAGCAGCCAATACTAACAACGAACTGCACACATTTGCATAGCGAAAATTATGAGCAGAGAAACTGTGTACAGAATAATGTCATTCCCAAGATATCTTCTGGCCAGTTCAACAAGGTAATGAAGATAATTCTTGTCATCCCCAAATGAACCAAATTCATTTTCAATCTGCTAGACCAACTATAAGATTAGTTTCTTCTGCGTATATACAAGCTGGTTAGATGGATAAACTAGAAAGGAAAATGAATAGGAAGTAGCAAAACAATTTAAACCATGATGAACTTGCCTGCACCATGATAATTGGACCTCCATTGTCGTATAACAGTGGTGCTACTTTTGGAAGTAATATTCCCCACCATCTCTCCACCTAGAAAACTAGGTAACACTAGTCAAAATATATCGATAGAAACAGCTCAAATCAAGGATTGGGGTGACACACTAATATTGATGATATTTTGATCAGCGTACCAAGGAAAGATAGGTTGAATCAGAAGAACGCAGTTTAAGGGCTGGTTCTATGGTGAGCAACCAAGGTGGAAATCCCCCTAAGTCCCATTCTGCAATGCACAGATTACACAATTCATATATAGGCATAAAGCTTCACAGAAGCACATTCACTATCACAACCCAATCAACTCTGAACTCTGAAAGCGTAACGAACCTGTACTAATACAAGGAAGTTCTGAATAGAGCATAACTTTAAGTTTAGAAGTAATAATGACATTTATAAGACAATAGAAAATACTAGCGTAAGGAGAAAATGGTATTCTGTTCTTGAACAAGTTGAGCCATTCTACTCTCTACTGTCGAATGACGAACATGAGAATAGAGTGTACATTGCATATATAGTCTTCCCTGATTTTCCTTGTTCAATGTACATCACATTATTACTATATTAGTCCTTTTACTTTTACCAGGTTACTTTGTAAATTAAGGAGATAGAATGCATTTTTCTGCCATAGCAAGGTTATTAAGTCGACACTACCCTCCTAGTGACCGACTTGTCGACTAGTCGGCTGACTAATTGACAGGTACTGTTTGTACTATTTATATAAATATGTATATAGAGAGAGGGATTTTATTGCAATTTCATAAACTAAAAGGGCTAAACTGCAAAATACCAATCCTCATAACCCTCCACCCCCTGCCTTGCCCTCTTCGCCCCCCACAGCCAGCGTAGCATCACCTCCCTCGCATCTGATTCGCGCTCGCTCCTACCGAATCCTTGACGGCTCCGCCTCCCCCTCCATCCTGGTGATGCGGCCGACGGCTCCACCTCCCCCTTCATCCCGGCGACCCGGCCGATGGCTCCCCCTCCCTCTCGACCTCCCCTTCCTGGCCGGCCTCCACCTCCCTCTCTTCTCCCGGCATCCCCCTCCCGGCGGCGACCTGGCCGACGGCTCCACCTCCCTCCCCAGCTCCCTCTCCCTCTCCGAGGAGGAGGTCGAGAGGGAGAGGGAGCCGGGGAGGAGGGAGGCCAAGGCAGAGGTTGCCGGGGCACTCTCTCTTCACTGCCCGCTATTGCTGACTGCTTCACTGCCCGTTGTTGCTGACTGCTTCGGTACATATCACTTCTCACTTCACTGCCTACTCGCTCACTCCTTCACTGCCTCAAGGCGCCCAACTTGGCGTCGCCTGGTCAACTAGTCGACGGGCAAGTCGACAACTAGTCGACCAGGTGCCCGACTTGCCGCTGTAAGGCGAGTCGCCGCTGCAAGTCGGTCCTTCCCCACCGACTTGTCGACTAGTCGACGACTTAATAACCATGTGCCATATAATCAACAAACTATCTTTCACATACTACGGAAGATGAAGTGGTGACTCTTTTGACTTTTAAATTATTTATCTGAAGTTTATAAATCATCTTTGACCAAAATAGCTTGTTCGTTCTTCTTGGTATGCAGATACGATTACCTTGGTAGTCATACTGGCATGATTAAAAGGTAAATTTTCAATAAGAACATGGAATTACCTCCACAAATATATGGACCAACACGAAGCATAACTAGCATTTCTAATTCTTGAGCAAGTCTTAGATATGATTCAATATCTGTGAAATCTTTGAATTCCCAGTTCTGCGGTTCTGGCTCATGCAAATTCCAAGGAACATATGTTTGAATTGTGTTCAAGCCTAGTGCCTTTGCTCTTAAAAGGCGATCTTTCCAGTACTGCACGCATAGAATGCAATGCAGAAGTCAGCTCACAATAATGATATCTGGAAGAAAATATTGGCATGAACTGATAAATGCTAAATCAGATAGATATGCAAACCATATATATTTTGACCAATAAAACAAATTCATCTGTAGAGGCTTCTTCAGTTATTTTGCAAGCTGGGTGTAGCACAAAATAGCCTGTGCATATCACGAAAAGCTAAAATGTTCCCAACAGAAATAACAATATTGCAAATCTATAAGAGCCATGCGAGCTCAAGGTCGCCCAATATGTTGAATACAACCAACATTTCAGAGGTGGGCATGTTAAAAAATTATACACCTGGATTTCAAACTCCAATTTATTCATTGCACCCGAGCCACAACTGAACTGACAGAAACCATTATTAGCAATATTTCTGAATCCACCAAAACGACGTCTCGTTTAGATGGATGCACTCTAGTCCATACAGTTTTAATCGGTTCCGCCTACACCAATCAATCAGATAAACCTCATTGGACGACAACGTGATAGCGTCACTTCTCGTGACGAATTAGTAGTCTCTTGTACTACACTAGAGCAACGCACCATCTACCATACCAACCTAAACTCTGACGGACTGCTCCGAAAATCTCACCTCGGGAACAATGCGGAAGTAGTGCACGTCGCCGCCGACAATCTGGAACGGCGCCCCGTCCTGCCAGAAGGTGTCGTTCTCGATCCAGAACCTTCTCGACGCCTCGGCGCCGACCTAACAACACCCTCTCACCAACGCAACAAATCAGTACAACTCAGCCCAAAACAATCGGCAAGAAAATTCGAAAATCGCCGGACCGGCCGGGTCATTGGACCCAAAGGGCGACAGGATTGTGCGAGACACGGGGAGAGAGGGGGCAAGGAGGGCGTACCAAGGAGGAGGCGAGAGCGGAGCACAGCAGGGCCAGCGCGAGGAGAAGGTTCCGGAAGCTTCCACCGGGGGCCATTCCTGAACTCCTATGGCTTCTTCTGCTGGATTACTCTGCGGGGGCTCACACTTGTACCGCGGGAAGCGTGCCTTCCGAGCTACGCCCAATTCTGAGACGAACAGCGGGAGATGCCGTGAGCTGGACGGCTTTCTGATTAGGGGCCGTTCGGACGGCGATGTTTTCTGTTTTTTTTTTAAATTTTATTATAGATAGTTTATTTTTTACTATAATTAAGTTAACTTATTAGATATAATTAAATTTTAAAAAATATAAAAATAGGAAAAATATATTAGCCCATCACGAACAATGCAATGGAATACAGATAAAAAAATATAAAAAAGCATAAAATATCTAAAAATAGAAAAAGATAAAATTACTTAATAATGAAAAAAAGTAAAAAGTGAAAAAAAAACTAAAATAAGCAGCGGCGAGAATTCACGGGCCCGCATAATCAATCTTCTGTGATTCAGATGAGTGCGTATTAGGTGGAAGATGTTGACAAGCATGCATTACATGTTATGTGGGAGATGCTATTGATAAGTATGTGTGTGCATTGTTCGCTTACAGCCACCAACCGGAATGATATCCTGTATTGGGTTAATATCTTTAGTTTGAGACCCACTAACTGCATGTTAGATGGGATATTCCGTTCTTAGAGCCATCAGTTGGAATAATACCTTTGTATTGTGGCTAAGCAGGCGTTCGGAATAGCAATAGTTTTTGATTTATAACTGAAATTTTATTGTACCTGACTGATTTTTTACTATAATTAAGTTAGCTTATTGAAAATAATTAAATTTTAAAAAAATATAAAAATAAAAGCAGCACATTAGTTCATCACGGATAATGCAAAGGAATACGTAAAAAAATAAAACACAAAAATACCAAAAAAACAAAAAAATCAGATAAAGACAAAAGGATGAACAGTGCACCAATCGCTAAACAGGGAAATTCGTCGCCGAACACTGTCGTCGGTCGTTAATGTGAGCACGGCTTAAGAGCTATGGTTCGAGCTCCGGTAACTACATGTTACATAAATTTATTGCAGATTTTCTGATATTTAATTCCGTGACCTCTTGCTTGCTAAGAGGGTGTTTAGAATGATGTTGACTTATAATTTTTTTACTGTAGTTGACTTATTTTTTACTATATCTGAATTGACTTATTTACTATAATTAAATTTTAAAAAAATTAAAAATAGAAAAATGTGTTAGTCTATCATGAATAATACAAAGAAATACGAGAAAAAAAGAAAAGAAAAAATCCAAAAAGATAAATTAATGAATAGTAAAAAAGTAAAAAAATAGAAATTAAATTGAGTGATGTCTAAGTTTTTAAGATGAAGCATTTTAGCGAATGACGATAAACAACCCAAGGAAAGTCACTACAACTCACACACCCATCGCTATGCCGAGAGAGAGTGCGTTTGGCTCGGTAATGTCGCCTTCCGAGAGACCAACGTAAGGCCCCGCTCAGGTTGGCTGCGGGCGGTAGTGATGGGCTTCTGCGACGTAGAGCCAGAGCCGGACGGAGCCGAAGCCGAGCGGGTGGTGGTCGGCTTCTGCGGAGCGGCTTCGAACGCATTAACGCTCACCCACCGCGACTGCGCATCACAACCCAAAATCGATCACATCTGCCCCAATCCTCCTCGTCGGCAATCGCGCATCTCTCCGCTCGCCCTCATCCGCGCCCCCTCCTCCGCCCACCTCGCCGCGCGCCTTCTCCGCCGCCTCCTCCGCGCCTACTCCTCCCCTCGTCGCGCCCCCTCTCCGGCACACCCCACGTCGTCCGCGCCCCATTGTCCTCCGCGCCCCTCCTCTAGCACCCTCGTCCGCACCCTCCGCGCCTCGTCGAGCATTGTCGGCGCCGTGGCGACGCACTCCGCCAAGGGCAGTCGGGCCCTCCCCCCAACCGCCGGCCTGTCCTCCCCGTGCCTGTCCGCGGCGGCCTGTGGGTCGGCAGACCCAGATCCGGTGCGAGCGACGCCCTACGCAAATTCGACATCTCGGGTTGGGCCCAAGGAGGCAGATCCGGCGTCCCCGTCGTCCACTACGTCCGGTCCCTTTCACACGACGATCCGTCGAAAGGAGTCGCTCCACCGGGTGCGCCCCTACTGCGGTGGTCGAACCACCCTGCTCGGACCCCCTCCCGGCGACTGGAAGGTATTATCTTGCTTCACACTACAACATTCTATGGATGTGTTTAAGAAAATATGGGTGGTTATTCATGTTGAAACGGGAGCAGGCAGCTAGTAAGCAATATGATGTTAGGAGAACATGAGTGCATTCAAGTATTATCAGTGTATCAGTGCAAAGGGATATATTAGTGCTCAAAGGGATATATTAGTGCAACGGAAAAACAAAGAGAGCGAGTTTGAACTGCGAGAAATGAGTACAGTGTTACAACTGATGTTTCATGCGCGCAAATGACCCCAGCCGCTTGGAGTGATGAAAACAGGGTCACATTCCTGGAAATCTGTGCGGAAGAGGTGCACGCACAAAACAGGCCCTTCGCCCGGTTGAACACCCAGGGTAAGCACAACTTGCTGCGGAAATTCAATGAGCGATCCGGGTTAGCGTACACGGATAAGCAAATGAAGAACAAGTGGGACTCGCTCAAACACGACTACATGAAATAGAAGGGGTTGAAGCTACGCGCAACCGGGCTCGGCATTGACCCTGAGACTGGCAGCATTGACGCGGACGAGGGGTGGTGGGATGAAAATGGTGGAGTAAGTCCCCCCTCCGAAGTTCAAACTTCTTTCAATTTGTTCGTCCCCTGTGTGATGTTCCATCATGCCGCTGCAGGACAAGTCCGTGATGTGCAAGTTCAGGCAGCTCGTGGCCGGTCACGAGGATAAACTGGAGGTCGTCTTCGGCAACAGCATCGCCACAAGTGAGTATACGTTCGTCCCCGATGTCGACTCGATCGACGTGGAGAGCCAGGCGTGGCCGGAATGGGACATGGCATGGGCAGCAGTACGCAGGGCGCACATGGCATGGGCAGCGGCAGCGGTGCAACCGCGGGGTCATCCTGGGGCAAGCGGCCGGCAGCAGCAACCGCGAGGTCATCCCGGGGCAAGCGGCCGGCAGCGGATCGTGAGGACGCCATGAACCGCTTTGTCAACCTGTTCGAGCAGAGTCTTGCACATGAGATGTCCACCACAAGTGTCTCCTCCCCTGCCGCCGATCCTGAGAAGGAAGATGTGCAGCGATGCATGAAGCTGGTCATCGAAGCAGGGGCAGGGGAAGAAAGCGACGAGTTTTTCTATACCTCGCAGCTGTTACTTAAGAAGGAGTACCACAACATGTTCTCGTGCCTGCAGTCGAGTGAGGGTCGGCTGAAGTGGATCAAGAGGACTTGGGACCATACGCAGTAGGAAAAGAAGGGCACAGTGTCATTACTCCGGCGTCACGTTGAGACTTTAAATTTGTATCAGTTTTCCGTTATCGCACGATGTTGTTTCCTCGTTTAGTCGTGAACATTTCATTCGGTAGTAGCGTGGCTTCACGTTGAGACTTTAAATTTGTAGTAGCGTGACTTCATTTGTATCAGATGTTGCTTGCTTATTGTTGCTTCGTTATGAGATGTGAACATTTGTATCAGTTGCTGCTATATTGTTGCTTGCTACTGTAATGTTGCTTGCTGCTATAATGTTGCTTGCTGCTGTATTGTTGCTTATTGCTGCTGCTGCTTATTGCTGCTGTTGTTGCTTATTGCTTATTACTGTTGTTGTTGCTTATTGCTGCTGCTGCTTATTGCTTATTGCTGCAGCTTGCAGATGACCAGCGTTGCCGCAATATGTTTAGGATGACCCCCTCCCCGTATTTGAGGCTCTGCACAACAGGCTAGTTGCAGCACACGTACTCTGCTCTACTCGAGAGATTTGCTCGAAGGAAACTTTGGCTCTTTTTTGTGGATATGCGGTTCACCTCAATCGCAGCGACAAGGAATGAACTGCTTCGAGCACTCAGTGGGCACCATTTGTAAGAGGTTCAGTGATGTGCTGGAGAGTGTGTGCGACCTTGCTGGAACCATCATTGCGCCATCTGACCCTACGTATCAGGCTGTGCATCCAAGGCTACAGAACCCGACATTTTACCCCCACTTCAACAATTGCATCGGGGCAATTGATGGTACCCACGTCCTCGTCGTTGTGCCACACGATGAGCGGGCTCGCCATTTTAATAGGCACGGGGACACAAGCCAAAATGTCTTGGCCGTATGTGATTTCGACTGCCAGTTCGTATTTGTGTGCGCAGGGTGGCTGGGATCAGTGCATGACACGCGGATTCTAAATGAGACTCCTGAAAAATACGCCGACAGCTTCCCACATCCGCCGGAAGGTAATACATTAAGAACAATTTTCAATACAACATTCTTCACACGACATGCGCTAATCGCTTATTTGCATTGCAGGCAAGTACTACCTTGTCGACTCAGGGTACCCTAATAGGTTAGGGAACTTGGCGCCATATCGCAACAGTCGGTACCATCTTTCGAAGTTTCGCAATGGTACTGCGCCCGTTGGGATGGAGGAGCTCTTCAACTTCCGTCACTCGCAAATACGAAACTGCGTAGAGCGCGCATTCGGCATGTGCAAAGGCAAATGGCGTATACTGCACCTAGTCCCTGCCTACAAGGGGAACAAATAGAGTGCGATTATTACGGCGTGCATGGTGACGCATAATTTTATTATTGACTTTGAGTTAGGTAGGACAGTACCGTCTAACCAGACATCACAACATGGGGGTCATTCCGCACCTCCACCATCTATGTCGCCTGTGCATACGCATAGTTCGAACGCTGCATTGATAGACATGACACGTGACTGGATCGCAGCTTCGTTGGTGGCCTAGAGCTAATCATTTTATTCGCAATGTACTCGTACGTAGGTTGTATGTGTAATTTCAGTTTATTATCAATTAAACTCTACTTTCAGCTGCTATAGTACTACTTGAGCCGCTACAGTGCTTTTCTCAGCTGCTATTATAGGCCTGTTCTTTTTGACTGCGGCTAATGGCTTTTTGGCTGTTTGCGACAGAGATTGCGAAAAAAGAGATACTCGCTTGCGATTTTTGATGGTACAGATATTAGTTTTTTTAACGTGTACTACAATTAACTTGTAAACCTTATCTTAAAAAAATACTCCGTTTAAAAGTTAGTTACTGTAGCAAAAAACTAAAAACAGCTTTTAAAAATCAGAAAAAAACAAAACTTATATTTTTTCAACTTCTACAGTGAAAACCCAAAAGCCTATGGCTAAACCGAGCGCTCCTAAGGGTCAGCACGACGAAGACGCCCGACGGGGCTCACCTGCAGCTTGCAGCAGGATCTCTCGGCGAGGGCGTGCGGCTGGACATCTTGGGGGCTCGACGACGGCGTACGGGTCGACTCGGCTATGGCGCGGTGTGGCTGACGGCGGGACAGCGGCAGCGGTGGCGGAGACGGCCCCAACGAGGCAACGAGGGCGCGCGTGCAAGTGGACGTGCTTCGTACGAGTGTTGTACAAAAAAGGACTTCGTGTAGCGGCATATTGGGCCGTGCGCGAGGACGCCCACTCATCGCCCAGTGCGCGCTGTGACGAAGGCCGCGCGTCTCACCCGTCGTCCTCGTCCATGCCGCCGGCGAATTCGCCGCAGCCCCTAGGTATTACCCCCCAGCCCTTCTCTCTCTCCCTCCCTCCCTCCCTCTCTCTCTCTCTCTCGCGTGCTCGCGGTCTGAATAGGGTTCCTGGTGGTTGGATCCTGACGGTCCTGCTCCTCAATTGGTTTCTTTCAACTGTGATGATGCAAATTGACGAGAAGATATAGCATTGGATCGGGAAATTTTACGCGCTTAATTAAAATATAGAGTTCATATGACTCATTCCAGTAATGCAGGGTGGATTTTAGGATACACGATTGGCTGTCTTTACTTGCATCCAAACGTTTATATTGTCATTTTAGTCAGGTCTTCAAATTTTGTTAGGTTGTGGGTTATTTATGTACAGTAGGGTACTCCCCCTGTTGTTTCTCTTCAAGAATATGTCAGGTTGTGGAGTGGGTTTAGTCAGATCATCATCTGAATGGAGGTTTTGGATGTTTACTCAGTTAGATGGTATTGTGAACAGCTGTAAGGCTTTAGCTCTCCGAGCTGGTGTTCTTGTTGAACATTTGGTCACCTGTAATCGAGGACATCATATTCATGAACATTGCCAGACATACATACTACAAACGCCCATGTGGTTATATAGAATTCTCGAGGGCTTGGATGTCCTTATGATAATCATTCACTAACAACCGTGAGATGGCCCGCATGCATTAGCTTGCCTTATCATATATATTTCATTGTCAAAGACCTTGATGGTATATTATGTTTGTCTACTTTATTTCCTATTCGATCTTATGTGTGTTTGTACCATGGTGAATATATGGCTTACAGTTGTTTGCGAACAAAGGGTTCTAATTTTGAACAAACATGAGGAGAAGCTTGTTGGTTTATTACATCAAACACGTTCGAAGAAACTTGTGATCCTTTGTCATGGATTCCGAGCTACAAAGGCAAGTGTGTACCATCCATAGGAAACATTTATTTGTGAAAGACGCACCCTACCTGTGGGTCAGGGTGTTGCTTGCTAATTGTTATCTTTTTTCTTTCCTTTTTAGATGTAATACTTTCTACACACTTAAATGGTTTCACATGACTTTTTTTGCAAAGTTTTGCATATTTGTTCCGCCTGCGATCTAGAGTCTATTGTCTTAACATCAGTATGATGCAAATTAAAAGCACAATATAGATCCTATTGGCCATATCGTAAAAGCAGTGGTGGAGGATAGTTAGGGCCAGAGTGGGCCGTAGCCCCCAAACAATTCAGAAATTTTTTTGGGTAACATTGAGTATGCAGTAGCATTTAGGTTCATTCACTACTCAACCCTTCAAATGGCCACCCCTGCTCTCCTGCACCTCCAAAAGCCCTGTTAAGTTTGACCCACTCTGCTTCAGCTTCTTCCTCACTAGGCCAGGAATCACTGACCCAAATTCATTTCCCCACTAGTCAACAATTCAGCAAATTAGGTTTAGCCGTTCACTCATTTTGGTAGCTCAGTATAGTCAGTAGCTAACACCCACACCACCACTGCTTTACTTGCTGCTTCTTGCTCGTCGCCTTCAGCTCATGCTGCGGCAAAAAAGCACAGGACAACTAGACAAGGCATTTCGGCGGAGCACCCACTTGCAACTAGAGCTTGGACCGGTCTAGTAATATGGCCATCAACCTAAGAAGTGGATGCTGCTTTCTGGCGCCTGCCATCTCTTCCTCCGGTTTTTCTGAGTAAATATGTAGATCAATCAAATTTCAACGGCTACAAATTCTGCCATATCGTAGTAGTATGATTTAGCATTGTCCTTTGCCCCCCCCCCCGGGCCCCCCTCTCCTTGAGATTTGGCTCAAGCTCTGCCACTGCGTAAAAGGATGAGCAACACACTGCAACCTACCATAACAATGTCATGTTTATTCTTAATGGATTGCAAATAAGCATGCTCATGGTAGAAAATATGTTGGATAGCACAATATAATTTGTTTGTTTGGGACCTCTATTACTGCCATCTTTAATATCTCAAAACTTCTAATTGTTGTAACTTTCAGGATGACAGCATTTTGGTTGACCTCGCCGCTGCAATAACAAGAGAAGGAATTAGTGCTTTTCGCTTTGACTTTTCTGGAAATGGGTAAGCCATTTGTGAACACATTGTGATGGCCATGCCGTAGCAACATAGCATGACATCACTTCTCATGGTAGACTTTTACTCCTAGCGTGGAATTAAATGCTTCTGAACTATGGATAGCATTTCATGCATATTCTACTGCATCAGCAAGTAGCAACTACCATGATTCTCCCATTAAAATTTGTATGTCAATAACACAATGCTCCCTGAGTACCGTTCTTGCTGCCTACCACATTGTCAACTTATGGGTGTTTGTTCTCTTTTCCAGGGAAAGTGAGGGCGAATTCCAATATGGAAACTACCGAAAAGAGGCAGATGACTTGCGCTCTGTAGTATCATATTTCTTAGAACAGAAATATGACATAGTTGCTCTTGTCGGGCATAGCAAAGGTAGGTAAGATGATATTATATGTAAATACTGTTTATATCCGTCAAGGTCTTTTTTTGTTTTCATGCTTAATAGCACACTGATCTATATGTGCATGTTCAGAGGGCCGCATTTCATGCATAGATGGCGTCAAAAGTTGGTAGAAATGCATACTTGGATCGCTTTCTGTATTAGTTGCCTCACGGTGGAAGAACATGTACAGATGTATTCATATATCTGAAAGCAATTACTTCATTGTGTCATGTACTTCATATCCTGATCTGCCTTCATTTGTTCTTTGTGCTGTCTGAAAGTTTGCTGATCTTGGTAGTAGCCAGTAGCCACCATGGCTTGAGGATTATTTCTGACTTGTTCATTGGCTCTCATTATTCAGAATACTTAGGCAAGTTTGCACAGCATTCATTTTCTGATTATATGCTTTCATCACTGAGATAGTGTGTTACTCATGCTTTTCGTCTAGGCTACTTTAGACAGTTACTTCCTGTGTGCTGACTACCTGTATTTCCAATTTCTAGGAGGAAATGTTGTGCTTCTATATGCTTCCATGTACCATGATGTTTCCATCATTGTGAATATTTCTGGTCGCTTTGCGTTAGAGAGAGGTATTGATGGGCGCCTGGGGAAGAATTTCATGCAGAGAATAAAGAAAGACGGATATATAGATGTCAGGAATAAAAAAGGTATAAGCTTGCTTCACTTGATACGCATTCTATTTTGCTAAATAAATCTCAAGCTTATCACAAGCCTCTAAATCAATTGAATATTGCCTCTAAATCAATTGAATATTGCTAAGTATTCTGAGTAAAATAGTCATGTTATGCATTGATTGAATTTTGCTGGTACTGTACCTGCATCATAGGCTTTTGCTGGTAATGCCCATTAACAAGGTCAAGGTACTTGTCAAAAAATAAGGTCAAGGTACTACATGTGATTTGGCATCAATCTTGGAATTATCAAAGTTAAACAATAGGGTGGGTTGGTGGGTGATTCTGCTCACTCTTTCCAAGCTAGGACACACGGGAATATGGCAGAATCATCATAAAATGAGTTTATTGGCACTTGCACTTAGCTAGACAGCCCTTTGATTATTGATGGATGTACCACCGTCATGATGCAGAAGATCTTGATGCCAATATCTGCATTTCGATTATTGCAAATGTTTCAAAGTTGTCTATTTTGGTAGCTTAGAAATTTGATGGCAAAAGTTTCAACCCAAGATGACTTACATGTGACAGTCCTTTATGAGAAAATTGCTTCTTAGATATCCATACTTATTTATGCACTGAATCGTAAAGGAGCTGACTCTCTTACTTTTGAGCATCATTATCCTTTTGTCTACCCTAAGCCCCGGTCATGGTGTCAAACATGGATATAGGCTGGAGACATTATTCCGCATTTCTGCTTATGTCCAAGATAGAACCCTGCAAAACATTGTTAATTCAAGATTTATATTAAAGATCACAGCCCCATTGTTATTCTTACGCACCCTATTGCAACATTTTCGCTGTTATGCAGGGGAGTTTGAGTACAGGGTTACTGAAGAAAGTCTACAAGATCGGATGAGCACTGATACCCTTCTTTCGAGCCGTTCCATAAGGAAAGACTGCAGGTCGCAAGCTGCTCTCTTACTCCTGTATCAACAGGTCTTTTAAAGAAACAATCCTAAATGAAATCTTGTACCGATTTGCAGGGTCCTCACGATTCACGGTTCCAAAGATGAAATTGTCCCAGTGGAAGACGCCCTGATGTTCGCAGCAAACATCCCAGACCATAAGTTGCACGTAATCGCAGAAGCCAACCATCGTTATACAGACCATGAGCAAGACCTGACTTCACTTGTATTGGATTTCATCAAGTCCCATCGTCGAAGCACATTGCCCTTGCGTCCAAAATTGTAACTGTTTGACCATTGTGAAGCTTGAGTGATGTGCTCATTCGCTGTTCCCATCCTTGATGATTGAATTTGTGTGCCAAACTCCTTTTCGTCCCGTAATATACGATCGATACGTATATCTATGAAATATATTATTTAAATAATATTTAATAAAATTAGATTATATGTCTTTAACAGAAAGAGTAGTATTATATCTATCTAATATAAGTAACTATGATCAATTTATTAAATATTACTTAAACAATATGGGCATATTCATATAGGTTTCAACTTCTGGCTTCTTCTGCTTCCAATATGAACACCTCAGCTTCTATAAGCTGTTTTTATTAATTATTACTATTTATTGGTCACTATTTTTTGCTTTTACATATTGTAACGTACTTTGTATTTTATTATATCATAATTTTGTAAAACGTATGACGGCTTGAATGTTATAATATCTTTTGTTGCACCATTTTTCTTGTATAATATACTACTATTCATCATATACTATTGTTCACTAATCACTTCTATCAGACTCTACTGTTCATCAGCTGCAGTTAAAAGCTATCAGCAAAAGTCAATATAAACAGGTCCTATATTTTTTAGGTATGTGTACTAGACTTATATTGCTAGACGGAAAAGTAAGTTCCCATTCATTCTGACTTCAGCTTCTGGTTTCTAACTTGCAAAAGTTAGAATGAACACATTGGTTTCTTAAATTTGTTTTTTTAATTCTTTTTATTTGTGTTATCTGTGGAGGTATAACAATGTTTTTTATTTTTAATTGAATGATTAGAAAAAGGTAAGATAATTTTAGTAAATGATTAGAAAAAGGTAAGATAATTTTAGTAAAAGCCAATAGTCCATTAGATAACAAGCGCGGTCTAATTTTCAGGGTATTTTTACCTTAAGAAGAGGTTTCCAGCATTGGAATTTGGAACTACTTGAACAGCTATCCAAATCATCGTGACTCTTCAGTGAGGACCAGCCATCAAATCCATCACATACTGGCCTAATCTGATCAGGAAGACAGTGCTCACTCACTTGTCACACTACAGTGACACGTGAGAGCGATGGTGGTCCGGCACCACCACTCCTTTTCGTTTCAAACCATTTCAGCTTTATTATACCATATGATTTTTTTTGTTTTTTTCTAGTTTTCTAGTTTTTTTCTTTTTTCATTCCTACGTATTATTCATGCTAATATATTTTTTATATTTTAAATTTAATTAAATAAAATAAATCAACAGCAAAGCAACTACAATTTAAAATAAACTATAACCATCGGTTTATAAAGGGGGTGATCGGAATAGCGATGGCTTTTGGTTTTCTTTGAAAAACATCAGAATTTACTGAAAAACATCTGTAGATGAGTTGGTTTATTGCGTATAATTAAATTTTTAAAAAAATTTAAAAATAAAAACGCTGTACTAAATTAGAGCGGACGATGCAAAGGAACATGAGAAAAAAAACAAAACAAAAAACAAAAAAAAATCAAATTTTACTGTAGCAGATACTGTAGCTACAGTACCTGCTACAGTAGAATTTAAGCCGTCGCCCGACGCCAGCGTTTGATCGCTGAGCGCGGCCGAAGCGCCCCAAAAGCACGCAGCGCAACGCAATGGCTGCCTGCGATGTGAAGCCCATCTCGATGCGCTCATCATCCGCTCGCCACCGAGCCCAACCGAACCGACTAAGTGTTCGAGCCCAGCGAGCCAGACCAACCGAGCGAAACAAAACTTGTGGAGTGCTCCGGCTCGAGACGGCCCCACGACGCAGGGGAGAAGGGAGACAGCCGAATGAGCGAGGAGGCCGCGGCGGGGCCGCGAGCGGGAGTGGAGGAGTCTATCGGGAGGCGGCGGGATGGGGGCGCGGCGGGGAGGGTGTGGGAGTTCGAGCGGGATATGGTGGCGGGGGCGGTGATGGGGGGCGCGGTGCACACGGTGGTGGCGCCGATCGAGCGCGTCAAGCTGCTGCTGCAGACGCAGGACGGCAACGCGGCGCTGCTTGGCCGCGCGCGCAGGTTCCGCAGTTTCTCCGACTGCGTTGCGCGCACCGTGCGCGACGAGGGCGTGCTCTCCCTCTGGCGCGGCAACGGCACCGCTGTCATCCGGTACTACCCCTCCGTCGCCCTCAACTTCTCCCTCAAGGTCCCTTCCCTTTCCTTCTACCCGACCCCCGCACCCCATCGTCCTTTTTTTCCATTTCTTTTCTTGAGTTCTTGATTCGTGCATTTCAACCGCCGTTTCTTGTGTTTGTGTGAGAGGGCGGTGAATTAGACGCGATCTTGTGATTATTTCGTTATTCCATTCCTTGCTTGATTCATGTGCTTAGAGTAGTTTGTCTTGTGAGAGGTATTCAGACTTGAGAGTGTGGTGATGCCGGTGGTTGCTTGGTTTGGGGCATCGGGTACTATGCGTCTTGATGCTTCGGGTACTATTCGTCCTGATGCTCGCAGCATGCGACAAGGCAAGTGAGGATGGAAGATTGGATTTCTACTTTGTAGGTTGTCGTTCTTCACTGACAACAGATGAGATTTGGTAGGATTTCTGCTTTCTGGGGATGGATGTTTGCGGCTAGAAATGGCAAAGAATCAAAGAATAAAGTGCTCGTGAGTCTTGTCTCCAAGAGCACTAGAGACTAGCGAGTAATGATTATTTAAATGGTATTATTGGTGCATATATTCTTGCATTTTTTAGGTTAATCGTATAATTCTATTAACAGCGAGGCTAGTTAGGATTTATTTGGTCAGTTATTCTGTTGAGGATCTAGGAGGTAGTAATTATGCATCAGTAGAACTATAACATTATTAGGTGGTTTCTTGTAGGCTGACCTATAGTGAACATTTGGTTACATCAACGGTAGTAAACTGGCAAAACAACATTATGGGGCTTTGCTCATGGTTCATCACGTATTCACTTGTTAGTTTACCTATTTTTTGGTCATGTCATATGAGGTTACACATACAAGTATATGACATCATCAACATGTAAAGGCATGTAAAATAATCCTATATATATAATAGTGTATTACGAAAGCCTGGTGACCAGGATTAAAATTGTCGAATAGCTTTTGAACTAGACGGCAAAGAGTGGTTTTCAAAGATAGCAAATGACATCAGTGCATAATGGATTTTCAGAAATAGTTATTTGAGCAGCTATTAGACTTGGCACATATGCCATAGGTTAAGGTAGCAAATGGAAAATCTTTGTAATGGCATATTGTGTCATTTGATTCCAATATGTACTAGCCTCCTCATCTCCTTTTTGGTTTAAATGCTGAAAAATGTATGTAGGTCAAGTCTCAATGTGAACAAGGAGTGGTTTTATGGTGCAGTAATAACTACTAAGGCCAAACTACAACTCATCATTTAAAAGATAATGGAAGTTGTGCCAAGTGCATGGTTTAGCACATTACATAATATATCGTAGCCAGACAACCTAAAATCTCGGATGCCAGAGAAGTCCATTATGCATCATAGCTAGATGTTGCTCATTGTATGCCCTTGCTAGTTGTTGTCTTTGGGATGATCATTGCATTGGTCCCTAGCAAGTGCCCTGTTCCTTGTTCCATTTTAGTCCTTTTAAAAAAGGTAATGTCAAATGCATTAACAAGTACCTGTCTGCAATATTATGTCTAGTCTCCAGCTACTGAAAGAGAAATGTACATGATATGGGCATTTCAGGTGAGGTCAGTATTGGTGATGATTGTGTGAAGATGGCCAACCACTGGTCATAATTATGCCTTTGCCCTATATTCCTACCTGAAGCTCAGATGTCCTGTAATCTGTAGGAAAGGCCTCTCTTGACTTGCAGTAGGGTACTATTTTTTTGCAAAAATGATAGCATTTGTACCAAATTGCTGTTAGGAATTTTCCATCAATGGGGTTAAGTTTCATGCATCTTTTGTCGGTTTGGAGTTAACCTCTCTCCAGATGTGTCAGGTTATTTACTTGATGTTTTTTGTTCTGATTTGAGAGGGAAGTGGTTGTGAGCTGAAGTTGGTGTCTTATGTTTGTCTTGATACCTGATTATGGGGAAGCAATAACTGCTCATCTTAAATCTTAATGGTGAAAGACATCGTGTATCATTAAATAACTCATATAAGACCATAATAAATAAAACTAAAGAGACAGAGCAACTTTTTGTGATTTTGTCCATTCAAATTATTACAGAGAGAGAGGAATCTAAATTTTCACAATCAGGACACAATTGTTTTTTACATGATGCAACCTTGGTAACATAGTTCATTAAGAGCAACTGAAGGGAGTTACGTAAAGGGCCAAGCATGAATATACACCAATTCTAAATAATGATTTGTTTGCTTTAGAGTTGCTATTAGCTCTGGAGGATTATATAATGGTTATCTGATATCTCTAATCCCCCATCATTATTCTTGCAGGATCTGTACAGGAGCATACTGAAAGATGCAGGAACCTCAGCAGACAACAAGTTCACATCTATTGCTCTTAGCAATTTCATTGCTGGTGCTGCTGCCGGATGCACTACTCTGGTCATCATTTATCCACTCGACATTGCTCATACCCGTCTTGCAGCCGATGTTGGCCGGACAGACACACGCCAATTCAAAGGTATTCGCCACTTCCATCAAACCATCTACAAGAAAAATGGCATCCGGGGCATCTATAGAGGATTACCAGCTTCACTCCAAGGGATGGTCGTTCACCGGGGCTTATACTTTGGAGGCTTCGACACTGCCAAGGATGTGCTGGTACCACTAGACTCTCCCCTGTGGCAGCGCTGGGTGACTGCACAGGCAGTCACTTCCATGGCAGGGCTCATCTCGTACCCACTGGATACCGTACGGCGGAGGATGATGATGCAGTCGGGGATGGAGGTGCAGATGTACAGCAGCACCCTTGATTGCTGGAGGAAGATCTACAAGCTGGAGGGGGTCAAATCGTTCTACCGCGGGGCTTTGTCTAACATGTATAGGAGCACTGGTGCAGCCGCCATACTTGTTTTGTACGATGAGGTCAAAAAGTTTATGAACAGGGATAGGTTGTGACAGGTATAGAGGGGTTCACAGATTTTTGGATTCAACACGGAGATTAGACCAAAGGTACAGGGAGCAGCAGCTCGAGCATCTTGTAAGAGTACTGGTTTCCTCATTTACTAACCAGTAGCGCTTCATGGGCTGAGGATTGTAGCTCTTGTTCATTTCTTTTTCTCTCGCTCTCTCTTGCGTGTGGTTCGAAATTCCAGCAGTGCCTGCCTGTGTGCTCTCTCTAGAATGGTTCAAACTGCAAAGGTGTTCCGTTGACACTGCTGACTTCCTATAAATATTTGCGCAAACTTGCTTCATGGCAACAGGACCTTTGTTTTCTACTATCAGACCGCCAGGACACGGAAACCGGACGGCGGGGTCATGCATTCGTCTACGATCGGTGCAGCTGAGGGCTGCAGGGTAAGTGCTGATACGCTTGGAACGGCTAAACAAGACCATCATCGGCTTGGAGTCACACGGCCAAATGTCAAAATTCGATCACCCTAAGAAACTCATCAGCTGCATCACCCGTTACCATCGATCGAGTCTCTGGAGCGTACTGAACAGCTAAAATTGGAGTGTTTTTATGTTTTTTCACCTGATTCTCTGATCTATCATTTCCTGTATATAGAACACAACCGAAGCAAGCACATATAGCAGTTGGGAACAGTAAATACAAGGTACTGCACAGGGCAATCCAAGTAGCACCCGTTTTGAGACACCATATCTCCACGTGTAGTTTGAGCAGCAACCTGGGAAACATCAAACAGCAATGCTGAAGACGATGTGGAGATGCAATTCGAAACAATGTAGCACAAAAAGGATAACCTTTCCCTAGACCAAAATTTCTCAGCAAAACACGTGAACAAGACTATGCCAGTGGTATTGGCAACATGATATACCAAACTAGCGACGTTGATCACTCAAGCATAAGCAGCGCACAAAATGTTGGGCCCGATACAACAATGAAAACGCTACCAACACATAATACCAAGTCCCGAAAAAAATCCCCCACCAGTTCCGCAAAACCAACTCAACCCCCCCACTGGCTCGACAAAACCAACTCAATGACATAGCATCAGGCAGAACCAAACATTCTTCACTCCAGAACCACTGACTTTGGAAACGCTCAAATATGAAGCACCTCACTGTTGCTTGCACTCAGCGGGCCGCTCCCCCTGCTGCCCTTCCCCTGCTGGAACTCGCCCGCCCTTCTGTTCCAGACAACAAAGCAAAACAAAAACGGTAAGAAATAAGGCTCTACTGAAACTATAAAAAAGAGCATAAAAAAGGACCTTCAGAGGGTTCCATACCTTTTCATCCTCATCATCTTCGTCATCCTCATCTTCTTCATCGTCTTCGTCTTCGTCCTCATCCTCATCATCCTCCATGATGCCTTCAAAATCCTCATCTTGAGCAGCCTCTCCGGTGAACCATGAAACAGCATGTGGTATAATCTTGTCTCTGATGGTAGATCTGGGAAGTGAAAAAGGGAAATTTAGATCTAGGGTCACAAACTTTAAAGCATAGAACTGCAGCTACTGCATATAATAAAATACACACGAGCATACCCGATATCATAATCTTGCTCCATTTGGTTCTGCAACTGTTCAGCCTATTGAAAAGGGAAGAAGCATAACTCATGTTCACACACACAAGTTCCAAACATAAGAGCAGGCATAAAAAAGGAGAAACTTACTGTATCCTCATCAATTTCCTCGTCATCATCAGGAACTTGAGGCGGACTGAAGAAGTTAAAGAAGCTCTCACAATTTTCAGTTTTTGTGATAGGTTTAGTGTTCTTTGACCCCTTCTTTGGCTTCTTTTTTAGCACCTTTTGTGTCAAGCACTTCCCCGGATACCATTCAATTTCAGTACTGGAAATCAAGAATTTGTCAAACAGAGACATTAGTGAAATCATCTATCCATCCAAAAAAAATGAACTCCACAAGATGACAAGAGCTGAAATAGTAATTACCCAATGGCTTTCTCTAGGATTGGTTCATCTTCATCAATCATGTGATATGTTTTTGTAAGCACCGAGTTCTTGAAGAATGGATTAGTATCGAAGTATAATTCAAGCTTGAAACCCTTTGGCTCACTAATTCTGTACCATTTGATGTCCTTGAGGTACTTAATAGCTTCCTCATCCCTCTCCTGGATCTGAATACAGGAAAACCAGAATCATTAACAGCCAGCCAAAAGATGAAATTATGTACAAATGGATCTGAAGAAAAGTTGGAACAAAAACTACTGACAGTTCAGAAAAGGAAAAAAAATTACAAACATGCAAGGTCTCACCTCCTCAGCCAGGAGTTCATGGTTCTTCATTGCATTGAGCCAGAAATCTGGCACACCTTTTTCCTCTGCAGGTAAGTATGAACAAAGTCAAAAGAGAGGCTATATTCCTTCTTTACTAGAGGATTTCTTCCAGCATGGAAATACTCAACAGATCTTAGTACGAGTGGAATATATGTTCACCTTTCTGCTCAGCAGCGGTTTCGTCTGCACCTTCTTTCGTGGCACCTTCTACCTCAACCACACCATTGACAATTTCGTAACGCTGTCAATTTGCAGGTGCAGCAAATCTATCAGATGGATCATGGCTTGCAACATCAAACATGATGCAGGCTATACGGCAATGTTAAAGGGAAGAGGCATCTGGATTATATGAACCATGCAAAACAGAAAAAGGCCATCTCTTGCCTATATGCTAATATGCCAGTTATTGCTATTGTAGAGTGAGAGTTGCTAGCGACAGTTCAGGAAGTTGAAAGTAAAGTTTAGCAATGGGAAAAGACAGCAAAACAACATAGTACAGAAGATAGTCAGACATCAAACTTAGTTTACCTTTGAGTACAGCGGTTCGTACATCTTCTGATATTTAGCTTCAAGTGCAGCTCTCTCCTCGAAAAACTTTGCCTCAAGTTCATCATGTTTGCTCTGGCAAATGGTAAACAACTAAAGTAATGAATTCGCCACCAGATACAACTAGACTGTTCCCAAATTCAAACATCTAAAATTATGCTTCATAAATACACAGTAAAAGATTGATTAACATAACACAGACAATCAACAACAAAGCATTTTGTCCTAAACAAGTTAGGGTAAACTGGGAAAGAACCTCCTCAAGGTGGTAGATCGTAGCAACATCAAGGTGGTGGAAATATTCACACAAAGTAAAACAGGGAAAATCTGAGCACACAGGCATAATGAAAAGACTGTCAACAAATCAAGGAACAAAGCTTCAAGTAAAACTTACAACACCAACAACAAATCCTTTTGTCCTAAACAAGTTGGAATAAGCTAGGAATAAAAACTCCTCAAGATCAAAGAAATGAGAGCCTTGTAATAAAACATAACACAGCCATTCAAATGAACAGTACATTGGTGATAGATCGTGGCAACATCAGGGTGGTGGAAATATTCACACAAAGTAAAACAGGGAAAATCTGAGCACACAGGCATAATGAAAAGACTGTCAAAAAATCAAGGAACAAAGCTTCAAGTAAAACTTTTTACGGTCAGATAGAAAAACGAAAGTATCAACCATTCTGTTATCCAACTTCTACCCAATATCCATTGTTTGAGTTCAGGAGCTAAAACAGGTCATCACAACCAAAAAATCTAGACTAGGCATCATCAATAACATCCAGCAGATTGTAAACCATACTGAAGTAATAATCAGTGGCACACACGTACACAGTTGCTGGCATTTTTTTCCAGAAAGTCCGATAAAATTAGCAGCACTGCAGTAGCCACAACTTCTAGGCAACCGTGCAGCCTGTATTAAACACAGTCCTTGCTCCGATTAGGCTTGGAATTTCTCTTATTAATACACACCAAGCGGTGCCGTTTACGCAAGTGGCAGCAAAATCACAGAATCCGCACCTAATTAGACACAATTGATGACATAGGATCGCACAAAGCCCCTCCTACCAAAGCATGCCACAACCACCGAAACCCATCATAAAAACAACAGTATCGCTATCGCACAGCGAGCGTCGAAGCATCATATACCTGGATCTCCCTGAGCACTTCGACGCGCTTCCTGACATTGGGCTCGAGGCTCTCGAGCACGTCCGTGTGCCGCGCGGCCAATCCCTGCAGCGAGTTCTGCACGAGCGCGACATCGAATCAGCACAGGTCCACCACAAAACCCTCAAACCAACCCCCGAAGACCACCCAAACCCGATCAAAAACAGCAAAAACCCCGCAAAAATGCTGTAGAAACCTCACCTTAATCGATTCCACGAGGTTGGCCTTGTCCTCCGCGCTGAGCTCTGCATCAGAACCTCCGCAACCAATCAGACACGACACCCCAGAAAAAGTTACAGCGGAGGCATAGAGATCGATCGAGAGGGTGAAGCAACAAACCGGCGGTGTTGGGGACGGCGGCGCCGAGGCCGGAGAGGTCGAGGGAGTCCTTGCCGTCGCTCATGGCCGCGGGAGGGTTCCGGAAGCTTCGGGTGGGGGGGGGGGGTTCTGCGACGGGAGGCGGCGAGGGGAGAAACCCTAGCGGCGGCGCGTGGGGGCGCTGGTGTGAGGGGAGAAGGGGGGGAAGAGAGAGAGGAAGGTGGAGGCGGGGGAGGGGATAAAGAAAGAGGTGGGGAATCGAGGGCCGCGATTTATAGCCGGCGCGTGCGAACTCGGTTTGGAGTTTGGACTCGAGAACGGCGCGGTCGGGGGTGGGAATATGTCGGGCCCACTGTCAGTCGGGGAGGAGCCATTGTGCTAATGCGACTACCATGTGAGTGGTCGCTGCCCCATTGGGCAATTCATAATTCATCGGTTGTCGCTACTCTTGCGGTCACAAAAACATATTATTTTATAAATATTAACTCTAAAGTACAACTCAAATACTAATTTATATCATAATTTATAAAATTTAATAAAATTATAATATTGTAAAAATACATTTACGACAAATCTATACGTATAGTTTTTATGCATTTAATCTAAATATTTAAAATGATATAGATAATCCAAGTTTTTAAAGTTTAATCGAACTTTCAGTAGGAACAGGGAAGCGCCGCCTCAAAGCTCCAATCTTCCCCCCAAAAGATGAAGAAAAGCACCAAAACGAGCACAGCTCGATCCAATAAGACGGATTTTTCGCAGCCGCCGGAGCAAATGCGCGGAGAAACCGAGGGAAGCGGCTGGCCCCGAGCTCATAACATCATGAAGCAGCTAAGAGCCGCAGCTTCCGGAGCACAGCCCAAGCATCCGTGCCACCGAGAACCGCGAGTCCGCGACGACTCACCGGAACCGCCTCAAGTCGCCATTGCGCGCTCGCGCGCTCCGAGACCAAGCACGCGCAACACCACGGCGACCGAACCCACCTCGGGCACCGCCACAACACGCGCCTCCGGAGCTCGCGAAACCTCCGCCGAGCTCAGGAGATCGTGGGCTGCGGCGCCCAGGCGCGGTCAAATCCGGCTCCGAGCGCCGAGAAGCGTACCATTCGCCAACGGAGGCCGAATCAGACGAACGAGCAGTCTGCGAACGAGGATTCGAGGATGCGTGTGCGGCAGGCGATGAGGTGAACCGTTTCGGCAGCCGGTTGGACCTCAGGGTATGCTGGGTGAGCCCCTGCTGAGAATCATTTTAAGTAATGATTGTATCAACATATAAAAAAGAGAAGCGTCCGACTATAAAGCGAAGTGTGAATAAAAAAACAGGATCATAAACACTAACAGAAAAACTAGATACAGTGATAATAAAAAAGAAACGATTAAATTAAACTCGAGGAGCTTACTTGAGACTACAAAAAGAGAACGATAAAGATGACAAACCACACCGTGTTGTCGGCCAATTTTGCCATGTCAGATGCTCCAACATTTGAAATATGACAACTTACTACCACCATATAAGAGGAGAGCACTGGGAAACTAAGTAGCGAGAAAGGAAAAAAAACTATCACTCGGAGGTTCAACAATGTGAAACCCTAAACCCAATCCGAGAGAGCACATTTTCTATGCCAACTACCAAAACGTGCGTAGAAGCAGCAACAACAATATATAAAGATGGACTCTTGAGCACAAAAGAGGCCTTAATCGGTGTCATGTAAACACAAGACGACAAAGAGAAAAAAAAAGGAGGAGAAATGTTGTGGGTGCAACGCACGAGGAACAGCCGAACAGGTAGATGCTCATGCCGGCATCAACGGCAATGCGGCGGCCGAAGTATCTCTCGAACTTCTGCTCCTTCATCGCCTTCGACGCGTTGTCCGCCAGCAGCTTCGTCAAACCCTACAAACCGGATCGCCGTTCCAAGATGAGGGGCATCCATCGCCAAATCCGCAACCGAACAGATACATCAAAATGAAATCCAAGATAAGAGGAGGGAGGAGGAGCGGCCGACCTTCCTCCCGCACTCAACTTGATGCCCATCTCGCCTACGACGACGGCTGCCTACGGCGACAGCGGAGACGGAGAGGGGAGAGAGAGGGGTCGCGGGCTATTTCGAGTTTTTCCGCCACCGCTTTTGTGTTTCCGCGGAGTGGAGATTCATATGGGCCGTTCCGGGTGGGCGTTGCCCAAATATCCCGCAAAACAACTAAATGTGCCGATCCATTCCAAAGCCGGGCTAAACACTCCGGGGGTTGGGGGGCCGCGCCGCGCCTTGCCGTCCGCCGCGTTGCAGCGAGCGCGTGTGACTGTGGCCTGGGAGGGGAGGAAGCGCGCGGTGCGAGGGGAGGATGGCGAGCCGGTTCTGGAGGTGGTACGCGGACCGGCAGTTCCACAGGTGGGAGAAGACGGTGCTGTGGGACATGGTGGAGCCCTACCGCCCGCCGAGATCCTTCGCGCCGCTCGTCGGCACCTACGTCGCCGCCTTCTACACCGGCGTCATCGGCGCCGCCGTCACCGAGCAGCTCTACAAGGTCAGACACTCGAGCTCAACTCCATGACCCCCCGCCCCCAACGCAGCTCCTGGTGCTCTCGGTGGCATGGCGATGCACACCCGCGCGTCGCGCAGAAGGTGCTCGATGGAATGCTTACTCGTCACAGCACCATTTTTACACTGTGCAACTGCATTTTAGCAGGAAATTTTCGAGCCCTTGACATTATTTGCATTCTCCAGTGACCAAATTCCTCTGCCCATGGCATCTGCATGATTTTTTTAGAACACGTAAAAGCTTTGTGCGCCATTCATTAAGCGAGAAAAGAAGACAAGACCGTTGTAGAAATACAACCGCAAAGTTTAACAACACGGTGTCATGGCATCTGCACCATAACATTGACACATTGTTTGCTTCCCACAACTATATGAAGCTTCGAGTTGTGGCTGAAAAACTTCAATTTGTTTGAAACAATCGAGCAAAGTCGATTATGATACTTCACTGAAGAGGCTAGATTTGTTAATTTAACTCCCGTTTTTAATTTCACTTTGTTGTGAATTGTGGTTACATTTTGGAGCAGGAGAAGTACTGGGAGGATCACCCTGGCGAGGCCGTGCCCCTCATGCCGCCCAAGTTCTACTGGGGACCGTGGAGGGTGATGAACGGAGAGGTTCCCCGCTTAATCCAGCCACCCGATGAAGCCAAGACCGCGTAGAAGCAGCTTCGACGTTCATAGAAATCCTTTGAGATCATGATGCTCAAGCCTGCTCATTCGAGGCTGATAGAAATCCTTTGAGATGATGCTTAAGTCCGGCCCTCCTTTTCTTGATCGAAGGGCTTCCAAGATTTACTGCCGTAGTGTAGCTACGATACTGCATCTCTTGTAATTTCTAGTCTGGGGGTTGGGCAATGTCGTGATGCATCTTGGAGTTCTAGTTTGTATGTGTATGCTTCTTTGCATGAATAAATCGATTGTTCCTTCGAGCTTAAGGTAGACTATTTGACTTACATCGACTTCATATTCCATGCAAAAGAGAGTTTTACGTCAATCAAACACATAGCGTTTGGAATAAAAAGTGGTGAGAGAGTTTTACGTCAATCAAACACATAGCATTTAGAATAAAAAGTGGTGAGTCGTTGCTGATCCTTAAAGCTTACCCTGCCTTCCTTCTTCCTGACATAACGAACAAGAGTTGCCACCATGCCATGTGTTGGAAACAGTTTCATTGTCCCGGATGCACGTCCAAGGAGATTAGGGAAGGATTCATGTAGGTAAGGTAGAGATGGAGGCGTTGCAGGAGATGGACGGCGAAATGATCGCCGGACCGCCGGAGAGGCACAGAAGCTTGAGGTGTGGAGCCAACTATCAGCACAGTCGTACTATTTTCGCTGTTTGCAGCACACAACCACCATCACAAAACAAGAACAAAAACGCAATCATCGGAAGAAGCATTGCTCAAATGCCGTCGTTAAAATGCATACTAAAATTCAGGAGCTTTGACAGCATCAAATTAATATAATAGAATCTACAAAATGAAGGGCCCTAAATTAGTTCAGGTTACATCAGCATCGAACCCTATGTTCAAAAAGCTCGTTTCGGTTTTTTTTCAACTTCTGCTTCTAGCTTCTGCTTTTTTTTCACTATTCAGTATTTCGTCTTTTTTTTGAATTTTTTTAGATATTTTAGGTGTTTTTGTATTTTTTTCTTCCCGTGTTCCTTTGTAATGGGTTAACATGTTTTTTCTATTTTTTAAAAAAATTAATTATGTCCAAAAAGTCAAATCAGCTACAGTAAAAAAAACCAACTATAGTGAAATTTCAACCAAAAACTAGAAGCCGTCGCTAAAACGAGCGTCCCCTAAAGATTGTTACTCTTTATGAGAAATTTGGATAGCCTTTATTTGTCGTTGTAACTGATTTGGAGACTTAACATGGTATTTTGCTATTGGGGGGTATCCTTATTTGCGATCGAATGTTTGCACAATAACTTATTTGCCTCTCATTGTGTCACACACAAGGTATGGCATATAAGGGATTCTGGAAATTTCAAGTGACATTAAGAGATTTATCCAATTTGGAATCAACTGCTAGAGCATAGCCCAAACTAAGATTCTCTTGTTCAACTAGCTTCCCTATGACTATAGCACCATCAACGCCAGCATTTGCAGCTACACTCATCAGAGGGGCTGCAGAAATTCAGGAGTTATTACTAGGTTCAAGAAACAAAAAATCGAGTGCATAAAGCACCAGAATCAGTACAAGAAGATAACCTTGAAAGCATTCTTGATAATTTGAACTCCCATTTTTTCGTCCTCATTTGCTGTGCTAATCTTCAGCAAGGTGTTTTACGCCACATGAATTGTAGTAAGTTAACGCATATAATATATCCCCATTTTAATGAAGCTTTTTAATATATTCCCATTTTAATATAATATATGTTTGTAATCAACACATACTTTTCGAACACGAAATCATATGGAAAGCTACAGCTTTCACAAACAGGTTGCCGGTACAGAGCATACAGAAGGCTTCTCCATGTCAACTCGATGTCCTAAGTCCGGCAGTAACACTTCTATCCAGAATCCAGATAGCAATCCTACACGACACTCGTACAGGGAATCCGGACTCATTTCTGACATTTTCATCAATCTCGGAACCTGGAAAAGTTTGACCTGTTTTTTTAGCTTATTTTAACTTATAATTTACATCGAACAAACAAACAAGACGATTTCTCTGCATCGTTTTAAAACGGTTTATCGAGATAGTATTTTAGAAACGATTTATTGATTTTCAGTTCGTTTATACGAGTATTCGTATTAAGAATAAAAACTATAATCTATAATCATAAATCATAAACTATAGTCTAAAAAAATTAACCCATTGTTGCTCCCAAAATAATTTTCGAGGTCAGAGAAGCAGCAGCAGAAAGATCAGGAAAGTAAAAGAAAGAGAGGCCCGAACCACCCGAATCACCACACCTTGACATCATTATTGTTCACTCATCAACGCCCACCTCGGCTCGTCTCCTAAACCAGGCAATGCATGGTCCACAAGAGAAGAAAAAGTAAGAATTCTTACAAGTCATAAACAGTTTAATTATCACCAAGTATAACTCACACCCTAACCAAACAAATATATGTGATTCCCTAATTAATTTAGTACTAAAACTAACCAGCAGCTAGCCATTTGCTGCAAACTCTTCGTCGTCGTCGTCGTCGAAGTACTAGCTACCACTAACCTGAGCCCAAACATGAGCTCAAACCTCATTTTGGGTGGACTCAATTCGGCTTATGCTTTTTATATGATACTACAGTATTTACTTTTAAATGGTGTGTCTTTTTAAGATAAAGTTTATAAGACATGACAACGTATCAAGCCCAAACATGAGCTCAAACCTCATTTTGGGTGGACTCAATTCGGCTTATGCTTTTTATATGATACTACAGTATTTACTTTTAAATGGTGTGTCTTTTTAAGATAGAGTTTATAAGACTCTGCTCATTTGGGTTTAGGTTTTTGATTTCTAATTTATTTTTATTATTTATAATTTTTTTACTTTTTATGGTTTTTGGTATTTTTTGAGCTTTTTTACTGGTTCTTTTTCCGTATTTATTTGCATTACACGCATTGGGTTAACCTTTTTTGTTCTATTTTAGATTTTTTAAAAAAATTAATTACATCAAATAAAATAGCGTTAACTACAGTGTAATTTCAGCTAGTTATAATACAATTTCAGCCATATGCCACTAAATTTCAGCCAAACTGAATGGCCTCTAAATCGATTGTAGTATATAATATACTGACTTCAAATTTATCGATTAAAATCGTATGCGACTATTTCGCTCTTCATAATTTTTCTCAAGATAAATTAGAATTGAGAAATCATAAGACATTATTGAAAAGAACTTACCTTTATATTGTCCTTGACCGTTGGTATACACAACTAGAACAAGCTCTATCATCTATTTTGAGCGTGTCCGTACGTTCGCAACATGTGTCGATGCAATGCAAGCGTTCAGGTATCATGCACGACCGAGGAGACTCGTATACTCACAATAGGTAGTTCGTAGTAGTAGAAGGTAAGTTATGATCATGGGGTATTAGGGTTATTATACTGTTCTACATAGGGGTGGAACCAGAATAAAAATGATCAAGGTTTACTATTTCATCGTACATATAAGGTGTGTTTCTTTTATTTTTGGGCTTATGCTTTTGGCTCTTGCTTCTCCGAAATTCAAAAAGCCAAACGTCAAAACGGAGCAGTCTTTTAAAGTAGATTCTTCAAACAGCTTCACAAGCACAAAATTGTGCGTGCCATCTACGTCGGTGTCTCCATCGTCCGATGTCGTGTCGAAAAGCACAGACAAAACCCATCAGCCGCAAAAAACCTCATAATTACATGTATAATTTTACCTCCGATTTGCAATGAAGTTGGTGGGTATTTTAATTACTAAAAACCCAAATTGAATCGCCAATTTCTGTAACATCCTGTTTTTCTGAGACTTTTAAAGCCTGAAATTTAAAAATGAATTTTCTGGAATTTTCTGAATTTAATTGAAGCTTCAAATGAATTTTTAAAGTTTTAAATGATTTAATATGATTAAAATAAACATTAACATAAGTGGGAAATATTTTATTTGTGTTCCTCAGGTCTCAAGGAATTTTCTGGTATTTTTGGAGAATTTTTGGGATTTATTTGCTATTTTCTAGAGCTTTTAGAAATTTATTTGAATTTCTGGAAAAAGAAAAGAAAAGAATTAAACCTCAGCCGCCCGATCTCCCCCTCTCCGCCACGCGTCGCCCATCCCGCGCCCCGCCGCCGCCGCCATACCCTTTCCGCGCACACCGCTCGCCCCGCGCCGATCCGCTTCGCGCCACGCGTCGCGCATCCATGGCTGACGCGGCGGCACTGGGCCAACGCGCGCGCCGCCGCGCCCTCGGCCGCCCGTCGCGTGCCGCGCGATCTCCGCCGTCCGTCCTCGCGCGCGCGCGCAAACCTAACCCTAACCCGCCGCCGCTCGCGCTGCGTCGGATGCGCGCGGCAGCAGCAGCAGCGCCCCGGCCGCTCGATGCCGTCGGATCACGCCTCGTGGCTGCATCCGAGCCGTCCAAACCAGTCCGTCCCGAACCCGCAACCGTCTCCGGATCAACTCGCCTCGGTTCGCGTGTATTTATCGCGTTCGTTCCTCGATTCGCGTGCACGCACCGCCACCGCTCTCGCCTCCGCTCCCGCGTCGCCACCGCCGTTTCCAGGCCTCGCCGCCGTTGCTCGTGCCCTCTCCGCCGTCCGCGTCGTCGCCGGAACCGCCTCGCCGTCGGAGCTCCCTCCTCGTCGCCGTCCTCGCCGAGGGTAAGCCCGATCGCCGCTCGCCCGCGTCGCGAGCCGCGCGCGCGGCGCTCGCCTCGCCGCCGCGCTGCGCGCGCGCCGCGCGACGCCTCGCGCGCAAGGCCGCCGCCGCGTCGCCGATCCGCCTCCGCGCCGCCACGCGCGTCGTCATCACCTCGCCGCCGCGCGCGCGCGCGTCGCGCGGCGCCTCGCGCGCCGTCGCGCGCCACGCGTCGCCGATCCGTCCATCGCCGCCTTCCGCGCGCGCGATCTCGCCGCCGCTTCGGATCGGCCGAGGCTCGATCCGCCACGTGCCGCGCCCCGGCCGCCGGATCACGCGTCGCGCGCGCGCCGAGCCGCCGGCTCGGCTTAGCCACGTGGCAGCACCAGCGCGTGCCACGTCAGCCCTAGTCCACGTGGCACGACACGTGGCATGCCACGTCAACGCCACATCAGCCCCGAGCCGTCCCCCGAGCCACGTGGCGACCACGTCACCGCCACGTCACCGGTGACACGTGGCGACATATATGCCGCCGCCACGCCACGCCCGCCGCGTCGACCCGCCGCCCGTGCAGCACATTCGTGGACCGAGTCCACGGTGGACTCGAAATTTCGTGGACCGGATTCACAGCACAGTAATTTTTCCGATTTTCCCGAATTAATTTTAGAATTAATTTTCCGGGAGCCCGTTCTCCTCCGTCCTAGCTCCGATTGACCCCGTTCTTTTTTCTAAATTCATCTAAAATCAAGCTCTAGCTGTTGGTTCTGGTTTTGTGAATTTTGGAGTTCTTTTGCTTATCATTTTATGTATTTCTTTGTTTTCGGTCGTTTTCTCTCTCGTTAGATTCGGATTCCGGAGGAGTAGGTTTCGCGCCAGAAGACCAGGAGTACCCCGCTGAGCATAACGAAGGCAAGTCGTGTCTCTTGATCATGTTGAACCCAATTTGGCAAACTATTATTTAATTATTTGGTTTTAAATTACATTGCATTGCTATTTTTATTCAAACCTTTGCACAGGTAGTTATCGTCCCAATTGAATTTATACCTCCTTGATACTTTGGAATACCATGATGCCATTGACACCATAGGTTGGGAAATTTATTAGTGATGCTAGTTTATTTATCACATGGGTTGGTACGATTAGATTGCTTAGCCAGTTTATATTTACGATTGATCTCATCGCACATGTTAAATTATTAATTTGAATTAATGATATATGTAACTGTGGTTGGTGCCACGTGTATTAAAATTTATGCCACGTTATTGGTGTGACGTTGGCTTGGTTATACAAACTGGTTATGTACTCGGGTGAGTGATCGTGCAGTAAAGGGGGAAGTACAGTTGTACTTTGGGGAATGTGGTAGTCTCGCCCGGGTAATGTTAAGGACTTAACTTTGTGCGCTATTGATCTGAGCTTAATCGTGCAAACCACATGTCTATTATGGGATGAACCTGCCTGATTAATTTGTAATATTTCAATTCAATTCTGCCATCGTGATGGACATGGTTGCTGATTTCCATGTGGCGCAAGGGGGGGTGTGATGCGAAACCCTAGCGGGCAGGATTGTGTTGAGGTAGAGCATTGTAAAGGCCTTGTTGTGATTTCCTTAGGCCTAGGCTAATCACATCGTGTGGGTACAGTTGTGCAAACTCTGCAGAGTGTAAAACTATTCGAATAGCCGTGTCCTCGGTCATGGACAGTGCTCGGGGATTTCACACGAGGGTTAGTGTTTCATTTATAACTGGGTGGTTTGTGTTGGGAGTGGACAGGTAGTTCACTGTTGGTTTAACTTGTGAATTGGTGTTCACAAGTGGTTCATGTTTATTTCTTTGATTATTTATTATTCTGTTTTACTAACTTTCGCTTTCAAGTTATTTAATATATTTCATCGATAAATGCCTTTATGCAAATTAACCTTTCAGCCCTCCTTTGGTAAGCCTTGCATATTATATTGCATTTATTGTTACAAACGACTTGCTGAGTACCAATGTACTCACGGCTTTACGCCTATGTTGCTCAGTTGAGGGAGAGGAGTACTATCAGCAGGAGGTTCCAGAAGGAGAGTTCTACGACGACTTCACGGATTAGGCTTCGTTCTCCACTCGATAGCCTGTGGCTTGTCGATTGGACGCCCTGTTTTATTTTGGATTTCCGCTGCTATTTTGTTAAGCCCTTCCGGCTAGAGTTATTGTAAGCTTGGCCATAAGGTCGTACCCTTAATATTTTATCGATACCCGAGTTTTCCTTTATTATTGTCGTGTGTATGACTGTGATGACATCTATGTTTGACTGTGTGCACTAGCGTGATCCTGGACTAGTGCAGTTTACACAGAGAGACCGAATTTGCATATTCGGGTCTCGACAATTTCGAACTCTACAATTTGACAAAACCAACTGACAACCATAACATTCAAATTATAACTCATAAGTTCAATCCATTTGCTTAAAGAAATTGAAAGAATCGAGAGAAATTTAGTAATACCATGTGTCAATTCAGGATTTAATCCATGTCACCAAGTGCTCGGTGAGATGATTGATGGGTGATGATGACCTGGAGACGCGACAGCCAGCGAGCTGTAGCCTAGGCCTCCGGGCTCTGACAACCGGCGACTACAAGCCTACGATCAAGTAAGAGGGTGAATTTTGTTTTCGCACAAGGCAGGATAGAGGATGGGATGGAATGAGACATAGGTGATTGGGGCAATGCGATGCACATCTTGTGTGGCCTTTGCCTGTTATCTTCCCTTCGTAGATTGGTTTGGCTTGCTGAGCGCCTTGGATCATACTTGTGTCAGCTGGACTGCACTTCCGTATGTTAGGCTGTATGTCCTAGGTCTTGATTAGTGTTGTCTTGAGCCCAACTGCAGGAGCGTCGAGTGGAGCAATGGGAGGTAGGAGGCTGAGAGATTTAATCTTTGGGCTGACCAGGTGTCCTTCGATTTTTTATTAGAGTTTCACACCTCAATTTACATAGACTGTATAATAGAAAAAAGAAATTAGACCCGGTGTCATGTGCACCCCGCTAGTCCTATTTAGATCCGCCTATGGTTCTACACCACTTGATCAGTTGATCTCATACAACACTGGAAAAGGCTTCATTCGATTAACCCATTTGATTCGTTGTTTGAATATCAAATGGCTCTAACTTTTGTTATTAAGTTCATGAGTTCTAGGGCTAGAGTTTAAGAGAAGTTGAGTGTTGTAATGTGCTCTGTTGTCCTCTAGGTGGAATGACTATAAAATTTTCATTCCGAAGTAACAATATATCAATTTTTGTGTATCTTCCATGGATTCATCTTATGTTGGTTGTTTTACTCTTTAGTTGGTTGGTTTTTGGTATTCTCTCTCCCTTTTTGATCTTGGTATGCTAAGTACATGTAAGAGATATAGATTATCTCTGGAAAGCAATCTTCACTCATCTAGATACTTGGTTGAAGTTCATAAAGAAACATAATTTTTGCTCTTTTTGACCTCTTCGAGTGTTTTCTTGATTCAGCTGTTTTTACCTCAATTTCTTTGATGTTTTTGGTTACTATAACATATAAGAATATATTTGGAGCCATCTTAGCCATCAATTGCCTACGCGCTCAGCTCGGTCGTCGCGGCCGTGGTCCGCGCGCCGCCCATGGACTTCCGGCTCGTCAGGCAGGAGTGGGCCGCCATCCGCATCCAGACAGCCTTCATCGCCTTCTTGGTACGGAACACAGAAAGTCCTTCACTGTTTGGTACTTAGTTGTGATGTGGTGTTGATTTGTGCTTGCTTGTGCGAATGGCTAATGGCGTGTGATTAGGCGAGGCTCTGAGAGGCATCGTGCGGCTGCAGGCGTTGGTGCGCGGTCGGCTGGTGCGGAGGCAGCTCGCCGTGACGCTCAAGTGCATGCAAGCACTGCTGCATGTGCAGGAGCTGCTCCGCCGATGGCCGGGACTCGCAGGACGCAACGGCCGTGCCGACCCTATCAAGGAAGCTTCCTCCGTGCAGCGAGTTGAAGACTCGAAGCATTTGTGCAGTCCTTGGTAATGTTTCTAATGTACATGCCATTTCCGCAAATGTGATCGAGGTTGAAGTGTGCCTTCCTGTAATACGGGCCTCTAGTTCTTCAGTGTGGCCCATGGGCTATGTGGTTGAATTCACTCCCTTGCTGGTTTTTATATTACAAGCTAATTCTAATTTTCCTCTAAAAAACAAATTCTAGTTTTAGATCCATATTAAAGTTCTGAAGCAATATTATTTTCATGTTCACATTTTAAATTCAGGCGTTGAAATAATTGTCATGTTGAAATTAAAATTGATTTTAGTCATGAAATCCGGAGATCATTTGAAAGCTGGAAATCAGGATTTTGAAGTTCAATTATGCTAGGTGTTCACAACAGGGTATTGTGGGATATGTTTTAAAGGGTTTTATGTTTGAAATCAAGTCTAATTTGAAATGTTTTTGCTGGTGGTTTATTTTGATTCTTTAACTATCCTGATCACTTGGATGATTTGGAAGGAGAGGAACATGATGCACCATGATCAACGAAGCCTCAACCTTCAGGAGTTTGCAAACCGCATCAAGCAGGAACTCCTCACTTGGTCGTCAGCAAGGAACTCAAGGCTGCCCGATCTCATTCCGAGCCAGGTTCCTGCTGGGTTGCCTTCAGATCCAGCCTAACGTTCTAGTCTGTTTTGTGTCGCTTTTTCTACAGTCTTTTCCTTCACCCAGACTTCTGTTCCAGTCTCTTTTGTGTCGGTTCTCTCCTGTAACTCTAGCCTGAGACCTTCTTTCCGCTTCGTCTTCAGGCCTTGCTTGGACCCATTTCTCCTTACTGAATGAAACGCAGTGCTCATGCATTTTCGAGAAAAATTTTGATTCTTTATGGAGAAAGGGATGTGTGATAATATTATGGACTACTTTTATTTGAAAGGACTTGTATCAGTAACACTGATATGGACAATTAAGCTTCCTTTATTTGGAGTAATGATTGAGTCCATTAAAATTGTTATTTCCGCTTTCACATTGACAATGCGTGTTTGAATCTATTTTTGTAGTGATGATGTTTTGTAAGAAAAGCACTAGTGATAACACCATTAATGCCTTTTGCAATTAGTTATGCCAAGCCAAATTTCAAGTTCAGGACACAGTTTACAGATACAAAAAACGAGTTCAGAGGACAATATGCTGTTTCTGTAAATAAGGATAACTGGTTAGCATATAACATACTTGGTTGTTTTCATTAAAGGAACAATGTGATGATTAAAAAATGTGACATCCTATTAGTGTGTGAAATATTGATTGACATTGGTAGTATTGCAGGAACAATGGTGCGACAGTCAAGGTTCTGTCAACGAAGTAGGATAAAAAAAATACACATGAGACATGAGGGTGCAGTGAAGAGAGAAAAGGGCAATTGCTTATGCTCTTTCTCACCAGGTATACGTTGCAGCATGAGCGGATCTCTAATACCACACCTTAATTTGATATAACATGTTGCTTATATTCCTTTCAGCCTCGGAGTTTAAAACACAGTGGAAGGCCAAGCTCCCCTGCTATCTCTCTTAGGAACCATGAGTCTTGTATAGAAGGATGGATTGCAACAAAACCTTGGGAGAGCAGGCATATGGAGCAAAGCCACAGTGAATCGCATTGTCTAAACAACTGTGAGGAGCTTAACTTTTCAGGCCCCAAACTTTCTGATGCTAGCTCAGTTAGAGTCATAAGAAACAATGTCACAACGAGGGTGGCAGCCAAGCCTCCTTTTATCACGTTTTGCACCTTTTGTGTTTGTTCTTGCTCTAGTTGTTTCTCGGATTGAACAATCGTAACACAACATATTTTTGAAGAGAAAAGTTTTCGCTACGCACTACAATCATTCACCCCCTCTGATTGCCATCGACGTTCCTAACTTCTTCTGACTTTGTGTGCGACGAGAGCATTCCCTCGACATCTTCCATAACTCCGGCATCTGCTACCGACATCTTAGCATCACAAGCAAGATCTGACAGTGGTCATGGTGGAGGGCCGAACTACATGAGCTTGACCAAGTCTGTCAAAGCAAGGCTGAACGGTTGCAACAGTCATAGAGGGCGATTTCAGATTCAAACACAAAGATCTGAGGACATGTCATATTACAAAAAGGGTGGCACTCCTTCATTAGATGCCCAAAGCAATGCCGGCTCGGAAATTTCAGTCACCTCAAGGCGATTGAACAGCATGTTTTTGAAAGGTCGGAGCATGACAAGAAGCTTGGACAAGGAGAATGACAATTGATCCTAGTTCCTTATTTATGGGCAAAATAGTTTGCACCTTACACATTTCCCTCAAGCTGCTTCTTTCTCTAGCGTCGTTTGCATACATCCAAGTTCAACGCCTCTTTGCTTCAGGTGATAATTATATCCGTAAAGGTGACTTGTCAAAGGTTGAAGTTTGAACCTCTATTTATCTGTACCTGCTGTGCACTATATAAATAGCTGCCGTTCTAATTAGAGTAGTGCTGGATGGTGATAGTTGCTTATATGGGGTTACCAATAATGAATTTGATAATCTGGGACAATGAGAATGATGCAAGGTTTATCTTGTTTGTTCTGACAAATAATCGCGTGTCCTCTTCCATAAAGATCTCATGACATGCCTTAGGCGATTGTCTAATCCCCCAAACAACCGTGTCGTTCATTCTGATTGGCCGTCTCATATATGGTGCTCTCATCAGAATCGCGGGGAGCATTCGGGGTTGGTATAGCGATCGTCCTCGACTTGTTTATTTAGCGTGCTTAAATGAAGGGGGCAAAAAATATCCGCGGACGATGAGATTTCGCAGCGCCGCTGCTGTAGTGCTGTACCACTCCCTGGCCAGTGCACAGGCGACGGAAAGGGACGTGGTGAAAGCTATGCCGAAACCGAAGATATTGACCGCATCTGCAGTAGGTGACGATCACCTTTGTGGTAATGTCCGGTGCCTGTTGTAGCCATACAAGGTACCCTTCTCTACGGAAGGAGATAGAGCTAGAGAGAGTTTATGTGTAAAAAAAGTAGATTTAGTCCTCTCACACCCTCTTAAGGATTTGTATATATGAATAGGGTACAATTACAAAAGATGACGGTACGTTGATATATTCATCTATACATTGGACCTATTACATACTAGGCTCATTCCAATACCCAGTCATGGGGGGCTGGACCACCTTCACAACAGTACTCCCTCGACAGCAAGTGCGGAGGTCCCAAGTGCCGAGCTGCTGTGATCGATTGCCTCAGCCCCCCGTCCTCCGACAGTAAGCACAGAGGTCCCAAGGGGCGAGCTAATGCGACTGCCAGCTCCAACCCCCAGGAGTCCGGACGATCTAACCCTCCGGAACAGGGTTCTTCTTTGACTGATCCTAACGTGGTCGTAACAACGAATGGAGGCAAAGCCAGGTGTGGGGCCACCCCTCCAAGATGACGCATATGAGGGCTGCAAAGTTCGCTGACGCAGCTGGAGGCGTCGTGTGGAGGTGGTGCATCGGACGTGGGCAGCATGTAGACGTGGGTGGCAAAGCCTCTTGCCAAAGCCGCGATCATCCTGTCGATGTCCCGCCTCCAATGTGGGTGATGTCGAGGCAGAGTCGTGGGTCGGGCCGGCCCTCTGAGATGATGACTACAAGGAGGGCAACGAAGTCCCCCTATCTCATACTGAAGTCTTGGTCGTCCCGCCGAGGTCCTGACCTAGACGCTATAGGTGCGTAGAGGCAGAGTTGTGGGTGACGAAGTGGGCAGATGGGCATCGACGAGCTCCGTCCTTCACCTTCGGATTGGTGTCGATGAAGGCGACATCGAGAAGAAGCCTTGAAGCGCATACGACCCATCCCCCCTTCAGACTCAAAGTCAACGAAGGCGGCAGTGAGAAGAACCTTGACGCGTTGTGGTCTGTCCCCCACCCTTCAGACTGGTCGTCGACGAAGTCGGCTGTTAGACGAAGCTCTAGGGTGCGCACGATCCATCCCTCACCATTTGGACTGGTTGTCAACAAAGTCGGTGGTGAGACGAAGCTCGAGGGCGTGCACGATCCGTCCCCCACCCTTCTGACCGGTCGTTGACAAAGTCGACAGCGATATGAAGCACAGGTGTGTGCCGAGACGAAGCTATATGACCATGCAACGGTCGGATGAAGTGTATCTGACAACGGCGTAGTCAGATGAAGTCTTGGCCGTGCGGTTGGATGAAGTCTCGACCATATGGTGGTGAAACGAAGTGTCTACAACCACGACGTGGTTGGACGAAGCGTGTACGACCATGTGACAGTTGGATGAAGCATCCATGACCTTTATGTGGTCAGACGAAGCGTGTACGACCACGCGACAGTTGGACAAAGTCTCAAACACATGGTGATCAGACGAAGCGTCTATGACCTTTATGTGGTTGGACAAGGTCCACGACCGTGATAAGGTCAGACGGAGTCACAGCCACGAAACGGTCGGACGAGGTCTACGATGACCGTCAACGAAGTCGGCGGTAGGACAAAGCTGTGAAGCGCGTGGCCCATCCCCCCTTCGGACTTGAAGTCGATGAAGGAGACGGCGAGACGAAGCCATGAAGCGTGCATGGCCTATCCCCTACCTTTCGGAGTTGATGTTGACGAACGTGGTAGCGGAACGAACCTTGATGCACACGATGGTCGGACGAGGTCATGACCATGAGGTGGCCGATCGAGGTCGCGACCGTGTGCTGGTCGGATGAGGCGAGGTGGTCACGAGGTGGTCCAAGAAGGCCTCCCGGCTATGTCGCTTGTGACATGGTCGTGGGCGTTGATGTAAATGGTGGCAGGGGTCGTGACTTGTCGGTGAAGACTATACCATGACGTGGTCGTACATGTCGATGAAGTCATGACCACAATGTGTCCGAAGAAGCATTGGTGAAGTTCGGGGCATGAGGCAGCCGCAGATGTCGACAGGATCCAGATCACGAGGCGGGCGTAGCTCATGGAAGTGCCCCACGACTACGTCGATGATGACATGGTCATAGGCATTGACGAAATCAGCGACAAGGCGAAGACTTGCATGCGCAGTCCGCCCGTCGAGATCCTCTATAACTGCCAAAACCAAGATCACAGACGCAGCCGAAGTTGACGTCTTCAACCACGGCTGAGGTCGATGTATTGGACCGCAACCGGAGTTGCGATCTTTGACCTCTGGTAAAGTTGACATCGTTAGTCGCAGTCGGCATCGATGTCCTCGCTCGCTGTCGAAGTTGAGATCTTCGACCACTGTTGAAGTTAGCATTTTCGATCGTAGGTAGAGCCAAAATCTTCGAGCGCCGCCAGCGTCGATGTCTTCGACCATAGCCAATGTTGACATCCTTGATCGTAGCCGAAGTTGAGGTCTTCAACCACTGCCAAAGTCAGCATCTTCGACCGCAGGCGGAGCCAAAATCTTCGATCGCAGTGGGAGTTGCATCGACAAGGTATCGGTGAAGTTACGACCATGAGTTGGTCGTAGAAGGGCATAGTCAATGAAGTTCTGACCACGAGGTGGTTGTGAGCGTCGACGAAGATGACAACGAGACAAAGCTTGGGTGCACACGGTCTATCCCCCAAGTCAACGGCAAGTCAAAGCTTATGAAGCCTTGAAGTGCGCAGGTCGTCCACACCATGCGGACTTCGCGTCGACGAAGTCAGTGGCTAGACGCCATGGCCCGTACCCTACCTTGTGGACTCGATGTCGACAAAGGAGGCGGGGCGATGAAGCCTTGAAGTGGTTGAATAAGGTCTAAGACCATGATGCAGTCGAACGAGGTCTATCACTGTGAGACGGTCGGATGATGTCTACAACAAGTGGGAGGTCAAATAAGGTCTATGACCACAATGTGGTCATGGGCGTCGATGAAACTTTGACCCCAAGGGGTCGGACAACATTGCTGTAGGTGCAATAGGTGCTGATGTAGTCGATGGCAAGACAAAGGTGCAGTCCGTCCCCCATCCTTCGGACCGATAGTTGACAAAGTCAATAACGAGACGAAGCTCCAGGGCATGCACGATTCGTCCCCCACCATTCAGACTGGTCGTTGACGAAGTCGGCGGTAAGACGAAGCTCCAGGGCACGTGTGATCCGTCCCCCACCATTCGGACTGGTCATCAATGAAGTCGGTGGTGAGACGAAGCTCGAGGGCATGCATGGTCCATCGCCCACAAGCTTATGAAGCCTTGAAGTGCGCAGGCCATCCCCACCATGTGGACTTCGCGTTAACGAAGTCAGCGGCTAGACGCCGTGCCCGTCTCCCACCTTGTAGACTCAAAGTCGACGAAGGAGGTGGCGCGATGAAGGCTTGAAGCGGTCGGAAGGGTGTCTACGACTGCGAGACGGTTGAACAAGGTCTACGACCGTGACGCGGTCAAACGAGGTCTACAACCGCGAGGCGGTCAGATGGGCGCCTACAACCATGAGGTGGTCGTGAGATAGAGTCACGACCATGACACAGTTGGACGAGGTCCACGATGGAGAGGTGGTCGGACGAGCATCTATGACCACGTGGTAGTTGGATGAAGTCTACAAATACGAGATGATCGCATGTGGTCTACGACCATGAGGCGGTCAGAAAAAGTCTATGACCGCGACAAGGTCAGATGGTGTCACAACCACGATGTGGTAGGACAAGGTCTATGATCATCGACGAAGTCGATGGTGAGACGTGCGCGCCCCGTCCCCCACCCTTCTAAGTTGACGTTGACGAAGATGGCGAAGAGACGAAACGTTGGCGTGTAGTCTACGACCGCGAGGCGGTCGAACAAAGTCATGACCACAAGGTGGTCTGACGAAGTCATGACCACGAGGTGGTCGAACGAAGCGTTTACGACCACGACATGGTGCACTGTGCATTTTTTTATACTCCGTAGAGTTGCCAAGGACGTCTAAGTTTTCGGTGCTTTATACTTTGCAAAGTACGCCAAGCGTGCGAGACTGCACCATGCGATTTTTTTATACTCCGTAAAGTTGGCCGGGTGTAGGCCCAGACCACTAGAAAATGGTCGAGAGATGGGCTACGATCATGAAGTGATCGTGGTAAGGCATCTAACAATATCATAGTTGCAAAGAGGGTCTACGACCACGAAGTGGTCGTGGCAAGGCTCGCGACCAAATCCTGTTCGTAGAAAAGCTTACTGTTGTGGTTTCAAACCAAATAGTAAGACTAGAAACTAGTGAAAAAAATCTTTTCTTGAGGAGAAGAGAGCTTGGCCCCCCGGGATCACCCCTAGGAACCTTTATATAGTCACCACGCTCTCCTTTTTACAACCCTACCCTCGACTACGGACATAGCCCTAAGACATATTCGTCTTTTGCACACTCTGGTGGGCGCATGCTTTGGTGGGCCTCTTGGGCTTGCACCCTTATTTCTATCAATACAACTTCGTATATGCATCTTGCTGGGCCGCCTAGATGTTTGCTGGGCTGAATGGGTTAAGGTGAAGGCCATCCCCACAACACTTATGATCTTACAGTTGTCAAGGTAGGGCTAACGACCATAGCATGCTCGCCACAGGGGCATACGATCACGCGTTGGCTATGACGAGGCCACCGACCATAACATGTTCGTGGGAGGGGCCTACGATCACGAAGTGGTCTCATGGTCGTACAAAGGGTCTACGATCATGATGTGGTTGTCACAAAGCTCACAACCATATCATGGCCGTACAAAGGGCCTATGATTACGATGTGGTCGTGGCAAAGCCCACAACCATATTATATTCATTGGTAGGCCACACACACGATGCGTATAGCGCATGCAATGCCACAGCTCGCGATGGTCGACGCCGGCAGAGACCACACGAAGTCCGATAGAGGTAACATCCGCGTGGAGTCTAGCAAAGATTAGGTGAGGTCTGTCGTAGACCATGTGGTGTCCGACGGAAGCGACGTCCGTGCAGAGTCCGGTGAAGACCACACGAAGTTCGCCGGAGGTGACCTCCACATGGAGATGACAGCGCGTCGATATTGGCATCAAAGCTAGCTCTATGCGTCGGCGCTAACCGCCCACTGCCTGCGGTGCTCGGTCATCGCTGCCATGGGGGCGACGGCCCTTTGATCACCATACTTCTCTTTCGCTTGGGTGTCGTTACTTTCTAGCATATTCCCTTACACAGCTTCTTACGCGGTTCCTACGGATGACGCCAATTGTTATAGCATGGCTACAATAGTGGGTACAGAGTACCCTTCTTCATAGGAAGAAGTAGAGCTAGAGAGAGAGTTAATGTGTAAAATGAGTGGATCTGACCCACTTATATATCTTAAGGGTTTATATACGTGAATGAGGTAAAATGAAAAATCTGTCCAATCACAGAGGACTGTGCGCCCCCCCTCAACAGTGCCTTCCGCTTGCACCTGCCCACAACTCAAGTGTGTTAGTTACCGCTGGTGCTGTCATGTGACGGCAACCTTGTCCTCCCAGGAACAGCAGCCTTTCTTCGCTCAAGTGACGCCTGAACAATTACAGCATGATCCAGACGCCCATCGTTTCAGAGACCCAGCACACGATTGGACGGTCGGGATTGCGTCATGTGGGGCGACCCAGGATGGACAGGACAGGACAGGAGCGGATGGTCCAGGCGCGAGGAACAGTGCCACGCATGCCGTTATCCGGAGGCATTCACTGGAGACGGCAGGGGGACAGGCAAGATTCTCGGAGACGGTGAGGGGGACAATTCAGAGTTACAGGCTTTCAGAAGGGCCCGGCACTATGGTGATATTGGTGGTTGCTGTGGAGACCGCGAAAATGACAGCGGCGGTGGAGGGGAGGTGCGGTTTGGGCGCCCGCTTTGACGCACTGGAATTAAAAGAGGCGATCATTACATCACTGGCCTGGCTTAATGCCGCCATCACTTCGGAGGAGCTCTGCAGAGGCTAGAGATAACGCACGCGCAACCAAACACGACACCACCGAGCTCCTCCTCGGGGTGTTGCCATGGGCGACGGAGAGGCCGCGCCGAGCAGGTTCCGTACTATCTGCGTCTTCTGCGGCAGCAACGCCGGCCGCCGCAAGGTGTTCGGCGACGCCGCCCTCGATCTTGGCCACGAGCTGGTGGGTACATGGCCAAAATACGATCTTTGCCGCGCCGGGATGCGTGGACTGGACTGGCTTTGGCACCATCTCTTTACCAGGTTCTTGGTTTCTTGGTCGTGCGTTTAGGGTGTGAGTTGTGGGATTGTTGCAGGTGAGGAGGGGCATCGATTTGGTCTACGGCGGCGGCAGCATCGGATTGATGGGCTTGATTGCGCGGACGGTGCTTGATGGTGGCTGCCGTGTCGTTGGGTAGCTTCTGTGCTTGTGTTTTCTCTCCTTTTCGCAGCAGCTGCGGCTTCTTCTTTTGGAGGCGCCCTATCTAATGCAGTGGGCGTTTTCTTTTGATGTGTTCGCAGGGTGATTCCTAGAGCTCTCATGCCTATTGAGGTATCCCTGTAATTTCATTACTTCGATTTCTATGTAGCATTGTGCTGTCTTCCAGGGTGGGAAATTATTGTTCAATTCAGCCTTTTGTCATTGTACAAAGTAGGGTCTGCGATGTTGTGCTTCGTTGGAAGCCGCCCTTTGATTCCTGTGGTGTTTGGATTATAGTTTAGGCACGTTCTGTTCCATATTCCAATTGAACTGTGAGAGAAGTGATCAAGCTGGTTAGGACTAGAATTTCTGGCAATTTGGCTCCTATCTTGTTTTAGTGGTAGGTAATAAGGAATAGCAACTTGGAGTTCAAGATTTAGCTGCCGTCTGAATTTAACAGCACACTCGCTCTGAGCTGAACTTGAATTGTGTCGCCAATCACTCAAAAGTTCCTCATGTTAATGTTGACTACATAGGCTTGGAGTATGGATATTTGGATGTGAAAATACTGTCCAGTTTGTGCTTGACATTTTTCTTAATGAAAATAGTCTATATTGACATTTGCGTGCGGGATCTTTTAACAGATATCAGGTGAAAGTGTGGGAGAAGTAAAGGTTGTATCTGACATGCATGAGAGGAAAGCTGAGATGGCTCGACGATCCGAAGCGTTCATTGCTCTTCCAGGTGCCAGATGTTTAATGATTTCCTGCTACCATCATTGACCACACCGATTATTCAATAGAATTTCCCTACCAATTTCTGTCAGGGGGATATGGAACAATGGAGGAGCTGTTGGAGATGATAACATGGTCACAACTTGGAATTCATGACAAACCAGTAAGCATAACCCATAGACAAGTTTTCCCAAACAGATCAATGTCTCAAATCACATATCAAAACCTTGACTTATCAACAGGTTGGATTGCTAAATGTTGATGGTTACTACGATCCACTGCTTGCGCTGTTCGATAAAGGCGCGGCGGAGGGTTTCATAAACCCTGACTGTAAACAAATATTTGTTGCTGCACCAACCGCTAGCGAACTGCTGACAAAGATGGAGGTAATTTGACTGCAATATCCATTCTCAAACTCTCGTACTTCTATGATTAGTAGCAAGCATTCACAAAGGTTCCTGCTATTTCCATGTCGCTGTTTGTGTTCAGCAATACACCCGGCTGCACCAGGAGGTAGCCCCAGCGACAAGCTGGGAGATTTCAGAGCTCGGCTATGGAAGAGCACCGGCTGACGAGTTCTAGCACTGCCTTCCAAAGCGACGCGTTCCACTGATGTCTTCGTTTTTCCTGTTCCTTCCCTAAGTGTCAAAACCGTTCAACCTGGGTATTTTCTCGAGAGACGGTTTCTGTCGCGTTTGGCTTTCAAGTAATCTGCCGGACCAGTTGCTACTTTGATCTGGTGACGAACTAAGAAGTTGTACGTACTCGTCGCCATCAACAATTTGAAGTTTGAATTGCATGGCTATGTAAAAGATGTTTTTTTTCTGTGGTCCTTGTGGAATCCTGCCGCGGCGGCACAAAAGCAGCCGGGCGACGTCACGAGCAAATGACCACTGATTGGATTTGTACTCATCGAAGCTTCTTTTGGCTAGAAAACACAAGGATGATGCGAGTGAGGATTCATTCTCTCGCTTTGCCTCTCCGAGAGAGCGTACCATGTTGCCACTGGGACATCTTTTGCTTTGCCGGTGCATGTTCATATCTCTACTGTTTAAAAATATAAGTCGATGGTCGTACGTCTGTTCTCTCCTTCCATGTAGAAGGTGCAGCGCCGATAGGTGGGCCTGTTACCCTGTCGCACGCCGCACCGCTCTTCTCCCCAAATCCCCGTCCTCACCACCTCACACCGACGTCTATCCCTCGTCTCCCAACTACTCCACCACCCTCCCCACGGTCTCCCTCTACCCTCCTGTTACAAGCGACCTCCTCTTCCTCCCTTTGTCATTCCCATCTCCCGTACCTCTTCCTCGCAACGTCATTTCTTCCCCTTTCTTGCATGGGGAACAAGAGGATGATAGGGTTCGAGTGTCAAAAAAATATCAAGAGAATAGATTGCAACCGGTACATATTTGCTTTCTATTGATTATCTATTTATATACAAGTACATAAGTAGGAACACTTTTATATGTGAATACTAAACACTACCTCTAGTGAAATTACTAGCACTAATGGGAATACTAAACATCAATAGAAATATAACTATCCTAGTTTGTTTAACACTCCCCTTCAATCATAACCAATGAGGTTGAGATTATGTCGTAGGATCTTCATTCGTTGTATTCTAATCAGTTTGGTGAGATCATCGTCCAATTGATCTCGTGTTGATATGAATCAAATCTCCAATGCCTTTCTTGCTACTCGTTCTTAGACAAAATGAAAATTCACCTCAATATATTTAGTCTTGGCATGAAACATAGCATTAGCAAAAAGATATGTGGCTCCAAAATTGTCACACCATAGGACAAACACTTACGATTGATAAATTCCAAGTTCTCCCAACAATGAATATATCTAGATGATTTCTGCTATGGCATTTGCAAGAATCTTGTACTCTCCCTCGGTACTGGATCTCGCCACTGTGGCTTGCTTCCTTGAACTCCATGATATGAAATTGGAACATAAGAAAACCGTAAAACCACTGGTTGACCTTCTACCATCTGCTGATTCTGCCCAATCTGCATTAGAAAATGGACTAACCAAACTAAAAGCAGACTTGTGAATACGGAGTCCAACACTCACTATGTGTCGTACATACAATAAAATTCTTTTAACGGCTGTCCAATAATGTTTGATTGGCATATGCAAAAATTAACACACCTTGTTGACCGCATATGATATATCTGGTCATATCAATGCTAGGTAATGTAAAGCACCTACTATTCTCTTGTATCGTGTTGTCTCTGCAGGTGATAACTCTCTTCCATCAGATTTTGGTAATTTTTTGGTTGTCAACATTGAAGAATGCTGTCATACCGGCCTGTTGTAGAAGATTGGTGAAATATTTGGTCTGAGTAAGGACGAGATCCTCCCCTAATCTATATACTTTGATGTCCAAGAAGTAATGAAGATCACCAAGGTCCTTGAGAGCAAACTCCGACTGCAATTTCTGAATGAATGTGTGAATAGCCTGAGGAGATGAGCTAGTAACAATAATGTTATCAACATAAACCAGAACGTACGTGACCATGTTACCATGATTATAAATGAATAAGGACATGTCAGTTCGGAAAGGAACGAAACCAAGTTCTTGTAAATAAGGACCGAGTCGATAATATCATGCACGAGGTTAAAACACACTGACCACGGCATGAGGATGTTGGCCATGGGAGCTGGTAGAGCACTATTTCATTGTCTAAACATCATAGTTATATATATGCTTGAACGGTTGTACTTTGTCAGTCTTATGGGTGCTATTTAGGTATTACTTAAAATTGAAAGAATTGAATTTGAATCAAGATGTGAACACTATTAGCTCATGGTGTAGCTCGAGAAAAAGTTTCATAAACGGTACTTATAACCCTGATGAGCCCCTCGCCCCCCCCCCCCCCTCCCCAAATGTCTGATCTGTAGTCAAACATGATCAATTTGCTCAATATCACTGGGCTATAACACATCTGATATATTTGAATTTGACTTTTATGCTGTATTTAGATAATTATATTAGTTTGTTTCAACATGTGATATGATTTGTTATGGATCCGTCGCAATTATCTTTGATTGATAACAACGTCCACGATATGGAAGGAGATCCGCGTCGCCCTGCTTTTGTTTGGACTTTGGACCCGAAGCGCGCTGGCAGGGCTGCGGTCTGGCTGGCTTTTGATATCTGAAGCGAACGATTCTGACTTGACAATTTGACGTGCTACGCCCGCTGTCCGTGGACGCGGCACACGGCCCAATCCCACGTGTCGGCACCCTCGATGCTGCGGGATCCCGCGGTGCCGCGCACTGTGCTACCGTGGACGTGGCGAGCGGCAGATGGCGCCGCGCCCGAGAGAGCTCGATCGGCCCGGCTCGCGACAGCGCGCCCTCGATGACACGAGTCCTCTACTCACGGCGCGCCTGCTCGCCGCATGGCTCTCTCGAGACCAAACGTTACTTACACGCGCTACAAGCCTACACGGCCAGAGACGCGCGTGCCCCGCTGCGAGGAAGGATGTGTGCCGCCAGTGTGGTTATTTTCTGTGGTGATATTTATAGCTGTGATTTATGAATATTTTTAGTGTGAATGTTTATATCAGTGAATTGATAGTCGATAAATTACTTAAAAAATTATCTCAATAAATAGTTTTAAAATGGTGATAAAAAACTATCTAATTTATTTATTTAAAAAAATCATAAATCATAAGCGCTTGCTGCAAACTGCCTTATCCCTTTTCACATCTATGACGACACACGTGGACGCTGGGAACGAGAATAATAGCTGCAGTAGCATGACTGATCAAGCCTGTTACAATGTTTTCAACCAAGCTGAACTGCTGAAGTAAGTGCATCAGTCATGACAAATAAAACTTAATGCATTATCAGACTAACCGCTTATTGACCTGGTAGAGAGATTTACCATTGGGTTAAAACGCTTTGCGGCCTCCTCCTAACGTGCTGCAACAAGATACATATTCTCCTCTCAGGCTGTGATTCAGAAGTTTAAAACTCAACAGAAATGCATTCTTACCTTCAGACTAATTCTTAGTTTCTTGTTTTTTTAGACAAAAGGTTCTGCCCAACTTTATTGAAAGTTAAGCATCAGGTTCTTACAGAGAAAGGACTGGGATTACCAATTTTACAAGACCATACATTAAACACTAGAAAAACAAACTTACACCCAAGAACTGACAAGACCAAAGTTTCAACAAAAGATTTAACAAACATTTTTCCTATAAGCTTTCTCCCAGAGCAAGAAACCTAATACACCTTCCCAGAAACGCTAGACCAAAACAAGAACTTGAAAACAAAGATCTAGCAACTTACGTTCCTCGACCCTCCTTTGCCCCTTTGTTTCCCAGCATGTCGCTTCAGTTCATCCATGAATTTTCCCAACATCTCCTGTTCCTCCTCTTTCAGCAGGATCCTCCATTGCTGCAAAAAAAGAATGAAGTTAGTACAACACTTGATTCCGATGAGAAAGAATGTTACCCTCTATGGCCATCTTGTTTCTGACTCCCAACAAACGGCTGCAAAAGCGAACCAAATGAGTGCTATCCTTTTTCTATCTGAATTCTCAATATGCTCCCATACAAAATCACTAAAAGAGTTAGGCGATATCTCCCAATGTAATATATCTCTAATGTTTGCCCACATGTAAACAGCTAAAGGGCATCTAAAAAGAGCACGATCTGTATCTTCTAATTCTCCACATAATATGCAGAATTCACTCCCAGGCCAGTTCCTTTTTACCAATTGCTCTCCCACAGGCAACCTATTCTGCGCTGTTTGCCATAGAAAAATTTTAATCTTCAATGGCAATTTTGCTTTCCATATCCCCATCATTCTGACACCACACCCCCAAAGCTCAGGTGTCTATAGAGTGATTTTACTGAATAATTACCTTTCTTCTCCAAAGTCTAAATAATCCTATCTTTCTGATGATCCAATTCAACCCAATCCAGTAAATCCATCAACTGTCCCCAAGCTTGTATCTCCCCTTCTCCAAAAATCCACCTAAAATTTATCTGCCATTGCTCATCTTGCCCAAAATTAGCACTTTGAACTGAAATATAAGGGTTCTCACAAATGCTGAAAAGACCAGGGAATTGAGTTTCCAAAGGAGTTTTCCCAGGCAAACATCCTGCCAAAAATTAGTACTTCTCCCATCATGCACTTCATGAATTGCTCCCCATTTGAACAAATGTTTAATTTTCTGTAGACCTCTCCAGAACTGTGATTCCCCTTGATACTTTGAACTAAAAAAATGTCTGAAAGATCGAATATGACAATAGAGAAGGATAAATAATGTTAACTTAGAATTTTCACCTAAATATTCAAGATAATATCCTCAGACACCTACAAAGGTGTAGAACACAGAATCCTCAACTAAAATCAAACCAACTAGGCTAAATCAACAAAACATAAAATCTAACCCTTCCCAGCTGTCTGACCGGCCTCCAAATGGCGGTCTGACTAGCTCGGGTTATGTTACTAGCCTTCTAATGGTGGTTAAACTGGTTTCTACAGTAAAATCAGGGCGATAAATAGTGTTTTCAGCTCGATTTTAGATCCAAAAATCAAGAAAACTTTTGATCCGTAAATCCAAATAACATGAAGCTTTGCGCATATCTTCTCTGGATTATTGTAAATCTATTCTAAGAAACGATTATGAAAATCATGACTAAAGTAAGATATTTTTTAATTTGTTAGAAGGTTGTACCAAAACCGAACCAAAAACCCAAACGGTGAATACAACTTACTCATGAGTAGATGATGGTCAAGATGACTTTAGATGTATTTTCACATATCACAGTAAACTAGAACACTGAAGAACACAATCCAAAAACCCTCGAAACAAGAAGTCACTCGATGATGTCAAAATCAAGCAAAACTAATTTTTCTCGTGAATCTTGCTATCAAAGTGTCTAGATAGATGGAGATGGACTTCTAAAGATTATCTCCATCTCTTACATATCGTTGGCACAACAAGATCACAAGAAGGGAAAGAAGAGAGACAAAAACACAAGATAAACTTAAGAGATGCACAAAAAATGATGTATTGATTGTTTGAGAATGTAGGTTTACAACCACTCTATCGTGGAGGACAGAGAGTACACCATGTACTCCAAACCCTAACCCTAAAATATGAATGCACAAGCGAGATAGGTTGGATAGTTAACTACATGTCTCCATCCCAACTCCCTTTTATAGATGGGCTAGTCAGCCCCATCTATATCTTAGTGAATACTACCCACTTAGTACAATAGGAAAAACCCGTTAACCCCCTACACGGGTTTTAACTTACGCACATCACTTACGCACGCTTTTCAAAGCACATAAGATCGAATCCATTAAATCCTTTGTCTTGACCCATCTCGATCAAATCAGCTTCATCTTAATTGAAACCACTCTCCAACGTGTTGTCCATGCACCACGATTTTGATCCAAAATGGTTTTCGATATTTTAGCTAAACTATCAAAATACCTCTTGTTGATCCGATCAACATCATTTATTATAAGCAATCGCCCATGCACGCTTTACCTAATCGTTATCCAGATGCAGCCCAGGCTGGAGCGGCCGAGCACATCGCGATCCTATTCGTCGTGTGTCTCGGCGAGCGCAAGGCCGTAATGAGGTTTGTCTATACCGGTAGGCCCGCCCTGCCATGTCCTACCAACCCGCGCGTGTGGCCCGAAAGAATCCACCGTCGGAGGGCCCAAAAATCCCAACGGAAGTGGGCCTGGACTCACCCGACGCGATGCTATTCTGTGGGTCCCATCCAAAATCGTACGTGGCACCGAGCGGCGGGGACGGCGACCGACGCGCTATGATGGAAGGACCACGCCAAGCCAAGCGTACAACGTCTGGCCTCGCGGCACGGCGCCACTCGTGCCACGTACGGCCGTTCTGGGCTGCCACACGCACGGTGCCGCACCGCCGTTCGAGTTGGATCGCCGACCACCGCTACGCCTGCGAGCCCGGCGGGGCGCTAGCTGCTATTGCAGCTTGCAAGTCGGGGGAACCGATCGATCGATATCCAGCGCGGTTGATGTATGTAACGTGCACCGGATTTTCCTAATTCTATAGTGCAAACCATGCATGAACGTGATAAAAAATTGTATGACTCGTACCGTAAATAACGTACACACTACAACACACGGCTTATATAGAGTCGTATGGCTCGTATCATAAATAACGTACACACTACGACACATAAGACTATTCAGACAGTCCGTAGAGTCCTCTTCTACTGTTCGAACCATATTTATCGAACGGTAGAGATTCTCTGATACGCTAGGTTGCAGAGTGGGTCAGCTATCTTTACCTGAGCTGAATATAAACAATAATACCCTACACTAGGTTAAGACTATACAAATGTTATTTTCTCATGCTCTGGACTAAAACCCACTTTACCAGAGGTCCAAATCCGCCTCTATGTGCGCTGCTTCTGGATCAGCCAGCAGGTGGCTGGTGGATGAACACAAGAAAACGTACCAGCCGGAACACTGTTGCGGCAGCCCAGGGATATTGGACTGTAGGTTATGGCTACACTACTGGCGAGTACTATTACATTGTCTAACATCGCATGTCTATCCTGTATGTTCACACCGAACACAATTAAATACTATACAAAACCTACAAGGAATGTCGGAAATGCCAAACCGTATGTATATGGAGTTCTATGTACATGTGGCGCTCTTGAATAGCCTTTGATATTCGCTCCCACGCCAATTTGCAAAAAAGCCCATCACTTTTTCCTTCTTCCCCTATCCTCCCCTCTTCCTTCCCTCTCTCCCGTCTCTCTCTTCCTCTCTCCTGGCCTAACCCCACAGCCGCCAGCCCGGAACCCCTGTGTCACACGCCAGAAACATTGCCCAGAAACCTTTCGTGGTGTGGGGTTTCCTACGGGTGGCGTCCAGCCAGGCAGCGTGAGGTTTTCGGTTGGGTGGCGAGGTTTCCGGCAAGTCACAAGGTTTTCGACGCAGCGATGAGGTTTTCGACGGGGCCGACGGTGTGGCATGACCTGGCGTGGCACGGCTCCGGCATGGGCGACATGCAGTTGTCACGGCAGGTGGCACGCTGTTCCCGTTGGCTTGGGATGGCGGTCGGCGGCTCGACGGCTGGAGCCGAGAGGGAAGGGAGAGGATAAGAAAGAGAAATGTGGGGTGGGGTCTTTTCTTGAAAATAGATGGATATGGCGAGTGGAGAGATGCACGACTCTGGATACACATTGTGTGATGCACAACGTGCAAGGAACTATATGTACGTGTGGGAAAGCCTCTTCCCAAGGAATATACTACGTACAGTTAGAACTTAGTAGAAGAGATTATTCCAATTAAGTGTAACAAGACTGAAAATCAAATTAAACTGTCGAGAGATGTTTGTACAGGAACTTAATTAGCACCTTTGTCTTTGCATGTGCATACCTTACGGCTCGACCTTCTGCCATAGTTGAGCAAACGGTGAGAACGCGCGACTTGGAAGTAGCAGTACTAAATTAAGAAGAAAGCTACGTATAAGCCACCAGAGGTGCACCGATCGGGACGGCCGCGGCGGGCGGTGGCTAAACTCCTTCCACGCCGGCCGAGAGACGGTGGTTGGTGCGTCAATTCGATGAGCCGATCGACTCGACTATTTTTTTTTTCTGGACTCGGTTCATTACGTGCCTTACTGCTGTGAGGAGATTTCTACACGAAAATTAACGATCGCATGCATGACACCAAGCAGTACTGCACGTATTCATGTCGATGTCTTCGCCGTTTATTGCTGCATAAAAAAAATACAATAAAAAATATTAACTACAGTTTAAAAGAACACTCTAGGATTCGAAGAAGTCGGAGTCGGCCGGACTGCTGCATGCAAAGCAGAGGCCTCTAGCTTTAGCCCGGTCCGCCTGAAAGAGGCCGTTCTGCTTGTAGGATTCGTTTCTGTTGCATATGTGCATGCTGTTAACTTCTAAGTGCCTCCACTTCCCAACAATTTCACATGCACTGAGGAGTACTTACATCCCTAGAGAAAAATATGACGTGGTTTGACTAGAGAATAAATACAGGTATACTAAAAAACATCTCATTAAATCTATATGTAGGCATTACATCTCTCAACAAGATCATGCAAACTGTAGACTTTATATTTATCAACAGAGGCAGTCAATGGCGGATCCGGAATCAAAATTTAGGAGGGGCTAATAGGACTTATTCACCGGTTTACCGAATGCCGAGTTAACGGCTTGCGGTAGCCTGTCGCATTGTCGGTGAGAGGTAGAAAAAAGCTATTATGACTATAGTAGCATCTCATTACATATTTACATGTCAAATGTGCTCGATATTCAGACGGAACTTCGACGTACAACATGCATGTGTGCTAAATTTGCTCAAACAGAATCATATGCAACTTGCAACTGTATAAATCAATAAATGATAATAAATAACACTAAAATATCAAATTGATCACAATTACATAAATTAAAAAGAATGAATCTATGTTAATGACTTAATGTTTCATAATTCATACGATATTAAAAGGAATGGATTATACCTATTAATGTTTCAATCCAGTGCACTGTTTCAATAATATAATCAATCTCATGTCCTCTTGAGCTCTTGGCTGTCGGCTCTCGCTGGCAAAAGGCAAAAGAGAGCTGCCTCACCCTCACAGTCCTCTCAGTCTCACTCACACTCAGCAGCAGCCAGTGCCCAGCACCAGCAGCCCAGGCTCCCAGCTCCGTGCCTCCGCCCGACCGGCCTCCGGCCTCCCCACCCGCCTCGGCGTGGCGCCTCCGATCTCCCCTCCCGCCTCCGGCCCCACCTGCCTTGGCGCCTCCGATGTTCCCCCCCGCCTCCGGCCCCACCCACCTCGGCGCCTCCGGCCTCCCCTCTCGCCTCTGGCCTCCCTCTAGAGTCCAGATCTGGCGCTAGGCGGCTGATGCGGTGCGATGGTGGTGTGGGCGTGTGGTTGGCCGAATTGGATCTGGGTGCTCGGTAGTCGGTGCGTCGATATGTATTTCTTGATGGGCTACTCCGCTACTAGGCTGTGCCGGCCTAAATTGGTACTTTATCCGTTTTATCGTTGCCTTGTTTTGCCTTCGCGGCCTCACCTCCCAGCCCCAGCTGGTGGCACCTAGGCATGGCGGTGTCCGCCGGCGGCGGCGGTGGCATGGCGCCCCAGAGGTAGGGGGGCTATGGGGGGTACCCACTCTTCGATCGAAGGTAGGGTGGGCGCCAGCCCCCTGACCCACCGGTCGGTCCGCCCCTAGAGGCAGTACGTTGTTGCTCGTAATGACTATCTCTGTAACATGACTGCGACTCAACTTAACTTCAAATCTTGAACTATATATCAAACCCGATTAATTGAATCATAGTCAAATGTAATTTCGTTTTAGTAGGACATGAGAAGTTTAAGCTTCGACTCGTTTTAGGTTCAGGTTCAGCTTCTGGTTTTTAGTTTCTAGTTCACTATTTCTTAGTTTCATCATTTTTTGGGTTTTTTTTTCTTTTTTTTCTCGTATTTCTTTGTATTGTTCGTGGTAGTCTAACCTGTTTTTTCTATTTTTAAATTTAATTATGAAAAAACTACCATTAACTCTATATAAAATAAATCAGTTACAAAAAAAAATCAAGTTACACAGAGCCAATTCTAGATCCAAGACCTTTGATGCCATTAATTGGGGGGGCAATAATAAGGGTTTATCATGGCAAGCACAGGGCGTAGTCGTTTCGCATCCAATTTGATCGATCCATGCTTCCGTATCATTTGACCAAATTGAACGAGCTGCACGTACGTACGCTCTTTCAATTAAATTGAAAATGATTGCGTTCCGGTACAAGTTCATGCATGCATGGTAGGTGCCACACTAGTTGTCAGAAATAACACAACCAGCCGGTACAATATTCCTAAGTTATGTGTCACGTCAAGATTTGGAATATGCCCTTCGACCATTCCGTACGTGACCGGTTGCAGTTGCAACGCATCAATGTACTAACAGAGACGGCACCACACAGGCGCACACCAACGTACTTGGCGCGCACACACCAGCAGCTACAGGGTTACAGATTAATTTCGTAGCAGTTATCTACAGATCATGGTGTAGCATCTATCAGTTTACACTTGAAGCATCAATGCAAAAGACATACATAGACATGTTTAATATGAGTATATGAGCGCGATCACTGCAAGGACAGTGAGAAGGGTTAATTTTTACCATGATATATATAGCTCATGTGTTATGAGAACGTGATTAATTTACCAATTTTTACCATGATATATATAGCTCATGTGTTATGAGAACGTGATTAATTTACCGTCACATCGCAGCCCGCTTAACCGCATCTAATTTAGTATTGCCTCCGCTTTTCTAACTTGTCATTTCGACATAAACAAGGTCTATACATGTCTTTGACCATTTTTTCTACCAGTTCGGATTTGCAAGGAGTGATAGTACTGATCAGGGGAGTGGTATTACCGGTGTGAGAGGAGTGGTACTACCGGATTTCGCAGAAAAAAACTAGATTTTGGGTTTTAAGTTGGGATGACCATGTGGTCATAGTATGGATGTTATTGCTTGTGTGCACATGAGTTTATTGCTTGATCCTAGGTTTATGATTAATGATTTGGTTGCATGCATTTTGCATGGTGATGACTTTGTATATTGTACGGTGCTACATGACGATTTGCTTGTTGGTGTTAGTTGCAGAACCTTGGAGCTAGGTCATGATAAGGCGTAGAAGGATCGGAACTAGACACAGGGTGTTGCTGAGGTCCAGAATGGTTAGGAAGACACTGAAGATGACCGAGACTTAAAGGTGTAGCATCTATCAGTTTACACTTGAAGCATCGATGAAAAAGACATACATAGACATGTTTAATATGAGTATTGCTCTGATTTCATGTTATGAATAGAGTTTATTTTCATTATAAGGTCAATGGGTCAATATATATGCACATACATGCATGATATATATACAGAAAATTCCTTATACAACATGATAAATACACAGTTTATATAATTCACATCTAACAGTCCGTGCCTTCTTTGAATCAAGGGCAAAAAAATATATAAATGAACATCAGCTAGCATAGCGCGCGCGCTCTCTCTCTCTCTCTCTCTCTCTCTCTCTCTCTCTTGCTGCTTTATCTTTGCTTGTTGCCACAGATTTGTCTTCTTATCTCTAATACATCTCATCTGTTTCAGAGATACGTCGTAGCTTTCTCAACATCTTGTTCTTTTCCAAAAACGGACAGGAAATCTTGCTCTCTTACTGGACCAGCCAAGATTCAGCTTATTGCATAGTGAAAAAACGACTGATGCTTCAAAGTTATCTCACAAAATCCAGCTCATAAAACTCCAGAGTTTCATGTGATGTACCAAGTACCAACCAATACCAAGGCAAACCACAGAGAAGTCTCCTCTGAAGCAGACAAAGAACAAAGCAGACAAAGTTTACCTCCGAAGCAGACAGCAGATGAGGGTGCGGCATTCATCATTAATCTTTTTCCCAGCAAACATCTACTTTTCCCTCATGATCAAGAAACGAAACAAAAGTATAAACCGTTTATCCAATAGACATCGCAAAATTATTATCTGTACAACAGATACTCTTACTGGGTAGCTGAACCTATCATCAAAAGACAGATAATCTTTAACCCTGCATAAATAAGGACAGAAACGTTACCACTACAGAATTGAGGGTTACTATGGCTATTTATGAGCAGGCAGATGTAAATGTCAGTTGGTTCGTGTGACACTGCGCCAATGCGGTGCTAGTACTTCGCTGTCCCCCGCCACCTCCACCCAACTGAACTGCCCCCACAGAATGCGAGAGAGAGAGAGAGAGAGAGACTTATCTTGCTTTCTTGTAAGGAAAAAGAAACAAATTTGGCCACAGCTGCAGCTATAAAAGACGCCCATGTGCCGCCCAGCCATCCGCAGGAGGACCATCCTATTATCTACACTGCACTTAAGCGTAATTCGTCCCCAGCAATCTTGAGAATCTCGGTGCAGCCCGGGCAGGCCGGCCCTGAATGATCAGATCCTCAGTTAGGCGAATTAAGGTGCCAAGTTTGCATTTTTTATTTTGTTTCGTTTTGTTCATGTTAATCTCGGCAGTGGATTCTCTTCAAACTACAACTCTAGTAATATGTTAATCATCATTCAGTTGGAACATAGATACGCAAACTTAATGCTAATCAATTGCATGATGTATTTCCACTGACACGACCTCACTGTACTTGCATTTTTGCAATCAGTACAGAGGTAACAGGCTAACAGCTACTGGCAAGGTACTAGCTAGCTAACAAGAGTACTACAATTGTGTGTCTTGCCGGCGCGCGGCAGCCACATGCACATGGACGCCTTCGGGTGGAGCACGCAATCTCCAGCCGCGCTATGCCCGCCGAGCTGCCCGAGCGATGACGCCCTCCTCGCCGCCTTCCTAAGCGCAAGCGTGGAGCTCCACTCCGACGGCGGTGGCAACGACACCGTGGGCTCAGACGCCTACGGCCTCGACTTGGCGTCGTCCCAGCACGATCTGAGCACCCTGCGCTGCCAAGACGGCGTAACTCTTCCCAGTGACGCATCCACGGCATTCATGGACTCGGTGGATATGCTCCCGGCCATCGCCGCCGCGCACGATGGACTCCTTGACAGGTTCTGGTTCCCGAATTTCGCCGAGGAGCCCGCAATAGCCGCTGTCTCGAACACCGCCTTCTCCGGGTACAGTAACACCACCGGCGGGCGCAACATCTCCTCCGGCGAGTCCAACACGTATGGCGGCCACGACACGGAGGTGGCGTCGCCGTGCGCCGTGTCACAGCCGGCACCGCCTCCCGCGAAGCGGAAGCTAGCAGACAAGTACCCCGCAGTAGGCACATCGGCAGCAACGACGGCGACGACGGAGGCAGCTGCAGAACGGCGGAGTATGAAGCGAGCCGCCGCGCCGACGACGAACAGCATCACGTTCGGGCGGATCAGCGGCCAGCCTGGGCCTCTAGGCCGCGGGCACGAGCCGGACACGGAGGCGATAGCGCAGGTGAAGGAGATGATCTACCGCGCCGCAGCGATGCGGCCGGTGAACCTCGGCGCGGCCGAGCCGCGGCCCGAGAAGCCGCGGCGCAAGAACGTACGAATATCGAGCGACCCGCAGACGGTGGCGGCTCGGCTGCGGCGGGAGAGGGTGAGCAAGCGGCTGCGCGCGCTGCAGAGGCTCGTGCCCGGCGGCAGCAAGATGGACACGGCGTCCATGCTCGACGAGGCGGCCAGCTACCTCAAGTTCCTCAAGTCGCAGCTCGAGGCACTGGAAACCCTAGGCAGTGGCAGTGGCAACAACGGCAGGTTGTTGCAGCATTACATGGGAAGAAATCCTTCTAGTGTTAGCAATGGTACTGTGCTTGCCTTCGGAAGAGATGGTATTACTGGCTACGTAAAATCCAATAGGAACAAGCAACTGTAGTGTAGCACGCACGAACGTCGTTGTATTCATGTAAGTATGACATGAGACACATGAGACAGTTCTCTTCCCTGGCGTTTGAGGTTAATAAACGTGTTCACTTTTTACCATTTCGAGAGGAATAAAAGTTTGTAATTTGCACACTGATGAGAAACTGGACAGTGTGTGTGTAGATCGATGATCCTCAAATGTAGAGCTAATTAAGGAGCTCGTTTCTACTAACCAATCATTTGTACTAACCAATCAATGATAGATCTAGTGTATACAGATGGTGAGTAATTGATCACCTTATTTTCTCCTTGTGAACGATGTTATCCCAATTCCAAGGGTAAAAATGAGAGAGGTACGTACTCTTCTCTGTCTGACATGGCTGAACTTTTTCCATGTTGACGATGAAAGGGTGGGTCGGTTAGACAGACACAGAAAGGCTCTTTTTCTTGTGTCCAAACTTAAAAACTTCTTTTTGCAATGCATACGTACATGCAGACGAAACCATATACTGCACCATGATAGGTGCGATGATTAGTACGAAGCTAAAGATATCTACTATCATGTGCTGTGGAATGGAATCATGCCACATATGATCTTAGTCATCTAGACCCCATGGTTTGGAAATTTGGACCAGAATATATATAGTGGCATGCATGCATGTCCCTCTCTTTTCCATCTCTTCAAGTGTTGTTCCTGTCTAACAGTATATCTGGGTCTAGCGTGTGGCTTGGAATCCAAATCTTTGGTCTCTTTTTGCTCGCTTTTGGGGTTGCTAAGCTAGGGGAATGGCATTGTTGTACTGGTACCACACTTTGGGCCTGACCCCCATGTGTGGCAGCGTACATCTGTCCCCCTCCTCCTCTCTCTCTCTCTCTCTACCTTCTTCTTCCTCCTCCTGTGCCAAAAGCGTGGGCCTTGAGAAGACCACCCCCTCTGACCATTCCTGTGACTGCTCATCACAAGCACATCTCTCTCTCTCTCTCTTTCTGAACTTCACCTGCAATTCGTGGTGTGACTTTCCAAGCTCGATCTCAACGCGTCTGCACGTACAAACTCGTTGCGTCACCCAAGAGGCCGTCGAAGAACGAGAGGGAGGAGTTTGGCTGAAAAAGAGGAGGAGATGATCAGACGAGGGAACTACGGGATGAACTTTGGCCGCATCGGGCTGTGCCGTCGTCTGACGGGATGCAACTGGCTGGCTGGGTGGTTTGATGATGCCTGCCTGCCTGGAACGGCTGGCTATAAATTTGAGAAACAGAGCCTTGTCGCTGGCAATTTATTTCTATTTGTTCGGGGGAGGAAGGGGGGCATAGTCGTATAGAAGAGTGTAATTTTTTTTCCAACATCTCTATGCAGCTTAATTTTTTGGATGAACCAGTTAACGTATACGTTGAATTTACTGGAACTCGACATATAAGGCCTGTTCTTTGCGACTTCTAAAAGCCGTTTTTGACTTTTGCTACAGTAACTAACTTTTAAACGGAGTATTTTTTTAAGATAGGGTCTTCAAGTTAATTGTAGTACACGTTAAAAAACTAATATCTGTACTATCAAAAATCACAAACGAGTATCTCTTTTTCCGCAATCTCTGTCACAAACAACTAAAAAGTCATCAGCCGCAGCCAAAAAGAACAGGCCCATAGTAGTATTGTCTGGGGTCGTGCCCGTAAGCTTAATTGGCTCCGAATAAGCCAGTTACTGGAGATTTCAGACAAGCGCCGCACTCTGGCTTCATTATTTGGCATAATTAAATTTAAAAAATAGAAAAAACATGTTAACCTATCATGAACAATGTAAAGGAATATAGAAAAAAAAGAAAAGGTATAAAAGCACAAAAAATCTAAAAAAAGACGAAATTATTGAATAGTAAAAAAAGTAGAAATCAGAAGTAGAAACTAAATTTAAGCCAAAATAAGCACAACCTTAATCGTTGTCTCCATTCCACTAAACTAAGTTGTAGAATAAGCCTGTAAAGGATCCAACCTGTTTGACTTAACTTCGCACCTGGAGCTAGTGGTCGTGAGTTTAAGGGGGTGTTCGGAATAGCGATGACTTTTGATTTTTGCTAAAATTTTACTGCAGCTGACTTATTTTTTACTGTATCTGAGTTGGTTTATTCGGCATAATTAAATTTTAAAAAATATAAAAATAAAAATGGCACGCTAATCTAGAGCGGACGATGCAAAGGAATACGGAAAAAAAAAACAAAAAAAATCACTAGAGGACAAAAAAAGTGAACAGTGCATATAATCACTGAATAATGGCTTCGTCGTTGAATGCGGCGTCTGGCCTTTGTTCTGAGTGGGGCCTAACACCTAGCGAACTCTTTTACTCCCCTGTTTTTTTAAGTGATCTTTTTTTTAATTTTTATGGTACTTTTTGTAACTTTATCTTATGATATACTAATAAAAATATAATATTATAAAAGTATTTTGCACGATAAATCAAATTATATAGTTTTTATATAGCTAATCTAGATAATTTTAAACATATTAGTAATTAAAATTTAGAAAATTTAAAAGTATGAATTCTAGTACATCACTTGACAAAGAATGGAGGAATTCAAGGAAATGTTTGGCTCGGAGACCGCCAGCCCAGCAAAGGCAAGCAGCTGCTAGGAGTGGTTAAATAGCCACCTCATTCTCTGAAGCTTTCTTCTTTTCATTTTATGATTTCGTCGTCTTTTCGAAACTGATTTATCGGGATAGCTTTTTAAAAATGATTTATAAGTTTATCGATATTCAATTTCTTCACATAAATGTTTATATTAAAACCAAAAATCATTAGCTGTAGCCACAGTTAAAAAGAATCCACCTAGATCATCCATACGGCTTGTGAGCTCCTGTATTTCTTTCAACGGGGGCTATATAATAAGATCTGCGCACTGTATGCTTGTGAGCTAACGCGGCAACCTGACCACCTAGCTTATGTGTTGCACATAATTAATCGAATAGTTCCATTTTTCTTTAAGATCAGCCATAATAAAACACCAAATTGTTCACGCTCTCTACTGGTTGAATAAGAGAGGGTGACGACTGACGAGGTTTGTTTTTAGTGGGCTTGGGCCCATATTGTTTGTGCTGATGCACGGTAATAGATTGTTGAGAAACTTATAAAGATAATTGTATGTAATTTTGGTTAATATAAATAAAGTTACTACATTATCTACTACAATTGATTAGTACATCCTATCTTGAGAAGATATAATCTATTTAAAAGTTATCTACTATAAAAAAATTATTTAAAAACCACTTTTAAAATCTAATACGGACGGTGCGTCCGCCGATCAATACTTAAATGGCCTGTGGATTGCTCCGAACACTCGGCTGTTGGGCTAGCTTTTCTCTGATGGATGATGATAGCCTGCCTGAGACTGACTCGACCGTGACTAGTTCATGATGCAAGGCACCCATAAAAAATTCGACAGCCATTTTCTAGTTGCTCGCGTAAAGGAAAGGGTAAAGTGCAAGAAAAGGATAATATATGTGTAGTTGCTCGCGTCTCCATCTTTCTCATGAAGCAGCACTCCAAGACGGCCTTTTCACGAATTCTGCAACTCGTCAGACATATAGGAGGCTGTGGACAGGTTCTTTCGATGTGGTGTATATCGTTTTGTTGTGGGGAAGTTGGTGCTTACAAAACGTGTTCATGTCAGAAAGACAAGCCCCCCTGCAACCCTAGTTGAAGTAGCTATGCACGTCACTGGTAAACGAACTCCTTTCTCCAACCTTCCATGGAACCGCAGTATACCATCCAAACGAACAGTGCAGTGAGAACGTTAATATGCCATTCCAAAAGAGTAATGAATAGCGCTTGTAGGTATAGACCCTAGGAACTCTCAATCTCACCGATCAACTCAAGTCTCAGCATTGGTGGGGATCGCTCAAGTGTTGTGGAAAAAGCAAAGCACGGCAATAACTCTGAAGAAAGCTAGAAAACAGAAGTTCAGGCGGGACACTCTTCAGTGCTTTTTTTCTATTGTAGTACGGTGAGTAGTAAACTTAAAACAAGACACAGGAAGCAAGACTTCTTGAATTAACAAAGCAAATTACATTGTATATTTATGATACCACGAGTAGCTAACTAATTCCCTGACTAAACTCCAGTTCACTCGTTACGTTGCCTCGATCCATAGAACTCGGACATGCAGATCTCAACTGCAATTTTATTCTGACCGAGTGCAGCTAACGGCAACTTGTGGCTTCAGACTCGCGCAGGTTTCGGCAGGCTTCAGACCTTTTCTCTGTGTAGCGTCTGGTCATTCGGCAAAGTCTTGATTATTTCCAACAGCGCTATGGCGCTACCCCCGTAGCGCCTCCATCGTCTCTGGCCCCTCGTCTTCTCCGCGACTCCACCTCCGGCTCTAATATCGATCGCCGCCCCCATCCATCCTCTTCTCTTACCTCTGGCTCCCCCTCAACCACCGCCCTCCGTCGCCGCACTCTCGCTGCCGTCGAGCCCATATTCTTCCTCTCCAGTGTCCCCTTCCATCGTCCCCCTCCACTGGCCCACCTCCCCCGCGGCTCCCGACGCCGCCCACCACCGCTCACCACCACCTCTCGTGGTCACCAGCGCCTCGCCGTACTACCCATACTTCTTGCCCCCCGAGGCCGCAAGTCGTCCTCCTCCGAATCCACGGCTGGCAATGCAACCCGCTGCCCATCGCCTCTCCCATCCCTCTATACTCTGGGTCCTTGTGAACTCATCCTTAACCCTGGTGAACCCGACCCTAACCACTGTCAGCCGGCCACCATCTCTTGATAAGAGCGTGGGGAGGAGGTGGACTTGCCGAGAAAAGAATAGAAGTGCAAGACCTAGGTGTAGGAGCACGCTGATCGAACGGAGTTTTTGCTCGAAATGGCAAATTTTGAAGTATGATTAGCAAAAATAGCACTCTCGTAATCGTAATTGTAAAAATAACGCTCTCTACCGCATAGTCACCAAGCAGTTTTAACCACGAAATGATACGTGGTGGAGCACCATATGGTAATCGTGCGTCATTGATTCAAAAGTTGACACTCCCATGTCTTCTGTCTCCAGTATTGTTCTTTGGGGGTGTTTGGAATAGGGATAACTTTTGGTTTTTATTGAAAAAACACTGTAACTGACTGAAAAAACACTGTAACTGAGTTGATTTATTGAGTATAATTAAATTTAAAAAAATATAAAAATAAAAATGGCACGTTAATCTAGAGTGGACGATGCAAAGGAATACGGGAAAAAAACGATTTTTTTACTATAGCGCGCACAATGTACGTTACAGTAAAACAATCGCCCGTCGCCCAACGCTGCGATGGCAGAAGCCATGTTGATCGGGGCATCGGCTCTCTAATTCTGTCAGTAGATTGATTCGATCTTTCTGATGTCATCATCAATCTTCGTCTCTGATCAGAAGATACCTGAGCCATGTAACAACAACATAAGTACATCAGAAAGGAAATGGTGAGCCTTAGATAAATACTCTAAGAAACCAATAATGTAGTGCTATGATATATTAATTGCATATAGGCAGAATAACAGTAAAGATATAGAACACTGAAGAATAAAATAAGGCAACATTCACCAGCAGTGTAGCAACTGGCAACATCTAATAATACATTAACAGAATAATTTGACTTCCTCTTAATATGCCACCAGGCTTAAATAAAAGTGAACTAAATTCTAAGCTAATGAATGGATGGCAAGGCCATACATAAGTTCACTGAAATAATTGTGCCACAAAGCCTTCTTGCAACAAATAAAATATGCATTCAAGAGCTAAGGCCTCAATAATAAATAACGTGACAATTGACAAATAAGATGAAATGCATGTGCCTTTGCTAGTTTGCTCAAACTCTACACTTTTAACAGATTATACATCCAGGACTGTTCAACAGGAAAACAATGGCCTAAGAAAGTACAACTCAAATCACTTATTGACAAGCGAGTCTAAAGCCTAACTTGGCTTAAAAGCTAACTGCTTTTAAGCTGCTTAAGCCAAAAAGCTGGCTTTAAGCTATAAGCCAAAAAGCCAAAGCCTAAACAATCAGGCCCTAAATCTCTAGTTCTGAATTCAAGCATTGCCTGGTTCTGTATCAGTATTAACTATATATTAATTCCAACAGGCCTGTACCTAACCATAACCAGAGTACTAGACTTGATATTCCAGTGGAAAATTCGAATTCAATACATGACTGAAGTTCATCGAAACCGCTTTTACCATATTTACAAACTATAATAATTAGAATCCACAATAGTAGCACTAATCACTCAAGGGATATCCATGTGCTACTATTGTGATTACTGCCTTGCACAATTGCCTTCAATATGTTTATAGTTTGTAAATATGGTAAAAGCGGTAGTAGTGATTAGTGCTATTATTGTGAATTCTAAAACCGGCATCACAATATCAAGCAAACAGGCTTCAAATGCACAATCTACAGCTATATGCAAATACTGAGCTGAGTACAGACAATATGGTTCACATACTACAGCTGCAACATCTATTAAATTTACCCTCCCGAGTCACTGACACGTGGGGTCGGGATGAGTCACTGACATGTGGGTCGGAGGGTAAATCCTGAATTTCAGTCTAAGAGGAGGGTATATGATGAATAATTCCATCTATTAATACTCAATGTCACTATGTCAGTCACCTGTGAATACTAGAATACCCGACAAATGCATAAAGTACATGCGAACTAGCATAAGCATAGTCAATAGGGAGCTCACCGCGAGTGTGTCCGCCATGCCGGCCTCGAGGAGCTCCTCCCGGGTGGCCTGCCTGGCATTAGGCGCCGAAATCCTCTTGAGCTCGCTCTTGATGTTGTTCAGATCAGACTTGTACTCCCTTATTTTAGCTAGCGACCCCCGCCTTCACTCTCGGCTGCAGGCTCCGGCCTCCAAATCCATCTTCCTAATCTGCAGGCACCCAAACAGAAATTTAACCGCGTCGTTGCAGAATTAACCATCATAACACGGCTCAAATTAAACACAAAAGTCTATGAAATTCTACACAAACACTTTACCAGCGATTCAGCTTCCTGCACGCCGGACTGGATCTCGGAAAAGGGCAAAGAGGAGGATATTAATATGGACTTTACATAAACACTTTACCAGCGATGCAGCTTCCTGCACGCCGCATCTCGGAGGATGTTAATATGAATTTTGTCTTAGGATTATCTAGGACTAAGAGGAGAAGAGATTCAGTTTTTGTAGCTATGGATAGATTCTCTGAAATGGCATATTTTATTCTCTATCACAAAGACGACGATACGTCGCATGTAGTTGACTTGTTTTTCGGGGAAATTATGAGATTGTATGGTTTGCCAAGAACCATTATTCCATATTGTGATGTCAAATTTATGAACTACTTTTGAAAGATTTTATGAGCCAAGCTTGAGACAAAGTTGCTCTTTTCGATAACTTATCACCCACAAACCGATAGACAAACAGCGATAGTAAACCGTACACTCTCAATACTGCTACGGATAATGATAAAAAATAATTTAAAAGAGTGAGAAGATTATCTACCGTATATTGAATTTATATATAATAATACGATACATTCTATAACTCAACTGTGTCCATTTGAGATGGTGTATGGCTTCAAATCGATCACGTCACTTAATTTAATTACACTTTCATTACAAGAACGTGCTAATATGGAGGCTTTGAAACATGCTAATTTTATGAAAAAGCTCCATAAAAAGACTAAAAATGTAATTGAAAAGGAGATACGTGTTTATACTTCTAAAGCTAACAAGTCTATAAAGAAATTGTTGTTTGAATCAGGTGACTTAGTATAGATACACCTTCACAAGGAACCTTTTCTGGAAAAACGTAAATCAAAGTTGATGTCCCGTTGTGATGATCCTTTTAAAGTACTTGCTAATATCAATGATAATGTATACAAAATAGAGCTTCCAGGAGACGATTATAGAGTAAATACTACTTTAAATGTTGTTGATTTATCACCGTTCTTTAAGCAAGACGATACAGAGTCAAAAACGACTCATTTTCAAGAGGAAGAGGGTGATGAGGATATCTCTACTCTTACTACTACCACGTCGTCTACGTCTCCACAAAATATTCATGAAGCATCGAAAGATCCGATGACTAGAGCACGAGCCAAGCTTTTAAATAAAGAGGTGAATTTACTCCTTAATACGTAAGTTAATATTATCGATAAGAACTTTATACTACCTAAGTCTAGTGTGTTAATTGCCCTCAGGTTTAAATCAAGAAAAGATGAAGATAAACATGTTGCTGTCTAGAACTGTTTGTTGCTAGAAGTGGTGAACCAGCAAGGAAGGAGAGAAAGGAAGAAAGCAGCCAACCGAGCCAAGCACATGAAGCTGTGTGCTGATTGTGCTAACCAAGATTATCTAGTTCATGCAGTCAACAATCAAAGGGAGAGGTCCAAGCACATGCGGCTAAGACCCAAGGAAGCGCTCACAGACTTGGTCCAAGTTGATGTCGTGCGTAGCTTTATTGGGCCTGCATGCCTTGCTTTGACTAAAGGCAAATAAGCATGTATCTTTGTTGCTAACCAAATTGAGTCCGAACGATACCAGTCGACTAGTTGTTTCGGTTTGTGTTAGCCGGACTTGAGTTGGCTTCGGCCTTTGACCGAGACGACTCGGGAACTTCCAAGCCGTGCTAGCGTGGGGCGCTATAAATACATGCCATGCCGCCTCCCTGTATCGAACAGACCACGTATGACGAATATTTTTTTTCAGACAATAGATTGATTTGAGATTGTTTGTTCTTCTTGATGACCGATGTTGTTAATGGAGAAATTTGAGAGTTTTTGCTAATTCAAATCGTTTAACTTTTCCGCCGGGAATTAGAAGTGTGATAGGATTTCGCTTAGTGGTCGTGAAGTCCGGTGCGTGTGTTCTTGTAAATTAAAGAATGTTCGTTCTTGCATTGGCAATGAATGATCACTACGATTCAAGAGAAAGCATGTGAGTGTCTTGATCCTACGTTAAGAAGATCAAACGACCCCGTATCAGGGGGCCTATACATCATGACGACATACTTCAGGGCCGGCTCGTACCATCTCTCCACACTCAAGGGCAAACCATTGAAGCACACCTGAGACATCGACCACCTCCTTCGCTACTACGCCTAGTCACGAAGGGGGTATGCCAATCTCAACAACAGTACACATCCGGGATTGCTGGCCTGCGTGCCACACCTGTCGAGCATGTCAACTAATGTAACGCTCACCCGTGCAACCGAGATTGAATAAAGTAAACTTTCCCCAACAAAGTTGCTTGTGTACTCTACAAAGTAAAATAAATAAATAAATGCACGGAGACCACGTAGCCTCGGTGTACTCTACGGAGTCTAAAATAAAACACGGAGGCCATATAGCCCTGGTGTACTTTACGGAGTCCAAAATAAACTCACAGAGGCTGTAAAGTCCTGGCGTAATCTACGGGGTAAAAAAATAAACGCATGGTAGCCACATAGCCCACGAGCTCTATAGAGTCAAAAGTAAACACACGGAGGCCGTAGAGCCTCGGTGTATTCTATGAGGTCGAAAATAAACGTACAGAGGACTCATAGCCCTAGCATACTCTATAGAGAAAAAAATAAATGCACAAAGGCCACAAAGCCTTGACATACTCTACAGAATTAAAAATAAATGCACGATAGCCAAGAGCCCCAGCGTACTCGATGGAGTCAAAAATAAACATACGGAGGCCACAGAGTCCCGGCGTGCTCTATAGAGTCATAATTAACGCACGGAGGCCTCACAACCCCATGTAGTGTGCGACGTCAACAATACAATGTGCAAAGGCAGAGCAACCTTGTCATACCCTAGCAAGTCAAATAACTACCGCGCGAGGCCCCAACACCCCGAACCTAGATACCCGGGCGGTGCGCACGTACCTATGGGCACTTCATGTGCTGTCTTCGACTACACCTATTTAAAGGGTGGGAGACAGAGCGTGCGCCTACGAAGGCTGCATGCCGTCTCCGACGACACCCGTTCAGGGGGGGGGGGCACGGAGCGCACGCGGGCCTATAGGTGCCACATGCTAACTCTGACGAGGTCTGTTTGAAGGGTGGGGACGGAGTGCGTGTAGACCTACAGGTGCTACATGCCGTCTCTGACAACACCCGGTCGAAGGATGGGGGATAGAGCATGTGCGGGGCTACATGTGCTACATGTTATCTCTGACGACACAGGTTCAAAGGGTGAGGGACGGAGCACGTATGAACCTATAGGTGCTACGTGCTGTCTCCGGCAACACCCATTCGAATGGTGGAATGTGCAGGCCTACAGGTGCTACTTGTCTCCGGCGACACCCAGTCGAAGAGTGGGAAATCAAATGTACCCATTTTGGTTTTCTGACAGTCTTTACTACAAAGGTTTGCTGACTTGTTCATAATTCAGCACACTATTTGGAGTTCATTCCCAGGGAACTGTAGAAGATGTCTTTACAAATTTTGAAGAAGACAAGATGTTGTAGCTGCTGTTAACTGGTGTGGTGATCAGGTGATGTGTGGCGTAATGACCTTCTCAAGAAATTAGACTCGGTCACGCCAGCACCTGCTCCTTTTGTGTTCAATGGACAACTTGGAAGATGGAAATGTTCCTTCAAAAGATTCATACTGTTTGTGCACATTTAGTCATTAATATGTAATGAGTGAAAGATAACTATGTGCAAGAATAACCTTGTTTTGGTAGTGTACATTCGCCAATCACCAGACACCAGTAACAGGGTTCAAAAGTGTGTTTATCTCAAGCAACAGGGTTCAGATTTAATGATGCTGTTTTGTCATTTTCCAGAATGAACTTGAAAAGGACACTAACATTTTCTCGACAGTTCGCAAACCATTCTTCTTTGCATGTGTATCAATCACACCATTGCTTCTTTGCAAGATATCTCTTAGGAGCATGGTGATGGGTACACTGACAGCCAAAAGATTTACGTTCTTTATCTACAAGGCACCTTTCAGGCGTACGCTAACAGGCACAAGTTCTTTTCATTTTTCATATTCATGCTGGAAGGGGTCCACTATCCATGGTCCATGGAGGCAAAGCCATCGACAGGCCACTTGGTAAGAACATACTATAGGTTCCCTGAAGAATCTAGTTCTGAATTTTAGTTTTGCACCCCAAGCATGATTGGGTAGCATATGTCGCCGAAAGTCTTTTCTTATCCATGTACACCATACTTTTGTCTCGGAAGATGTCTAGCTGTGAGTGTGGATAGGGGTGTAAATGGTATGGATTAATTCCGATCCGGTACCGAATCCTGTTGGTACCAAATATAGGAAGGTAATTTAGCATCCGGTACTGAATCCGATCCGTACCGGATAATTGTTACCGGATATGGTAACGAAAACGGTAGAGCTAAAATCCGACCGAATAGCATAGTAAATGGTAAATCAGATACTATCCGACCGAATATCCGAATAAGCAAGTTAGTACCCCAACTGACCCAACCCATCAACTATCATTGACACCAATCAACCTAAATTTTATCAAAGTCGTAACCTAACTTTAGAGTCTAGCTACTCTAATCAGTCGTCACCAATACTTCTAGTTATTAAAACCGAACCAGACTGGCGGTTCAATCGGAAAAAACTGGAACCGAGCTCTAGACCGGTTTGGTTTTATTGTTGGACTGCCTGCGCAGTTGAGCCGGATTGAACCAAAAAAAACCAGGTTGAACCGGCCGATTCTGTATAAAACCGAAGAAAAAACCGATCGGTTGGACCGGAGGTGTGTTTAGTGGGAAAATTTGCGAAAAAATATGCATGAGATGGCTTGAACCCGCAACCTCCTGTGACACCCACCTCATGGGCTAGCTTTGATAACCAAGTGAGCAAGTTAGATATTATGATATATAAGAAATTTACTATATTCTTAAGTTATATTGAACCACCGGTTGGACCAGTAAACTACCGGTTGAACAGATGAACCGGTTGAACCGATGAACCGGTGAACCAGAAGGTCGACCGGTTCAATGACCGGTCTGGCTTTAATAACTATGCCAATACTCCCCACTTATGTTGAATTTGTGTATGAATTTATTGATTTTTGAATTAATGTATGAATCTATTGGTTTTCAAACTAATGTATGAATTTATCGGTTTTCAAACTTATGTATGAATTTATCGCTTATGTTGAACTTATGTTGTATCGGCTATTATATTTAAGTAATTTAAATGAATTTATTGCTAACTGAAAGCTTGAAGTAATGGTGGTATGGTTCAATATATATTTCTTTATGTATACATATACTATCCGTCTATATTATCCGTTTTCGATCCGAAACTGTTATGTATCCGTCCCGATGACACGATATTCGAAACTCCGAATAATTCGAATTTGTATTTGTGTCCGATCTTACCGTATCTAACTTCAAATCTAGGAAAGATATGAGTTAAGATATGTTATAAATAATATTTATCCAAATCTGATCCGATTTGCAACCCTAAGTGTGGATGGACTAGCGAAGAATTTTTCACAGGAATATTTACACGCACGCTATTGCAAAACCGGCCATTTTTCACAGGAACGATGTTGAGATGTCCCGGGCCGAAAATCCAGGCCCAACAGGGTCAAATTGCGCTGATAGAATCCGGTTTTGGTGTGCCCGAGGGGTCGGGGCTTCTTCTACCTCCTCCTCCCGCTGGAAGCCAGAAAGGAAGAGGAAGGAACCAGAAGAACAGAGGCGTTCCAAAATTCCTCTGATTCCATCCACTGCTCACACCAGCCAGAGAAAAATCCATTCTCCCACTTGATTGACCTCTCTACCATCTCGAGGAGAAGAAGGGAAGGGCGGGATTGTGGTTTTCGAGAGTGTGGATTGGAGTTGTACCAGGAAGGCGAGCAGTTTGTCTGGGGGTACTGGTCTTTCGCGTTTGATATATCCGTGTTTTCTTGTTTTCTCGTTTCCTTGCTCATTTCTGTTTCCCGGGGTAATTTTGGTGCGGGGTGTTTCGGATTGCACCTGGAAGGTTTACGCTCCGATGAGCTTTTCGTTCCCTGCGAAACTTTCCGTGATTTTTTTGCTTGGAGATCTAATTTGCGGTTTGTTAGAATTCATGGTTTCTCAGGTTTGTTTATTTGATCCGAAAGATCCAGTTCCCTCGTCTTGTTCTTCTTCTTCCTCCTTTCCCTTTTCCTGTGCTGGAATTATTCTGGTTCTGGGCTTGCGATCCCAAATGAAGCAGGCGATGATCTGGAGCGGATGATTTCAATCCACTTTTACTGCTTGTTTGCGAGTTGCGAATTTTTTGGACCTGTATTGGTCTCTTCCCCTGCTTGTTGTGACGTTTTCTTGTTCTCATCTCAAGTGTGTCTGATCTGCTGCCTGCCTTTCAATTTTTCCTTTCCATTTCTACGTCGAATTTGCAAGTGCGGAAGATTTTAGTCCCGTACTATAGAATTGGCCAAATCTTACATTTGATTCGTTTTGTTTTTCGCTCTTTTCTCTAATTTAATTTATTACGAGTAAATAAATTAGTTAAAGTGAGCTGAATTTCCACAAGGTGATACACTTTTCATCCTAGATTTGATCTGTTAATTTCCCTGAATTTTTTTCTTCGGAGCTCACCTTTTCTCGTACACAAAACTCCCAAAGTCTGCAACTTTCTTTAGTTAATTTGATCGGCCAGTTGAAGAATTGAGCTGAATCTTGACTGTTCATCCCATTTTGTTTCGATGTTTTTGACCGGCCAGTTGAATCAAGTAGACAAATTTCGCAACTTCTGTTCATTTCAATTTGACTGAAATTTCAACTCCTGTCCCGGCATGAATCTTCTACCTTCCCTTCGACAGCTGAATTCTTCGTTTCTTCCGTGCTCTGCATTACCGTTCGCTAATTTTTTTTTTGAACGGGGGCTAAGATTCTTCATCAATTTGCTCTCTGACTCGCGTGTGATTGTGGCACGTGCAGCGCGGCGCTAGTCCAGCAATGGAGAGGGAGGCGAGGAACCACTACCACACGCGAGGCTCCACGCGCGGCGGGGGCACGGCGGCGGAGCGCGACCTGCTGCTGCAGTGGGGCAACCGGAAGCGTCTGCGCTGCGTCAAGGTGCAGCGCCGCGACGTCGAGGCCGCTGCCACCGCGGCCGCCGAGAAGGCTGCCGTCGGCCAGCGCCGCGCCGCCGCCGCCGCGGCTGCCGCGCAGCACCACCCAACCGGCCACGCCCACCACCACACCCTCAGGTCTGTATCTCCCTGCTGTTCTTTAGTACCTGTTAGACTGTTGATTTTTTTTTTGGAAATCACTTGTTAAATTGTTGTTGATAAGAATTAAGAATACCTATAGGTTGAAAGAACACAACTGCCTATCACGTGATGTCTGTCGTGGGCACGTGACCAGAAGTTTTGGTGTTCCTGATCTGATTTGGTTTTGCTCTGGAGGTCAAATGCTGTTGTGAATGTAGTATGATGCACATTACCTCGGAAGATGTCGATTATTTTTCCTCTCTTAGTAACTGAATTTAGGAAAATTGGTGGTTTATAGTGGAAGCACGCTAGGTAGGCAATGAAGTGATGGTTTTAGAATCTCACATCAAAAAGAACCAACATACCATGAAGCATCTAATCTAGAAAATCAACTGTATGCCTGTAATCGGTTGGGAGCCTGAGCCACACGACAAAAGCACGCATGCGCTTGGCCTCTCCAATAGCTCTCTCCTGTTGGCAATGGCTACCTTCAATCGCTCTCACTCACAACACATACGAATTGGCCTTGTTTCCACGAACACACAGAGAATATGAAGAATACAAAAAGTTTTGTGCCGCGATACCGCTTGCAGCTTTTAGTTTTCTCTACCTCTTATTTATAGTAAAAATGAGTCCTAAACATAGAAAGTCCTAAACATAGTAAAAACAACTCCTAGAAACCTGCTATGATCGGGGAGACGCGCGAGATCCCGCATGCCTTCCTTTTCATGTCGCGTAGATAACTCAGGACCCGGATTACGTGCTCTGGTCCACACAGCACGACTAGGAGCACAACAGACTGAAAGCAAAATAACCAACAGTAGCAGATTATCTAACAAACTTCCCTTAATTCTACTGCTTCCTCCTGATCCCGATCATACCAATCTTGTTGCGCAGCTCCAAGAAGCGGACACGACCGAGAGGCTTAGTGAGAATGTCCGCGAGTTGCTTCTCAGTCTTAGCGAACTCGAGGACGATTTGTCCTCCATTGACAGCTTCACGGATGAAGTGGAATCGAGTGTCGATGTGCTTGCTTCTGTCGTGGAGGACTGGATTCTTGCTGAGAGCGATGGCGGACTTGTTGTCCACCCTGAGTCCCGGCGCCGGAAGCTTCTGTTCCAAGAGCTCCTGCAGCAGCTGGTAAAGCCAGACGCCCTAACAAGTTGCCGTTGTAGCAACGATGTACTCTGCCTCACACGAGGAGAGAGCCACAACCCACTGCTTTTGCGACTGCCAGGAGACTGGGCTTGTGTCGAGGAAGAAGAGGATGCCAGTGGTGCTCTTTTGCCCGTCAAGGTTGTCGCCCATGTCGCTATTGCTGTAGCCCGATAAAATCAACCCACCTCCTTCTCTTGGGTAGGTGACGCCGAAACTTCGTGTTCTGGCGATGTACCAGAGGATGTGCTTCACTGCGGCGAGGTGATCTTCCCGCGAATCCTTCATGAACCGACTCACGTACCCCACGGCGAACGTGATGTCCGGCTAGGTATGAGTCAGATAGCATAGGCTCCCTACAATGCTCCGGTAGCGGATTGCATCCACAGGCAGTGCCGTCGATGCCTTGGATAGCTTGAACCTCTCTTCCATCGACGTGTGGCAAGGATTGCACTTTGCCATGCCGTACTGCTCCAAGTGGGTCCCTGTCGGGCATCGTGCGATCGAGCTCAAGTGGGTCTTCAATGTGAAACGAGATGAGCATGGTGCCATCACTAAACACAAGGCGCGTCTCATGGCAAAAGGGTATACGCAACGTGAGGGGATCGACTTCGAGGAGGTCTTTGCCTCTGTCACGCGAATGGAGTTGGTGCGGCTACTGCTGGCTCTGGCGGGGCACCAATGATGGTCCGTACACCACATGGACATGAAGCTCGCGTTCCTGAACGGGGATCTCGTGGAGGAAGTCTATGTGGAGCAGCCACCGTGTTTATCGTTAACAAGCAGGAGCACAAGGTGCTCAAACTGCGCAAGGCATTGTATGGGCTGCGTCGAACCCCTCGTGCTTGGAATGCCAAGCTGGACGCCAGCCTCCAGGAGCTGAGTTTCAACCGGTGCAGGGACAAGCACGCGCTATACACGCGGCGGGAGCCCGGAGGAACGCTGATCATCGGCATTTATGTCGACGACTTGATCATCACCGGGACAACTCAAGCAGGCATCGACGAATTCAAGCGCGAGATGATGTCCATGTTTCGTATGAGTGACCTAGGACTGCTCACCTACTACCTTGGCATTGAGGTGAGCCAAGGCGTCAGCGGGATTACGCTTTGTCAGAGCGCATACGCCAGGAAGCTCTTGGAGCAGAACAGCATGGTAGAGTGCAATCCTTGCCACACACCGATGGAAGAGAGGCTCAAGCTATCCAAGGCATCGACGGCACCGCCTATGGATGCAACCCGCTACTGGAGTATTGTGGGGAGTCTGCGCTATCTGACTCATACCCGGCCAAACATCACGTTCGTCGTGGGGTACGTGAGTCGGTTCATGGAGGATCTGCGAGAAGATCACCTTGCCGCAGTGAAGCACATCCTCCGGTACATCACCGGGACACGGAGTTTCGGCGTCACCTACCCGAGAGAAGGAGGCAGGTTGGTTTTATCGGGCTACAGCGATAGCGACATGGCCAGCGACCTTGACGAGTGAAAGAGCACCACTGGCATCCTCTTCTTCCTCAATACAAGCCCAGTCTCCTGGCAGTTGCAAAAGCAACGGGTTGTGGCTCTCTCCTCGTGCGAGACGGAGTACATCGCTGCTACAACGACAGCCTGTCAGGGTGTCTAGCTTCACCGGTTGCTGCAGGAGCTCTTGGAACAGAAGCTTCTGGCGCCGGGACTCAGGGTGGACAACAAGTCCGCCATCGCTCTCAGCAAGAATCCAGTCCTCTACGACAGAAGTAAGCACATCGACACTCGATTCTATTTCATCCGTGAAGCCATCGATGGAGGACAAATTGTCCTCGAGTTCGCTGAGACTAAGAAGCAACTCGTGGACATTCTCACTAAGTCTCTCGGTTGTGTCCGCTTCTTGGAGCTGCGCAACAAGATTGGCATGATCGAGATTAGGAGGAAGCAACAGAATTAGGGGCAGTTTGTTAGATAATCTGCTGTTGTTGCTTATTTTGCTTTCAGTCCGTTGTGCTCCTAGTCGTGCCGTGCGGACCAGAGCGCGTAATCCGAGTCCTGAGTGATCTGCGCGATATGAAAAGGAAGGCATGCGTGTAATCCGGGTCCTGAGTGATCTGCACGACATGAAAAGGAAGGCATGCATGATCTCGCACGTCTCTCCGATCATGGTAGATTTCTAGAAGTTGTTTTTGCTATGTTTAGGATTTGCTATATTTAAAACTCATTTTTTTTATAAATAAGAGATAGAGAAAACCGAAAGCTACAAGCCGTATCGCAGCACAAAACCTTCTGTGTTTTTTACGTTCTCCACTAGGCCAATTCGTGTGTGTTGTGAGCGAGAGCGATTGAAGGTAGCCATTACCAGCAGCCCGCTGTTATCTAACATCTCCTTAGCTCTCATCGGTGCCCACTCCGGGCCTGACGGCCACCACTGCCCGCCGGTGCCCGCTCCGGGCCCGTCGCCCACTTCCTGCGACTGCCCATGGCATCTCCTCCAAAGAGGCCCACCATCCGCTCGGTTGTTGTCGGTCCTACGGCGCGTGAGCTCCGCTGGCGTGATGTCAGTCCGTCGTCTAGTTCAGCCTCAAGCTCTCCTCCGACCCCGTCGCGTCCCTTCTTCGCTGAAGTCGTCCGTCGGACCCCTCCCACGGCTGGGCCTACCGCCCGCAAGGGTAAAGTCGTCCTGGATGTTTTAGCTCTGGAGAGTTCCTACTCCGCATCAAGCAAGAATTTCACGCTTGGTCGTCCACTGCAGCACCCAGACTACAGGACATTCTTGGTCGAAAGTGACCCAAATTTGCATTTCATTGCTTGCCAGTAGTTGCTAGTCGTTTGCCTTTTTCTATTGTTCTAGCTTGAAGCTTCTGCTAGGGCTTGTGAACTTCTGTAAGTGGCTGCAAGCCTCCATGTTTTATTTCCCCCTACTTAATGAATGCAGCGCAATTCTCTTGCGTTTTCGAGGAAAAAAGTGATGGTTTTGGTTTGTGTGAGAAACATGATTGACGTTAGTTTTGGCTTATGGTGGTCGTTGGGCCAACCTTCTCTTCTTCCAGAAATGGAGTAATCCTGGTCCAATATTGCTGAATTTGGCTAGCGGATGTGAAGACTGAAGACCATGGTGTCCTTGTGGTCTTCTGCATTTTAACCTTGATAGATATTCTTGGGGCATGTACTAATTTGGTTCATTTACTCTGGGATTAAATACTGTTGTCTTTTGTGGCTCAACTTGGGTCCTTGAAAGGATAAACTACACAAGAACCTGATTTTATTAGGCTAAAATCGGAGGGCTGTATTTCAATTCAAGGTCTGAATTGTCAAGAGTTCGCTTCTAAAACGGAACTATTGGTTCATGAATACTAATTTGGTTTCATTTTGATTGCTTCATCCAGTACCTGTGTTTTTTGCTGGTGTGATGCTTCTTAGTTTGATATACAATTTTGCTTTGTTGGAACTGTTTGTGAAAACTGTGAGAGATGAGGTTTTCATTATGTGGTTGATGCCAATAGCTTGTCGGAATTACAGTCGATGTGCTTGGATGGTCGTATCAGCTGTTTTTTCTTGACTAATTTTGGCTTGAGACGGAAACACCATATTTATCTCAAAACAGTCACCACCGCTCATAAATTGGATGGTGACAACCTGTTCATTCATTGTTCTTCCCTTTACTTTCCTTTTCTTCTTGTAATCCTAGTTTTGATGAAGCATGATATAGGTAATTGCTGGAAGTTGTTGCTTGTTGCCTGTCCCTACCCCTATATGTGTGCGAATCATGAATTTTTGTAGTCTTCAGTTCTTCACTTTCCCCTTATTTCAGCATTAAGAATGATTTGCAGTAAGAAGTTAATAGAGTTATTTATTTGCTTATCCCATTGTCGCTGTGAAATCAGTCACCGCCATTGAATGGTTCCCTTTCTTTCTAGCAGTAGATAAGTACATTTCCTATTGCCTGATTTGCCTTATTTGTTGACTGATAAGACTATACACATGATTTCTTATTGATGATTAAACTACCCCTTGCTGTACTCAATGAATTGCTATATTTTAAGAAGTTGTGCCTGTGGTTAGGTGCGCACACTTTTCCCATAAAGAGAATAGAATGAGCAATTTTTTGTTCAACTAAATGTTTTTTGTTTGATAAATTCAACCTGGCTGAACTTTTCAGTGAATTCATGTGATGGAACCCTTTTTGGCTGTAGATTGTCCTTTTCCATCTTCTAGACAAGCTTCAGAATCATACACCGGTTGCTTGCAACCACAACCAGACCAAATTCACAAGAAAACAATATCTATATAATTCACCATTCCCAGATGTACACATTTTTTTGTCTCGTTTTATTGTCATTGTAACACTACCATTTTTCTGTATCGTTTTTAATCTTTGGTGTTACTGAATTGGTAGGAATTCTGAGGAGTCCGGAGCAATGAGGTCGCCAGCACAGCAGCAGCAGAACAACGGGATCCGCACGGTGGTGTCACCGGACAGGGAGCGCCCTGCAAGGGGCAACAACAACAGCGGAGTTCCGCTGACCTCTCCAGATGACATGAAGGACTCGTCGTCAGGGAGCGAGGGATCAATTTGGCCCAAGTTTGCGGTCACCCTGACGAACAAAGAGAAGGAAGAGGACTTCTTGGTGTTCAAAGGATCCAAGCTGCCTCAAAGGCCCAAGAAGAGAGCCAAAGTCATCCAGAGGACCGTGAGTGTATGACCCTTTCTTCTTAGCTTTCCATCTTAGAAACCGTTTTCACTATATTCGAGCCTCATGGTTCACATCAATGCACCTTGGTACAGAATGTAAATAAAATTAGTTCCTTGCTTGTTGCACAGAGATTCCAAACTCATTGCACAATATTACTAATAGACAGTAATTATGAGTTCAAACATAAGTGCTAGATCAGCAAAACAAAGATTTACCAGGGGAGTAAATAGATTAGCATATTTTAACAGATACAGCCATACAGGGCATGAGATCACATGGACCATAGGCCCACCTCTGTGCACGCTGCCTGTCTTGCTCCTTGACCAAAGGAGACGTGCAAATAAAATAGCAAGATTCGGTGGATGCCTCCGTTATTATACCTGAGATTTAACTTGCTTGCCAAGAGGCGTCCATAATACCATAGCACGCTTCTATCTGAAGCAAATATAAACTGTTTAAAAGCTGATGCTTTCCATTTGGTTGTCCCCTCAATGCTCGATGTGTTGTGCTGTCCCTACTATTAAGTATTAACGTTGCCTTCTTTATTTGAAACAGACAAACTAATTGGCATTCTATGCTTGTGAGTTGTGACAGCATTACAGTTGTTGTATCAGTGAACTAACCTGGTAGGCCATTGGCCAGAGATGATGTGCCATCTGCCCATCTCAGTTGGAGCAATAGTTCTTGTGTTCGAAGCATGCTTGGAGTTAAGCTTAACAAAACTGGTGTATTTACCGACAACAGAACTATTGATGTTTATCATTTTATTCATACGTTTCTTTTGAAATTGCATTACACTGTCACCATTCTGCCATTCTTACCTAAGGTTGGTTCATCTTACAGCTTGTATGCCCAGGAACATGGCTTTGCGACTTGACTGTGGAAAGATATGAAGTACGAGAGAAGAAAGTTTCCAAAAAGGTTAGTGGACTGACATGTCGATATCGATTTCAATCCTGCAAATTCTAGATCATGAATTAGTAGTAATGCAATCACCTGACATTCTTATATGATTTCGCAGCGCCCCAGGGGATTAAGAGCTATGCACAGCATGGACAGCGACTCGGAATAATAGGACCGCTGAACATGAGCAACTGACCATTAGAAAGAAGACACCGCACAAATCCAGTAGCTCAAGATTGAAACTAAGCTTTCCGAATGGAACGATCAGTGGGCTAATGTAACGCCCCAATTTCTTGGACTGTTAGAATTTCACGCAGCTGTCTGAATACTGTAGATGAATGTGCATTATACCAATACAAGCTTATAATATAAAAACCAAACTTTATTATAGGATTGACATAACAACCAAGTTTCATACAGTGGGGCGTCCAAGCCCAAAGTTATATTACATCACAAAAGAAAAACCACATGCGTGTTTAAGCGAGGATGAGACTTAAAATCATAGATCATCTACACCAAAGAAATCCTTAAAGTCTTCCTCGAAGGATTCTTCATATCATTCCAAGGTTTTTCTGTTAATAGTTTAGCAAATATGAGTATACCCATCCCACAAGGCGAATACCAATTGCGGTGGCGGCAATTTATTCCCAACGGGTCGAGTTTATGAACGGCATGGCAATGGCAGTGGTGGCGCATGGACGGCGAGCTGGCTGACGAGAGGCTTCATCGGTGAGCTGGCTACGGCGCTGGAGCTTTGGGGAGGCTGTATCTCACTAGAGCTTCGGCGCACGCTAACAGGGCAGGGCATGGGCGTGGGCGCTCGTCGGCCGAGCGATGTGCGGGCGGAGCAGTGGCGTGGTCAACGGCGACGAGGTGACGAGCCTTAATGCCGCGGTCGGCAAGGTGGCGAAGGGCTGAGCGAGCGCTAACGACTGGCCACGGCGAGGTGGCGCTCGGGAGCTAGCAGCGGCGGTGAACGGCGCACGGCCGTGTGGCACGGCAGCACAGTGGAGTAGGCAGGTTTGGAGATGGCGCCAAGGTAGGGAGAAAGCGGGAAGGCCAAAAGGGGGAAGCGGCTGGTTTGGGAAAGCTTCCAAACTGGGAAAGAAATCAAATTTGGCCAAATTTCAAAGAAATTCAAAACTCTGAATTTTTGGGGGCATTTCAGCTAACCACTTGTCGCGCTTACTCTGGGAGATCAAGAATGACTGAAGTGTCGGAAGCTGCACAGAAGAACACGGAGGGGCTGCAGGTTATTTTCATGCCTGCTTCTGTTTATTGTGAACAATGGCTAAATTTGGAGCATCATAATTTAGTGAACGCAAATGGATGTGAAATTTGTGACTGGTCTGTGGTTGGGCCTAGCTCTTGTGTAATTCAGGACAAAGTTGCTGTTACCTTTTCGATCTGAATGCCAGTGTGTGGATCTCGTCGTATGATCTGTCTCAAATGGATCCCTTGCACTGCGGTTTGAAGCTGACTGGCAATTCTAGGTCCGTCGATCGGCTATCTATTGAATTGTTATGCCATTGAAACTGACTGAAAAGAGAAGAAATGCTTTTTCTCTCTCTCATGGAGATGACCTACAACTTAGAAGTTGCACAAGTTTTCTTTGCAAGCTTTGTTTGTGTGGAATAAAAACGGAACTGCAAATATTCAATGGTGCATATACGTCACATCTCCTGAACCAAAAAAATGTTTATTTTTCCCAGCATAAACAAACTCCAAAGGGAATTCGACGATAAGTTGAACAGCACTAAAAAAAAAGGTAGGTTAGGTTGCACTGTTTACGTGTACGCCTGCTTTACATCAGTGAGATGCTATTGCTAGCTGCTTTACTGCCTGCTTTTACGCTTTATCCCGTTTGTAAATTTCAGCACTGCAGCTAACCTTTTTTTAATCCCAGCTGAAGCGCAACTTTTCCCTGCGAAATGAGATGTAAATTCCCCCAAAAATACGATACGTACTACGTGCTTTGTCCTAGCAGAAAGAACAGAGCAAACTACGAAAGAAAGAAAAAGGTCACGAGCTATATATCTGGAAAAGAATCACAAATTCGCAACAAAGCAACCTGTCTCGTCATCAAATCAACTCTCTCAATGCCCAAAAATCTGCCAGACTCTGGGCAAACATCATAATCAGCAGACTGAACGAATGCTGCTATAGAAACGGTCTGAATGAATCGATAGAAATCCATGGCATAGTAGTACAACGACGCACAAGTCAGAAAACAAGCAGGCAAATAGAAGATATCACGCAACGCGTAGCATGCATGTCGACAGCAGCACTCGTCTATGTGCCTTTAGGATCCACTTCGGGCTCGGTTCAGTGACGCAGGTTGCCGAAGAGGAGCACCACGGCCGGGCAGAGAACGGCGGCCACGAGCGACGAGGAGACGGCGGCCGCGCCGGAGGTGGGGCTCGGTGCGGGGGCGTCGGCAGCGTAGGCAACCCCGGCAAGGGAAGAAACGGCCGTCGCCGCGACGACAGAGGCGTAGAAGAACTTGGAGTCCATGATGCTGCGCACTGCAAGATATTTGTGTGTGCTTTGTGCCGTAGGTTTGTAGACAGGTGGTGAAAGAATTGGAGAGTTGTGAGAGGTCAGAGATTGTGTGTGCCATTTTATAGGTAGGAGGAGGGAAGCTTTGGACCCCACATTCAGTCTGGCCTATTTCCGTCGATCATACAGCACAGCTCATGATCAGGGGCCTCAAGCCAGAGCTTAAAGATAGGTATTTGTGAATGATACTACGTATCAAGCTATAATTAGCAGCTCCTAATAGGTGTATGATAGGCTAATTGGAATTTTGCTTTTAATACTTGGCAGCCAATGCAGGAAAAGAGCATCATGGTCCAAACTGAGTTCAGACATCGATACACCTGTCAAAGGGGATTATGATGTTCTCACTCTCCTTTTGGGTGCCTGAATATTGTTAGTCCTTTGGTCATCCCAGCACAGCACAGATCAGAAAAGCTTTAGGTAGCAGTACACTCTGGTGTAATGAGATCAATGCACGCATGCATATGCCAATGGAATGTGGGTGTCACTCTTGTACTTGTTTCTTGGCAAATTGACCCTATATTGATTCAGGAATGGAATGAAGGCAGTGCCTGCCCTGTAAGCACTGGCTCTGATATGTGAGGAGTAGATGATGGATTGTACAGTTGAACCACTACAAGATTCTTACAGTACAGTAGATGGATGGAAGAATGTCACAAGATATGGACAATTTGAGCTACTCATAGCACAAATGGAAGTGTGGAATGGATGCCTTACCACAAACACTTCAATCATTTGTCTTCAGCCAATAGATCGGTGCGTCTCAGGGGTAAGCGGCTGTCGAGAGTAAAGATATATATTTACTTGAAGCCACAGGAATCATAATTACTGCATATGTGTTGAAGCACATATCTGAAGTTCGAAAATGACAGCTATCGAATTCTTGGCGTCTAGCCATGAGATAGTGGTTCTAATATCTGAACTTCTACACTCGATCAAACTGGTTATACTAATCCATTAAATCTCAGTTATATTGTTTTAATAATATATACATGATAACAGCTAAGATTTTCCTGTTGTGTTGGTTTAGTACTACCCAATTAGCCATAAAAGGAATGTCTGATAATCAGTTCATATTATTATTGGAGACATCAAAGAGAAATGAGTGGCATAAATATGTTATGCCCATCACATACATGCAAATTGGATAGTTGAGTCAAGATGAACATGGTTGTGCTTTATCACAGTTTGTGCAATTGGCAATAAACTAATTGATCAGATATTCAGGGTGTTAATGATATGATAGGATTGTATTATTTGTTTTCTTATATGCCTTAACTTTTATATCTATGTATGGTATATTTCTTTGCATATATATATATATATATATATATATATATATATATATATATATATATATATATATATATATATATATATATATAAACCCTTTGAATCTTATAAATATATACACAATATTCATAGTATGGTATCGAGTTAGTATCAAGGATCGAAAACCGGAATCGGGCTAAATCCCACCACAAGCGTATCAGAACCGTAGGTTACGTAAAACCCGGTTAAAAACCAGTGAAATTTTGGCAAATGAAAATTTTGGAGGGAGCGGGAGGAGACCGGTCGAAAACCGGAAAAACCGGTGGAAAAACCAAGAAAACCGCAAAACAAGAGAAGGAAGAGTGTTGGATAATCCACCTCCAGCTTCCCCTTCCCCTTGCATTTTCCTCTCCTTTTATAATGCAAAACAGCTAAAACTGAAGTATTACATGCTGGTAGTAACTGATGAGTAAAGCTGTTAGAAACTGCTCTCTCTCCTCTCCCTCTTGCTTTCCTGCTGCTCTCAGAGACCCAATAATGCGATGCACTACTGCAACCTGCTAACTTTTCTCCCCCACATGCAGAGAACAATTTCCTTCACATGCAACAAAAAAAGGAATACTTTCTCATGCCCATGGGCCTAATATGTTCCTAAACAGATTCTTAAGCATCCAATGTAGCTACAATGCCCTCTAGAACCCATTCAAACATCTACAAATTTAATTTTTTAAAATTTGAATCCCGGCCGGTTATTTTCATCCCGATCACCGCCGAGATTTCCGGTAACCGACGGTTACCAACCATCGGTAAGCTGATCCCTGGTTAGTGTACTAATCCTAGTTTTTATCCGCTACCACCTACCAGTTCACGGTCAAGCCGCCACCGTCCAATTGCCGCTGCCGCCATCACTGGTGGTCCCACGGCCGTTTTCGCAGCCGACATCGGTAGGTTGTCCGATTAGCCGCCGTGTCAATGGCGACACTTGAGTTGGCTCTTATACACCGGGCTAGATGGATGGTGCTCCACAAGTCTGGAAAGAGTTGTTTGATTACACGGTTTCTTCAAAGATGACCCAAGGTTTCGCTGCCAAGCCATTGCAGACTTCCCAGGCTGCTCAAACTAACGTAGCCATTCCTGCTACACGGGTGAAGAGGTGTAGCACCCAACATCTCAACAAACAAATACATATGGAATAACAAACTTTGAGCTCCAGATTTTGTGATAGCACAAGCAAAGTATTAGCAGCGTAGTAAAAAAATCGAGCTCTAGCTGAGCCACAGTATCAGTTCATTACTTGCATAAGCAGCGATCAAGTGCAACGCAAATAATAATTATAGAGATACGCAGCAGCCCAACACTGTCAGTACAAACTACCTGGTAGTTTTGTAGCATGGTTGATGGTTCTAACACTTAGGTCTCAAAACTCTGGAACAGTGGTAATAAGCTGGAAATATGACCACAAAGAGGCCTCTCAGCAAAAAGCGAGCATAATGCGCTTTACAGCTTAGTTGGCTGCCTGTTCTTCTTCTTGACACCAGACTTGGCAACCTGGAGGCTGCGGTACACTGAGCTCAGCCTAGCAAGAGCCGGCTTTGTCAGATCAGGCCGGTAGTAGTTATCACTGACCTGGAGGGCAGAGAAACAACTCATTAAAGCCCACACAATCATAAGATATCAACAAAGTAACTTAAGGATCCAGCAAATCCAGAATGCAGTAAAAGACTGAAGCAAATTTCTTACAAAAGGTACATACAAGAATACTATTATACAATAATACAAAGTGGCCTGCAGGTTCAGCTCAGAAGCCAAGCGTAACAAGTATATTTCATTGAAGAACAAATTGATCGGTTGGTCTTCTTATGTGTTATGGCTCATCACAACATTATCTTGAGTTAGCAATGAAACCCAGACAGACAAACAAAACAGACTACCTAACAAGAACAGCTCTCACATGATACCACACAGTGCACAAGGCAAATAACTGATCTCTCAAAACCAAACTAATATCAACTACATCAGTGTTATTGAAAGTTCCATATAAAAACCAGAAGGTTTCAGCAATAAATCAACAAGAATATGATGCATACAATCAAAGAGTGAAGCACTAACAATTTCTTCAAAAAGGTACATGTAACAATGCTATTATCCGTTAAGACAAAGTGGCCTGCAGGTTCAGCTCAGAAGCCAAGCGTAACAAGTATATTTCATTGAAGGACCAATTGATCGGTTGGTCTTCTGACGTGTTATGGCTCATCACAGCAATACCCTGGGTCAGCAATAAAATCCACACAGAAACAGAACAGATTCTCTAACAAGAACAACAATTCTTACATGCTACAGTAGAACTCACAAAACTAATAACTATCTTTCGACACAAAGGAATATCAATTGGTGTAAATATTGGTGGTAAAACTACCAATGTTCCATTATACTATCTTACACAGTATCAGATTTCCCGATCCAGCCATCAGTGAGGTGCGGCACCTCATCACCAGCACACTCACATCATGGGCCACCATATTCGGATCATGGGCTCGGCCATCAACAGCCGATCCGGTTCTGTCCCTAGTTTCTGCTGCTTCTCGTTTACTTGTACTCAACAACTGATGTACTCATATATACTTTGAGAATGCAATGGTAAATAGCGTGTGCTGGCATCATACTATCTTACAATAAGAACCCCAAGGTTCCAGACCTATTTATCACAACAGAAAAGCAGTTCTGACTTCTGACATATGGAGGTAACGACTACAAAAACAAATAAACGATGCCGCAGCTCAGAAGCCAAGCATAACAACAGTATTTCATGGTAGACCCAACACGATGGATGGCCTTCTTATGTGCCAGGGCGAATGGCAGCAATAAATAAGCATAAATAATTTGCAAACACAATATTTAATGCATTACATTCATAACCTAGCATTATGGCCTCTGGAATCACAAAGTAGAATCAAAGCATAACAGTGACATGAAGCTAAGCAATTAAGTATTTTTCTCGTTCTACTACCTGGTTCTTGACGGCCTTGGCCATTTTCCAGAACTCCTTGCGCATCACAGACTTGTGGTAGAGCTTCGCAGGGGCGTTCTGCTTCTTGGTCTTGGTCGTGGAGAGGACCACAGCCATGTCCTTTCCGCCTGACGGCTGGATAGTCACGGTTTTCTTGTTCGCCAAGCCTGAGAAACCACATCAGCCTCAGTCAGTCAGCTCTTCAAAAATAGAGTGGTCAGTGGGCACCAAAAGGTAGAAGCAGAGCAGGCACCGACCAGAGTGCTTGTAGGAGTGGACGTTGTAGAGGTTGTTGGGCTCCTTGCTGAACTGCACCTTGGCATTGCCGTTGCCGAACTGCTTCACCAGGAAGGAGTTGTTCTTCTTCACAATCTCCCAGATCAGAGGCCCCGGAACCGTCGCCATTTCTCTTCGCCTACATCCACGAAACCAACGACAAAACATAAGATCCTACAGCTAAATAGAAGCGACAGGAAACAAGAAAAATACAAGAGTATAGGGTGACATTTGGCCATTTGCAGAGAAAATGGATGCCGATTGCAAATGGAAGCTAGGGTCACAATTTTTTTTCGCGAGTGGAGAAGTTGTGCCTTTCATCACTATTTCTAAGCATGAACATTCCTAAGATGTACTAGATCTAACTTGTCGGGGAAACAAGCATAGTGGTCAAAACAGCAGCGAACGGAACAGTCGAAACTAAAATCATCACGAGTGTGCCGGGCCAAACGCCACCAAAGCTAAACAAATCGCCACACAAGTTGCGAGATCCGTATATAGAGCACATGAGATGAGAAGGGGATCGTCTCTACTCACCGGAGATGCGGGTGGTGCTGCCTGCGGCGTCGCCTTGCTCTGCTCCGGTGTTTGTTTGGGTGGCGGCTGCGGAAGGTTGGGGGCGGCTTGGAGGTTGTTGGCTTTTAGACCTGGTCGCGCTCATAAACCCTAGCTTTGGTCGGCGCGTTGCGGGCTCGTTTGGGCCGGGCTCGAATATGTGGGCCTCCAATCCAGCCTATCAGAACCGGGGAATCCATCGAAGTGGCCCGTATAAATAAATGTGTAATGCCATCTCCACAGCACGAAACATGCGCCCATGCACGCGGCCGGTCCGTGCAAGTGCAATCGTGCGTGCCTTCTAGCCCGCGGGGACGCGCGGCACGGATAGACGCCGGCAGGTAGACCGGCCCAAATAGGCGGATCCGACATACCGTACTTGTCGGCTCGATGAAGGTACGGTACACAGTAAATAGCCTAGGCTAATTAGATGTGATGTGCTTAGGCTAGCACGTTGATACAACCGATCAGTCCAGCACACAGAGTATCGTGATAAGACACGGCCTAAGCCCAGTACGGTACGCTATTTACCCTAAACCCTCTCAAAGCAATAACTCTTATGTGATAACGTAATAAATTTTGATAGTGAAATTATTTATGTTAAAAGTTATTGTATTTTTCTGAACGCAGATTAGTAATTTAATAGTAAAATTACTTATTAATGGTAGTAAAATTGCTTGTGACTTCAGTGTGCTTAACGGATCATCGATAGCCCGTTGGGCCAAGTGTATCCAAGTCAATCCAATCCATCTCTATGTCGTGCCTAAATCATATGGCAGACATATGAACTAAAACAGTAACTTATTCAGGCTATCGAACATAGGGGATGATCGGAATAGCGATGGCTTTTGACTTTTGCTGAAAAAATATTGTAGTTGGCTGAAAAAACACTGTAGTTGAGTTGATTTATTGAGTATAATTAAATCTAAAAAAATGTAAAAATAAAAACGGCACGCTAATTTAGAGCGTACAATACAAAGGAATACAGGAAAAAAACAAAACACAAAAAAACAAATAAATCAAATAAAAACGAAAATACTACAGTACATCTTGTCGCTACTACAATACTTTAATCACTAAACAGTGAAAAACCCTCCACCTTGAGCGGGGCCATAATCGAACCGTGCCTATCCGAGCCCATGCCGACCGGCCCATTTGGCCAGGTCTGCCCGCAGGACGTGCCGGAGGCCGACGAAGGCCGGGGCGACGTCGGCGCCTGGCAAATTACGTGGCACAAGCGCGGGTGTCCGGAACAAAGCACAAGCAAGAATTTTAGGGGTAAATGACCTCCCGTTCACTTTCTTAAAGGCTAAAACCGTGTCAGACTTGCAGTTTTGAGAAAATAAGTTCAGATACAACGATTATTTGTGACGATCCAACTTCCCATCTGGATGGCAAAAACAAGTGAAAAAAAAAGGTGGCGACAACATTAGCAAGTGAAAAGATGCAAATCACTCCTTTTTCTTGCCGGTGACACCTGCGACCACCTGCGGAAGTACCAAAGGGCCACGAGTTAAACGCTGTCTCAACCAATACTCACGATCTCAATACAAACTATCAAAGTATAGATGCAGCAGGGGTGATTGTATCTAATCAAGATTGTTCAGAAGTATGAAACCTGATAATGGCCAGGCGAACTATGGCAAGTCCTCAAGACTAACAACACAAAGAAGCGGTTATGCAATGCAAATTATCAAAAGATGCCATGTGATAAGTCATTCTAAGCTGCCAGTCAACTATTTAGTGTTCCTTTCCTGGCATTTTGTAGCCAAGGTGGCATGGCGTAACCAAATAGAAAGTTACTTTAAGGCTATCAACTGGCTGTGTCACACGATGAACAAGATAAAATTTGAAATGATAAATCGTGTGGTTGGAAAATCAGATACGGCTGCTGTTGGGGTAGTGGCCCCACCTTGACCTAATCAACCCACTAGGTCAAAGGTCCATTATATGTATGATTATGTGGCACGCCCAGTATGGCTATGCCCAGGAAAGGGCATGTTTGCCCTCACTGTTATAGACCCTAAGGAGGACATTTATATAAACAACCCCATGGTTTTAGATATGGCCCCTAGGGCACCATTGATGAATAATAGAATATAAATTATGTTCATTTTTTATGAACATAAGCAGCATACACAAAACAACCCAAAAACAGATGAAATCACATACATCATTTAGTGCAGGTGGAGGAACTTGTTTAGCAGTTTCCCAAGAATCCAAGATCGGCCTAACAACTGCCGGAAGAAATAGACCTGAAATTGCAAATTGTATGGTCAACTGAACATATTTGGCAGAAGGATGGAGACTGCTAGTTCTTATGCCAGTCAACAATTCCAAAATCTCATACAGCCAAATCAGAAAATCTTAGGAATCATGCACTGAGCTTGTTCTAGTTTCTTCCTGAAATGTCAAGAGTGACATAAGAATAGTTCGGATCATGACTATAAAAGGCAACAATTAGCCACCACTCATAATGTGATGTCCTACCACTGCACCACACCACAAAAGCCTCTATAGTTTGATTGAACACAAAAGCCTATATAGTTTGATTGAACATTGAAATGGGGATTAACACAAAATGCTTTCGATTTTGACCATTTTTGCGCTGAAACTTGTTGGGTGTAAAGTAGAATGGCAAATAACGAGTGGCCACTGCTTGATGCAGCACACTAAATTTTAACCGCACTGGTTGCCAACAAAACGCCTACAGGTTGCCACACTCTTTTAATTTCATAACTGGCAGCCTGATACAAACTACATCAACAAGCAAAATAAGAAGTTTAACAATTCCAGAGGAAGAAAGAAAAATCCAGCATAACTACAATTTGGGATGAGATTCAGAGCAACCCTTGTCACCTCTCACCTATTCTGACCAAACGCAGCAGACAGAATAATCCAGCCGAATCGGCAAGGCCTATATCACATAGTCCAAATCCAATTCGTTTAACTAAAAAGTGAAAACGGAAAGTAAATGGGTGCATGGTTCTTGAGCTGAAACCGGTGCTGCCTACTGTGTCCTCCGCTACAGTCAACTGCTCGGCTAAAAAGGGACAGTTGGATCTTTATCCTGAGGGGGGAAATGCGTAGCTCATGAGTCATGACTTATGAAACAAGCTGAATCATGTGTCATGGGAAGTGCAGTTGAACAAGGCTAGGCCAGTGATCTCGAAGCCTGGATCTGACGAGCAGCAACAGAAGAAAAACACATCGAAATGTAATTAACCCCCACCCCCAACCAGTCCGTGGAAACCAAACACGCGTCTGCGAATCCGGGCTTAACGGAGGCACCCAGGGCGGAGCAATGAAGCCTGCGTCCTAGAGGCGACGTGCGCGCGCAGGTACTAGGGTTTGGGTCAGAACGGGAGAGAGAGAGAGAGGGTACCGAATCCGGCGATGAGGCAGGAGGCGGCGACGACGGGCTCCTGCACGACGAAGATCTTGAGCTTCTCCGTCACGCCCATGGCTGCGCCGCTTCTGCACCGGGACCCCAATTCTCCGTTGCTTCCTTCCTCGCCGCCGTCGCTGTAGATCAGATGAGCGAGCGAACAGCGTTGTGCGATCTGTGGATGTGGGCCCCTTACGAGAATTCCACCCTGGTCCCGTTAGGCGAAAGGCCCCAAAGGCCATCTTCAGCTGGTGGGGAGTCGACCGCTGTTGACGCCTTCGTGAGGAAGAAACGTAACTGGCCAATTCAGCATCGCACGTAGGAATATCCTCTCGCTAGTAGGAATATTTTGCCGCGAAGAGCGAATCTACCCCCTCTGCTTCCCTTTCTCGCTCGTCTTGCATTGCATGCACGGCGACCCATCCTCTCCTCTCAGTTCTCTTCACCTCTTCTTCCTTCGTTCGTGCATACACTTCCCTTTCAATTCTCCAACTTCATTTCGTTTGCCTCGTCGTCGAAGCCGTCGGTCGCCGGCCGGGAGCAACCGTCCATCATGATTACCAGGTTAGCACCCCGTACTGTCCCGCGCTTGAAACATCAATTCTGGTTTACCTTTGTGCGATGGTGTTAGCAAAAGTAGATACTCTTCTCCTGCTATGTTCCCTTTCTTGTATGCAAGCCGCTAAGCCCTTTGCAATCTGCGTATATGTAGTGAGACCCATAATATAGTTCCACCTTGGGATTGGCTCCTTACACCATGTCAGAAACGGCTCTGATTGGAAGAGCAGTGAAGCGGCAGCATCGATGATTGATGAGTCTGCCATTGGCTTCGATTTAGGATTTACCCCAGCTGAATCCCGCCGATCCATTGTACCAGCGGCAGTTAATCATGTTAACTTTATATGTTTGATCTTGTGCCTAACAATAATCTCGAGCGAGACTTCCATCGTTGAGATTTGAGACGAGGCACTTGGCCGATCTTCCCATCATTCAGATTCCAGACCTTGAAAAATGGAAGCGGAGGAACCGTTCTTTGTGTTGACGTTTGAACACGAACAACTCTCGCGCAGTCACTTTCTTTGCAGGAGCAGATCTACATTAGTTCATAGGTGTTTAACTGAATACCTAAATTTTTCATAAAAAAATTCAGTATATACAAGATTTAATATATATATATAATTGAGCCAAATTAGCTATATTAATACCAATCAGCGCAAAGTAGAAGTGGCCGCTGGCCTTGTCTTCTGGGACGGGCCCATATGTTACGTTGCGGTCGGTTGTGGCCGATCGGCCCGGCAGTGGCACTCTCTCAGGCTGAGCTGACCCCAAATCCCATCTAACCCTAGTGGCACACACGCTCCAGTCTCCCATCGTGTAGTGCTCTACCTCTACTCCCAGTCCTTGCTGGCAGGCGGCAGGAGAGGAGTCGAGGAGACCAGGCAAGCAGGCACCAGCAGCTCCGGGGACAGGCTCCGGCGGCCGCTTCACCTCCAGGCTGCGGCTCCACGCAACGGCGCAACCGTGCCTCCACGGCACCGCCTGGAGCCCTGGACCGCCTCCGCAATTTTGCAATTTTCGCCTCCCTGTAAGTTCCTCTCTCTCTCTCTCTCTCTCTCTCTCTCTCTCTCTCTCTCTCTCTCTCTCTTAGTTCGCAAATCGCAGGTCGCAATTTCTCATGTGCTGTGCAGATCCAGATCCAACCATACTACCATAGAACTTGTAATTGGCTTGGCTATGAGAACTTGAGTACTTGACTGCCTATGGTCTGAATTCTGAAATTGGATGTGGCATCTGTTTCATCTGGCTTCAGGCATTGAAACTTAGCTCACACATCTAGAATCTATACAATTTACATGTTTTGATTGGAAAACAAATTTTCTTTTGATTGTATTGTACTGACTTTTGGAAATAAATTGAAGCATTTGATTGCAGCATCGCTTCTTATTCAGACCTGTACCAGCTGTCCTGTTCTGTTCATCTAACACTGGTTTATTTGAATGTTAAAGTATAACCTTGATTTGCATTGTCGAACTTTAGCATGTTACATGATAGGCCTAATGACTTTATGACCATTTACTGGTACCTTTTCTTCCGCATTCTTGTTCCTCCTATCGTCCTAATACTGTAATACAGTAATACTATTGTATGAGAGATGCTTCAATGCTTTTCTCTCTAATAAGAGTAGCACTAATCTCAAAACAAATGAAGAAGTAAGTAATATCTATCCATCATTCATCATACTTTAAAAATTGTGCAAATCACTGTGGAGGACCTCTCCTATTGTATTGACAGAACCAAGTTGATCACCATAATGCTTCCTCTCTGTCTCAGGCCTTAAAATAATTTGCTACCGCTGTTGTTAAATTAGCAGTCTTTCGATCGGACCATGGACCTGGATCTGGTGACAAAGTACTGCTTTATGATTTTCTGTGCCTTGAACTTGCTACAGCTCTAAGCACTCAAGAAATACATTGCATTGGGTCCATGTCAACCACAGGTACATGATTTTCCAAAAAGAAATATTGAAGATATGTGTCGCTTCTTAACTAGTGCTCACAATGAAGCTCAAGAGAATTGATGAATCTTCCATTTTAACTTGCACATTTCATTACTAATATACGTAGAGATGAAAGGTTTAGAAAAGTGAACAACCTTTCTAAGCTCTCCATTATGCTTGTTCAAATAAAGAAAAACCTCAATTATGCAATTATTTACAAGCTTCTTAAATTGGTCATTCTTCCCGTAGCAACTGCAAGTGTAGAAAGAGTGTTTTCTTCAATGAATTATGTAAAGAACAAGCTACGAAATAGAATAGGAGAGCAATACCTGAATGACTGTTTGATTACATTTCTTGAGCGAGAATTCTTTCTACAAGTTAAGGATGATGACATTATATCACGTTTCTAAGGCATGAAACATCGTCGAGTTAATTTGTAGTTTTTTCAATTATTTTGTGATTTCTTTATATTATCTGAGATATTATCTCTAGCATGAACAATTGTATTTTAAATATTGCTATTGTGGGTTTTTTATGTTTTATATTGAATAATATTTTTGTAATTTCGAATACTCACCTTAAAATTCATAGGTTCGTCACTGCTTCTAAGCACCGCGGAGGCGGCGGACTGGCAGTGGAGCTCACCGGAGCCGGATAGGTAAGCCCGCGTGTTGATACATGCTGCTACTACTACACGCACACGCACATGCACGTCTCTTCCTTCCAAGAACCAGACGATTTTCGTGGCTTCTCCACGGAGACGCTGTGACAGGCTAGGCAGAGCAGTATGATGCATGCAGATGTAGATGAGATGCCTCCGGGACTGGAGTAAATGATAGGTACGTGGGGGACGGCCAGCGCCGGGATGCGGCGGAGCCGCGTCGAGCGGAGGTGAGAGCTAGCAGCCTAGCAGAACCGTTCTTCCTGCCGAGCACATTGACCGGTGGGCCCACGTAAACTAAAACCCCACATGTCATAGAGGCCGTAATTGACACCGGTGAGCCGTCCGATCGGATATACGCGGTCCGGATGGGAACAAGGGAGGCCGACGAGCCGGTGTGGTCAGCCGGGTCCGTTGGATTTGCCGGGAAGAGCGGTTTGGTATTGACATTATTGCTGTGGCCGTAGCTGTTCCACAGCCGGCAGCATGGCCAAAATCCGCGAAACATCTCTACGTCTAGCACCTGGTTTTGCATTGGCTTTACATGCTTTCTGTTCTAATTCTGCCCGAGTAATTTGCCTATCCGAATCGGATACTCTTGCATGAGCTTCTGTAAGCCTGTAACATCAGCTTACCCACAACTTACGTGTGCTGTATGTCGTACAGGAAACGAGATGTTTAGCTACTCCACATGGATACAAAGCAGATAAGTATCGATTTTATTCCCGCGAATGATCTCAGTGTGATACAAAAGAATGGTGGCAGCACCAGCGCAGCATGTGGCCGTGATATGGTTACGACTTACACTCTTACAACAGGTACATCAATTGTGCATCTGTGCCCGGGGACACTTATGTCCACGTGCACGCTGTATAGTTCATCAATGCTCCTGTGTCGTATTATTCCGCTAGGAGCAGACGTTTTCTCGAAAGAAGTTTTGAATCTTTGGAGATGCTACTCTAAAATCATCTCCACAGTAATAAGGAGACATGAAATATCGTCTCCTTCACGATTTTGAGAATAATTTGCATGTCTTTGTTTCTGCAAAATCAAACACAATGCGGTAAGCATTTGCCAAAAATTAGGAGATGTCGTGATTCAAGTAGAAGAGATTCAGTGTGTTTTGGGGATTTTACCTTATGACTCAATTGCTGCAACCCTTACTGGCTTCATTACTCTTACAATGTTCCTCATATGCTCAAACCCCATCACTATTACTCCTATGACAAAAAGAAAGCTTAGTTGCAGCTTGCCAAGCAAGTTATAGACTGCTACAGCAACATTTCCACCTTCGTCTGTTCGCATTGTGACGGTAACAGATCTTGAAGAAATAAGTGCTCCGGTTTCTGATAAAGATGCAGGGTAAGAAGCGTGCCTTGGAACATAGCCTTCCACACAAATTTGTAGAAAATTCAGCCTTGTTAAGCTTACCTGATGCATTCTGTGGCTGGAACGACCACTCCTGAGGTTTCATCATGGATCTAGTGGCCTTTATCAAATCCATTAGTGCATCGTTGACCTGCGATAGAGCAATAGTTGTATGAGTTATCTTGTGCTTTAGTGTAACTGTAAGGATGACAAAACAAAAAGAAATCAATGTTCATATTCTCAATTGTATTTTTCTCTTTTTCTTTGGAAAACCATCTCAATGGCAAAGCAGGCTGGTTGGTTTGCTCTGCACCTTATAAATATATTACAGAATAGATGCTTCTCTTTCTCAGAAGAAATCTTCTTTTTCAAATGTGATGCCCTTAAAGTGTCAGTCTAGGATAAATGCCTAATATCTGTCTCAAATATAGTGGCGCCTGAAGGGAAAGTTATTTTGATAGTGCTGGGTATATTGCTGATGGAATGATGAGATGCATGCCTCGTCTTTTAAGTTAACATTAAGGTAATTTAAAATCTGGCCTGGGATGGCTATTTTACTTAAGCCCACAAGTCGCTTTAGAGTTGGCCAAACAATTATCTTCAAAAGTAACATGTTCCCTTGTACAATTTAGGTGGTCAATGATGCTTTCAGAGAACCATAAGGTCACCTTTGTTCAGTCAGCAACTTTGGAACTCTTTTTACAAGTTACAACAACATGCAATAAGATTCTCATACATATAAGCCTTCTTCTGAGTTTGGGAACAAAAGAAATGCCTTTGTTAGCGCATTTACGTTAGTGAGAATGATGCTCGAAGAGAACCACAACGTTCGATATTGTCTGGCTTGATCAGTTATTTTAGGATAGCCCAATTTGCAAGTGTTCTGAATATTTTAGTTGCCCCATGCTGTAGCATTTTACCAACGTTCACGCTTACCTCCTCTGGTCTTTCATGGCTTACTAGATGTGCACCATGAAGTTCTACCATTCTAGCAGCAGGAAGAAGCCTTTCTGCAAGTCGTCTTGCATGACATAATTGCGCAATAATATCATACCTGCATTATTTTTAAGCAAGCCATGAGAAAGGGAGGCACACTATGTTTTGTGAAAAAGGAATGTGTGTTATTCTCAAGATTGTGCACAACTAACCTTCCATGAATAACTGAAACTAGAAAGCCAGCAGAACGTATTGTATCTAGTTCTTTAGTTGTCATTTTGTGAGTCCAGCATGCATTAACTTGCCCTTCAAAACCACAGTTAGATTGCATCCCTGTTGATGATATGCCCTTCACATATTCCTGAAATACAACGTGCATCACAAACGAACTTTGCTAACTAAATGCAAACGAATAAAGCTTTGTTGTATCAGCCAATAGATCCAAAAGCATAATCCAAATTTTCCATCAAAGAGGGCCTAGTCAAAATGCTATGATCCCATTCTTATACAGAATTCTCAGATGAGCTCGCTAAAAGATTACTAACATACAGTAAGCATTAAATGTTATAAGCAACAAATCTCATCCTTAATCAATTTTGGAGGCATAATAAAATGGCATTAGAAGACTACTGGATACTCCATACGCGTATGAGATAGATACAAATCTAGCAGATACACCATTAACTACACATAATTTGTTACCAAGCATCACCCTAAAATTTGTCAGATCACTCACTTGATAGAGGATTGTTCTCCTTGTGCATGATCCAACTTTGCCATCAAGGTAGTCCTGCATTGGTACAGGGTATATGTGAACATTAAAGCTCAAATCCAGAGAAAAAAACTAATTTTTTTACATCAATTAAGAAATCACAATGAATTCATCCTCACCTTCGTGTAGTGGGTTTCCAAATCTACAAGAGCTCTTTGTTCTGGAGTTCTCGCCCTTAAGAAACGGAATGCAAGAGAGAGCATCTGCCCATCTACCTGAAAAAGTGGACAAGCTTCATTGACGAAACTGTTTTTACTTGCAGCATTCGAGATTTCAAACCCACAGCCTCTCATCAGTTCCTCAAACCCCAAAAAAACAAATAGGCATATTTCAACATCCCAGTACCTTTGGGAAGCACTCAAATCCACCCCCAGTGACATTGAGCAACGCCAAGGAGCATAGCCTGTGAGGCGCCATCGCTGCCAGTTTGCAAGAAATCATCGCACCTGTTTGCAGAGATCGACGGAGTCAGTGCCTAGTCAGTACAGCTGCCAAAAGATAAAGCATCAAAGACGAGCACATGAAGGACTCACCCATGGAGTGGCCAAAGACATGGGCCTTCTTCCACCCCAAATGATCCATCAAGGCCAGCGCGTCCCTCGCCATGATCGCCGTCCTGCCAGAGATGGACGTCGACATAGTCAGTACTCAGTCCCACCGCCCGTTTGACTTTTCCAAGCTTCAGCAGCGTTTGATGAAAGATATCCCCCCTCTTTCTTCTCCATCACATATTTTCTCATGAAAGATATCGCGGCAGAAGTCGAGTAAAACGTGAATTTATTCAGATCGAAAGCTACATGCAGCGCAGCTCTTATCCTCTTCCAGATCTCTTATCTACATCTTCACAATTGAGCTACATCTCGAGAGGAGGAGCAATATCATCCACCAAACTCCCCCTCCGATCATCGAAACCGATGGGAATTCGGATCTATACGACGATGAGAGATTGGAGAGGGGGTGCAAAACTCACGAGTAGTATGATTTGTGCGAGAGCACGGAGCTGCGGCCGACGCCACGGTTGTCGAAGCAGCAGACCTCGACGCCCTCGCCGTCGTCCTCCGCCGCCGGCGCCGCGGCGCCGGCCTCCTCGTCCGTCCGCGGGATCTCGTCGTCGGCCGGCTCCACCGACCCGGTCAGGCCCTTTATCTGCGGGCCCCACGAGTCGTGCGTCCCAGCCAATCCTTTCACACCCAAACCAAACGATTTCTCAGAACAAAAAAAAATTGTCTTTTCTTCACACGAGAACGAGAACGCAGCACGCGAGAGAAGCGCAAGCGCGGCCGCGGGGGATTTGACAATTGCACATACCGATGATGAGGAGCACCTTGGTGGCGCCGCGGCCGTAGCGGCGGTAGAAGAGCCGGACGCCCTCCCACTTGTCGCCGTTCTGGTACCTGTCCACCTCGCAGTAAGGCATTGCGCTTGCTCGCCTGCGATTCCTCTTCCTCCTCTGCAGATTTAGCTTCCGGTTATCGCCGCGCGCGATTGTGTTAGCGTCGCTTGAGATTTTGGGGAATGGGGTCGTGGGATTATTATTATTATTAAGCGAGGAGAAAAGTATGAGGGGTGGGTAGCGGAGCTTTGAGGGCGGTTTTTTTATAGCCGTCGGACGGGAGCGCGAGGAAGGGGGAGGCGGAGGATTCACGTGGATGGATGTAACAGACGGACGGGCTACGCCGGCTGGTCGCCGTCTGCTGAGTTTCAAAGGGGTTGTGCTCGCGGATGGATGGGATAAATTTATGAGTCTGAGGTCCACAATTTTCGGAGCATTTGATCGTGCTGTCTAGCTTTTATTCCTATAGATCAGAGGCAGAGCGGCATCACACATCTCACTTTTTTTATTTCTGTTACATGTACGTATCTTTCTCATTCTACCACTCACCCCTCTTTCTAAAAATTGTTTTTTTCAGTTATTACTATTTATTTTTAACAAAAAATATAAGCCACAGTCAAAGACTATTAGTAAAAACCAATACTAATGTCCCTTTTGTAACCTTGAGTTTTGGGATCTAGAGAAACACAAGATATGATTAGATACCCAACTGTTAGCATATGACATTAGATCCCGCTCATTTAGACTTAGACTTCTGGTTTATTTTAGTTACGGTGTAATTTTAATTATAAACTATCAAATTTTAGCCCAACCGAATAGCCTCTAGGTCATGAGACGTCTCAAGCAACTCTCGAAAAAAAATGTCTGTTTCAAGCAATTAAGCTAGAGTAAAGTAGAAGTTCTTCTCGCAATATGTATGATTTGAGACAGACTAAGACTAAAAAACTTTTATTTTCCACAGTGTTTTCTGTTTAATCTCAATATCATCACATGATTGCTATTTTCCTTGGCACATCATCCATTCATGCTAGCTACCTAAGAAAATAAGGTTTCTGTTTTTTTTTCATTTCCCGGTATCAGTTCAAATGGATATCTTGATTTTTCTCACTCTCCATGCTTATGACTACATTATCTGATATTCAGATTTTCACATGTTGGAAGGAAAAGTTTAGTTTTTTTTTCGATGAGGAAAAGTTCGGTTTTATTATTGCTATCAGTTCAACTGTTCAAGTGGATCGCTTTAATGCCCCGCTCGTTTCGGTTTTTTTTTCTTCTACTTTTTTCACTATTCAGTATTTCATCTTTTTCTGAATTTTTTAAGATATTTTAGGATTTTTGTATGTTCTTTTTTTTCCGTGTTCCTTTGTATTGTCTCTATTGGGTTAACATGTTTTTTCTATTTTTACATTTTTTAAAAATTAATTATGCCCCAAAAACCAAATCAGCTACAGTAAAAAAAAGCCAGTTACAGTGAAATTTCAGCCAGAAGCCATCGCTAAAACGAGCGCCCTAAGACTAGTGACACCATTGCTTTTGTCCAATTTATTTGTTTGGATTTCAGTTTCTGATTTCTAGTTCACTATTTCTTAATTTCGTTTCTTTTCTAATTTTTTTCTTTTTTATATTTTTTATATTATCCGTGATAGTTAATCTGTTAATTACGCTAAAAACTATCAATAGTTATACCATAAAATAAATTGACTACAGTAAAAAAATAAAATATAAGCAACAAAAAAAACTAACCAGCTCCGTGGTTCATCAGTCACACAGACCGACAGACCGAGACCCAGTCCAGCTCCTGTCCATTGACGCGGTGCGGTGCCCACGGCGAAATCCATGTGAAGCGCGTGCGTGGGCAAGAAGAGCGGAGCGGGCGGCACAGGCACAAGTGGGCGCTGACGAGGCGGCCCGTTCTGTTGGACGTCGCCGCCACCCGCACCGTCCCTGACGTCCGCTGCATCCTTATCTCATCGGGCCCGTGCCGTGCTCCATGCATTCGGTGGTGGAGGTCAACTTGTTACCACTTGCTACTGGCGTACGCTAGCTGGTCAGCTACTCCTTTTCTTATGGTACATCCGTACATGTCAGACATGTAAGCTGTACCAGCCAGGGGTGAACCCAAAAACAAAATTGAGAGTGGGTTAAACTAAATCATCACGAACGTAGTATTTTACTCTTGTGCAATTCATATTTATATATAAATAGAAGAGAAATAAAGAAAAAAAGAGAGATACAACGAAAGTATCTCAATAGAATATAGACTAGCTTTGCGTAGAACATTATTGTAATTTGTAAACTATGTTTTTATTAATGATGCAAACAAATTTGGCCAAAGGTAAAAAGTATTACACAAATGACAATATCAACAAATTGCTCACTGGGTTATGTGTTATTTGTAATAATACCAGTGCAAGGAGAATCGGACATATGACTTCCAAAGCTAGTAAATAAGGTTATAGATTATGCTATTTTCCACACATTGATGGAAAGTACAGGGACCAAAGCTTACTTATGTTTCAAAATGTATTGTCTCCTCCATGTTCTAATGCGTCGCCGAGCAAAGCAGAAAGCAAAAATACATAAAACAAGACCTAACTCAATGACTACAATCATTCTTAATCTTGTACAATTGAAATCACATCAAGAATACATTAAATCTAAAAATCTAAACTATAAACTATAAAATGCTAAATTTATTAGATAAGTACTACGAAAAAATTACTTACTTCCTCAGTCCACAGCGCTCGGCTGCTCCCCCTATTTCCCTCCCTTGCTCCACGCTCGCTTGCCACTGCTTCCCCCAATCGGCCAATCCCCCCTATTTCTCTCCCTCTCCACTCGCGAAGACGCGAACGCCTCACGCCTCATCTCCCCACTCGCCGCGCCTCCACTCCCCCTATTTCTCTCCACTCGAGAACGCACTGCTGGCCTAGATGCCCAGTGCCCTTCGGCTCGCGGCTCGCTCGGACCTCGATCCAGCTCCCTCGCGGTCCCGCCCACTCACCACTCGCGGCATCACCGCTAAACCCGGCTCTCCTACCCCGGCTCGGCCCTCGCGCGGCGTCGCTGCCTGCCGACCCGGTCCGCTCCCTACCCGGCTCGGCCCCCTCTCGGCTGTCATTGCCAGATCCGACTCCACCCGCCCGCGGCATCGCCGCAAGGTCCGCCCCCCCTCCGCGGCCACTCTTCTGCTCTGCACGTGCCCTCGCCCAGTCGTTGCCCTTTCTGTTGCGTACTTTGCATTTGTGTTGGCACTTGCTATTTGCTAGGTTTATGAGTTGGTGTGTTGGGTGGGCCGGTGAGGTGAATTTTTTGGACCTCAAGCCAGTGGCTGATCACTTACCAGGTGATTTTGTTTTGCTTTCCATTGTAGTTGGCTCTCCAGTCGAGCAATCATAGGGTCGATGTCGCCCGGTCATCTGCCTGGTTGCCGTCCGACGCTAAGGGGGGTCCATGCAACACATACTAAAAGCATGCAAATTGTCTAACCGACAGCAACAATAAACAACTAACAACCCTAGTTCATGAAACAGACAACCCTTCATCCCACAATATAAGTCCTCATTCTTGAAAAGTGACGTCCAACAATATAAGTCTATTGCGGAGATCAAAGATGTAGTTATTACAATATTTCCACAATATATCCTTACTTTAGTGCTGAAAAAATAAATGAGTGGTTATAGTATGTTATTTAATAGGGATATGCATAGTCCAATAATAATATTTTTAAAAATATTTAATATCTCTTTGATCTATATGTATGATACATTTTTGGATTTATATTGCGGGATGAAGAGAGTGGCAAATATAAGAGTGGTTGATCTGCCCAAAATCGTTCTGTGCTTAACCGAGTGTAGGGCTGTTCATTGAGGCCGCCCTGCGTTAAAAATTGGGCCGAATCTCGCAAATCTCAGTACAAAATCTGCTTCTCTCTCCAAAAAACGAAAGCTAAATCTATGCCGCATCTGTCCGGGCCACACGAGCCTCACAGGCCCGGCCCAAATCAACGGAGTACAAATAAGATCTGCCGGCTCGGCCGCACCGGAGCCGCGGCCCCCACGTCGGACAGCGTGTCAGCGACGCAGCACCCGTCATCGATCGAACATTCCAGACAGATTCGAGCTTAGGAGAGGCACAAGGCAACAACCCAAGAGAGCCTGAACCCCACCGCCGCCCCCTCCTCTCCGGCCCGAAACCCCAGCTGATCGGCGGCCACGGCCGGCGGCGGAGATGTCGCTGACCTCGGTCAAGATCGGCGAGGAGGTGTGGCTCACCTGCCTTTCCCACGCCCTCACCACCGAGACCGAGGAGGTGATGGGCCTCCTCCTCGGCGATGTCAAGGTCACGCTCAACTCAACCTCCCCCCACCTACCCCTTCTCAGGCTCTCACTGCCACTCTCCACTCCTCTTCTCGCAAATGTTTCGTTCTCTTGAGATCCTGGTGCTTTTGCCTACCTGTTGCAGTCTTCGAGCAGGGGCGGCTCGACCGCTGTGATATGGGGGGCGTCACCGCAGATGAGGTGCGAGAGAAAGAAGGACCGCGTCGAGGTCAACCCCGAGCTGCTCGCCGCGGCGTCGGCGCAGGCCGAGATATCCTTTTTCTTTTTCCCTCCATTGCATTTGTGAGATTTTGGCGTGTTTGGTGTTGTGTGGAGGAGCGTAATGTTGGGTTTTTTGTGTGTTGGACTTCACTCTGTTCTCACGAAATGACGGCCACCATCGGGAAGCCCACGAGGGTGATCGGGTGGTACCACTCGCACCCGCATATCACTGTTCTGCCTTCCCATGTAGGTGAGCTATTCAAATTACCTCTCATTGATGATCCATTTTGTGCCTAGGGTTGTGCAGCTGTGCTTCACTAAGCTCGAGTGCCTTCTGATGACCCTGTGGTGTGCATTTATTCGTTGCATTTCATACTCGCAACGCTGTGCCTATGCAGTATGGGAATTTACTAGCGAGTCTGTTATTGTAGTTGTAGCTATGCTATTTTAAGTGATGGAACCCTTATTATCTCCACTCCCAACTGATGTTTACTTGCCGTTTTGAAAAAGGATGTCAAATATGTTAGGGGCTGCTGGCAGTTAATTATCTATGCTTTTGGGTATTTGGAATAAGGATTAAGGAATGCTATATTTAGTCATAGCTTTACTCCAGAGTTTCAGTGGCGACACCAACCTATATTGCCCTGAGTTCAAAGGTAGTAGAGGGTCTATCACTGGACCAATTAACGGTGACAATGGAGATCTAGAGAACTTGCTAGTGCATCTGCTTTTATGCTTTGTTTGCCTCTTGTGAGATGTTCTCCATTGGCAGTGAAGGTTAGACTTTGCTTGTTATATATAACTCCCATGATCCATGTTTTCCAGATGTTCGTACCCAGGCGATGTTGCAGTTGCTGGATTCAGGCTTCGTGGGGCTGATATTTTCTTGTTTTAGTGAAGATGCTCAAAAGGTAGGAATGCTTATACTTCATATAGACAACATGGTTGCTTCCTATTTGTGGCACATATTCGTGAGTTTGCCTTGCTGAATCAGATTTTGATGTGCCCACAGGTTGGAAAAATCCAAGTGATGGCCTTCCAATCGCTTGATGGAAAACAGCGTTCTATCGTTCCTGTTGTTGCTAATCCAGTCATTGACCTTGAGTCATCTTGGAGTTCATCAGATAACTCATTAGCGTCGCAATATGCATTGATTGAGGGCATCGAAGAGGACACAGGGGATTCTAGAGCTTCGAAAAGTAGCAAGGTTTATTTTTTTATACCATTTGTTGTGTTGCTTCAGAATTTAATTCCGTGAAACTCCTTCCTCTTTTTTTTTGGGGGTTTATAATTAGAGTCTGTTCATATTGGCTTTTGCCTTTGGCTTATAAATAGTAACAGATTATAGAGAAGCTTGTAGAGAGAGACACTCGCGTGCGAGTTTGGCCAATATAAATAAAGTCGCTACAGTATATACTACAATCGACTAGTAGACCCTGTTTTGAAAACACACTCCGTTTGATAGCTAAGTGATGTAGAAAAGTAGCTTTTAGAAGCCTATATGAGCATAGCCTTAGATGCAAGATAGCCTTTTTCCTTAGGTGGCAGTACATCTATGCATCATTCAAGCAGCTTTGCATACTTGCCCATTGGATGGGGATTGTTTAAAACTTAACTGGTACCTACTATGCACATGGCAATGTTAGGTGTTGCACTGTGATATCTAATTAAGCACATTATGCAAGAAAAAGAGTGTCTGAACTGTATTGCTACAATTTTTGGATTTGAGAAAACTCAAGAAAGAATAAACAGTTGGGTTTATTAAGAATGGATGTGCAAGAAATCAAATCCATTTAACATCCATTATTAACAACCTAGCTAGCTGTTTTAGACTGGAATGTTTTGGCTACGTGTTCACTAAATATTAATTCCATAATACTATTCACCTGGAAAAGCGTGTGCAGACACGATAAAAATATATCCACCCAGCATCCATTGGACCAATTATATTATAGTATCTATTGATTTCACATGAAGAATTCATGATGGTTTATTTATAAAAAAAAAAACGACATGTCATCCTTCATTCCAAGTAAATGGGTTAACAGTGTTCTCGAAACAAAAGTAAATGTACTAATGGAGTACTCTAGGAAACGTGGGTGAAGTTGGTTGGTAACGATCTGAGACAGGCTAAAACAGAGGGTGCGAAACAAATGGTGTATCGGGAATATTGCAGAAGTGGGGCCCACGATTGGGCTGGCACCGCATGGGACAGGAGAGCGACTCCCTGAAATTTTGGCGGTTCGATCATTTTGCTAAATGTAGATAAACAGGCAAACTGGTAGATATAACTCTTCCATCACTAATCAATGGTTGTTGTTTAACAGTATGTTTGGGCAGGAAATAAGATAGAAAGGGTAAATCTTGATTTAAACTGTTTCATTATATATTAGTATAGATAAATGATGCTGGACAGCTGGAGGGGAGATGATAGTAGACATTGAATTTAATTTAGTAGTTAACATGTATTATGGAACTACTTTTTTTGTAAAAAAATGGGAATAAGTCCACAATTTATTGTCAGTCATAGCGGTTAATTTATGTATAGCTTGTTTTGGTGTTTAGGGAACTTTTGTGGCAAATAATTGTATGGATATGGTATATGTGTTGATTGTGTTCTGATGTTAAACATCACACCTGTTGATCAACCAAGCCCCCATAATTGCCCTCATGTTTGTGCTCAGAAGTTTGTAGTTGATGCTTTCCGACTTGAATGTGCTGGCCTAGATATACTACATGCACATGACAGCTGTAGATATCTGTACCGATGAAAAGTGTCTATGAAGCACCAAACTGTCAGATAAATTATTTCATTTTGTATTTTTGTTCTTTAAAGTCCTTTGTATATAATTTTACTCAAATCCATGTACATCAGAGTACCTATAGCATTCATTACAGTATCTACATTTTGTTTGGGCAAGCTTGTCCACTGACTTTTATCAATTGGGGACACTTTTGCCTGTGTTGTTGATTGGTTATCTGGAATTTGCTTAGTTTATGCTGCTTTGTTGAATTTGTGTAGCTTGTAAGATCATTTCATGGGAACTCCTTTCTGTCATGGGTGTGGAGTATGAAATGTCTGTATATTAAAAGGGGAAAAATTTAGAAGGTTTCCTCATTAGCTTCTTTAGTAAATCTTTGTTCTGCCATTGGAATTTCAATCATGTTGAATGTTGCCATTTAGTGACGTATTTCAACTTTGCATTTGAGTAATGAAATAACACTAGCAGTGGTTATCACTTCTGAGCTCTTTACCAGGAGCCCTAGTAATTAAGGTTGTCTTCTGAGTGTGCCTACTTAATATACATTGGCTAATTAATTGTGCATGTGCTTGTTTATTTAGGTCTGGGGAAGATCTCCGGATGACACAAATCATTCAGCAAAACATCAACCCAGAGAAAACACTATTGTTCCTTACAATCCTGATAACACACATGAAGCCTCTGTTGATCAAGATGATTCAGATATGACCCCGAGCATCCAGGAGGCTTTGCACCGGTCAACTATGGACATAAGGTATCCAAAGGATTGTTTATCCGAAACCTTTTATTCAATTAAGAAATGCATATATATGCTTTTCAGAAATCTTAAGCAATGCATATTAGCTTTTACTCTTCATATTCAGATTTTTATACTTTAGAACTCTTTTTTGGCCTGGCCGGCCAAGGATAGCCGACCAAATTTTATTAAGATCAGGAGAGCAAAGCAAAGTACATAGTCGGTTGACAGAAAGGCTGCCAACTAGAGATTTGCCCAACAAGGGCCACCGCTAATACACCGCTGTTAAAACTCCGCCGAAAGACCCCTAGGAACAAACTCAGAGTTCATTACAAATTCGATCCCTCCTTAAAGAAACTCGCTTCTCGCCATGAGCATAGATCCTCCTTGATCTCCCGTAACAAATCAGCGGCTGACCTGCTCTCAGCTTGGAATACCCGTGCATTCCTCTCCTTCCAAATGAGCCAAGAGACTAGGATGATCAGGGAGTCGAAGACCCTCCAGAATTGTTTGTGGAAACATTTCCCAGCCGTGCACTACCAGAGCTCAAAGTTAAGCTCATCAGAATTTCAAAGGGGACACTGAGCCAATCCTTGAGGAGGGACCAGATGCACCTTATATAGCTGCAGCATGCAAATAGGTGGAGGCATGTTTCTGATTCAGAGGAGCAAAGCGCACAGCAAGTCTGATGTGGCCACCCCCGCTTGAGCTGGTTATGATTAAGCTCCACTTATTTTGTGAGACTCCCTTTTTTATAGGACTCTTTAAGCGGTTTGAAATATTTGTGAACAAAAGATGTCTTCTGAAACTAGGAAACATTTGTCTATCAGCTAAAAATGCAACTAGTGCAATTCAAATATGATGATCCCTATGTCATGGAGCTAAACTTGCAGGTTCCATGCTAAATCAAACTAATATTTATGTGGTTCATCTAAGAAAAGTTTGTCTTATGTTTCAAGTTTCCCAATGATCATCTTATCGCTTTGGCAGCGTTCTTTTCTGAGCAAAGCATTGTCAATACCTAAAATTTTATTAAATAGATTTTATTGTGCCCTTAGGGGGTGTTCCAATGAGGGGAGTATCTTTGGCAAATTTTGGGATTTAGTTTAAGGATTTGGATCCAAATCTCCTATATCCAAACAGGCCCTTAGTGTTGTTCTAAGCATGTACTCTTCTCCTATACAATTTGTTTGGTAATATACGCTCATTTTATTAATATTAATAGGGTATGATGTATCACATGAGATGAACATCTTATGATTATTGTATTTTATCAGTGTTCATTGCTGATGGATCTAACAAATGTGCCGGAGGAGGGGGCTTTGTAATGTAACCATATATTAGTTTCTAATCTACAATTTCTTGGCAATAGTGATGCAGAGTATGTAAGGAAGGAGGTGCCACTTTTGGTCCTCCCAGCAAGGCAGCTGCTCGAGCTGGACACTACGTTGACTTCTTACTGTGATATGCAACGTGTCCTTTTTCAAGAGGAACAATCAGCATATAATCAAGCCATGCATCAAAATGTTTGGTAAAATCAAGTTCCTATATGACTTGATGTAATATCGCATGCTTGTTCTGTGGTGAATGTTGCACGTTTCTTTTGCAGTGATGGGAAGATTCACCCACTTACCTCTATTCACCATACATCTACATACAATTCTTCTCTCTGCAAACTAATGGAGTGTTGGTGAGAACAAATTCTCCTTGTTTCTAGTTGGCCAAATATAGTGTTTTAGTGTGTAATCCTCTTGTCAACTTGTCTCACTTTTTTTTGTCGTAGTCTGAGCCCAGCTATAACTGCACTTCAGGATCGTCTGAAGGAAAATGAACTTCGGGTGAGTAGAATATCTTGCATCTCTTGACACTGTTAGGTCTTAAAGGGACTAATAGCTATTTGCTCGTGCAAACAGTTATCTATGCTATTGGAGGAGGCTACACAACTTAAGGCCGAGACCCAAAGCATGAGAAATGATTCTTCTCGTCGCTTGATGTATCATGGGACTAGTGGCAGCGGTTCATCAACATCCCAGGACAAGTGTGCTTCCGCCAACCAAGGAAGCCCTAGAAGTCCTAGTTTCAGCAGCTGGAGGAAGGCTTCTTGATTGCGATCTTGCTCGCCTTGTTGCTATAATGAATATTGCTAGTTGCGGTGCCACCTGATGCTTTCTGAAACCCCCAACTTGTCGCTGTTTTGATGGATGAGGTACAATGCCACTGTACATACCCATCCTTTTGCTTTGTATTCTCGTTCCTTAGCCTGCTGCTGAAGTTGCGCCAAATCCTTTTGCATGGTTGCCCTGAGCTTGTGGTCTGTACTGGGAGCCTGGTTACCAAAACAGTTGTTGCTGAGGTGCAGTGTTTCTCGGAAAGGCAAAGACGAAGCTTGTCTTTGCTCTGTAGTTGGAAAAAAAAAACTCATGTACCAATCCTATTGTTGAAACGATCACGCACACCTTGCTGCCAAGGTGCCAGAGCTTTCACCCAAAGTGGGTGGCACTGACTAGAAAGAAACTTTTGTGTGCAATGCCTGGAACATCTAATTGTGGTCTCTATGTTAACAGTTGCCCGACGTACTCGAATGATGGAATCCAATTGTAACAGCTATGCAGCCGTCCGGCAACGGTAACGTCCTGTATCAATCCGATTGTTGAAATGTTTGGAGTTTTTCTGAGCGGAAGTGAAATGTGTAGGATGGAAGGTGGCAAGATGCTATCAGTTCAGAATTCAGCCTAATATGGACTTGCAGCCAAGGCGCGTGTGGGTGTCCACTGTTGCTTGACGGAGATGTGATTGGCCTGGAGAACTGACGGTACAACCAATTATACGCCCGGACGATGGTTTGCGTCTAAGTTACGATGGATCGGGACGTCGCTATATGTACCAGCTCGGAGCCGTGTTGTACGAGCGACCAGACCAATGGAACCGTGGACGCAACCTAGGTCCAATAATTGTGTTCCAATTCAAGGTTCAAGCTGGAGTCGAACTGTGGGAGACTGGACGGTGTTCGCTCCCAAATTGCATAATGATTTCGCCGGTCCCATGATCGCCACTAGTTAGGCATAATAGTAGGTCAGGATGTAAGTAGACCTCATGTAAGCCTAACCCAAGTGGAGTTGAACATCAATACTGGCTACTTCCATGGTCAAATATCAGTGATCATATACATGTAAATACATACATTATATAACACACACATATACAGACATATACATACATAAATAGAGTTATATATACATATACATATCTGTATATATACACACGCATGTATTTATACGTATATACACACTACCTGAATGCTTATACTTTGCTACAGATAAAAATATCATATTATCCCTACACATTGAGTCCATATTGTCAGGATTGGCCTGCTTGGTCCATGCCATTGCTTCGCCTCTGTGCTCAGTCACGTTATGTCTCTGCACCCTCAGCTTTGTCACGCACCTAATAGAGATCTGTTTCTTTTTTGTTAGAGAATTTGTAGCGTGTTCGAACCTGTTTTTTGGTAGATTGTTTTTTATTTCTATTAGAGATTTTTAGGGAGATACAAAGGAGAGTTAGAAGGGGCAAATAAACTATCACCATCAACTCTGTCTTTTAAATAGTGTGTGTAGAGGAAACATTTTTTGTATTCCATGGAGCACATACTTCTATTTCGAATATACCACTTAAACGAACATATTATACTTATTTATCATTTTTGGTATATTTAAATACTAACATACTCCAATGTGACTTGATTGAAAATTTTCATCGGAACCTTTTTTTTTTTTGCTATACACCCTTTTATATATATAAAAGAAGTATGCACACAAATTATGCTATAGAAAGTGAATTTTACTGATTTTTTTATGTAACTCACTTTAGAGTATCTTATAATCATTATTAGAATATAAGGTACTCGAAAGGATAAATAGATATAACAGTATTATTTAAACGATATATAAGAAATAAGAGTACATATTTCTAAAAATATAGAATCATTTATACAGAGAGAGACTGAGTAGTAATGTACTATCGCATTCTGTGGAGTAGGTCCACATTCTTGGACAAACCGCGGCTGCTAACACCGCACGGCAGCGGTTGGTGAGACGCTAGCTTGGGCCGGCCAATGGGAAATCATGATAGGACTGGAAGAGAGTACAATAGATCTGATGGTGCGCACACGCGAGGTGGCTACCCACTAACAGAGTGATAGGTAACGGCGGATCTATTGAAGGCCATCAGGATGCATAGGACATCAAACCCATTTGGGCATCACCTCTCATCTCATGTGCGATGCTCGCCAATTAGACCCCCACCTCCATCGCCTAATACAGGATGCCCTGATCGGTCACCTTGGGTCGTTGTCTGATCTCCATTCGCCCGGCCTTAGCCAGGCCGTTGACTTCGTGATCGTGGAGAAACATATGTGAATCCAAAGAAGCTGGGCCAAAAAACTAGAATTACCAATAAGCATCATTATGAAGTGGATTGTTTTAATGACATTTCTGATTGGCTACTTCAAGAACTCAATGGCAACTTCAACGAGAAAATCTCTAAATTGCTCTCTTGCTTGGCTGCTTTGAGTCCAAGAGAATCATTTCGTGATTTCAATTTACAACATTTGATGAGTGTAGCTAAACTTTATCCCAATAATTTTGATGATAGAGAGTTGAGGGACTTTAACCATCATCTTCACCTCTACATTGGCGATGTGCGTGCAAATGATAGATTCTCTAATATAGAGACTATTAGTAAGCTTTCTAAAAAAATGATGGAGACAAGAAACATATTTGCTATCTGTCATGGTTACGAACCAAACAATGAATAATGAGGTTACAGAGAGGCTATAAAGGAGCTATCTAGAGCCTCAAAAACCATGGAGATGGTGTATAGAAGGTATTTGTATTACATAGTCTTATCTCTAAAAAACGAGTCTCCCCTTTATTTGCGGCCTGAGACACATACTTATAGTTATGAGAAGGTTGCTTAACAAATACTCCTATCAATGTCTACTATTGTAAGGACAATCATGTTCATTTCCTTGTGATGGCCCTATTAGGCTAGTCATGTGATTACATGATTATGTGGTCTCTTAGTGCAATAGACTCACTGGACTAAGGTGGAGGCTATTTCCCCAACACTATCATTTGGTTTATCGACTTTTGGAGCTAGCACTAGTTTTGCATGTTACCACTGCTACAGGTGAGAGATGTTTTTCAGTTATAAAATTTGTGAAAACATATTTGCGCAATCGAATTAGTGACGACTTTTCTTTATAATAGTCTTATTTTCTACGTGAAGAAACCCCGTAATTAGACTTGTGTGATATGCACGGGGACACCCCGTAATTTTTGCTCTGGATAGCGCGTCCGTCTTTGAACGCGTCGCCGCCGCCTGCTCGCGTGCGCGGCAGCCACCTCGGTCGCGACCAACGCGGCTGATCGAAACTCTTAAATATTCCATTAGCTGACAGAAACAAAACGGGACAGGTGAGTTAGTGATGAAACGCCGCAAGTTGATCTGTGCTCAGAGTAGATTATCTCCGAAGCTCTCGGGCCATTTTTATCGCCTAGTCAAACGTCGACATCCCTTTCGGTTTTCCTCCTGTCCAATAAAATTTTGACCGCAACCGCCCGGGAGACGACGGCTAGCTTCTCTCGTTGATACTTCCTCCTCGCGCTGATTGCCCTGGCCTGCCCACGTACAAGCCAAGTTTTACTCTGACTGAGCTCGCCACGCACGAGTACACGACACGACGCGTAGCTTCACCCGTCTGCTCCTCTGAATCTTGCCGCGTCGATCGATCACCAGCGCGCGAGGGCGGCGTGTTGATGGCGGGGCTGCAGCGGTCGAGCGAGACGTTCCGGCGGTCGGGCTCGTCGGGGCTGGTGTGGGAAGACAAGCACCACTCCGGGGAGATCAAGCCGGCGGGCGGGGACGGTGACGCGGCGGCGGCAAGGGCAGAGCGGAGCCGGTCGAGCGGCCACGGCGGGTACAGGGCGTCGGGGCGCGTCCCGCCTGCGCTCGACCCGCCGTCGCCGCGCGTCGCCCTGTGCGGATTCTGCGGGTTCTTCGGCGGCGGCAAGGGCAAGAACGACGGCAAGGCGAAAGCCAAGGACAGGCGCCACCGACGCGGTCGAGCTAGTGCTTGATCTGTCCGTGCAGTATCCATCGTAGTATGCTCCATTTGATAGCTTTGCGTAGTTTCTTTTCTTTCTTGTCAATTGTTTCATGTAGCAGAAGAAAGTTACAAGGTGCATGTATGCATGTACAGAGTACAAGTGGCTAGTCTATGTGTTCTCATGGATTGGATTGTGCAGTGTTCCTGTTTCTTTTCCTTCTGTGAGAGATGTTTGCACGTATGCATGTGTTAGCTGTGGACTTGTGTTGTAGCACCGTAGTATTATTTCTACCTGTCTAGCTGTGGCAATTAATCCAGAAAACACATCCTCTGCTGCTTGTACGTCCAAAGTTTTGGTGACATTTAGAGCAGACGCGTTAAGCTCGCGTAGTATGTGATATTCAGACGTTGGTGTAGCAAGCTAAATGTCAATGGAGAATTGCAGATGCATTTCTATCCGACGGCTTTACATCTGTGCAAACGGGGCCGACGCTGAAACCTGAAGCCTGAAGGCACCCACCGAGTTGCTCGGCAGCTGGTGGTAATCGACAACTTTCTGAATTTCCAGCAAGTTGTTTGGCCGTTTCCAGAATTTGGCATCATGGATATTATTTCATCTTTTCTTTCTTGCTACGCATGGAATTGATCATCCCCCACATTGTTCTGCCACACGGCACTGGCGATGATGGTGAGCTGCTTTCTTTGACGACTCAGGAGTCAGAAGACCGAGCATTCATGATTCATTCAGCCTTCGCCATTTGCACTCAGACAGACCCTGTTCAAAGTTCAAACTTGCCGGCGAAGAAGAAAATCCCCCCCAAAAAAATGTCATTTGAGCGATCCTGGAAACGACTCTGCATCAGCTGGAGGTATCACTGCAGATATGCATGGTTCTCTTTCTAGTTACTCCGAGACTCCCAGTAGTCACTAATCAGTCCCGACAGCATGCAGATGGATGCAGTTTGGCACATAAATTCTCTGTTTTTGGCACACATACATTGACACAGAAGAACGGTACTATACAAATTATAAATGCAGACGTTGTTTGATTGGTTGAACGGTGGATTTTTCAGCGTGCGTTCGGTTCATGACTGTAAATGCCTTCTTATACGGTAGCAAGTGGGTCCTTCACTGAACTGTACTGGTGGCTGATGCGTTTCATCTTGCAGACGAAGGCCTCAATTCAGCTCCCTGCGTTAGTGCAGTAGTGGTTGGTGAGGATTTGGAGAGGGAAAAGGCGGTGGTGTCTAATCGGAGCGACATTAATGGAGGGATGGTTAGCACTTAGCGACAACCAAAAAGAGCTGTCGTCGGTGGTGTTAGGGAGTCATTCATTGCTGCATAGTACTCAAATTTTGATTTACCAGATCTAGGTCCAACGGTGAAATCACTTTGCCTCCTTTCATACTATTTTGTCGAGGAGTACTCAATTATTTAGACGTTGGATGTGTATCCGCCTCCTTCCAATAGTTTATTCATTAGTTATTAGCATGTCTCTGTGGCTTGTCAGTTGTTACTATATGCATCTTTTCAAAAGATAGTATGCTAGTGCTTTCCGATTACCATTTGCATTTAATTAATTACCTAAGCAAGATCATTCGATCATCAAACAAATCAATCAATCAATCAATCAAACAAGCACAGGGATGGTTTGCCCAATCCACAGATGGCCATTTCCCCTTGCTGCACGCAGAGATCTCGCAATCATCGCGAGTGAATCGCCAGCTTCCTCCCGGAAAAGCAAACCGGCCCAGGTCGCCACTCAGCTCTCGCCAGGGTACAAAAGCGGCACATGCATATGCTAGGAGCTACCTGTTTCTTTTATGCCGCCGCTGTGCGGTGCCTGTGCGTAGCAGCGCCGAGCTAGCTTAGCTAATTGGTTGGTGCAAGAATGGCGCTTGGCGCGAGGGCTACCGTCTCTGTTCTGCTTGTGATCACGGCTCTCCCTGCACTTCTCTTGTCCGGCGCCGCCGCCGCCCGCGTCCTCCTCACCCTCGACGAGTTCGGCGCCGTCGGCGACGGCAGTGCCAACGACACCCAGGTACTGTGCAGTCCAACTCATACGCGTTAATCGCCGTGATTTAGCTGCCAAGAACTCGGGTTCGATCGCGCACTCTGGTTTATTTAGGCTTTCTTGGACGCTTGGACCGCTGCTTGCAACTCCAAGGACCAGGCCGTCCTCGCCGTGCCCGCCGGGAAGGCCTACAAGATCTGGCCGGTGCAGCTCGTCGGTCCCTGCAAGAAGAAGCTCAAGATGATGGTACGTACGCCACCCGTACTGTTCGCCTTTCTCTCTCTCTCCCGTGAGGTCTTTTGACTCTTTGTCCACGGCGGTGCCGGCATTGCGCTAGATTTCCGGGGCGATCGTCGCGCCGGTGAGCCCCGACGAGTGGGCGGGCAGGGACCCCATGAAGTGGCTCTACATCTACCGCGTCGACGACCTGTCCGTGAGCGGCGGCGGCACCATCGACGGCATGGGGCAGGAGTGGTGGGCGCGCTCGTGCAAGCGCAAGAAGACCAAGGTAACCACCAACCACCTAACCTGTCTGAACTCGGAGCCACGACACTAGCTGCAGCACTGAAGTTTCTGAACCATGGTTTGCTTTGCTTGTGTTCTTGCAGCCTTGCAACACACGGCCTCCTCCCAGGGTGAACGCTCGCGTCCCCCTTCCAACCGGAGACGTGCTCGAGTAGAGTCAGCTCGCCGGCGGCCAGCGATGATCACGCCTGATTCTTCGCTCTTTGCTGCATGCAGGCGGTCCATTTCGAGGAATGCAGGGGGGTCAGCGTGCAGGGCATCACGCTGCAGAACGGCCAGCAGTTCCACCTGACGTTCACGCGGTGCTCCGACGTGAAGGCCAACTTCCTCCGTGTGATCGCGCCGGCGGACAGCCCCAACACCGACGGGATCCACCTCAACGATTCCTCGCATGTCCAGATCATGGATAACTTGATCTCCACAGGTCCGTATAAATCCATGTGCTTTCTTAAAAGCTAGCACTAAGCTTTCGTTACCAGAGAATGGCTCTTAACGGTACCCTGGACATGTGAACGTGTGAATGATCTCTGCATGTATTTTTCTTCTACAAGATAAGATCAGACTCAGCAATCAGTTGACTGGACAAAAGTATTGTCAAATCAGTAGCATAAAAGGTCGATCATATCATGGCATCGATGAGACGCGAATACGTAATTTACTACTTAATTAAGACGTGTCCTAATCGAGTCCCACATTGCCGCCGTTAGGTTAGATTCCTACGCTTTTTCTGCAGTACACACACGAAGCACTCATTACTCATAGAGTCGTAGTTGGATGATTAACCTGAGCTTTGATCGCCTTTTTCAGGAGATGATTGCGTCTCAATGGTCGGGAATTGCTCTGATGTCCGTGTAAAAGACATTTCATGTGGGCCTGGCCATGGTATCAGGTACAGTACTTTACCCTTCTAGGATATTTCGTATCCACCAAACCCCCCCCAGATCTCTGCTACTAGAATTAACAATGCAGCACACGGGCACACGGCACCTGTATGTCAGCATTGGAAGCCTGGGGAAGAACCGGACCACCGACAGAATAGAGAATGTGAAAGTCGACACCTGCTTGCTTACAAACACAACAAACGGTGTACGGATCAAAAGTTGGCAGGTAAGAGAGGGACGTGCCCACACTTCTCTGATTTTTTTATTTGATCCTATGTGTTACTTTAATTTCAAAATTAATCTTACATAATACAAAAATGTAAATGTAGCTCTTTTATTGAGCACAAAAGAACCACCATCCGATGCGTGGGCTCTTACCCACCACCCAACCGTGGCAGCATCAGTCGCACAGGCTAACTTGACGGACAGATAGCGAGATCCACGAAGGTGCCACCCCACCCGACTGGGGCGGGTAGTTTGAGGGGTGCCACGCCAAGGAGCTGTGGCATTATGCATCCCGTAATCTTTTACAGTTGTTAGACCTGTCCTTTTCAGCTTACTTGTTGTTTTGTCCTGCTTACCTGTTGTTATCATGTTCTGGACATTTGAAAGATAGTAGATTGGAGCACCCGAGCACAATAAATGCACGCATCGCCTTACCTTTTTATTTTATCAGTGTCAAATTAGTTTCTGCTTAAGATGGTTTATGTTTTTGACTTTTAACATTTTAATTTCGTGTTTTTTCTGATTTTTTGGCTTTTTTTTCGTATTTCTTTGTATTGTCCGTGATGAGAGAATCTATTTTTTTATTTTAAAATTTTTTAAATTTAATTATATCAAAAAAACTTACAGCAACTACAATGAAAAAAGTCCCGAACAGTACCAAACAGTATCAAATAAGTCCAAAAGTTAAAAGCATAAGTGGAAACAACAACGGTAGGACACTAACTCCTAGTACTTTTGTATAGAAGTACGGGATGGATAACAGTTCACTCACACAATAAATGCATGCTGCTGTGGCTCCCTAGTGCGGGACCTCTCCTAGTGCCTGCAGCGGCCGGGTGACGAACATCTTCATGGGGCTCGTCACTCGGATGCTGCAGCGGCCAGGTGGTGCGGTAGAAGCCACGGCTGTTAAATCTTCTGTGTTTGATAAGAGGATTAGATTTATAATTTTATATTGTATAGAACTAATTTCAAATTAAGATGGCACTATAGAATCAAATAAAAAAAATCACTCCTCTCCGTTCTCTATTCTGACAAGAACAATCTTGTCCGAAAATTACTCTCGTTACAAGACGTGCAACCTCTGTTTCAGGGAGGCATGGGCTTTGCCTACGATCTGAAGTTCGAGAGCATCGTCATGAAGAACGTCTCCAACCCCATCATAATCGACCAGTATTACTGCGACCAACCAACACCCTGTGTAAACCAGGTACATCACAATGGATGAGTATTTCTGAATCATCTGAAGAAAAAGTACGTGCATCGATCATCTCTGAAGTCTGAGCAACTTTGCGTTGCAAACGGCGCAAACTCGTGTGCAGTCTCAGGCGGTGCAGGTGCGCAAGGTTGAGTTCGTCGACATCAGGGGCACGTCGGCGACGAAGCAGGCGATCAAGTTCGCGTGCAGCGACATCGTGCCGTGCCGGGAGCTGGAGCTGAAGAATGTCAATCTGACGTTGGAGGGTGGCGGCGCTGCGTCCGCTTTCTGCTACAAGGCGTCGGGGAAAACCGCCGGCGCTGTTGTCCCGGCGTCCTGCCTCGCCAAGCGCGACTTCGTCGAGAGAACGCCTAGCCCCAGAATGCTGAGAGAAGCAATGGCGGACGAACTCGATTCTTGATGGTTGTGGAATGGTACGGCCACCATCTGCACAGGCTACACGCGTTTCATCTTTGTCAAGCACACCTTCCTGCAACGACTGAAGAAAGCATACATGTTCCAGCTCGAACAAGACACTGAAGACAGTACTCAAGTGGCGGAACCATTTGTTCAGAGCTAATATAAAATATCATTTAATAAACATAGAGGTTTATAGTAATAAAATCCAAACTATAAATTGCTCGTCGTAGAGACAACATCTTAAATAAGTTAGAAAAATTATAAAACAATTAAGTAAAATTTGTTGTTGAAAAATATAAGATTTAGGATCTAGAAATAGGGATGCACTTATGTTGTTGTAGATGTGCATGACCTGCTTTACCAACCCCGGTGGCTCAACCTTCACCGTATGTTCCCTCTTAGGACCTCTACTATAGGTGATCTGGCTAAGCCACACTTGGCGCTCTCTGTTGTCATGTTTGCTACCTTGAATTTAAATTATGTATAAAACTCGATTTTGATCAGAAGAATTTTAAATTTTCTATTCACTTGTCCCCTCTAGTCAGCTTTTTTGAACCTTCGACTGTAGTTTAAGATGTAAGAGTGGGTTGAAATCTATTAGGGATATAAATATAAAGTATTTGAATCAATTATCATATATATATATATATATATATATATATCAAATATACCTATTAAATATATGATATTTCGCCAAAAAAAAATTAGACGGCTGTGGTATTGCCTAGGTACAAACTCGCCAATTGTACACGACATTTGTGTGAAGAAGAATACAGAGAAATTTACCGATTGCATTTTCTTTAACGGTACACGGGTACAGTAAAGATTGCTTGTTTTTAGTACGCGACCGATCGATCAGTTTTTTTTGTTTTTTTGCACTACAATGTAAGAAAGTGTTAACAGACGGTGGCCCACTCATTTTGGTTGCTGGCCGATCTTGTGGCGTTTGGATTATTGGAAATGATGGGTGGGATACATTTAAGGAGGGAATGGATGAGAGGGGGGTTTGGGAATGGGGGGCTAGGTTAGTGTTATGATGTGTAAAATTACGAAACTACCCACATATGAAGTGGAGCAGCTTTCCTATCAAAGGGGCATTTTAGTCAATTGATGCATTCTATTCCCAATTCCTAACCCATGCTTCAAACCAAATGCTAAACATGCGATTGGGAACAAGAGTTCATTTCCCAGTCCAAAACTCTCACCTCATATCAGTATATCACCCCCCCCCCTACCCCGCTCCCTTTCCAACCCTCCATCCATACGCCAAGGGGGTAGTTGTGGTCTCATGCCCCGAGCGGTCTGCCGGTGGAAACAAACGGAATAGTTTTTTGAAGTACTTTATGAGTTTAAAATCATGTATATTATTTATGTTGATGTCTCTGTTGTCTACTATTATAATAAAAAATACAAATAAAAATTATTAACTATAGTTAAAAACATCATAGCCAAAAAATAGGGCCTTTCTTGCGGCGCAGGTGTCTGCGGCCCACTGACCCCGGCATTGGTCACTGCCCACGCCCAGGCGCCGTCCGTGCGGCCCACAGATCATGTTAGCCGAGGCCTAAGATGGCAGCTAGAAGCGTGGGAAGCCCTAACATGCTCCGTGGCCTGCCTCCCTCCTGAAAAGCGAGCCCAGCCTAGCCCAGGAAGAAGGAAAGCTGGGCGGGATTTCACGGGGCCAGCCAGCCCAGCCCAGGCACCTTCCGCGACTGCTGTGTTTCTAGCAGCAGCCCAGATACATCGTGCACTTGCAGGTTCAAAAAAATCTCGTGCGAGCATGGCACGTGAATCAGCTGTTCTGATGCTTCGTGTTCCCCGGCCGGCCCCTGAAAAGCGAGCAGCGAGTGCAGCAGGCCTCGTACAGCGCGCGCATCCGTCCGTCCGCGGCATGGCCCGCCGGCCATCTCTTTCCCTCCATTCCCGCTGCCCCTCACCTCGTTAAATGTGTTGCGCCCGTGACTGAGCAGTACTAGTAGTGGCCGTGCACCGAGCTAGCTTTAGCTTGTGGTACGTAGCGCAGAACAGGCCGCTTCGGCGTTCAAGGATGGCGCTGGCACTGGGAGCGACGAGGCCGGCGTTCGCTCTGCTTCCGCTCGCGGCCCTCGCCGGCGTCGTCGCGCTTCTCTTGCCACACGCCGCCGAGCCCCGCGTCCTCCTCACCCTCGACGACTTCGGCGCCGTTGGCGACGGCATTGCCGACGACACTCAAGTAAGTAGTACACGCAACTGTCCAGCTCGTTCATGCCCAACGGAACAGAGCCGTGGCGGCGTGGCCACAATGTGCTTGAGAGCTTGGGCAGCATCTTAGGCACCTAGCTAGTGATTAATATCTTCTGTTTTTCTCTTCAGCCCTTGGTGGACGCTTGGAAGGCTGCCTGCGCCACCAACGACCACACCATCCTCAACATCCCCGCCGGCAAGTCCTACCAAATCTGGCCGGTGACGCTCACCGGCCCCTGCAGGGACGAGATCAAGCTGTTTGTACGTTCGCGCGCGCGTGTGCAGCTTTTCTTGCCTAGTACCTGTGCATTTTTGTTCATCAGGTGTTTATTGGTGCCGACTAGATTTCTGGGAATATAATCGCGCCCGAGGACCCGGACGAATGGCGGGGAAGCGACCGCGACAAATGGCTCCACTTCCAGCGGGTGGAGGACCTGACGCTGAGCGGCGGCGGCATCATCGACGGAAGGGGGCAGCAGTGGTGGGCACAGTCCTGCAAGGGAAAGCACCACATGAACAACAAGGTAATATTAGCATACGTCACCTGATGACTCGGGGAGTTCTGATATGTCTTTTGCTTTTGTTTTTGCAGCATTGCACACCCCAAGCTGCTCCCAAGGTGAACTCCTCTGTCCCGTTTAATTTGACGTTTGCTTGAGTGGAATCACCAGCTATTAGAAGCATCAAGCATGCATCATTTGCCTTTGTTCTTTTGCAGGCGCTTCACTTTGAGGGCTGCCACGGGATCAGAGTGCAGGGCATCACTCTGCAGAACAGCCAGCAGTACCATCTGACGTTCACCCGGAGCTCGAACGTCAGGGTGAGTTACCTGAGGGTGACCTCGCCGGAGCATAGCCCCGACACCAACGGAATCCACCTCGTCGACTCGTACAATGTTCACATCATGGAGAACCTGATCTCGACAGGTATGTTCTACTGATGTATTGGCACTTTACTCCCAGGCAGTATGCGTGCTGTTCCCGAAAGGAGTTTCCTCTGTCAGAGAGTTTGGCCAAAGCTGTGTCATGTTTGATTGTAGTTACCTCGCAAAAAAGTTTAATTGTAGTTGACTAGAGATTTAAGCCAGTATAGAATGAACGCTAGAAAAACTACAAGAAGTGCTAAAGCATACATATTGCCGAGACCTGAGTCTTCCATTTCGTTAAGCATGTCATGCCATTCGCCCTTGGTTCGCTTTCCCCCTTTTTCTTTCAGGTGACGATTGCGTCTCGATGGTGGGCAATTGCACAGATGTCCGTGTAAGATCCGTCTCATGTGGACCTGGCCATGGCATCAGGTAGCTTTTGCCTCATAGATTACTCAACAGTCAATGCATGTTCCTCTATTGTTAGTAGAACTAACACTGTGTGTTCGTCAGTATTGGAACCTTAGGCGAAAACCCAGCTACTGACAAAGTAGAGAAGATCAAGATCGATACCGTGTTCATTTCAAACACCACAAACGGTGTACGCATCAAGACCTGGCAGGTAACAGCAATGCCCATTTCCCCACATGAAGTAGTACAGCACCCATGTCCGGAACTCAGGATGTATGAGCACTGTAACCTGTGTATAATTTCTGTTGTTCAGGATGGTTGCGGTTTCGCCCGCAAAGTGAAGGTCGAGAACGTCGTGATGAACAACGTCACAAACCCCATCATAATCGATCAGTACCACTCCAACCATCCAGCTCCTTGTGGAACCCCGGTATGCTGACTACTGAACTCGCGAACCCTCAGCACCATCTGATCGATCGCCTGATGCACACTGCACAGCACATCTCTGAACTTTGCAATGGAAAATTTTGCAGACGGCAAGAGCGGTGGCGGTGGAGAAGATCGACTACCTCGACATTACAGGCACATCGGCGTCGAAGCGGGCGGTGACGTTCTCGTGCAGCGACACCGTGCCGTGCAGGCGCCTGTCGCTCAAGAACGTGAACCTGACCCGGATTGGCGGGCACAAGACGTCTGCGTACTGCCGCAAGGCGTCCGGGAAGAGTGTCGGTGTAGTCGTCCCGGAGTCATGCCTCGCCAGGGAAGACTTCATCCAGCAAGCTCACCTGCAGGGCGATGCAGCAGCTGAAGAGGAGGAAGGTCCAGATCCTTGGTGATGCTCCGGCAGAAGACGAAGAATCGAAGATCAATGTTGTGTTGTGATGGTAGTCTATATATATTATCTGTATGTCCTATGAATCGATCGGCGTGTTGTAGCTGTGAACTAGACAGTTGCAGCTGGTAGTCATCAGTCTCCTACGCTTGTCATTGGAGGACCCTGGGCTAGGCGGAGGAGCTAAAGGCGTGTGAGAGCAGAGAAAGTGGTGAGTGAGCAGTGACTAGTGACTATGAAGAGACCACACATGCTCCCATGGCGCCCTATTTACAACGGAGATGCATGTATTCTACTAGTAATTTGCCCCCTGAGTACAGCACCGCTGTTATTATTTCATGTACATGCATTTCCCTGGAGTACCAAGGGACCCCGACTGCCTAGAAGCAGGGCATACCACAACCGTAGTCCCTCGCCTACAAGCTCGAGGTGGCGGTGGATGAGGTTGAGCTCGTCGACGTCGGCCGTCCAGTTTCTACGCACGAGAGGTGTCGGAAGACGGCGGCCCGACAGAGCCAGTACCCCTCGGCACGCGAAACGGGGGCAGGACAATTTCGGCCGCGGCCGACGGCTTCTCGGCTCGTGCGGACGTCTGAACCCGCCAGCATCGTTCGCTTCGCTTACGTATAGTATGGCCGACTCCCGCCCAGATGCTGTCCGTGACTCGTGGATCCAGATGCACGCTAGAACACAGTAGAAATCTGACGTAATGATCTTGTGCACAGTAGAAATCTTGTTGCCTTTTTAGTATTTACATTCTTTCAAATTCATGAAGCGATAAACCATGGTATCAATGGTAATTTTTTTCATTTCTTCTTTCTCCGCATAGAAAATTAGCCTATCACTCATGAAATCATCATGTTTAAAAATAAAAGAGTAAACATCCGTCCGATTGATTCAGAATTCAGAAGGTTACTTACTAGACATTGTAGTAGGTAAAATTTGAGCGCATGGATCATGATCACTTGCAATTTTTTCTCTGGTTTGGCGATTTGCAACGAACTAAGCTGGTATTCAAAAACCCCAAATTGAAACCTTAGATCTTAATCCTATAATTTGACAACAACAATCAACGATCATTATATTAAAACCATAAATCACGATTTAGTCTCTTTGTGCGTGCGCGTCTGCAGCTTCCCGCTTAATTTCTTGCCTAGCTACACGTGCGCACTTCAGTTCATCGAATTTTGTTTGCGCTGCAATTCGTCAGATTTCTGGGAATATCATCGCGCCGGAGAGCCCGGCCGATTGGCAGGGCAGCGACCGCAGCCAATGGCTCCACTTGTACCGCGTGAGGGACCTGTCGCTGAGCGGCGGCGGCATCATCGACGGCAGGGGGCAGCAGTGGTGGGCGCAGTCGTGCAAGGGAAAGCACAGCGCGACCGAGGTAATGGTGTTCTAGTGTCCTGTGATGGTGAGGGCTGAGGACATGGCCAAACTGCCCCTAAAACTATCTTGGCATTGCCTTGGAGAAGATCTGAACACTAATGGTTTGTCTGTTCTGCATTTCTGCTCGTGCTTTTTTTTTTCCTGCAGAATTGTACCTCCGAAGCTGCTCCAAAGGTGAACTCCCGCGTCCCGTTTAATTGGAGATTTGCTAGCTTGTGTTGAATCATCACATTTGCCTCATTTGTTCTTTACAGGCGCTTCACTTCGAGGATTGCCAAGATATCAGTGTGCAGGGCATCACTCTTCAGAACAGCCAGCAGTACCACCTGACGTTCACCCGGTGCTCGAACGTCGAGGCGAACTACCTGAGGGTGACCAGCCGTGATTGGCAACAGCAGCCGTGATTGGCAAGATCCACCAGAATGTCGTAATGTGAATGCGTAATGAGCTAAACTTGTTAGACTCTGCCGCACTAATTTGCTTCTCTTCTTTAATGTAAGGCAGATCTCATGCCGTTCTTTCGAAAGAGAGAGAGAGAGATGCAGAGCAGAAGCCGAAGGAGAAACCTGTAGTTCTGCATGTAATCATGTAGTGTGAATCCGTGAGTTTTTTTGGAATTGCTAAACAATACTCACTATTTTTTAAGGTAAAATTAGTCAGATTTTTTTGAATGTTAAATCTCCATCCAACAAATTCCCCATACAACACCCTCAAAAAAAAAGTGCCCCGAATTTAGGACGTTACATCCCCTCAAAAAAAAAATGTAAGTGCCCCGAATCTGAAGTGTTAGATTTTTATCTAACGATTCTAAAATCTGACTAATTTTACCCTTTTATTTGGTTTTGGTTTAGACGTCTAGTATAGCACGTAGGTACATTTTTTTTTCTTTTTTTTTTGCGATTAGCATGTAGGTAGTTTTGTGTCCACTGAACCATGTTTACTGCCAACTTTGGTGTTTTTGTAATCTGATGCTTGCAGTGGCGGACACAGGAAAAAAAAGTAGGTAGGGTGAAGTCCAGTGACGGACCGAGGAAAAAAAACTAGGTAGGCTAAAGTCGGAAGCGTAAAATAAACAGTAGTACCTAAAATCAAAACAATCCATGATCAAACTATGTTGCAATCATAGTAATAAAAGTATGTAATACGAAATAGAAACAACAACTACAATTAGCATGTTAACATATGTAGATAACGGAAGGACAACGAAAAATACCTCACTAATGAAGCTTAATCCACAATTGTAGATGAGTTATAAAAGAAACAACCTGTCAATTGGGAAAGATAGATAAATTAGTAGTGTCACAATTTGATAATAGAATATAAAAGATGCAATAAAAAAGAAGATAAAAAATATACTAGTAAATAACTAAGTACGTTTAGGAGAACGAGGTATTTTATAAAAGCAATAGGCCGCATCTTTCGCTACACTATATTCTACATAAAATTGTGCAATATATAAAATCCGCTCCTCAAATTTTACATATATAAAATTATACATATATAAAATTGTACAATATATAAAATCCGCTTCTCAAATTCTACATATATAAAATTGTGCAATATATAAAATCCGCTCCTCAAATTCTACATATATAAAATTCTACATATATAAAATTGTGCAATATATAAAATCCGCTCCTCAAATTCTACATATATAAAATTATGCAATATATAAAATTCTACACAAACTAAAACTAGTTTACATATATAAAGTTATAAACTACAACTAGTTTACGTATATAAAATTCTACACAAACAAACAAACTAAAACTAGTTTACACATATAAAATCACCTCTGGACTCTGGCTCTCGGCCGCTCTCCCCGACTCCCCCAAATATCTAATCCGCCTCCGGCCTCCCCTCAGTCCCCTGCCGCTCTCCGACGTCTCCGCCTCTCCCCCAAATCTGAAATCGCTCCCGGGCTCCCGGCTCCCCCGTTCCCCCCGGGCTCCCGGCTCCCCCGTTCCCCGGCCACCGCCTCCCGGCCTCCCCTGCCGCCACGCTCCCCGGCCTCCCCTAGCCGCCTGGGCGCCGCCGCACCGCGCCGTCCTCCGAGGCTCCGACTCCTCCGCCTAGGCGCCGCCGCGCCGCGCCATCCTCCCTCCTCCGACTCCTCCGCCTGGGGGCTGGGCGCCGCCGCGCCGCGCCGTAACTCCTCCGCCTCTGCCGGACTGCCGCCCGGGAGGCCGGGATCCCGGATCCGGATCTAGGTTAGCGCCGCTGCCGCCCGCCGACTCTCTTTTCTTGGACTTGTGGACTGTTTGGCGTTGGCCCGTGCGTGTGCTTCCTCCGCTACTAGTATATGAGTATCTCATTTGCTTTGTTGGGCCGTGTCCATGTCTTTACTGGATGTTGCTTGGGCTTGGGCCGCTAGTATATCTCTACACCCGAAAATCATCCACCGGGTCCGGACGACGCGGGGCAGGGGCGGCGCGCGCGTGGGGAGGGGGTGCGGCCGGCGAGGGGAGCTCGGGCGGCCACCCGGGCTCGCCCGAAGGGTAGGTCCGCCCCTGGATGCATGCACTATTAGCTTTTTCCATGATTCGTGCAGCTTTAGTTGTGCCATTTGTGCGTCAGGGCAAGAAAGACACACAGTGACACGGAGTTCGTCAGACCTTGCATTGCAGACTTGAACGTACCCGTACAGAGATCCATTTCAGTTGTGTTGCACGGGGTGCACGAAAAGAGAGGAAGGGTGCACATGACGGCACAATCACAAAAAAAAAAAAAATCTTCAGAGCACACTACATGATTAGCACATAGGCTCTGTTTTCAAGTGCAGAAACTGAAATGAACATAGAAGGAATAGGCAACACCAGGCTTACAGGAAGCCTAAAACCAAGGCGAGCCCATGGCATGCAACCACCAATCAAACCGAAAAAGCCATGGCCGTGTGAGCTCCAGCTTAACCTCCTCTCTTCGCCTCTCCTATATAGCCAGATTCAGTTCGGAGGCCAAGCCATCAACCTGTTGCCTCTCAGCCTTTGTCCCTCTCTCTTTCTTGGCCTGCCCTCTACACTCCTCAATAGATCACAGAGGGGGCGGTCAAAGAGAAAAGGAGCACGATAAACACCATGGTGCCGTCCATCATCGCCTCCCTCCTCGTCGTCGCCTTCGTGGCGGCCGAGGGCCGCGTGGTCCACCCCATCCTCGCCCCCGTCAACGCCTCCTTCGCCGACGGCCGCAAGCTCACCGGCGAGGACGAGTGCGCGTGGACATGCGACCATGTAGGCACCCGCACCACAGTAGCGACCGCCTTTTCTTGTACACATGCACGCACAAGACTGCAAGATGCTTAGAAATCTTAGCGGGGATGTGGCACGTACGATCTGTTCCAATTAATCGTTTTCCCATCGCAGGTGCACTACAAGAGGATGTGCCACGCCATCGCGAAGCTGCCCGGGGTGAGCACGCCGCGCTCGCTGCTGGAGGCGGCGGTGCGGGTGTCGCTAAGCAAGGCGAAGATGGTCAGGGGCAGGTTCGCCGAGGCGGCGGCGGCCGAGCACGAGGGCAACCCGATGGCGTCGATCCTCAAGTCGTGCATCGGGAACTACGACGACCTGGTGGACGAGCTCGAGGAGGTGCAGCGGAGCATCGAGGCGCACGACAGCCACACCAGCCTCGTCAACAAGATGTCGGCGGCCAGCACGTACGCCGGCGACTGCGACAACTGGTTCGAGGAGCGGGAACTCGCGTCGCCCTACCAGCGCATGCAGAACCACGTCGCCCGCGTCGTCTCCAACGCCCTCGGCATCGTTGCCCTCGTCAAGCAAGTCTGAACGGCGGCTGTCGTCCGTCCATCGCACTAGCACGCGAGCCGCGCATTATGTTACGTGCGTGTGCGTGTTTGATTGTAAGGCAGGGGTCCTGTTTTGTATCGCACTTCAAAATATATAAACAAGGCTTGAGAAAAATTTGTACCACTACCACTAGTGCATCTTAAGGTGGGTAATTATCACGGCAGCACAGGTGGTCCACGTGTCATATTCCTTGAGTATAATTCCAACAAGAACCAGGTATCACTATCATCACTACGGAACAGGAGAGAGAACTGGCAGTGGCACGGTGTATTATTTAGGTAAGCCCTCTTCTAATTCTAGTCTTAACCAGGGAATAAAAAACTAGCGGTTACCGGCCGATAACCGAAGAAATTGTTGAGAACTGGGAATATAAAAATCGGCCAGATTACTTTTAACTTTATAACTACATAAATATACTTCAATTATTATACTCCCAACACAAAATCAAAATTTTAGGCTATTTTTCCCGGTTTTTGGGTGTTTTTTTTTTCTGTTTTTAGACGATCAAATTTTAACTTTTGAATTTCAACCGATTTTTTTCCTGATTTTTCCAATTACCGATCAGTTATCGTTACCGACCTTCGGCCAGAAACACAACTGGTAACGACATTTCTATCCCTGGTCTTAACTAGTAGCTCTGACCACGAATGAGAATCGCCATGAAATTAAACTGTAAGACAAAGATGGAACAACAGTGGCCTAGCTGAAAACCACCTCTCGCCTTGCCCGCCATCTGTTTGACCAAATGCCACCTCCTCCTCAGGTAGCACGGCCTCCTCTCCACCATTCCCGCATCCTACCCCAAGGGTCTGCCTACTCCAGCGACGTATACCGCGCGCTCAAAGCGCTCTACTTCTACCTTGCGAACGACCTCGGATGCGGCACCGCCCACAGTGTGGGGTGCACAAGCATGGCTTGCTCGAGGCGCCGCTCCGAGAGAGGGTCCGGTCAGTGAACCTAGCGCATGGCAACACGAGGAAGGACAATGGCATCGAGCCCAACGTACCCACCTACAATGCGCTGATCGAGGGGATGTGTGTGATGGAATGGAATTATACAAGGAGGGCCTCACACCTCCCTATCAGCCACTGAATCAAGGTTGATCATCTTGATTCAACCATAGATAAAGTCATAACAAACTTTTTCATATCACTAATCTCATATTCGATTCCATATTTTTTTCCTCGGAATCAAACACGGATAGTACTGAATACCCATTCATGAGCTTTTGATTGATTGGTCGGACCGAAATTATCCGCTCTGTTTGCACCCATACTCGGAGTTTCCACAAAAATGAGACGGGTCTGTGAACATTGATTCCAACAGTCTAGCTCACCCTGTAGCTACAGTCAGTTTCAGATGCTCCACTTGGCAAATCTGACACGATTAAACTGCAGTCTCTAGGAACACCAGAGGAACTGTGAGGCTATCCCAATTACCCCCTCCAACTTTGCCTTAAATTTTGATAAGCTTTACTCTCATGTATGATAGGAGAGGTTAACACGTCTCCAATTACAATTAACTCGGAAGGAACCTTAAGTAGGCACAGAACAGAGTCCAAGGTTGCGACATCAATGGTGTAAACAAATCAATAATAATACAAGTGATATAAACCGGGAAAGAATTGGAAAAAAAACAAGAATTCAATTGTTTTAGGGAACTGTAATGATGGCCAACTTACAGCAAACAATGGGTAAAAACCAGTAACAGGGCTGGCTGTCAGCAAGCTTTCCTCGCTTGCCTGCATATGATGGAAGTATGGAACTAAAGAGCCCCATCCTGCTGGTAAAAGTCACCTACGCCGCCGCCGCCATAAATCTATTGCAGGAGTATATGTCCTCGGATTATAGCAAATTGTTCAGTTCTTCCAGCAGCCAGAGCAGTGAAAATCAGATAAGTCTCAGTTCATATTCACCAGCCATTGTGATGTATCTAACCCAAGGAAGGGCCTGATATCCACTCTTTTCAATGATTTTCAGATAGCGAACCTACAAAAGTACAAAATGACATATTTGAGTAGGATATAGAGAAAGTTCCAAGCAAAACTATTGTTAACAGATCTTTAACATAATTAATTAGACTACCTGAATGCCCGACACAGTGAAATATGGTATCTCAAATTTCACGCGTATTGGAGCCTTCTTTTCAGGTGTTGCTTCTTCCGAGGTTATGCTTGGAAGACTAAATTCCGCTCTACACATATATTCCTAATAAAATATTTCCAGGGAATTAATACTCTCCTGTCCTAGCATAAAATGGAAGCCAAAGTATTCATATGCAATTGAATCAGGACTTACCTTGCCACCAGGAAACGATTTTATTTTCCAGACCATTGCATCTCTCTCAGGTGCATATGCTGCAGAACCCATTGAAGTCCTTATATTTGGGTTCGTGGCATCATAAGGCACAGGTACCACAATTTCTACATTTGTTGCTGTGCTGGAAATGAGAAAAACAAAAGATGAATTTTGGGAAAGTTGGCCACCAATGCAACAGCGGCATATTATTGTTAAAAATAAGCACCTCCTTTCCTTGAACTGGCTTCTTGCCTTCACCATGATCTCTATCCGGCTTCTTGAATGTTTCTCAACTTGTGATTCTACCCAGATAAGAGGTTTCACCTGCAGAAGGACCCAAAGGAAGATGGGTCATGTGAAATGCGTGCAAGGACTTAAGCATTTGATATGTCTCCAAACGGTTCCTGGTTGTAAAGCACAAGCAGGGACAGACCTGGGTGCTAAGTCTGTAGGTCATTAGATCAAAAGATCCATCTGGAGGTACGAAGGATATAGTCCTATCATTCTCGAATCTGGACAACCGCACACACCTAAAAAAGGATTGGTCAAGATAAAGTTGTAATGTGACTAATTTGATTAAAAAATAAATACAGTAATAGTGTCATCTTACTGATGAAATTTGATGTCATCCAGATCTATCGCTTTTCCTTTAGTTGCTCGGCCTTGAGCCTCCAAAAGAACCCTATCATTCAACCCAAGTTTACACTCAGGCATTCCACTGTTACAAAAATACATGCATATTAGCTATGACGCATATATTCAACTGGATACTAGAAAAACAGTCAGAAAATATTTGGACGGTCTATCTGTGAGACTAGAAGATGAAACAAGTCGTTTCAAGGCATAGTTCAATTAGCATTCATAACATAACATAATCCGGTTCATTTATCATGTACTGCTCGGTGCTATTATCCGCACAAGAATTAAGTGAACTGTACATGTTTAAGACACACTTGCAATATATATGTTGTAGTAGGCAGATTATGCATACACACTTTATTAGTCTTTACTCACAACTGTCAATTTGTTCCAACTGTGTAATAACTTATAAACACTCAATTAATCTAAAAGGTCAGTAGAATGTGTTGGATACATAATGTAAGTATGTAACCACATTATCCCACAGCTATATGAATGTGACTCGCATTAAATTTATTACTACAAGCAGTTGGGTTATAAGCATATTGTGAATTTGTGAATGATATCATGGAGTTACCTCAGATATGTCCGCATCTTCAGCTCGCCAATGACATCAGATCTCACAATCTGGCCATTGCTGTTAACAAGAATGTTGACACTCTCCACAACATCCAAGAACACCTGCAACACACAAATTTGAAAATGTGCTAAATCCATCACAAAACCATCCACTTAACCAAACAAAAAGAGCAGAGGTATAACGTATCACACTTCATTCTTCTTGTAACGAATCCCCTCACTCCGCCATGACACTGCGTTTGTCACTGCCATGGGTGGTCTCTGTGTGACCTCCATCCTGTACGCATCCGTCTTAATGAATTCGCTCAGGATCGTCCCCTCCGTGTATTGTGGATACCCAAAGTCCATCATCTCATCAAGCAACTCATACTACACGCAACAAAGGATATCAACCCCTCAATATCAATGTTAGCATTTCTCATCGAGTCAAACTCAATGCGTGTAACATACAAACACACACTGCATACCACGACGACAAAGTTGTCCCTGAGAGACTCCTCCTCCAACTCCTCGAAGTAATGCTTGAACACCTACGCCCACGCGCGAGTGATATGAGCAAAACCCGATGCTACTATCTCAATTCTAATTGTACCACGCGTTGCAGCAGAAGATGGCGGTATACATCGACGACGCGGTGGAGGAAGAGGAGGATGCTGGCGGCATTGCAGTTCTGGCGGGCGGCGGTGAGAAGGAAGACGTTGTTGTGCTGGATGAACATGTAGGAGACGCCGGCGTCATCGTGGACGACGGGCGAGTGCACCTCCGCATCGCCCTGATCACGCGAAAAGAAAGAGTGGGGGTAAAACTCCGCGAAATGTCGCCCTTGCGCAGATCGATCTAAGAGGGAGGGGGAGGAAGGGCGGCGAGGGGCTGGCACGAGCGGCTGTTACCTCCTTGTCGAGGAGCTTGGTGAAGAAGCGCTCGGCCTGGAGCGCGGAGACGTCGCCGCGGTAGTCGCGCCAGACTAGGACGCGGCCCTTGATGTCGAGCAGGAACAGCGCCGACACCGCCCCCGCCATGCGCGTGGTCGCTGGATCTGGATCTGCCGATGTATGTGTGTATCTAACCGCGGCCGGTTGCCATTTGGGTCGTGGCGGCGCGGCGGGGTTGGCGTGGCGTTGCGGCCGCTGCGGCTGTCGGATCCGCGGCTTTGGAATCGCAATGTGGTGTGCGCGCGTGTGCCGTGTTTGAGTGGCGGAAGGAGACGGACGGGGAGATCGGAGGCGGGAGCCGGTCGGGACTGACGACGGCGGGGTTGGGTTTGGATTGGATCCGGGCGGTTTTCTTCCGTCCCACTGGGCAGTGGGCCCAGCGTTCGGCGTCTGTCCGACGTGGAAGCCGTGTGGTCTTCTTACCTCTCAACTCCCATGTAATTACACGTGTCTTTTAAAAAACCTACGCATGTTTCTACACAATCATCACTAGTCCAATAAGTTTGTTTTGGAAAAGTTGAATCGAGTTTTTGATACCGAATTGCTTCAATCACCAGTCGAAACCAAATTTTCAGCCTCGTCACAAAAAAAAAAAAAAAGACGTAGAAGTTTCACCGATAACTCTTAGCCTGTTGTGATGTTGGCTAAAGTTCAATTGTCATGTTCACGCAAATAATAAAATATCATAGAAATTGTAGCTTTATTTTAGCTTGATTGTAAGTAGTATATCTGCATATACAATAACACTTGCCTTATCACACCACTGGAACGTCAACATCACTCCAATCTTGTTGCATGTGAACCACACGTTGGCTGCTTGACTATTCATATGGATTCAAATCTGCTGTTGTTGTATTCCAGTTCAAAACCCACTTATTTATAGTTTCCAACACGTTGCTGGGTGGCTGGCTTGGCTCTGGTAGTGTATGAATAGAGCCGTAAAGAAACCTCAAAGCTTGCGAGCTACTCGATCTCGGCTTGAGACAGACTTGATTCGAGCTTAGCTCGAACCCTAGTTGAATCAAGCTCGAGCCTGAATCAAAGCTTGGGAGATCCAATGAGTCGAGCTTGAGCAATTCGTTAGGACTCATAGTTTCCAACCCTCCCGCACCACCCCTTTCTATTTTCTTCGGCCCAATGTCAAAATCCAATACCCTAAGGCTCAACACCTAAGTTCCCAATCCAACTCATCCTAAGTCCCAACCCTAGCCGGCACATCTCATTATATCCTCCCCCTCAGTCCCATTTCTCCCAATCACCACTTCCATCGCAGCACCTCCTCTCTTCTCACTGCTCCACCCTCTACCCATCGAGCCATGGCAAAGGAGCGCTCCAGCCCTTAGCCCTACCTTGACGCAACATGTCGACGCCTCTTTCACCTTTTTTGCTCGCCAAGCAACCGGTGTAGCGACACGCCTATCCTCCTTCGCCGCCATGCACTGGTGCGGGACACCCCTATCCTCCTCCACCACCAGCAAGCACTGACACCCTATCTGCCACCAAGGGCTGACATCGTTGCGACGATCTCGACTGCTCCACCCCGAGTCCTCACCTCCTCCCCTGACAGACGGGGTCTCCACCGCCATAGCCCTACCTATTCCTCGTCAACTCACAGCAAGTCGTCAGCCAACTCCCCATCACTGTGACGCGTTATCCCTCCTCTTTCGGCTAGATCTGAGTATGAACTGTTCATCACACGCTCTCCTTGTTTTGTTAATGTGAAGAATTGAAAATTTGTGGATTTTTGGGTTGTTCTCTAAGCTGGAGTAGTTGGGCATTCTATTCAATAATTTGTGTGCATGTTTTTGGAAGAAAAAACTGAAATTTGAAGATCACTTGTTGTTTCTTGACGTGGAGTATGTTCCTTTGTGATGTTTCTTGATTGATGTCGTTTGTTACCGAGCTTAGTTGAGTTTTGATTGAGCCAAAGCTTGAACCTAGCCCCAAGCTCAACCAACAACCAAGGCTTGCTTGAGCTTGAGCCTAGCATAGCAGGCTCCCTCGAGCTCTACTCATGTACAGCCCTATGTCCAACTATCAATGGCTTCATGCATGGTCATATTATGATAAGTAATTTATTTAATTGCCACTAGTTGAATGCCTGTGTTTTGCTATAGATAAAAAATTATATTATCTGAACACGTCAAGTTGACATTATCTGGATCAGCTTGCTTGGCCCACCCTTGGCTCCACCTCTGCACTCAGACGTGTTGTGCCTCCGTGCTCTTGACTTGCCACACACCTGGTAGAGTTATGTTGTCTTGTTGCTTTGCTTTTTGTTAAAGATTTTTAGGGAGATGCCAGGAGAGAATTGGGAGGGTAAGATAAACCATTACCACCACCAACTCTCCTTTTTAAGTAGTAAAAATAATTTAGTCATACTAACTCATTGATTTTGAAGGGATGGCGTGATGAAATTATATTGGTTTTCTTTGGATGCTTTACAAAGATGTATACTTTCTTTGTTCTTTTTTATTTTTATAGTATTCGAGGTGTGACTTTAACCGCTATTTTTTTATAACTTTATACTAAGATATACTAATAAAATTATAATATTATAAAAGTATTTTTAATAATAAATCTAATGATATAATTTTTAACGCCGCCACCAAATTACATATAAATTATTGGTATCAAGAATTTATATATAATTTGGTGGTGTGGTATTAGTGCCTCTTAGTACATTCTGGTAACTTTCCAGGTAAAACTTCTCTATTTTAGCGCCACAGACGGAAGTAAGGTCTCATGTATTTATTATTGGGCATGACAAACGGGTCCATGTTGGGTGGCGCCGTGGCTATTTTGGTGAGAGTATGTACAATAGTTTGTCTCTAAAATTTCTATCTTACTTAAATACAATATTAGAGACAATATCTTTAACAATAAATTATTTTTCTAGCTATTTTATACTATTTTCACCATAACTTCTTGTCTCACACCCTCTCACTATTTGCGTTGATTTACGGACTTAAGTTATCTCTAGTATAAGAGACATATTATTTCTTCTTATCTTCTCTTTTTTCTATATAGAATTTTATTTATTTAATATAATTAAAAGATAATTAAGATAATATTACTAGAGATACCCTAACTGATGAAGTCCAGGTACATGCGTGCAGTTTTCGCCATGAGGTACTCTTCCGTTACCACAGCTGGGCTAAGGTGGTGATCGTTTTAGTGATGGCTTTTGGCTTTTCGCTGAAATTTCACTGTAGCTGACTGAAATTTTACTGTAGCTGAGTTAGTAGATAGTGTAGTGAATAATAAAAAAACTAAAGCTAGAAACTGAAATATAAAAAAATCGAAACGATCAAGGCCTAAATGTATGGCCTGTTACTGAAACCTGTGCGGGAAGTGCCCAAGCAAAATTGCCAACAGCTAAGCCTATAATGGACGCGTCACCTCTGTCCTGTGGGCAACTTGGCCTTTCTTTTAGAAGGCCCATATTGCGAGTGAAGAATAGCGACATAAATCAGCACCAACTTGTAAGTCATACGGCATGATATTTTTGGGCTGCGCACGCTAGTGTGAGAAACTTCGTCTGGGCAAACATTCCACCCGTGGCAGGCAGCGCTCCTTTCGTTTCACCCGCCCGGCGGAACGCCCTTGCATATACTTGTCATCATTTCATGGCTCACGGGCTGAGCTACACTATCTATATATATTATATATATAGGAAACCTCTTTTCTATACTTAGATGTAATTACATCTTATAATATATCTCATACCGTAAGAAGTATCTAGCGTAACGGAAGGTATGTATATGCAGCATACAAGTATTTAAGACTATTTAGGTGGTATGAATAATTTTCAAAGGTAGTATGTATGTTTTTTTGACATACTCATTTTTATGTGCGTATATAAAGGTGTTTACAAAATACGCTAAAAACTATGAACTTTCTTGTAATTTTTTTCATGTGGTTCATATTAGAGTATCTTATAATTAGTATACGAGTATATCCAAAGTGATAAAGGAGTATTTCAAATTCGTTTAGGTGGTATGTTAGAGGTGGGTGTAATTACACCCGAGTGTAAAAAATATTTTTCATATATATATATATATATATATATATATTGATTATTAGATATTGTTTTAAAAAGAAATTTCATTTAAAAGATAGTCACTATAAAAAATTATTTGCTATAAAAAAACAGTTTGTAAAAATTTAAATGAATAGAGCCATGCTGGCTCATCAGGCGTCCAGCAAGCTGGCGCCACTTATTACTGCTCACTCCCCAACCAATGCTAAGCCCCATCCTATCGATTCTGGTGGCTTCACATCCTTCTACTTCCCAGAAAGACTCTGCTGGCCTCATCTCACATAATTATCGATTAGCCAGCGCACGAAGGTGCAGCTGGGGTGTTTATCCGCTGCTTAATTGCGCACATGAGGCGCCCTCCCGCTCTGAGCCAGCTGGTCCAAAAATGATGCCCGCAAAAGTAGGCTCCCGAGATGTCTTATTTCTATTATTTTGCGCCGCGAACGAAGATTTGTAGCTATGTTTGATAATTTTTATCTATATTTTTTTTGATACGATACAGATAACATATACACCGATAGACTTAAAAAGCCGTTTGAAGAAGACACCATATTTATTTCGACTTTCAGAGAAGTTGAAACCAAAAATCCAAAAATAACTGGAACCTAATTAATTCCGCATTCAACATTAAACCCGAAACCTTTGGTCTCGGCGTCCGCTACGTCGCCCGGCGCGCTCCCGGCCATTAATTCCGCGCCCGGACACTCCATCCACGGCGTCGATCGGGGCAGCGGCGAGACGATTGCCACCCCCGCCTGCCGTGCCGCGCTTGCCGAGCGGCTCCTTTCGCCGGCCCCTCGGCTTTTAATCAACACCGCCTCCCGTGGCCGCGCGCGAGCGACGCCGTCCGCGCAACGAGACGCGGGGTGTCAATCTGCCATCGTGCGTTGCGGGGCCAGTGCGTTGCGTGTCTCGTTGCTCCGTTTCTTCGACCTGCTCGCTGCAGTGAGATTCTCGGCTCGGTCCCGACAAAATTTGACGTGCTCGAATCCTATCACATTACTGCTACTAGCTACTGCTATGTTGCTTGCTTGCTCGCTGCTAATCTTTTTCCATTCCTAAGGAGCTACAGTTATTCACTGGTTCCTATTCCAGCAGCAGCAGCAGCAGCACAGTGCTACTAGCCTTATGATAATGAAATAAATTTAGTGATATGTCCTAGAGATAATAATGGAGATGATCTATCATTTTTATGTTTATGATCTTTTGAATAGTATATTATTTTGTCATTTGAATAAATATCTTTTATACTGATCAACAAGTATGTGACTTGTTCGTGGAACTCTTTATTTATGTTTTGATGTTATTCTAAATTATCTTTGATCTTATATCATTATGTAGGACAATTATGATTTACAAATCAATACATGTAATGATTGATAATTATGTTTCACGGATCATGGAAATGAGATATTAAATCAATAATATGGACATATGTTAGAGAACATGATGTTGGGTTGACCCATCATGAAACACTGTAGGAATTATTATATTTTTAAGTGTTATCAGATGGTCTTATACATACTGTATGTAGAATCCTTAGATCTAAAATTATTATTATTTTCTACATATGTAATAGTTTGCTTAGGGGTTATCGAGCACTACTCCGTAACTGTGTAGCCATAAAGATAATTTTTGGATTTACTATGAAATATACGGAGGAATATAAGCGATCAAGATATAATTTGTCCATCCTATATAACAAGAGAGATATCTCTGACCTCCTCAATGTGGTTGGATTAAGAAAGTGCATGTTCATGATGAATGTAGTTGAAAAGTCAATCATAACTGAGTAATCCACTATAAATTCAAATGAAGGATTGAGCTATCATAGGATAGCACGTTTCTCGCCTTGAGTTCGATCTGATATCATGAGACAAAGGGATCGATACATATGCACTATATAGGTTTGTTTGATATGATATTCATGTATATTTGGGGCGTCGTTATGTCTTGCTAGGAACCGCTACTGACTTATAAATCAGAAAGGAGTTTTCGGCCCATATCCAAATGTACATGAACCTACAGGGTCACACACTTAATGGACTGAAATGATAAGGGTTCGAATGATAGTTTCCAAGTGAAACATGATCTCTACTTGTATCGGATAAGGATCCGATTGGAGACTATATAAGCAGAGGTGCGAGGCTGAAGGGGATATCCCAAAACACACCCATCAAAACTCTTGCCGTCACCTCTCATAACCCTTGCCATGCGCACTGGTGCTAGCACACCGACACACGGTGTTTCCTCCCTAGATGTGTGGATTTTGATAGAGGTGCTGCTACTAGGGATGGCAATTGGGAGTAACGGGCATAGGTAGTGCTTGCCCATACCCATACCTGCGACCCTGATTTACGCCCACAGGCATACCCGTGAAAGACGACGGACGAAGAATCTCGCCCATACCCGTCACTTGCAGGTGCCCATCGCCCGTGGACATGCCCGTTACCCCTTAACGCCGCGGTACCGTCGCCATGGGCATGCCTTTACTGCTGAATCGAGAGTCAGATGAGAATTGAATTAATGACAGATACATAAAAACAACAGCTGTTGCTAGGAAATATAAAAGCATCACATTGAAATTCACACATACATATAAGCATCATATTCACATCAAATATATACGTCTTTAAGAAAGTAATTTTCACATATACATAGCATTTGACCTATCAAATCATGAACTCGCAGGTAAACGGGCGAGACGGGTACGGGTGGAGCTCACGTATACCTGTACCCGTTTACCTGATGGGTAAAAAATTTCTCCCGTTTTCATACCCGTGGGGAAAAAATACATCCCATACTCGGTTCTATTAGGGTATTTACCCGTGGGTACACGAATAAATGGGTGTAATTACCATCCTTAGCTGCTACGACTATGGCATTGATCGAGACGATCGCGATGAGGAGATGGTTGGCTGGAGGATAATTGACTACATCCACTACACCGACGCACTCTTCGTTGAATTGGCTGCTTCAACTCTACTTCTGCTTCACTGCGCGTCTAGTGGTAATAATCTATGATATCTTATTGGCATGGCTTATTGATTTACACAGTAGGAAATTTTAATTTACGCTAGTGTAACATACCCGTATCCTAATAGCTAGAACTAGCTAGGTTGGGTTCTTTTCAACTTTTAGCCGGCTTATGTTTGTACTGTCTACAGTAACTAGTTTTTAAATAGTGCATTTTTTAAAGTGGGGTCAATAGAAAAATTATAGTAAAAAGTGTGTTGAGTTCAGCTGTTTCGGCTAAAATCACATACGACTATTTTTCTGTGTATACTACCTCTCGCGAACAGTCAGAATTCAAATATTTAAACCATAAACCATAAATTATCAGCTCAAAAGAACCCACCCTAGTCAAGAACAGTGGAGTCTTTTGTCCCTCTCGGAGCACCCATGGAGTTGATCCTTGACAGCGTTCTAGGACGTCGTGGGCTCACACAAAAGAGACTTTGCTGGGAGAATTTCGCAGGAAACCAATGGCCATGGGTAAATGAATGGATGAGAGTGTTGTGCAAGTATTATTACTATCACTAGTAGTATAGTAGTACCTAGAGAAATAATTAATTAGCTAGCATGGCATGGTGACAAGGATTGAATAAATATTTAAATATGGCTTTCATATATAATTAAGGTTAAAAAACCGTGGTTGTAAACCTCCAGAAGTTATTCCCTGAGTATCCTGGTCAGAGAGATACTATGCGTGTTGCCTGATCGGATGATTACTCAGAGAGACACTATGCATGTTGTCCGATCGGATGGCTGCTCGGAGAGTCTATGAACTGACCTCTAGATCCGATTCTAGGATATATCTTCCGTGCAATAGATGGAACACGTGTCTTATTCGCTTCAAATAGCACGATACTTCAGCTCTAAGTCAACGTCCCCGTCAACGGTATTCCCAGATGAATCGGTTGTTCCGACCAGATCAGAATGCCCAAGTGCATCTGCAAGTTTGGTGCTTTCGACTGGCCAAGGAAAGGCTATTGTCCTTGCTGAGCATCATGTAGAGCCATATCTTCTTCCATGACGACCATGAAGATTTAGGATACATTGGAATGTATTCTTCAACCTTCCTACCATGGAGATGCAAAGCACAATCTCAAGGTGATGTCGTTGATTTTCTTGACCTCATAATCCTATAGAAGTATTCGAGGAGTACTAAGATTGGTGGAATCCCCAAATATACTTTGCAGAGATAGACGAACATGCTAAGATTAGCAATCAAATTGACGGTGAGGTTTACTAGCTCAATTTCGTAGTACTCCAAAACTTGAAAGAGGAATAGGTGCGCTGACAATCGAAACCCGCACTCGATGTATGCCCAAAAGATCAGAATCTCACCCTCAATCCTGCTCGAAAATTTCTCCTTGACCGTTGATCTCCACTGGACTAGAACCTTGTCAGGGAGCATCCCATCCTTCTCCATGGCCTCGAGCTTCTTCATTCTAAGCTCCGACGCTGGCCAATTGGTGATAAGGTCCGATATTTTAGCTAGATGGCGGAAGAACGAAAAGGGGATCGAAAGGATTTAAGACTATAGGAGAATATTGCAAGGGCAGAAAAGAAGATGAAGGTGTTTTCTAAAAGCGTGAAACCCCAAAGCAGCACACTAAGGGTTTCTCTTCAACTGCAGAAGAAAGTTACCCAATTTGAAGTCCAATGGACACAAAACCTTTAGTTTCCTGGTTAATTTCTCAACTTTAAAGTAAATACGAGCTGATTATTTACTTTTGCTGTTAAAAGAGCAGTTTCTCGATTAAGATCTAATCAGAAGAAATTTGTATCATAAATTCACTTAAAAGTTCAGGGGCTAGCTAATGAGTGTTGAATAAATTCTTAAATACGACTTTAATATATAATTAAAGCCAATAAATCCCCATAGTCGTAAATCTCCAAAGGTTGCTCTTTGAGTACCCTGGTCGAAGAGACACTATACGTGTTGTCTGACCAGATAACTACTCAGAGAATCTATGAACTGATTCTTAGACCCGATTTTAGGATATTCCTTTTATGTGATGGATGGAACACGTGCCATATCCACTCCAAACAACACGATGCTTCGGCCACTCCAAACATGCATTTCTTCATTGGTATTTAAAGTTGGACGAGAGACCGAAGAGGATCAGGCAATTCGTATGTAATCAATTAGTCTTAATCTCAGATGAATTGATATCTCATTCAATTCAATGTAATTAGGACTAGTCTCACATCTTGTTAAAAGTATTCTGTGACTAGTTTATAGTAATAAAGAGCATTCATATTTTTCTTCCAAAAATTTGTAGCTATTTTTTTATTATTTCGTAAGATCGACGGCTGGCTAGTACTAATTTTCAATCGTTGTACCACTTGCTTTCCTCTCTCTCTCCGCTTTCGTAAAAAACAGATTAAGAAAAAAGCTAAAGCGTGACAGCAACCTGTGTAATGTAAAGCAAGCAAAAGTCATTATTCCTTCGTCACAAGAGGAAATCAGAAAATTAACTACGCAGGCTTTCAGTGGCGTGCAGATATTAGTAGTACAAAGTAGTATAAGAGGTTTATTTTTTACAAAAATCTTTATAGCACACAACAATGTTCTCGTCGATCTTTCTGTACCGTCTCTTATTCTAACAAACCAGAAACAGTATACAGAAAATTAAGAAAAGAAAAGGTAAAACAGTGAGGAGAGGATTAGAGAAAATTAACATACTACGTACAATCCCTAATCTTCCAAGGTTCTTCCTCTTGTGTAAAATATATGGGAATGGATAATAATCCAATAAGGTAAAAGAAGAGAGGGAAAAAAATTAGAAGTATTCCAAGTTGAAGTCGAAATGTGCCAGGCTCTGTTCTTGGCAGGGCAGCGAGAACTTGTGCTCCAACGACGCGTCGTCTTCCACATGCCCTCCTCCATACCCAGTGTGCTGCTGCTCCATCTCTGCGAAGGGCTCCGCCTTCGCGGAGGCCCCGCCCGAGGCCCAGTGTAGCACCTCGCTGTCGAGCACATTGCTCACCTCGGCGCAGTTCCAGTTGCTGCTGTTGCTCGAGCTCTCGCCGTAGCCCAGGTTCTCCGACACGTCCAGCACGCTGCTGTAGTCGGGGACGAACCCGGCGTCCGAGGCCTTGCCGTCGAACTGGCCGTACAATGCCGCCATGTTCGACCCGCCGAGGTCGAAGCCACAGCCGAAGTCGGTCACCGGGAACGGGTCGAACACCGACTGCTTCGGAGCGAGGCCGTCCGCGGCCTCGGCGGGGGGCTTACGATCTTGATCTTCAGTGTCCGGCGATGCCGCCGCCGTGGCGGCGATGGGCTTGTGCGTGCTCGGGTCGATGCCGCGTTGCCGAAGCTTCTTCTTGAGGCAGCTGTTCCAGAAGTTCTTGATCTCGTTGTCCGTCCGCCCCTGCAAGTGTGACGCTATCTGCGACCACCTGCACACATTTTCCATTCTCTTAGCCCACTCGCTTGCCATCGCTCTGCCTTTAGCAATGCAAATTCTGAACGCATTGTATAACCAACCTGTTTCCTAGGATCTCGTGAAGCGCGACGATGAGGTCCTCCTCCTGCTGCGAGAAGCTGCCGCGCTTCAGGTCGGGCCGGAGGTAGTTGATCCACCGCAGGCGGCAGCTCTTGCCGCAGCGTTGCAGTCCTGCACGTACGCATGAGCCAAATTAGCCAAGGCAACAATGGCAGTACGTAGAACAGTAGTGCATAGCGGAGCAGTGAGCTGGGGCGATCGGAGTGTGAGAGAGCTTGCTTGCCTGCGAGCTTGGGGACAGAGCTCCAGCAGCCGACGCCGTGTCGGATGATGTGATTGTAGAGCTTCTCGTCTTCCTCGGGAGACCACAGCCCCTTGCGGAGCTTGGGCTGCACGTCGCCGCACGAGAGCCGTCCCATTCCTGGACCGGCTAGCTAGCTGGTGGATGCCTCCTAGATACTCCGACGACGGCAACGGACGGGGCGACGTCGATCGATGTAATGGCGATCGATCGATCGATGGATCGTTGCCTGCTGGCTATATGTATGGCCGGGTATATATGGGGAAGCGTACGTGCCAAGAACTGCAAGCTGATCGATCACTCAGTGAGAGAGAGGAGAGCTAAGTGTGGTGAGGCACCGATCAAGTGGATTCTAAGCAAAGGTGCAGTGCGCGCGCGCGCAATGGATTGGAGCTTAAGGTACCTCTGGTTGTGGCAGACGGTGGGATAAAGGAAACCAACGAATCCTCTGTATATCTAGTATTGTAGCTATTTTTTAAAATTTAATCTCAGACAACTGTCTTTTATAAATTTAGCATCTTCCTTAGAACTTGGCAGGACAACATACCAAGTCAGCCAGCTCAGCAGTGATTAATTAGTGTTAATCATACAATATAATATTTAATTAGTGCTAATCATGCATAATTTAATCAGTTAATTCTCTGCCGATTTGTGGCATCTCATGGGGACCTACCTGCCGAGCTATTGTAGTACGATAGGTGATACGTGTCACGTGCTATAGATATCGAGTTTAAGAATAAGATTTATAAAGACAAATGTCCGAAGACCAATTTAAAAAAAAATAACGACTGTACCAAATATGCGAAGGATACGACGCGGATTCTATCCTACCCATAGGACGCCTACCCCTTCATCTACCATCGAAATGTCCCTGGGACATTTCGAGATTTGTGCAGTATACTAGGTAGATGGGAAATACATTGGAGAACTAGTTATGTGCCCGTGCGTTGCAACGGAAAACCAAATAAAAGTGGTGCATACTATCAAATATTATCTCAAACTGAATAATAAATATCAACTTGTGAGGTCATAAATAGATCAGATGGTTCCATTAATTAGTTGAACGGCTGAAAGTTGTCAAGTTTATTTTAGCCCCCGCCCTCCTCCCCATCGCTCCTCCCTCTACCCCCGCCGCCCCTCCCTCTCCTGGCCTCCCCCGCCGCCCCCTCCTTCCCCTCCCCAGCCGCCCCCCGCCATCCTCCTCCCTCTCCCCGCGCTTCCCTTTGCTCTCTCCCCCCACCTCGCTCGCCCCCTCGCTCCCCCCGCCTCCTCGCCGCGAGGGGGAAGAGGGGAGGCCGGGTGGGGGATGGGGAGGAGGGGGCAGCGGTTGGAGGGTTTTAGGGTTGGCCGGGTGGCGGGAGGGGGAGGGAAGATCCGACGGTCCATATTGGATAGAGATTTCGGTAACCACCAACTCCTCCTTTTATAATAGTAAAGATATGTTTTGTGTACGGATACGGATAAAAATACAGGACATCTTGTGACCACTCGGCATCCTATGACTTGTGGGACAATAAAAACACGGGCCCGCATGTAGGCGAGTGTGAGAAGTAACACTTTGACACACAGTAGGTACATGTGAACCCCAATCTCTTCTCTCTTCTCCCACGTCATCATTCATCCCATCAGTCTCCCTCTTGGAAAAAAATTCTTAGGGGGAGGTCCAAAATTCTAGCACTTGAGTTCTTTTTTTTTTGGATTGTGCCACCTAACAGTAAGATTAGTGCTAATGCAAGATGGCACAATCTAAGAAGCAGATATTCGTAATTACCTCAAGATTGGTGCTAGTGCTAGGTGGCATAATCCAAGAAAGGACCCCAAATGCTAGATTTTTAGGCTCACTCCCTAGAATTTTCTTTCCTCTCTCTCTCCTCATCCTCTCCCTCCTATCTCTCTGCACTAGTCACCACGACGACCCCACCTTGTGGATGACAGCGATGACTCGAGCTCGAGCCATCCTGTCCTCTACCTCGGTGTCATCGAATTTGGTCCTGAAAAGTGTTCAGGTCTGAAACAAGGGACCAGTAGGATTGGTTCAGACCTACGGTTTGATCGATCTTTTGATCAATCCGATCGAAGGCCAGTGGTTAGACCGACCATCAGTCAGATTAGCCAATCAACAGCGGTCTGATTGGGCTTATGAAAGAAGCTGGTTTTGTTGGTTCTTGTTGCTATCTTAGTTTTGCCTAGGTATGTTATTGTGATCTGAACTTGGTGACTATTATAGTCATTCAAGTGAAGATCTTGAATGCTTTAGGGAAAAATATTTTGGGAATCATTCACTCATCTCTGATTGTCAGCATCAGTCCTACACACAGAGAGAGATGTTCTTGTTAGATTTTTGTGATGAATCAAGATGAGGTACATTTTGTGTAGATTCAAGTACATTTTGGGAAGAAATAGTGGAAAAAGTCAATTTCTTGTTAGATTTTTTTTATTTGGAATCTGTGTTGTTTGAGTTCTCTATTGGTGCTCGTATAGGAGATCAGGAGATTTTTGGTCTTTGTAGATTCAAGTTTTTTTTTTTTGTTCTTGTTAGATTTTTTTTCATTTGGAATCTTTGGTGTTTGAGTTCTTGAATGTCCTTGAGATTAACCGAGTTGTTTTGTGTCCCAATTTGTCTCCTAAAATGTGATCCCGAATTACCCTTTTTCGAACGTCAAAAATATGTCTCAGTGCTATGATTGTTGACCAAAAATTGATTTTCTTTTTAATTTCACTAAGGAGAGGGGGTGCTCGTGGTGTGTTTTTCATTCTACCCAATACAATTGGTACATGTTTTTGTTCTTGAGTTAGTTGAACTATCCCTTGTAATGTCCCATGTAACTTTGTTTCAAAGTTTGTTTGCTTCAGCGGGAACAAAATTTCGCAAAAAAAAGATTTCTTGGTTAGAAAAATTGGAGAGGGGTGAGAACATTTGAAATCCAATAAGAACAGCGCAATTTTAGGTGGATGGCTGACCATTTTCATTCCTTTTTTTTTGCCCCAGCGAATTCATGAGTTTTCACGCCCCAGATTGCTTCGTTTCTTTCTTTTTTTTTGTTTCAAAGAGATTCAATTTGCAAATTTGGATAAAACGGGATGTGTCAAATTTCTCTCCCTCCCCCTTTATTCACCCTCTCTCCTCCTGGAAGAAAGGAGGATTTTTTTTTAATGATTGGAAGAAAGAGGAAATTTGGTTGAAGAGGTACATGTTCTTGTTCTGATCTAGTGATATGGGACGATCACAGTCTAATAATATCATCATGTCGGATTTCTTCTAACTGAATGGTTGATTTTTTTGTTCTCTGTTGGTGCTCGTCCAGGAGAGCAGAGCAGGAGAGAGAGAAGAGAGAGTGAGATTATTTACGGGAAAAATAATCAGTAAAAAGCTTAAAAATATCAAAAAATAGAAAAAAATAAAAATTATGAGTAGTAAAAAATAAGCTAAAAACCAGAAACTCAAGACCAAATGAACGGGACCAAACTAGTGCGGCGTGCGCGCGCCAAGGAGAGAGAAAAGCGACCAGTGTAATAGTAGAGAGCAATATTGTCTGTCAATGATAGATTTTGGTTGAAAAAATTACTAATGGCTTTTAAAAAAGAGGTAAGTGATGGAGAAAGTAAGAGAAATATGTATGTGAGACGGAAGATAAAGGAGTGAGGTATTTGATGTGACCGTGACTTCTATTTTATCTCTCATGATTTTTGTCTTTATCTCTAGAACGAGGTAGAAATGATAGAAGTAGTGAAACTATTTAAAAAACCAAATATTTATATTAATTTATAATTTTTTTAAATAGCAGCTAGAAGTAAAAGTAAATATGAACTGGCCTTAGAGCTCGGCTTTTCCGGCTCACAAGTCACAACGACATCGGAGGGAAAGGGTTGAGAAAGCGCGCGCTCGCTCTCTCTCTCTCTCTCTCTAATACGGTGTTAGTAGGAGACATGACTTTCCCAAAAAAAAAATTATCCGTTCCTCCCCTCCCCTGTTAACTGTTAAGAGTGACAACACTGCTTATGGCAATTGTAAGCCAATTAATGTGCTCAAGGACTCGCAAATCTCTCCGATACGGAGCAATCAAAAACCACATCATATTTTGCTAATCCAACTTGATCATCGCATGGAGATGAGTTTTGTGTAGTGCTCAAACTTAAAAAGTACTGTAGCGACTGTTAGTTTTTTCTAAGTAATTAAATTTAAAAATAAAAAAAGTTATATCATTACGGATAATGCAAAAAAATAAAGAGAAAAAAGCAAAAAGCAAGAAAAAAGATGAAATTAAAAGCCCGATGTCTTCCTAAAGTTAGAAAATAGAAGTTATAAGCAGAAGTCATTTGGAACAAGTCTTGATCTGAGATCACTACTCAATGCAGCCAATCTTCCGCTAATCAAGTCACTAGTCTCACTGTAGCACCCTGAAAAAAAGGGGGAAAACCCTAATAAGCTTTCTAAGCTAGAGTTAGGGGCTAATAAAAAGGGGGGCCTTCTTTTCTTTTCCTGAGCGCAACCTTCCTTCAAGCAGGTCTCCTCCCCAGTAGATCCAATCTACTAAAATCTCTCTCTCCCTCCCTACCTTCCTCCTTTTTGACATGGTCTTCATCTTCCCTTGCAGCCAATAGCTATACTTGCCACGTATTGATGCACCACTGGCTTAAGACTACATGAGTGCAACCTATCGCTCGAATTTTCCTTGAATATTTTCTTTCCTTCTTATGGCATGCTTAAGCTTAGCTATCTCATCCGGTATTCTTGATCATTCTGAACCTCAACTCCTCCATAAGTGTAGCCCCAATTCTTATCGTTGATCATAGTTGACTCCAAACGTCCCTGCACATCCAAAAGTTAAGAAATCGTTTCTGAGTATAAGTTCTTCATAATTTGATCTACGTTAGCGAAAACATATATCATATCATACATATGCTTAGACCTAAGTCAAAACCAATTTATCCTATGACTAAAATTTTCCAATATTATCAATTTCGGTCAAAGCAACATAAACAGGCTAATCAAACCACAGTCTTTGTAAACTGTCTCTATCTAAAACTATCTATAGATTTTAAATTTTTTACTTCTCCAAAATAACAATGGATGGTCACAATAAAATCTACACCTTCATGCTTCACCAGCGGGAACAGGTGCGAGCGAGAGGAGAAACCAACGGGCGAAGTGGATTCTGTTCTGAAAATTCTTTAGCGCTCTGTCGGACTGACTAGTCGGAAGCACGTCGTGCTCACGGAACCTATATATGTCGATGAAACGGCCAAAGGTAAATTCAGAGTTGCCATCATGGCCTTCCCATTACCCATTGATGACAAATGTACGCACATAGCTACTGAAAAAAGTCTGTAAATTGGACAATCATTTTGGAGTCAGAAAAGAAGCAGCGTCGACAACAGTGTTCAGAGACGTTCAACTCCTTTTGATTCTTTTACCAGGCCAGTCATCGCCCCGTACAAAACCCCGAAAAAAAAATAAAACTCCAGAATTACTGTCGTACTCATGCCATATATGTCCATGAAAATGGCTGTATTGCACGATCAATTTGGGATGAGAAAAGAAGCAGCGTCGACAACAGTGTTCATAGACGTGTTCGACTCCTTTAATTTCTTTTACCGGGCCAGCCGTTCATCGGTAGCTGGTAGGTACAGCACAATAGCGTGTGAATCGTGTCGGTCATACCGGAGTTAGTATATAGCATCATTAATTTGATATTGTCGGAGGAAAAGAACAGTCAGCAGATGTAATTTGCTGTCACATGCTAGTTGCAGAGAAAACGAAGACATAATATGAAAAGGCCGAAGCCTGAAAGTTACCGGTGGAAAGTGCTGATTAGATTATGGTTACTTTGGTTGGAGCAAAGGACGCACAACAGGACAGCAAGGTCGCAAGAGGGCCCAGACCAGGGCAGAATAAAGAACAAAGCACCTGATACTTGTACTTGAAGGGAAAAGGAGATTTATACAGATGTTGCACGAGCCCTGCATAGACAGTAGCAGATAGATAGATAGGCAGGCAGATACAGTAGCAAAAGAAAGCCGAGAGAAAAAGCACCATGAGTCGCCTGTACGGCATTATGTGGCCATTAGCTTCAAATGTGATCGACTCCCTAAGCATCCGGCTTTCCACGACGCACGCGCCGCTCGGCTCCACTAAACTTCTGACTTCTAGCCTTTTAATCTCTTAACTTCATCGTTTTTTGGTTTTTTTAGTTTTTTTGGTTTTTTCTTTTCTTTTTTCTTTTTATTTTTCTGTATTATCTGTAAAAATATAACTTTTTATTTTTTAAATCTAATCACGCTAAAAAAAGCTAGCCGCTGCAATACATTTTTGGAAGAAAAAAAACCCTGAGGTTACAAGCCCAATTGAGCACCAGAGTTGCCCTGCCCTCCGCCAAACGTCGCGTTTAAACCTTTTGAGTCGCATTAGCTAGCACATGTTGTGCATTTTTCCGTAGTCGTACCACCGGCTTGCATTTCACGCACGCACACTGGTGTGTTTTCACTCCACCGTGTGATCAACGAGCCCGGACCATGGCATGGATACCTCAATTTGATCGCACGGCTTGCAGCCTGACCTGCGGCGTTGCATCGTACCGGTTCGGTTTCAGTTTCCCGGGCGGCAGGTGAGATGAGAAGGACGCACACGAAGCGCACGTACGTATGTACGCCTAGTGTCCAGCTGTACTGGATAGCGTCATGGCCAATGATAGCGTCCGCTCGCTAAGCACCGAGAGGCCGGACCGATCGAGGTGGCTTGCAAACGCTACAACCACAAGGGGGAAGGAAGCGTGAGTTGGAGAAAGCTAGGCTCGCCTCCCTCGCGCGGCGACCACACGGCCTGCCGGGTGTGCCATACGATCCAAGCTAGGTTCGGTGGCCGGTCACGGTCGCGCGCGCTGCATGCGAGGAGCCCGGCCGGCTGGCCGGAGAGCTCCCTCGGTCGGTCGCTTCGGGCCTGGTCCAACGAACTCGTGAGCTGACAACTGTTGCTGCGCTCTGCACGGCCGGTGAGGCGCCCGTTTACGTAAGCGCACTTTGCGCCATCGATTCGTGTGTGGCACAGGTGCTATATACGTACTCGACGATCCTTTGCATGTTCGTGCGAAACCGACGTTCATGTGATCGATCTCGATCCTCGGGGGGGTATATGCTCATGCTCTGGAGGAATGCGTGTTTCGGATTGGATCGGTTGGTGACCCGTTACCACTTGTTGGGTGACCCTATCTGACTGTGCAAGCTGCTCGAGTGGTTCTTTTAGCAGAATTGCAGCTGCAGAACTGCCCAGAATTTTGCTGAATTTGGAGCGAGCCATTGCCCATCCGTACTCTCTGCCGGCACGACGCTTGTTGGCTCGTAGAGTTGTGTCTGGTTTGTCCTGTTCCTTTGGCAAAGTTTCAAGCTACTTCACCACGGTAGGCGGACTTTCCTTTTCCCAATCAAGTTGCAAGGGCGGTTACAGAACAGCGCCATTTTTCAGACCAAACAAAAAGGTAGGAGAAGAATGGGATGGCAGTACTGCAAAGTTTCTTATACCAATCATCTCGCCCAAACGTGTAGGTTGTCGGTTACCGATCGATGAGTGCTTCTGCTCATAGAGAAATGACTCCTCATCTAGAGTACTCGACCTAATTTGGGACGCAGACTGAACATGATTCGAATTTCAGGGTCTAATTAGTATCCATCCCCTACGAATTTCTGCAAGTCGTTTCTAATGCCAAGATGGGCTTCATTTCATAAATCGAACATCTCGTCAACAAGTTTGAGTAGGAGGGCAGTCATCTCTAGTCCTATTACAAGTGAAGTATAATCTGTTGACTCATGTTTGTACCTTTCTGTTCTTTTCATTCCTTCAAGAAAACTCCATACAATTTTGGTACTATCGGTTAGCACTTAGCCGTATAGTACATTCAGTATTCTTCTAGCTAGCGACATTCTTACAGAACAGTGGATAAAGGGCACCAGGCATCATAGGCTCATTATTATTACTGGACTAGGTCGTATGCAGATTACATAACACGTAGAATGGCCAATCGATTAATTTCTACAAGTGCATGTCCCTATTGTGGACAAAAAGATCGTGCCAGAATCTTACATGAGGCCTGATCTTGACTTGCCTCCTCCAGAAAGGAAAGGGAAAGTGAAAAGGCAAGCAGAAAAAAGAAGCATGCATCATGCTGGCTCCTCTTCCAAGTTATGCAAACCCAAAGCTAAACTAAGCACCAAAATATACCTGCATTACATATCAAATTCACAATCATATCAAATTATACTTGCATTACATATCGAATTTACGAATTCGAGTAGCCACGTGTTGATTGTTTATTCATCGCGACGTTGCCGGGGGAGAGGTTGGTGTGCAGTGCTAGGCCGTTACCATCACAGCAGATAGCGTGATGTTCACTTGCCTTGCATGAGTAACCTGCATGATTAAGTTGTTCGGTACAATGGCCGGAGAGCTAGTAGCGTTTATTCAGGCCATGCAAACCAAACTGTGCACTAATTAAGCACCCTCCTCACCTAATTTAGGCTGCCCTTTTCCCTAGTAGGGCTAGTACTGTTTCCACAGCAAACTGATTAGAGATCGAACTGTCTAGTTAAGGTAGGTAATGATAATATTCTCGTGGATTATCTTATGTCGTATGAAAGTTTGGGAAAGGGAATTGAGGAACACTGTGAAACTGTGCTCTGTTTGTTCTCTTCTGACTAGCTCTAGACATGTTTGGCATCGAAAGAAATATAAATGTTGTTTTAGCAGGAGTGCTAATCATAAATCTTCTCTTGCCTGGTTAGCTAGATGATATTTTTAATCAACAACCTTGCTATCTAGAAAGGGAATCAACTACGGGTGATGAGCCTACCGACTAATAATTCAGTGATCGATTTCCCAACGGTTGAAGCTCCTGCTCTCAGAATCTCGCCGATCTTGATTTGATGTACGATTTTTCTTGTACTGCAGTACCTCACAAAATTTGATACTGTGCCACTGGTTCATTAGGCAGTGCTACAGGCACGTATAGCTTAGTACTAAACCATAATGTAAAATGCAAGCAATCACTAGGAGGATTCTGCACATCTTTCTCTCGCAATTAAGCAACACATGCTGGTTAAGTAGAGCTCAGCACTAGCAGTACAGGAAACTAATCAGCAGCTCAGGTTTTTCTCAGTAATAATAAGAAGAGCAACACGGTTGCACATTGTGCCTCTGACAAGCGGCTAGAGATGCAACTTGTGCGGTTTCTGGCTTCCTGCTGCGTCGCCACGTGTTCGATGAAGTTTGAAGCCTTGTCGGTTGTAACGTTTCTCCACGTGTTGCATTGCAGCCCATACGTACCTATGCTTGGTGGCTTAATTGTCCTTCTCTTTTGGCCATTGTTCTTAATCTTCTAAAGTGATACTTTCCGGTGATCAAAAGATGCCACCTCAAATCCAAGTTTCCGTCAATGTCACTCAGAGGCATTATTACTTCGGTGAAAGCACAATAGGCAAAGCCATCGCAACCACCTTAAATAATGTTATCGAATAGCCCTATCAGCCACACACAAACCAATATTCTAGCACCGTAAGGTGCATGAAAAATCTTGCATGCCTGTTGCTTCCCATGAAATCCTTCTCTGATGTAGATTTCTCATGGGAAATTAACCTCCGTGACTCTGCCAAACAAAATCCCCGTATTAAATCTGTTGCTATCATGTTTAGTGTACTGCTACTACAGGTGACAGCAGCAGCAGCGGTACAGAAACAAGTGCCAAAACATCACTAGGCGGCCGTTGTGGGTTACATCGCGTGCAGTGGCTGGGAATTGACTCGACGCAGCCCCTGATCTTCTTGCCAAAGGAAAATATCACCATAACGCTGGTGGTGTATCCCTTCCTGCAAATTAGACAGATTATGATCTCTGCGGCAAAGACCTTCACACAGATATGCCTTCGTCCTTCCTCTTGCTCATGCCGACATGCCAGTGTGCATGGACAGGGATGTGCGCTGTCGTGCTGCGCACTTGAAGGACGCTTCAAGTCACTGGCTGCAGCAGCCGCTGCCATCTGCTCCCTTCATCTCTGCACACGAAATTCTGAGCTGAGCCAAGAACACACGGACGAGAAATGGTCACAGGTCACAATGATCACACGTTGCTTTCCTACATGGGACGATCGATCGGTACGCCTCCCTTGGACGTCAATGCCGGAAGCTTCTCCCGGCCTTTTTGACGTGGCCGCGGCGCCGGGCCCGCGTGGCATATTCGGGCGGTTGACCAGTGAAGTGTCGGCACGAGCACTCGAGCAGGGAGGCGTTGCAGCTGCGGTGAGCGCAGACAGCTCTTCAGTCTTCACCACCTTCTTCTCCCCTGCCTCGGCTGCGCCTGCACCGTCCCGTGTGTGGCCTATGGATTGCGTTGATCTCGTGCTTCCGATGCGCGAATGCACCGGTCGCTTCGACGCCGCAGCGGTCGCCACCGTGTTCGATGCCGCAGAGGACCCTGCGCGTCGCTCGGGGGGACTGTTTTGTCAAACAGAATTGAGAGAGTGCAGATATACTTGTCCCCCTTGGAAAAAAAAAGGGTTGAAACATTGGATGAATGAAAGGCGATGCAAAAGCATGGAAATTATGTGCTGCTTTGCTTTGTGCTCGTCAGCTGTAACGCTCGCGATCGACCGAGCTGTCGTGCTGCCGTCCCCAGCTTGTCGCGGTAACTAAACTGATAATTCGTCAATAATTAGCGAAAATGTCGAATTGCTCATGGATATACCATATATGCATGCGAAAAATGCGATGAGCATGGAGAAAATCATATAAGATCACAAGGGACAAGGTTCATCGCATGTCTTGCTAAACCGGTCTGGTCATCGATCGATCGGAGTATTTCTGCTGGAATGATCTAGTCGTCGTCTGCGCTGAAAGAATCGGAGAACAGCAAACTGAATGATCTGTTTGGACGTTCTCTGGGTCGTGCATGACGATGTATCTATCCGTCTTAAATTTTTGGTGCTCGCTTGTTTCAACGGACTTCATTGCTGCGTGCTCCGATCAATCAGTCCTTGATGTACTCGGAGGAAAAGGAGCCCCAAACTTCCTATCGATAATACATTGGTTTGCAAATCGTGGTCAGGGCCGTGCGTCTCATTGACTTTAGTGGCACGTTAAGTGTGATTTGCTAGAGGCAATTCGCCTTCTGGGACTGGGAGATCGTACGAGAGCACGAAGGAAACTGACTCTTAAGTAAATGTTTTTTTTTTTTTGGGGCGCTCTTTGTTAGTGCTGCATGTCGTCATGGTCTGCATCAACCAGTCAGGAAATGGAGGTTCAAGAATCTAATTCGAGCGTCGATCCCTCTCAGTTTGGTAATGAATGTGAAACTGCTGACACTGCCGATTGTATCATCTATCTTGTGCAGATTCAGGAAGCAACAAAAGAACAGAATCATCGCATTCGCATCTCAGGCTCTCAACTACGAAAACGAACACGCAGTTGGGAGGTTTTCTGAAACTCCTGCGGTCTGAGATGTTCAGAGAATTGAATTAACGCTTTCCATCAAGCTGTTACTGTATGTTCCATCGTTGTTTTTCTCGTGTTCACTGGCTCTTATCTATGTAGGCCTGGCTAGGGGTGTTAGGGGATGTCGTCCCCATGTCCCTGTGAGCAAAAGATGCTGTTTTCCTTCTCCTCCAGTCTTCTCCCCTCGGCGTCGATGACATGACCTTAGCTTGACATTTCAAGAAAAGGACCGGCCATGTCACCTCCTTTTCAGGTTTTCTACGGGCGCACACCTGTGACAAACACTACGCCCGGCGATGCAGGGGAGCCGAATTAAAAAATGGCGACGGGCACCGCTGCTTTACGGTATCGATCGATCTCACAAGTCACGACTGGCACGCCAGATCGCCCTGCTGTTGCCTCGCTAATGTGAGGTTTTAGTCAGGGAAGTAATGCACGCGCCACATCGATCAGAGGCGTACCCATGGGCAGAAGATCTGCCCCTTTTCTTCAGTCTTACAGTAGGGTTTCTTTTTCGTCTCCATAAAGCTCCAAGAAAGAAGCTCCTCGTGTTTTACGGGACGGAGGCAGGTAGGGCCGGGGCAGGGCTGGCACCGGACGTGCGCGTGCCCACGGGGAGGGAGAAGAGACGGACACGCGTCCGATCGCGAGCTGCTGGTTGCGAATTTCGATAGGTGGCTTTGGCTTGGCCGTGGTCGACATATCTGACAGATAGTATCAGTTGATACAAGTTAAAGTAAAAAGTAAGCTGAATTATCGAAAAAGGGATGTTTTTTTAATTCGGAGTGAGATGTCTGAATGTGTCAAGACTACCCTGCCGTGAAACCCACTGTTGTATCGATAGCACAATGTTCCGTATCACACAGTAGAATGTGACGTGATTTTTGATTGGGAATGGATCTCAGCCTGAAGACTTGCAGAAGTGTTATCTGGACACTGATACCATGCACCTGCAATAGGGAAACTTCACTACCGTGTTACGAGTATAAGCTCTCGTATTTTTTGTAGTACAAGAGAACACGCACCACACGCACTCTACTTACACCACCATATATGTACACACGGGTGCGCGTCTACATACAGGCCTTCTACAACGCAGGGAAAACAATACGGGCCTGACTTTAACAACGCTAAAATAGATTGCCACCTTTCCCCATGGGCCATACGGCGACAACCGGCGCCTCCATACCGCGTACGACGGCAGCTTGGCACGAGCACAGATTTTACTAACAGCCATACATAAGAAGCCATTTAGCCCACCTGTGGCCTAGGCCTAGCAATTTGGGCCTTCAACTCTCCTGCCAACATAGCGCCGCAGGCCATGTATTAGGCCCAGTGTACGACGTCTCTGTCCGCGGCGCTAAACCAAACGTGTCGGCCGCGCGACCTAAACCCGACGTGCACGGTGCACCGCACGCGGGAGAAGGCGCGGGGCAGCGCGCGCTACGCTCGGTGGCGACGGCGGCCGCCGCCGCCTGGCGTTCTCCATGCGCGAGCCGCGCGGTGGTGGCGCTGATAGAGCTGCAGCAGCAGCAAGGCGGGACGCTTGCCGACGCGCGGAAGCCGTCCCACAGAGCGCCGGAGAAGCGCGGTGCTGCCCATGGCGCCATCACCGTTCTGGAATCTGTACTGCACAATCCGACCTGAAAGACCAAAATGGCAAAAATTCTCATAGAGGTTAGTTAGAGCGGACTACGCTAGCTAAGCAGCGATCAATGCTAAGATCAATCTCAATAATGCTTCGTGTTCGGCATTCGCCTTTTTACAGAAAATAAAAGGAAGACCGCAGCAGCGTTTCCAAAGCAATGGTTAAAAGCCCGGCTTCTAGTTTCCGCTGTTGGCTTTTGACTGAATTACACTGTAACGGCTGTTAGCTTTTTTGGAACAAAAGAAAAAAGAAAAAAAACATTGCTATATCTTTTGCACAATGCATAGTAACATCTAGCGGTGCAATTATACAGGAAATTCCACTAGTTTGGTATTAATCTACGTGTAGTTTCTTTCAGTAACTCACTTCAGTTCCCCAACAAAATAGTACTTCAATACAAAGTAAAGCGAATCGTGCATATCCCATAAAAAAGACTTCCAAGAATTGCTTGAGATTTGAGGTAGTTGTTACAAGAAACAGCCATGACAAGCATTCAATAAAATTTCTATACTGAACTATGTTCTATTTCCATTTCCATTTATAAAAATCAGCTGTATCTTGTATCAAATGTCCGAGAAACACTGGAAATTGATTAGTAAGAACTAAGAAGTCTTTTATGCGTAGCTATAGTTCATGCAAAAAAGTCAACCAAGGACAGAAAAAAACTGAACACGTTCACATGGTTTGATTGCTATGATGCACTGTTGCACAAAGAGTAGGCATATTGGTGTAATTCGCTACTGTGGTGGAATGTACTACTATCGAATAATAGGGCAGATTAAAGCATCAGCATTAGCATATGGGGATCCACGAGCAGGACGGGTCCCCACAGGCCACATATCGGCAAGCCCTGATTTCAGGCTCATTCTACAGTAAATTACACGACGGGTTCACAAGTTTCAATTGTTAAGGATAGAATAGATTAGGACTCTTATTTGTTTCCTAATATGCTGTTTCCTATTATGCTGTGTTGTATTCCTTTTGTACATCCCCTTGTACCTCTATATATATTGCCCCTTGGGCCTCATGAATAGATGCACACAATATTCATAACATGGTATCAGAGCATACCTAGGGTTTCCCTCGGTTCGCTCGCCGCGCCCCGCTCCGTCTGTCGGCCTCTCCCGACGTCGCCGGCGCTCTCGCCGCCTCTCCCGTCGCTGCCTTCTCACGCGCCGCCACCACCGCCGCGCGCGCCAGCGCCGCCTCCGCTGCTTCCCGAAGCGCCGGCTGCCGCGCGCGCCGCAGCGCCGCCTCGCTTCGCTCGAAGCGCCTCCGTCTCGCTGGCGCCGCCGCCGAGGCCGGCGGCACTCCTCGGCCGCCGGCCGGCCCGCTCGCCGGCCATCGCCGCTGGCCACCGCGCGCGCGCGCGCCGCGCGCGCCGGCGCTTGCCGCGCTGCGCCGCGCCGCTGGCCGCCGACCCCGGCCGCCCGCGCGCGCCATCGGCGGCCGCCGCCTTCGCGCCCGGCCGCCGATCGCCGCCGCCTCTTTGTGTGTGTGCGTGTGTGCGTGAGTGTGGGCCGAAGGCCCACTATTAGTTAGGGTTTTTTTCCGGTAAAAAACGTCGATCTAACCGCCGCGCCGTTCGGCGCCGCTGTTAGACCGTTGTATTGGTCGCGCGCCGCCCGGCGCCGCCTACCAATGGGCACCGCTTCCTCCTCGCGCCGGTGGTCTTTGATGGTGTTAATTACACCGACTTCGTGTCTCACATGCGCATCCACATGCGTGGTTTACGTCTCTGGGGCGTCCTCTCTGGCGATGTCACCTGCCCGCCTTGCCCTATTCCTCCGACGAGCCCACGCTGTTGCATTGCCCCGACACCGACAAGATTGCTACCGAGGTGCGCCGATTGTTGATGAAGAAGCGCCCGCCTACCAGAGGCTCGATTTCTACAAGGATCGTCGACCACCTACACTCGGTGGTGCGATGACGACGCCGAGCCGCTTCTTTGTCTTCATCGCCGATGATCGGCCTCGTTCTCTTCGAGGTTGTGGGACTCTTCGGCTTTCGGATGTGGACTCATCTTCGTCGGCGCCACGAGCCCTCCGGTGATGCCACTGCACTGTCCGTGGTTCGCCAAGAGCACTCTCTTCAGCAGGTGATGCTATCGTTGATGCCTTTACGCTCGAGCTCTGCTGTCGGCGCCGTTGGACTCTCTCCGCATCTGGCCGCCGTTCTGTCCGTCTTTGCTCGGATATACGTCTTGACTTGGAGTTTCGGTGGTCTACGAGTTCCTTACTCGCCGTCCCGAGTTCGAGCAAAGGCGTGCTCGCCTTCTTGCACGCCACCTCGTGTCACTCTCCGAGGCTCTCACCGAGATACGCGCAGAGGAGACTCGCCCGAGTGGTGCTTGGTCCGATGCCACTCCCCTGCGTGCTCGCCGCTCGTCTACACGCTCGCGCCTTCTTGCCACGCCGCCACGGTGGTGGTGGCCGCCTTCGTCGAGGTGGCCGTCCTCACTGCCCTACCGCGACAAGGCCGCCACATTGAGTCGGTGCTATAAGAAGAAGCGGCATCCGTCACGCCGTTCTTCTTCGGCACTAGTGCTTTACGTCGTCATCCGCATCGACCTCTTGCAGATTTCTCTCACCGAGCAAGAGATAGCCCGACCGGACGCCGCTTGCCGCCGAGTTCTTCTCGGATGAGTTCTCGAGGTTCGCTCATCGACTCTTGCATCGAAACCACCCCTACACGATCAGTACCTCCCGTGGATTCTTGATTCGGAGCATCTTTTCACATGACCCCGATTCTTCCACTGTCTTTTATTACACCTCTTGATTCTCCCCGGTGTTCTTACTGCGATGGTACATCTCTTTCTGTCTCTCAGTCGAGGATCTCTTAGCAACTCATCCTTTCATGTTCCTTCATTGCTCATATTCCTCGCCTCACTATGCGACTTCTTTCTCTGGGATGATCATCGACCTTGGTTATCGTGTCATTCTCGACTCGACTCTTGTTGTGTTCGGGACCGCCACACGGAGCTCGGTTGGTTCGGCCCTCGCCGTGACTGACACAGCGTCTCGGGAGCTTGACCGCTTCACCTTCCTTCCGCCGCCACCATCGCCGCGATCTCTCCGCTTCGCCACGCGTCTCTGGCTCTTTTCAGCGGTGGCATCACCGTCTTGGTCATCTATGTGGATCTCGTCTGTCATCCTTAGTTCGTCGTGGTCTTCGGGTGCATCTCGGGAGACGTGTCTTTAGACCGCTGTCGGTGTAAGTTAGGTAAACAACTTCACTTCCTTATCCTCATAGTGAGTCCGTGTCTCGGCGTCCTTTTGATCTTGTTCATTCGGATGTTTGGGGTCCGGCTCCTTCGTTTGAAAGGGGTTATCGATATTATATCATATTTATAGATGATTTCTCTCGCCACACTTGGATATATTTCATATTTTCCGTAGTGAGGTCTTGTCTATCTATAAACAATTTGCCACTATGATCCACACACGCACTCCACTCCTATTCGTGTCTTTCGTGCCGATTCTGTGGCGAGTACCTCTCGTTACTGCGCGATTTCCTTCGAGCGAGGACTCGCGCTCGATTCTCTTGTCCGGTGCTCATGCTCGAATGGTGTCGCTGGCGCAAGCATCGTCACCTCCTTGAGACGGCTCGTACTCGATGATCGCCGCCTCTACTCCACCTCACTTTTGGGCCGAGGTCGTTTCCACCGCCACCTATCTCATCAACATCCACCTCTTACGCTCTTGGTGCGATCCTGTTGAGCGTCTCGTGGTCTTCTTCCGACTACTCGCCCTTCATATGTTTGGTGCGTTTGCTACGTTCTCCTCGCCCGCGAACGCACCAAACCGACCGCTCCACCGTTGAGTGTGTCTTTTGGGATACTGATCTTGAGCACAAGGGCTATCGGTCTTTGGGATCCGGTTGGTCGAAGGATCCGGTTTTTCGGGATGTGACTTTCGATGAGTCTCGTCCTTTCTACCCACGCCCCGCCTCTCCTCCGACTTCATCTGTGGAGTCTTTGTCTTTCTTGACCTTTCCGGATACACCTATATCTGCTTTGCCCTTATCCACTGTTCCACCGAGCCTCCACATATTCCCCGTGGCATCTCCGCGTTGTCACCGCTGCGCTGTCTCCTACGACTCCCGTGCTCCTACCGCTCTGATACCTCCCTCTCTTTACACTCGTCGACCCGTATTGAGGATCCTCCCTTTGAGCCATCTTCTCCCGATGTTCCGTCTTCTTCGATGGTCCATCGCCCCGATGGATCATCTTCTCTCGCTACGCTCTCGCGATCGCCGGTCGATTCGGCCCCGCCCGCTTTGCCTTTCTTTGGCGCGACTACTCGTGAGCTTGTCTCCTCTGGGATGTTGTTACTCACCCGAGTGGCGACTTGCCATGGCCGAGAGATTGCGCCTCGAGCGTCTTGGTACTTGGGATCTTGTTCCTTTGCCATCTCATTCTCGTCCCATCACGTGTAAGTGGGTCTATAAAATTAAGACTCGCTCGATGGCTCTCTTGAGCGCTAAAAGCGCGTCTTGTTGCTCGTGGCTTCCAGCAGAGCATGGCGTTGACTACGCCGAGACTTTTGCTCTGTGGCCCACATGACCACCGTTCGCACTCTTACGCTTGCGGTGGCGTGCTCGCCACCGGTCTGCTTCTCGGCTTGATGTCAAGAATGCCTTTCTTAATGGTGAGTTGCGTGAGGAGGTCTACATGCACCCGCCACCGGGTATTCATTCTCGAGGGCATGGTGCATGCCGCCTTCGTCGCTCTCTCTATGGCCTTAAGCAAGCCCCTCGTGCTTGTTTTGAGCGTTTCTCCTCTGTGGTCACCGCTTCTTTGGCTTTTCACCTAGTGATCATGATCCTGCGCTCTTTGTCCACACTTCGTCTCATGGTCTGGACTCTTCTTCTCTGTATGTTGATGATATGATCATTACGGAGATGATTCGAGTACATTACTTTTGTCAAGGCTCGTCTTAGTGAGCAATTCCTTATGTCGGATCTTGGTCCTCTCGGTTATTTTCTTGGGATTGAGGTTACTTCCACTCCGGATGGTTTCTTTATGTCCCAAGAGAAATATATTCAGATCTCCTTGATCGCGCCTCTCTCATCGACAACAGATCGTTGAGACTCCCATGGAGCTCAATGTCCACCTCCGACCCTCGGATGGCGAGCCTCTTTCGATCCGACTCGCCATCGTCACCTTGTTGGGAGTCTTGTTTATCTTGTCATTACTCGTCCGGATATCACTTATCCTGTTCATATTACGAGTCGGTTTGTTTCAGCTCCCACTCGTGTCCACTCTGACCACCTTCTTCGAGTTCGCGATATCTTCGTGGGACTATCTCTCGCCGTCTCTTCTTTCCACGTTCCATTCATTCTGACTTGAGCCTATTCGGATGCTACTTGGGCGCGATCCTCTCGATCGCGGTCTCTCTCGCCTCTGTGTTTTTCTTGGTGGTTCTCTTATTGCACGGAAGACGAAGAAAGCAGATCGCAGATGTCCCGCTCGAGCGCAGAGGTGAGTTGCGAGCTATGGCTCTCTTGACAGCAGAGATTACTTGGCTACGGTGGTTACTTGAGGATTTTGGTGTTTCTGTCACTACACCGACTCCTCTCTTGTCAGACAGTACAGGTGCTATCAGTATTGCTCGTGATCCTGTGAAGCATGAGCTCACCAAGCATATTGGTGTTGATGCTTCTTTCATGAGGTCTTGTGTGCAAGATCAGGTGATTACTCTTCAGTATGTGCCTTCGGAGCTTCAGATAGCGGATTTCTTCACGAAGGCCCAGACTCGAGCACAGCACAGCTTTTACCTCTCCAAACTCAGTGTTGTTGATCCACCATGAGTTTGAGGGGGGGTGTTAAGGATAGAATAGATTAGGACTCTTATTTGTTTCCTAATATGCTGTTTCCTATTATGCTGTGTTGTATTCCTTTTGTACATCCCCTTGTACCTCTATATATATTGCCCCTTGGGCCTCATGAATAGATGCACACAATATTCATAACATCAATCAACCATCAAGCGAGTCTCCCGAGTCTACAAGTTCCAACTAAATAAATGTGACTAAGAAGATCAAACAGAATTGATGACTAGCAGTAACAGAGTGAAGTGAAGCATTCTGATGAATTCCACATGTGGTTATCGAATTACGTCATTCAGTCATTGCCTAACTAGGATTATACAGGTGGTAAACACAAATAAATTCGAAAAGACCACATTAATACCAAAAAATGAAGCCAGCTTGTAGAGATGCCAATGGCCCTATGCTAAAGAGCTGGCTAAAGAAATGGTCTGTGTACAGGAACAACAAAAACAAGCAATCTACCTGGCCCTGGATCTTGAAAACCTGCAGGGCTATTTTCAACACAAGTTCATCCAATCTGATTCCTCGGAGCTAGTTTGTAATGTTGATGTGATTTTCCAAATCCCATACCACAACCTTACCGTCCAATCCTGCAAACATGAGGCAAGGCATGTCAAAAATATGTTTGAACACAAAGCTGGAAGAACTGGGACAGCTCAATTCTATATATTTTAAACCTGATGTGCTGAACCGTTTGACAATACTGTCATTTCCTTCTCTCAACGGTACGATGCAACTGAGAATATAAAGAAATTGTTAATTTATGTCATAGATAATAGCACATCACTGGAACTGAAAAGAGGGAAAACAGAGAAACAAGGGAGTGTACGTTATGCAATTCTCATGAGCACCGCCACGAGGCTTTGATGGGTCAACAGTGTCACCGCTTGTCCCTTGCTTTGATTGGCCATATAGCTTTCCAAGGGCTTCAGAGAGCTGAAATATATATTTTATTCAGTATTAGATCCTGTGCAACGGTGAGTTCTTCAACTCAGGTAGCTATATAATTTCAGTAGACTATACCACTAATTTGGTATCCTGCATATTTGACTATAAGAAAACAGTAATTGGCAGCGTGTAGTCTTGCAAAAGCTTCAGGGACCTATCTATTTAGTTTCAGCATTCAAAAGAGGAAAACTGCACAAGTCAGAACAGGCCATGACCTGTCATTTTGTAGTCGTGCTTTTCAGAATGCAAAATATTAGAATTAGACCGGCTCTATTTGCTGGCTGGAACCAGTTTGCAAGTTACTGTTCCTAACTGGTCAAAAAATTGAGGGTTTGACATCTAAATAGGTCAAACACACGGCGGACCAGATTGTTTGTATAATCTGGTATTTCTCTCCTAATTTAAATAATTTGATATCCAGAAGTGCTTTTCAGTTTCCAAATTGCAAAAGTAAAGGCAACTACCGACCAGCACACTCCCATTAATGTTACTACAGTACCACGCTGAGACAAAATCAACTGTGGTTGTATAGATTCCTCACTTTAACCAGAGACATAAAGGTCTGTTTATAGCATGAAACGAAAACCCAGAATTTGATAACCGCTAAACTATACTTTTTAGCATGGGGTGCATTATAGCAATAGCAATTAGTGGCCAACTTCCCACCAACAACACATGCACCAATTCACATATAAGCATACGAACAACACAATTCTACATTCCACTGAGAAGCAAAACCATTCTCTCTTGAGTCATCTGACAAGAATACTGGTTTGCTCCTCTTTGTGAAAGGAATAAAGAAAGGTGAAACTGATAGTGATATTGGCAAATATGTTTTTTAAAAAAATAGTGATACTGGCCAATTGGATGTACACCTTTATCAATCGAGTTTGCTATTCTCTAGAATTTTGACAATAGAGCGAAAGAAGAATCTTGAGTACTAACAAAGGAAAAACCAACTTTGTAGAACTAACCAAACACCCCGTCGGGACATCTAACACCCATGCATGCATACATCCAAGAAATAATTCAACCTGCACTCAACCATTCAGGAAGAGTTGGGCTTGCCACGGTCGCCACCGCTTTCTCCTGTGGCCGCTGCCTTAGATCCGGCCGCTGACTGCACCTCCCACCGCCCCGACACCGACGCTAATGGAGATGGCTGCCGCCCTGTCTCCCCCGTGCCGGCCTCCACTCCCCACCGCTGCAGCTCACCCCCTAGCCGGCAGCTCATGCTCGCCGCCGCCTTCGCCTACCCCGGCCACCTTTTCGGCGTCGCAACCTCCTCCGCCGGAACAGCCTCCATCTCCTCGATGGCCAGCGGAGGCGGAGATGTGGATTGTGGGCGTCCCAACCTCGGTGGCGGTGGTTGGGTCGGCCAAAGCGTCCAAGATGGCATCGCCGGGTTGCCGTGTGCACGTGGAGTTCACCATGTGCAAGCCTGCATCTGCATCTGTGGGCATTCAACTCAAGGCTTTGAATCGGTCTGGCTTGACCAACTGCAGCACATGGGTGTCTTTGGTATTTCACCAGGGCGGTCCGGCCTGAAATCACTGCTAGTATTAGTGTCGTTGCTGCTAGTATCTGCAACTTTGAGTTTTCCATTGCGTCTATCAAAATCCGTAGCATCTCTCTTTCAATTCGTCAAAACTGTGTCCACATATTTTCTTTGTCACTCATCCGATTGCTTTGCTAGAAATTATCCATCCTCTTGGATCGTTTGTGGTCTTCCCTTTTTCGCATGGCCGCAGTCGCCGCTCCTCTCTGAGCCGCTATAGATTGTAGAAGTTTTAAGGCCGCTGCCCCGAGTTTTAAGGCCGTCGTGCTTTCTTTCTTTCTTTCCCCGGCTCCCTCCACTCTGCACCCCCATCCTCTCCTCTACCGAGCACGCCCCCTCTTTTAAGCCTAGCGATGAGCTTGGGAGCATGGGGAAGCCCAGATCCATGCTGAATAGCTCAAGGGAAGTCATAACCGCACCGGCAAACTTGTGAAAGGTCAGATCTAGCATCAACGAGCTCGGAGGAGGATCTGGAGATAGCAGGGGTGTCGCTTAGCTCATGGGAAAGACGGCAGAAAGGCCGTCGTCGACGGTGCGGTGGTCAGCTTGGGTCAGACGGCGCTAGCGCAACCATAAGGCCATAGGTCGACATCGCATGGGGGAAGCATCGGCGGCCGTGCACGCGGTGATGATAGCCATCGGGGGAGGGGCTAGCAAACCCGTGCCGGCCGTCATCGGTGGTGAGGCCCCAGGGGCAGAGAAGAAGGCTGGTAGCGATGGAGGTCCACCGCCGGTAGATCAAGTCAGCGGTGCAAGGGAAAGGGATAGGGGAATGAGATAGCGAGGAGATGGTGGGCGGCAGCGAGGAGGTGCCGGATCTGGCAGCATCGAGCCAATGGTGCTCGGGGAGAGAAGGAGAGGGGAGGGAGAAGGTGGCGACGAAGTGCAGTAGGCAGAAGGCTAGCCCGAGGAGGCCGTCAGCAGCCAGGAAAGTCATCAACGACAGCGGATTTGGAGGCGGCCCAGCCAAAGAGAAAGAGGTAGGGGAGGGCGGCAACGACAAAGGGAAGAAAAGAGGAGATTGAGAGGAAGGTGGGGGAGGCCAGCGGCGACGGGGATGGCCACCGGCGTCAACGGATCTGAGACGGCTCCCGACAAGAGAAAGAGAGAGGGAGTGTCACATGCCAAATCACTGTTCACATGTACTATCCATATACGTGAACAGTATCGCGGTACTATAGCGCCAGCCCTACAAGGAATGCTTCTTCCCTACCAAGTTATCTATTTTCTAAATAGTTTGATTAGTTTTCTAAGATAAGGATTAGTTGTTTGGTATCATATATATTAGTTAGGAAAGATATTATTTAGATTGATCTTATCTACAATTGTTAGGAGAGCCCTTTATATATGGAAGCTTATTGTAATCATTATTATCAAGCAATGAAGAAAGAATTAATCTAGTCTCCCCCAAGGTTATTCTGCCTCATCTATAGTCAGCCCCCTCATCCCACCAAGCTGACGCCGCCCGGCCTTCCTCCCGGCGGTGTTTACCCCGATGAACTAAAGTTCATCACATGTGGTACCAGAGCAGTCAATCCCTTCCCACAACTTCTGCTACCATGGCTCCTGTTGCCACGTCATTGGCCACGATAAAGGCTAACACCAACAAGATGGCCACTAGTACCAACGACATCGACAAGAAGATGGTGGTTATCTTCCTCAACATGCATGCAACAAGAGGCGGCAGTAGCTCTGCTCCTAGCAGCCGGCGTGACGCCACTGGAACATGTCGTGGCAGCCGTGGTTCTGCCGACGCCTGCCGTAACCATGTACGTTTGGTATTGATAAGGATTAGATGTTTGGTATTGATAGAGTTTGGCATTATCTATTCAAGAGAGCCTTACAGGCCAATATATAACCATGTACAAAGTGCAAAAAGATCCCTAGACTATACACATATCTAACAATATACATATCTAACACCCCGCTCAAACTCATGGTGGATCAACAACACTAAATTTGGAAAGGTAGAACCGATGCTAAGCACCAATCTGCGCCTTGGCGAAGAAATCTGTTAACTGAAGCTCCGAGGGCACATACTGAAGATCAATAACTGTCTTGCACCTGTGATCGTATGTATGAAACATTCATTCCAATGTGCTTAGTGAGCTCATGCTTCACGGGATCTCGAACAATGCTGATCACGCTAGAACTATCTGATAAGAGAGTCAGTGTAGTAGTGGAAACACCGAAGTCCTTAAGTAGCCATCGAAGCTAGGTGATCTCAGCTGTCAACGACGCCATGGCTCTCAACTCAGCATCAGCGCTTGAACGGGAAACAACAGTCTGTTCTTAATCTTCTAGGCAATTAAGGAGGAACCAAGGAAAACACAATAGGTAGAAAGAGACTGATGATCAGAAGGATCACTAGCACAGGTCGCAACAGAGTATGCCTGAAGGTGCAAAGAACTAAAGCGAGGAAAGAAAAGGCGACGAGTAATGGTCCTACGAAGATATCGCAGAACACGAAGGTGACTGTAATGGAGCTGAGTAGAAGCAGAGACGAACTGACTCAAGATGTGAATTGGATGAGAGATATCAGGACGAGTGATGCTAAGGTAGACAAGACTCCCAACAAGATGGTGGTAGCGAGTGGGATCCTCAAGAGGCTCACCATCGGTAGGCCGAAGGTGAGCACCAAGCTCCATAGGAGTATCCACTACATGCTGATCAGTAAGAGAAACGTGCGTAAGGATATCCTGAATGGAACGCTCCTGGGAGAGATAGTAGCCCTCGGGTGCAGCAGTAATCTCAATCCTAAGAAAGTAATGAAGAGGACCCAAGTCAGACATCAAAAACTGCTCACAGAGACACTCCTTTACAAAGGCAATGTATTGAGAGTCATCACCAGTAATGATCATATCATCGACATAAAGAAGGAGAAGCGTCCGACCCCGAGGAGAGGTGTAAACAAAGAGAGCAAGGTTATGATCATTGGCGGAGAAGCCAGCTACAATGACAAGAGAGGAGAACCGGACGAACCAAGCACGAGGGGTTTGCTTTAACCCATAGAGGGAGCGTCGAAGGCAACAGACCATACCAGCAGGGACAGAATACCCAGGGGGTGGCTGTATGTAGACATCCTCATGCAGCTCACCATTGAGAAAGGCATTCTTGACGTCTAGCTGAGAGATGGACCACTGTCGAACAGAGGCCACAACAAGGAGTGCGAACAGTGGTCATGTGAACGACAGGAGTAAAGGTCTCATCATAGTCACGACTATGCTCCTGATGAAAACCACACGCTACAAGACGAGCCTTGTAGCGCTCAAAGGAACCATCAGAGCAGGTCTTGATCTTATATATGATGATGAGAGTGACACATGCAGGTAAGGGTACAAGATCCCAAGTGCCAGTACGCTTCAAAACAGCAATCTCCTCAGACATCACAAGCTGCCACTCAGGGTGAGCAACAATTGCTTGATAGTTAATTTTTTACCTTTTGTTAGTAATACTTGGTAGTGCACTTGAACTGTATAAACTGAAAGTATACAATATGGATAGAAAGATAATAATGACTAAACTAAACAACTATGATACTTTTGCATATGCATGGTTCTATAAAAGCTAGTATTCTAGCGTTTCTTCTATAGAACATTAGAACGTAAAAAAATATATTCACATGTTTAGATCTAGTTCAGCCATCTGTCTTCAGCTATAAGCCATAACTTTTCATTTTTATATTAATCTTTTCTTTCTTGCCACACAAATGAATAATAAATGTTGGTTTATAGGATAGATCGTACTAGAGTTGTTCTGGCAATGATTTTATGTACATGCAAGCTGGGTACTTCCAAAAATTGACAAAATTGGTAAACCTGGTCAAAATAGGCCAAAAGCTACCATCCCTATCTCGTTCGTAATGCGTAAGAATCTGGGTGGCGTTTTTCATGTGTAGAGTAAAAAAAGCTAGTACCTCCAACAATTCAGACAGAAACAAACAACTTAGCCACCTAGGGGCCTAGAATGATAATTGTGCAACTTAGCAGAGCATGTGGAAGCGTTACACCTTCTAAGCAGCAACTCTACGCCATTTGCATTTTAAGTTGGTCCAAATCCCAAGAACCAGCGAAGTAGCAAATGGTTCAGATAAGGGGTTCACTACACCTGGGCTCAGCTGCATCTTTTCGCAGTGAATAGCACCCTCATATAACAGCATAGCAACAGCAAGGCATAACAAACATAAAAGCCTTCATTAACATGAATTAATGAGAGAGAAAGAGAGGGAAAGAGAGAGACCTGTGAGGCTTTTGAAGTTGATGGAGTGACTTTCCTTTCATCCAAGTATCTGACAAAACTCCTACAAGACAAAAATATACATTAGGTTAAAATCATGGTCATAAAACTCTAAAGAATTAGGTGTCAAGCCTGGAAGTCAGAACTACTAGCATATCCTGTAATAAGAAATGTTATCAAAACATTGAGCAAAAGAAGAATTTGCACAGGCACTATGAGATTAAAAGAATTAACAAGCTTAAGGTCATAAGGTGCCTCAATGTGAAGCTAGCGGTTTACATAGTTTTTATAGGAAGCAATGGCTCAGTTTAACGAAAGAGAGTTGCTATGTACATCTTTGCTTACCAAAGTCCAGTGCCATCTGCAGCAAAAATCATAGGATTGCAGTCAAATCCAACACCAATCACCATCCTTTCAGAAACAAAAAGAATCTGAAATTTCGAAGAGTTCACTCAATATTATGAACTATGGAAATCATCACATGCAACTAAATACTAGCCGACAGGAAAATGCTGACCCACATCACGGAGAGGCAGATCACGCAGTGTCAAATTTTGTGCAGCCGGAGACATTTCAACATCGTCAATGAAATAAATTGTCGAATTGTGCCCTACCAATCCAAGAAAACCAATCAATTCAATGTCCGTAAGATTTTGCATAGAAATCTGGAAATATTTATAGACTCTCTGTGTGGATAACTGGATATATCAAAGGGCCAATTGTCCCATGAGGGAACCAAATCCAGTTGGAAAGAAAGAGACAAAAATAAAACTTCAAGATGCCACTCATAATCTCAATAGAGCTTTAAATGCTCGATAGGAGAAAAGGTAAGCTATGGCAAGGCCTGAGTGTGCTTTTATGAATTGAAATACAAAAGAAAAGTATGTCAGAAGTTCAACTACTCTACCGAGAACAAAGAAAACCCCTCACAAGTAATAGTGCAAGTTGTTACACTGTTATTATGAATGCCAAATGGTGTGGTGAAAAACAATGCAAATTAGACAAACTCTTAGAAACAAGAAACTAGGAGGGGGAACCTGCATAGGCCAATGTTTTTCCACTTGGTGACCACCTTACACCAAATGCCCATGTAGATGATAGATCAAGTTGAGCAATTTGCTGCATCCAAATAGGAGAAGATGTTACAAGGACGATCAACCACTACAACAGGCAAAGAAAATAGATACAATAACAAATATCGTAAGTATAATACATCTTGTAAAACATTCTGAATCATAATTTGTTCTTAGGTTCTTAAGAGTCTCAGAAATAAAAGATTTGGGCAAGCATGTCATACAAAAAATAAGCCACCATATGGTTTGAAATAAACTTTGTGAATCAGCAGATGAAGTATTATTATTCAACTGTAGATGGGGTGCAAAAAAAAGTTGACAGACAGGATATAACATGTTACTATTGGTAAAAGACTAAAAGTCATAGACGTTCAATTGCATGTCATTTAGCCTAAGAAATGATGAAACAAAGAAATGAACAAGCATACTTGAATATCACACAGGGACATACTGCGACACGTATATTTACATTCCAACAGATGGCATATTATGAATTAAAAGATCAATAAATAGCAAATACCTCTCCAAATTTCCAATCAGTAGAAGTGCTTGCTTGTGATCCCCTGGTCAGAAGGAAAAAGGGGTATGAGACACCAACAGCATTTGGAAGATCCTAATAGGTATAACCGTATAAGAATGGCAAATTCCACCTTGTGTCAACACCCTTGATGAAAGTGGAGAATACTCTGCATTTACCATCAGTAGATGTTGTTGCAAGATATACCTGAAGAAACATGAAAGCAAACAAAACAATATTACATCCAATGGAAACAGGTCTTGCGTATACATGACAATACCAGTTCCTACAAAGATATTTCATGTCAACAACAAATAGAATTGCATCAAGTTCTTCCAATCATCTTTATCATATCAATGGGAGATATGCATTTCGCAAGTGCCAGACAAACACCACATACAAACACAACTGTAATGAAGCACACCATAAATAATTGTGCCTTCAGTTTCCCTACTAAAGATTCCGTTACTTCAAAGAGAGACATAATAACATGCTCACATTGTTTGGATGCCAGGCGACACTGGTGACAGAAGATTCATGCTTCTTCCTAATAACCTTGCTAATCCACCTGCAGAAAAAAGATGCATATCAAGAGTAACACGTCAACCTCACTAATTTCATGAACTAAATCAGTAGGCAACTCGCTCATCAATTGGGACATTCAACATAACTAATGGATAAATAAGGTAATCGGAAAATAGTAGTCAACTAATGGAAGTGGTGGAGACCAATACCAGTTGTTCTCTTGTTCATAGTAGCAAATGCACACAGACTTAGCACCACTTCCCACAGCAAACTTATTTTCTGCGAACATAGCAAAAAATCAAAAATAAATACATTTAAAGGGCACAGGTCACAGACTCAGTGCGCCTTCAGTTGAGGAGAGCTGTTCACAAGCAATGGTTATGAGCTCTTTCTTGTGGAGGTTCAGAATAGGTAATTCCTTCACTTCAGTTGCACTAGTGGATTGAGTAACCTTTTCTTTAGTTCTAACAAAGTGCATGTGTTGTTGGTTAATAAAAACACGAGTTTCGATAGGCTGGAGGAAAGATACTATAAGTAGGACAAAGAAACACCCTATAAGAGAAATGAAAGGCATTTTAGCATTTTTCCACTTATCCAATTCTTTGCAAGAGTATTAGAGAGAGAGCTATTCTTAGGTCAGTTCCTGAAGTCCCCTTTTCTTTTAGTCAGAAGTTCACTTTAGCTAAGCTAGATAGTTATTCAGCAATAGTGAGAGTTTGCTACTTAAAAGTGCTTGATATTGTAAGTTTAGCTCCCAAGTAATTTTGTTCTTTCAACATATCATGCACAGTGTTGCCAAGTGCCAACAAAGTATGACAGCAAGGCTGAGACAATCTGAGTTAGTAATGCATCAGGGCATCTCATGTTCAAGCATCACAGGCCTGACGAACTTAAATAAATGGAGTGCAGATGTTTCGCTTATGGTTAGTTGCTCACCGGTTAATGTCCAGCTATGTTCTATCAAGGAGCCAAGTTGATGAGAAGCAACTAAGAAATATAAATTCACAAGATTGAAACTGTGTGAAACAAACAACATGAGAGTATATAAACTTGGAGAATCTGTTCATTTCAGCAGCAAAAGAAGAAAAAATCCAATTTGTTTGGAATGGAAGTACAAAGGCAGGCTATCAAAAGAACCTTTGGGGCTCCATTGAACACATAAAGCTGCACGATTTAGCTTGAGAATAACGAGAGTAGGTACCCAATCGTGTCCTTCTTGTGTCCAAACATATCTGCAGGTAATAGAAGGAAAGAAACAAGTATTTATCTTCTCTTGGAAAGAAGCACAATATATTTAATTGATCATTAGAAAATTAAGCCTCAATGCATACTTACGAATTTCTATCATGTGAAACTGTCACAATTTTGTTGGAAGATCTACTCCAATCTATTCCAGACACTATTTGATCATGCTACAAGATTTAAAAAAAGAAATAAGATAATGGATTACATGGTGATTAGACACTAGCAAATGAAAATATTTGATGAAAGAAAAAGAGAGCTCTAGTCAGAAGCTATGGCAATTGTAACACACAAACAGGGATGTCTACCTTCGAAAGAACATGCAGTTTCTCCCACTTGTCTGTGAAAAACTTATAGATATGTACTTCATTGTTATTTGGACAAAAGGCAACCACTGGAAGAGAGAAAAGGTTCCAAGTCAAGTTAAAGACCAGCTGATACGGCATATTGCATTTATAAATTGTAGAAATGACAAAACACCTGAGATATTTTGCAGTATTATAAGGCAAGCGATGATGTGTTCTTAAATTACAGTATGCATTTTGCCATTACAAGTAGATTGTATCATCTACTGTTGTGTTTTTGCCCCACCAGCAATTGAAGAGACAACATATACCACACTGCAACTAGCTAGTAGCAGAGAGACGTATTTCCAACTATTTTCAAAAGCACAAGAGCTCATGCTAGGTAACAAAATTATAGTGTATGTATCAATATATGCATCCGCACAATTCACGGAAAACACCAAATTTTGGTTAAATCTGAGATTTTGTTCTAAATTGCCCAAAGTCACTCGCTGACTAAAAAGTAAAAAAAACTCTATTTATACATAGTGCCCCACACCGGCGAGAGGGTTTCCAAAATGAACATCTAAACCTCTCATGCTTGATCCATAACACGTGGTATTACTCTTTATTAAAACCACCACAACACAGCATTTATCTTACACAATAACAGGGCATCACGAAATGTTATTGCTGCCACCGATGCCAGTACCACCACCATGCCGAAGCAGGCAACACACACCACATGAATCGAAACCCAGAGGATCACTCTAGGAAATAACGGGCCCTCTAGTTGTTTATTAAATAAGCCGCAATTAAAAGGATTGGATTTTAATATTCCATGAGCTGACCGAAACCCTAGAAATCCGATTCCGAATTCGACGCTGTGCTAATCTGACTCGCTCGGCCTAAGATCCATGAGCTGACCGAAACCCTAGAAATCCGAATCCGAATTCGACGCTGTGCTAATCTGACTCGCCCGGCCTAAGACATGCGCGGGGATTCGGAACCAAATCAAACGGGTGACGCAGAGCTGTGAGATCTAGAGCGTAGGGGAGAGGGCGCGAGAGAGGAGGGAGAGGAGGAGGAAGGGTGTTACGGGAGTGGTCGGCGCTCCATGCGTGGCAGGTGATGCACTCGGCGAACTGGTGGATCGCCGCCGCGGCCATCGGGGAAACGCGAGCCCAGCCGCGAGGCGAGGAGGGAGAGGGGGAGGCTTTGTTAAGGCCGTTAGGCAAGGCAAGGGTGGTGGTAAGGCGGCGCTCGGGAGAGGAGGAGACGGTGGCGGCGCGCGGGGAGAGGAGGACGCGGCGGCGGGTGGGAGGAAGCGAGGGGAGAGCGGAGGAGGGGAGGAGGGGCGCCGGGGGAGAGTGCCGCGAAATCACTAATTTGCGGACGGCCGCAGCAAACGAATCGCGCGGACGCAGCCCACGCCCTCTGTGATGCTGCCACGTCGCACCGACGCTCCCCGCGCAAGGGGCTGGTCCATGACATCTAAACCTGCCGTCATGGCGTCATTGGTTCTCGCTGCCGGTGAGTCCCCCGCCGTCCGTGGCGTCGTCGCCTCGCCGCCGGTAGGGACTGGGAAGGGTTCGATTCCATGTTTGAGTTGCTTCCTTCTCTGTTTCTGCCGGTGAAGCTTAAGCAGTCGTTTCGACACAGATGCCAGCTTCTCATGCGTATTCAGATACCAGCAACTTCTCATGCCGTCCAGACTACTCTGCGTTATCCGATTGTTGCAGTTAATTGACTCTTGTCGCTGTCACTTGGCACTGACAACTCTCATGGCTTGGTGCCGTGACGCAACGTGTACGCAATGAACTGACCATGAAGAGTGAAAAGCATCTGTCATCTAGGCAACGCCAAAACTTCTGCGCCCATGTAAATGACCACTGAAATTGAATTACATGGTTATATGGTCCTGCAATTGAGTTAACTGCAACAGGAAGTGTAACTGCAATTGAGCTCCTTTTTGTTGTCCTAGAGCAAAGTCCAGAAACCAGTACTACTCATGTCTGTTTCTTGTTAGCAACAATATGTAAATAATTGGAGTCAACCATTTGCATTTGCAGTTACTATAAGTTGCATCTTTGCTCCATCCTTCCTTCCTGCTACTAGTACTATATTATGCGATTTCAGAAAAGACTGAGCATGAACAGCTCGAATAGGTGCTGCCTAACTGCACCAAGGATAGGCAAAATGTTCGATAAAAAATAACAATATGTATCATATGAGGCCATTATCCTATAATTCATTTCGTAGTGGAATATGTATGTACTCCCACTACGGCGAACAAGTGCAGATGTGATTCGGTCAGCACCTACCGATCCTTGAAAAATTCATTGGCCTTCTTGCTTCTGTATTTGCATGGGTCAGAGGTTCTGAAGACATAAGGCATTTTTTTCATATTAAAACGGTAGTGTGGAATCAGTTATGTTTATGTGTCCCTTTGTTGATTACAGGAAGCAATCAGCAATAGTTTTCGCAAGTGATTGTTAGATTAGAGAGTATTTTATTCTGCTATCGAAAGATGGTACTGTATTACTTGTAGCACCTACTTGATGGCTTGCAGTAGATATCATCTCCATTATTGCATTATTACGTGACTTTCAGCAGCTTAATTTGCTGCCAACTGGTGTACTCAACTGCGTAACACGAAATTTGCCATATCCACATCACAGTGACGCAAGATTGAAACACTCAACCAAATTTTATCATTTGTGTCCCTATCATTATTAAAATCAAGAGATCACTCAATGGATATTCTGAATGCAATTTTGACAACGTATTGTTCTTGTAGAATTACATCTACCAACCAATTTACCCAAACACTTAGACCCCGCTCACGATGGCTGTGAGTGGTGGCGTTTGGCGATGGGTGGGCTTCTCAATCACTGTAGCAGGTTTGTCTTCTTTCTTTTTTGGTATTTTTGTGTTTTATTTTTTTGTATTCTTTTATATTATTCGTGATAGATTAACATATTGTTTTTATTTTTATATTTTTTTTAATTTAATTATGCCCAATAAACCAACTCAACTACAGTAAAAATCAGCTAGCTATAGTAAAATTTCAGCCAGAAACCATCGTATTCCGAACGCCCCCTTAAGTTGATGAAGAATAAGACGTAGACTCAAAGTGAGTCACATTTTTTTTAATGTTATGTTGGCCATATCTTGAATTCAAGACCTCTTGACTTTGATACCATATAAAGATTATATGCACCAACAAATTCACCAAAAAATTTAAGCTGAAGAAAAAATGACCAACATACTTCAATGTCCTATCCCCCCTCTCTTTCACAATTTATCGGATTATTTATACGAATAATGAAAAGGAAATGTTTTTTATAAAACCAAATCTGTGGTGAACAAGTCAGCCGCATTTGGTCATATAACACAAAGCATATGTTTCTTGCTTGGTCCTATTATATGTCAATACAGCATTATGTTTCTTTTTATCCTTTTGTGCTTTAGTTAGGCTTTGATCAGCTTACATTATGGACTTATCTTTGCCAACAACCCTTGTGTTCCTTGTGATGAAAGACTGACACTTTAACCGCAGTTCACGGATGATTGCAATCCGTGTAACAACTAACTAAAGATAGGCAAGCAGGTGAGCGAACTATCAATGGAATAAAGGCAGAGACAAGGACAAAGTTTTCCTCGATGCTGACTACTACTTTATTGGTGTGCATGCCCATTTGTTTGGTCGCTGTGCTGGATTGATGCAAACATAAAATACAGGACAATGAACACTTGAATGGGTTCTTGTACCCTAGCTGCTTGTTCTTTAGCTCAAGAGAGATCTCAACAATTAATGGGGATCGGATGCTACTAGTACTACTTTACTTTCTTACAGCATTTACTAACCATCTTAACAAGGAACTACTGGTGTCTTAACAGGTTTTGTGGTTGGTAAAAATGAAAATGTTCCAGAGCTTATGTCCATTTAGAGTTCAAAGTTGCAGTGCCTGATTGCTACATAGAAATTACCATGGTGAAACCATCTATGAGCAAAACTACACCCGACTATCTATCCTAGGCGGCTAATATGTTAATTCTTCGTTGTGTTCAAGAGGAGGTGACCATTAAACTAAGGTAGCAGTTTTCAGAACAATGTTAATGTCAGCGGACAGAGTCAGTTTCAGAACAATGTTAAGTATACCATTTAAACTACAATGTTGCTACTCCATACTTGGAACAATCAGCAGCGGTGTCAGCATAAAAAAAGGAGTGGAGGAGTTGTCCAACTCCACCAGCCAACAAAGTCTGACCAGGCCAAAATCCTCCACGCGTCACATACGGGACATCTCTCTCTGAACGTGGTCTATGGACCTGAACCCACCACGACCGTCCATTCCTTTGATGGAGCAGGGGCACCGATCGTAATAAGAATCAACGGCAGATGATGACCTCAGGTCCACGGCCTGTCCACGGTCGGCCCTCCAAAATCGTGCTGCTATACGCTTCCTCAGACCCTATCCTATGTAAACGGTGGCCGAATGGCCGAGGGAAGGGGTTCTCTGTTAGAAAATATGGGTCAAGCTCTGTAAATCTGGTTTATTGATCTACACTTAATCTATAAATAGTAGTTCTAATCATTGTAAAGAGTATAAAAAATAGAAAAAACAATAAAGAAAGAAGTCCTCCTCCATCTCTCTACGCCAAATTTATTGTTTGTAATTACCTACGTTTGATATATCTATTTTGCATAGAAGATAAATCGTTCAGACTAGACTCGCCAACGACGATTCCACAATACGTTATTAGCATGAATTGTTCCGGTGGATCGAAGGTAATAATCGAAGCACGATATTTGCATATCTAAATCGCACTAAATTCCGTACATTTTTGCTTTTCTAGATGATTTTCTACGGTGCAAATTTGTTCTAATCTACCGTAAGCAGATTAAAAGTCACCAACACAATACTGATCTGTAGATTACACAGAAAGGAGTGGATGATGATTGTACTATATATTGATTGGAAAGAAAAAAATCGCCACCTGCACGTGGCCAGGCGGCTGCAAGCATCGCGTCGGCCTGTTCGCCACGTGTGCCGCTAGCACATTGCGCACCATCGAGCCGACGCACCGCAGGCCCCGCGTGGCTGCGCCTCACCGCACATGACCGTGTCGTGCCTCGTACGGCCACACCACATCGAACCGCCATGCTACCGGCCTCGTACAGTTGTCGTGCGTCGCGCACCACCAGCCCCGCATGGCCATTCCGACCCCCTACGTGCCTTCACCGCACTGCGCCTTCATCGGCCCAGAGCAGCGTCATCCCCACATGTGCTCTCGCCGCACCACGCCTCCTCGCCACGCTACGCCGTCACTGGCTGCAGTGGCGCTACCCCCGCACGGCCTCCCAGCCGCGTCACGCGCCTGAAGCAACGCTGGCGCCGGCATGCCGCGCTGCACCATCCCCGCATGGGCTCTGCACCGGCCGCCCGAACATGACCGTGCTGCTCGCAGTCACTTGGCTCCGAGCTGAAGTCACCACTTACCGCCGGTCGCCCAGTCCCTTACGCGTCGGCCTGGAGCTGCGCCATATCGCCCCTGCACATGCTTCCCTGCCGGCACCGTTCGATTGGCCGTAGACCATCCGATTAGCCCCCGAGAAGTTCGGACTAGTCCGAACGGTCAAAAGAAGTTCAGACCGTCCGATCGGCCACGGCAAATTTGGACCAGTCTGATCGGCCAAGGGAAGTTCAGACTATTCAATCGGCCGAAGGCAGTTCGGACTGTCCAATTGGCCAGGGAGCGCGGGGGAGGGGACACTCAGACTTTTGCAAATAGGCTCTCAAAAAAATTATAAAATTACACAAATTTTTTTCTCAAAATTGAAATTAGCAAATATGCCATCGAAAGTTGTAGAATTCACTAAAAATGCATATTATAGCGTAAAAGGACCTTAAAAATTCAAATTTTGAGTTATTTTTCACATATGAAGCTTGTTTATGACTATTGTTATTATTTTCTATACTTTTCTATATTTACTTACTATTTTTTATTAATCATAATTATTTATATGGTTTTAAACACTTGTATCATGAACTCTTTCTCTAATTTTTTTTCACTTAGTTTTTATGAAATTTTGATGAGATATGAACATATCGGATGAGTGCTCAAGTGGAAGCGTTAGGAAACCTGGGCCTAGGCTTAGGCCTGCAAGCCTAGCCCATTAGTGGGTACCCTCTACTTAGTTTATAAATAGGGGTTCTAATCATTGTAAAGAGTATAAGAAAACAGAGAAAGTAATAAAGAAAGAAGTTCCCCTCTATCTCTTTGTGTCAAATTTGTTATTTGCAATTATCTGTGTTTGATCAATCTATTTTACATAGGAGAGAAATCGTTTGGACTTAACTTACCAACGATGGTTCCTCAACACTTTTCGACCTACTGTGTTTATCTTTTTGACCATGACTTATAATTAAAAATTTTAAATTTTAGTTATTTACAAGAGAGAAATATTTGTATACGATTTTGATCAATATAGTTAAAGTCAGTATAATATCTACGATAATTAATTTGTAGACGTCATCTTAAAAAGATATATAGTTTGAAATCTAGTTACTATAACATAAGCTAGAAGAAGAAATAAAACAACACCTTGATTTCGATCTTCCTGATTGAATTATATATATATATATATATATATATATATATATAATTAAGGCGTGTTGCGAATGCGCATGTGTGTATACGTGTGGTATAGGATGATCGGAGCGTGCGTGTGTGGTGTGCGTCCCCCCGTGTACAAAAACCAAGTGCCGTCAGACGGCTCGAGATACTGCCTGCACCGAGTCCATGAACCGAACACGTGCACGTAGTACAGTCAACCGTTTCGAGTCTATGAACCGGATCTATTTTAAAAGAAATGTAACCCCTCGTCTGGTCTCTTCTCCCTCCCGAGTCTCCCACCCGTTAAAACGCACAAGCTTCGATCTTCTCTTGGTCCAAAATCAGCACCAATTCCAAAACCAAGAGGTAAAAGAACTCCCAAATTTTTCTCCAAATAGTTTGCCTCATCTGCCCGCATCAATCTCTTAAGTATCTTCGTTGAAAAATAACTGATTTTTTCCCCACGCAATTCACCAATTTATCGTTCAAGCATGGTGCTTTACTTTTTTTTCTTGATTTTTTTTTGCGGAAGTATTTCAGTTGATTTTGGACTCGGAGCTTGCTTGGGAGATCGGTTTCGGTGTCGGAGGAGGGGATGTCTGGCCCCCTCGATCGATTCGCCAGGCCATGTGAGTATGTAGTGTTTCTTTCATATATGACATCGATTTCCTAGGACTTATGCTTCTGGTTCCTCTTGTTCTTTCTTGTATGTGTTTGGTTTCGTTGATGTTGTGGCTTTTAAATAGGTGCATATTTCATTGCTTGCGATCCTCAAGTCAATTCTTACTGGAGAACATACTGAAGTTTGATTGTTTATAGGATTTGGGGCTACTAGAATCATGTTCTTCATTTAACACTTAAGTTTAATCTGTAAAAATCCAACTTTTATTTTATAGAAATCTACACTCAAAATTCCAATCTTTTTCCAATTGTTCAAGTTTTAATTGGTCTCACTAGAGGGCATTATAGCTGATGCTCGAAGCTAATCTTCAAGGATAACCACAAAAAGGAAGCTCTAAAGTATAAAAATTGCAGAGAATCAACATATGGTGATGTTGATGTCACATGTACAAATCAACAAATTTATAAACTATTCAGCCGATCTATGTACTGTTCTTATTGTCTTGCACTCTTTATGGCGCTGAACTAATTTGACTTGATGCAATCACTTTTTTTTGTAAAGATCCCTGTACTGAATCTTCATATCAACCCCTATAACCATACGTTATTGTTTATGGATTAGGGTAACTGTATGGGGCATGGGCTTTTGTTCTAGTTCCTTGTAAAGAACCATTATCTGCCTATCCCACTTATCATATTATTACTGGTACAGGTTTTGAAGGGTTTACACATAATGAAGAAAAGAAAGAGAGCAGATCTGATGCAGACAACTCAGAAGGAGAGAAGAAGACTAAAATGGGCTCCTTCAAGAAAAAGGCAATTACGGCAGGGAATAAATTTAGACATTCCCTAAGAAGAAGAAGCAAAAAGAAGAATGAAAATCGGGTTTCCATCGAGGACATAAGAGATGTTCATGATCTTCAAGCTGTTGAGGCATTTCGACAGTGCTTAGTTGATGAGGACTTGTTGCCACAACAGCATGATGATTACCACATGATGTTGAGGTACAGCATCTACTGATCTCAGGGTTTCAATCTGACCTTGCTATGTGGATATTCTTTTTCATATCTTTTTAATAGTCCCACAGGAAACCTTGTACTAACTGCCTATGTGTGCACAAGAGGCTGTCATGAGAAGAACATTTCATAATTGTTTTAGCTGTCTGAGTTTGCCATTTTGTTCACATGTAGGTTCCTGAAAGCACGTAAGTTTGATGTTGAGAAAGCAAAGAATATGTGGTCAGAAATGCTTAGATGGAGGAAGGAATTTGGTACCGACAATATAGAGGTAAAGCTAAAAGTTGAACAAATACGCCATAATATGTGTTTAGTGTTGGTCTTGCTTGGGGTAACTTTTGTATTGTGACACTTGTTGGTCCTTTTTCCTCAGGAATTTGACTACTCTGAGTTATATGAAGTTATGAAATATTATCCACAGTTTTATCATGGGGTGGATAAAGAGGGAAGACCTGTCTACATAGAGTTAATAGGAAAGGTTGATGCCAACAAGCTAGTGCAAGTAACAACTATAGACCGATATGTGAGATATCATGTCAAGGAGTTTGAGAGATGTTTCCAGATGAGATTTCCTGCTTGCTCAATTGCCGCAAAAAGGCACATAGACTCGTGCACTACTATTCTGGATGTGCAAGGCGTGGTATGTCTTGTAATGGCCAAATATTGCTGTTAACATTGAAGGCCTCGTTTTTAAGAGTTTGTGCTTGACTTGTTTTCTATAATTCAAGGGATTGAAGAACTTCTCAAAAGCTGCAAGGGAACTAATAACACGATTGCAGAAGATTGACAATGATAACTACCCAGAGGTGCGTGATCCTGTCATGGATATGGGTAACAAAATTCAGTTATGGTCTTTTGGTTTTATTTTGGATGCAATTTTTCCAGAACTTTGTTAATAAAAGAAACTTTGTCACTCTTCTTTCAGAGTTATAGATACTGCCTGTTTGTCATTATATATTGTCTTGGCCCAACACTGCAATACCTAATGCATTCTGAATGCTGTTGCAGACGTTATGCCGGATGTACATAATTAATGCTGGACAAGGCTTCAAGATGTTATGGAGCACAATAAAATCTTTCCTTGATCCAAAAACTGCTTCAAAAATTCATGTAAATACTGTTATTATGTAGCATTTATTTGATTGCATCATTGTTGAGCAATTTGGTGCATAGATAATGGTTATATTTCTATCTTCAATTGAAGGTTCTCGGAAGCAAGTACCAAAACAAGCTACTTGAAATAATTGATGAGAGGTCAGAATCTTTAATCTTGTCCGTACATCTCTGTGTTGTTGGCTTCCATCCTAAAGTAATTTTACTCCATTTATGCAGTGAATTGCCAGAATTTCTTGGTGGCAAATGCAAGTGTGACGAACATGGAGGTTGCCAAAGATCAGATAAAGGTCCTTGGAAGGATCCCAACATAATAAAGGTTGTAAGCGCCCTCCTCCCCAAAGAGAGGATATTGTATGCACAGTGCTATTTACAGGGCATCTTGTGTTTGCTAATGTGATGCATCTTCAATTTGTCCAGAGGGTCCTGAATGGCGAGGCAAACTATGGCAGGCAAATCGTGACCATATCAAGCACTGATGGAAAAATAATTCGTTATGCTAGGCCACAGCACCCAACTGTAAGTCTAATCATGCTTGGATGTGGATATTTCTAGAACATCCGATTCAATTTTCAACGAATACCTACTCTGTTATCTTACTAAAGCAGAGAAAAGGCAGTGATGCATCTGCTGAGTCAGGGTCTGAAGTGGAAGATGTTACATCTCCTACTGCATCAAGGAACCTGATAACGAACCCTGTTTTGACCCCTGTTCATGAGGAGGCAAGTAGCTACCCCTGTTCATCTTAGTGTACAATTAAGAAACCTGGTATTATCAGAAATTCAGCATAGTCTACATCAGTAACATCACAAATTGAATATTTCCTAATGGCATCATAAGGACAACAAAATCATTGGCAAAAGATCACCAAGTATGATTATAAATTTGTGTAAATAATCATTTGAACTGTAGATAGTCTTGCACCTAATGTCTCCAATTGTGTTTAATAATATGAACTTTTGATAAGTAGGCTTTCCGAACAACCATGGTAGATATATTAGGGCTATTGTGAGATTCTTATGCTAATGATGTCTTTCTTATTACATCCTGTTGTTAATTGTCAACCTCTTCTGTTATTTCCAGTCAAAATTGACAGCACATGCTTCCACGTCTGCTGCTCCTCCCATTATTGAACAAAGCATTCCTGTTGTTGACAAGGTTGTGGACGATGGATGGGGCAGCCCCCGAGCTAGTCCAACAGCTTCTTCCTCAGGTGTTTTATGTTGTTACTGTGTTTTTTTCCCTATTGGGAAGCTCTTGTTCAAAGTAACTATATTTTTTTTGTTTACAAAAATTCTTTTCAGTCTTAGTCTCCTAGAGTTAGTCCATGTGTACTCCCATTTACCAATATTTTTTATTATTCATACATAGTTAATAAATTTACCAAAACTAGCTATAGATGTACTGACGATCCATAAACATTTCTACCATTATACCCGGCAAGCCGATTGGAGAAATATTCACTGATTAATCAGTTTACTCTAGTTATTGCTGTCATTAGAATGTAATTTTCAAAATTACCCCAATATGTAATTTGTATGCTATGCAAGTGTGTTGTATTGGGTTTTTTATTGGCTGAACCTGATTTTGTTTGTGTTGTATTGGGGTTTTTTGGCTGAAACCTGAATTTTTTTACATGCTTTCCCCAGGTTCATTATCGTTGAGTTATTTACCTATCACATTTGGGGGACTTCGGACTCTGACTATCACATGGATGACAGTCTTGATCGTGAGTGTTTTTGGCATGCTCCGTTCTGTCCCGAGTAGAATGGCTAAAAGGCTCTCAAACCAGTCTACTAATCATGATCACTATTATGTGGACTATCATCAAGAACAAGAGTACAAGGAGGAATTCCGACCTCCATCTCCTGCTCCTTCTTATACAGAAAAGGATGTCCTTTCATCTATGCTAAGACGGCTAGGTGAGTTGGAGGAGAAGGTTCAGGTGCTTGAAACAAAGCCATCTGAGATGCCATTTGAAAAGGAGGAATTGCTCAATGCAGCCGTTCGGCGCGTGGATGCATTGGAAGCTGAGTTGATTTCTACAAAGAAGGTAGGCTTGTTTTGTTCAAACTATAGTAGTGTCAGTACTTCAATCTGAATTGGCACAACCTGAAGTGGTTCATTATTTACTCCACGGTATATATAGTAGATGTAAAGAGCTTACTAGTCTTCTTTTAACAAAATAACAAGGTGATGAAGTTTCTACTCCAAATTTCTTGAATAGGCCCTCTATGAAGCGTTGATGCGGCAGGACGAGCTGCTTGCGTACATTGACAAACAAGAACTGATCAAGTTTCGTGTACGTTACAGTTATCTCAAGCTTTATTTTATTTCTATTGAGAGATGCAGGCGTTTGATGGTTCCTTTCCCCCAGTATCTCAACGACTGATCATACCTTTTTTTTTAACGTATTTTGGTACTCAGTCCCATCTAATGTGTGTCCTTCCTATATGCCTTCGCAGAAAAAGAAATTCTGCTTCTAAGAGTTGAACGGGGAGCAGCTATTCTTCATACACAGCTGGTCATGTATATTGGTCTACCGGATCGATCGGCAAAATTATGTATGTATATCCGTTTGGGTGTAAGAGTATGTGATTAGTAGAAAAGAAATGGTGTCTCCTCCCCTGACCTATTTGATGTTTTGGGTCGAGGGCCATCGCTGATGCCTGCAATGGGGTGGAATCCGAAAACACCAAAAGTACAGTGTTGTTTGCGTGCTCTCAGAAGAGAGATACTGGTCCTTCCTGGCCTAGATTGTATAATCTTGTAACATTACACAATTGTATGTTGTGAATGTTCTGCATGTGCTGTTGTACTAGGCATATGCTGCTTGACGTTTCACCAGGGCTCCCCCAGCTTTCAGTTGCACCAAACAACCCTCCTTATCTGTCAATCGACGGCGAGCGATCTCGGCTCAGCACTTTGTATGGTATTCGCGGAGAAGGTTGGTGCGGCCGGCGTGAAGGCTGAGGAGTTGCGCCGGTCGCTCGGCGTAAGCGCAGCCGAGCTTGCACCCCGAGGCGCTCACCATACAAAGTGCTGCGCGCGCTGTTGGCATCAGCGCATGAAGGTGCTAGGGCCACACCTTATAAAAACAAGCTCTAGATGAGCATAATGGCAGGCTTCGTATACACAAAAATATATGTTACATAATCACATTGTTCGTGGCAAGCGAGTGTTACCTCACTGAAGCGTCTCCTAGCTGAAACACATGTTTCCAACAGATACCCCAATTGAATAGAGCTATGGAAGTAATATGGATGCCAAAAAGAAGGAAGAGAGAAGATGAACATGAAAAGAACAAACGATCGCCCGTATCTTCAGGATCTGTTTCACCGCAGCACTCTCATCAGCAGGCAGGAGCAACGCTCCAAGAATTTTGCTCGTTGAAGTACATATCAGCGCCTCGTTATGCAATACATCTCCCGAAAGCTCATTCAAAGCAAAGCTCAGAAGGGTGGACGATGCTATTCGTCATGAGGAAACTAGTTAGTTGTAGGGGCGGATCCAGGATTTCATATCAATGGTGTTACCACAAACTTGTCAACTAACGGACATCAATGGTCCAAATAAAAGGCTGCCTTCAGAGAGACATTAAGGTCACATGATACAAACTTGTCAACTAACGGACATCAATGGTCCAAATAAAAGGCTGCCTTCAGAGAGACATTAAGGTCACATGGTAGATCGGACTGCTGTCATCAATACAGAATGAGAGAGGGGTACAAAGGCCCTATCGAAAGATATTGTTGTCCTGTAACAGCACTGCTTGAATGTTGGATCCGCCCCTGGTTAGTTGGATGGTTGTATTTCCTGAACACCCTCTCTTGGTTCTCCCAACAACATTCCTCGGCCTGCTGCTCAGCAAATCTCCTCTTGCTGACCAGAAATAAAACAGCTCAAAAACAAATGCTTGGATTCGGAATTTTGTTTTGCATAAAGGATGACTTTGAAAAGTGTTACGGAGTTGAATGTTATGTGGTAAAAAGATAGTTGATGGATTAATCTAGTTCAGATATACGCTGCATGCAGGAATGGCCGAATGGGGTTGGGGATGGAATACCTAATCTAGTTCAGATATCTTGGTACCATCTCTCAGCTGCATAAGTGTAACATACACTCCTGGTTCAAATTGCTCAATTAACTGCACTTCTCCATGAGTACCATACCTTGGTGCAAAGTCGCCCTGAGCCCTCGCGTTGGTTTCCATAACTAGCTCAAGAGTTGCAAATGTAGTTTGCAGCATCAGTAGTGTACTGCACCTCACTGTCAAGGAACCTAATAAACTCCAACACAGCATTGCGCCTGGCAGATACTTCTGCAGCTATAGAGGCAGAATCTGTAGTTCTTCTTTCTGATTTCTGCAGTCGCTCATCTTGTGCTTCGCATTTCTGTTTTAACTTATTAACCAGTAAAAAAATACAATGATTTATCAAAAATCAGCTAATCACAGTGAAGTAGAAAAATATACAGTATTCTAAATCATACCTGAGATTGCAACTTCGAGATATCTTGATCCAGCATGTCGTTAGTCTTCTTCAAGTTATCAGTAGAGCAGAGAGGAGTTGCAGTTGCGGGAGGTGGACTTGACTTCCTTGTGTATGGAGATGGTGACATCAAAGGCGCGCCCATTGCCATTGGAGCTGACATTGTCATAGCTTTAAATTAGTGTTAATTACCAAATGTTTCTGTGTGCCCGGCTGGCTCTGCTGGTGCTGTCGTTGCAAGCCTGGAAAGCCTTATTTCTGGCCTCTCTGACTTCTCTTTGATACCAATGGAGCGACGAGTAACGACGTTCCTTTTGTTATGTGAACTGTTGCTGGTGGTATCTGCAGCTTTCAGTTTCATGAAACATGAATCGCATACACGATGTGGCTTGCCAAAGCAGCATCTGCACTTTTCTTGAACTACATGCATGGCAATGAACAAGCCCACAATGTGTCTCTTTCTTGTGAAACCAAATGGTTGCCTACAGCCCGAGCAGACGGACTGATCTGCACCTGAAACCCACTTATGTATGCAAATGCATGTCGTGAAATTTGAACCACATGATATTCTAAGCCATGAGACGGCAGTATGTCTGTTGGAATTGCGGCCAACAGACAGGGCAGCCTCAACCATGAGCGAATAGGATATTCTAAGCCACCCTAGGCAAAGCAAGCAGCGATTCGAGACCGACGGATGGGTCAGAATTCATTGGAAATTATTGCTGTGGTCAAATGTGGAATCCTCGTCCAGGGGTTAACTGACCTCTCAAAGGTGCTAGAGAGAGACAGATGGTTGGATGAGAATGAGCGAAACAAGGTTTAACGGATAAGGGGTGGGAAGCTAGGATGTAGTTGGAAATAGACGGTCTGGGTAAGGAGTGATCGTTTTAGCAATAGTTTTTGGCTTTTGGTTGAAATTTCACTGTAATTGGTTTTTTTACTGTAGCTGATTTAGCTTTTTAGGCATAATTAAATTTAAAAAAATGTAAAAATAGAAAAAAAATATGTTAGCCCATCACGGACAATGCAAAGGAACACAGGAAAAAAAGAAAAATGCAAAAAAGTTTAAAAAATCTAAAAAAATTCAGAAAAAGACAAATTACTGAATAGTGAAAAAAAGCTGAAGTTAGAAACTGAAACTAAAAAAAAACTGAAACAAACGGGGCCTAAGAGACTCGCACATCGGACGTCTGATCCATAGCAATCCTCTTTCCTTTTTTATTTTTTTCAGATAGTAGTACTATCAGATTTCTAAGCAGTATCACTAGCATTAAATATTTGTCGGTGTACCCTTTATCTCCTCTGACCTCTGATGATCTTTTATTTTAAAGAACGATTTGACTGGTGACTTTTGCGTGCCAACTAATGGCACGGACGGCGAACAACGGGAGCTACAGAGATCGCAGGTGTGAAGTCAGCTTGGCTGCGTCGGTCCTTGTTTATCTCGTGCCATGTGTGCGGCGCAGCACGCAGCCATGTGACCCTCGGAGAGGAGACGAGAGACGGTGCGATACACGTCAATCAGCGCAGCGCGCGCGGGCTTTCGGTTTTATCCGGTTTGCACCGCGCCGCTGGCCCAACGGTCCGGCGAGGCGGGGAGATACGGCAAGCTGATGGTGGATTTGCACACATGCCGCCACCCAATTCGCCGCCTAATGATTGGCCGTTCGCTGGCTCGTCGCATCGGCAGCCTTATTTTGACGCCACTCAAACTCATCAGGCTGAGCTGGTCCCTTCTCAAAGAATACAAGCGCCCTTCCAACGGTAATTATCGTTTATTAGTTTGGTATCATGGGCCTAATGATTAGCCTGCGTGAGAGATTTAAGTCCTAGTTTTTTCAGCTTATATCGTATGACTTTTCTCGAACAGATAAACATAACAGCTTCTCAGTCGTCGTTTTGAAAAGGCTTATCGAAATAATATTTTCAAAATGACTTATCGATTTATCAACATTCAGTTCGTTTATACAAACACTCGTGTTAGGACTATAAGTCATAATCCATAGTCGAAAAGAATCACCCTTATATGTACTTAAGCATTTTTATCATAATACTGTACAAGGGTCAATTCTTATTCAAGTAGAACCTCTCCTGTGGTTAGTTTCGATGACTTCGTTGTGAACCAGCGAGCAAGCTTTTAGGCCAACTGGCTGCCAACCCATCCAGTTCGACTATGCCAGCAATTGTCACTGCTTTTGCCTGACCTAACTCATCTTATCGCATTGAAGTTTCTGCGGCCCTTGCACAGATAAATTACGAGTGCTTTTTGTTGATTAAGTTGACATTAGTTGCTTAATGCCAAACCAATCATATTTACGCAATTACGCTACTGTTTCAGCTAGCCCATCGGATGCAAGACTACACGTACAGTACTAGTACTAGGCTTTGCTTGGCTCGCAAGAAGCGTTCAGCCACAAAACAGGAACAAAAAAATATCTGGACCGGTGCCGTCATGTCATCTTAGACAACGCCTCCGCGCAACAGAGCATTCACTGTGATCGCCGATAGGCTAGATTTTTTTTAATTTAACTCCCCGTCAGGACGGCGGTCAGTCCGAAGGGCCGGATCTCTCCGGGCCTTTAAGATTCCTTCACTCGGTCCGTTGCTTAAAAGGCAGGAGAAAGACGGCGAAAGCAACGCAAGGCACAAAAGCTCGGCGACGTCGCGCACTCAAAACCACCGAAAGCCGCACTCCCTATCTACTGCTGCCTTGCACTGCTCGGCTAGGCAAACGGATGAGCACGACCAGAGGCAAGTAGCAGCGGCGGCAAGATGCCATGCCACTCGGCCGGCCGCTCACCCCGTGGACTCCATCTCGACTCCACGCTCTGGCGCGGACGTGCCGTGGTGCGGGTGTGGCCCAGCTCGATGCCGTCCACTAGTATTGGCATGGCGCGGGCAATGCCATCGCCATGGGTTTAGGTCTGAATTTTTGTTTGCGGTTTTATTAGTATGATGAATAATGATTATCGATAAAAGTTAAAAGTTAAAAAAAAAACGCTGAAAGATAAAATAAAAAAAGGTCTTTGACGCGGTTGGAAAGGTACCGTGCACTGCTGCTGATGCGCCGCGACCATATCAAAATCCAAATCCAACGCTTTCGTACGCTTATTAGGGCGTCTTGGCTTAGGCACCGCACCACCGCTCCTGGCTGCTCACCCGTACCATCATGGTGTCCACCTCGTGGCACGTACTGTTTGGCCACGCGTACGATCGTGCATGGCCGATCGGTGGTGGTCGCTACGCGACTCCACCGGCAGGAGGAGAAACGGGCCTCGCTGCCGGCACGGTTCAGTGGGACTGTGTGCATTCAACTATGAAATTGCGTGTACATTTGCTTTTGACGCGAGCTAACATTTTCGCTTATCGGGAAAGGGAGATTTCGATACACTAGAATTTAACCGTTTGCTTGTGCGATCGAACGGCTGGCAATCTCCTGTATCTGTATGTGCCGTGTGGACTAGACAGCAGATAACAATCTCTGAAGCCTTTCACAGTCTAGAAACATTGGAAAGCATGGTGCTGAACCCACGGAGACGCAGCCGCCTGCTTATCCCGCACCGACACGCTATCCAGAAGTGCACGGCGAGCCCGCACTCGGCAGTGCATCGCACAGCAGCGAAAGTGGGGAGGAATCGGACCCGGATCACCGAAGGAGGCATATCCGTCGCCGGATCCCCCCCGGGAGAAGCAACCGCCGCAGCAGGACGAGACGCGACGCTTGCTTGTAAAAGGGGCGCCTTTGTTTACTCGTTTCTTTAATCTCGCCAGCTCGTTGCCTTTCCTGGACCCAGGTTTCCAAGTGCCAAGGTTTTCGATCGCGCGGTCCAGGTTACTACTCCCGGAAGGGTCCTCTTTCTACGTCCGCTCTGACGCTGCACTTTCCGTGTCGACTCCAACCCTTTTGCGTTGGAACCTTCGTTGTGTGGCGTGGCGGGGAAGCGGGGGGGTTAACTTAACGCTGGATTTCTGGGGCGCCATCTCCTCTCCCCACCTCCATCGGAGTCACGTCTACGCCGACCTGCAAGCAAGCGGTCATTCTTTCACTGTTCCGTCGTGGTCACCGCCGTGAATTTTTTAATTTTACGGGCGAAAATGTTACGCTAGTGCTCAGGAGTCGGGGAGTGCCCTTGCGCAAGAAACGTAAACGAACGTGAACTTCGAACCTCGCGAACTGCGGGGAGAAGAAAGCAAGGAAAAGACGAACGGAGGAGCAGAGCAATATTCGTGCGAAAACGAAATCTATTGCATTGTTTGTGCTACAGCATAATTTACATGAAACTTGGTGGCAAACTAAATTCAAAGGCAAATGCCTCTCGTGCTCAGGTGAAGCACCGTCTTCTCCTACGTAGTGGGCACTGTCGTAACTGTCCACATCGATGTCGAGGAGTTCGGCCTCTGCGCTCAATTCTTCGCTCCTGGCGCCACCGTCGAGAGGTGTCGTCTCCTCGGCCGGCATGGGCATTGCGTCGGATGCTTCGGTTGGCGTGGAAATCACATCGATCCAGCCCTCCTCGGAGTCCCAATCAGGCAGCGCCGAGGCAGGGCAGGCCAATGCCCTGATCCTCTCGGCCGTGCTCTGTGACAGCTCGTCGTCTTCGGTGTCCGACTCCGAGAATGGCGCATCCAGCGTGCTCTTGGGAGAGATCAATTTGCTCTTCGCGGCTTCCAGCTTCATGTGGCATCCGGCGACAGCCAAGAACGGGTGCTCCAGCAGTTGCGCCGCCGTGCACCGGTCACTGGGGCACCTTGTCAAGCACCTCTCCAAGAAGCCTTTCGCCTCCGCGGACAGCCATCGGGGGACCTCAGGCACGGCCTCCGTGTAGCCAATCCGGTGCACCGCCGCGAGCACGTCGTCCATGTCGCTCCACGGGGCGTGGCCGGTGGCCATCTCGATGATCGTGCAGCCCAGCGCCCAGACGTCGGCCGCTGGCCCCTGTTCCTCCCCGCGAGCCACTTCCGGCGCCATGAACGCTGGCGTGCCGCCGATCGGCGGGGCAGAATCTGCCCGTCTCGCGCACCCGAAGTCCGCAAGCTTGGCCCGCCCATCGGCGCCGATCACGACATTTCTCGCCTTGACGTCCCCGTGGACTAGCCCCATCCCGTGTAGGTACGCGAGCCCCCTCGCCACGTCCGCCGCGTACCCCCGGACGGCGCGCTCCTCGAGCCGCCCCCCGTTCCTCGCAACCTGCTCGGCGAGAGACCCGCCGGGGGCGAACTCGAGGAAGAGCTGGTACGACCCGTCACGGCCGCCGCGCCCGCCGATGCAGGGGACGACGTGCGGCGAGCGCAGGCCGGCCATGACCCCCTGCTCCCGCCTCAGCCCTGCCGCGCCCGCCGCTCCCACGGACTTGACGGCGAACAGCTCCCCGGACGCGTCGGCGGCGGCGAGGAAGACCTCCGCCCCGGACGCGCCCCGGCCAAGAGTCCGCACCCGCGTCCATTGCCCGCTCACGGACACCGCCATCTCTCCTCCCCTTTTTCTTGCTTCTCCTCTGCCTTGCGAGTTGCGATGCGGTGGTGGTGGTGCTGTGTTGATTTCTGTTGGCCCTTGCCTCGAGCTTACTTGTGCCGAGTTTTTTCTGTGGCGGGTGCGTTTATATATAGAGAGGAAGAATTGTACTTGGGATTAGGAAGGATTGCAAGTTTAGAACATGGAAGGTGTTTGACGTGTGTAAAAACCGTGGTAAGTTAATAAACATCACTTAGATATTTTGTTATAAACTATAATTCAGAGATTTTGATCTAACGGTCGCGAATTCCTCCTCCAAAAAAATGCCCCCTAAAAAAGAATCGTTAGATCTCTGATCTAACGGTCATAAATCTATATAATTGTTTAAAAAAAATATCCAAATAATAGCTGGACACTCCTAAAATATGGTGGGATTATGGCCATTTTAAACTGCTTTTGTCTTCTTTCTTTTAGTTTTCAGAAGCTAAACATCGTTTGAAATGTGTTGGTTTTTTAATGTGTATTTTTTCTTTATACTGTTTGTGGAGATATAACGATATATATTTTTATTTATTTTCATTTTAATTAAATATTGAAAAAATTAACAATCAAATTATTTCAGCCAAAAACCACATGATTGAGAATAGAAAAAAATACGGAAGCGAAATGGCGCAGGAAGCTAGTTATTTCGTCGTCTGGGCACGCGCTAGCGCGCCTCGGCCTCGCCTCGCCTTGCCTGTGGTCATGTGGTGTGGACGGACGAGCATGGACTCTCGCCTTCGTGCGGTGTGGGAACGAGCGGCGGGGCCAGGTCTGCGGTTCCGCCGCCTCGTCAAGCCCGCGTGAAGTCCCTCTGATCTGAACTGTCGCGCGGACTCGCTGTTCCCCCAGTCTTCTCTGGGATTCGAGTGGCGCAAGTAGAAGAAAAGTTTTGGTTTTCACCAAAAGCTGACCTGAGAATTCGTGAGATAATTGGGGGAGAACTTACTTGTCAAAGTCCTGGTCGTTCGTACATGGTCGTGGATGGTGATTTGGATGGCAAGCGTTGACCTTTCGTGTGTAAATGAATCAATGGTCGAAGTCAGCGCGTGCGCCTGAAAGGTGCTCGGCGCTTTGGGGGCCACGGTTGGTGGCTTGACGCTGTGGCCTGCAAGTCCACCGCGAAGCTACGGTGTAGCGCCACCGGGTCCGGCATCGAACGGTTTCTTCTGCGTCCGCGCCAACATCTGGAAGCTATATTGACAAAGACTTTGAAGGATCAAATTATCCTTCCGTTAAAATTTCAAATCAGTTCTAAAGAATTATTTTATATGAATTTTGTCAAATATTGAAGAAATTTTGCCAAAACTTATTTTCAAAAATTTTGGCCGATATTTTCAACCATTTTTTTAAATTCAGATTTCAATTTGAAAGTTTAGATCCAAAATCCTATAAAAATTTTCAATTATCGGTTATATCGGTGTTATCAATCCCTGGTAAAATTTTAAAACCGGTTTACAAAAAACCCTGGTAGCGGCATGCATGCTCAATGTGACTGCAAACACCAGCCGCGGAACACGCAATGATCACCTCGACGCAGCAGGCTAGCTAGTGATCAGCTGCACACGCCGGCGCCGCTGTAACGCACCGGCATCGGCACATGTCGCCTCGGCCGGACAGGAGGTGCATCGATCGCACGTACGTACGTACGGGACATGCGCCCGGTGCTGGCCACGTCCAGCCGGGGACAAGTGGCGTCGCGGGAGGGCACGGGCGGCCGCGGTGGGGGGTGGTCATGTGGGGCTCCGGCGAGCGCGCGCTCGGCGCTCGGGAGTCTGGACCCATGCCCTGCGCCGACCGAAAGTGGCGAGGTGGATGCGTGTGCTTTGCGGCGCGGGGCGGCAAAAAGGATAGCTCGTCGCGTGTGAGCCAGATGCGTTGCTTCCTTACCCAGCGTGAGCTCACCGCCGCTTACTCGTCCATGAGCTGCCGCTGCCCCAGTCGGTGCGGCTCGGTCCCCCCTTTCGCTCGGCTGGGTTGATTCCAGCCGTCCACTTCACCACTGAGCTAAGTAAGAATCGGAGCCTTTGCCGTCGTTTGCAAGGGTATTGGTTGGGCTCTACCGTTCTTATAGCTTCTCACGTTCTTAATTAAATTAAATGCCAAAATTAAGGTGAATTCACCAATCTTGTGATTAACAATTCTTTTGCAATCAAATCCAGATTTCAACCGTTTGCCTGACTTCCCATTAGACATACAGGAGAACGGGGCACTTTTTTTTTTTTGGAGAGGGGTGACTGTAAACAGCACACAGTACTTTTGTGCTCCAGTACGCTAAAAACTCGATTTTACCACAAGCTGCCGGTGACGAACACACAGTGCTTTTTTGCATACATGTTCGCTCCCAGTCAAACAGCGGAGAAGAGGTGCATACAAGTCAACCTCTACTGTAGTCTAAGGACTAAAAACTTGCATGCCTCGTCAACCAATGATTGCACTAAAAATTTCTTTCTAGTGTTCCAGTGCTATTCCATTTGTTAATCTTCTTGCGCCTGTTGCAGTCATGCTAAAAGGTGAAGGGCTCCTTTTCGTTGAACCGGCTCCAACTCTGCAGCAGGTCAACCGTTTTGACACCTCTCAATTGGTCTTATCCAAGAGTAGAAAGTGTTGATGTAATAGTAGCAATAGTTTGCCATTTGACCAGATCCCGGTGTGCAGGCATGGATTGGTACAGTTGATGAGCGACGAACAGGGATACGAGATTAATTGTCGTGCGTCTGGTTTGATTTTGCCGGACTGAGAGGATCTTCGAGCACATAAGAAAGTGATGGACACAAACTCTGAACAGTGTGTACTGACAAAGAAACGAGTCAGTTGAAGCCTACATTGGAATACAACGCTAGCAGAGTGTCACTTCAGACTATCTAGCAACCATTCCCTGCATGACTTGTGATTATCTTCGTCGCCGCAGCAATTCCAGCTTCATTTTGGGTTCAGATGTCCGATATTGAAATCGTTTTCTGTGCCTTGGAAGAACAGAAGGTACATAGATTGTGTCGCACTCTAATCTTTGCCGAAGGTGCGCTGAACGGCTATGCTTTTGAGGGATGTCAGACTGGTTGCTTCCCAATGATGCGCAGTCGACGAAAATGTCTGCGTGCTTTACTTAGTTTTTCAGATAGCAGAGTCAACGTCCTAATTATTCTTCTAAAAGAATTGAAACGGAGTCAACGTCCTTACAAAAAGGGGAGATACAGGAAAAGGGAGCCTGAACTTTAGTCTTTAGGCAATGGATATTGACTTTCATCGAGCTTCGCACATAGTTTTAGAGATGAAGAAGTTGACCAACTGAAAATATGGGACTTATTATTGCATCGAGTATCGTCCCCTTTTTAGGGGAAATTATTGTATCGGCATCAATGTGATTGGGAGAGATCATTTCATGGAATGGGGACGCAACAGAACTGTAGTCTTTTGGCCAACTCCACCAAGTCGCATCCAATCTGAATTCTGAACTGATTCCGGCCAAGGCCACTGACATCAGCCGTAGCCAAATTGGGATGCTGGATAAGGAAGTTGGCTAACCACTCAGCGTCTCAACCTCAAATGATCAAGGAATTGACCTGGCAGATTAGTACTGTAGCATATTCGGTGGAAGCGGTTACTGGCTGCACTGTACAGTGAAAGCCATGGTCCACATTTGGAAGCCAGTTCGACACAGGACGGGCTTGTCATTCTGTCTCTTACATCTACCAGATTTTTTTCCAGAGGAAATTGAAAAGAATGTATTTAGAGATGCTTGACTTGCTAGTTACCACCTGAAATTTCAATTTAGCCAAACAAGATACGGACTCATCGTAGCTTTTTTTTTAGAGGAACAGACTCATAATGGTAGCTCACAGCATCAAAGTACAGTGTGGCTACATTCTTCTACACGATGGAACAGCCATACGGGCCACCACTGCACGTCTGTATGTGGGCCTTGCCCAAAGATTAAGTGGCGGTCGGGTGGGATGGGCCCAAGCCTGTCTCAACACCGCGCTCCTGGTAATTGGGCGTCTATAATCTCCCGTTAAGGACTTGCTTGAATGGTTCGGAATAGGCTGGGATCTCCCGGCGAGGGAATTTTGCCGGGCCAGGCCGGGAGAGTGTTTGGATGAGGCCGGGGTGGGGAAATCCCGGCCCAATATAATCCACGTCGGAGAAGATAATCTCCTCCGAGGATAAGAATTTTTCCACACGATGCGTCCCTTTGGTTTTCCGAGCAACAGGTATGGCAATGAGGGGGATCACAGGAGCAGCCATGTATCACCTCCCCTGCTTCGCCTCGCTAAGGCTGACAGGGACAACGTGTCCCGTCCCTGTAGTGGCCTGCCCTCGTGGGTATCCTCGTGGGGTTTGCAAAATAGTATTTAAGTATATTTAAAATATTAAAATAGTTTTATTAATTACTTTATAAATATTTATATTTTTTTTATAAAAATAGTCTGGATTTAGATATCAGAAAATGCAGATTTGATTGATACCCCTTGTAAATTGGTCCATCCTCTATTTCCCACTCTAAATGCACCTCTCCCACTGGATTTTATTTGGTTTGGCGAGCTTTCCATATCCCATTTCCAGTTGCTTCTCATGTCCCATTCCCTCTGTACAAACATGTCTTTAGATTTGACCCTAGCGTAAACACGTATACGAATAAACCAAATGCTGATAAACCACTTCGAAAAGATAACAGATAAATTGTTCTGTTTATTTATTTGAAGAAAATTATAACCTTAAGTATAAGGGTAGATTTTTTTGAGCTACGACTTATGGCTTTTGAATTCTAAATGTTCGTGCGAGAGAGTACAAAGAGAGAGCCAGTCGTATATAATTTTGATAGGTATAACTGAAGTCGGTACAATATTTACTATAATCGATTTGTAAACTTCGTTTTAAATATATATAATTTAAAAAACAGTTACTAAAAAAACTAAAAAAACATAAATATAAAGCTAAAAAACCAGCTAAAAAATATAAATATAAAGCTAAAAAACCAGCTAAGTCATAAACAGAAATGAAGGGGACATTTCTCCCGTCGGGTTGGGGACATTTCTACACGGGGAAATTGCTCCCCTCGCACCCAAATAAGGCCTAAAGTGGGTTTTCTATCGGGCCTTGCTCGCTAGTCGCTTTACATCCTCTCGTTGTCTGGGTATAGAAGCATCGGGATCCTTTTGTCTCGACAAGGCCAAGGGTGGAGAAACCCCTGGTACCGCCGCGCCGCTGGGGACTCGCCGTCACCGGAGCTAGGTCCGACGCGAGCGATTCCGCTGGTGCACGGGCGCCTCCGTCTCCGGTAGGCTCTCCTTCCCCCCCTCTCCTCCCTCTAATTGGGGTCTCCTCAGACGGAGACCGCGCAAAACCCTCGCGATTTATCCATCGTTGCTGTTCTAAATCGGTGTCGTGATGCTTCAGGTGAGGAATGGCTTCGGCGGTGGAGCGGAGGGAACACTCCTCCCGGAGGTCGGGGCACACGAGGTCCCGCTCTCCGGCCAGGGAGCGGGGCTCGCCTCCGCGCAGGCGGAGCCCCCCTGCACGGAGGGAGAGGTCACCGGCTGAGAGGAGTGGCTCGCCTAGGAGGCGCTCTCCTGTTAAGGCTAGCATCTCGCATAGGGAGAGGTCGCCGCAGAGAGAGAAGGTGAATGAGCGGGTCAGGTCACCGAAACAGGCACGGGCACAGTCGCGGTCATCGCCACCTGCCAGGAAACGGGAGTCTCGGTCGCCCTCCCCGCGTACCAAGCGACTAAGGAGATCTCAGGCTGAGCGAGAAGCGGCAGAGGTAACCGAGGGTGACCGCCGGAAGCCCTCCAACAGGGAAGAGCGGGACTCAGGGAGGCACAGGGAGCGTGATGAGAGAAGGGATGTATCAAGAGATAGAAAGGCAGAGCGGGAGGATGATAGGAGTGCTTTCAAGGATAGAAAGCTGGATCTTGATGACGGATGGGATCACTCAAGAGACAGAAGGGCTGACAGGGATGATCGATCAGGTGCTTCAAGAGAGACACGGTCTGCCCGGGATGCTGAAAGGCATGATTCAAGAGGTAAAAGGTCTGATTGGGATGATCGGAAAGGTGCTTCAAGGGAGCAAAGGGCGGACCAGAATGACAGAAGGGATTCCGCGAGAGAGAGAATGGCAGATCGAGAGAACAATGGTGAATCAGGAACATCATCTAGGCGTGGCCGATCAGTGTCTCCAGAAGAGCATAGGCATAGGGGTCGGCATGAGTCCCACACATCACCAAGGGCATCCAGAAGTGCAGCACGTGTTGAGGTGTCTGGTGATATCCAACCCTTTTCTTTTGATCTATCCGTTTGTTACTTCGTTTCCAGTAATTTTTTTATCTATGAATGTTTCTCGTTCCTGCTTGGTTTCTGATAAGCTCCACCGTCTACTCAAATGAATACGAAGTTAGATAATTATTTTCATACCTTGGAATATTGAGTAGTGGTTGTGAAACTTGTGGAACCAGAATTTTCAGTCTCAACATGCATTCCGTACACTAAAATACTAAACATGTGGGGTCCATGATCCATGCCAACCCTTCCAGCTCCAGATTTTAGAGACATAATTAGTTGTCCATTATTTTTTCATTTTACAAAAATATTATACCTTTTTCATGTATGCTATTACATTGTGGCCTGTAAATTGCAATCTGAAAGTTTTTTTATTTGTTTGCTATTATATTGTGGCCTGTAAATTGCAATCTGAATTTTTTTTTATTCGTTTCAGGATGCAAGCCCTACAGGGATTGCAGCATCCCGGTGAGTGCTCAAAGCTGTTGATTCCATATACATTTTAAATTCTTAGCAGAAGCATTGCCTATTACAATTTTCTGTTTTATCGATAGAGTTGCATACATTAGGGGATAACATTTTGCTGGATTAATTGTGATGTGTATATTAAGTTGGTGCTGTACCTGAAGAAATGTTTTTGTGAGACCAGCTAGATGTTCATAATATTTTAATGCTAAAAATTTAGGAGGGAATATTTTGTATATGCCAGTGCAAAGTTACCTAATTTTATATCTGCCATCAGAAAAGGGCATAATTCTTCAATCTTCGTTCCACTGGAATCACATTGTTTTTTGTATTTGCTGCTGGTGGTTGTTAAACTACAGCCAACTGTAATGGAGATGTGAAAATGATTTTGATGCCCCTGTCAGCCGGGGTATGTAGAAGATAGGATGTTCTGTAATGGCCTTTTGGAAAAGTTTTACGGTCCAAACTGTTATTTTGAAGATGTTTATAATGATACATCTTCAAAATAACAGTTTGGACCATCAAACATGTCCAAAATACTGTTAATAAGTATACTAACTACTGCATACCCCAGCTGACGGGGGCAACAATGTCATTTTCCCATCTCTGTTACAGTTGACTGCCATCTGGTTGCCACCAGTGGTAAATACAAAACCCTAATGCGATTTCAAGTGGCAATGAAAAATTATGCCCTTTTACGGTGACAGATACAAAATGGGGCAACTTGACAGTGGGAATTACATGATTTCCCCAAATTTAGAAACATCAGTTTGTTTGTCTATTATCTTCCCCTCTCAAAATATGGCTGAAGCAAACATAATCATAATTGGGGCAGTTAATGTGCTGCTGTTTCTGGGACTGAATCATATCGTTCTCCTGGAAAAACATTTATTTTGGGATCGCCTTAATTGCCTTTAACTTTCTATGTCAAGTTTCATGGATTTTTTGAAAGCAGTCATACACCGTCTTTTGTTTGTCCTTTCATTCTATTCAAGGGGAATTGATGGATTAACTCTCTTGGTTGAACCTGTTAGTTTGGCATTCTCTAGATGCCACTTCTCTAAGCATTTAAAAAAAAACTCGACTTGCGGGGGGGAAGAAATCCCCCGGGCATTTTTGCTTAAGAAGAAGATCCTCACACGCAGATCGAGAAACCCCCGAACCCCTGCTCCCACCCATACACAGCGGCATCAGCCCTCGTGAGAGCGACCAACGATCACGACCAGGGCCAACCTTAGACCTGTGCTTTGGTGCGGGAGCAGGCGAGGGGGTTTTTCCCCTCAGCCCCTTGAAAATCTGCTCCCACTGGGAGTCGAATCTAGGACCTGAGGGGTGCTATTAGAGCACTCTAACCATTACGCTAGAGACCCGTTCGCACTTCTCTAAGCATTTACATTGTACTCAGGGGTGGTTAACTCGTTTATGTATCAGTGTCCTGTTGATTGTTTTGTGTTTTGAGCATGCTATTTCATTCTGAGTAAGGTTCTCGCTGTTATGTATTTTTTTTTCTACAATTATTAACAGCAAAGATTTACTGTTTTGGTCAGGAGTGGTGATCCTGATTCTTTGGTGAAGATGAATGCTGCTGCAGAAGCTCTGGAAGCAAAAGAAAAGGTGCATACACCAGATGAATATTGCAAATAATGGCAATTCATTTATTTGAACTTTTGAAGACTATTGCGAATTATTCTTTTATGTGATGCCTGTTGTTTTTCTGAAATATTGAATATTTGTTATGACATCTTTATTATTATTATTTATTTACCTTCCTTTTCATTTATTACATATTGTCATTTTAAGGAGTTCTTTTTGGTTTTGCAGCAAAAACCGTCATTTGAATTGTCTGGAAAGCTTGCTGAGGAGACTAACAGAGTTGCAGGTGCTGATTTGAAGCATGTATATCTCAAATATTTATTTATTTATTTATTTTTGCATGGTAGTAGACATAGTTCTTATGATGGTGGACCACCAACTAAAAGAAGCTAATGTTGTGAGCTTTCTGTTATGTGCATTGTTTACTGCATTGTCCTCAGAGATGACGATTTATTTCCATTTCAGGTGTAAATCTGTTGTATTCAGAACCTCCAGAGGCTCGCAAGTCAACTATTAGATGGCGACTCTATGTCTTTAAGGGTGGCGAAGCACTGAATGGTAGTTACTTTTGAACTTGTTACTCCATATATGAAGCTAATGTTTGCTTTATGTCATACTATCCACCAATTCAACAGTTGTTTAAGGGAAGAAGGAACATTTTTACATTTACCAGTCTATGGAGGCATATAGTTGTCTAGCTGAACAGTTAATTCACTATTTTCCTTCCCAGCTTGGCAAAAGAAAAGTAGGTTCAGTTACAGTGCATATGATCACTAAATGTGATTTAACAGATATGAAACCAAGAAAAAAGAAAGAAAGAAAGCCATCTGTGAACTAGCCTAATCTCAGAAAGTTTTGTAGAAACCATTTAATGAGGCGAAGGGAACAACCAGAGGTCCACTATAATGGGCCTGTTCTTTTTGGCTATAGCTGATGGCTTTTGGCTGCGGCTGATGGCTTTTTGGCTGTTTGCGACAGAGATTGCGGAAAGAGAAATACTCGCTTACAATTTTTAATAGTACAGATATTAGTTTTTTAACATGTACTACAATTAACTTGTAGACCCCATCTTAAAAAAAAACTCCGTTTAAAAGTTAGTTACTGTAGCAAAAGCCAAAAGCGGCTTTTAGAAGCCGCAAAAGAACATGGCCAATATAAGCTTGTCTTGGATCAATATCATTATTTCCATCTTCCTGAGAGAGTAAATGGTCTCTTTAAAGTAATTATAAGCTATATAAATACACGGGCTTCGTGGAAGATAAAGGGTGTGTCATACTGTTTGAACATTGGTGCACAATGGAAGCTCATTAGATTTGGTATTGAATTGAAGTGAATGAACTGAAGTCCACTGTGATAAACAGCAAGTTAAGAACAAACATTTTAGTGCTTGAGTCGATGTGTAGGGTGTTGAGTGTTGACAAACTAACATGCTTTTCTTGGTGATGCACTACTTAAATTTCGAATTTATTGTGCTTGAATGTTTCTTATGATGCTATCTGATTGAACAGAACCATTGTACGTTCATCGGATGAGCAGCTACCTTTTTGGAAGGGAAAGGAAAGTAGCAGACATCCCCACTGATCATCCCTCCTGCAGCAAGCAACATGCGGTTCTGCAATATAGGTAAGCCTAACAGGCTAGCACTCTTATCTGCCTATGCTGATAAATCATACTGTGACTAGCTCATCTTTTGCCTTTTCAGATTTGTAGAGAAGGAGCAACCAGATGGCATGATGTCAAAGCAAGTGAGGTAAGTAGCGATTTTTTTAGACAGCAATATGTGTTAACTAATCTGCATGATTATTCTAGTTCGTCAGTACCATTATATATTAGTGATGTTCTTACTTTTTTCATAGGCCTTATCTGATGGATCTTGGTAGTACAAATGGTACTTTCATTAATGTAAGTTTTCTAGCGATACATGTTTCCCTTCTCAGATCAACTGGGCTCATTTCAATCTTATTTTCCTTTATGCCAATCCCATCTTTTCCAAATTGTGTGTTTCTGCAGGACAATCGTGTTGAGCCTCGCCGATTCTATGAACTCTTTGAAAAGGATACAATTAAGTTTGGCAATAGTAGGTATGATCATGACAATTGAAGAATTACTATTTTCATTACTGGTTAAGCTACTTTGCTTGCTGGGTTCGTTCCTATCATATCAATTAAAGAAAGTGACATTTATCTATTCTGCTTATTCTGCAGTCTGTTTTCGGCAACCTTTTTTGTTCGAACTTTATTTTTATTTGGGAATCTATGAGTGAAAAATATACCATCTCCATCAATTTTCTTAATGTCTCTTCAACCTATGTGGCTATGCTTAATTGTTTTGCTCAGTGTGTTTTTCTCTGGACTAGTCTTCAAGTTGCATATTAGGTGAGTCTTCAAACCATGCCCAAGTCCTACCTTGTCGACACAAGTTTTTCTTTATGGTTCTTTGATTGCAAGTTCAACCACGTAAATCTTTTCTAAGAAATTTTGTGGAATTTGTGAAGTATATACACAATTTGCCCTCCATAGTTTTCAGGATTTTTCTGTACCCCCTTTTTTAGCAATCTCTTGTTAACACTGAACAGCCTTCAACTTATGTATATCGATGTTTTCATTGCAGCCGGGAGTATGTTTTGCTCCATGAAAACTCCACAGGTTGAAGATTGAAAATGCTGGAGAATTGTGGGACAAGGAAATTCAAATACCTTGGTGATTGAATTAGTTTGCCAACCTTGGAGCAATCAACATGATCCTCAAAAGCACTCCGTTTTGTCAATTGGTCTTCCTATTGTTTTTTATGTTTCTTCACCGGTGTATCAGGATATTTTGGACAAGAGAGCTTGACTTTCTATCCTGAAATACATACGGTTTAACTTTTATTCAAGAATTGATTTGATTGTTCTGTATTTCTCATATTTTGGTTCACCTAGTAACTGATGGAACATTTTATGGACCAGTATAATCATGAAGTCATGTTACCTGATAGATTTTGCCTATCCCTCTTCTGCATGGACTACTCATGGTGCCAGTCGCTTGAATGCTCAGATACAGCTTGAATGGCCAATTCGCAGATTCTGGGGATATCAAAGGGGCAATATATCTTCCGTAGCCTTTCTAGAATGCAAATGGATCTGCTTTGAAACCAAATAAATGGATTTGTTTGGGAAAACCGTCTGGTCAAGGGATTGCTATCGAGAGCTTGTTGCATGGTTGATGGTTCCAAGTTTACTTGTCAATGGTAAGTAGTCGGTGCAGGTCGTCGTATGAGGTCTTTGGTCTGAACAGTTGCTAATTGCTACCGATTTATTTTGGATGTTGCTAGCATCCGGACGAGGACGTATGATGATAGTGTTTTCATCGCTCACCCCTCCTCAAAACGACTTATCATTTTGCGACGCTGCGAGTAACATAAATTAACTGACATGCAACAAAAAAATCTTGCAGCAAATAAAATAATAGGAACTATTACGTCAAAATAAATGGTTATTCTGCAACAACTACAAATTATTGCAACATATTAAAAACTTATTTAGCAACAGATGACGTGAGGTTCTTGCATAAACGAAATCTATTCATACAACAAATAAAAAACTACTAAAAACTTATATTGCAACAACGAAAAGAGCCGTTGCAATAAGCAAAATATGCCTGCAACAATAAAAAAAAAGATACTGCTGCAACAAGCAAATAATAAATATCTCCTTAGATCTACATTCATTTCAGAGAGAATAACGTAACAATTAAAAATACTTTCTGCAACAAAATACAAAGAATGTTACAACAAATTCGAGAAACGTCTGTAACAGAAACAATCTTAGAAGAGTCACGATAGCTAGGTGAATGGTGATGAGTAGTAGATCTTATTAAGAGAGGAGGTTGATCCATAGCTTTATTGTTGGCTTCAGATGGCTTCTTAAGCTAACTGGTGCGTACGTTGACCATTCGTTACTGTCTCAAAAAGCAATAAAAAACTATTATCATGGACAAAAACCACGGTCAAAGCCCAAAGTAACAGAGACTGCAACGCGCGCTCGTCGTCAGCTCCCTGGAGCCCGTGGCCGAAAATACAAGTCCCGCAACGTCCGTACAGGCAAGTGCTGGTCAAAACCTCCGCACCGCACCGCGCCGCGCGGCGCGGAGCAGCAGGGTATCGAGCTGGTTTGCAGGCTTTCTTGCAGCCGTGTCGTCGTGTGCATGGGCAGCGGCGCGGCCGTGGCGGCCCGATGGCCCGCGCGGCGTACGTGCCGTGCCGTGCGCGGCTGCGGCTGCGGCGTCTGACGGTGCGGTCTGGAGGAGTGGGAGATTTCGCGCGCGCCGGATGCTGGGATCAAGCCGGACTTGCTTCATTCACCTCATAAAGCTACGAGACAGCCAGCATGCTGATCTAGTTGCCTCTATCCTCTGCTGGTACTGTGCTATCCGCCGAAGAAGCGCGCGTTAACAAGTTGAACAGTAGTCGGTCAGCAGTAACAAGTCGTTACTTAAAGCCTCAAACCTACCCAGGGCTCGCTATCTTCCGGCCATGCAAGTTGAACAGTATTCTAGTTTTTGATTTCTGAAAGCGGAATGAACGGGCCTTAAGCCGACACACTGTTCTACTAGCCACTAAGTGGCTAGTGTACCCACCCGCGACAAAGAGCCAATCCAGCTAGAGTATAATGTTAAATTTCAGCATGCATGTGTAAGCGAGAGGAAGAAGACGTTGACCACTCTTCGAACTATACCTTGTGCACCGGACACCGGGTCCCAGTGATTCTTTTCTTTCGTTAACTTCGTGCTCCCCATTGGCATTCGGGTGTCTCCGACGAGCATCTCGGTCTCGATCTGTCCGCGGCCAGGGGCAACGCTACTGACGATGCCGTTCCTTCAAGCTCGAACATGCCGGCCGCGCTGCGTCCACCGTCCTCACCGCAGCTGGATCACCAGCTCGGCGGAAACCGCGCTGCTCAGCCGGGTACTTCTCCCGGTATATCCCGACGTCCGCCGTCGCCTTCGAGGGTGCAATTAATCCACCCCACGAATGCCCGGCGAGGCCACCAAACGTGCTCGATGTGTTCCGGCGCCAAGCCATCCGATACGCGGCTGATGTCGTCCGAAAGAGGCGACATATGCCGTGCTGTCAAGGGCTGCCAAACGATGCGACTAGGCGGCATGCATGCTGTAATTGTCGCATGGCGCGTACGTCGCGAACGCAGGCCCATAACAGCTTGGCAACTGAAGAAAATGCCAGCCCGATTTGCATCAGATGCAGCCCAACAGCTGAAAACAAAGCAGCAACTGAACGAGATAACAAGGGCCACCGGATGCTGATCCAATGGACTGAAAACGTGACTGAGATTTCAAAAGCAAATTCAGGCAACTATGCATATGCAATAGACGACCCCTTATTTGTTCTTGTGCAAACTAATCACAATTCAGAACGAAAGCCGTACAGACGCAACGAGTGATCCACAAGCTTGCCGAAACACACAGAACTACCGCAGTGGTTAGCTAGGACCGGCCATCCACAGATCTGAAGGTGAGTGCGCAGGCACGAAAGCCTCTTCTTGAGCTCTTCTGAAGTCACTAGCGTCGCCTACACGGCTACACCAGAGAGGCAGAGACCCAAGCACAGCTAAAATGTAAGCAGAATCCCAAGAAAGCAGGGACAAATCCTTCCCTCTCTCTCAGGATTCGTTCGTGCCCATCTCCTTCCCCTTCTCGGTTCCTGAGACACGACGCAAGCAAATTTCAAAGCAAGCAGCAGCCGGCAGGCAGACAGATCACAGAAGAGAGAGAGAGAGAGGAAAGTGGTTTGTGTGCACCATGCATGCCACGGTTCAGAGACAGGCAAACCGAAAGAAGAAGAGTTTCTTTGAATCTTACATGTGGTCCTGACACGATCCGGGGTCCACGGACAGGGGCTGTCAGTGCCGTGCCATGCCATGCTCGTGAGATGTAAGCAGTTAAGCACGCGCAACTTCTAATAAGAAATGCTTGAAAGAGTAGAGAGCAGCAATGCAAAAGCTACAATGAATCCTGAACAAGTGCAGCTTGAGAAATTTCAGGACAGTAAAAATTCTCCTTTTTTATGTGGCATGCTTGTGGTCCTGTGTTGAGTGGCAACGTGACACAGTCACTGACAGCTCGTCCAGACAGGCAGGGGGCCCATTTTCAGTGATCAAACACCCTGGCATGCCAAGTGGGGCAAGAGATCAGGCATCCTTCCTAGGCTTGAAGACAGACAGGTAAACGCAGTGAGCAGTGGAACACCGTGCAGGCCGGAGAGAAAAAGCAGGAAAAATAGCTGGTAGCCATTGCATTTGCACTCTTCCTTTTCCCTTTGGGCCTTGCCTTCTCTACAAAGTACTACTACTGCTTCCTTTCGTTGGAGGACTTTGCTCTGCGCCCAGCTGCTTGCTTGGTTGCTCCGTTTCTCATCACTCACAAGCCCAGTGGCGGAAGGGGGAAGGGACGGCAATGGCGCTGCCGCAGCTAGTCGCCGGGCCTCCGTGGCCTCAGCAAGAGCAAGAGGAGGAGCAGGTCAGCGTGCAAGCATTACTAGTCCGAGTCACATCTCTCATATCCTTACATGTCTTTTGCTTTTCCTGCTTCTATTATGTTGTTGGTCACTTGTCATGGTGAAGAGGAACATAAATGCCATGTCTTTCTCGGAAATATTTGTCTGTCTGTTCTTTGAAACAAAGGCAAATGTTTGGTGTGTTCATGTAGAGTATGTACATGCCATCTCTGTGCGACAATGCAGCATATGTGGACCAGACACCAGAGTGCTTTCTTTACCGGACACACACGCTGACACAAACAAGTTAGGAGATGCATGACTAGCTAGATCCTTTGTTGCTTAGAACAATCTTGATATGCGATTGTTATGAGCCAGCTATTGAATTGGGCATCCTCTGATCAGCCATCCAGAGCATATCAATGATCAATCCATTTTTTGAGACAGATTTTGTTGTACCCCAATAAGACACGCACTAGAGCATTTTTTTAAGATTCTTGATTGGCACTTTTGGTTTTAAAGCGTTTGTTTGTTTTTCTTTTGTGCTGATGCATCTAACGGGGTGTTCGGAATAGCGATGGCTTCTAGCTGAAATTTCATTATAGCTGGTTTTATTTTTTTACTGTAGCCGAGTTGACTTATTAGGCATAATTAAATTTAAAAAATATAAAAAATAAAAGCGGCATGTTAATCTAGAGTGGATAATACAAAGAAATATAAGAAAAAAACAAAACACAAAAATTCAAAAAAACAAAAAAAAGGAAACAGACAAAAAACCAAAACAGGGAAAAAATCGCCGACCGCTCAACGCTGCCGCTGAGCGCGCAAGGCTGAGCGGGGTCTAATTGAGCTAAATTGATCTGTGAACGAAATAGTTGGCTGCATTAGTGCTTTAGAATGGTAAAGATGAAGCTTCAAAGAGATGTGACCTGTGATTTTTACTGCTTAATCTCGTCTACATGCCTTGAGGTCGTTGTCGTCGATAACAAAGAAGGCTACTGAATTATAAGGCTTTGCCAGCAAAGAGTTTTTTGTGTCTGTCTGTGTTAATCTTTTGATCTATGGAAGGGTCATGGTAACAGATCATGACATTGCGTATATTTGTGCATTTTTGTTTCCTTAAGATGTTTGTACTAACAAAGCTGAATACCTCGATGCACAGGTGCAGTGCTGTGATATCAATGCACTGATTTCCTTTCTGGATTGTCTCCAGAATTCAATTGTATGTACGAACCCCCTAGATCTGTGTGGGCCATTTTGGTTTTCATGTCTTCCAATTCCAAATGTCTTTGCCTTTTGCCTGTACATTATCTGCGTGTTGGGTACTATGCTGTGCAATCATATCATTGCAGAGAGTAGTAACAATGACCATCTCTTTCGAAACCTGTTTTAGTTTAGAAACAAACGTTGTGATATTTGATAGTCTATATGCCTTCCTCACAGTCTTCTTGCATTTGTAGGCGACAAATACATGGTGATCACTGGTAGCTTGGCATCCGCCTAGGAGGTGGAGGGCGAGGATGAGGGTGACATGGGTAGAGCAAGTAGGGAATGAAGCCGTATCGGTCCGGGAGCACATAGTTACAATACTAATTTCTTTGTGTAACATTCGATACATTAACAGCTGATATAAATCCTAGCTTCTGAGGTTAAGATTTGCCAAGTACCTGGGTGATTCTTCCCTTAGCGGCTCTTCCCAGGTTGGGCTCTTTTTTTCTGCTTCTAAAAACTACTTTTCAGCTTTTCTACAGTAACTGATTTTCGAACGAAGTATTTTTCAAAACCAAGTCTATAAGATGATTTATAGTAAATATTATAGTGACTTTATTTATATTAATCAAAATCATATATAAATTTTATTTTCTCTTATGAATAGTCTAAAAGTAGTAGGATACACCGAATAAAAAAAATAGGTTCGGCGATCACTGTTCGCTCACGTAGGTTAGATGTAACTGAGCCGCGAACCGGCACGCGCGTGCACGGCTGCCGTTTCCGCGGGTGGGCCTGCCGCGGCGTTGGCGGCACGCGGCGTGGTGGCGCCCGTGCCTGCCCGCCGAATGGCGAGCTGGACGCATGTGGCGTGCGCTTCGAGCGATGGGCACGGATGGCCTCGTGCCATCGTCCCGTGCAGGAGTCGTGGCCCGGACCGGCCGCTGCATGTGCCGGCGTGATGGTGCGGTCGTCAGCCAGCGCTGGGACGGACGAAGCGTGCGTATGTGGCAGTGCCCGTGCTCTGCTCTGCTCGGCGCGCGTCGTGGTCGCACCGCTGGTACGCCTCGTCCGTGTCTGCTGGTAACCGTCAAATATTACGGTATAAGTATATATTTAGATTTAATTTTAACATATTTAATTATGACATAATTATGATATGAAAGATATATAAATGATTTGACCATCATAATAGTAGATAAAATTTCTAAGCCATTAAAACAGAAACACATTCTCAACATGAATATCATGTAAGAGTCTATATTCAGTATATGAAACCAATTTAATAAATTGATACTGGATGTTGTTATAAACATAAATAAAACATGTATGATAAAATTTAACATATTATATATATTGCTATCAGAATACTAGCTGCACAAGACTTAATCTTGGCCGTCTCCGCACTGATTTTCTTATGAAATCAAATATATATAACAATATTAGATCAAATCTTGAGCTCAACAAAGATTTCCTATCTTAAACAGATACTAAATCATCAAGCCCACCTTGCTATATATATACATCAATAAAGCATCACCATCATCAAACTATTATCCAACAAAAAGAACTCATAGGTTGAAGCTATATACCCGAATCAGTAATCAATTATAGAGACTGAATACTGACCACAGTGAATCAAAATTAGATGCTACAGATGATAGCAAGTATCACAAGATGATTCAACTATTTAGAGAATGAAAATTGCAAATAATCTAACAACTCAAGATCAGTCCAAACTCAAAGTCACACACGCGCGCGCGCACACACATATATAATCAGTATTAATATCAATTCCTCATCGAGCAATTAACCTACAGAACTTCTTGCAATTTTTCAATCAGTGACAATTTATAGAAATATATCACAAAATTACAAAAAAACTAACAGTCGGTGTACTCACAAAACCGATGACATTCAAAGTCACTGAGATGAAACAAGTGAGGCAAGGCACGCACGAAGCAATGTCCCAAAAAACCAAGCGCCTCACTATGCCGTGCAAGGAGAGGATGGCAATCGGAGATACAATGCCACACTTCAAACCTTGGTAAACCAAAGAGTGAAGTCGAGGGTCAGAGATGCCACACAGGACCACAAAATCACACCTAGCCGAGTGCACTCAAAAGCAACAGAGGACCACCACTGCCTTCTACGTTTCTCGGGTAAATCCTTCGGATCTCATCTCTCACTCGGCAAACCCGAAGACTATAAGAAAAAAAACTAAAGAGAAGGAGATGCCAGACTCTAAGATCAGATATACTTATGGATGAAGAGATGACGACTTTAAATAGAGAAGGCAGAGGGTTGTTGGGTGGTGGCTGCGAGCGGTTCTGAGAAGCCCGAGCCAGCCCATGCCTTTGCCGCTACCTCTCCAGTCACTGCCTTCGCACCCGCCACCCAAAACGCCTGCCAAATAACCATCGGGACTAAGTCTAGATTCGAATGAGACGCCGCTCAGGGGAGAGATTGGGTCTCCTCTCCCTTATCTCTTCGGATGCGAGTTCGGACGATCTAAACTTTCTATCGGACAGTCCGAACACTTCGGTGCGAGTTCAGACGATCCGATCTTTTTGGTGTAAGTTCGAACAGTCCGAACTTTCCATCGGACGATCCGAAGTCTTCCGGACCGCGGACGTCCACGAAGGTTTCGACCCTACCTTTCTTTTATTTCCACCTACAAGTAGGACCTCATTATTCTTTTTATTAAATTAGAAAATTACTAATTTGCTCTTAGAAGTTCAATAGCTCGTCGACAAGGCAGGACACGCAGAGACATCCATTCCCTTGGCCACGTAGTACGTGCAATCAGATCGAGCCGTGCTTTAGGATGTCGCGCGCGGCGTGGCCATTGGCAGAGCCAGGACGGAGACGCATTGCCGGTGTTTTGGGTTGGCCCGCGCTGTTCTTTTCTATTTTTCAGTTCGCTTTTGATTTTAGTTTCTATTAGTTTTTATTATTTATTAGACCTAAAAATTACAGTAAAAAACCTACGGCACAAATAAAGGCGGCCTTACATGACGGCGGAAGTTGTAGCCGGGCGGCCGATCCGCGGTTCGATCGGCGCGTAAGACGGAAGTCACGCGATTGGTACTTGGTTATGGGCCGAGTTTTGTTCGACATCCAAATTATAGTGGGCCGAATTTGCGTTGCCTTTTTATTCTCCGTCCAAAAGTGGGTGGGCCAATACAGCCGTACCCTCTGTCTCGACCAAACGTGAGTGGGCCTCCGTCTCCCCATCTCAACCGTCCGACCTGACCACTTTTCCTAAGCCGTCCGATCGGAACATTAGGGATCGCTTTCCGTGCGCTGATATAAATATTCGCGGAAAAGCATATCCCTTTTCGAACGCTTTTTTTTCCATTTCCACCCTCGCATCCGTCCACCGCACACGCGGCGCAACTGGAAGGGTTTCCGATGGAGAACGGCGACGAGACCTTCGCCTCCCCCACCGCCGCCGCCGCCGAGTTCGAGCAAATCGTAACCAACGGCGGGGGCGCCGAAGAGGGCCTCACCGCCACCCACGCCACCAAGTCCTACGACGGAGCCGAGATCGACGCCCTCCGCGCGGCGAAGCGTGACCTGGAGGAGAAGCTCGCCGCCGTCGGCCACGAGAACCACTTCCTCGCAGCGGAGGCGCACCGCCTCGAGGGAATCGTGTCGCGGGCCCGGGACGAGATCACCACCGCCGAGCACGCCGCCGCCGCCTCCGAGGACGAGGCCGCCTCGCTTCGCGCCGAGGTCAAGCGCCTCCAGGACCTCATCGCCGCCGAGAAGTCCGACCACGAGGCCGAGACGCGCAATTGCGCATGCATCGGCGCCGAGCTGCAGAGTGCGAACCAGGAGAAGGTCGCCCTCGAGGAGGAGATCAAGGCCCTGAAGGCTTCCGCCGCCTCCGCTGCAGCGAAGAAGAAGGAGGAGACTGCTGCTCCGTCGACCGTGGCGCCTAAGGAAGCGGAGGAGGCTTCTCCCGGGCTGGTGGCGGCCGCGGCCGCTGGAGCCGCCGCCACAGCCGCCATCGCGGTGGTCTTCCTCCTCCTGAAGAGGTAATCTGGTGCTCTGGTGCGTCGGAAGTTTTGCTCTGCTGCTATGGCTTATGTGAGTGGATAATCCTTTTTTTTGTCGTAGTGCTGGTATTACTGGACTGGTTGTAGTATGAATTTACTATTCCGCTGGTTAGTAGCTTAGAGAATCATAGAGAGTTGGGGACTTATCGCAAGCACTTTCCTTTTCTGCAGTTTCCCTTTCCATGGTAATAAAAATGTGAAGACAAGTGAGACTGAGACATGTAGTTGTGTTATGTTATTTTGCTGTTGCACGTAATTTTTATTTCTTATCAGTTGACTAGTTGTTATTGTTCTGCCCCTTGCATTCCTGGATGTTTGTGCTGTTTGTATGTGGAATTGCTGTGATTGGAAAAATTAATGGTCTACATCAAGTGCATAGTGAGTGAGAACTGCCTACTTATTGCTGGGGATTAATCCCTGGCATGTGATATTTTTCCTCTTTGACCCGACACTTGTGAGCGTGCAGCTGCTCATGCAATGGTTGAGCCAGCAATTGCAGCTGATCATGCCGATGTGGTTTGTGACATTGTTGCTGACCTTTTCAACTGGCAGATGGGAAGTGATGTTACTTTGCTTGGTGAATGCTCGCAGATATTTTAATTGTAGTACTGAATGGGATGTTGAAGTATGTTTGTTTGTATGCTTTTCTTAAGTTCTGGGGGGTAAGTGCTTATAGTAAGCCGGTGATTCATTCGTTCCATGTCGAGATGTTTGTTAATGTAGGAGTAGTGGCCGCTGGATTATATTGCTAGTAACGTGATCAGTTGAGTTCCTATGGATTTTGAGATGAACATGTATCCCTGGAGCTGTTTGCATATTATGGCTAGATGATTTTATATTGAGTAATATTGACCACATAAATGTTTGTCTGTGCTCCTCATAAGCACACCGTAAGTTTTCTTTAATGATTTTGGTCAGTACTCAGTGCAACACTGATGCATTTATAATTATATTCTGTGCTAACTATGCAAGCCTATCTATCAGCCATTATATCTTGGTGGCTGAAACCATTAGGTAGCTACATTGTAATGCATTTGTAGATTTTGCTCCGAGGCTATTTTGCCCGCTAGTGGTTATCACGATGAGTAATAGAAAATGGAAAGCCCCAGTGCGTGGCCTTTGATTGTAGAAGCTATATTCCCAATTGTCCCTGACATTGTTATAACTGAATGAACTAGTGAGATATGTCGTGTCTATGCAGAAACACGAAATTATAATATAGTAGATGCAGGTTGGAGATTTTTTTGGGCCTTTGGGGTGATAGGATAGGAGGCTTTTAAAGGTATGTTCTTTTTGGCTATGGCTTATGGTTTTTGGTTAAATTTTTTGAATTTTAACTATTTGCGACAGAGATTATGGAGATAGAGATACTCGCTTGTGATTTTGGATGGTACAGATGTTGGGTTTTTAACGTGTACTATAATTAACTTATAGATTCCATCTTAAAAAAAATACTTCGTTTGAAAGTTAGGTATTATAGCAAAAGTCAAAAGCCGTTTTGAGAAGCTGAAAAGAACATACCCTTTGTTATCTTTGAAGTGACATCTGTGCTATTCCTAACTAAATTCCCTGATGAAAGATTCCCATGCTCACTTGAAAACTGGATGTTCGAGAACCACTTATTTTCTCAAAACACAAATTTGGCTCAGGATTCCCTTTTTTAGTTCCAGGGTTTCTCTGAATTTGGAACTTCTGCAGCTCATGTGGACTATTAGGGATTTAGTAAGCGATGGCCTGAATCTGATAGTGCCTGTTCTTTTTGGCTTTTGACGTTTGAGCTGTTCGTGAGGGAGAGTATTGAGTAATAGAAACTCGCATACAGTTTTGATCAATATAAATGACAGTGTGTACTATAATTAACTTATAGACCTTGTATTGAAAAGATACTCCGTTTGAAAGTTCATTACTGTAGAAAAACCTAAAAGCAGTTTTTAGAATCTGAAAAGAACACACCCCTAGGTTTGTCATGTGTTCTTTTGAGTGTGTAATGCATTGTTCTTTGGGAATGATCTTTGTGGTTTGGATAAGGATAATTTGGGCTTGAACGTCAACAAATTTTGTATTCTTCATGAAAATAAAAAAATGCTTTTGATTGCTCGAACAATGTAACAGGAATACAGGGTTAATTGTCACATTAGCCAGAACAGTTTTGACAATCGATGCAATTCAGATCGACCTTGTAACGCTCGATGCTTCTTCATGCTTTGTTGGAAGTAATGTTCGGTGCATGTCTTCTAAAGAGATCACAATGCTGTTGCGTAGCTTCTTCCTTGCATGTGACATGATGATCTTCGCATCTTCTACCATTTACTCGCAATATCGCATTCATTTTTTAGATAAGCTTGATTGATACCACTGCTGGCGCTGCAACTGAGTTTGAGTACAGACCTTGGCTTGAATGGGAGCAGGTGCCCAAAGGCTGGTGAAAATAACACGGCTAAGTAACATGATCATCTGAGCAACCCTTGTGTTTCTTCTTTTTCTTATTACGCCTTTCATCACGGCGTCTCATCTCATGCAAGAAGGGAACGGTCTTACGGTTGCTGTATTCTTGTGCCACTGGAGCCGACTTACGGGATGCCGTCTTGTGACGAGAGGAAGAAGCGCCTTGTTGAGGAGAGTAACCATTAGCTGGTTCTCCCTTGAGAGATATTTTTGCGAGTAGATGCCTTTATTCTACATGTGTCACTGGGTCAAAAAAAGATAGCAATTAGAATTAAAATGAATATGGACTTAAGTAATTATGCATGGAAGTTCTCACTATCCTGGCAGGAGTGGTATGTGTACACAGCACACTAGTAGTACCATCGTGTTGCACGTGGTAGTACCATGCTCACCAAGCAGTTCCGAATGATTTGTGTTAATTGTGATTAAACCTAGATCGGGCATAATGTATAGCAAGAATTAATATGAGACGTCACTGATCTTAGTCTTCTAGTAGTTTTACCCAAATAAATTAAGAATTTTATAGACATATGCTCTAAGCCCTAACAATTTGAGAGAGCACCAATGAGAGAAGGAGAGAAGGATTCCAAGAGAATTACCAAGTGGAAACGGAGGAGTGCCTATACTTGGTTTTTGGCCTGAGTCGAAGAGAATTAACATTTTTCCTTGAAAAACTGATCTTGGAGAAGAGAGGAGAGAGAGAGAGAGAGGAGAGGCAAACGATGGCTATTGAAGTGGAGTGGCCGGTTGTAAGAGAGCTCCACAGAAGATAAGGATTCGGCATCAACTGATTCTGAGACCACCTGACAGCAGCGGTTGTACCTGACTGGACAGAAATGGGCACAAGTAAACTGCATTTTAGACTAAGAACACGTGTCTTTTTTTACTCCCTCCTTTGCGAATTCTTGTATCACTTATTTATTTGCGAATACTTGTTCTCTACGTTTCGTTGCACATTTTTTTTAAATTTATTCTTATTGATTATCCCACCCCTTTTCATAGTAACCTCATATTCAATTTGAATAGCTACCAAAGGCATTTTGGTCGCTTTGAATAAAAAAAGTTGATTAGATTCATATTTGTGCCACGGTCAAAAGTGACAAGTAAACACGAATAGAGGAAGTGCATACTCTGACATGTACACTAGGTTAATTAGATGGTATTTTGCTGCTGCTCAATGCATTTCCCAGCAACCTAGTGGAAAATCATGGCACCACTTCACTATTTAGAAACACGCGTAGGAAAAACTTGGAGTCCTTGATAAATGCAAGTCAACTTTGCCAAGGCTGCATCGTAGCTCCACCAATCCGTAGAAAAATATCGTCTTCTTCTGGGAATTGGATTGATATCATGGATGAAGCGATGAAGTACAGTTACCCAATTTCTTTTTTTTGAGAATTGGATTTTTGGTTGCAAGTTGGGCTTAACCTTGTGCTTTGGAGTGGTGGATTTGCTATTAACAACACAAACACCGCGTGGTGCGAACTTAAAAACGCCCCAACCCAGCGGCCGCTTCTCCCTCTTCCCGCTTGCGCGAGCCACCGGAATCAGCTCTCCCATGGCGGATTCCTCCCCTATAAAACGCGGGCTGCTGCGCCCCTCTATGGGACGGCAAGCGGAGGAGAGGAATGGCGGCGCGAGGCGGAGAGGGGGAGGGGAAGGTGGGGCTGCACAGGCTGTTCCGGTTCGCGGACAGGGCGGACGCTCTGCTCATGGCGGCCGGCGCGGCCGGGGCCGTCGCCAACGGCGTGGCGCAGCCTCTCATGACGCTCGTCTTCGGCGAGGTGGTCGAGGCGTTCGGCTCCGCCTCTCGCCACGACGTCCTCCGCCGCGTCTCCGAGGCACGTCTAATCCCGATCCCCCATGTTAATTGCAACTCCACTCCACTGCTGTTGTTTCTAGCTTGATTGTAGTGAGAAGGTTGGCTTGTGCGACGAACCCGGCCATGCGGTTACCGGATCGATGGGTAAAACGATAGAAACAAAGTGGTGGAGAGCTTCTATAATCAATTGATTGGATTGAGTCCATTTTTACTGTACCTACCATTTCATGTTCCATCCCCAACGGCTTCACTGAAGTGGGTTTCTTTAGTAAATTTTGACATCAGTAGTTGAGTTGTTCTGATTAATAGTGCAAGGCAGTTTGTGACATTCCGTTCAAACTGTGATCTATAGTACTGCCCACTAGGTGCATGGAATAAGATTGTTGCGTATTATACTACTCATGAATCATTTCTTCGAACCCCCGTTGCATCTTTCTGTGAAGAAAATTTATGTAATTCACCCTTAGCTAAACTTTTGTCGCCCTGTTGTTTCAGGCGTGCCTGAAGTTCTTCTATTTGGCTGTTGGATCATGGTTTGCTTGCTTCCTCCGTGAGTAATATTTCTTCATATTATTTTTGTTTTGTAAGGAGTACTCTTTCTTCATTGATGTACTAGCCTAACTTTTACCAAGCCTTATCCCAGTAACTGTTTCTCTCACAGCGCTGAACCTTCTTAATCTTTGAGTGAGGGAGGGAGGAATTTATTTTACCATGGCTCAAGAATGACCATCTGCTGTTAATTGTGCGAAAGTCTTGAAATTCCAGACTACCTATTCACGTAATGGTACATTTGTTCCACAATTGGAGCCAAAACTGAATCCCAAAACTTCAAGAATAAAAGTTCCCCTTTTTCAAAAAGAAGTAAACATTACCTAAGTTATTAGGAAGCTTGATGAAAAACACCTATTATTTTGCACATTGTATATATTTTTATGCAAAATAGCTATGGTTCAAGAGCATCTATATGTAGTTTGTTTTAGAAGTACTGTCAGGTATGGATTAGCAATTAGGTGTTACTGATTTTCATTGTCTTATCAGAGGTAGCTTTTTTTTTTGAGGGAAATCAGAGGTCGCATGTTGGATGATTACTGGAGAAAGACAAGCTGCTCGCATTCGAGGCCTGTACCTTGAAGCTTTATTGAGGCAAGATATTGCATATTTCGACAAGGAGATGATGACTGGACAAGTGGTTGAGAGGATGTCTGGAGATACAATACTCATCCAAGATGCAATTGGTGAAAAGGTAGAGCTAAGGCCTAAGGGATACTTAAAATATATTGCTGTGATGCTGCTTCATGTTATATTGTTATGAACATACAACACCACATGTAGCATACTTGTATCTAGTAGATGTATAAAGTTGATCAATGTTTCAAATTAGTTTTATTCTTGGTCTGACAATTGGTTTTTCCTTATTTGATTGTATCATTCTGATGTCTGTTGTGGGCAGCCAAATTGATTGTTTGTTTTCTCTTTCAGGTTGGGAAGTTTATACAACTTACTGCTACATTTATGGGGGCTTTTGTAGTTGCTTTCACTAAAGGATGGCTTTTATCATTTTTCATGCTGTCAAGTATTCCTCCTATAGTAATTGCTGGAGCAACTATGTCATGGATTATATCAAAACTGTCAACACAGGGTCAAGCCAAGTATAATGAAGCAGGGAATGTAGTTGAACAGACAATTGGAGCTATCAGAACAGTAGGTCCTTGTTGAATCCTTTTCTTTATGTCTAACTGTTGGTTCAGATTCTTAACAACTTTTACCCGGGCCAATTTTCAAAGGTTGCTTCCTTCAATGGTGAGAATCGAGCCATTGCACTATACAAGAAATACATTAGGAATGCATATGTTTCTGCTGTTCAAGAAGGCACAGCTACTGGCCTGGGCTTTGGTTTTGTTATGTTTATCCTGTTCTGCAGCTATGGTCTAACAGCATGGTATGGGGCAAAATTGATTATTGATAAAGGATATGAAGGAGGGCAGGTTGTCAGTGTCTGGATGGCATTCATGACAGGTGCAATGTAAGTGATCAATATGGAGAGCTGGTTAATGCTATTATAATATATCTCAACTACATATTTGTCTTTCTTGACTAATGGCTCATGTTCATAGTGCCTAAATATTATATATCTCCGTGTAATTGCTCGAAAATATTCTATAGTAGTTTGGATCAAATCATTTTCTTCCATGTAAATTTCCTTAACCGCCTTATACATAGTATGATCTTGCTCTGATTTGTATATAACCAAGAAGAAATTCTAGTAGATATATAAAACAAACATAACCAACTTATTAAGTGTATTTCCAGAAAACTAAGGAAACATCTAGTTTCTTGTGATGGATTTAATGATTTTACTCCAAAATGGTGGCAATAATGGATTTTGATTGGTGGTGACTACTGACTAGTGAATGACATATCAGTTGTTCAAGACAAATAGGAAAAGGTTGCTCCTACATAGTTATTCTGTTCTTACGAAATTACACATTATGCTTACCAGGTCACTAGGTGAGGCGACACCATGTATGACTGCTTTTGCTTCTGGGCAGGCTGCCGGGTATAGAATGATGCAAACAATCCAAAAGAAGCCAGAAACCGATTCTAATGGAACAGATGGTATCGTATTAGAAAACATCCAAGGTGATTTAGAGCTGAGGAATGTATACTTTAGCTATCCATCTAGGCCTGACCAATTGATATTTGATGGGTTTTCATTACATGTCTTCTGTGGCACAACAATGGCTATAGTAGGAGAGAGTGGCAGTGGAAAGTCAACAATGATTAATCTTGTTGAGAGATTCTATGACCCTCAGGCTGGTGAAGTTTTGATAGATGGTGTTGACATAAAGAGCCTGAGGCTTGAATGGATAAGGGAAAAGATCGGCCTTGTCAGCCAAGAACCGCTGTTGTTTGCCACTAGTATCCGAGAAAACATTGTCTATGGCAGAGAAGATGCGACAACTGAGGAGATAATGGTCGCAGCAGAGCTTGCTAATGCAGCGAAGTTCTTTGACAAGCTACCTAATGTATGAAAGGAACTAAAATGCTTGAGCTAGTGCAAACTTCCATCCTTATTGTTAGTGTGATAATTAACTAAAGCATCTCTTCTTTCTTTCAGGGCCTGGACACAATGGTCGGTGAGCATGGAGTGCAGCTATCTGGAGGGCAAAAGCAAAGAATTGCAATCACAAGGGCTATCCTGAAAAATCCCAAAATCTTGCTACTTGACGAAGCAACTAGTGCACTAGATTTGGAGTCCGAGCGAGTTGTTCAAGAGGCCCTTAATATAATTATGCGAGACAAGACCATGATCATAGTAGCCCATCGGCTGAGCACCATAAAAGATGCTGACATTATATCAGTCGTGCAGCGTGGAAGAGTAGTTGAACAAGGTCTGAACCTTGCCTGCCCTCCATGCATACATTATGTTATTCTTATGTTTGTGGAATTTAATCTGTCATTTGTAAATGTTAACCAGGCACACATACTGAACTACTTAAGAACCCCAACGGGGCATACTCTCAGCTTATCCATCTTCAGGATATAACAGAAGAACCGGATAAATCTGATGTCGATTATCAAAGGTCTATCTCATCTGTCCTAAGTGCCCAGTCCATTAGCAAAGCTAGCCATAGTGCATCATTCAAGAGATCAATAAGTGAAGGAGCTTCATTTGGGAGTGATAGCATTCATTTAATTACTACCACTGGCATGATTGTCCCAGAGAGCACACACACTGAACTTCACTCATCAGATGACGGTGAAGAGCGCAGGAGGGTGCCCCTCTCTCGGCTTATTTCTCTCAATAAACCTGAGATACCAGTTCTTCTGTTAGGTACAGTTGCTGCAGTTGTAGCAGGTGTTCTCTTCCCAATGTTAGGTGTGTTGATCTCCAGTTCCATAAATTCGTTCTACGAGCCACCACATCAACTCCGGAAAGATTCCCGGTTCTGGACATTGATGTATGTAGCATCAGGAGTTGCTTCACTTATTTCCTTGCCAGTGGAATATTTCCTGTTTGGAGTGGCTGGTGGGAAATTGGTTGAGCGCATTCGTTCTTTATCTTTTGAAAGAATTGTTCATCAAGAAATCAGCTGGTTTGATAAACCCTCAAATGCTAGGTCAGTTCTGCATTATATTCCTACATTTATTGTGAAATCTGCCCAACATTTTATCTACTGTTATTACTGTTTATTTCCAGTGGAACAATTGGTGCGAGGCTATCTGTTGATGCTTCAAATATTCGGCGTCTTGTTGGAGACTCATTGGCGTTGATGGTTCGAAGCACTGTCACAATTCTTGCTGGATTTATCATTGCAATGGTTTCAAACTGGAGGCTTGCCCTTGTTGCGACAGTAGTGCTTCCTTTGGGTGGTCTGCAGGGATTTCTTCAGATAAAGTTTTTGGAGGGATTCAGTGCTGATGCGAAGGTAACATATCAGCTCTGACAAAATCATGATGACATCGCTCTAATTAAACTTTCGGATTATTATATATCTCTGCATGTTGGATTGCAGGCAATGTATGAAGAAGCAACTCAAGTAGCAAATGATGCTGTCAGTGGTATACGAACTGTCGCTTCCTTATGTGCTGAGCATAAGGTAATGAAGGCTTACTATAAAAAATGCGAAGCTCCAGTGCGACAGGGAATCCGTCAAGGCATTGTCAGTGGCTTGGGTTTTGGCATATCGTTCTTCGTACTGTATTCTACATATGCCCTTTGTTTCTACGTAGGAGCGAAGTTCATGCTTGATGGCAAGGCCACATTCACTGAAGTATTCAGAGTGAGCAAACTCTTTAGATGATTAGCTTTAGACTTCAAGGTTGGTTTGTGTTCTGTAAACTATTGTGTTGTTCTGCAGGTGTTCTTTGCTTTGCTCATGGCAACCATAGGCGTTTCACAGACAAGTGCGCTAGGTTCAGATTCTGCCAAGGCCAAGGAATCGGCATCCTCAATATTTGCCCTCCTTGACCGTAAATCATATATCGATCCAAGCAGTGTTGACGGCATGGTCTTAGTTCACGTGGCTGGTGAGCTTGAACTCCTTCATGTCTGCTTCTCATACCCATCCCGCCCAGATGTGCAAATATTCAGAGATCTGTCACTGAGAATACCATCAGGAAAGGTATCAAACACCCATTACCTTACCCACCAAATCTTGCTTTTCTTTTCCTGTAACGTGTATACTGCAGTACGTCTGTACCAAGTTACCAACAGGTGAACCAAAGGTATTTCCGTTATTTTTCTTCTGCAGATGGTTGCCATTGTCGGGGAGAGCGGTTGCGGTAAATCCACGGTCATAGCACTCCTGGAGAGGTTTTACGACCCTGATTCAGGCATGGTAACGTTAGACGGTGTCGACATCAAGAATCTCAAAGTCGGCTGGCTGCGGCAGCAGATGGGGCTGGTGAGCCAAGAGCCCGTCCTGTTCAACGACACCATTCGCGCCAACATTGCCTACGGGAAACAAGGCGATTCGACGGAAGAGGAGATCATCGCCGTCGCGAAAGCCGCAAACGCGCATCAGTTCATATCATCGTTGCCCCAGGGCTACGACACCTGCGCCGGCGAGAGGGGGATCCAGCTGTCCGGCGGGCAGAAGCAGCGGGTCGCCATCGCGAGGGCCATCCTGAGAGACCCGAGGATCCTCCTCCTCGACGAGGCGACGAGCGCGCTGGACGCCGAGTCGGAGCACGCCGTCCAGGAGGCGCTGGACCGGGTGATGGTCGGCAGGACGACGGCCGTGGTGGCTCACCGGCTGTCGACGATCAGGAGCGCCGACGTGATTGCCGTCCTGAAGAACGGCGAGGTTGTCGCCAAGGGGAGGCATGAGCAGCTGATGGCCCTCGAGGATGGCGTGTATGCTTCGTTGGTGGAGCTCCGCATGGGCTCCGAACGCGCCCGCTCAGGGCCATCTGTCGGCCACGGCTTGTAAGGTTTTTGCTCACACGCCGCATAGGCATAGCAGCAACTTTCGTTACAAGTACGTTTAGCTTTGGGTGGCGGGTGCACGTATCTGAACACTGCAATACTGTACGTTTTGCCCATAGGATCGTACATCTTTGTACGTAGCGTGAACGTTTACACTTCTATCTACGTTACGTTTTTACCATATTGTTAGTCGTCGTGTTGATTCAAAACTTCTTACCTGATTTATAGATCCTAGACAAGGCATGCTCCATGCAGGCATGCAATCCTGATTTCTTTCATATGAAAATCCAGATTTTTATTTTTTTTACAGGGATTCTGGTTTCTATTCGAGAGGGTACTAAGAAGCTGATTAGTGGATGTAAATGGTCATTATTGTTTTAGTAGAAATGGTTATGACCTATTTGGGCCTGCAAATCTTTGGGCCGTAGGCGGCTTTTGTGTTTGTAGGACCAAGTTAGGCCAGCCCAGATCCACGAGCTACGGCGTAGGGTTCGACAAGGCTGGGTTCGAAAGGCTATCTCATTAGGCTTTTGTCATTGTTATAATAATTAGTTTTTAAATAGTATATTTTTTAAACTAAAGTCTATAAGTGAATTATAGTAGATATTATATCAGCTTTAGCTATATCAACCAAAATTATATGTAATTATCTCTCTCTTCATACTTTCTTATATAAACAATTAAAATTCAAAAACTATAAGCAAAAAAAATAATTAACTACAACATAAAAGAACCCACCCCAAGCCCCGCGGCTCAAGTGGTGCAACCGTGCGGTGATCCAAGGGCCGCATAACGGCATCATGCTCCCTGCTGGCTCGTTGTGCATATGCTCGTGTAGTGACAAGGTAGCTATTTTAACATTAATAAAACTCATTATTACATTCCTATAATTTACTATATTTTTTCTATAATTTAATGTATTTTTATACAATTTTTATAATTTATTATGTCTTTTTTAAATTGTACTTTTAACCATTTAACTTTTTTCTAATTTTTTTTGGGCCATACAAACTACCATGCCTCCGTGGCCAGTCAGACTAAATAGGCCATATGCCAGCCCAACACGACACAAAGACGGCATAGCCCATTCTAGCTAATAGGGTAAACAGACTAACGGACCCCTGCCTCGTCCGTACCGTCCATTTGGGCACATCTGCGACTAAGCCGTGCTCATTCTTGCCCGTCAGTCAACCAATATACTTCAGAAGTCACTCAACAGAGATGCTTCCGTGCAGATGAGCAGAAGTACCCAATGGTTATACAATGGAATAAGTGGAGATCAAATGCTAGGTTTAAATACTCTTGTACCATTAACCAAAATTAACACCACTGTGTGCTAGTGCATACCACAGGTACAATAGTTCAGTAATATAAGCTAACAAAACTCCCATGTCTCGAGAATGCGATGAGAATAAATAACAGCAAGCAAGAGTTCAATTTATATAAAATAGTGTCGGAAGATTCTGTTCCGCCGCTTCAACGTTGAAGCCTTTCCTCATCCTCGTAGCAAAAAATTGTGATGTTTCTGGACCTCCTGAATCCTGAGCAAGGGCCAAGGAACAGCTCAACGTCAGACCATGTAGCACAGGGAAATAAAGGTGCAGTATTTAGGACGAGTTCTATGCACAATTGCAATTTTCACCCAAAAAATACCCACCAATCCAGTGAGATACTGAGCAGCTATGGCGGTGACTTATCGCCTGCTCGTCTTCCCTATGGATCGTTTTCCAGAGAACAGATGCTTTGGTTTCAAGGTGGGAATAACACGATCTGCCTCTCCACGGCGAGCATCCTTGTTCCTCTTCTTCACAGCCTTCTTTGCTATCTTGATTGCTTTCTGCTTCTGCTCCGAGTCCTTGAAACCTTCTCCTGGTGTGACCTCTCCAGGTGGTCGTGATTTTGACCTTGACCTTGACCTTGTCCGCAGTTTCTTGTTAGATTGCTGTCCATCTATATCCATATCATCACCATCACCGCCAACTCTGCTCAGTGACCTCTCACGCTTACGACCTCTTGACCTGCTGCGAACTCTGTCCACAGCAGCCCTAGGATCCAGACCCATAGAGGAAAGTTGTCTCCCCATTCTATCAGTTGTGAATTTCCTATCTTTATCAAACTTCCTTGGAACAATAGGACGGCTTTCAGCAGTTCTCTTTTTCATCCTATGTTCTTGGATAAGCAATGCCTTTTTCCTCCTAATCTGACCCAAGATTTCACGTTGCTCTTCAGTTAATTCATAACCATCAATCTGGAAAGCAGCTTCTGTGGCTTCCTCTTCCAGACGAATCCCCTCCTCTCTCTCCAACTCTTCACACCTTTCCAGGATATCTGGATCCATAAAATCTGCAACATTATGCCCATCCAATATCTCAGGCAGGATATCTTCCTTCCATTCATCATTGGCCAAAATGTAATGCTTCTTCAGGCTAGCAGAATAGACCCCAGCACCTCCATTCTCATTCTCAAGGTCCTTCTCAAGTTTCTTCTCTTTAGCAGCAGCCTTAGCAGTCGCATTTGCACGAGCTTCCAAAACAGCCTGAGGGATGCAAGGAGGCCTCTCCTTGTTGTCACGAGGCTTTGGCATGGCAACATGGAACCTATTCAAGCAGTCATTTATCTTCTTCGATTTCATCTTGATCTCCACCCTCTGTTCAAGAAGCCTCTCACATGCAGCATTTTTCACAGCTATCACACCATCATCTGTTAAAGTGCTCATAGTCAACAAAACCCCCTCTTCATTAGGTTCTCCACCTTGAGCTATAGTCTTCATAGCCTCTGCCTTCATCTCCATTACCAGTTTCATGTCCTCCTCAGAAAGCCCTTCGAGAGGCTGCAAGTCAGTCTTGTTGCACACAATGACTAGAGGCTTATTCATGAACAAGGACTTTATACTATGGAAGAGTGCAGCTTGCTGAGCTATACTGTACCCACAAGACCCAGAAATGTCCAAGAAAAACAGCACAGCCGCCCTCAAGTGCGCAAGAGCAGTGATACTACACATTTCTATGATGTTCCTGTCCTCAAAAGGCCGATCAAGGATCCCTGGAGTGTCAATCACTTGGTAGCGCAAATACTTGTAATCTGCATGGCCAACAAACAGGGACTTTGTTGTAAAAGCATAAGGCTGGACATCCACATCTGCTCTTGTGATCTTGTTCATGAAAGAGCTCTTTCCAACATTTGGATAGCCACAAATCAATATAGTCCGAGTGTTTGGGTCTATCGATGGAAGCCTGGCCATGTGCTGCCTGATCTGCTCAAGGTACGCAAGACTAGGACTGATGCGCTTTATAACAGTGCACATGCGGCCTAGTGCAGCTACCTTCAGACACTTGCACCGGTACAGGGAGTCTCCATACTTCAGCAATCTCAAATAGTCCTTAGAGATCTTTGCAATAATGTTCCTAGCTGTGTTGATCTGGCCCAAGGCAAGTTTGTAGTGATCCTTGTTGTATAGCACATGAAGGAGATCACCGTAGAAAGGATGGATGTCATCCAGTCGGGGAAACTCATCGATGATGGTGGACAGCTTTTCATAAAAGTTCTGCTGGGTGTATCTGACCTTACGCATATAGAACTGGCGAAGACGGGAGATGGCATATCCCTTGTGGACTACAGTTGGTGTTTGCCTCTGAGTGCGGGACAAGATTATATCAATGAAATCCTTCCCAGGAGGGACAACAGTGATCTTCTTGAAATTGTATTGCACCATCTTGTTAATCAAACTTGGCTACCTACTCCTGTAATAAAAACATGCATGTGAAACCATTATGGAGTTGTTCACGCAATAAAGGGGAAAATGCAATGATACATTAGTGGGGCACCAATCTTAAAATCATTCGCACACAAAACCTGTTCTTAGGGTTCAGACTACAGTCGCAGCAAATTGGCTGCTTAAATATTAGTTGATCAAATAACTCTTGCACTTAACAATAAACCTTCTCTAGTCGCTTGCTGTGGATTATACGCACTCTTGCACTTCACAATAAACCTTCTCTAGTCGCTTGCCATGGATCATACGGATGTGAGAGAAAACAGAATAACAGTTGCTTCCTAAACAAATTTAAATTGTAGACAGCAACAAGAATGATAATCGACAGGCAGGACTAGACCTAACCAGATTTACACCACTGCAAGGTCCATACAATCCCTAATGGTGCGAGAATGAGGCATTCTCAGATAAAGAAATATACATGCCAAAAATAATTCTAGCAATTGCGTCACACCCAACTACTAGTCTATGCAATTGTAGTAACCCCAAATTCTAGTACGACATAATTCAATATGGAAGTGTTCTTTCCTGCTTGTGTGATCTGCCCACTCCTGGCCTACAATAACGCTTCCGTGGAACTACAATAATCATCAATTTCTCGGGTAATATGACAGACGATTCACGTAGAACAAACAGGGCGTCCGCGACAGTAACGATTCACGAATAAACGCATCCGTGCGCACGCACAACTCACAGCCTAAGGGTAATCTCTTCAGGTATTACTTAGAAAAGGCGGCGCTTTCCATCTAATCTACGCGCACGCGCACGCGTACACACGGCGAGAGGGAGGACGTTACTTACTTCGTGAGGCGGTTGGGAGAGAATGGAAACCGAGAAGGCAGCGGACGGCCGGCACCTGTGCCGGCGGCGGCGGGGTCGTGGTCGCGTGCGGATGCGGCGGCCGCCTCTAGGGTAGGAGGTGGGAGAGGCAGCGTCCCCCTCTCCTCTTTGTGGCGGCGGAGGCGGACATGGAAGAGGGTTTAGCGTTGTAGCGAACTAGTAGTAATATAGGCAAGGGATATGGGTAATGGGCTTTTGGGGCCCATATATTTTATCATTAGGCCAGGTCCACTCCCACTTCACTTCCGAAACGCAACAAGAGGAAGCGTAAAGGTGTGTTCCGTTAGCGCGCGTGTGTTCACGGAAACTTGGTTTATAAGCTTGGAAACGGTCGTCGATCCACCGATGCTTCCGAATTCCGATGCCCGCCACCGCCGCAGCCGCCACAAGAATGTTCTCTGCAAACCGAAGCCCCCGCCGGAGCCGCACCCGTTCCTCCTCCACCTCAAGTCACTCCCTCCCCCGGTCACCACCTTCCACTCCCTCGTTTGCGACGGCCGCGTGGATGCCGCCCGGGACATGCTCCCTAGGCCGCCAAGCTCGGCGTTCGCACCAACGCCGTGTCGTACAACATCATCCTGGGGGGTTCACCGAAACGGGTTCCTGGGCGCCCGCGCGGCGCTCGACGAAATGGTCAGGCGGGGTGTGCGTCCGACGGTGGCCACTTTCAACACGCTGGTAGGGTCGGGGTGCCAGGAAGGGGAGGTGGGCGCGGTGGAGCGGCTCAGGGACGAGATGGTGCGCAGGGGCGTGGCGCCAAACGCCGTGACGTACGCCCTGTTGATGCGGGGGCTGTGCGACACGGGACGGTACGACGACGCCAAGAAGATGATGTTTGACGTGGAGTACCGGGGCAGCCAGGACGAGGTGGCGAACTACGGCGTGCTGATGAGCGCGTGCGCGAGGCAGGGGGACATCGACGGCGTCAAGGATTTGCTCTCCGACATGCGCAAGCGCAAGCTCAAGCCCGACTACGCAAGCTACAACGTCCTGATCAAGTGCCTGTGCGACAACGGCAGGGTGGGCGACGCGCACGAGGCGCTGGTCGAGATGCAGCTGAAGGACACCGCGCCGAGCGCCGCCACGTACCGCGTCCTGGCCGACGGGTGCTGCAGAGCACGCGATTTCGGTTTGGGTTTACGAGTTTTCAATGCCATGTTGGCGAGCGGCCACTGCTTTCAAGCTCACACCTTCGAGCGCCTGGTGAAAGGGCTCTGCGACGACGGCAAGGCGGAGGCGTCGCGCTTCCGTCTTGGAGCAGATGGTGAAGAGGGGGACGTGGTTGGATGCCGAAGGGTGGCAGTCCCTTGCTACTACATGCGTTTGCAGCGGCAGGGCAAGTGAGATGATGTTTTTTGGTTGTCGCTGATGATTTTTAAGTGCGATTGATAGCTTTTTAGTTGTTTACGATAGAGATTGCGAAAAGAGAGATACTCGCTTACGATTTTTTATAGTACAGATATTAGTTTTTTAACGTGTAATACAATTAACTTGTAAACCCTATCTTAAAAAAATATTTCGTTTAAAAGTTAGTTACTGTAGCAAAAGTCAAAAACGACTTTTAGAAACCGCAAAAGAACAGAGCCGAAGCTTCTAAATGACTTGGCGTTGTCATCTTGAAAATTTTCAGTTCTAGTGACGATCTTCAGCTGTGGCATTTAGCTCAGGAGGCTAGCTGTTACTTTAGATGCATCAAAATCGACATCTTTTTTATGTTGCTTCATTTCAAGTAGCATTTAGCTGTGACCTGAGCACGTGACATGCATTCTTTGTCCAAGGATAAATATATAATGCTCCTGGATGCACAATTTCTAACCTTTTGCTGCAATGGCAGATAAAAGATGTGAAACTTATCACTGAAGTGGAAACTCACCAAGGCACTGAAACTCATATGTATATTTACAATTCAATGCTTAATGTGCAGTTTTTAAACACTCCATATTACATCCAGAACTGATGGTTTATTTTACCTCCTAGCACAGTAGTGATTATCTCAAATTTCCAGGGGCACCATCTGACTACTGGCACAAGAAAAGCTATTTTGATTACTCCCTAATTGCAAGTGTAACCAGCAAAGAACAATTAATGCGTCCAATTCAACAAAAGAGCTTTTTTTTCATGGCATTGAGATGCAAAAGAGAGAGACTTTGCACAAAAAAGGGTCCATTATATCAAAACAGTATAATTTGCGTATAAGGCAAATGCCAGCTATTCTTATACAGATTTTCCCATGAAATAGGCTACAGCACAACCAACAAGCGCTCCAGCAAAAACCTGCACCAACAAAAGAGGCAATAAAATGGGTGGGTTATGAACATACAGTATATGAAATCACAAAAGCAGATACCGACGATGCATTACTAACAATTGACAAATCATTATACACAGACACCTCAAATAGTTGCAATGGACCAAGTGAAAGCCAAAATTTTATTTCTTAGACCAGCATGAAATATTCCAGACTAGTTCATGGAATGTGGAGAGGTGGTCAAATAATCAAGGAACCACATTTGATATAAGTGGAATGAAATTTCATATCCTCCATTCGAAAGCAATAAAATAATTTAAGAAAGGCTCCAGTTAAAGTTAGTGGATTGTTCCATCTCCTTTTCCGGTGATGAGAATAACTCAAGGACATGTAACTGTGTATAAAGAATAGAAGAAACGTGATGGAGCTATACCTGAAATGGACTGTGTCCAAGTGGTTCCCGTAGTGGCCTAAAGGTGGAGATAATTGGATGTTGTGGTGGGAAATCAGAAACTATTTGATTTAACAACTGCAACAAAAGGTAGTACACTACATTAGAGGGTAGAAAGAAATCAATAGTGCAAAAATAAAGTGACAACATTATGCAATAATAATGAAGACAATCACTGATTTTCTCAATGTGCGTAGAAATCCACAAGCTTACCGCAGCTTGGCGACCTGTGTGCCACCTAATTCCTGATGCATCATACATTACCTGTAAGGAGGGGGGAAATAGGCTTAGAAACCTACTCTAAGAAAAGAGCTCATGTCAGTCATGTGCATATGAATTCATAACTAACCTATTAAAAAACAAAGAAATTTTGAGAGAAGGAAACTACAAATTTAAATTGAAAGGAGAATATTTTAGTGCACATGTGCACATTAGCATGTTAAGTGCCTGCACAGTTGCAGACTTAGTAATGGTAGCAAAGTACACTAACAGCCTACTGAGCTCACATGCAGCAGCTCTTATCACTTTGATATCAAGAACTTTATAGGAGTGTGAAATGAATGGCTTTGGGCAGGGAAATGTGAGCACCCTACATCACTGTACCACAATACAAGTTGGCCATAACGGCAGGTAACCACATCAAGTAAGCATGTCTACATTTATCACAAACTTCAACACCAACTCCATCACTATCTCCTGTTAGGGTAAATCCATGCCCACCCCCAGAAAAAAAAAAAGAAGCAATCAAATGTCTATTGAATTGGTATGGATAAACCTGAACCTTTAAAAGGCAACAAATGGTACCAAAAAAGGTATTGAAACCTACTGTTGTTTATGTAGAGGAAACTAGTTATCAGTATATCAAGTTCTAAGAGAAAAGGCACTCTCAGGATTGCATCGTTTCACTTGCTTGAAAAAAGAAATGCATGGAAACTGTTAGGTTTAAGTACATACGACAGCAGCAAAAACCAATGCAAGGGCAAATGAAGAGCTATCTCCGCCTTCTTGTTGACCAACAGCCACAGCCAAACTCCCCACTGTTGCAGAAAGAGATGAAATAACTCCAGCAGAAGTAAGAATTTTTCTTGCATCCCATCTCTTCTCCTTTAACCTGCGTGTCTAGGATGAACAAACTACAGATTAATGGAACAGCAGTTTTCTGAAGATGATTCTGAAGATACAGCCATAAAGTTTCATTCAATCAATCTTTCATTTGACCAGGATAGTCTTCATTCAGATACTGTATCGGTAAAGTGACAATGTCAAAACAAATCTAGGCAGTTTACACACAAGAAAAGAAAGAAAGAAAACATATCTAGGCTTCTAATATGGAATTATGCTGTGGATAGTATAATCGAAATTTGCTAAGTGATTTGGAATTAGTAGTACTACTCTTGTGCCATATCTCAGCCCTACTCGAATGCCAGGTTTTTACTTGGATTTAACCAGGAGCATGATAACTCATTAAGCCCGATTGATCGCACCTTAAATTTCTAACCAATAATCAGGTTATCGATTTGCAATCCAGATGGCATATCAATAGTTGCTCACATAGATATCAACCCAATAAATCCTCCTCCACATACATCCTCCCATCGAAGCCAAGTTCATCCCGGCCACGAACCTAAGGTATCTGGAACGCAAAGCACATTCCACGCTTCAAATCACAAGAGGAAACCCTCCCGCTAAGTTTTTCTAGGGATAAAAATCAACCTTTTGTGAAGCAAACCCGATCACAACAGCCACCCGCTGCGCACCGACACCGAGACAAGGGGATAATCGCATCGGAACCAAGTCCCGGCGCATTTGATCTAGTGAGGGGGTGTGAGAAGGGGGGAAGGGCGCACCAGATGGAGAGGAGGTTGAGGAAGTTGGCGAAGGCGAAGGCGAGGAGGGCGGCGGCGAGGGGGAAGTTCCCGCCCCCGCCCCCGCCGGCCGCGGGCACCCCCGCTCCGGCCACCGCCGCCGCCGCCGACGGGGTGGATGGTGGCGTCCCGGCGCCCCTCGACGCGGTCAACATCTCGCTGCCCCTCATGCCGCTCTTGTTGGTGGTCCGGTTCACTGCCTCCGTTCCGTGCCACTGTCGTCTCGTCTGTACCTTCCGTGGTGTCGCGCCTCCTGGGTGGGTGAGCCGGTGAGGCTTGCGAGTTTGGGCAAAGTCAAGTAGTCAAGTGGCTCATTTCGGCTTTATTAATATGTTCAGGGCCCAAATTAATTGTACTTGTTTAGTTTTCATCTCCCTGAACAAATTTTCTTGACCTTGGACTTGTCTAAGATCCACGATCCAGCTTAGATTGCTCCGTTATTTTTAGAAGAAATACTAACGAACGGTAAAGGATTTGACGAGTAGATGACTGTCGATGGATTCAAAGCCGCACAAATCTCAAAACAACAGTATTATTACTTCATCGCTTCGCTCCCACAGCCACACGCGTACGGAGGTGGCGCGACCTGACTCCTTTCTCTCTGCTTCCTCTTATTCTCCCTCCCTCTCGCTACCGTCATCCCCTCAACTCTCCTCCACCGTCGGACCCACCGTGCGCTGGATCCAACGGCCTGGAACAACGTCGTTGTCGGATTTGACGTCGAAGGAGGAAAATTCAGTTCCTTCGCTACGGGTTCACCCTCCCCTTGGCAGAGAAGGAGGTCAGGGGAGGCGACGGCCCGCGGTGGGGGGGAGGGGGTGATGGGCGGGGTAGGAGGGCAGTGGCAGCGATAGTTGTGACAGTTAGGTTGGACGACGTGGCAAGGTAGCAACGGCGCCGCCAGCTGCGGATGGTGGTGAAGGGGGCGGGGTGACGGCGGAGATGCACAAAGTTGCCTGAGGTGACGCAACGATGGTGACCGATGACGAGGTACTCTTCCTCTTCTATGAAACTAGCATGGAATCACTTTATACTGTTGAAAGTGGTTCTAATGGTACTGCTCCCTATTTTTAGTTGCTTAGCTGCTCCAGATACGTTTTGTCTTGGCATGCTCAACTCTCCAAGGAAATGGATCATAGCTTCAGTCCATGCACCGTTCGCATTACTACTATCATACAACCAGAGCTGTGCAATCGAGAAAATGGAGTATTTAAGTATAGCAACAATAAGAAACGGCAATGATTCCTCACAAGAAACAGGTTTCTTTATTTCAAGTATAGCAAGGCGTTTCTGAACTAAACGTCCCAACAACATGGGCTTGAAACATAGTATTGGCTAGCCATAGTTCAAAGAATGCTCGTACATCACACCACCATAGCACATTCCTACTAATCGGGTGCAAAATTTAGCTACTGCAACAACAAAATCTACTTACGTAACATGGCCACAGCAAGAGCACCCATTTTTATTCTGAACAACCCCTGTGCTCCCCAGATCACATCGTTCGTTGGATCATTTGGTCGCAATGGAAAACCCCACCTCTGCTCACGGCAGAGCTCCGCTTCAGCTTCGCGTTCCAGCCGTTCACAATATCATCGTAGTCCTCCTGGTAATACAAGGAATGGAAAAGTGAGAGATGCTCAAAAGAAGCAGAAGCACAAACTAGGCTTCAGGACTGCATTCCACAGTTGAAAATAATTAAAGTGCCTCGCTGTATCACCTTGGTGAAGTCCGACAAGAAAGCATCTTTGTTCTTTTCAACTTCAGCAAGCTCCCTCTGAAGAACCCTCAGGAACTGAAACATAGCATAGGACAGTGATTATATTACTCACGGAGGAATTACATTTGTCGAAGCATTGTAGAAGAAAAGGATTAGGAAGTGCACAACATTGAAAGTAATGCAGAGGGACAGAAAAATTTCAAAAAAAAAAAAAACTGAGGGACAGATAACCTGATCAGTGCGGCCTTGGGCAATGACATCATGAAAACCAGCATTCGCAAGCATTTGGGTTGTAGTGTGAACAGAAGTTAGAATAGTTCACCCTTTTGACTCAAATCTACCGAAGCAACTAGATTGGCTGGTATGCGACTATTACTGTAGAAGCAAACCTGTCCATAAACCTTCACATCATGGAGGTCATAACCTCTCTACTTAATGTATGCAGCAAATTCTTCTGATGGTTTCCCAGGACTCCTACAGTAATCACTGATTAGGATTTTGCCCCTAGGTATGAATGTTATAGTGCCTTACATTATATTATCGTTTGCTCTCTTTCTTACATAATACACTCAGCAAAAAATCATAAGCCAATACAGCCATGCCCCTGTTCTTTTTTGCTACGGCTTATGATTTTTGGCTGAAATTTTTGAATTTTAGCTGTTTGCGACAGAGATTACGGAGAGAGAGATACTCGCTTGTCATTTTGGATGGTACAGATGTTGGACTTTTAACGTGTACTATAATTAACTTGTAAACTCCATGTTAAAAAAAACTCCGTTTAAAAGTTAGGTACTGTAGCAAAAGTCAAAAGTCATTTTAAAAAGCTGAAAAGAACATGCCTTATCAGCCACTACTATTCATCAACCAAAGCTAAAAACTTTCAGCAAAAACTAATATGAACAGACCCTTAACCATTTGAAGAATCTTCTGAACGAAGCAGATTTATCCTGTAAAAGCAAGTGTACCACTTGTCAAAATTATGACTTTTGATGTTAATGTAGCAATGTAGTTGTTACCAAGTATCTATAATTCAAAGGTCGAGAGCATATAAATTTGCTTGATGGGCCCACTTTCCAATCCTCCTTTTCACATAGGGTAAGAGATATCTCAAAATAAATTGCGCTAATTAAATATGAAAACAAATATCCCAAATATTTTGTTTGCAAAATAGGAATTTCAACATTTTGGTATCTGCAAAGAAAATTTCATATGCTATACTATACCACACTACACTACCCAATTGTGCGGGCCACAATTGTGCTAGAGAAGAAATCGAATTGACATTCTAAAAAAGCAAGCGTCAACAACAGCCTCAACTTCAGTAGTTGATACCACTGAACAATTGCCGACTCGTCTGCCCCAAAACGAATTACTTCCAAGTTCTGTCTCTCTCGGCGATTGCTATCAACTTCTTTTTTCTTTTTAAGAATGCTCATACAAGTACACCAGTGAGGCAGTGACCAATCATTCGTTTCTCCACACACATGCAAGATAATCAAACAATAACAATGCACCAGCAACTAACATTTAACAGCAATGAAATGATAGGAACAACGAGAAAGAGGGGAGGAGAGGATCATGATCCATGCATGTACTCGTAAATGCATCACCTCGGGGAGCTCCTCGTTGTCGTGGTCGGCGCCGTGGGAGTCGAGCATCATGGCCACGGCGACCAGGGGGGAGTTCCCGCTGCCCCCGGTGGCGGCGCCTCCCGCTCCAGCCATGTCCGCCGCGCTGCCCCTCGCGCCGCTCTCGCTGGTGGTCTGGTGGTTCACTGGCTCGCGTATTTCATTGTTGCGCTTCCTCGAATCCTTCCTGGGGTGGGTCGAAGGAACCGGTGAAGCTTTGGGTGTTTGGGGAAAGCCGATTGATTGTTCTACTTTTTTTTTTCTAGCTTATCAAATTCAGGGCTCGCCCAATTTTACTTGTTTAGTTTTGCATCTCGTCGTACAAATTTGTCGTGCAAACTGGTCCATCAGTCGTCTAGCAAATGAAGATCAAGGAGAAAATGATCGGGAAGACCTCTTTTCGTTTCTAGGGAGTTCTCAGTTTGATGCAGCAATAAAAACTTCGCTGATTCGCTCCCCCAGCCTAACCTCTGACCCCGAAATACTTCTACTACACATTAACAATCTAAGTTTGACGCTGTTGTTAAAATTTCAGCAACACCTTTCTTATTTATACAACTATGAACAGAGGCAATCAACATATATTGAACAAACTGCACTAAAGATTACAGATTCCATAACAATGATAATCAGAATATAAATAAAACTTAGAATTCTGCGTCCAAAAACACTTAGAACATCTTCGTCTGAGAAACGCTCATAACTAAATAGTAATAAGTTCACCATAGTATAAAATATTCTAAGGTTCACCATTAAGTTCTCTAGAAAATGTACTAGATATACCCAAAAAAGAGCTAGTTTATCGAACTAGATATACTACATTAAAAATGATTGTCTAATAAATAGAGATTACATTTAGTGTTTGTGTTATGGTCTAATATCTAGGAAAGTACTATAGCGCGAGTACTGTAGCATCAGTTACTATAGCGTGTGTACTGTTCACGTGATGGTATTGTAGCGTCACGTGTATTAGACATGGTTTGTTATTTAGAAATCTATCTATTAAGTGTTTGGTATTATCTATTATTTATACAAGTTATTATTAGATTGGATTGTTAGAGATAATTTTTTTATAGATTATTTCTTATGAATCAAGTCGGGTTGTCCCTATAAAAGAGATAGCATATATTTATTATGAATCAAGCAAAGATAAATAAACAAGTCGCTAGTCCCTAAAGTCCAGTTGTGATCATTCTCTTAACCAGTTATTCTAGATTTATTCATCCCTCAATTGGTGTCCTCCTTCGTCTAGCGCCATTCTACTTTAAGTCGTCACTGTCTGACCTCTATCTGATGGATGATTACCTTCTTGTTATGCTAGTTCACAACAGTTTGCATGTGACATGGATATGATATCTCCCTTTCCCGTTGCATGACGGCTCTATAGAACACCTAAAATCAACAAATAAGTAAGAGTAAATCTAAAGATTCAGCAAATATATAATATAATCATTACCCAATCTCAACAATACACTAACACTATATAAGCTGGGTTCGGAATAGCTTACGTCTTATGCATATGTACTGTAGCTACAGTAACCGACTTTTGAACGGTGTGTTTTTTTCAAGATGAGATCAACAGAAAAATTGTAGTAAAAAATATACTGAGTTTAGTTGTACTGGTCAAAATCACATACGACTATTTTTCGTTTACTGCCTCTCGCAAACATCCAGAATTCAAAAAATTATGCTTAAACCATAAACTACAGCTCAAAAAAATCCACCCATAATCAAAGAATAAGTAGCGTCACTCCTAGGTGGCCACTTCACATTTAATCCTGATTATTCTTTCACTAAAACTAAATAAAATGGTTTAATTATTCCTAAGGAGAAAAAGAACTATAGATATAATCCCACTGCATTAATGGCTGGCTAGGCTCTTTCACCCCTCTCGATTCCTCTCTCCTTTTCCCTTCCTTTCATGAACTATCCAGATGTAACAAGATCAACACCATAAGCACCAAATATCCATGACGATACTTGCTGAGGAGCAAGCTATCCTAGTTTGACAACTAAATGAGCAATTTGCAAGGAACCATCTCAAGAGTTAGGAGATGTTAAAATATCTCCAAGACTAGGAGGCGGCACCAATTTCACCATCTATGTATCCATATCATCCATGCATTTGAATTGGCAGATTAGGGTAGGAAGCTAGGAGAGGGACCAAATCTTGAAGGCTAGGTAGCTGGTCAGAGTTGCGGGGGTCTCCGGGTGGGGTCGCCGGCTGCGGCGACGACGACGCAGAGAGGGAGGAGTCGGGGTGCGGCCGAATCTGGAGGCAGCTATGACGAGAGTAGGGCTGCGCGGCGCAGCGAAGGAGCCAGCGACGCTGGGTGCGGCAGCGACTGTGAGCGGCGGTGGCCTTGAGAGGCACGACGTCGATCGGGACAACAGCGACTAGCAGGCGTGACGGCAGCTAGGGCATGGGGAAGGCGACGCAGGCAGAGGCGCAGCCGAAGGGCGGCGGGCAGCGGCACCAGTGGCTAGGGGTGGCGGCGGTGGCCTGCAGGGACACGTGCGTGGAGGGTGAGGGCAGCCGCGTCGGCAGCGGGGAGAAATGGAGTGGCGATGGCAGCGTTCAGCACAGGGGGGAGGAGTGGATCGGGATTGCCTCCTCCTCCCCTGGCTGCCCTTATGGGCCGGGCCAGCTAGGCTTTGGGCCGAACCCAGCCGCCCTAAATCTTCTCTTTTTTTTCCTTTACTGGTGTTACACAAGCATCCTTCTCTAAAACAAAAAGAGTAGCACCAAATCGATCGTACTTTCGGATCACACAGCAACATATACCTGAATTAAACGTACATCATAGTCTTGCCAGAGTTCAAAGAGTGCTCGTACATCACATCATATGGAACAAAACATACGGTTCAAATTCTACTAATCAGGTGCACAATTTCGCTACTGCCACAACAACAGCACCCATTTTTATTCTGAAGACAACACCCATTTTTATTCTGAAGACCCCCTGCTTCCAGATCATATCATTGGTTGAAATCATTTGGTCGCAATGAACAACCCCCACCTCTGCTCACCGGCAGAGCTCCTCTTCAGCTTCGCGTTCCAGCCGTTCACAATATCATCATAGTCCTCCTGGTAATAGATGGAATCGAAAATAAGAAAAGCTCAAAAGATGGAGAAGCACAAAGCAGGCTTCATGACCGCCATTTTCACAGGTGAAAGAATTGAAGTGCTTCGCACCTGAGTGAGGTCTGACAAGAAAGCTTCTTTGTTCTTTTCAACTTCAGCTAGCTCCCTCTGCAGAACCCTCAGGAACTGAAACATAGCAAGTGACAGTAATTATATTAGTCTCGAAGGAATTGTATTTGTCCAATCATTGTACAAGAAAAGGTTTGGGAGGTGACAAAAACAAGTGGAATTCAGAGAGGGATATAACCTGGTCAGTGCGGTCTTCAGCGATGACATCGTGAAAACCAGCATTCACAAGCATCTGGGTTGTTGTGTAACTAGAAGTTAGAATAGTTTGCCCTTTGACTCAAATCTACCTATGCAACTAGATTGGCCGGTATGCTACTGAGACTGTATAAGCAAACCTTTCCATAAGTCTTCACATCATGGAGATCATATCCCCTCTGCTTAATGTATGCAGCAAATTCTTCTGATGGTTTCCCAGGACTCCTACAGTAATCACTGATTAGGACTTTGCCACCAGGTTTCAGCCATTTGAAGAAGCTTCTGAACAAAGCAGGTTTATCCTGTAAAAGCAATTGTAGGACCAGTTAAAATTATGGCTACTGAGGTTTTCGCAGCTATGCAGTTGTTGCCAAGTATCTAAAGATCTGAATACCAATTATTCTTCCATGCTTCCAACTTGGAGTACAACTCTCAGTTTGTTCGGTAGGCAAGGAATAATTACGAGTTACACAACATACCATTCATTGATCAAACTATGCTGGCTAACAGTTAGATAATGATTTGGTCGTGTAAAGGAGTAAAGATCTTATAATGAACAAAATAGTAAATTCTATGCCGTGAAACATACTTGTATGTGAAGGATAGTGTCACGGCTGTAGATGGCATCAAATGTATCTTCTGGGTATTCCTTTGTGGTGCAGTCAGCAACTTCAAACTCAACCGAGCACTTACGTCCAATGGCACGTTCAATTGCAAATGAAACCATGTTAATGGAAAGATCAATACCAAGAACATGGACATCATAGTTTTCAGCCATATAAAAATCTCCGCCTCCAATTCCACATCCAACATCAAGCACTTTCTGGCCAGGTTTAAGATCCAGCATGTCCACAAATTCCTTTGTGGTCTCTGTTTATGAAAGAAAAATGTTTGATGATATATGGTGTGGTAATATATTGAAAATGTAACAATGAGGCAAGGACATTGGTGAACTCACCAAGTCCACCAGTGCTAACAAAACCCTCTCCAAATACACGTTCATAACGCAAGATTCCACTGGCTTTGTATTGCACATTGTCCAGGAATCTTTGAAACCCTCTGTCTTCTGTTGACTGTACCTTTTCCCATAGCCAACATATCTATGAAGCATACGGTTTCGTCAGTAATTTCGCCTGAATAGCACAGATGCAAGAGTGTCTACGTGCATCCAAGGAAAGGAAAGTACCTGATTTTGATTTTTCTTGTTTTTCACATAAGCTCCAATGCACTTACAAGTTACTAGAGAAAGCTCAAAAGAATTCCCATCTTGATCATAGGAATGACATTCTTTAAATACCTATTTTTAAATGAAAGTTAGCTACTGGGGAGACAATGAAAGAACAATCTTTGCTAGCGATCATGGAAATGAAAATTAACAGTAACGCGTCACTATGTTAAGATCCGTCCTTAACAAAAAAACAGTAACTAATTTGTTATTTGACAAAGTGCTAAAGATAATTGCTCATATGAGCCAGTAAAATAAATTTCAGTAAAAGAGATAGGACTAATGGAAAGTTGTAGCACAGTAGAAAGCATTCCACTCTAAAGACAGACTGAAGGTAAAGGAAAAAAGTTAGTTGGCCTTTTAACCTTGGTATAAAACCTTGGTTCCCGATAGTGTGTTGGATTCACTTTCCTTTTGGAATCGCCAGATTGGTGAAAACATGATTCCCTAAAGAATATGTGGCCACCGACTTTTAACCATTTTACCATTCTTCCTACTAGCTTCTCGACCTAGAGCGAAGCATTACATTTAGAAAAATTCATGAGACAAAGTCAAGCATTACATTTAGATCTGTTTTGTATTGAAGTTTTCTATTCATAAGTAGGGTCTGATCTTACCTCCTCATCCGAAAGGTACATTAGTAGCCAGTTTGAAAATATAAGATCAATGGAGTTATCTTCAATCTTCAGTTCCGGAGATGTTACATCAGCACACAGAAATGTAATGTTCTTGTGATGCCCATTTATGTTTTCATTCTACAAGAAGTTAAAGAAGTGTAAAAAAAATCATCAAACTAAGTATAACTTAGCACATTCCAGCAGACAAGCATGAAATTTTCATATAAGAAAATTCACCTTCTTAATTACACTTTCAATGAAATCCAGTGCTAGAACATGACCAGCTTCTTGTGCTAGCTCTCCGGTAAAGCGTCCTATTCCAGCACCAAGCTCCAGTACTGCTTTCCCTTTGTAAGATGGAAGTAAAGACAGGATCTACAGACCAACAGTGTAAATTAGTCCTGAGCGAAAAATACAATTACCCAGTTCACAAGGAGAGCCCCATGCCATATTTTTAGATAAACCATGGTGGGAAAAAACGATGTGCAGTAACAATATGATTATGATGTTCAAGCCAAATTTTAGATAAATCATGGAGGAAGAAAGCGATGTGCAGTACCAATATGATTATGATAATACTATGCATTAACAGTGAAAGCATGCTCTAAGTGGGCATTAGAGAGCTAAAAGACTAAATTATCATGCTAGTTGACAAAATAAGGGGCAGTTAGAGACTGAGAGGAGGACCAGCGCCATAGGCGGTGAAGGTGTGTACAAGCTAGATATTTTATATGTGTAATACCAGTAGGCCCCATATGTTCAGTCTTCACTAGTTCCAAATAGAATACTGCTCATAACCAGGGTTGTGATAATCGGCGGATTATCGGCGATATCGGTATTTCCAATAGTAACCGGTAAAAATAGGCATCAACCAAATAATTTCGGGTAAATTTGAATTCAACCAAAATTCAGCCGATAATTTCAACTGATAATCGGCGATGATTGGTGATTTCCGACCATTTTTATATTCAAATTCTGATTTGAAATTTTCGGCCAAAATCATCTGAAATTTTTCGTCTATCGGTTTTATCGGACCAGTTGGTAAAAAAATGAAACCGGCTTTGAAAACCCTGCTCATAACCTCCAATCTGGTTACTATCACTACTACACAAACACTATAAGTAGACGTAACAATACAGACGGTTTTAATTTAGAGATCGTCTGTGTTGTTGCCGCTGATAAAAACCGTTTGTATAGGGTTAATATCACAGACGGTTCTTGGCAAGAACCGTCTATGATAATATGTGAAAACCGTCTGTAATGAGCTGATTATTACAGATGGTTTTTATTAAAAAAACATACCCACCATATATGTGAAGTTAAGATTTGAGGTAATCCCCTGACGCATAATTTCCCTAGAGAAGAAACCAAAGTGACAATGCTAAAAAAGCAAACGTCAGCATCAGCCTCTCTGTCCTAACTTCAGCACTTGTCTACTCGGTATTTCGATTGGACGAATTCCCGGGTCGCATTGGCCGAAACGAATTACATCCAGTTCTGTCTCTGTCAGGCAATTGCTTTCAACTTTTTCAGGGGCGAAAAGCCACACCACAGCAGGTACAGCAACGGCCAATCATTCATTTCTCCACACATATCACGAGATTTACCGTATGGACGTTTAAGGGTATCTTCAATGGTACTGAGTTAGCTGATTATTTGCATGTACATATTAGCATATATTCTATGTGGAGGAAAAAGAGTATGCAAAACACAAACAGCTATCTACTATTTCGTCTCTAGTCTATAACACAAAACGAGATAGGTTCTATAAATGACTGTGTGTACATGTAAACATCAAATAGTTATCCTTATAGATAGTCCTTTGGAATACTAACTTTTAGTGTGTACTATATAGATGATGTGGAATCCTTATAGATAGTACTTAGCTAGGATCATTGAAGATGCCTTAACAGCAACGGAATGCTTGGAATGTGTTGGTGCGTGTGTCAAGAAGAAGCATGATGCATCACCTCGGGTCGCTCCTCCTTGTCGAGGTCGGCGGCGCGGGAGTCGAGCATCATGGACTCGACGGTGAGGTCCCTGGAGTGCTGCTCCCAGTAGCTCTTCTGCGCCTTCCTCTCCACCTCCCCGACTCCTGCATGCAACCAACACCAACACCACCCAAACCCTAAACCCCGTCACATCCCGGCCGTGCAATTCCCCTCCGATCCGCCCACCAGTCCCCTGTCCGAGCCCCCCAACATTCCAACAGCAACAAAACGCAAGAAGCACGCGGATCTGCGATCCGCCGTCTTACCATTCGTCGCAACATCCATGGCGCCGGCGTCCATCCCGTCTCGCGACGTCCTCTGTCTTTTTGTTCTTAGGTGTTAAAAAGCTCTCGGTTGAGCCTGGGAGGTGGGGTTTTGTAAGTAGAAGCAGAAGAATTTTAAGGTTTTTCGAGGTGGCAAGAATGTTGAGGTTCTCACGGCTGTGTTCCGTCTAGGCGCCCTCGACGGCGAGGCGGGCTCGGGAGAAGCCGCGGGAGCGGCGGTTGTGGGCGACGCCCCTCTGTTGCATCAACGCCCGCGCGCGTGATCGACCCGAGCCAAACGGCGGGAACGTCGCGACCGTGCGAGTGGATCAGTGGAGATTGGAGTGGCGAACGGGCCGTGGGTGGACGGGGGTTTTATAGACGCGGGCGGAGGTGACGTGGCGAATCCCCGTGCAGATTCGGGTGGAGCTAGAGCTGTGCGCTAGCTCGCCTCGCGCCCTGCGGTCGCCGTCCGCGGGCCGGGTCTCGCACTGTGCGCTCTGCCTTTTTGCCCTTTTGGTGGTTGTGCTGCGATCGGTGAGCATCTCTTCGGGGTCGCCAATGGTCGCTGGACCGACGGACCAGTGAAGTGAGCAGTGGCTGCCAGAGTGGCCGGTGCAGGTTTGCTGGAGTGCCCTGGGCCAGACGATTTTCTGGAGCGTAGAGGTACCACGAACCGAAGGCAATGTAATCGCGTGTTACTCTATCACGGTATTGCGAAGAAAAATGGAATGGTGATTGCATGGTTTTGCATCTACGATTAGAGGCAGAGAACCGGGGTTTTATTGTTTTAAATTATGATGTCTATCTTTACGTATATATGGGTATGTTATAATATAAATTTTATGTGATCGTACATGTGAGTACGTTTCGATATAAATTTTATGTGGTCGTGGGTTTACCCAAAGTTTAAACTTGTTTTCTTTGTTACTTTCCGTGTACGAGTTGAGTTTATATACGTATACGAGCTAAGGTTGTATTCAAGTTGTATTGCTAGTCGAATCCGAGTTCGAGTATAGCTAGGAGTGGAAGCCGAGTCATATTCGTACAATACGAGTCCGTTTGTTAGTCTTGTAGCTAGGCTTTATAAAGCTATGCATAGTCGTGAATCGATATAAGAAGAAAGCAAGAAGCCTGCAGGAAGATGTAAGTTAGTAGCAAGAGAAATAAAGAGAAGAGAAAAGCTAATTCGGATGTGTTGTTCATTATTTGTCCTGGCGATTTTGAGTCTCATCTTCTCGCTGCTCTGCAACCCGCGGCACTAGGCGCGTCACGTCATGTGAACACAACACAGGCAGAGGAGCTGCACTTTGTACGGGAAAAGCAGGAGCCCGGGCATGGGTTACTTCGCGTACTGGAGTCGCAGGTCCCAACGGAGCGATTGAAGCAGAGAAATTTCAAGACAATTGCCTGAAGATCATTGGCGAGAAAGTGAAGGTCTACGATGGGCTAATCTTCCTCTAGTATTCTTTTTTAATAACCGATAATTATCTAATGTAGACAATGAAAATGACGACGAACATACGCACCTAGGGAGTCTAGAGTAGACAATGAAGATGAAGACGAACATACGCACCTAGGGAGTCTAGAGTATAGTCGATCCAAAGGAGAAGGACAAGAAGATGGACAACAAAGTGGGTCAAGCGGCTTTGGCTACTATCTACCAAGTGGTATCAGACTCAATGATGCTTCAACTCATCGGAAAGGAGACGGCACGAGAAGCGTAGGAGACACTTCAGAAGATGCACGAATGAGTTGTTCATGTGAAGGAGGTGTAGCTTCAGAATTTGTGGAGTGAGTTGTAGAATCTTCAAATAGGAAAGACCCAGTCAATGGACGAGTTCACTGGTAAGCTGATTTTACTATATAATTAGATGATCTCTCTTGGCGATAAGATAAACGAATCTGTGATAGTGAAGAATTACCTGCACGTGCTACTAGAAAAGTACGTGCCTATCATCACCACGCTCATATACCTCCCCGACTTGAGAAAAAGAAGACCAAGAAGATCATCGGCTCTCTCAAAACGCACGATGAGCTACTAAAAGGGTTTTAGTCCCATATTGAGTAGGGATTTTAGTTCCATAATCAGCAAGCATTGCTAGGAAAGGGAGATCTGAGATACGATCGTGGCTCATCAAGCATCCGCGGGCAATGGCACGGGCGAGGTGGACACAGTGGTTGAGGCAGCAGAGGCGGCTGTAGAGACAAGGTTGGGCAAGACGGTATTGACAGATCCCATAACAAGTCACATACAAGTGCTTTGAATGTGGCAAATACGGGCACTACGTGTCGGAGTGCCGTAGCCATATAAAGTATTTCAATTGCGATAAGTACGGACACTACGCTTCGAATTACCGAAGCAAGAAGAAGGATGATGAGGTAAACCTTATCCGAACTGAGGAGGACGATGAGTCAGAACTGCTTCTTTCCTTAAGTGTCGAAGAGGCAGTAAGTATGGTGATATTGAACGAGAAGAATGTAGTTCCTAAACTATGCATAGAGGAAGGCAACCATGATCACACTAATTGGTGGTACTTGGATAATGGAGTATGCAATCACATGATGGGAGATATATACCGAGTTTATGTACTAACATACTCAGTCTTGGACAATTGATGGAAGAAGGGTGCAGGGTGGTGCTGCAGAATGAGTTCTTGCATGTCTATACTAAAAACGATAATCTGTTTATGAACGTGAAAAGATCCCATAATCGGTTGTACAAATTTTTTTTGAAAACTTGAAAATCAACTTGTCCGAAAAGTAGCTCAGGTGGTCAGCATGGCAGATCCCATGCTCAGGGGGTGTGCATGGAGAGCGGCTCGAGCGCGCAAGGTGGAGGGCCTAAGGTTGGAGCAGGCGTGTGCACAATTCAAGGCAGCGTGCACATAGCTGTGGATGATGGACTTCGTGCGGGTGGTGGGCTCCCAAGTGGAAAAAGGGTACAAGTTCCAAGAGGAAGACTTGAAGTACAGGTTGGTACAATTTTCTATGGTTTTGTGAAGGGAACATCGTCAACAGTTGTGACAGGACACACGAGTGCAGAAGTTAGAGGTGGTGTAACCTCAGCTAAGATATTCGTGGGGAAGCGAGTAGGTTTGGTCCAAGAGAGAGAAGTGAGAGGCTCAGGTAATGGCGAAGCTCAGGCGGGTAGGCAAGGAAAAACAAGTTTAGTCCGGGTACGAGACGCGGCAAGCGTCGGATTATGCAAGGCTTAATATAGAGCAAGTGCAGGTGGTAGGGCCGAGTCAACCCAGGAAGGAATGGCGCATAGAAGTACAGATAAAAAAAAGAGAAGTAGAAGACTTGAAAGTTCAAATGATAGAGAAATTGGCGTAATCAAAATAAAGAAATAAGATTAAAAGGGTGATTGTTAGAGTTTAATCTTGCTTCCTTTATTACTTGCCGTGTACAAGTCGAGTTTGTGTATGTATACGAGTTAAGGTCGTATTCAGGTTGTATTGCTAGTTCTGTCCGAGTTTGGGTATAGCTAGGAGTGAAAGCCGAGAATCTTGGACACATCTAGCATGTGTGGTCTTCGAAATTTCAAAAATAACCTTTAGAATACGAAAATTCCAAATCTAGCTCCCTCCCCAACCGCGCAACGCTAGCCACGTGTCGCCGCCTCAGAGTTGCGTGGTTGGGGAGGGACTAGATTTAGAATTTTTGTGTTTTATGAGTTATTTTTAAAATTTTAAAGACCACACATGCTAGATGCGTCCAAATTTCGAAAGCCGAGTCATATTCATATAATACAAGTCCGTCTGTTAGTCTCGTAGTTAGGTTTTATAAGGTTATGCATAGTCGTGAATCGATGTAAGAAGAAAGCAAGAAGCCAGGAAGATGTAAGTTAGTATCAAGAGAAATAAACAGAGGAGAAAAGCCAACTCGGATGTATTCGTTCATTGTTTGTCCCGGCAATTTTGAGTCTCGTCTTCTCGCTGCTCCGCAACCTACGGCGCTGGACGCGTCACGTCGCGTGAAGATAACACAGGCAGAGGTGATCGATTCGGCTTTTTTCGGCTTCAGCTTTTAGCTTCAGCTTTTTTTTCACTATTCACTACACTATCCCCTAACTCACTTCTGATGTTTTTTCACCAATTCTGATGTTTTTTCAATTAAAGCCAAAAGCCATCGCTATTCCGATCACCCCACGTACAAAAGTCGCAGGTCCTAATAGAACGATCAGAGCAAAGAAATTTGAAGAAAATTCCAACACCCTCGGTATCCGTGTTTGTGGTGTGCGAAAAATGAGCGACTTACGTGTCACGCGTGTGTGGTGTCTAACAGTGTAAGCGGGGGGTCTTTTTCTTGCAATCGATAAAAAAATCATAGCTTTTTTTTTCCTTTTTCTGTCGTTTTCTTTGCTGCAGTACGACGCGCACTAGGCAGAGCGTGACCTTAGGACACGTGGCCGCAATGCAGTGGACAAGCTTGGCTTTGTGGTAGGGGAGGAGGTAACGTGTGTTGGGTGTTGCCTGACGTGGAGGTAAATAATTGGGGTGGTGGGTACCCTGGGTCCCAGATGATTGATACTTTCGCTTGATTGCACCATGGCACAACACTGAGAATTGCAATGTTCGTCGATTCTTCGAAAGAAATGCAAGAGTCTGTTACTGTTTTAGGTTGTTTTAGTGATGGTTTTTAATTTTTAATTAAAATTTTACTGTTTTGGGTTGTTTTTGGTATAATTAAATTTTAAAAAAATAAAAAATATATTAACCCATCACAAATAATGCAAAGAAACACAGGGAAAAAAGAAAAATACAAAAAAGCTTTAAAAATTTAAAAAAATTCAGAAAAAGACGAATTACTAAATAGTGAAAAAAAACTAAAACTGAAAAAAACTGAAACGAGCGGAGAGAGAAAACAAAATATGTACTCGATTAAAAAAAAAGACGTACGCACAGTATTGCTTCCAGCCTCCAGGGGAAAGCGTCGATGCGCGTGAAGTTGCTCGGATTTCAGCAGATGCAAATAACCTCAAGTAAGTTGGGTATCATCGTAATTTCGGGGAACCATATGGTCTAACTTTTGTCATCAATCCGTGAACGTTGGATCTGAAGCGAGCCAGTAGCAGAGCCAGCCGAGGACCAGCGGAAGTCAACGGCGTTGCTCATCGGTGCGCCCGGCAAACATCCGGGGTCACCACGAGGTGGCTCCGCCTACGGAGCGAGCGATAAAGGGGGATCGGAATAGCGATGATTTTTGATTTTTACTAAAAAAATATTATAACTGAATTGGTTTATTGAGTATAATTAAATGTAAAAAATATAAAAAATCGAAAATAAAAAACAAAAAAGTATAAGTAATTTTTTTAAAAAAAATAAAAAAACAAAATTTTTTAATAAGAGGAGGCCGTCTGAATTCGGTAAAACCCGATCTCTTCTATCCTCCTTTCTCCTTCCGATTTGGCTCTGGATTTGATACCTGGGGTCCCTTCTTCGCTGGGCACCGCCGGTCTCGGTGGTGGTTTTGCGACCTCTGGTGCTCGGTGGTGAGGCACTTGGTCGGTGTCTCGAATGTTCTTGTGCGGTGTCTCCTTCACTTCGGCTTTGCTTGCTTGGTTTTTTCGAACGGCAAAGAGAGACATTGTATCTCTGACGACCACACTCCTCTCACACGGCGGCATAGAGGGGTGCTAGGTTTTCTGGATTAGCACCTTTGGGTGTACCTTGCCTAGTTTTGCCGACGGCTTGGTTGCTTCTGGACGACTTAGAGTGTCGTTTGCATTGTGAGTATTTTGGTTCCTTTTTGTGCAAACTCTGTGGATTGTACTTGTTCTTTAATCTCTGATTCAAGTTCAAGTACTGGGAGACATTGTTTGCTTGTGGCTTGGTTTAAAGCTCGATGATAAAAATGGTCATATACCAAACGTGAATGATTACAACTTTGAGCTCTAAATCCTTGTTACTTCTGTTATTGCTTTGTTTGAATGATTAAGTCTGAGCTATCCATGTTGTTCTTCAGATATTGATATCTTAGTCACATAGTTTCGGTTCTTGCTGTCATTGGATCACTGCAATTCTTATGTAGATTATATGTCTGTTGATCAACTCGGATTTGCATGACTTGGTAATTTGAAATTGAGCAATCTGTGAGAAAAAAATCAAATTGTGTTTGGCTTAATCTTGTTATAATTGTGTGATCACTCTAATTGCTTGTCCTGCTGGCTGAAATTATATGTGTTGGGTATATTTTGAATTTTGATGTTGTTAGACTTTGGTTTAGAGCTCAAAGTTTGAAATCTTCTTTGACATATTCAATTAATGAATAGTATAAGACTATAGTAGTGGGACGATCAAGATTTAGTCTTGTGTAATCCTAGTTCTGGGAGCACTGAACATTAATCAATTAAATTTTATGTTTTATGCTAGTGTTAAATGATTCCATGATCTTTACAGTGGCTTACATATTTAGATCAGGAGTATCTTTGCTTTTTTTGTTGGATACATATTTCATTACAAATGATATGATAGAATTACATGATTATATACAATTTTTATCATTTGTATACCTCTTGATATATACATTGAGTTTATCTAATTATACTGAAATTATATCTATACATATGTTTATATCGCATAATTTACAACAGCTACTGTCTTTGCTTATGCGAATGTAGAAGATAAGATTCATGAATTTGGAACATATGTTGGCCGTGTCACGATTAAACCTAAGTCAAGAATTTTGTTGCTGGATCCATTTTGGAAGGAACTTTTAGTTTTACTTCTTGTTGCAGAAGGAAGATTCACTTGTAGAGACGAATAATAATAATACGTAGATTAATTTGTTATTCCTCAGTAAAGACATGAATCACCACACAAATATTCGTATTAATGTAAAAAAAACATAAATTGCAGTTGGAAAAGAACCCACCCACGGCCCATCTAGGTGGGGAGCCGGTCACCAGGAGCTTTTCACGAGGCGAAAAGCCGGTTCACCGATTAAAGATTCTTTTGTTCATTGATACAAGGCACACAACACACCTCAGTCCTGACACATTGATTGCCATGAGTCAACCATCCATTGCAACACCGTTTTGTTATGACCATGTCCTACTATTTATTGACATATATATGATGTTACACAGGTCACTAATTTCTTTACAACAAGGGTCACTTGGCCGCCCCGTGTGGTGAAGCCAATACACATATTAATACACGAGTGACATACAAGAATGGCCAGGCACAATGCATAATATAATCACACGAAAATCGCATTTGCTGGGACACAATTTGCCCATATTCTATGCAACCTACAGACGTTGGGTGCCACCAAATGGGTTGGCCTGCTGGTGTCCGTTGTTTGCCACAGGGAATGGCCCGAAGCCAGCATCCAGAAAGGGGTTTGTTGCAGGACCCATGCCCACATGCTGCGGTTGCATTGGTGGTCCAAAGGGATTTGGTTGCGTCATCGTTGGTATCTGCTGATGCTGCTGAGATATGGCAACCATTTGAACCGATGGCAGAGGTGCGACCTGATTCGACATCGCAAAAGGATCATTTGTCATGAATGGGTTGGGAGCTGCCGAACCATATAACTGTTGTTGCCGTCTCTGCCTGTAGTCCCCCTCATCATAAAGGCTGTCCAAGATGAGCTTGTCAAATCCACCACCCTGTAAACCGAGAATTGACCAGAAGTTTGATTTAATTGAAGGCAACTGATATTGCCACAATTGGTCATTTAAAAAAGGGCTTGACCAGAGTAAAAAAAAGTATACACCGATCCATACGCACATCCAATGCAATCAACAAAAAGTACCATTTTATTTAATTAAAGCATCAGAACAAACAGCTGAATTATATAGCATATGGTTTAATAAATCATGAAGTATAGTATGTGAACACCATTAAGGGCCTGTTTGGTACAGCTCCTGCTCCCAGCTTCTCAGTGGATTCTCACGGAGCTGTACCAAACACCCCGATTCTCAAAATGAGGAGATTCTGCTTTTCGCAAGAAGCACTCTCCAAAATGAACTAGAGAGGAGAAGCAGCCTTTTGGTGGATTCTCGTGGGGAGCTATAGCCCTAAAATAAACTTGCCCATTGAAGTTCATAGTATTTACCCGCAAAATGCCACCGGTATAAATAAAAAAATTTCCACCCGACCCGAGCGCTCGCTCGTTCCTCCCCCCACCCGAGCGCTCGCTCGTCCCTCCCCCTCCCGCGCCGCCGGTTCCCCCTCCACCTCCCCTCCCGTGCCGCCGCCCCGCCGCGCCGCCGCCGCCGCCCCTTCCCTCCCCGCGCGCGCCGCCTCTCTCCTCCCCCCGCCGCCGCCGCCTCCTCCCCCGCGCCGCCGCCCCCGCCGCCTCAGCCCGCGCGCCCGACGCCTCCTCCGCGCGCCGCCCCGCGCCGCGCCTAGCCCTAGGCGCGCCCCGCCTCCTCTCTCCGCGCCGGCTTCCCTCCCCTCCCCTCCCCCTCCTCCCCGCGCGCGCCCCCTCTCTCCCCCCCCGCGCCGCCTCCCCCTCCCCTCCCCCTTCAGCGCCGCGGCTCCTTCAGCGTAGAGGTGAGAATGCCATATCAGAAATTTCTGTAGCTCCAGATTGTTGTACAACTATTGATTGATTTCTGAAAGTATTGTGGATGCATGCAAATTTCTGTAGCTTCAGATTGTAGCTCCAGTTAGATGTGTATGTGGATGTATTGTGAAATTTCTGCAAATTTCTGAAGCTCCAGATTGTAGCTCCAAATAGATGTGTATGTGGATTGTAGCTCCAGAAATTTCTGCAAATTTCTGAAAGTATTGTGGATGTGGATGTGGATGTTAGATGTGTATGTTAGCTAGAACTGTAGATGTGGATGTTAGCTCCAGTTATTTTATTTGAGGTATGCATGCAAATAATTGTGGATGTGGATGTGGATGTTAGATGTGTATGTTAGCTAGAACTGTAGATGTGGATGTTAGCTTCTCCAGTTCATGTATTCCTTTCATTGTATTGATCAGTAGAGTTTATTGATCAGTAGAGTTTCATTGTATTCCCTTACAGTGGAGCATACTCTTTTCATGTATTGATCATTGTATTCCTTTCATTGTATTGATCAGTAGATGTGAATGGTATTTTATTTGGAGAAGGGTATGTGCAGCGATTGAATGTGATTGAATGCTAGTTTACATTGTTATAGTGATTGGATGCATATAATGAGGTTTTCATACATTACTCTGGTTTGCAGGGCTAAGTAACTTTGTATTGTTATTGGATGCATATAAAGATGATTGTTGCAGCTACTATAGGACTTCATAACTTCATACGTGATCATGCTTCACCAGACAAGCATTTTCGTAGGTTCGAGCGGAATCCTAATTATGTGCCAACAATACCATCAAGATATGCAAAATATGTCATTTCTCAAGATGCATCAGATATGTCAACGTCACAATCAAGTGATAGAGCTATGGATAGGTTTCGTGATGACCTTGCAAAGGCAATAGATGAAAGTGGGTGAAATTTGCTACATTACTTGTAATAATATGGACGAACGGATTGCTTTTTATGAAAGGATGAATGCACGAGTATCTAGTAATTGATATCACTTTAAGTGCTAAAACTAAGGGTAATATGGTCTTTTCCCCTCAAATCTCCTCATTTGTGAATCTGGAGCCAATCCACTGGCCAAACGCTTTTCAGAGGTAGCTCCAGATTCTCAGAGAAGTGGATTCTTACAGAATCTGGAGCAAAAGCTGAAAAATGAGAATCTGGAGCTCTACCAAACAGGCCCTAAGACACACTAGCACGAATAGGAACAACCTAACGGATAAAATTTTCCTAGGATCTTAAGAGGATGCGGTTGCCACTTATGAAGACATGATCAAGCCAGAATCTAACCCTGATGAGTGATGACTTGTCCAGACTTTCAGACTCCTATGAGATTATAAACGAATAAACGAGAAAAATGAAAACCTGCTATGAACTCCCAGCCCACACAAGAAGCAAAACACTGTTATGCACTTACCCCTACGGTGCACTCACCGTGCATTCAAACAAAAAAGTCACGAATAATTCTAAAAACATTTCTACATGTAGTTTATGGTTTACTCCACCTATGTATAAAATTTCAAGTTCAAATTAATTCTATTTTAAGAGTATAGAAAAGAGAAAATTCTGGCAATTTTGAACTATTAATATTTGTCAGATTTTTCTTTTTTTTTGTTACTCTTAATATATAATTAATTTGAATTTATTGGTATACTACAGGCAATGTAGGACTTACACATGCTCAACACATGCTCAACTTAAGCACGGTGTGATGAACCTTAGTTCATCGGAGCAACTACTGCACTGAGGAGGGCCGGAGCGGCACAGCTGAAGGGAAAGGATATTTGCAGAAAGAGGAGACCATAGATTGGGATGGCAAAATATTTGGGAGAATAGATTAATTCTTCTTTGCTTGAATAACTCACGTACACAGCATCCTTATATAATGGATGTTTACCTCCTTGCCCCAGCTAACTCTATACACAACATTGCCTAATACGACTAGACCTTTCCTAATATGAGTGGACTTCCTGATCTCCTGGAGTCTATTTCTAAATTTCCTCTTAACGTGCTGGCTGCTGCCCTTTGCGCACATTGGCTTCTGGATGTGCTGGCCGGCCGCATGGCCTCCTGACGTGCTAACAGCACCTCCCACACCTAGATTATGCAAGTCATGTTGCACATGACACACGGCAACAATTACTGTGCAGATGTGTCAACTAAAAATCATATATGTGATTAACTGATTATTTAGACCTATGGTAGCTCCTGTTTTGATGGTAAAAGTAGTGCATGTTAATATATTGAGCAATATTTGGCCCACTGCCCAACCTAACATGTCTACGTCACTACATGAGAAGATCAAACACAACACAAGTTGTCAATTTGTCATACTCCTAAATATGTGTCTACTGCATTGTTGCAACAGTGTTTGAGGCCTAAATCAAAATGTATTCATTCAGTAACAGGATGATGTGGAATATCATACTAACAGAGAGAAATATGGTGTTAATAATGTGGGCGTCGTGTCAGAATAGCAATACTAGTGGAGTGGTATATTTCTGCTGTCACGAGTGCCAGCACCAGCAACAAGATAAAATCCTCACGACAAGAATAACAAGAGTAAAGAAACCAACCAATTGACTATCCGCAACAGACGAATTTGTGTTGCTTGGAGTGGTAACAAGTGCGAGTTCCCACCCTGTTGGATCAAATCCTTTATCTTGCCATGTAGTGGTGCCGGTAGTTGAAGCACCAGCATCTAACACAGATGAAAAAAAATCCATCAATTAATTAATTAACGCAAGATCTTTGACAGTCACTACAAACTCAAATCATGACTAGATTAATTACCTGATGGAACAATGGACAAGGCCAGAGCATTGCTTTCCTCTATTGCTGATACACCAGGGCTTGGATCATTTAAGTCCTATCGAACAAAGGAGATTTAGATCGTCAAAATTAAAGCATTGAATGTAAGCATTCTTTCACTTACCAGTAGATCACCAGTATCCGCCACCACGGTCTTGGGAGGAGGTGAAACAACTTCAGTAGCAGGCGGAACTGGAACAGGTTCTTCGACCGGTGGTTTTTCCTCTTCGACAGGACCAGGCGCAGGAACTTCCTCTGATTCTTCAGGTTTGTATGTAAGAAGAAGCCTCTCAGGAAATTCCTGATGAAAGAACAAATCAAATTTTATGAATTGAATTCATTTCCAGTAATCTATAGAATATGTAAGTGGGAAAATAAACTTAACAGAACTATACTCCAAACTAGCGTAGAAGGATAATTACGAAATTTAAGTTCAACATGTATATGCAATCAGTCTGTAGGTGTGTGAAAAATGTTCCTAAGGGAATCACATGCTGAGATTCTGAAATTATTTCACACATCCACTAAAGCTACTACAATCTTGTCCAAAAACGTCCATTTGAAATGCTCCAGGAGGAATCGGAATGTATCTCTTGACACACATTGCATCTATTAGTTTATAAGGCTCTCCTGTTCTTTTAGAGAATTACAAAAGCTCTCCCGATGAGCACCTTTTGGCCTTAAGCATTAGGTTACAACTTACAATCATTTTTAGGCCTCAGGCTCTATTGAACAAAAGTACAAAAAAAGGCCTTATTATTTATTCAAAGAACTAAATAATTGTTTGATTCCACTTAGTTCTGGCTTACTATCTGAATTAATTGATGGGACATCTTTCTTGGTAGATGTCATGGATGGCAGTACACAACATATATGCAGCAGCCATGTTCCATGCAGATTACATAAGTTAGTTGCATTGCATTGTTAGTAGAGATAAGTATCTTCTGTTTGTTCGCAAGCCAGGAAGCAGCAGCATGGCATGGCCAGCACAGCCGTGATTTGGTTGACAATCAAGGGCACGCAGGAGTTAGTTCAGCAGAAAAGTTAGTTTGGCATTTGTTATCTAGTTTGTTAGGCATTTAATTAGATATCTCCTTCAGAGATAATCATGTTAGGGGCGTCTACTTAAGGCTGCCTTAGTTTTGCATTTGTTATCTAGTTCGTTAGGCATTTAATTAGATATCTCCTTCAGAGATAATCATGTTAGGGGCATCTACTTAAGGCTGCCGCATCTACTCTTTGAGTTAAGCAAGAATAAACCAATCTACTATCCCTGTATGTGTCTCTCTCTATCTCCCTGCCGAAGGCTCCTTCCTCTGTTCTTCTTGCTGCTCAATCTATTTCTACAATTCTCCACCCCAGCTACCCTCTCCCAAAATCAGTCCATAATAGTAGATGTAAGTCGTAGTAAACCTTTGAAAAGGTCCTATCCAACTTTGACATTCTAAAAAAAACCCGTGCTCATAAATAGTTATGTATACCCATATACATAATAGTAAAGGAATAAAAAAAGATAAAAGGCATTGTACGTGGGTGCTGCTCTATTGCCAAGGGTAAACTTCCAAATTGATAAGATCGGTCTTTTTCTTTACAAATATACATAGGAATAGGTTACTTTTTATTCGGTATTTTTAAATTACAGAAACTAATATTGCTTTCCTCATTTGTTATCTCATTTTTTTCACATGCCCTTGTAATTCACCTATGTTGTGACATCTACTGCATAATGGATTATGTTAGAACTTGCATAAACTCTATATTTTATTTTTGGCCCTAGGAAATTTTAAAAAGGTACATGTGTGCACAGTTATCCAAACATATTGACTTTAAGAAGCACTGTTAAACTATCTAACCATTCAAATAATTCTTCAAGAATAAATATCCCAACTGCCTAATCTATTAAATTTAATGCAATGCATGGAAAGGAAGCAGATAGCTTACATGCTTAACCGTCATAAAAAAATCAAAAGTTTACACTATTCATGGCCACGAATCTAAATATCATATTAAGCAGAACCTCATCACTGAAAAGAACAAGCAAAACAACCAGTGCAATGCGTTTTTGCCGCTTCCCAAGTGACCAAGTAATGGCTCCCTATACTACAAGTTGGAAGCTACACGATCGAAAGGATAAAAATGTGCAAATACACCAAAAACAAAAACGATAAGTTAAACGGTATGACTCAAGAACTAACCAATGGTTCTCGAACAGGAACCATACGCGGAGCCTCCCTCACATACTCCTCCATAGTCACAAGAAATGTTTGTGGTGGCTGAGGAAAATTTCTTAAATAAGATGTTGTGCAAAAAATCTATAAATAATGAACAATTAGCCAACCAATACAAACCCTCACCTCCCTCAGAGTGGGAAATTGAAAATTCCTTGCAAGTTCTAGACCCCGGCAATTTTCATAGAAGTCAGATAGGTTCCCAGCCTGCATCAAATATTTAACCAAACCAGGTAAGAATGAGGAGAAACAGTATAGTTTTGATGTTTCCAGTATCTAGATATACTCAACACTATCATCTTCTGGGCTCTGAAGTTACCTGTTGGCCAGCCCTCCTGTAAATTTCAAGGGATTTAAGTGCTTCATGTCTTGGCATCTCAAAAAACTACACTCATGAACAAGAAATTAACATATGTGGAGATTGTTGGTCACCATACAGTAATATATTGTCAATTGAAGGGCATCTTGTACCTTATCAACAAGGTTGATAATTCCATCGTTTATCGCACAATAAATTTTGAAGCTCTCTTTTAGCACCTGTCAAAAAGAGAGCCACTCTTTAGTCATTCACTCCCATCTGCCAAATCAAAAAATTAGGAATGGTGCTCAGGTAGAATGCAGGACATTATTATTTGTTGACAACACAAAAATAGGAATATCAAAGAAAATAAAATATTTGTTAATTTAAAAATAATCTCAAGAAAAAAATACAAACAAGCTTATAATTAAATAATTCTACATAAGGTAGCTTACGGTCAACACAGCTATGAATAGTATAGATAATTATGGATATGCTTCAGCAATAGTAAAATACAGAGCACTTAAGGAAATATTTGTCATTGGCCAGGATATGCATCTTATACACACAGAAGAATCAACATTGCATGACTGTTTAAAAAATATCTAGAAGAACATAGATGCAAACTGCAGAGTTACAGCAAAAACAATACAAAAATTGTTCCACTTTCACCAATATCTAGCTAGATTAAAGAGCTAGGCATGACAAATGAGTTTATAAAAGAATAGCCTTCAGGTGAAATTAAATATAGCTTATAAGCCTAGAGGAAAAGGTGCAGTAGAGGCTAGGGCACAAACAAATCCAATGACCAATAACTGGAGCTTACCAAAGCTAGAGCATATTGCACCAAGTAGTTGTTATTCGCAGCTCCTTCTGGCTGAAATACCAAATGCAAAGTGATGTTATGTTATGCAAAGAGAAGAAAATGATAGAAATTGAGAGATTTTCACATTGAAGACTTGTTAGCCTAGAGTTAAAAGAGATAATTACCCGACATCCAACAAGTCGGTATAATAACTGCTGCAAAGCTGGCAACTGCTCTAACAAATCCTGAGACTCTAATTCTCTGGTTCTACTGTGTCCCTGATGACAAAATAGAATCAGTTGAAGCAGTGATTAGTGAGCCAGATTTGATTCTGAAATTTAATGTGTCATCCTCAAAACTAATCAGTTGTGGTTCCAAAATGAGATTTAATGTTTCAGACCTTTTCAGGACCTGGGCCTTGTTTGGACAAACGCTCAGCTTCAACATCATACTTCAGGATCCTGAAGCATTCCAATCTGTCCTCCAAAAACAGTCCATATGTACGAACCCATGCAGAACAGTCCCAAGCTGGGCAGGACTCAATATTAGTACATTGGGAAATCAAAAGGTAATGAGCAGTTCAGCAGGAATTTCATATAAAATGAAGAAATACTAAGTACTAACCAATTGGACTGGAGTCATCCTTGAAGTTTGAGAGCTGCAGAATCCGTCCCCTTTGTGTAAAATTAAGAAGCTCTTCTCGAAATGTAGGATCACCGTCCCTAAGAAGTCTATGAATCACTACAAGTGTCTTCAATGCTACCTGTATGTTACAAAAAGGCATAAAGAAAATCAACTGCCTGCTTGTGAAATTCCAAAAGATTTCTTTTTGTTTTTGTTTTTTGTAAGTGTAATATTTAATTTTGCTAATCATACATGACAACTCGCACAATCATTACACATGGCTATGAGAATACAGCATTACTGAAATTGAGTAATGGACTTGACAGCAGGCAGCAAAATGGAGGAATAATGGGTATGTTACATCTTTTGAGAAATTACGACCAGTCTAGGTTACACAGGAAGTGATAGATTGCCAACATAATACAGCAATCGCAACTTCCTACTAAACTCCACTAAACGTCTTGTAAGAAAATACTAGAACCAAAGCCCACAATGGACGGAAATAACCAATCATCGAAAGCAGCATCAACGAAGACCATAAGCAGCATCAACGAAGACCATAAACACGACACGAACAACATAATTCCCAAGCGAGCGCAGGACTTACAATCCAGTTGCGGGTCTTGGCAAGGCGGCGGGAGAGTGCGTGGATGCAGTAGGCGACGTCTGCCCGGGGCCTAGCGATGGACGTCGCCGCGACAATCTCTGCAACACCACCAGCACACACTGACGACCCATCAAACACCAAACAAAACCAAAAAGAGCGCACCCCCTACACCCTCCCCTCTCAGCCTCGCACTTGGACGCACGATCTAATTATAAACCCCATGAACGCTAAATTAGGCAAACCAAAAAAGACTTCAACGCGCGGAAATATAGGGTGTAAGAGGAATGAATCAACGCACTGCGCAGGTGGCGCTCCTTGGGCGGGCACTCCACGTGGTTAGTCGCCTTCACGATCGCCACATCCAGATCCTACAAAAGCACACAGCCGAGCAAATTCCGATCAGAAGTACGCAGATCCACGCCTCCGCACGCGCTACCAACTCGCTTAGTTGCGATTAAAACTAGGGTTCGGATGAATTTGGCCAAACTTGAGTCAAAAAAATCCAGCGAAATCGGGGAGAACACACGGGAGTTGTGGATCAGGACCTTGAAGTCGGAGTTGAGGTTCGCGAGGCTGACGGTGGTGGTGTCCTTGATGGCGCCGTACGCCTTGCGCCAGCTCTGCATCGAGGCCATTCCTGCGCGGCCGCTTCGTCCCCGCCGCCGCCGCTCCTCCTCGCTTCGCTATTTTTTTTTTTTTGGTCGTTTTGTGTGTGTGTGTGTCAAATTTCGCGACGCGGAGAGCAATAGAGTGTGTAATAATAAACAAGTAGGGGCTGCTTTTTGGGAAGAGCTGCGTGCGAGCGGGTGCGTTTCGGATCATTCCACGACTTCCTTTCGTGGTTTACGAGCGGGGAAGGTTCGAGACAGTTGCGAACCGAGAGATGCTCCCATTTTGCATGGAAACCCTCCAAACTAGTAAAATTGTGTTTGTCTGACTGTGATTAATTACCCCCGTGTTTCCAGAACCGTTGTCACATCCGTCAGTGCAGTTTTTTTTTAATTTAGCATTTAAATATCTATTTTTATAAATCTAATATCTTCCTAATCTCAGTAGCCATGACAGACAACACATATCATATACAATGCTACATCAACTAAGCAACAACTACCGAGTAACCGCAACTCGCAGGCCTGCCAAGCACCAATACTCGGTATGTAATTCGATTAGTGTTAATTAATTACAATTAACACTAATTAATAAACGTATTTCATGATTAGCACCAGTCAAACACAATTAACATTATTTAAGTACTGTAGCACCTGCTGAGGCCAAGTAGTGGCTGGATTTATAGGAACAAGCATTTGAAGGTTAAATTTTTTAAAAAAATTAGCTAGTGCCAGATGTGTCTGGCATTTCGCGTTTTTAAAGGATTGTACTTGTTCTTCAGTCTTCGGATCTATTCTTTGTGTTTGTGATTTTTAGCTAAAATTTTTGAATTTTAACTATTCGTAACAAAAATTACCGAGAGAGATACTCATATACGATTTTCACTGGTATAGATGATAGGCTTTCAATGTATACTATAATTAATTTGTAGATTATATCTTAAAAAATACTCTGTTTAAAAGCTATATACTATATAACAAAAGCCGAATAGAAGAGACCCTTCGCTTCTCCTAGCACGTTTGAGCTGATGCATGGACAACCATATTTTGCTCCCTCCTATTTGCCTATGACATACATACCAGCATTACAGTGTACCGGCGTCCCACAACCGAGGCTCATTTAGAATGCAAGAATTTCAATAGGGAACAGCTTAATTCCTACGCAGAAAATTCACGGCTACGGGCACGGATGTTGCTACTAGAAGTGCAAGGGCTGATGTGCAATTTAGCGAGCATGCATGCCTCGCCCGATTCGCTGTCCGAACCTTCATTTCGCGCTATTATTTGGTATTTCTGTTGTTGGGGCATAAATAAACGCTTTGACAGTCTGGCCGCTGAAACTGGAAGTTGGCCTGGGAGGGCCACCTGACCTGGAGAAGAAAATAAACAAACAAAAGTATGCGTGGCTTCTCTGCCTTTCGGTTTCGTCCCTTCGTCTTCGTGTCTCGTGCAGTTGCAGACGTTTGTGCCCCTTCGACGCGAAAACAGAACCGACACCGTCGTCGATGAGGAGACGCCGCTGGCTGGACACGTCCTACTGTAAACAGTTTTAGTTTCTAACTTATTTAAATTAGAAATCACTTAAAACATATTAATTTTAATTTTAACTTATTTAAATTAGAAATCACTTAAAACGTATTATTCATAACAATATAATAGTTTTTCTTTTTTTTTATTTTTTCATCAGAAAAAAGCTAACAACCGCTACAGTACAATTTTAACTATAAAACAAAAGATACAAACAAAAACTTAAAACCGTAAACTAGTTGAAGTACCACTGGGGGCGTTCGTTTTAGCGATGCTAAAAAAAATTCAGAAAAAGACGAATGACTGAATAGTGAAAAAAAAAATTGAAATGAGCGGGGACACACCTCCCTCTTTCGTACAAGACAATAATGATGAACGCGTCTGAAAAGAATGTCCCACAAAGCTTTTAATGATGCCTGCATGAAAGCGATTGTTCATCAATAATAATTGTCACGAACTGTATCGATCTTAATTATGTTATTTACTTTACAAACAGAAAACCTTCGGAGGAAACATGCAAAAGGGGTAATGAACACTTCGAGGGTGAATTATTAGCTACCAGCGTTGCCAATATGATCGTCACTCCATGCTAGATAAAGACAAAGGATGACAACAAGATTTCATGCCCATTATTATGTTCCAGTTTACCTAATCATTACTAATGCTTGGTTACCAAATTCAGGTTTATAAGCAACCACGAGTTCATGATTGTTGCTAATCTCATGCTGTTTGGTCAACATTTTTGTTCCACCATGATTGTCTACCTAAACTATCTCTAGATACACTTGGCTGTTAGGAGGAATGACGGCGATCTTGCTACCAAGGAGACACGGCGACAACATGGTGCAATTGAGGGGTCAGCATTGGCTGGAGGCCGGAGCAATAAGTCAGAGGTGGGCAGAACCCACACTCCCCCTGCCCCCTCCATTGTCCTTGTCCATCACTGAACACTAGCCCAGTGTGGGGCTACCATCCTTTGTGGTAACGCCCTTGGGATCGCAAGGTCGAGCGGAGCCTCCTGGTCCATGAGCCAAGGCCAAGGTCAGTTGCATGTTTTCTGCTACGTCGTAACTTTACATGTGTCAAATATTTTGTTGGCTTGAATTCAACATCTTTCTACGCCTACTGAATGATAAGAAGGCATAAAGTCATTGGCATGAGATACCATTGCTAAGGAAGCTACTAGCTCTAGAAAAATTTGCAATGAAAAATTCTCAAACTCAAAGACGGAGCAGACGTGTGGTCCTTTTTTTTTTTGCAGTTTTTACTTTAATTATTCCATATTATAATCAAGCATTGCAATTTGCATGGTTATTACTTTATAAAAATAATGCAACGTTGAAGAGAAGGAAACATGCGTGTGGGTTATGATTGCATTCTAAATATGTAAGTATTCAATAGTTTAGTTTTACTATTGACATTAATTCTATGTTAAATGGTCCCGACCTCCCCAGTACTTTATACGGAAAGTTTTTCACTTTGCATTTTGTTTCAATTTTTGCTTGACCTAATATGAGAATTATGTTATTATTATAGGTTGCTTCATTGAAAAAAATCTCAGATAGAGTAGAGTTTGTGAAGGCACGACATGGGGTGTTCTTTGCGGCTTCTAAAAGTGACTTTTGACTTTTGCTACAGTAACTAACTTTTAAACGGAGTATTTTTTTAAGATGGGGTCTACAAGTTAATTGTAGTACACGTTAAAAAACTAATATCTATATTATCAAAAATCGCAAGTGAGTATCTCTCTTTCCGCAATCTCTGTCGCAAACAACCAAAAAGCCATCAGCCGCAGCCAAAAACCATCAACCGCAGCCGTAAAAAACAGGCTCATAATAGACCGCAGTGAGCCAGTGATGGAGTAGAGGGCGCGGGGGCAGACGTGGGTCGGATAGAGCTTTTTCTGGGCGTCGTAGTGGCACCGAGGGAGTTAAGTAAAGCTTAGCGTGATGGCGGAGACATGATGTGAGCTAGGACGAGCTCAGTCGAGCATCGCTGACGTTCTGGGTAATATTATATTTTTTTCCGTGGTGTAGTATGAACATTGAACTAGTATAAAGAAAAAACGCAGGCGGTGGCTCAGCGAAAACCAATACTCCACTATTTGCCTCTGCTATAATTGAATTAATTAATCCAATGTTTTTTAGTGGATTTGAATTAACCAAACTTGTGGACCATGTCCTGCCGTCCAATATTACGAGAATGTGAACTATGAAGAGGAGACCCTGTGCTCCTCTGGCCGTGAACTGGGCAGGGCTGTCGTTTCCACGCTACACTTGCGGGCTTTTACTTGGTACTTGACAGGATCTTCTATGCACTCTAAATTCTTCATTATGCTCCACTCCTTGATCTTTTGTTCTGGGCAGTGGGTACTGGCAAGGTTGCAAATTATCATATTGCACGTTCCTCGTAGCATTCAATATGGTTCACCAGTAGCAAGACAAGATCATAATATTTCAGATACTCCTAGCCGCCTCCTAGCAGTAGTCAGTAGTCACATGAGTGACTAGTACCGGTAAGCTGGCACATTGGGCAGAATGGCCGAGAACTGGACCATGGTCCATGGTGGACCACTAGGAAAATGCAACAAAAGAGGGGGACCAAAATGGTACACAGCTAAGCCATGAACTTCACTCTTCATCAGACATTACGAGGTGCAGTCTACATATGGAGATACTCCTACATTACTGCACTTAAGAGATTGCGGTGCCATTGATAGTACCAGGGCATAAATGACCTGTCATGGAATCTTGTACCACATGAAGGAGATACTTCAGCAGCATGCCATCACAAATTAATCAAACACAGTCGAGTAGCTAAGAACTTATGACAAGGGTCTGAAAATTTTGCTTCCATGTGAAACATATATGTACATCTATCTTCATATATGGGTGTGTTATGGTAGTCTTTCCGATCGATGACTTGTACTCACCAGCGGTAGAAAGTAAGTAGGACATACCATTACCGTTGCTACAGGGCGACGTTTTTAACAGAAGAAATGGGCAATGTACAGAGCTGCGCCTGCCTACTCCTCCCTCGGTATCCACCGGCTCCACCAGATGCTTTTGCGCTGGCTGTTAAGCTCATCCATGCTCTCGTTGATTGTTCTCACAATCTTTCTCTGCACACGCAGCAAGGACGCAAGCAAGTTCCGCTGAGCGCTGCCTTTTTTTGGTTTGATTTCCTATACAAATAAATAAAAAGATAACACAAGTGGTCAGTGTTCTCCTAATAACAAATCATATGTATATCCCACTATCCCTCAGGTCAGCGTTCTGAAAACGAAATGAAATGTTTGACGGCAAACTGCTTCAACTACTCCAATTTTTTACGACTAGTATGTTCTTGTCAAGCTGTCATACATACCCTAAGCTCTTGTAGCTGCGCTTCTGTAAATCCCCCTTCTGTTTCCGTTCCCGATCTTGCCATGAGCCCGACCACCCATCGAGCTGCCTCGCTGTAGTCCTTCTGGGTTGCACGAAACAGTTGCAGACTCAAGTTCTGCATGACAGAGAGGCCAAGGAGCCCTTCACGATTGAAGTATGGATGTGCCAATGCAGCCTTAGCACTGGCCCTTTGCCGTGCTTTGTACCGGACCATTGATGTGAGAAGCTCCCATCCAATACCACCATCTAAATCTAAGATGTCAAAGCCCCTCCGAAGCTCTGGGGTAGCTCGTGGTTCTACAAAATTCCTCCATGCTTCTAAGTCGTAGTTGCATCTCTTTAGTTGGCGGTTAAATTGTATGAGGCTACTGTCAGTTCTCAATGCTGGAAATGCCTACAGAAGGATGATGTGGTAAAGAGCATCAACAACTACAAGTTATTTTATATATAAAATTCTGTAGAAACCAAGATGCAGTCATGCTGTGTTTTGAACCCCAAAAAAAGACTTAAAATCACTTAGTGTAATATCTTCCCGACAAACTTTTGTGTTGTAACGAGTAATGACATGCAACACCACAGAACAATCCTGTTACCCTGGATTGAAAATGGTGGCAATTCACACATGTTACTTGGTGTCCTTGACATGTATGGATGGTGCTGGCTGCAGCGAAGTGTGGAGATGCAGCTAAAAGTAGAACATGTTTCACATATACCATGAAGACACATATAGAATGTGCTAGCTGGGCTAGCAGAAGTAGAAAAGGAGGTCAAAGGAAGAAAGGGAGGAAAAACGCACTTGCGAGTAATATAGCACGGTATCACTATCTCAACTACCACGTTCTGTGGCATAGAGATCAACACAAACTCAAGTACTCAACTATGGTATCACATGTTGATAACCATGCATGTACTATACCGGTCCTAATGACCAGATGGGATCTTGCAAGTCAGTAACACAGCAGTCACTGCAAGCTTATATCTAGAAACAGGAAGATGTTTCAACAAGAGATGAACAGAGAAGAAACCTGTCCAAATAGAAGTATAGTATAGAAGGGAGATTAGTATTATGACATCCAAACCAAGTATAAGAAGCTTCACTGTGTGTTTGGAGAGTGGAAGGACAGTTGGAGAACTTGAAGTGCAACTAAAACTTTGCAGGACAGCAGGACCATAATTGTCTGCTCTAGACACGCGCTCCACCTATATTGTAATATAGCTTGATATACTACTTTTTGATGCATAAAGGTACCTCCCTCTGGGTTTACTAAAACAAAAGGACATAACGCTGGCAAACACAAAAATACAATTTCCTGTAATCACATACCATCTGTAAGAATATGAGCCCCAAGCTATATATGTCAAATCTGTCAGGGAGGTTAAGCTGAAATGAAAAAAATTTCTGCATCAGCTCAAGAAATCATCTTGATTGGAACAATTATCTTAGAGAACTGACAGAAAAGAAAAATAGTTTTGTCAAGGATTTAAAGAATACCTGCCACAGGACTGGAGATAAAGCAGTTGCGACTGGAGCAGAGGGAGCAGATGGTGTTTGTGTGCTCATGATATATTGCTCTGGAGCAGCATACCTGCAAAGCATTGATAAAGCTTCAACCAAATCCCTAGTCATACTATATTTTACCAGATTATAGCCTAAACTTCAGGTAACAGTATCTTGGATCTTTTTTGTTTGACTGCAGCGTGATTCCTAATCATTAATAGCTTTGAGTACCTTGGATCCAAAAGGAACTCCTTAGGAATATAGTTGATGCCTACTCGTAAGTCAGCTGCTGCTCCAAGATCAATAATTTTAAAGGTACGAGATCCTATCAGTAGACAGAAATTGAAAAGATTAGTACAAAAGATTTTAGCATGAGATTGCAAACAATATATGCGTTGGTTATTACCTTCTGAAAATATCACATTTTGTGGTTTTATGTCTCTGTGAACAATCCCTGTTGAATGAAGTCCATCAAGAGAAAATAAGAGTTGTCTCATCACCGTTTGAATAATCTTATTCTCTCTCGCCATTCCTTTTGGCAAATCTTGAACATCTCCAAGAATCTTTGTCTCAGCCTGATTAACCGCAAACAGATTTGAGCTGTCAAGTGTTAAGTAAAAATTTGAGCTGTCAAGTGTTAACTAAAGAAGTACTCCATGTAATTTTGTTGTGGCTTCCGTCGAGTTAAAATAAATTACATGGATTTAACCAGTAACCTTACAAATAGCGGTCAATGAGAGTGATGACGTTAGCAAAAGGAACCTGTCTGGCTGTTCTAATTGACTGTGATTGTCTGTTCCTACATGCCCTCTAGTAAGGCAGTTCATCATAAGCTAGATCTAATGGCCCCTGATAAGCTCGGACGTTCCAGATTAGGTCAGTAAGGTAGCACAGTTCCAGACAAAGATATCTGATCTCTCACCATCAAGGTGACAAAAACTGGTTAATTAGCCGCATCATTCTAGTGCAGCTCAGTAAGTTAACACAGTTCTAAACAAAAATAACTGAGGTCTCAACATCAAGTGGATCATTCTAGTGCAGCTCAGTAAGTTAACACAGTTCTAAACAAAAATAACTGAGGTCTCAACACCAAGTGGCTAGATTTGGTTAATTGACTGCAGCTGATACTTGATACAAACAAACAAATAACGTGATAAACCTAAGAAGAAGAACTGGTTAAATGAAGTCAATGCAAGCAAGCAAGCAGCTTGACTGACCTAAAAACTATCGTTCAAAGTCTGATGGTAGCACTTACATTGTAAGGGAACTCCTTACTTTGCATGAGATCAAAAAGTGTGTCCTCACCTTCATAACGCCAAATAAGCCAATATTCATCAGCTCCCTTACCTTTAGCTTTGCTCTAGAAAGCAAAATGCAGTATTAAGTTATGGAATCAATCAAACACTAGCAAACAAAACTAGGTCCATAAGAGGATGGAAAACATGCTGCAACATAAGCACCCAACTAAATGTACCTCACGAAAGCCATAAACAAAATCTGCACAGCTGCTAGCGCATGCCCTCCTGACACGCTCATTCATCCAGATCTCCACCGCGCCATACTCTGTTGCCTTCTTCACGACCACATCACCTTGCTTCAAGATGAACAAAATAAGTCATAGCCATTAGTATGCATGGCCTAGCAGATCCACCTAACTGACACATAAATAAAGTGAACATGTTATATACTCTTCCACTGCTCTTCAAAACCTTGTTTCACAAAACTTTCACAGGTTTTAGGCTTTTGGCTATCTGCCTGAAATTTTGAGTTGTGTATAGCAACATACTATGCAACTGATTTACATATCACAACAACCATAATACTGCATAGTCCCCCCTTGTTTGCATTACGTGGTACTATATACTATCAACGTGTACTCACACATTTTCACTTCCTTCATGAGCAGCCTCAATTTGTCCAAGTCCATAACACTTCAGTTTACCCGGTTACTCCATTTTCTCCACTAAGGCAAGCCGCAACCATCAGCAACCAAAAGTCTAGTTCAAAATTGATGCTCTTACATGCAGATGCGCATTGGTATTTGTTTACCTTCTCCGCCGCTTTGGGGTCAGCGAGTGACGCCTTGTACACGACCCCGAACGCGCCCTCGCCGAGCTTCTTCCCGAGCACGAAGTCGTTCTGCCCGAGCAACCAAATCAGCACGAATCGAAGAAGCGTGAGGAGTTAGGGCTCGGAAGTTTGAAGCGCGCACCTTGCGGAAGGTGGGGCGGAAGAGGCGCTCGGCGAAGGCGAGGACGAACATGTCGAAGAAGCCCGGGGCGACGCCAGGGGTGGCCCAGAGGTAGGACGCGGCGGCGAGGGCGAGCGCGACGCCGGGGGCGGTGATGGTGAGGCCGTCGTTGCGGGGGAGCGTGCTGCGGTAGATGACGTCGCCGCACGCCATCACGGTGCAGGGGAGCCCCACGCCCACCGCCTCCACCAGCTGCCGCCCCAGCTCCGCGCCAAGCTCCGCCGTCACCGGCCGGAACGACGCGGCGGGGCTCCGCGGCAGCCGCCGGCGGCGGAGGAGGAGGAGGGTATCGTGGCCGGGGAGGAAAGAGGTGGAGAGGCCGAGGCTACTAGTGGCCATTTTGTTTTTTCTCCTTTTTTTCGATTCAAACATATGGCTTACACCATTTATTCTTGCGTACGCTTTGTTTTTCGAATTATCGTTGCGAGATAATCCAAACGTGTGGGATCAGAGGGGTTTGCCACGTGGCATTCGATCCACCTGTCAGTTGCTAACGATGCAAGTGCCCGCGCGCGCGGGCTCCGAGGCTGCGGGTGAACGGTAGATAGCGTCATTTTTTCCCTTAAGAAAAGACGAGCTGCAACTCCCAAACGTATCGTTTTATGTCATTAGCGCTGTTATACTGGTTGCGGCTGGTTATCTTTAGCTAAAAATAAATAATATTAGTTAAAATAAATAATTTTTAGAAAGAATAAACAGTGGAGAAAGTAAAAAAAGATTAATACGTAAAACGAAAGTGAGAGAAGTGTACATGATACGTCCGTAACCTTCTGTGTTATCTTCAGAGCAAGAGGAGGGAGAGAGCAGTGGAGAAAGTAAAAGAAATTAATGCGTAAGATGAAAGTGAGAGAAATAGTATGTAATATGTCTATGATCTTCACTTTTAGTTGTTTATATTAGTTTTTAGCTCTTTAGAGATCGTTCTACTTATGGATTATCGTGTACTACGGAGGGAGAAGCAGGGTGCCAGTGTGTCTCCAGATTTTTTTGTCACCTCTGTGAAATTAATTTTCGTGCAAAAGAAAATAATAATGAGAGGTGATAATTTGTGGCTAAGGGAAGATAGACAAGGAGAGAAGCATCAGCTTCAGCGAGCTAGTGGCTACCAGTAGCTCCCAGGTCAATTCTTGGGTGCGATTGTCTCGTAGGACTACTACTGGTCGAGTTTGCACGGTGAAAAAAATATCTGCGATGCTAATTAGCCTGTCACTAATCGCCACTGTACTTGCATCAAATGCACCATGTTTCATACGAATCAACAAGAAGAATACCTGCCATAGGATTACACATTTTTTGTAGGTAGTTTTTTTTTTGAAAATCAGGCATCCCTTATTTGATTAGGAGTCCGAATGGCAGTAGCTAAAAACACTAAAAATAGAATTATATAACTTTTATTATCTTGATAATGCATTCTGAATTTCTCGTGTGGAAAAAAAGTAGTCCGAATGGATAAGTCGCGTTCTAAGCTGTCCCGACTTCACGTGCTTAAAAGGGACTTTTCCATTGCCATCTGCTAGACGGGCCAAACTCAGGCGAACATGGCCCATTGGTCACCCAACCTAGTAGGCTCGTGGTAGTAACGGGCCAGCTCAATAGGCCTTTTAACTAGGGTCTTACCAAAACAAAAACTAGGGTCTTAGGCTACGCCGTGCAGTTTGATGAATGCATCACAAATTCGGCCCTCGTCGACTTCGACATTCCATAAATATTCCACGTATAAGTTGAGCACTTGTATACTTTATTCATAAGTTATCAATATAAATTAAAAAACTTTTCTTAAAAATAATAATAAAAGAAAGAGATGGATTGAAGTCGGGGAGAGTGGGGAGGTTAAACAGCCTCCACACCTAGACACAAGCACACACGACTAGCCGAGACCCCTCACTAGACATATGTACAAATTGAGTGAGCTCGAGGTTAGAACTCAGGATTCTCTCTTGGAGATACATGCTCTAACCATTCTGTTGTGTAGTGTGTGCTCGGTGTTTACAGTACTACCAGCTTTGCATGCTATCTTCAGCCTTCAGTAATACACCTGCATGTTGCTTTCTGAATTCTAGATTCAGCTCTGTGCTTGATTCAGGCCTGGAAAACACCTCTTAAAAGCTACCTGTCATATGTGTATATAACCATCCTGATCGGCCTGTGGGCTTTGGGTGAACGGGGTCTTGAGTAGTTGGGCTGGGCTGTCAGTGGGATGTTTTTGCATTTGCTAAATTTTACTACGAATCCAGATAATATTTGTATTCGCAGCTATTTCGCACACCGTATCCGGATTCACCAAAGAATTTGGATAGTATTTGTATTCATATTTGTTTTTAATTCGGATGCTGATTTTGTTTATCATATTTATGTTTTCTCGAATACAAAAATTAGATAAAACAGATTATCCACTATCATTTCCCACCCCCTATTCCTGTGCTCCCGAATACAATAATGTTTTTTTCTTCGCAGAGTCAGTGGCCCGGGAGTCTATGTAAAATTTGCAGTACATGAAATGAAATATTGGTGCTGTTCTTGTTTATATATTTCGCCATTGTATAGTGCATCAGCCATATCACAATGTCACGTAATCCGCAATGCAAAATAGAATATTATTTAAACAAACTCCTTCCGTTAGAAAAATTTAGCTTACCACATTCCTTCTTCCTTGTAGTTTTGCTGCTTAGCGATTTGGTTCTAGGTCACCTGAATACTTTCTCAAAAATGAATTATGATGACATTTATTTTGAGTATAAATGAAAATGAACCATGAAACTCACACTCCGCACACAATTTCGCAGTTATTACATTAATGCCTATAGCTTTATTTGTCGCACAAAAAAAACTATAGGCTATAGCATATTGTTCAGGTATCATGGACATGATTTCTTGTCTTTGGGATGACTAGGATCCTTCTAATAATGAAGCTAGGTAGCAGATAGAATATATTTATATGCATATATTTCTCAGCAATTTCTTGTCTTGATAATGCATGACTAATCCTTTTATAAAATAAGGGAAAAATCTATATTTGGTACCTCTACTTTTACATTAGTTTGATTCACCCATTGCACTATAAAAACGATTATCCAACACCCTCTACTTACCACATCAGAGCACATCCTCCTTGTGCCTCGAAATGCGGTTTTGGACATGACGCGGCATCCAACTCATTCATTAGGCCAAAGAAACGGGCGAGTCAACACCGAATTAAAAAAAATGTCCCGTCCTAACGCCGTCGGGAGCCGAGCCGTCTAAGGCACCGTTGCCTGGAGCCACTGTGCGCTTAACCTGTTTATATTGATATTTAATAACTATTTACCTATAATAAATAGTTTTCAAATAAAATATCTTTTCAGAACAGAGTATACTAATCAATTGTACTACACTCTATATAACTTCATTTATATCAACCAAAATCATCCATGAGTTTCTCTCTTACTCTATAATCTATTATTATTTATAAATTAAACTTAAAAAAACATTAGTAAAAACTAATGTAAACAAGCTATAATGCCACCCTCCACACCATCTCACTGCTCTTCTCCTCCCCCACTTCCTTATCCCACGGCTCGTCGCCCGCTTCTGGATCGCACGCGGCGGGCTTGGGCACCAGATCTGCTTCCCTACGCCACCGTGCAAGGCCCCTGGATTCGAGCCGTTCGTGGTCGGATTTGGAGGACAGGTGTCGCCTCCGCGCGCCGATGCCGTGGATCCACCGGATCGAGTAGCGCGAGAAGCTGCGACGGGAGCACAAGCAGTCGAACATCGCTTCCCATGGCCCCTCGTCGCCGGGCTGGCCAAGTTGCCTCCGGTCACCGCTGTCCGCCTAGGACCACCGCCACACTGAACTCAACCCTAGCCCCCTAGCCGGCGGCTCCGCGCACCTGGCTTGCGTCGAGCCTGCGTTGAGTCCCGGCTTGCACGCACCCTCCGTTCTCGCCCTCGCCATGCCCGTGGCGATAAAGTTGGGAGCGCTGCAGGACGGATCCAAGGGCGACGAGGTAAATATGGACTTTTTTTCCCAAAAAACAACATGGCAACAACAATAATCCATACAAGAATTTCTTACCTCTTATCAGAACTCTGAAACAAAATGGAGCTGTCCCTGCACACATAATTAGATATCACCAAGCAGGACTGCAGGAGCCATGAGGTAGCGAGAAGACTAGCTGTGTTCAGACTCGGATCCCATGTGACCCTTGTGATTTTCAAAGATTGTCGTACCGTCACACACAAAAGACGGGCAATAATAGGTTTTTAGTGGCCTTTCCGTCGTACGACAATGCAGCTTAAGCATAGAATCCGAGCATGTGATTGTCACATGACCCGAGCAGATGGAGAACGACTTGACTGCTTCGGCAACGCAGTTCCTACTCCATTCCGGCTATGTATGATTTGCGCAGCAGTTTTTCAGAATGGCTGTTTTGCAACAGCAGTTTTTCAGAATGGTTGTTTTGCAACAGCAGTTTCAGCATGGGAATTTTGAAGTAGCCTCAGTGCTTCTATTATGCTCTATGAATAGGAAAAAACGCAGCTGTTTTGAAGAAAGGATTGGTCTGCATTTTAATTAAGGCTCTGCATAATTTTCATCCGATGCAGTATAGAAGCATTCGTCTGGGATGCAAGACTGCAACTACACTGGAAGTTAAAACGAAGTTGTTCTTATTTGAGTTTTGCCAGTGCAATTCACATTTCATTCACACAAATATATGCATTTTAGTTTTGTAGTACATCAATGATAACCATTGTGTTCACACCAGGAATACAAATCTTGGAACCGGACAAAAACCCGTCCGGCTGGCGGTAGTGATAACCGGGAAAAAGAAAAAAGGGATGAAATTCAGGTATTAAAGTTTGAATTTGGGCTATTTTAAAGTTCCGGTTAAAGGCAAAAAAACGGAAAAACAGCTAAAAAGGGGGGAAAACCGCTACCAAAACCAGTAAAAACTAAAGAAAACCAGAGAGAACTTAGGAGTGCAATAATTGGAGTATATTTAATTTATACAATAGGTAATCTAGCATAAAAAAGGTTAAACTAACCTAGAAAGTGAATTATACAGTCATGAATTTAAATTTACATTTGAAAAAATTCAGACGATTTTTCCTTCTAGTTCCTTCTGGTTTTTCCGGTAACTATTGGTTTTTCTTTTCCTGATTCACGCCATCTACTAATCTTTTCTTTCAGATGCATATTTGTACAGCTACTATTAATAGCTCAACGAAATAATTCATTCATGAATAGAAAAGTACTCTCTTTAATTTTTGATGGATTATTAGGTCCTCACACATACTGATATACATAATATCATTAATCATTACTATGTTCCAAGTTGAGGACTGAACCATGATTGTGTGCGCCCGACCAAGACAGTACTGCAAACAAAGGTGCCTAGCTAGCTACTAGCACTTTTTTTTAGGAAACTAGCTACTAGCATCTTCATGGAATCAATTTCATTTATCTCGAAATAGCTACCAGTAGCAGGCAGGAATATTTAGCAGAACATGAATCCCAGAGGAAGCTAAGCTAGTGTTAGGCATCCTAATCATGGAATCAATTCGATGTCAAGAGGGACCGTTGGTCTACAAGCTTCAGAGGCATAGAGCGTCATCAAGATCCGTGCAACTTGACAGGATGCCGCATGTGCCTGTGGAGTGGCAGCATCCCACTTCCAAGTAGGCAATGGCATGCTTGTGGCAGGCAAAGGCAAAGATGTGAGTCTTTCCACCTATATAAGCATGCCAGATGCTGCACACTTGACCACGCCACAGCAGCAGCAGATCCAGCAGTGGTGGTACAGAGCCTTCCTGCTCAGCTGCCACCCTCCTCTCCTCTATTTCACTCAGGATGAATAAGCCGAGGAGCCAGGGGAAGCACAGGGGAGGAGGCCTTACCAGGATGCTGAGGGAGCAGAAGGCCAGGTTCTACATCATCCGGCGATGCGTCGTCATGCTCCTTTGCTACCATGACTGATCTGCGGTCTTCGCTGTTCTTTCTGGTCATTGACTCTAGGTGTTCTTGTTTTGGTTTTCGTTTTTAGGATTTAGGCTTAACAATTCTTTAATGTACATAGAAAATAGTTCAGATATCTACTGACGGTTTTGGTATCTTAACTTTTGTGTGCTGTGGTACTCCTAAGTCCTACAATGGCAAGGATGTACATGTATCTTTTTAGGTGTTGACATCTTCCTTGTGTATTTGCTCTATCACAATTCAGAAATGCAAGATCAAAAAATGTGTTTCTTGGTATTTCCTTTTGTCAATACTGATGATGCATGATTGGGAGTCTCTGACTAAGAATTTGCAATTATCCAACCTATGAGAAACGTGTTATTTCTTCATTCGATTGAATACAGTCGTTTGAGCGATTTTGCTAAAACAAATATGGAGTTCGCACTAATATCCAGATTAAACCGACGGGAGTAGTCTATATGTTTGTTCAAATAGTTGTGCACACAACCAAATAAAAATTCAATATATAGATTTCTGAAGATAGCAGCAACATTTTCATGATGTGGATCGCTATAATCTAAAAATTGGCAGCATTGCAGTTTCTTCCCATGTGTTTTTTGGGGCAAACTTTTAGTTGCATTTTAGAAGTTAATCTCATGCCTGCATATACTCTTCAAACATGAGCCGCACTTTTGTATTGCACAACAGATTGACTGATGGGTTGGAACTTGGAAATGGCAATGTTCATCTTACTCCTTGTCCAATTTTCAGCCATACCGAGAAATTATACACATGACTTCTCAGTTTTCAGGTGGCATGTACTTTCCTACTATAGCGGAGCAATGAGCATGTCAATCACACACAAATTGGTTGTATATGAGACTTTTGGCTCTCTAGAAGCAATCAAGAAATCAGTTTGTCCAAGAAATAACCATCTTAAAAAATGAACCATAAAAACCTGACTAAAAAAAGGGTATACTGGCAGCACTGGACCACAAGAACAGAAGCTTCAAGGTACTTGCATACGTGCAGCATTGGTGTTGCAAATAACCTGCCTCTTTGTCTTGATTTTTGAGACGTACAGCTCATTGTGAACAGAAGCCTGGCAGATCTCATCCGGTGCTAATATGCGTCGTTATCTGCATTGCTCACAACGACTAGATGGTTGGATGACTAAGCACGCTAATTATTAAAAATTTATCTATGGAACATGCCGATTTGTGCATTACGACTAAGTTCAGATATATCTTAACCAAATATCTGCGCAACAATTATCTTTGATTGATTTTCTTGCGAAAAAAAAATGAAGTTACTGTCAGTTCTGGCATTTGGAACCACAGTTTGGAATGCCCCTTAACTGGCGAGCAGTGACTCCTCTTGCACTGAACTGGCCTGCCTCAACCTGAAACAAGCTTGTAGGATGCTTTGTTTATTTCAGAGATACATTTAGTTTAGTACAAATTGGCTCGGTTCCAAACAAGGTGTTCTTTTTTTAGTCCCTAAGGTCGGCAAAACCAGCGTTTCACCCGCCATTGAGGACCGCAACAGAAACGCTTATCCTACGACCACTTGCTGTACTTCCTTCAGAAACCATGTCCAAGTTCAGGCCATTGCTGTAAACTAAAGGTTGGGACTTGGAACAGCCAGCTTACTCTAGTGGAGCGCCAGCCACTGTAAAGTTCTAACCTTTGTACTAGTTGCTGTACTTCGACCAGTAGCTCTGAAGTATTGGCAATTTCGGCGAACCAAAGATCTGAACCTCTACCTACACAGCTCCCACAGCGGCATCACGCGTTGCCTTTTCAGGTGCTATCGTGAAGACTCAGGAAATAGGTAAGCAATAGGTTGGTGTTGTTAGAAATCAGCCCTACACGATTGTGAGTTTTATTTTTTTTATATAATTTTAAAACATGTATAGTTTAGTACTATATTGTCTAGTTAAATAGAGAAAAGATAATTTATAAATTAGAACTCTTACCACTAACTGAAATATATAACACATGGATTGAGATGATATGAGGACGATTTTGGCAAAACATACCACACACATGCACGCATACTCACGTATTTTCGCGTGACTTAAGGGGGCGCTCATTTTAGCGATGGCTTCTGACTTTTGGCTGAAATTTCACTGTAGTTAACTTTTTTTACTGTAGCTGATTTGGCTTTTTGGGCATAATTAGTTTTTTTAAAAAATAGAAAAATAGAAAAAACATGTTAACCCATTAGGGAAAATACAAAGGAACACGGGAAAAAAAAGAAAATACAAAAAAACCTAAAATATCTAAAAAAATTCAGAAAAAGACGAAATACTGAATAGTGAAAAAAAGTAGAAGCTAGAAGCAGAAACTAAAAAAAGCCAAAACGAGCGGGGCCTCCTGCTGTTGTTAGTTATGAGCATTGCATTACTAGTTATTTATGATATGTTTCTTCTTAATAAAATCTGGAATTAAAATATTATGCACATTTTCAATATTTCAGAAATCTTATTGTGAATTTTGTTGCAATTCAGCAATGACTGCTGCTTCTGATGCTATGACTACTGGTTCTGACTACTGCTACTGGTTAAAGAGATTGCGCATATGAGTTGTGTGTTGCTTCCTAAATTTGTAACTGTGGGTATTGTTGTCAAACTTCCTGCATATTGACGGGGTTTTGCCACTATCTTGAAGTATAAGAGAAAAGAGATTTTTGTTGAGAATCTCATTGCAGCCTTCGATGTGGAAGAAAAGGCAAGAGCAAAAGACGCAGTAAGCACTTCTTATTAGAACAATGCAAATTTTATAGAGGAAAAGATTGCTGCAAAGAAATACAAATCTAACCAAACAAATAAGACAACTAAATTTAAGAGAAAAATCAAGAAAAAGGACTTAAGAGACATCAACTTTTTCATGTGCGGAAAAGAAGGTCATATGGCAAAAGACTATTATTTCCACATGAGCAGTACTGGTAAACAACCAAAGAAGAACGTTGGTAACGTGAACATAGGCGATGCCTCGATTTTAGGAGGTTATGGTATTTCATTTGTTGTCTTTTCAGCATGTCAATTCATTGATTGGTGGGTTGATAACGGTGCAAATGTTCACATATGTTCTAATATTTTCTTGTTTTCTCTTTATCAAGTAGTAGGGGCTTTCTTCATCCTAATAGAAAATAGGTCCCGTGCTTCTGCTCTTGATGTTGGTGCTCTTGATGTTGGCACAACGGATATGAAGCTTACTTAAGAAAAAATTGTTCACTTAAAGAACATGTAGCATGTCCCAATAATAAACATGAACTCCATTAGTGGTTCTCTCTAATGCAAAGATGGTTACCATTTAGTATTTGAGTCAATGTCTAAAGTATGGAAATTTTGTTGGTAAACACTTTGAGAGCGGAAGTTTGTTCCATCTAAATACTTTAGAGTCTTATTATAATTTGAATGTTACAACTGATTTAAATAAATACAAGGCCAATATATGATATTCTCGTTTCTGTCATATTGGTTTTATAATATTGCTAGAATGTCTAAATTAGATTTAATTCCAAAGTGTGAAATTGTTGAAGAATCAAAATACCAATTATGTATGCAAGCATAGCAGTCTCAAAAACCCTTTAAGGGATTAGAGGACGAAAAGAACATGGTACCATTATATCTTGTTTATTTTGAATCTTGTTCATTCATATTTTTGTTAAATGAATGGATTGTTGACTAAAGGAAGCAAAAGATATTTTCTGATTTTTATTGATAATGCAACACACCACCACTATGTGTATTTGCTAAAAACTAACGATAAAGTTTTAAACTACTTTAAGACTTATAAAGCCAAGATTGAGAACTAACTAGAGAATAAAACAAAAGGATTGAGGTCTGAAAGTGGAGGAGAGTGCATCTATGCTATGCTATGAATGAAGCTGATAAATATATATACTACCATTATGATAGGGACCAAAGAGTGATTTTGTGTTTGTATGTGGATGACATACTTATATTTAGGATAAATATTGTCGTAATTGATGAGGTCAAATCTTTCTCATCTCGATGTTTTGATATGAAAGACTTGGAAGTGATAGATATCATTCTAAATATTAAATAGATCAAGAACGGGGATGGAATTACTTTGAATCAATCTTATTATGGTGAGAAAATCTTGAATTGTTTTGGCTATAAGAATTGTAAATTTTCTCTAATGCCCTATGATGCGAGTATTAACCAATGAAAGAACTAATGATTAGAAAAAGATCAATTAAGATTTTTGCAAATTATTGAGTTATTTATGTATTTAACTAGTGCCACAAGACTTGACATTTTATTTGCATTGAACAAATTAAGTCGATTTACCTCTAACATATGAGATGATCACTGTGAGACACTTGAAAGAGTGTTGCGTTACTTGAGAGGCACAATATATATTAAATACCCTTCTATATTAGAAGGATACAATGACTTCAATTGGATCTCTGATGCGAATGAGATCAAAGTTACAGGTGGCTATGTGTTTATTTTAGCTGATGCTGCAGTTTCATGAAGGTTTTGCAAATAGACTATATTGACGAGCTCAACTATAGAAGCATAACTTGTAGCACTTGACATAGTCACTATTGAGATTGAGTGGCTAACAGAGATTTTGTTGGACTTGTCATTGGTTGAGAAACCAATGCCGATAATTCTTATGTACAACGATAATCAAACAATGTTGAATAAATTTAGAAGTACTAAGGATAATATGAAATCCTCCAGACATATAAAGCGTAGGTTTAAATCTGTTAGAAAATTAAGAAACTCTATAGTAATTCTATAAATTATATTTATATTGAGAAAAATCTAACATGCTCTTTTACAAATAGGCTAGCATGGAAAAAAAATTACGTTATGTCTATGGACATGGGTATGCAGCTCATTTGAGTTACACAACAATGGTAACACATATCTTCTTGAGCGGAGATCCCATAACTTAGGCAGTGGAAAAACAAATTGGTGTTGTAACAAGAAAATATATATTCATTGTACTTGTATCATAATGGGAAAAGTACTCTTAGTTGTATGGAAAGTTGGTATAAAGTTTTAATATATTCTATTGTCTAAATAAGAAAAATATATTAGACTATAGGATACTTACAAATAATACACCTATTTGAGTCTAACTGTGTAGTCATAGTTTACGAGAATGGGGTATTATCTAGAAAGCTTGTGAGCAGATAAAAGAGCATGACTATATCACGCTCTATTTAGACGCAGTTTGTTGGTAGTCTAATATAATTTGAGATTTCAAGTGAAGTCTTATCATAAAAAGATGTGAATTCAATGCATAGTCCATTCATCGAATGTAAGAAGGTGAATCTTGTCATTCTAGATATAAGTTCAACCTGTACAGGGCTTACACTAAAGAAATTGTCATATTATTGGTACTTCAGTACAATATCTTTGACATTTTTTTGCTACTTGCTTTGGAATTAGTTTTTAGAAATTAGACCCATATGAGTGTGAGGACATTTCTCATAATTCCAAAGTATGCACGATCTAATACCATATTACCTAGCTAAGTGGATGAAAGATGATTTATAAGGTGGAGCCCTTCCCACTCCTTAAAATATGTGACACATAGAATGGGGATGGCATGAGGAGAACTTTGGCTAAATACACACGCGTATGCATGTGCGCGTATTCATGTATTTTTACGTAAAAATCGTGTGACTTATGATTTATGACACACCATGTCGCTGTGATGTGGTACACTACTTGGTAGACCAAATCTATTTTATTTTTGCTAAATCATTCATCTCTCTCTGTATGAATGAGATTCGAATATTTGAATTTGAGGCATTATTGGGTAATGATGATAAAAAGTTACCAGTGAGTAAATGGCTGCTTAATTGTGCTAGTTACCAGTGAGTATATAGCTGGTTAATCTACATCTATATATATATGTCTGAAGATGTCTAGAGTTGTGAGCCCCAAATCACTACCTTCTCTATTTATGTTCCTTCCTCCTACAAACATGTCATGTTGTGTTGAGCCACTGAAACCCTATCAACTCTTTTTCTCGTCGTGCACCGTGAAGGAGGAGAGAGATACCTCTGAGCTGTTGCTGCCGTGAAGTCATGCACGAGGGTGGTAATAAGGTTTTTGGGTAGTGTACATCTGCACGACCCTCGTTTTGCTGCTTTATCTACGTTTTACATTGCATCGAGTCTGCGTTGCTTTCTATTCTTCATCAGACCACACTGTAAGTCGTTCGTTTGTATATTTGAAGTACAACATGATTTGTCTGTTGCTGTTAGTTATGAGCTTTGCATCAGTAATTATTTATAATATTTGCTTTCTAGTAAAATATGAAATTAAAATATTGCGCATCTAGAGTCAGCATGGTCTTCAAGAAACCAAATGCAAATACGCAATCAGGTATCTGCTTTGATCGTTATCTGCTTGAACTTTGCAATCATGTTAATCTAGTTTGCTGGTCTCCGGACCGTAACCAATAGCGGAAGATGAACATGGTTGGTTAGCGAAAAAAAAACTCGAAAGATTTGCAGAAATGCTGTAGGATCAGGGTGAACCACTTCTTTGCAAGATATGGTGAGGATTTGATGCTGCAGAAGAATAAACATCACTCTGCATTGTTCGCATTTTACAATATCAAAATGTTTGACCACAGCTCATAACATCTGCAGTGATTATTAGTGCATGCGACTGTTCATGCTACTGTAAAGTCAAATACTTGAAAAATGCCATCACCATCAAACAAGTTTACTGAACAAAAAAAAAGTCAAATAGCTCGATAGTATTATTCAGTGAGGCAAGTCAGAAGCCATTGTTCGTATAAAGGAATATCAAAGTGTTTGGTCGGTCGGGGTTGTGGCTCACGAGCTGGAGCTTGTTTTACTATTTCAACCAGTGATCATGTAAGTACGTACCGGAAAAGAAATTCGAATTTTGGGGACCAATTGGTAGCGAGGGCCTTTTGGAAACGGAAAGGTCGGATCTGATCAATCCATTCTTCCATCAGGTCGGATCATGACGCTTCCAAGTTCCAACTTTCTTACCTTCAAAAAAAGAATAAAAAAGGTTTTAGCTTTCAAACATGAAAAGATTGCGACGAAACCGACGCGTAGGGGAAGGTGTGGCCGGCACCCTGGCCCGCCCGGTTTCTTGCCTTCCAAGGAGAGTTGGCCGCATGGTACGGTTTCTTCTTTTTTTAACTTTTTAAAGTTATTTTTTATTTTTTATAAAAAATAGTTTTCAAACGAAATATCTTTTTAAAATAAGATCTACAAGTTGATTATAGTATATACTACAGCGACTTCATTTATATTAATTAAAACCGTACACGAGTTTCTGATACTCTATATACTTTCTTACAAACATCCCAAAAGCCAAAAGATATGGCCAAAAAGAACATACCTATATTTCTAGCAGGGCACTTAAGCTTAAGGCTGTAAAAAAGGCTCAAGACTCGTGAGCTACTCAAATTCGATTCACCCTAGACTTGATTTGAGCTCAGCTCGAGCTTCTTCGAGCCGAGCTAAAATCATTTACAAGTCTTGATTCGACCTTAAATAGTGATACATATTAACTTAAATTGTTCGTTTATTTTTGCTCTTGCTAATTGTTTGCGGGTATTCTCATTTCAGTCGCCTTGATTGAACTTTCGGATCACTCGGCGAGGCCAGTTATTTAATAAAGAGAAACTCGACCAAAGCCTGTTAATATTCGAACGTAGCAGCGGGCTAAGGTCTGCGGCCCAATAAGCCCATGGTGTTGTAGCCCATCCGCTCCTGTTTAGAGTTGGGACCGACGTGGCACTAATCCATGGGCTGGGCGCCTGGGCTCGCGTCGTCAGACACAGTGGTGAACCAGTACAGCCGCTCAAGCTCACGCGCTGCCCCGGCGCGCGCGAAGCTCCCGGTCTATGGTACCGCCGATGGTGCGTGCCTTCTGAGCTGTCGTTGTTACGGGCCGATGTTAAGTTCTGATGTGTACGTTATTTAAATAATTAGTTATATGTATAAAGTTTATAACTAACTATTTTTTTTCTATGCATGCATTTTTGTTAATGGTTTTGACTCAGATGTTAACAACTCTTGCCTCTTAGGGGGTGATCGGAATAACGATGGCTTTTGGTTTTTACTGAAAAAACATTGTAGCTGACTGAAAAACACTGTAGCTAAGTTGGTTTATTGAGTATAATTAAATGTAAAAAATTTAAAAAAACCGAAACAAAAAATAAAAAAAGTATAAGTAAAATTTTTTTTAAAAAAGGGAAAAACGAAAAAAATTTACTGTAGCAGGTAATGTAGCTACAGTACCTGCTGCAGTGAAAAAATCGCCACCGCTAGCGATGGCCGAAGCCCAGTTGAGCGGGGCCTTAATATAATTATTACTTTGCTCCTACCATTGTGTGCATTTTTCTTGTTCATTGATGGTGGAAATATGATGTTGTATGTCAGATAGCTTCATTACAGAGATGTGAAATAAGATAAATTGTAAATAATAAATATATAATAATACGCCTCCATATTCGTATATTACCATCAAGCATTTCTACAGAAGAAAAAAAGGACATCCTTACAACTTTAGTGGCGTCATATAACATCTTAACAAAGCTTATCTATACAATTGTAGATGCATCCATAAAAACATCTCTATGTTTGTTGGGACTCAGCAAACGACACTAGGAAAGCGTCTGCAGAGGCATGCAATTTAACATCTCTACAAAGCATCTCATGCCTTTTACACATTCTTTGTAATGTGTCTCTATAATCTTTGACATGGTCTATAGGGAGATGTTTCTAGTACACTTTACAAAAAACAACTTTACAATCTCTTGAAGATGATTTAACACGTCTCTAGCATATAAATAAAACATACCTACGAGGTTGTTGTGTTGTAGTGTGGCCCCCTCCGACGTTGCCTCCAGCCGCTATTTGTGGAATTGACAAGAAGACGAAAGGAAGGATTTTGGTTTGGGAGGTAGTGGGATAGTCGGACTATGCACCTTATTTTTTTTCTTTTTCAAAAATAAGAAGGGGTTAGCGTTGTGCTTCGCGAGGGATTCAGGCCTTTGGGGGAAGGGAGACAAGGCCACCTAGTGGCGCAATTTCTCCCAAAATGAGGGGAAGGGAGAGGCGGATTGACAAATCAACCAAGGGTAGTGGTTGGTATTGCGGATAATTATCTACATAACTTTAAAGAGTACTTTTCTGTGGGAGAACAGACGGCCACCAACTTCTATTTTTATATTAGTAAAGATATTTAATGAAATTAGATCATAATTATCTTAAATAGAAAGGAGTAATACTATATCTATCTAATAGAAACAACTATGTTCTAATTCCATTAAATATTACTTAACTAATGTGCTTCTAAGGTATGTGTGATGTACTTGTATTGTGGGACGTAGGGAGTATTAGGCCAAAATATTTGCGCAGATAGACTCCATGATCCCTACTTATTCAATGTAGTAGGGTGGGACCGTATTGACTAGGTAAAAGACGTCTACAGGGATATACAATAGTATAGACAACTGTCATCTATAGTATCACTCTATGTCGTTTATAGATAACACTAAAGACGGTTATTATAATAGGTTATCTTTTTATATGTCTCTGTAGACAGTTTTTCTATGATACAATGTGTCTTGTTTCTTGTGTTACAGTTGACTATTACATGAGAGATGACTCAATTCTTTATACTCTTATTCTCTCTTTCCCAACAACTTTATTATCTTTTTCACATCATCTTATAACCTACAAGGCAATGCTTATAAATAGCTCACATCATTCCATTATACGTGATCTCCTAGATTTGTTTAAACACGTTGGTAACAGGAAATTTAAGGCCCCGGCCGTACTAGGCCCACCGCTCGTTCCACATCATCTAGCGTAAGATCGAGTCATACGTTCTTAGCATCTCGATTAATTATTGGATATGGAGCATGTTACTTAAAATTAAACAGAAATCTAACAAGTCAAAGATTAAGAATTAAAAAAAAGGAGACAAGCAAAAACACGGTTAATCTGATCGACAAGACAAAATAGTACTGGAGTATTATACAAATGGTAACAGCTAGAATCCACTTGGACAGCAGACAAATCCTCTTTTTTTTTTCGAACTCCTGCCACTGCCTTTTAGCCATAAAACTGAGCGACAGACCAATTAAAACCGCGCAGATTAATCTGCAAAATGCATGTGGCCTACTGACACTCGGGTCCCATCGTCTCAGCTCCAACCGGCCATATATCTGTTAGGGGGTGATCGTTTCGGTTTTTTTCAGCTTCAGCTTCTAGCTTCAGCTTTTTTTTCACTATTCACTACACTATCCACTAACTCATTCTGATGTTTTTCAGCCACTACTGATGTTTTTTCATTAAAAGCCAAAAGCCATCGCTATTCCGATCACCCCCTTAGTTTTCCAATGAGTTTGTTCATTCGCTCTGACGAGCAACGGGCATACATATCTGTCTACAACGATGTGGAAAATATTTCTTTGGATGGATTGTTAAGAGTTCGTTTTTTTTTTTGTTCTCGGGGACCTTTTCATTGCTGTGGCGATTGACAATTACCATAATTTTCTCTCTCTCCGTTTAGTTATTACGGATTTGTTTGCTGCGTGGTACCCCTACTAGTCTAATCCGTCTATCCATGGTTCGCTAAGACACTTCTTCAGCGCGCAAGATTATTCTCTCTCTCCGTTAGTTAGTTGCAGATCTGTTTGCTGTTATAGACAGTAGTAATCTATAATACAGACTTCATATTATCTATAGATAGGATTAAAGATAACGTATATAATATATTGTCTATATAGTTATCTATAATAATCTTATATAATTAATGTGTTATCTATATAGTTATCTATACAATAATATAGACATTAAAAAATTGTTTATAAGATTATCTGACAAATAGTAGATATTATTTTCCTTTCTCCTCTACATCATTTAAAATCTTATGTAATATATGTTTACATATAGTTGATATACATCATTGTACATACCGTAATACATCCAATTTTTGCTTAGGCATTCTTCTTGAGCAAGATCAACCTTGATATAACGATCTCATCCCCTAGGCGAACCTGGGTGCAGTTTCAATAAAAGGCCCTCGTTAGGTTCGCCTCCTGCATGCACGCCCGCGATTCCTGCATGCGTCGCTCGGGAAGTCCAATAAGCGCGCGAGTGTCGCGTCGCGTGAGAATATCGGTTGTTCAAACGCCTGGCGCCTGGCGGCTTCGCCTCTCCTCCGCATTAATCTCAACGAACCGACGTCTGGCGGCTTCGCCTCTCCTCGCCATAAAACCCTCGGCGCCGCCGTGGTTCGCCTGTTCCTACACGGCGCGTGCGAACGCGATTGCATCCGGCAAAGCAGTCGTCCTAGTTCCAAAACCACACACTCTCTCCATGGGGAAGCAGGGTTCGGTGGCGCGCGGCGTCGGGTCCTCCTCCGGGCAGAAGCGGAAGGGCACCGACGGCCAGGAGGACAACGACCCCCTCTGGCTGTCGCTCGGTTCCATCTACAGCAGCGCGGCCGCGGCCGCGGTGAGCGCGCCTCCTACGTTGGCTGGCGAGTCCTGCACCCTGGTGACGCCGACGCTGCCGGAGCGGCCGGTGCCGCAGATGGACGTGCTGGGTGCACCGTCCGCCGCGGCGGCTCACCAACCACCTGCAGCTGCTGCCGGTAACGCATCTGCTCCCACTTTTGCGCCGTGCTTTGCTACCTCGGTGCTTAATGGCAATGGCAATGCTTTCCTCGCTACCAGTGTCCTAACACCAACGCAGCTTGCTTCCTCTTTATCTTCGCTATTTACCTGTCATGGTAATGGTGCTGTCTCCGTCCCGATCGCCGCAGACGGTAATGCTGCCGTCCAGGTACCGATCCCGGTTCCTGGCAGTGGCAATATTTCACCTCCAACTCAACTTGGTCCCCTCCTTATGCCTTCACCATGCATCCGTCTGTCTACTACTCCCCTCCCGGTAAAAGAGGGCGCGAAACCTCGGCCATTAAACTTGCAGCCGCAGCAACGGCAGCGTTCGACTCGCCGCCGCACTGGCGGCTCAAGCTCCAGCAGCAGCAACGGCGATCCACCGGCCAACAATGGTACTGTCGCCCACGGCTCGGATGCACCGGACAACGGAGGCGTGCTCAACGACCCGCCATTCCCCTGGGCCACCAACCGTGTGGCTGTCCACCACTCCTTCACCGAGCTTTGCAAGCGGGGCATTACTACCATCGAGGGTGAGATCGAGTGCAGGCGTTGTGATACCCGCAAGATGATCTCCTACGACATTGAAGCCAAATTCAAGGAGGTAGCAGACTTCATATTGGCTAACATCCATGATATGGATGACCGCGCGCCGACAAGGTGGACGAACCCCACCGCCATGCCAGACTGCGACAACTGCAGTCGGAAGCAGCGACCCATTATCCCAACGGAGAAAGAGAAGATCAATTGGATGTTTCTGTTGCTCAGCCAGACGCTGGGGCTGTGCACGTTAGAACAGCTCAAGCACTTTTGCGCGCACACCAAGCAGCACCGCACTGGCGCCAAAGATCGGGTGCTGTACTCGACGTACATGGAGCTCTGCAACCAGCTCTTCCCCAACGGCCCGTTCGACGTGACGTCCGAGAGGCGGAATACTAGTCTTCGATATGCTTAGATCGATGTGCCTGTGCCTGGATGTAAAGCATATTGCGCCGATGTAAGATATATTCATTCATATGCGTCGGTGAAACAACTACAATTTACGTTTAATTATGTCAGTTCATTAGTCAGTGTAGTACAGGTTTTGCGTTTTTTTGGAGTTTGTCAACTTGCATATCTCATTGCTTTGAGAAAAACTGGGTTACGGTGAGAAGAAGCAGCGCCGCCCAATGCGACGGCGAGATAATGAAGAGTAAGAGGACAAGCAGGCCAGTATATATCTTATCTTGAGTAAAATGTTTGATTTGTATTTGTAACACCCCGTATTTCTAAACTAGCCGTACGTAGATGCTAACATCGCGAGGTAAGCCCGAAAGTAACCGTATAATTAATGATATCATTGCAGCCATTTCAATTATCAAAATTGTACAATAGTTCAATTGATTAAAAGATGACAAAGTAAATATATGCTCCCTCTGTCTAAGTTTATAATGTGTATTTTCAAGTAGTGACAAATGGCTAGATTATACCTAATTATTATCTCTAAGCACTATATTTAATGCATGAATGTAGAGAATAACAAATAAATATGCATATTTATTAGGGGTATAAAGGGTATTACTAGTGGCGTAGGTATGACCCTCATGGTATATATAAATTAATGTGGTGTTTTATATTTCCGAGCATTTGTATAATTATTGGTTAATCTAAAACTACTCCATATTTATTGTAATATGCAAGCCCTGGTGTCTTAGTAAAAGATTTTAGCCCTACATGGCTATATGGGTGTGTTCTTTTAGACTGTAACTTATGACTTTTGGTTTTTGAATTATGATTGTTCGTGAGATAGTACGAAGAGAGGGAGAGTCGCATGTGATTTTGGCCGGTATAATTGAAGTCGGGACAATACCTACAATAATTGACTTATAGACATCGCCTTAAAAATGCACCATTTGAAAATTAATTACTGTAATAAAAGCCAAAAGCCATAAATATGAAGTCCAAAAGAATCCAGCCATATGTTTATGTAATACTATATTTCGTCTCTAATTATTGTTCTACTGTAAAATTTTGATATATTTATTATTTATTGAAATAGTATTTCAACAAGTAATAAACTATTGTTAATAACACGGATAGCCAAGCCATACCAGGCTTGTCTCGTATCATACCTTTCCTGGATTGGCCAAAAGCTCTTGAATTACCACATAGTTTTTGTATTGATACTGCTTTATGCCCTAAAACGAACAATCAGCAGTATAAATTGGATGACCATAAAAGTCTTGTTATGCATTAGATGCATTTGTCAGTCAATTTTTATTATTTACCCAAAAAGAAAAAATGTAACTTTCTTTCATCGAGGCCTGGAAAAAAAATGCCCAACCCAACAGAAACTACATCTGGGCCGGTGACCGATCCAGCCCAGTGAGCGTAACAGAAACTCCATGTGCCGTGCGGTGGAAATTGGAATGGCCGTCAAGGCGAATCCAATGTGCGATTTGGACCCGCCAACTGGAACCGCGTCTTATAAACCACCACCGGCAGGGGCGGCGATGCGGCTTCTCTCCGGCGTCCCCGCCTCCGCGTCCGCCGCATCGTCCCGCCTCACCCTCCCGTGCATCACCTTCTCCCGAGGGAGCCTTACAAGGATGCCGGCGACTGCCCCCGCTTGCTGCGCCGCTGCCGTCGCCTCCTCCTCGACGGACTTTGCTGGCGGCGGCGGCGGCGCCCAGAAGCCGTGGCTGTTCGTCGGTCTCGGGAATCCCGGCAGGATGTTCAAGGGGACTCGCCACAACGTAAGCCTCCACGCTTCTCTGCGCGAATCCCGCTTTGCTTACCCTAATGGAATCGTATTTTTTTGGTAGTGTTAAAGAGCAATTTAGTATTTTGTTAGGTTGAGAGCACTTAGATTCTGGGACGTTGGATCTCCATTTAATAGATCCCCATACCTCCTCTTTAAAAAAAATAAATCTACGGCGTTGGATCTCCATCCAAAAGATACTCCGTACTCTCTTCAAAAAACAATATAAATATAAATATATAAGTGCTCCGAATCTAGAGCTTGGATGCAGAGATCTAACGCCTAAAAAATCTGAGTGTTCCCATTTCCAACCCAAAAAACACTTGAGTGTTCCTAGACACCACCAATTTTTTTTAGCATGTAGAGCTTGTATAGTATCTCATAATATCATGTTGCAATCATATTGTGTTTGCACACAGCTTGGATTTGAGATGATCGATGCTATTGCAGAAGCTGAGGGGATTTCTATCAGCAGCATGCAATTCAAGGCAATGGTTGGGAAAGGTAATTCCCAAACCAAAGTTTGTTGATTTACAGCAAATGCAACTGTGCAATAGTGTGTCATCCATCATATGTTGAACTGGTTACAGTTTTGAGGTATACTTGTACAACTAATCACTGGGAGATAAATGTTGATCTGCTCAACTTGTGCGTAGCTCAGTGTTTCTGAGTTACAGTTAGGTCGTTCTACCGGTGCTATGATAGATGATAACCGTCTTTTTTTTCCCTGGTTTCTAAGTTATTAGCTTATTACTTGGTATCCAACCGTTTTGCACCCCTGATGCACCTTCCTGTCAAACAGTACAACTAAATGTTGTTGCTGTTGCTCTTTAGCATGATCCGTAATGTTGCATGTATTTGATTTCAGTGTTAGAATATATGGGTGTGAACTGTGAACTGTGAGCCCATCATCTATATTTGCACGCTGTGCTTGAGAAAAAAAACCCTCCTTGATGATCTTCATGCACTTAGTGTAGCCAGTAGCCACCCACTTTTTTAGTTAATGTATTGTAAAAAGTATCTACAGGCCAGTCTTTGTGAAATTCTTAATTACTTATATGAAAACACAAGCTTTAAATTTGCATTTTTTATGCTTGAATGCAAAACCTCAATGGATAAAGTACCTGAAAATATTGTTGGGGTGGCCCCCATCTTGCCCCGCCCCAATCGGCCCACCAGGGTGAAGCCCAAGTATGCTTATAACTAACTACAAATCAGGCCTACTAAAGCTATGCCAAGGAAATGACATATTTATCCTTACTATTAGAGACCCTAAGAGGGTAATTGTGTAAATACCCTCTCTCATAGCTATAAATATAACCCCTAGGGTACCATGAAGGGGAAGGAAGAACATTTATGTAAGAAAAAAGACTTGAGCTGAGATTGAGTACATGGCACACACTTTACGCCTCTCCCCTCTCTTAAGTTTTAGGCTCGGGGTATCCCTTTAGAGCTCCTAAACTCCAGTATCTGTTGTTTGACCTGTAGCCACAACAACATTGTTTCCCTTATTACCTTGTCTATGTAGGCCTCATTGGTGATGTCCCTGTAATGCTTGCCAAGCCGCAGACTTTTATGAATGCAAGTGGTGAGTCTGTAAGTACAACGACTCTAATACAGCTTCAATTCACTGTACTTGCTAGTCCTTTACTGAACAGGACTGCCTTATGCAGGTCGGTCAGCTGGTTTCATATTTCAAGATACCACTCAATCAAGTTCTTGTGGTAAATGTTGTTGTTCTTGAGCTGATACTTTGTCATGTTTACATTTTCTGATTTTTCACAAACTGTTCTTTGATTCATTTTAGATCTATGATGATCTAGACTTACCCTTTGCGAAATTGCGTCTACTGCCAAAGGGGGGACATGGCGGGCATAATGGGTATTCATTTAACTTATTCCCTTCCTACTTGTTCAGCAGTTCTTTGTTTTGTGAACTCAATACAGGCTTGGCTGCTCGAGGCCTTAAATTGTTGCAGGCAGAATTTCATCTTTTATCTTAGGTTGACATTATTAAAGGATGTTTTCACTGTACAACTTTCATGTCTAGCATCAAAGAAATTAGGAGTTAAATGCTGCAATGGAGTATTAGTGGTCTGCTCTTAGAAATTGATTGTTAAGGGCTTAGCACCGATATTCAACTAACACATTGAATCACATGTTTCCCACTGACATGATTTCTTTGTTCTGGAAAGGGTGTCTGACCTGATCAAGTGTCAAGCGCTGTTGGACTTATTACTCTTTGTTCTAATTTAACGTTTGATAAACATTGCAGGATGAGAAGCATCATTAACCATTTGAAACAGAGCCGTGATTTCCCACGTCTAAGGATTGGTACGCCAGTTGATCACTTCTTTCCTCATTCAGGTAAAAATTCTGAAAATACTATTCCCCTAATGTTGTGCAGGAATTGGACGACCAACTGGGAAGATGGATGCTGTCAATTTTGTTCTACGTTCATTCACCAAGCAAGAACAAGATGAGGTTTTTACTAGATTGCACTGTACAATCATGCATGGAAATTTACTTGTGTAATATTCCTAAAGTCATTCTTTGAAGCAGCCTGTGACCTCTGAAAACTTGAAAGCTGAAATACTGCATTGATCTATACAAGCAGAACAGCAGTTAACTCCTCTCTACCCCATGTTTGGCAGCTTGATTTCACGTTCCAGAGGGGCTTGCAGGCAGTAAGGATAATGTTACTCGAAGGACTCAACGAGAGTGCAACCTTTGTGAACACTCCGCAGCCATCAGAAATGATGAATAGATAAAATTTATTTAATCCAAGCAGCGCAGATATTCACATTGAAGTGTAAATTGGCTGTTATTTTTAAGAGTCATTCATACTGCTGCGCAAAGCACAAGGACCATTTGTCCTTGAGTATATGTATCCCGATCGATTTGTATAGGTGTTCATCGCAGAACAGCGTAAATGTTGTTCATTGCATCTGTACATGATTATTTTCAAGATACAACTCAATCAAGTCCACCCTTTCTGCCTGTTCTTGGATCCAAATTAAAAGATTTTATTTGTTGTCATGCGATTAGGGGTTGGACATGGTAACCGATAATCTATTTTATCCGATATTCGTATCTAAGAAAATACGAACGTGGTAAGCAAAATTCATATTTGAAAATATTTGTATTTGATAATATTCATATCCGTATTTGAGAATATTTGTATTCGTATTAGTATTCGAGAACATAAATATTCGTATTTGATTTGTTTTCTATGTCGACTGGTCGGCCAGCGGTGATCGTATTCGGTTGAATTAAGTTGTTACAGAAGTTATATGAGGATAGTTGTATTTTGGTTTTGCCGATACATACTACAGAACCAGCTACCAAACCAGGAATTGAAACTACTACTACAAAAGAAACTGGCTCCTCAATTATGTTACAGCTGACTAACTAAAAAAGATTAATAAGACGTTCGTTTATTACAGCACAGTTGTATATTATAGCAACAGCAGCAGGTGCTCGTGTAGGTCTAGTAGGTGTTCAGTTTTTTTTTAAAGCTAGTAGGTGTTCTGTTGTTAAGCAAAGTGCTGCGAAAACTCTCATTCTGCACGAGAAAATTAACCATGGAGGACTGTAAAATGCATGTATGATCCGCATTTGCGTATGACCGGAGAGCAAGCCGGCCTGCTCCTCGACTCTGGGCTCGCGGCCGATGGGAAGCCGGCGCGGGCTTTAGCCGCCGACGCGACGCAACTGCCGCGCGGCCTAAAAACCAGCCGCGGAAGCTGGTTCTGGCGGCCCAAGTCTCCTGCGGTGCCGGCCGTGCGGCGGAGCGGAATGAAGGGCCTCCGCGCCGTTGGGTTGCGCACTTGCGCCTGGTGCAGGCCTTGCGGCTAGCGCGCCGCACTGCAGCTGCCAGCGAACGCTCCACAGCGAACTACTTTTAGGCCCATAAAAAAGAGTTGGGCCCTTCTATAGAGCATTAGATTACTTTTAGAATTAAAATCAGTCAAATATTTTGAACCATTAAATTGAGAATCAGAGGCCCAGATTTACCCTTGCTCCTTTATATTCTTCCTCTTTCTAACCCTAACCCCATATCTCCGCTGCCAGCTGCCCTCGTCTCCTCGCTCGATCCCACAGTCCTCTCCCCCGTGTTGCCCTTGTCTCCTCGTCGACACCGTCCCTAGCGCCAATGAGGCCACTGCACCACCACCTCTCCCTTCCCCGCTTCCTCCTTCCCCACAGCCGCCTTCCCTATATTCGGCCAGATTTGACGTTGAAGCCCTCGCCGTGTCCTTCTTCACTTCTCCGACAACTAAAGCCACCGGATCCGTCAGCACCACTTTCCTCCACCTAATAGACTCCACGATATGTCGCCCCCTGCCACCTACCTGCCCGCGGTCGAGGTGGCATCACTACTGCCTCGCCACCTCCATCTCCCACCGAATCCTAACCCTAACGATGAATCTAAGCCTTAATCCCATGGAGCGGCGACATGCGAAGATGATGGTGTCACCGGAGAGGAGTAAGATGCCGATGGCGAAGACGGTGCACGAATCTCTATGAAGATCGAAGGGTCAAAAATTTGATTGATTTTATCAAAAAAACATTTGAGTGTGATGTAGCACTTCTGAAAAGAGTTTTATACATTTTTTGGGCCGAGTTTTTATAGAACACAAGGCGAATTGTTCGCAAATCCTAAGTTCCAAAAGGGTAGTCGTAGGTGGTATATCAAAACGTCCAAATGAAATGGGGGTATACTGGTAGCGATTTCATTTTCATGGTGCGAAGATCGGTGCTTGCGTGGCACGCTCCATGCGCGCGGCTGTTGCGTACGTCACGGACAAGTAATGCTCCGTCAAACAAAAAAACCCAATCATCTCTTGTCTGCGCACAGGGACCGCGAGTACCTACACTTCATTTGGGTATTCTTTTGAGTACAGGTGGTGACCGATGATTGTTATCTATATATTTTTGATATGATAATAAATAATAAAAACGCTAACATGGATATCATACTTAATTTTGTACTTCAAAAGTCATTAAAAAAATTTATTTGAAAAGATCGTTCTATTTTAACATGTAGTTTTTAAATTTTTAGAGATCTAAAATATGAAAAAACAGAGTCAACCCAGAGAGAAGAACGAAGAATGGCTCCTAACCAACCAACCAGATGTTTTTTCATTGCCTGAAATGGCCGTGAGAGATGCGACGAGCAACGTGGCAAGTTTGCAACTTAGAACTTACCATGTACGCATGCCTTGTTTACACGGTCAAAAAAATGTATATATGCGAACAACGGAAGCGAAGTTACCACGCATCAGTAAATGTAAGAATGAGCTCTGCCTCGCGCGCAGCTGTTTCCGTTGACGAAACAGGCCACCGGATCGTGCGCGCGTATGGTCGGCGGGTGCGTGCGTACGAGGGCGCATGCTCCTTCCGTCCAGACGAAAATTATGCATGTACGACTCCTTCGAATCAAACCTACGCGTCCGCCTGCCGTAGTACATTTATTGCTATTTTACGTTGTGGTTTATAAACTTTTAGCTACAGTTTGTTTATGTAATAAATAGTTATTACTAGGAAAAAGTTAAAAGCAAAAGCTACTGAATTAACAAAAGAACTAGCATTATTCTTTTACATTGCACAGTACTTGATTGGTACTCCTACTGTGAGTTGTGACCTCCAGCTCACGTGCACGGAGCCACTGCACAGTACTTGATTGGTACTCCTACTACAACTACAGAGTTATATTTGAGAATAAATATGGATCATACCGATACCTGTTGCCTGTTGAACCTAATCGAGTAATAGACTGTAAAGAGTATGTATAGTGTATATGTAGTATATATTTTGTATATTAGAGATATATACCAAAGTTTTTAGTAAAAATTTTAGAAGTACAACTACACTTATACACTTATGCTGCACTCTGCCTCCGCCACTGCTCACGTGAATCGCCAAGAATTGAGCTGAAACGGTCTTACCACGCTGCGATTTTTTCCCCTCTAGAGACTTTTCATCCTACAATGCCTACCAAATACTAGTAGTACAGGTTGGAAAAAAACTGAAGAGCCCAATCTTGGCCGACTCACACTCGCCACACAGTGCTGCCCGGTCGGTCTAAATTGTGGTCATCGAGGCACACATGTACTAGTAGTACTGTCATCTAGCTAGGAATTATGTGGCGTTTACTCCAACTTAATTGTAGGTCAATGCAGTGATCTGGCGTAACTTGCGTAGTTCCTTCCGGTATCAAATAAGCATGTTGCAACTTCCTGGAAGGATCCAAACAGGAGTTAGTATATGTTTTGTGCCATAACCAATTGAGTAAAATTCATGCAAATTTCTAGTAGGAGTACTAAAGTTTCTGCAATTTGCAATTGTAGACAGGGCGTGTTTGGCCGGAAAAAAAATTCTATGGGAGAGGCCCCTAGAAGGAAGGAACGATCGGGATTGCTCCAAGATTGCACGTGGCACAACCCGATAGGGCCTCTCCCGTAATTTATTTTCCTGTCAGGGCAGTGCATGCCGTGTTGATTTCCAACGGAATGAGTGTACGTTGCGGCGCCGCGAGTTTACACGTCAAATCAACGTCGACATGGTTGGACGAATAACTAAAGTCCAAACCGATGAGACGATAAAATAGTTAGTCCACATACCGGGGCTTTAATTTGGGATATTTTAATGTATCCTCTTTCCAGTGCCTTGTGGCACGGGCATGGTAATTACAACGTCCGCTGAAAATTATAAGATATATTTTTGACTTCGTACGGGGATTAAAGTAACGATGAAATTAACAAAAATATATGAGAAAATAATTTAGATATCGCTTGTAATTATCTTAGAAAGAGAGGTAATATTTTATATGAGTGGTAATGAATAAATATATATGATTAAGAGGGAATAAACAGGGTATAGTCGGAAACACCTATTAAATCTACATGTAAACCTTATATTTTTCAAAAAGATCATTCAAACTATATGTCTTATATTTTTCAAGGGAGAGAGAGAGAGAGTAATAATGTGAGTCTGCTAGCAAGAAGGTAGAAAATCGATTTATTTATTTTTCAACTGGAAAATGATTTCTAGAATTCGTCAGAAGTTAAAGAGGCTACAACGTTAGCACACTCGTGCAAAATATATGGTGTGTCGTCTACTCGATCGTCCACAGTTTTTCTTTTTTTTTTTCGCCCTGTGTTTCGTATTCATATACTCATGATTAGTCGTGATTTCCGAGGAAAACTTGGGGACGATGATGATGATGATGATCGCCATGTTTTACTTTTTCTGTGGATCGAGTACACTCCCAATCTAGTAGTACAAAACCTACGTCTGTATCTAGTCCAATTCAGAGCCACCATGCTTTCGTGATGATGCGACGTCATCAAGCTAGACCATGTGCTAAAACTGTATATTTCCCCAAGCATATCCCAGCCTCCTTGTTCGGCCAGGATTAGCTTGAATTGGGTCCATTATTTTGCTCTTTTTTCCCCATGAAGATAACAATGAAAACAAAGACTCTTCCGGCCAGTATCACATGTGGAACTCGCCCACTATCCTATGAGATAAAAAGTAAGACGAAACGATCGATACTTGCCGCCTGGTCTCAAAATTCCCTAATTCTTTTTCTTCTTAATGCAACGATCGATACGTAAAGCTTTTGCGTATTCTCGATTTTTTTCCCTATGATTAAACTGCACTCCACCAGCGGTAGAATCAAGGTTAAAAAATCACTTGCTGATACACACATGCTCACTGATGAAAACAATCCTCACGCGCACTGAGAAAGATTGACGATTCAAAGGTGGACTACAGCCGAGGCATCGTCCCACCGGTCAAAAGAGCGGCTTAGGAAAGCAGATCGCGGTCAAGTTAAATATGCGCCCAATGATTATTATCTGCCGATGTTGGAAAGAACCCAAACTCTGACAGGGCCGGATACACTCAGAGGTCATGGATGCTCGCATGAACACCGAATTTCTCTTCGTATTTCCTTGTTCCACAAACAGCCGCAACGTAAGGTCACGCACCAGTGCTACGACACTTATCGACAGCAGTAGGCCAGCAAGCACCAGGCAGCAGCAGGTCAGCAAACTTAAGCAATGTTTTATAAAAGAGAGATGAAGATATTGTTAATGCTATTGATCTTATTTATTCGATAAAAACTCAATTATAATTATTGCAGGATGATGATGAATGTGAAACTTTTATTAAAGATGTCACTTCTTTTTGTGTGAAATGTGGCATCAAAGTTGCTACAATGGATGGTTTCTATAAGCTGGTTGAAAGATCTAAAATATTCTTCAAAAAAGTCAAGAATCTCCATCGCTTTTATGTTAAAATATTTTTAAGTGTCATTGATAGGTAACCTCCAGAGCTTAATGACAGGTTTGATGAGATAAGCACATATTGCTTCTTTGCGAGACGTTATTCAATCCTGCTGGTTCATTTAGTGCTTATAATAAGGACTAATTTGGTTATGCTTGCTCAGTTTTATCCAAAGAATTTCTCAAGCATAGATTTGATGCATTTTCTCTTTCAACTTACAGACTTCATTGCTGATGCGTAGAGATGAAAGGTTTAGAAAATAAAAAAATCTTGTCGAGCTTTCCATTATGCTTGTTCAAACAAAGAAGCACCTTCAATATGAAGTTGTTTACAAGCTTTTTAAATTGGTGCTAATTCTTCCCGTAATAACTGCTAGTATTGAAAGGGTATCTTCTTCAATGAATTATGTGAAGAATAAACTAAGAAATAGAATGTGGGAGCAATACTTGAACGATTTCTTGGTTACATTTTTTGAGCAATAATTCCTTTTGTAAGTTAAGGATGATCGCATTATATTTCGCTTCTAAATTATGAAGGAATGTTGAGTTAATTTGTATTTTTTTTAATTATTTTGTAACTTCTCTAAGTTATTTGAGATGTTGTCCATGATATGAACAATTTATACTTTGATTTTTGCTATTATAAACTTTTATGTTTTATATTAAATAATGTTTTTATAATAGTAAATATCTATTTTAAAAATCTTGGTTCCACCACTGCCAACTCATCGTATCTTTTGATCTCAATTTGCCATCTTAGCCATATCGATCGATCGAGGAAGCCTTTATATAATCAAGGAGTGCGTATGACGCGCAAAGTGCCACATCAGTTGGATAAACCCCGGCAATTAACAAACATCGGATCGCGGAATCTCCAATTAAGAACGGGATTAGTGCATGTGTACGTACGCGTCCACATGTGTGAACCGAGGGAGATCAGCTCGTGGTTCTGGTGGGCAGGCATGACATGTAACTAAAGATGAGTAAGCAAGCACTTAAAAAGACGTAATCTCCCAATAAAATCGCGCCCTTTTGGTGATACGACAGACATTGGGTTGCACTTGCAGATGAGATATCGAGATATGATTATATATATATATATATATATATATATATATATATATATATATATATATATATATATATATATATATATATATATATATATATATATATAGCACTTAAAAGGCGCAATCTCCTCATAAAAGCGCGGCCTTTTGGTGTACATATATTCACTCAGGTCAGCTCTCCATCATCCATGTACCTATATATGTTCGTGATTAACATGGAGCAGTACTGAATTATAGTAGTTATATGGGCTTGGCATGTTCGAGTTACAGGAATCACTCCAACTAAAGATGGTGGCATAATCTAAAGACGTAATCTCCCAATAAAAGCGCGCCCTTTTGGTGACAAGACAGACATTGGGTTGCATTTGCAGACGAGATATTGATATGATGCGTGTATATATATATATATATAGAGAGAGAGAAATACTAGTTACCCCCATATATATAAAACTAACTGGGACACCATGATCTAATTCTCTTCATCAGGCCAGCTCTCCATCCATATACATATATACTAGTAATGGAAGCACGGTGTCATGCCGCGCTAGCTACCGTGTGGATTGAAGCAAAATGCCGACAATTCGTCAGGAGGTCTTTTTGGAAAAAATTAAGAACTTATACATAATTTTAAAAAAGTGAAGGGTTTTTTTGCAAAAAGAGGACCTGTATGTAATTTTGAAAAAAAATGATGGAATTTATCCGGTAAAGAGAGGGCCTCCTTGAAAAACCGAGGATACATATGAAATTTTAAAAAAGTGGAGGGGTTTTTCATGAAAAAAATGATGTGATAGGTGCTTTTCTGTAAAACCAAGGACTTGCATGTAAATTTTAAAAAACTAGAGGGCCTCTGTGCAAAGAATATGACATGGACGGGGTTAGCCGGGAGTGAATCCCTGGGCTTAATATAGGAGAATGTTCGTGATTAATATGGAGCGGTACTCAATTATAGTACAGTTATATGGGCTAGGCATGTTCTGAGTTAGAGGAATCACTCAAAGATGGTGGCATAAACTAAAGATGTAATCTCCTAATAAAAGCGCGCCCTTTTGGTGATACGACATTGGGTTGCACTTGCAGATGAGATATTGAGATACGAATATGATGCATGGTATATATGTTTCCTCAAGCCCCATCATCTATGTGTGTGTGTATATATATTCATGATTAATATTGCTACTATAAAGAAGGTTATACTGGACGTTTTATCACAGATGATTCTACATAATTCGTTAGTATTAAATTACAGCGTAGTTATCTTAGACGATTTTACTGATATAACCGTCTATATTGCAATCGATAGTAAGAACCATCTGTGATGACCTATTTATCACAGACGGTTTTTTATATAAACCATCTGTGATACATTATAGATGATTTTTTGTCAAAAGTCGTCTATGACGACATTCTTATATATATACAGGGGCAAAAAACTAACTCACTACTGTGTCGCACACTTATATTTTTAAACACACCCATGCACTTTCTCGGCTCCCCCTTCTCCACCTCCGGCGCCGCCACCGCACATCCACTGTGCCTTTGCGAAATCCCACTGTATGCGATAATGCAAGATATCACAGACGGTCCTTACTAATAACCGTCTATGATACTTCATAGATGGTTATTGATACAAACCGTCTATGCTAATAGCACGTATCACATATGGTTATTAATATGAACCGTTTGTGATAGTTTTGTATCACAGACGATTTGTGGTTGGAATCGTCTGTGATATGTATTTATAGCATGTATATATATTGGTGCTTCGTCTCCCTGATGCGCACATCTTTTCGATTGTTTCGCCCCCAATGCGTCTAGATCTTCATCTCACGCGCAATGTATTCCTTGTATAAAAATGACCGTCTGCCACCGGAGATTAATCCCCACATCACACCTCGCTGGCCGGTTGCTATCTTCCTTGTCTCTCAAGCACAAATAGATTTATGGCCCTCTATTCTTCCATGTCGTCGGCATTGATGACCAACCTGGCCATCCTAGACGAGCACCTCGCTGGTCGTACGCTGGTGGATGCTGCGGAAGGACACTATACCAACAATGTCCTTCCTCCTATATCCGAGGATTTGCCAAATAAGTTGAAGGCCATCTTTCACTGTCTTGAGATCCTCCTCCACCGTGTCTTTCGGTTTGTCTCCTGCTTCTAGTGAGCTAGCCTCGCCATCGACGTGGTCCTAAATTTCAACTAATTCAATGTTTAAAATATCAATTAACTTGATTTTTGTAATGTTGGTACCAACATGCAATTGGGTGGTAATTATGCCTACTGGTCACAGATTATTCCTTGCTTATCCATATTTATAAGGCTATTGTTTACAAATAAGTAAACTAAATATTTTGGACAAAAATTATGGGATAAATAACTATGAGTTGCTCAAAGGTGATTCTCATAATTTTAAGCTCAATTGCATTCGGTGATCTCACATGTTTTGCTTTAGGCATTAGCAATAATTGAGTTGAAATGAGCTCACTATATACCTTTTAGCAGAATATAGATATAATTTATTTTCAAAGTATATTTGAAATGATATTACAATGTTGTGCTGGTGTGATCTCTTGAAATTATGCATAATTAATAGACTAATTTAGTTAGTTTAATAATTAGGTTTTTGGACACTATATAATAATATGTATCGTATTTAGTCTATAATATTCAGTTTGCGTTTTATATACCCCATACTGAAATACAATTTGGATACTTCATAGATAGCAACTAAACGAGATGGCGTCTGGTCAGTTTTCAGGCTCAGTTTCACCGAATGCGTCCAATGACCAGACCAAAGGAGCAACTAAGCGAGAGGGCCGAGCAATATTGAAAATGCCTGAGAGCCAAATGGGCATCATGGAGGTCAGTTTAGTTGGGGTCCCTCTATATCCCAAAAAAAGCAGTGAGCGCATTCCGAACTACCTACGAGATAGTTGCAAGAGTCCCCATCACCATACCGAGCTGGAAGTGTCTGACGTGTGAAGAGCAAAGGTAGTTTTGGGAGGAGGTCTTAAGGTCCTTTGAGATTAAGGAACAACTTATCTTTTGATATTGAGGTAGTCAACTAGACAACATAAGTCACAACTCACACTTGTTCTTGATTTAGATGAATGGTGCTCACATATTTTATGGTAACACTAACATAGTCTTGTACACCTCACAAATTTAAATGACTTAGAGATAAAGTCAGATCCTATATCACACTTGATAGCTAAAATTATGTCAGTCAAATTTTTTTAGCCATATAAAGAACTATCACAGACGGTTTCTAATACAAATCAGTTTGTGATACGTGGACTATCATAGATAGTTTTTTATTAGCCGTCCGTGATATGGATATCATAGATAGTTATTTTTAAAAACCGTTTGTATTGTAATTTATTATAGATAATTTGAAAATCGTAAGTGATAACCATCTGTTATTATTCACGTAATAAATCAGACGATTCAGAAATCGTACTTGATGAGGGTTATGATTTGTGATACTCAATTATAGTATAGTTATATTGGCTAGGCATGTTCGAGTTAGAGGAGTCAACTCAAACTGAGGATGGTGGCATAAACTATGTAAAACCCGTGGAAGAATCACAGAAAGATATGACCTCGACACGCATGCAGCCACGAGATAAGGATGGCTGTGGATCGTTTCTGCAATATCTTGCGTTAACCACCGTCCTCTTACAAACAGTCGGCAAGTTAGGAGTTTGCATGCATAATATACGAGAGAATCTGTGTACCTTCTCTCTCTCTCTCTCTCTAGATCTCTCTCCGTGCCTTTTGTGTAAAAGAAAGATCTCTGGCCGGGCTAGCTTACGAGGTCAGTACACATTAGACGTAACACACAGATGGGTAGAAAGCTACACGAGACGATCACTTTGATCCTCCGAAGAAATGCCCTTTTTCAGTTTTGTAAATTATCCAGCCAGCCTCTCCTGTGCAAACAAATCGATCGAATTAGCCTGGAATTAATCGGAGATTTGTAGATACACACACAGAGAGAGAGAGAGAGAGAGAGAGAGCATGGCAGTGGCAGTGTGTGTCAGACTGGCAGGTCGATGGGTTGCGAATACAGCTAGCTCGCTATGTCGACGACTGTTGCGAATACAGCTAGCTGCGAGACTACTGCAACATTGCTTCAGGGGGGATGCACCTGAGGATTCGATCGGCATGTCATTGTCCACGCTAACAGACGGTTCTTTCCGACCGACCGATTACCGATGACTATGGCCAGTGACTTTGAGTCCAAACATAAAATTTTGTATAAGTGAATGAAATGTTGATAAATCAATTAGTTATTTTAAAAAATTATTTTAAAAAAATATGAAAAATCATCCAATTTATATATTTGGAAAAAAGTCATGAGCCATGATGAGCACCACGCCGCTCCCTCGCCCGGCCTTACCCCCACCTCGGCTCCGCTGGGGCCCCCCGCGCGCGCGCAGAAGCACACCCCCAAACGGCCATTGCGCTGATCAAACGCGAATAGTGCTGCTCGCCAGCAAAAACAACCCTGGGCTGTGTGCGCGTACAATCATTGGCATGTGGATCCCCTGAACTTACACTTGTTGCTACCTGATACGGCGGCTTACCTGTGGAGCTAGTCGGTGAAAGTAGGCAGGGCTAATTTCCTAGTCTCGTTCGTACCTAGTCTTGTTCTACATGTATGAACGTACCAGCTAGCAATAATGTTGCATAGGTAGGACCAAATATGTGCCATCCATTTGGAAATCATGTCCTTGGAGTGTCCAGCCCTCACTCATTTTAACTTAAAATTAAATTTTTATTTCTGTTTTTTTCACTATTTAATAATTTTATTTTATTATTTTAAATTTTTTAGACTTTTTTGTTTTTTCTATTTTTCTCGTATTCTTTTATATTGTTCATAATATGCTAATATGTTTTTTTCTATTTTTAAATTTTTTTAAATTTAATTATATCAAATAAGTCAACTAAGCTACAGTAAAAAATAAATCAGGTACAGTAAAACAGCTATAAACTAATATCATTCCAAACGCCCCTATGCGTTTCAGCAAATTAATTCCCATGAAATTATATGTATGATTATTTTTCCTGGAACATGCATGCATGTGGGGCTAGCAAGCCACTGGCAGCTTGATGTTCTCTGCTAGAAATTGATTTGCGGTAAATTCCTACCGAAAATGTAAGGTTACATGCGCTGTTGCTCCAAGATTCGTGATCCTCTCTCAGCTCGGCTCCGGGCATGGCAAGCCGCGTCTCCCTCCAGAAGCCCCGACACCCCGCCGCCGAGCCGCGCCACCGACGGAAACCCTGCTGGGTCGAGGCGGCGGCGCTGCTCACGGCTGGCGGTGACGTACGCGTGGCTCGCTTTGGCCGGCAAGGTGGTGGAAGAGCGGCGTGGCCGCTGCGCGAGGAGCCGAGCCACCGCGGAGAGAGAGAGAGAGAGGCGTGAATCTCGAGGCGTGACGAATGGCTGAGATAACAAGGTATACAAGTGCTTGTAGAAAAACTGCACTTCAATTTGTACTAGTTGTCCATGCATGCAAGAAGTCTCCGTTTTGCTTCTATATACGACTACGATTTGTCTTATAAATTAAAATATTCCATACTTTATTCCAGGAGCTGTGAGACGTTGCAAGTCTTGTACCGAGTCGTTTGTTGCAATTAATACTGTACCGACTTGGCCACATCCCACATAACACAAGAGGGCACATACATATAGCAACGGGTCTGACCGGATTAAATTCTGTTCTGATAATTTTTCCTTCATGCATATCCAGCAAGGGCACAATTAGTGCACACCCTTTAGCTTATTAGTACGAGCCTATCGACATTATGACTCGTCATTTGTCAACTAGTTTGCAAACTATTAACACACACATATCCCATGCTCTGTTGGAACGATTGCATGCTAAAATCCAACGCAGACGACTTTAGTGCAAATATCATGTTGGGAGTATACACACACACACATACACAATTGGATACCTCATTGACCTTATTTAAGTTTGGTCAGTGAGCACGATCGTTACTAATATATATTGATGTCTAGCTAATTAACTATATATCTTGGATAATAATCTAGGCCGATCAGACGATGAACCGTATATGTAAGAAATAGCAACGTTTGATGAGCACGAGGGGGCGTAGCCCGGGCGGCCTGGGTTCCATCTCCACCCTCCAGCAGGCACATGGGGTGAAAAAACACCTACTTCAAAAAAAAAAACATTGTTACGAACTATTAAGCCAAGCAATTTAGCTACTTTTTTTCTTTTGTCTCAACAGACCATACTATAATTGCGACCTCCTGCACCGGCCAGTTTTAACCATTAGAGCCATCACATAGTTTATACATACGCTTGTGTGCCTATACATACATATACATATACACACACACACACACACATATATATATATATATATATATATATATATATATATATATATATATATATATATATATATATATATATATATATATGTATATACTATGAGAAGAATTTTAAAAAATAGGAATAGTCAGTTTCATGGAGTGGTAGTCACAAAACCAAATTCCAGTTGCCCAATCCTAAAAATAACTCGCTCGGCTTCAGTTTTTGGTTTTTACTATTTCTTAATTTTATTTTTTTAATGTTTTTGGTTTTTTTATGTTCTTTTGTATTGTTTATGATAGGTTAATCTATTTTTTATTTTTTAATTTAATTATATCACAAAACTATCAACAGCTATAGTATAAAATAAGTTAATTATAATAATAATAGTTACAGTCTAAAATAAATTAGTTATAATAAAAAATTATAACAACACAAGAAAACCAAGTTAAGACCAGCACTGTCGACGACGTAGACACGCATAATATATCCCATCTAGAACTTCCAGAAAATTCTGCCACCCCATCGCCATCACCATTTACTTTAACAGGAGACCAGCACACAAATATATACCTGTAGCATAAACGCAAAAAAAAAAAAAAGGATGAGCATCTCAGCATTGATACAGGCACTACTACTTTTCTCCTCCCACAGGCACCAGAAGCCAAAACCACAACAAAAATTGCAAGGATGACACAAACAATTTACCACATCCACACATGCATGCATGCCCAATGGGTGGATCATCACATCACCTTCTCACACCAGCACAAGCTCATGACATGAGACACTTAGATGAGGCCAGCCATGAGCCCATGACATATATAATCCAATAGAAAACAATACTATATAGCAACATATATAAAACACAAACAAAACCATATGCCATATGCCCATATATGTCCACGTAGTATGCAGTGTAGTGTGGTATGCATGTACTCGCTACACTCACCACCTCCTATAGATATATTCTTGATAATTTTTCAATATTTTTTAGTTTTTATTTCTCTTACTAATTATTATTTATTAAATTTATAAGTCACAGCTAATAATTATAGACGCTAGACTAAAAATACATGCCATATATATCTCACACCTTCACTCCTCTTCTTCGCAACGCTTCTCCACAGCTTTGGCTAGCTACTACTCTCTGAGCATCTCTCTAGTGATCGGATGGGCAGCACGAGCTGCCTCGTGGACGACGCGAGCAGCGGCGCGTCCACGGGCAAGAAGGCGTCGGCGCTGGCTGTGAAGCCGCTGCAGCGCGTGGGCAGCGGCGCGAGCGCGGTGATGGACGCGGCGGAGCCCGGCGCGGAGGCGGACTCGGGCGGCGCGGGGCGAGGGGTGGGCGGAGGCGGTGGAGGGAAGCTGCCGTCGTCCAGGTACAAGGGCGTGGTGCCGCAGCCGAACGGGCGGTGGGGCGCGCAGATCTACGAGCGACACCAGCGCGTGTGGCTCGGCACATTCACGGGGGAGGCCGAGGCCGCGCGCAGCTACGACGTGGCGGCTCAGCGGTTCCGCGGCCGCGACGCCGTCACCAACTTCCGCCCGCTCGCCGAGTCCGACCCGGAGGCCGCCGCCGAGCTCCGGTTCCTCGCCAGCCGGTCCAAGGCAGAGGTCGTCGACATGCTCCGCAAGCACACCTACCTCGACGAGCTCGCGCAGAACAAGCGCGCCTTCGCCGCAGCATCCCCGTCGCCTCCCAAGAACCCCACCTCGTCGCCTCGCGCGCCCTCCGCGGCCGCGGCGCGAGAGCATCTCTTCGACAAGACGGTGACGCCTAGCGACGTGGGGAAGCTGAACCGTCTGGTGATACCGAAGCAGCATGCCGAGAAGCACTTCCCGCTGCAACTCCCGGCCGCCGCCGCCACCTCCGGTGTCGACTTCGGCGAGTGCAAGGGCGTGCTCCTCAACTTCGAGGACGGCGCGGGGAAGGTGTGGAGGTTCCGGTACTCCTACTGGAACAGCAGCCAGAGCTACGTGCTCACCAAGGGGTGGAGCCGCTTCGTCAAGGAGAAGGGCCTGCACGCCGGCGACAAAGTCGGCTTCTACCGCTCCGCCGGCAAGCAGCTCTTCATCGACTGCAAGCTCCGGCCGAAGACCACCACCTTTGTCAACGCGGTGGCCGTTCCGGCCCCCGTGAAGGCGGTGCGGCTTTTCGGCGTCGACTTGCTCACGACGGCACCGACGTCAGCAGCGGCGCTGGAGCAGGACGACATGACCAAGAGCAAGAGAGCTAGGGACGTCGTAGCAGCGGCGCTGGAGCAGGACGACATGACCAAGAGCAAGAGAGCTAGGGACGTCGTAGCAGCGTCTCAACCACACGCGGTTTTCAAGAAGCAATGCATAGAGTTCGCGCTAATTACCTAGCTAGCGTTTTTGCTCCCTGCTCGCTCGCTTCCCTCGGATGCACGGCAGCTTAGAGCTCTAGATCTCTTGCTTGAATCGTTCGTTTCATTTCTTCTTACATATATATGCTCTTAATATTTGCCGTGAATTAGAACCTTACTTTTGTTTTTGGCAAAGTGTATACTAATTATGCCCTAGAGAGGAACATGCCAGAAGAAGCAATGTTTGGAACTCTGATTTTGTCTAGCTCCTTGTGCCTTAACTGCGATGTAAATAAAAGAGACGTCAATTTGTGGTTAGATATTGCAATTTGACTCTCTTGTTACGGTGCTTTCATGTGGTTAAGATGTGATGTGTGCTACACCCCAGTCCCCAGATGCGTTGCATGTAACACAGCCTTTGTGCGAAAAGCGAGCTTCGGGGGTTATCTGATCCCCCCATGGAATGGAGAGGAAAGTGGCCATAATCGCATGCATGCACCTGATATAGTGATGTGATACGATAGATATGCCATACTTAGCAACAGCCGAAAATGCAACAGCCGAAAATTAAAGTGGACTGGTACTTTTACAGGGGTAGATAGATAGATAGATAGGTAGGGCTACCAAGCTTAGAGAGAGGGGGACAGTTTCTCCAGGGCAAAGGGGCATGTCCCTTCCCCCCACGGAAAATCTGCTAGTTTTACCATTGGAGCTAGTGCCAACATAACACTGAGATATCTGCGTTGAAGAACAAAGTGCTAGCATAACACTAAATGGAAACGAATCCTCTGCGTCGAAGAACAAAATGCACGTGCTACAGTGTTGTGCAGTAATCATTTAAACCATTGGATCAAAAATCAAAGGCTGTGGATTCAATTGCTACCGCAGAAGAACAAAATGCACATTCAACAGCTTAAGATTCAGGCTTTTAACTTATTTAAGCCAGAAACTACTTAAAACGTATCGATTTCTAATTTTAGTTTTTTTGACTTTTTTTCATATTCTTTGCATTATCCATGATATATAAGTTTCTTATTTTTTTAACTTTTTAGTTTTTTTACATCTGCTAACATACAATTTCAGCCAAAAGCGGAACACCTCCCAACCTAAGGGCCTGTTTGTTTCAAACTGTCACCACTACTACTCCTAATCTGAGCTCCCCAAACAATCAGATTTTCATCCAGATTCTAAGTAGCCAGAAGCTACAGAATCCAGAAAATGAATTACTAGCCAGAAGCTGGGGTTATCCAGTTTCTCCAGATTCTAACTAGTTAGATACTCACCAGCTGTTTCTCAGAATCTACAGCTGAAACAAACAGACCTTTAAGCCTCTGTGAGCGCCGCCGTAGCAGTCAATGGTCGGTACTGTAGCAGTTACTATGAAGCATTCGCTTTTGATCCAGCCGTGGATTCATGTCCCTAACGCAAATCACTGTAGCTTCGCTGCATGTTGTTCTTCAATGCAGAGGATCCATTTCCAACATTAAAATATCTATGTTCTTATGTTATCTAGCTAAGTATATGATTTTTAAATTGTCTCCCTCTATAATTTTCTCCAAAGTCCGCAATTGAACAGAGAAGAATCTGGAAAAAAACACAATGTAGACTGTTTGATGTATACACTGGACTGCCTCCGGCCCCCGCAGTTTTACGTAAACAAATTTAAAGCATCGGCGTCAAGTTAGAAATCACAAGAGTTAATTATGTCCGAGGGCGTGTTCATGTTGAAGTGATTGCCCAAATTTTCTCAGCAACTTAAGTTTTTCTTTTAATTAGACATGCAGTACGTATATGAAACTTAATAGTTCGTGATCTATCCTCTAAATTCAGCTTGCTAGCTATACAAAAGGCGAGCTTTAGGCATGTGCATCAAGACATAATCGCATTATTGCGATGTAATGTCTGCGAATTTTTAGCTCAGAATATTTAGGCAACTAGTAAAGATGATTCCTTTCTTGTGAATCTTGGTGTCTGATTGAAACAACGGAATGTTCAGCATTTTTTGAGATTTTGACCGAGGAAGAGGAGGAGATTAACAGTGAGCGGAATCTAGGAAGCACGCCGGTTTCTAGAATATATGCTAGTTAGTTTCTATATAGGAAATGCTCTATGTTAACTTTTTATATTAATGCTAAACCATGGTTCACACACGTATTTAGTATCTAGTTTTGATGTGAGGTAAATTCCAATGGAAAGAGACACGAGCAACACTTCAAAAATTTCAGACCGGATAAGCTTGCAGGCCGGGTTGTGAGGTGATCGATCCACGGACCACACGGCCAGGCTCACCGACTCCTGAAACAGAAAACTTTCGCCGCCATTTGTACCGATGGCCGTGCCTACACGGCTCTTCGAGAGGAAAGCTAGGTACGTACTGCATGCCGCTTCATTCGTATGCAACTGGATCAATTCATCTCCATGCGGTAACGGCCCTCTTCATTTTGTTTTTTTAGTTTTTAGATTTAGTTCATTTGAAAACTAAAATAAATGAGATTATTTCTTGAAGCTATTTCTTCAAATAATTTTCTAAGTTTAAAATCGTATGTATTAATGTATTTATTATTCACTACTATATTAAAAAATATAGATAAAATCTATGAACTATAATAAAAAGTTATCAATTATTCATGAAAAAAACAGGCCTAACAGGTAAGGTGAGGAGACAACTTGCGAACATGCACGCACGTGGATCGGCCTGCACTTTCCACTTCACGGGACAAATAATGTAGGTGCAACTCTTTATAACAAACCCGAAGAATGTATGCGTTTTAGTTACAGCAACATGCAATGTTGGATCTAGTCCATAAATTGAGGCTCGTTTTCTTTTAGAAATTTTAAAATATATATGATTTAGTATTACATTATCTAGTTAAGTGAAAATATATTTTATAAGGTAGAATCTTTGTCACTCCTTAAAATATATGACAAATAGTACATGGATGATATAAGGAGAATTTTGGCTAAACACATGTGCAAACGAGCGTATTTGCATATTTTCTCATGGAAAATCGCATCGTGTCGTAGCGCATCTCCTGACACATTAGATCTACCTTGTATTTGGCTGAATCATGCATGATTTTTCTTAATTCTATTTGAATACGATTTCAAACGGTTGTATAATCTGAATGTTACAACTAGTTTAAATAAATGTGAGGTCAATATTTAGCATTCCCACTTCTGTCATACTGGCTTTAATAGTATTGCTATAATGTCTAGATTAGATTTAATTCTAAAATGTGAAATTATAAAAGGATCAAAGTGTCAGCCATATATACAAACAAAACAACCTAAAAAACCCTTTAAGGGATCAGATGACAAAAAGAACTTGACACCATTAAATATTGTTCATTCAGATTTATGTGAAATAAATGGATTATTAACTAAAGAAGGCAAAAGATATTTTTGGACTTTTATTGATGATACAATACGTTGCTACTATGTGTATTTGCTAAAAATTAAGGATGAAACTTTAAACTACTTTAAGATTTATAAGACCGAAGTTGAGAACCAAACTAGATAAGAAAATAAAAGGATTGAGGTATAATCATGGAGGAGGTATATCTCTCATATATTATCATAATTCTATTCCGAGCATCGAATAATCCATAAATTTATACCACCATATTCACTCCCAATTAAAAGGGGTAGCTGAGAGAAAAAAAACTAGATTCTAACAAACTTGGTTAATGTCATATGCCGGTATGCCTAAGGCATGATAGGGGAAGCTATATTGATGTTAACTGTTATTCTAAATAGAGTAATCACTAAAAAGAAAAAGACTACTTCATATGAGGAATGGAAAGTGAGCAAATATAATGTTAATTTTCTACGAACTTAGGAGTGTTTGATAAAAGTCAATACCATTGCAAAAAAAAAGAGAGCTTGGACTTAAAACAGCCGATTGTATTTCTTAGGATATACTCATAATAGCACAGTTTATAGATTTTTAGTAGTAATCATAGAACATTTTAGACACCATATTCTCTTCGGGAGTGACAACATGCTAGCATTTTCTTTGGTTCAACCATGAGCATAATATGGTAAAATGATAAAAGAATCCATAATTCAATTGTAGGACCAAGAGAAAATATAGCATGTTCAAAACTAGCAATGACGGTTGTAGTTTTTTATTATAACTGAAAATAGTGTTACCTATATTATGAGGTTTTGATTTCATTATGCAAATGTTATCAAGTTTGAATTTAGTTTTGAGAGTTTGCTATGTTCAAAGTTGCTATCAAGTGTAAGACGGTCTGACCGGTCAGTGGCCGACGGACTGATCGTCATGGGGTAAGCGATCAAACCGGTTGAAGAACCTATGAGTATTTGATTTTATTATGCAAGTGTTAGTAAGTTTGAATTTAGTTTTGCGAGTTTGCAATGTTCAAAGTTGCTGTCAAGTGTAAGACGGTCTGACCGGCCAGTGGCCGACGGACTGACAGTCATGGGGTAAGCGATCAAACCGGTCGAAGAGCCCAGTGGCAGCAAGCTGGATCCGGCACGGAGAAGCCCGGATCCAGGTGGAAGGAGGACGTGCATGAGAAGAGTAGGTCGGATCTGTCGCGGAGGAGGCCGACCGGCGGCAACAAGCATGAAGGAGTTCGTATCCAGGTGAAAGGAGGACACACATGAGAAAATCAGGCCGGATCCGGCGCAGAGGAGACTGAGTGGCGGCAACAAGCACGATGAAGCGGCGACCACCGAGGAAAACAATGGCGGCCATGCGAAACCCTAGGTTGGTTTTGATACCATATTATGAATAGCACTTGTATTTATTATGAGACCAATAGACCAATATATATACATATACAGATATGATATATACGCAAAAAATCCCTTATTCAATAGGGTAAATACACACAACTATATAAGATATATCTAACAATCTCTAGCATAGAAGCAGATTTACTGGAAGTGTGCAAGAAGTAATACAAATAAGCATACATGTCTTCGAATATTTAGGTATGCAAGTCGATCGCCGATTGTTCATGTTTGAGCAAGAGATGGTGTAATCACTTTGACGGTACGTTACCTGATCAGCTGAAGTCGATCTTCATAATATAAACAAATTTGTGTTTCAAGTGAATTTACCGATTGGCGACTAGATCATCAATAATGCATGTTTTCTGTTGTACAAGACAGGTAAGGCCGAACTGTTTGATCAGTACTGCAAAAATATGAACACCCTACAGCAGAAGCTAAAGATTTTAAGATATGGTATAGATTGTAGAGACGAAGCGACGAAGCCTTGCAAATAAATGATGATCCCAGCAGAAATAGCAAACAAATGATATCCCTCTATCGATTGGATCAACACAAATCTTGAAATTATTAAATCAGCATTGGTCATGATGATGTACATTGGCGTCATAATATCATATGCCTCTTAAGACTTGACAACTGATCACAACTTACCAAAAACGTTGATCAACGGCCAGGAGCAGCAGCGTACTTACTTCAGCCACACTTGCAATAGCCCGATCCACCTTTAATAAAAGCAAACAACAAGAAATGAACCATATTTTCAAAATCCAGTTCAAGTAATTATAGGATAACCTAAATTCACAGATTAGCAAGCCTATGTTCTACACTTGTTATTCAACACTCGTGATATGTTGAGTCCATATAATCCCACAAGGGCTAAGTTACAAATTTAGGGTAGTGTAAGTGTTTAGCACTTGATTTTTAACTGATCCAAACTTACATCAACAGCATCGGTACCCTTGTCCATTAGATCGATTTTTGTGAGCACACCAAAGGTCCTTTCACCTGAATCAACAATAGTAGAATTCAAGCTCGTAAATAACTTAAGATAACCAAAGAGCATATGTATATGAAACACAATTATTTTCTGAGAGTATACCTTTTGATCTATGAAGTTAGTAACTCAAAATAGAATCAGACAATGATATAGTTCATACTCAACAAAGATACAAGGTACAAGTATATGAAAGATACTTGTATCTTTTTTTACTTGCTAATCTGTGAATTTAGGTTATCCTATAATTACTTCAATCGTTTGGTTGTACAAGTCCCTAACGAAGTAATCAAAGCGCACATACCTATCCCATTCTCTACTTCCCACCATGATTAAGCAATCGATAGCTATGTAGAACATGTACAAACTTGTATAGCATGCGCATCAGGGAGATGGTAGCCCTTACCATATTGACTATAATAGAACCCGGAACCAGCTTTCCAAGTTCATAAATCTGCTTGAATGAGAGCTGCAGTGAGCTACCGTAGTACACGCTGCATACATACGTACGGCGATGTTAGGTACGTAGGCGAAACACCTTGGGCCATGCTCAATTGGGTTTAACTTTTAGCTTCTTAATTTTATCTTTTTTTTTAGCATTTTGGCTTTTTACTTTTTTTTCTTCATATTCCTTTACATTGTCTGTGATGAGAGAACTTTTTTCATTTTAAAATTTTTTAAATTTAATTATACCAAAAAACTTACAACAACTCCAACGCAAAAAAAAAACCTAAAATAATGCCAAGTAGTGAAAAAAAAGTCCAAAAGCTTGAGCCAACTTGAGCACCACCCAAATGTGAGGCTTACTGTGCTGTGCGAAGCAGTGAGATGGAAGAGGAGGTGGTACAGACCTAGGATACGAGACGGGGCTAAGGCGGAGGAAGGAGAGCATCAAGCATGCCTAGTGAGGCGTACTCACATGCCGCCAGGGTGCGGCACCACAGGGAGGCCACCGGGTGGGGTTACACCACGTCGAGCACGGAGCCCCATACCCTACGAAGCAACATTGCCATGGTTCAGACACTGGCTGGCTGGTGGTGCTACATGTGGACAAGACAAGCGCGAGGGGTTGGGATCGAGGAAGCCAAAGCCACCAGAATTTTTTGATTGAGGGACGGGAGGGACAACAGGGTTTGAGGATACTCACCGTTAGTGGGGAGTGTTGGACTTAAGCCCGTTGCAGTGTATGTTTGCATTTTACTCTGTCATAGTTAGTGGTCTGAGACGTGCTTACGTTCATTTCGTGACCATGATTCTCGGTTAGACTGTTAGTTAGTAGAGCTGTGGTTACGCTGGACGTGGGATGACACGGTTGAAGCGAATCATGGCGTAAGAATAAGCAATAAGTTTTAGTTTTGCTTTGTATTCAGATCATATAAATCAGAGAAGAAAGCTGAGAAAAGCTACACAGTTTGAGTGCGACACAAAAAAACTCCATTCTCTCATAATTGTAAATCACTATAGCAATCGTAAAGATACTGTAGCAGTCGTAAATTATTGTAGCAGTCATAAAACTGAGAGTAGTCGAATGTGTTGTGGTCGTAAACGAGTACCTAGTACTCGTAGTTGTTTGTGCCATAGTCGTAAACGAGTACTAGGTACTCGTAGTCGTGTGTGTGGTTGTGTGTGTGTTCCAATAGGAAGGAACAGAAGGATGGCTCGCCACCGTGGCTGCTGCCGGTGGGGAGGAACAGAAGGAGGGAGGGGGCGGGGGAACAGGGTGGGGGTGAGCGCGTCGCGGGTGTTGCCGGCGACGACGGCTACGGGGAGGAACGAAAGAAGGGAGGGGCAGAGGGAAGGAGGAGGGAGGGTGCCGTGATTCATCCACTGGCTAGCTGGTAGCGCTACATGCAGACAAGACAAGCACGGGGGATTGGGATTGAGGAAGACGAAATCACCAGATCTTTTCATTGGGGAACGGGAGGGACGACAGGGTTTAGGGATACTCGCCGCCACGGCTATCGTCAATGGGGAGGAACAAAAGGAGGGAGGGGTGGGGAAGGAGGAGGGAGGGAAGACCCACATGCAACGGAGGCGGAGGCACGATAACCAGGGGCGGTGGTGGCGGCACCCGATTGAAGGGGAATAGGGGGAATGTAGAGCCTCCTGGAAGGCTCCGTGATGGCCGATATCGTGGCAATGGAAGAGCCCACGGGGACACATGCAGCACGACCGTGAGGCTGCAGGGACACCACGACGTAGGACAGAGAGAAAGGACACGCGTGTAGAGCGAACGAAGTACACCAACTGAAGTACGGTTTGTCGCTAATGTTCTTGGCTATTGGGACTCAGGAGGCATGAGTGCTTAGCCTGGTTTCAAAGCGGGCAGCAAAGAAACTTAGCTAAATAGCAATTTCAAATGTTTAACGTGTCCGCACAAACAGTTGTCAAAATTGAAAAGTTCAGCACAAATTTTTCCATGGTCCAAATAGAATCTGTGGACGACAGCAACACCAACTAATCAGCACTCAGACCTAGTTACTTTCATCTGAGATCGAGATCCTGCTATTCAGCCTTCCGGGCAAAGAAACTTAAAAGAGTCAAGTCGTCGTGCCAGGTTAAGTTCGCAGTTTTTTTCTGTTTCAGTACAGGTGTACAAGTCCAATTTAGTCGATTTGTGCGGATAGATAGATGCCTGATAGATCCATTCAAACCCTAATCACTACGCAGTCTGCATTCAAACAGTGTTGGTCTGAACTCTGAACAGAACATGCCGGCCACACACGGAAAAAGCAGCTTTTGTATTTGTTCCCCTTTTTCTTTGTGCCCGTACGCGTTTCTCTCTCTATGACAGATGGGTTGAAAGAATCAGACAAGTCGTATCCGTCACAACGACGCAGATTATGGAAGAAATGTAGCTTCAGACTGAGATCCCATAGGATCGATTAGGTCGTCGAAGAAATATATAGCAAAAACCGTAGCGTATCCGCGTTGCAGCAAACAATCTATAGCATCGGTTTTTGATCAGATTTCTATTATCCACGCAGTTGCAATGGCAGAGGATATGCGTCCTTCGGTAGGAATGGAAATAGGTCGGACATAATTGAATAGTCTTAAATACAAATACAAATCTATATATTTAAAATAAATATAAATTCAAATATTTAAATATGAATATGAATCGAATGTCATAATGAACTCGAATCGAATATGTACTTAATTCGGTTGAATACAATTATCCTCCTACAACTTCTGTAACAATTCTCGGTAAAATAAATTTATATAACATGATTACACGGCTACACCATCTACACTACACATTTACATAGGAAACCGATCGAATACGAATCGAATAGTTTCAAATACGAATAAGAACATTATCAAATATGGATACAAATATTATCGAATACGAATATCAATATTTTTAAATATGAATTTTACTTACCACATTTGTGTTATCTTAAATACAAATATTAGATAAAACGGATTATCCGTTACCGTTTACCCCCTATCCCTCGGTGGTGCTAACGTTAAACACCGGAGTCACACGGTAGACAGCGTAATCATTCTCTCAGGAAAACAAAAAGGGCATCATCATGTGCCGTGCAAAGCTTTCAGGAGCTAGCCTCTCCAATAGTCCAATGCCGTTGCCGGGGCCTTGGAAATTCAGAGCATATGGCACTAAGAACAGTACGATTATGCAAGGGTTGACCTGGACTAATGAAGTCATCGTGCCGTGGAAGATCTTAGGCTACTTGTAATGGATAGTGCAGACATCGGGTTTTCGTTTGGCTGCACTAGACTTCTTTCACAATGGTTGTGTACAAAGCTGGACGAGTCGTGATAGATGACGCTCACTGGACTGAAGACCAAGATAGCTGATGCTCCAACTAACTTTTGGTTTAAATTTTTGGTTTTTGATTGAAACTATATTGTAGCGGAGGTTAACTTTTTCTGAGAAAAAAAGAGAAAAAAATTAAAAATAATAAGAAAAAAATAAAAAAATATATTATATCATTACGGACAATGCAAAGAAATAAGGAAAAACGAAAAAAAGCTAGAAAAATAAAAAAAACTAAAATTAGAAACCGGTAAGTTCCAAGTAGTTTCTGACTTAAATAAGTTAAAAACAAAAAAAAAACAGAATTTAAAGCCGTTTGGAGTAGGGAAACCTACACAGGTGCCGTTTGAAACGGGAAAGCGGAATCAATCTCCATGCTTCGGAAAATGGCTTCTTCACAATTTCTAGTTCGGCTTCTTCAAGTTTTTTCTATTTTCTTTTTTTCAGGATATAGACAAATTGCTCGTGTAATAATAGAATTGACTAGTTGTGTAATCATACCATGTGAAGATTGCTGTTAAGATTTTGCTAGTGTAATAATCATGATGTCGGTTCGTAACTTGCAATGTAGCATGCCATGTAATACTCACTTGAAAATGGGATCGTAGTACATGCAGGATGTTGCAATTTACATACTCAAAGGCAGTTCGTATATTTGCTCAGGCAAATAAGCTCAGCCAAAAACCAAAAACTCCAATAGAATTAAACACTAATACTTGCAGCCGTTTCTACTTCTAGCTGTTAGTGTTTTATCTTAGTTAAAAGCTCCAGTTATTTTAAATGCCCCCTGATACTAAGACTATGACATCTCCCCAGAAGCTAACGTCGCTTTGTATCACGTCAATTTGCGTTTACTACATGGCAATTATGAATGAAAAGCATGCGTTTTTAACTTATCTTTACAAGATGCGAAGTACTCTCTCCGTTTCTTTTTATAAGACATATTTTGGTTATACACAGTGAATATGGAGGTTACAAAACAAGGGAAAGACAAGAGGAAATGATCATATTATCCATGTTATAAATATTTTGGAAATATGAAAAAAAAATAGTTTATGAGAGCGTTGCTAATAAATACAAGAGAGAAGATGTGATAAATAAGGGTAGATAAGGAAAACATCAATAAATTCACATACACGCTTTATATTTTAAAATAAACTTATAAAAACTAATATTTTGAAACGAAGTGAGTATATATCAGTGTAGCACCTACCTAATAAGAAAATAAGTGTACAAAAAGATTCCTAAAATTCCTCACTTTTTAGGTGTTTCTCAGAGCACCCACAGTATACTCAAATTTTGGCTTCTAATATGAGAGAGTATCTTAGAGGCTGCCTCTAAATACTGTAGACAATAGCTTCTAAGCAATTTTGTTTGGCGTTGCCTCTAGTCTTGGAGGCTACCTCAAAGCAATAAAAAATTTTGCAAGACCCACCTGCATGAATGGTGGTGAGAGAGAATATAATTTTTTATTATAGTTGTAGATCCGATCTTAGAGACAGTAGTAATTTTTATACATTATATAAAATTATATTAAACTTAGAGATTATTTGCAGATCTCAATTTAGACGCTTTAAATCTCTAAATATTATAGATGCCCTCATGGGATATGCCCCCAATGGGAAACAGTATAAGCTCTATTTCATAATAGTAGCATTCAGTCACCGATCTCCACGCCTGCTTCCATGGAATCTAGTGCTTGGCTAGTGGTTCTCATCTCCATTGCAACATTGAGACAAATCATGCGGCAGTGATTGATGGTGATTCGAGGTAGTTGTTGACTGCACTTGGTTCTCAACTTCAGGGTTAAGAATGTGATGAAAGTATGCATGAGGCCACAACCCTAAAATTCAACAGATATGATCATATCAATATAATCTTTCCATGTTCAAAAAGAAAAAGAAAAAGAAAGTTCTTGATAATGATAGCAAAGGTAACTTTAGTTTTAGACTTAAAACATAATTAGCCTTCTCATTCGGCCCAAGCTGACTAGGTTTACCTAGGCCTAGTCTGACTTTCAGAACAGGGCCACGTCACAGCCCAATATGCACAAACCATGTGTATATGCCTACAGGGCCGGTCTAATAGGACCATTGTTCTGTCCCAGTTCAAATGCAAAGAAACAAAGGTGCTTAGCCTATTGACTTCGGTTATACCTGGAAAAAAAGTCCATTTGAGCTCCTCAACTATTACAAAAGTCTAAATTCAGCCTTCAACTAAAAACAGATGTTTGACCTTTCAAATATCAATACTATTTATTCTACCCCTAAGACTGATTGAAAGCGGTTTTACTTTAAGGTAACGCCAATATGGTAGCCACATGAGCAAAAATAGTTGGTTTTGGGTGTTGACATGTAAGCATGCTAGTAAGAAAATGAGCAAATAAAAAATTAAAAGAGATGGTAGGCCCACTGGTCAATCCCTCACTTTTATCTTCCTCTCATTCCTCATGTCTACCTCATGATCCTTACCCCCCATGGTGTCTTCACCCCCAACATCCTCGCCACACATGCTACGCATCCTCAATGTGCACACCACTCATCCTAGGATCTACCTCATCATGAAGCTCACGCTCGCCAGTGTGGAAGATGGAGGAGAAGTGAGGGTGAGGCAGTGGCATGACGAGCTGACAGCAATGAGGACGAAGATAATGGCGACGATGGCGCTCCATTGTGTAACCCCTACAAGTGAGAGATGGGAAAGGTTGAGGGGAGGCAAGGAAGCTAGTGCGCAACTTGATTCGGCAAGAAGCTCACCAATGGTGACAAATCAATGCAATGGCGCTTGTGGACTGTGGAGGGGACCATGATGGAATATGACAAGCTCACTGTAGGAATGGAGAAATTAGTTTAGGGGAAAATAAGGAGGGGAGGTGGGACATGGGATGACGAGGTTGGTTTTTTCACGGCTCACTAAATCGACTGAAAATGGCGAGGCGAACTAAGGTGGCTGGCGCGAAGACAATGCACATTGCAAGCTCGGCTTCTTCATGTGGTGGAGATGGAATGGGACTTGGGGTGACAAAGAGGGGAGAAGGAACATGAAAATTGTGGTGGATGGAGGCTGATGACGAGGCCCAGCACCAAGATCCTGAGCCTCGATGTCGTGAGCTTAATTTGAGGAATGGAGAGAGAGAAGAGAGGAGGAGGAAGACACATATGTTGACATGGATGAGGATGTGGACGACAAATCAGCTATTTCTTCCCACGAGGCTGTCACGTTAGCTAAAACCAGCTTTAATCAGCTTCAAGGGGTAAAATAAATAGTATTAATAGTTGAGGATGTTAAATATCTAGGGGTGCGAAGGGGGCGGGTTGGCCCACTGGCCCACCCCTTAAATTTTGGTTCCACAGGGTAATGGGCTGGGCCACGAAATTATGAGATCCAATATGGGTTGGACCCATCGACTCTTAGGGTCGACCCGCCCCAAACCCGCTTCCTTTCTGCCTCCCCAGTCCCCTCAAACTCCCAGCCTTCCATAGGAGTGCAACTTGAACTCCCAGCGTCGCCTGAACTTTGGAAGAGGTGGAACTCCTACCCTTCCACCAGAACACTTTAGAAGTTTCATGTCCCAGTGCCACCATCCTTTAGTGCCACGGCACAGGCAACCTCCTAGCACTCCTCCACCTTCATCGCCACAGTCGCGCCAACCTAGACAAGCTGCTCCCCACGGCTCTATCGCCTTTGGCATTGGAGCCCCAGAGCAGAATTGCCTCCACCCGAATCCACCGCCTACCCCAAATCTTTGCCTCCCCATCTCCCTCCAGCCTCCGTCGTCATCGGATTGGAGCTCCATTCATTGGATCTAGCGATGTGGAGGCCTTCAAGGGCTAGATCTGGCGAGCATAGCTATGATTAGGGGTAGAAAAAAAGCTCGAGGCTTGTGAGCCAGCTCGGCTTGGCTCGTGGCATAAATGAGCTAAGTCGAGCCATAATTTCAGCTTAGCTACCTAACGAGAGCTCGGCTTGGCTCGTTGGCTCGGCCAGCCTAGTAGTGCTCTAGCCTAGAGTAGCCCAAATCCCTAATTGTCACAGTGTCACCCAAGTACCCAACCCATTCGCCCCTATCACCAAACTATCCATTCCATTCCCCATCCCCCGGTTGTGGTGACGACTAGGAGTGAGAAGCGGAAGGAGCAGATGAAGTAGTGCCACCATCGCATGCAGAGGGAGGCCACGGCTCTCGTTTGGGCTGTCGTGTAGGTGTTTGCCACTGACCCCAAGGAGGAGAAACACCTCCGCAAGCTCCAAAAGGCCGAGGCCAATGCGTCCTAGCGCGCACGATAGGACTTCAAGGCCACCGCTATACGCGCAGTGGAGAAGGTAGCCATGGCGACTGCCGCTGCGAAAGAGGTTGGCAAGTTGCGGATTTGGATTTGGGGGCGATGTGGACATGGGGAGTTTGGGGTGACATTTTTGAAGGATTATTGGTGTATCTCTTGCAAGTTTCCTCTCTAAATTTGTTGTTTGCTCAGGGAAATAAACAAGCAACAAGATGATGTTGTGGGTCTTCGGCTATGGGTCCCTGATCTAGAACCCTGGCTTTGATTTCGATGAGAAGATCCTGGGATTCATTAAGGGCTTCAAGCGCATGTTCAATCTTGGTATGGTTGTGCTCGATTAGAAATCCAGAATCAGTAATTGAACCTTGTCACTGTCTTGACATGAAGATTTATGTCTCTTCCTTTTTTCCCTATAGCCTGCATGGAAATCAAGATGAAGAAACTAGTGGTATTATATCTTGATTGCTTCAAGCAAAGAGAACAAGTTGGAGAGGACTATTTTAGAGGAATGAAAAGTAATGCCTTCAACTATGAGTTTTTGATCCCTATGATATGATTTTTGTTAATCTCATACTGATTTTATTCATGGAGTTTGTTGGTAAAAAAGATAGTGTTCATAATCAAAATGCAAAGATGAATGCACTGTATCCAAGATATACTCGCAGCGAATCAATTATGGGCAGCTAGGCTCGCGAGCCGGCTTAAGCCAGGAAACGAGTCAAGCCAAGGTAGGTTTCTGGCTCATTTCCTTAACAAGCCGAGCCGAGCCACAACTCTGGGCAAGCTTGGTTGTGATCCCTCCATCATCCTGCTTCCCCTCCTCTGCCGCCACCTCCCCTCTCGTGTCTCCTTGCCCTGTTCCTGCTCATGGTGACCTGATGACAACAACCACACTCACTGACGGCATGCTCGTGCTGGTGGTCTTCAAGACCGGTGTCCTCGACCCTCTTGGTCGCCTTGCCGTGTGGACGCAGGACAACGACTGCCCTTGCTCCTAGATAGGCGTTAGCAGAGACGGGCGCACCGGCGGTTCACCTCGCTCTCGCTCCTGGCCGCGTCGCTCTAATTTTATAAAGGGTCAAGCCGACCCACAGGTTTGGCACTGTTCCACATTATAAAGGGTCAGGTTGACCCACGACCCTAATTTTTTTGTAACATGCCATGGGGGTCAAGTACAGGGCCGGCCCGCGCCCGCCCCCTTTGCATTGCTACAAATATTTGATTTTGTAGTTGATGGTTGAAATCTAGTCTTTTGCAATAGTTCAAGGGGGCCAAATGGATTTGTTAAAAAAAAAGTACTAGTATGCTGTATGCAAATCAGCATCATACCTTGTTCACCAGAGGGAGGTGGGAAAAACTGCAGGTAGCAAAATGAAGCAACCACCAGTCCTGCAGAGTTGTTCCAACAAGAGAGTCTGACACAGCAATCTTCAGAAGAGCTTGTATACAGATGGAAGGTAGCTGTAATGGAACCTACCAAGCATTCCACCGGTAAACACATCCTGCCAGTGATGCCAGTAGTCATCCACCCGTGAAACCCCAACCATCGCCGCGAGGAGTAGAGGCAGAAGAACAATGCAGAGCTTGGCGACATGGCCGCCTCAATCGAACGCTTTGATTTTGCCGGCCAGGTACCATGACAGGAAGCCTAGCCCGGCAAAAGACCCTGCAAGGGAACAAATTAAAGAAAGCTACTATGTAGTTGCAAAACATGTTACAAAATGGGAAACAGTTTAGCCAAATAGTTTGAGCCGGCAAGTTCAGTATCCAGTGGCACACTCACTGTATGATGCAGGCAGCAAATGGTTTTCAGAATTGCAGGTGGTCATCACTTACCTGAAGTATGACCACTTGGGAAGCTCCTGTGCCCTTCTTTGATAACACTTGCGTCTCCGTGGCATATGACTCCTCTAGTGACGTTGTTGTACTTCTGAAATGGAGTGACTAAATGGTGAGTTTCAGTGTGGCAATATATCAGAAGGAACATGTTCTCGAGAAACTACGGACCGATGAAATCATCAAAAAATGTAAGTGGCTACACAAAAGACAAATCCTAACTACTACACCAGAGTTGCAATAGCAAGCAAGGGGCAACAAACTATGGCTGCAACTGAACAGCGACACGATCCGACACGACACCAGAATTGTGCTTCGATTCTAGAAAGAAATTTCGGCTCAAGACAGATGTTTAATGTTGTTTTTTTTTTACTTTGTTCCATTGTTGATTCTTAATGATTAAGGAGGTATAAAATACTCAACCATCGGATTGTGTTGCATGGACGGCGTCGAAGGTCATATAGGGAAAAAAAAAACGGAAAAGGAAAGTTGCCATCGCAATCCGTCGCCGTCACCGATGCAAACAAAATGTTTTGCGATGAACAGCCAGCCGTGTTCCGTCATTTTGACGAGAGCCACACAATTCATGATTGTTAGAATACAGCCGGTCTTTGGGGACAGGCTTGGCTTGGCTAGGATTTGTTAGCGCAGCCCTAGGGCCAAGGGCAGCGCCGGCCGGCTTGAAATGGACCCAGACGAAGGAAGATGTAATTGCACTGTTCTCGTTGTATTGCTTCGGAATACGTAGGGGGTACAAGCGTACGAGAGATACACATGATGAACACGTTTAATACTGGACATAAGCTAGAGGTAGTATGTGATGCAAATCCTGGCCAAGTCTATCTCAGAGAAGGAACAATTATGAGATCTTCTCCTCCTCCTTCGAGAGAGGCTTCGTGATGAACTTTGTGTACGCTAGATGATGGGGCACGCCCTTGGCGCGCTGTGGCCATGGCATAGAATAATAATTAGAAACAGTAGCATAGCCACGTAAGGCTAAAGTTTAATACAAAGCCACAGGGACTATAATACAATACTGAAATTAAACAGTTTTAGCTTAGACTCTAGTTATATAGGAACTACTAAAATAAGAACATTAGATTAATTTGACTAATGCCCTAGGGGTTGAGCCGGGTTCCTATTAACTCCCTAACCATCCTAAGCATCATATGAGGGATTCACCTCAGACGGTTCGTTCTCATAACCATCTCTCTCCCCCTTCTAATAGGTTCCCCTAGGAAGGTCTCTCCTCCACCTCAAGTGAGGATCCCATATGGCTATCATTTAAACAAAAGGAGAATTATAGCAAGGATGAGTACAGAGTTTGAAAAATGCACATCGCCAAAGTTTGGAACTAGGTTTCATCCGCACAAGCTTTCGGTACTCTTAAGAATTTCTAGAAATATTACTGAATAATCCAAATTAACAAGAGTAATATTTGAAAGAAGAGAACATAACATTTTGAAACCTCGAATGCAACATTTAAAAAACTTTATTGCAACAATTAAAACAAATAGATAAAACATATTGAAGCACATATTGCAATAATTTGAACAACCTCTTGCAACATTGTCTACATACAAACAGATGAAACATCTCAAAACACCTATTTGCAACAGTTTGAATGACCTACTACAACATTGCCTCTGTACAGCAACAACTTGCCCTTTCTTCTCTATCAACCACAACTACGACGCTCGCGAAGTTTGCATCCGACTGTGGTGGAGCCTTTGAGCATGAGTGGTGTCGGCCTCAGAAGGTGAGGCCTTCCTCTGGGACCCCGGTATAGCGTGAGTAGTAGAGAGGAGAGAATGAGGGATGAGATCTATCCGACCATGGCTTTGTAGTTAGAGAGGTTGTGGGAGATAGAGAGCAAGAAGAAGGCTAGAGAGAGTGCACACTGTGATCTGTAGAGATAGCTGCAGTGAGGAGACAATAGTAGAGTAGGATGTGATCATGTGAGTGAAAAGAGAGTGAAGTAAGTAGGATACGATCATATGAACAAGAATGAGCCACGTTTACGTCCAGACCGTCTGTTTCGTTCGGAGGTAAGAGTCCAAGCAATATCCTTGTTTCTAATAAGAACCCTTAACGACCTTGAGGCCCACATACTTACAGACAGGTCCATGCAGAACAAAGAAGCCCAACACATGTCTTGCTTCGGTAGTTACCCGATTTCGGCAGCACATGCGACTACAGCAATTGATAAGTTCGTGTACACTAGCAGCCAATCGTATTATGCACAGCTGCACCCGGACGCATACATTACTACGTACGGTACATTCATCCATCAACGCCTTTGTCATGTTCTACAACTACACCTGGCACAGACGATCAATCCACGCACAAACTAATGAATGGTCGCTTGAGAGTCGAGAGAAGGAAGATTTCCAGAAGTTTCGCTGTTTCAGTCCCATTCTAACGTCGACAGTACAGTCAAGTGCCACTGTACTCACGTCATAAGTCACATAACCATCGAGGCCACAACCACCTAATTAATCTCCCTGCAAATTTTCTCAAAAAAGAAAAGATTATCCGTTTGAGAAATGAATTGAGCAGCAAGCTGCAATGCAGACAGTGAGGCAGAGTTGTTTTCAGGAGTAGGTTTCAGAAGATGACATTGTTTTGAGCCAAGTTTCAGGGTGACCGATGACATTCCCATCAGATGGCTGCAGCCAATTGATTGACTTGCCGTGCTGCAAGAGCTCAGGCCTTTGCATTCCTGTGAGCCACGGTTGGTTGCCGAAAGGCAGAGGTGAGATGATTGAGATGGACACCTCAATTACTTAGACCTATCTATGTCCCGTTCATTTCGGCTTCGGCCAGAATCCAAAATGCATAATTTTGTTTTTTATTTTTTCTTTATATTGTTCATAAAATATAATAATATTTTTATTTATTTTCTTTATTTTTAATGTAATAACTTAAAAAAGTTAACAATAACTATAATTTAATTTCAGCTAAAAGTCAACAGTCGAAAGTCAGGAACCACTAAAAAACGAACAGGGACTTCTAGCTTAAAAGTCCGGCTTCTGTCTTTACTATTGGTTTTTAGTTGTAAATGTACTGTAACGACTGATAGCTTTTTTATAAAAAAAATAAAAAAATTAATAAAAAAATAAAAACACCGCTATATTTTTTAGAATAATTTAAAGTAATAAGGGAATAAAAAAGCAAAAACAAAACAAAACCAAGAAGTCGACACGATGGCTTTTAAGCCGTTTTGGAGCAGGCTTATCCAGAAGCTTAAGGTAAGGATTTTAACCTGCTGCTCTTTGCGGTTGGATTGGTGACGTACGTGTGCTTCTTTTGACTGCCCATTGTACTTGTGACCCTCTCAGCGTCAAGACCAGTTCACGACCGTCCGATCAAGAACGAACTGTGGCGATCGGACGGTCAGGAACGATCGGACGGTTCGATGGCTCGTGTTTTATCGACTTCTCGCTTTCCATAACCTCTCCTACCTACCGCGAAGCAGAAGCACACGAGCACGAAGCAAAGGAGGTTTGAATGGCCCGCGACGGTGGCGGCGGTTCACCGTCAGTGGAGCGCCGGCGAGTGGCACTGCGTCTCCTCCTCGCCCGTGGAGAGGCCTCCTCGTCCTCTCCGCCGCTGGCGGAGGAGGCGCGACGGAATAAGGGGCTCGCGTCGGCGGCGCTGCGCGGGCTCGGGTGCGCGTCGGCCGCCGCGTCGCAGGCTCACGCGCCTGCTGCCGCGGTGGAGGCCGTGCATCCGTCGGCAGACTGGCAAGGGAGGCTGCGGCGGAAGGGGAAGGAGAGGAGGAAGGCAAGGGGCGGAGGAGGCGGCCTTTCGGCGGGTGGAGGGGTTGCTGGTGACGTGTGGTGCACGTGCACTCCGGGGATACCGTTCGCCGCCGAGACGTCTTCGGTGGATTGCGTGGTGGCGCGGCACCAGACGGCGGGTACGGGCCGCCGTGGGGAGGCAGAGAGGCGACACAGAGAGGTATTTGGTTGCCTTCTCCTTGCTTCTCCTGGATTTAGTTCTGAAGGTGACCACTTTGCATCTGCACATACTGAAATTTGTATCTTTTTGTAGGATGTCATCATGTGTAAGTGTGGTCAAATCTAGTCATGTTTGATGTTCATCTGTTCCCAAATCTTTGTTGCTTCCTGTAAACCCGGCATTTTGCAGTTGTTTTCTTCTGACATCCAAGTGAATTCCTATAATATTGTGCTGAATTGATCCATGATTGCTCGGTGGCAGAGGCCTGGCGCTCCTCGGGCTCGCAGGGTCACCATGAGGGAGCACATATCTTCGTCGTTCATGGACTCTCCGCCACGCCTTGACATGCCGTTCTTTGACACCGACCTGCTACCTTCAGGCCGCCACCGCCACATGAGTGGATTCCACCACTCCCACGTCGGGACTGAGGAAGAGGTACAAATAAAATGCGTGTTCTATGAATTTTCTGTTGCCAATTGCCAGTGAAACCTTACCAATAAAACTTCACAACGCGGTTATCCTTCTTGTTGATGCTTGATAGGTTGGTTCTGCATAAGAATCTATCTTTTCATAGGTAGTTAGCTGTCCATGCTGATTCCGCGGGTTTGTTTACATGTCACATGGTACCATCCTCATGAGATGTGCTAACTAAAAGGCTCCTTACACGATCAACAATGAATAGCCTGAATCTCTGAAAGTGTGGTACAGCCAAAACACGGTGATTATTTGGAAAACACTGCGTCAGATAGGACCTAGCGAGGCACATGAGAGCAGGTGATAATGGAACATGGGTCATGAATACATAATACGTTTGGTGAGGAAGAGGCCCTTTGAGTGTAGGTGCAGACTGCAGAGTTCCCTTTTCTTGCACACGCATCGATGCTGAATCATTGTGCTGAACTGAACAACCATGTTGCTGCCTTGCTGGTTTTTTTTTGTTAACTACCATGTTGCTGAACAATGCCACGACGGTAGGTAGAATTTGGGCCTGTTCTTTTTGGCTGCGGCTGATAGCTTTTTAGCTGTTTGCGACAGAGATTGCGAAAAAAGATATTATCGCTCACAATTTTTGATGGAATAGATATTAGTCTTTTAATGTGTACTACAATTAACTTGTAGACCCCATCTTAAAAAAATACTCCGATTGAAAGTCAGATACTGTAGCAGAAGCCAAAAGCGGCTTTTAAAAACCAAAAGCAAACATGCCCTTTACCTTTTTTCCCATTGGGATATGAAATCAAAAGAGCTAAGGAGAACCAGTAGTGAGAGAGAGGGTTCTAGTGAGTAAAAATGAGTGAGTTCTCTTGCCTCACACTCCTTTGGGGATTTATATATATGAATGGGGCATAATAAAAATTTTCTAACATGCCCCTCAATAATTGCAAAAGGTAAAGATATATCGGTACATTCCTTTAGACATACCACACTATGCTATTGAGCTTGCTCCAAGACTCATTAGCTAATCCTAACTGTTCGAGGGGTTGTACACTCTCATAATAGTACTCCCTCGATAGCAAGCTTTGAGGTTCGGGGGCGAGTTGACACAGCTAATGTGACACATCGGTCCATGATGGCCCATGTGTATGTGCACATGAGGATGTGGATTAGTCCGACATTACTAGCTTAATATGAGAAGTACTAACATATAAACACAATGCATCATTGGTAATAACTTCCGGTTAACCGTTTTGCACGAAGCGAGAACGAAAGCACAAACATGTTGTTACGTGTGCGTGGTTTATCCATAATAGGATTAGGCCTAAGCCGGTTTGGACCTTAGGGCGTTACAAATGATATCAAAGCCAACCCTCGCGGTTACACGGGCGCATACGGGTCAAGGGCGTGGGTATATGACGCATGACGCGTGTTGACCTGAAGTAGACACACGACATAGTATATGTACCAGCACTAGATGCATGGACGTGTGCCAAGAGGGGGAGATCCTGGTCATTTGTCCCAGTGTAGGTATGTTGGACCGACGAGGACGTCAGGTTCTTTAAGGGGGGTGTATGTGACACCTCGGTCCATGATGACCAATGATGGCCCATGTGTGTGTGCACATGAGGATGTGGATTAATCCCGCACTAGTTTAATATGAAAAGCACTAACATATAAACACATAGATATCATTGGTAATAACATCCGGTTAACCGTTTTACGTGAAGTGAGGACGAAAGCGCAAGCATGTTGTTACATGTGCATGGCTTATCCATAATGAGGTTAGGCATAAGCCGGTTTGAACCCTAGTGCGTTACAGCTAATTGCCCTAGCCCCTCAAGGACCTAGATGCCCCAAACCTCCAGGGACGAGTCCACTACCATCGGCGAAGTCATAGTCGCCTCGTCTCTGAAACACAATTACATAGAGGCTAAGCCATCACAGTAGGGCTGCCCTGCCAAGGCAATGCCTTCGAGACAAGCGACAAGGTCATGGTCATCCCGTTGAGGCCATGCCTCTGAGACAAACGACGCGTAGAGGCAGAGCTGTCATGGTAGGGGCACCCTGCCGAGGCAATGCCTTCAAGGCAGGTGATGAAGTCGTGGTCGTCCCGTCGTGCCGTGCTTCCAAGACAAGTGACGTGTGGGGGTGGAGCCGCCTAGGTAGGGCTGCCCTGCCGAGGCAATGCTTTCAAGGCAGGTAGCAAAGTTGTGGTCATCCCGTCGAGGCCGTGCCTTCGAGACGGGCGATGCGTAGGGGCAGAGCCGTCGAGGTAGGACCGCCCTGCTGAGGCAATGCCTTCGAGGCAGGTGGTGAAGTCGTGGTCATCCCGTCGAGGCCATGCCTTCGAGATGGGCGACGCGTAGGGGCAGAGCCGTCACGTTAGAGCCGCTCTACCGAGGCAATGCTTTTGAGGTAGGCGGTGAAGTCGTGGTTGTCCCATCGAGGCCCTGCCTTCGAGACGGGCGACATGTAGATGCGGAGCCATCACGGTAAGGCTACCTTACCGAGGTAATGCCTTCGAGGCAAGTGGCAAAGTCGTGATCATCCCGTCGAGGCCGTGCTTCCAAGACAGGCGACACATAGGGGCGGAGCCACCGAGGTAGGGCCGCCCTGTTGAAGCAATGCCTTCGAGGCAGGCAGCAAAGTCGTGGCCACCCCGTCGAGGCCGTGCCTCTGAGACGGGCGATGTGTAGGGGCGGAGCCGCCGAGGTAGGGCTGCCCTGCTAAGGCAATGCCTTCGAGGCAAGCAGCGAAGTCGTGGTCGTCCCGTCGAGGCCGTGCCTCTGAGACGGGCAATGCATAGGGGCGAAGCAGCGGAGGTAGGGCTGCCCTGCCAAGGCAATACCATCGAGGCAGGCGACGAAGTCATGGTCATTCCGTCGACGCTGTGTCTCTAAGACGGGTGACGCATAGAGGTGTAGACAACGAGACCTGTCATGAGTTCTTGGTGTTGTGTATCTACACCCTCAACACCTACCCGACGTTGTGTAAGATTCACCTTGTTGCTACCTTCTCTAATGGGCTACTAATGTTCCCCCATTTGGCAACGTTGGTGTGATTGGCTAGGCCGGAGGCACCCCATGCTGGCGCGAAGAGGCGATTGGCGCCCTGCAGGAAACAAGGCGACTCAATGCAACGGTAGCCCAAAGGGCCTTTCGAAGCACGCGGAGGTAGGGAGGTTGGACCGCCCTTTCCCTACCTTCGAAAATAGCACCCACGGAGGACGAGTGGTGTAGCTCGAGAGGGGCGCTAACGCACACAGACACAGGGAGGATGTGAATTTTCTATCATACCTCATACCTTCTTAGAGATTTATATACATGAATGGGGCAGAATGGGATTTTCTATCATGTCCTTCAATAACTGCAAAGGGTAAGAGTATATCGGTATATTCCTTTAGACAAGCCATACTATACTATCAGGCTTGCTCCAACGTCCACCAACTAATCCTAATGTCCGAGGGGCTGGGCACTCCCACAACAAATAGTTATTTTGTTGTTTGTTGTGCGCTTCTAGAACGCGGCGGGAGCAATAAAGGATTTGAATGTCCCACAAAAGACTAAAAGAATCCGTTGTTCTGGTTCAACGTTCAAGTGCACTTTATGATATGTAGTATGAAGTATGAACTGTCATACTTGTGAGTGAAAGGTGGCCTTCAGTGGTAGTAATGGAGTTTTGCAGTTAATATAAACCAAAATACCCAGTTTTCAGATAAATGTGTTTTTTTGCTAGTTTGTTGCTAATGGCACGCAACTGTTTCCAAAATTGCTGTAATGCCATGTCACTTTAGTACTAATCAGTGCTTGAGTTATTTTCGTTTGATCTACACTATACGTTGACACCAGGCCATTTGATGGCTCCAAGTTCATTGCTGTCAGCCTCCCATGAGCGTTGTAGATCCCAGTGTTTGTGTTGATGAATACATGCAGCACGTGCTTTCTGCAAGGAGTATGAACTCATGTTGTCTGTTTACAACCTTCAGATCATGATGTTTCGAACGAGATTATTGTTGGGAAGAATGGGTATGTATGATCAATATCAGGATTTGCGCCTTGATGTTGATAACATGACATACGAGGTACACTCTCTACACACCATGTGAAACAGAAAGTTTGTACATTATCATATTTAATTTTTGAGCTAAGTAGTACATCACCAACATTATCTCCCACTGTTTCATTTGGCAGGAGCTACTCGCCCTTGAGGACAGAATTGGATATGTAAGCACAGGGTTGCGTGAGGATGAGGTCATTCGCAGCCTTAGGATGCTCAAATACTCGGCATTCAACCCCATACATTTTTCAACAGAAGTGGAAAGGAACTGTAGCATTTGTCAAGTATGACGACATTCCTCTTCTCTTTAGTCCCTTTGTCTTCACAGTAGCATCGATGCTTAACATGAACATATTTCATAATTCCCATTGCATGTTTCAGGAAGAGTTTGAAGTAAATGAGGAAATAGGGAGGCTGCGCTGTGGCCACAGCTATCATGTGCATTGCATAAAGCAATGGCTTTCTCGGAAGAACGCTTGCCCGGTTTGCAAGATTGCCGTCTCAAAAACATGAAATCCCAACGTTAGACAACTACTTTAGTGCATTTTTAATATGTGAAACATCTTTGTTCTTCCGTGCTGTTGTACAACACTCTGTTCCTCTGTATATACGATCGTCGTAAAAACACAGGCGCACAACACCCATTCGTCTTCTTTTGCGGTTTGCATATAGAAATGGCATCTTGTTCTATTGAGTATTGTGCAAATGGACGAGTTGATATATTTCTTGTTGCTGCTGCTCAAAAGCCAAAGGGAATTGAGCATTTGCCACTCCATAGAGTGGTGTTTTAGGATTTATCACTTCTTAGGATGTAATCGATTATTTGTCTCTCTGTGATGTTTAAAGCATTATTTGCCATTTTGGTCAATTTTGGCCCACTTCTGTTTCCTCTTCGCATCTTCTTTCCATCGGCCATGTTCCCACATCAACAAACGGGACAAAAATTCCACATTCCAACAGGGTCTTAACATGTGCTATAACGCATGACAGAAATATAAGATCAGAAGAACCAACGGGTGTTGTGCGTCTTGATAATTAATGTTGCCAAAGCCTTTATAACGATCGCATAACTGACCCAAATAGTAGCATATCCAAACGGTGAATAAAAGACCAAATTCAATTGTTCCCACAACTAATATTGATTTTTTTTTCAAAGTCTTTTCGGTCGAGCATAGCCTAAATTAACTCATTGTGTTCAAAGTCTGCAACTCCACTTTAGACTCTATATGTGCGAATTTTACTGTGGTAACCTATAATAGATGATAGATCGTCGAAGAATCATTAATGATTAATCTCACATGGATACTGTCAATAATAGGCATAACAGCCTGAATCACAATGAACTACACCTCCAATAAAAAACATACAGAGTTGACAACACAATTTCTTCATGAAAGATGGCGATCGATTGAGGCAGAAGATTGTCGATGGAGATGAGGTAGTACAATGCTAGGGCATAATGCCAGGCGGCACGGACAATGGTGTTAACAAACCTGACGCTGGAATAGTCGTCGAGGTAGAGCATGGGTCGACATTCAATATGGAGTCGAGTCGTAGAACGGAATCAAGGCGACTTGAAATCGCCAAGTCAAGACTGCTGGAATATCACGCGACTTGAAATCGCCAAGTCAAGACTGCTGGAATATCATGGTACGGTTCTTGTGTGCACCTAAGTGAATGCTGCCCCTGCAATTGTCTTCGATGCCATGCCTTGATGCTATACAAGTGACGCCGCATGATGGCCACCCCCGAGACTTGCCTCCTCCCAGTGGCAGTGGCTAGGATCTTGAATCCGAAACTCTGATACTATTTGTTATAAATGCACGGTAAAATAGAAGATAACCGAAGAGTAGGAGATACTGATCTATTGTGGAAAATCCTTGCAGGAAAAAATATCACAAGTACAAGAAACTTTAATGTATCACAACCATACGACTACAGGGGTACATATATAGACTAGGGAATAAGAGCCCTAAGACATTACGAAACTGAGACGATGTCGGCGTATATGTCCACTTGAACACGTATATGAAATCTTTTCATACTTCAACGATCTTCACCTCGAGACGAATTCGATCACACACAACAATCTCTAATTTAAAGTGAATTCGCTTATGTAGCCAAAACAAATCAAATATAATCAAATTATAATTCACCATCAATCATCCTTGTGCGTTGAACGTCTATAGAACTAATCAATGAGTAAGATTAGATCAATCTTCTCCATATATTTTTTTCTGTAGCGCTGGATAACTACAGTAAAAACTCGTCTTAACTTTTTGCAATTGCAAAGTGAGGATCCTGTGTAACTTTTTTTTTAAGTGAAAAGCAAGAGCCTTGATGCAGCACTTCCTGCAACTCGATTCTGACCTCTACGTCTGCCCGTGATAAGCTTTGAGACAGTTCGGTATCAGTACCCTCTTTTTCCTCTTGATGCTGAACGAAGGCACGCGGGGGTTCCGCGCCACTGATGGTGAGGGCGACGACGGCGTCCTTGTCGTCTTCCTCCTCCTAGACGTCGCCGATGACCCACTCTCCCTCACCGGTCTCCGCGACGCGTGCGCGCGCTGCAAGCCATCGCGCTGCCTCTGCTCCACCGCGCTCTCATCATTCACCACTTCCGCAACAGCTTGTGTTTCCCCGATCTCCCTCTCGATCGCCTCAGCCCGCATTATCATCTCCTTCTCGCCGACCCGCCGCGCTTCCACCCACGCTTCCGCCGCCGCCACCTTCTTGTCGGCGACCGCTCGGACCACCTCTGCACGGCCGGTCAAGTACTCGTACTCGAACCTGGGGATCGTGACGTTCCCGGACCTCCGCGATATCACGGCTGCCCTTGCCATCATTGCGCTCTCCACGACGACCTTGAGCTTCTCCACCGCCGCCGCCTCCGACGCCCTCACCTCCTCAAGCTCCCTCACCGACTCTCTGATCCTCTGCTCGGCCGCGGCGATCTCGGCGTTGACGTTCTCGGCATCAGCTCTGACGCAACGGTTCTCCAGCTTCGTCAGCGCCTTCTCCTTCTCCGCCACCTCGGTGTCCTCGTCCAGCTGCAGCAGTGTCGCTTTCAGGTTGGAAAGGATCTCATCGTCCCTCTCGTCGGTGGCCGTGGTGGCCTCCAACCGGGCCTTGGCCTTGAGCAGCTTCGCGTTCAGCTGCTGCACCTGCGCGCTGGCCTTCTTCTCCTTCTCCTTGTGCCGACTGATCTCTTCGGTGACCCGCGCTGTCTCCTTGCGCGTGCGCTCGATGGATCTCATGAACCGGAGGCCCTCTTCTTTGATGGACTCCAGCTCTATACGCGCTAAATTCAGCTCAGCTTCTGCTGCCTGCAGCGATGAATTATCATGTTCGTAGTGTCTCCTCGCCGTTATTGCAGTGGCGTCCGAGGAGTCGTCGTTCTTGGCAAGACTCTTCTCCGTTGTTCTCACCCGCGCCATCTCGGCGCGCTGGAGTACGGCGTCGGAGCTCACCGTCGTGAGGCTCGCTTCAAGGTCACTTGCGGTTCCGCGGTTCGTATCTCTCTGTAGCCCCTTGATCTGCGGCGTCCTCGTGGGCTCCATCTCCTTGGAGGATCGGCCGGCCGCGGCGGGCTCTACTACGGAGTGCACTTCGTTTGCCTCGTTGGCCTCTCGCTTCGTGCCGTCTGGGACATGCGAATCAGAGCTCATCCTGGACGTCGACGTCCCCGCGTCTCTCTCGGCCTTGGCCTCCCTCGTGATCTTCACCTCGTGCTGCAGCTTGCGCAGCTCTCTCTTGACACGGTCCAGTTCTTGCATCACCTCCGTGTACGGCGTGTTGCCCTCCTGTGGCTGAGTGCCGGGTGCCTCGACGAGGCCTTTCTTCCCTCTGCTGCTGCTTGCACGTGTTCCTTGGAGCTCTGACCTGTGAGACATCGCCTTGGCATTGATCTGCTCGATCTGGCGCTCCAGCTCCTTGGCCATGGTTGTCGCCCTCGATAGCTCAGACTCGGCACGGGCTCGCTCCCTCTCTGCAATGGCCTCACGTTGATGCGGCCTTTCCATGCTGGATCCCGCCGGTTGTTGGATTTCAGATGGCAAATTCTGCATGTATCGTGGTCGATGTCAAGCTCAAAAGAACAGTTCTAATTGGCAAGAACTAGAGTGAGTGCATCCCTTTCAGAACTTACCTTTTGTATAACTCGTTTCCTGCTCTTCCCTGGTCTTCTCACGTCGATGCTTTGACCAAAGATACTCATGGCGTCTCCCACTGATCCTCCTGAGTTCTGCTCCATTGTACTCTCCATTATTATGAAAATTCTCTTTGGAACCTGCAAGGTTAAATATGTTTTGTAGGTGAAAATATGCAAAAGGAAATGCAGACAAGTGTTTTGATATATGATGACAAGCGTGCTGATCTCACCTTTTCCGGCTGGTTCCTGTCACAACCTCCTTCCAGAAAGCAGTGTACTCGGCCCGGCCGGCGGTCGTGGTTTGTCTCCAGCTCACAGTTTCTTGTTAAGTCGGTTGACAGTGTGTCATTCCGGTAATTTATACAGCTTTTGTAGTACATTGGACAGTGCATACATGAAACTTCTAGGTCTTTTTGGGCCTGTCGGGGGGTGTCTATGTGGGGGGTGTCCATCTTCTCAGATCTTAAGATTAGCCGGTGTATCTTAGCGTAAATCCAATAGTATAGTATCTTATATATAAAGGAATATATCATTTTACTTTTGTTTTTATGTAATTAATAAGATATAGGATAGAAAATTTTCATTATACCCTATTTATATATATAAATCTCCAAAAGAGGTAGGACAGATCTAGACCTACTCATTTTACTCACTAACTCTCTCTCATTGTTGGCTCTTTAGCTCTTTTAGTTCTATATCCTTTATACGAAAAGGGTACTTAGTGTGAGAGATCACCGGAGTAACGACGTCGCCTACGTCGCCGGTGAACTCAGGAGCTGCACACACGCACAAAAGAAACACACAGAAACTCCAATAGAGAAAACCAGAGAATGACAAAATAGTTTTTGTGCTGCGTACGGCCTGCAGCTTTTCTCACTTCATTAGCTTATATAGAAAAGATTGCAATTTGACAGCCGACATGCACGCAACGTTTGTTTCCAAAACGTCTGGCGGAAAATCAGCTAATCTACCAAAGAAAACAACCAGGAGGCTAATCAACCAAAACAAGGAAACTGAAGGGACAAGAATTATTCAACAAATCTCCTCCTAATTCTTGTGCACTACTACTACTTACAGAGTTGAAGGCCGATCTTGGCACAGAGCTCCTGGAACTTACTCTTGCAGAGTGGTTTTGTGAGGACATCCCCAAGTTGCTCATCTGTTCTAATGAACTTCACCTCAATTTGCCCATTGTGTACATACTCCCGGATAAGATGAAACCTTGTGTCTATATGTTTACTCCGGTCATGATGTACAGGGTTCTTGATCAATGAAATGGTGGACTTATTGTCAACTCTCGATCATCGCTTGCTCACATTTGAATCCATGATTTCTAGCAAGCAAACGGCTAATAGCCAAACAACTGACTGACGAAAGAGTAGCCACAAGAATATACTCACTTCACAACTTGATAATGCTACAACCTTACGCTTTGTGGATCGCCAACGATCGGACTATCTCCAAGAAAGAATACAATTCCAGAAGTGCTCTTCCTGCTGTCCAAATCTCCAGCCAAATCACTGTCACTGAAACCCAGCAAGTTTGCCTTCAGACCTTTCTTCCTTGGATAGAAGAGACCCCAATCACTTGTGCCAGCTACGTACCTCAAAATCTGTTTTACAGCTGCAAGATGCTCTTCATGAGGTTCTTCCATGAATCTACTTACATATCCAACTGAGAAAGCCAAATCTGGTCGGGTATTCACCAAATATCTCAAGCTCCCTACCAAACTTCTGTACTCAGTAGCATCCACACATGGATTGCAGCTCTCCTTGCTTAGCTTCAATTTTGGCTGCATAGGCACCTGGCAAGAATTGCAGTCCATCAATCCAGCTTTCTCAAGGATCTTCCTTGCATAGCTCCCTTGAGACAAGGTAGTCCCCTCTGTATTTTGCTGCACCTCTATACCCAGATAATAAGAAAGTAACCCAAGGTCACTCATCTTGAAAATCTCTGCCATTTGTATCTTGAACTTCTTGATGCTACTGCTGGTGGTTCCTGTGATTACTAAATCATCTACATAGACGCCCACCACAAGTCTCTCAGTTCTAGTACCTCTGCAGTAGATTGCATGTTCAGATGGACTTTTCTTGAATCCCAGAACACCCAGCTTGATGCAAACCATATAGAGCTTTGTGAAGCTTAAATACCTTATGTTCATGACCGGGTTGAGCAAATCCCGGTGGCTGCTCCACGAATACTTCCTCTTGGAGATCGCCATTCAAGAATGCCGTCTTGACGTCCATGTGGTGGACTTCCCACCCTTCATGTGCTGCCAGCGCCAATAGCAGCCGTACCGCCTCCATGCGAGCTACTGGGGCAAACACCTCATCGTAGTCGACCCCTTGGCGTTGCGCATAGCCTTTTACGACGAGCCGTGCCTTGTGCCTCACCACTGCGCTGTGCTCGTCCTTCTTAACCTTGTACACCCACTTGAGTCCAATGGCTCGCCGGCCAGGTGGGAGCTCAGTGAGTGTCCAAGTGCGGTTCTCCTCAATCGCCTGCAACTCCTCCTCCATCGCCCGATGCCAGCATGGGTTCCTCTCCGCCTGAGCAAAGGATGTAGGCTCCTCCGCACTTACTGCGAATAGCTGACCATCTCCCAGATCACGCACCGCGTACCCAGGTGGAGTTGCAGGGCCGATGACGTTCTCCAAAGTCCGAAAACGCAGTGGCCCCTCGTCGTCGTGGTCGTCGTCCAGCTGGTCCCTCAGTTCCGCCGGTGGTGAGGTGAACTGGACCCCTGGAGTCGCAACCCCCGCCGTCGAGGGTGTGGTCGGGGGCGACGCAGGGAGTGCTGCCGGTGTGGACGCTGGTGAAGCAGGAGAGGCTGTAGGCATATCCAGTGACTCACCATGCTCCTCCACGACCGGGTACTTCACGGTGAAGATGTCATCGTCGCTTCTTGCATCAACGCTTTGCTCCTCGTTATTTGACCAGTCCCACTGGCCTGCCTCGTCAAAAATCACATCCCGCGTCACGTGGACACGCTTCGCGATTGGATCATACGCACGGTACGCCTTTGAACCCCGCTCATAGCCGACGAAGATCATCTTCCTACCACGGTCGTCCAGCTTCTTCAGATAAGGGGCCGTGTTCTTGACGTAGACAAGGCAGCCGAATGTCCGCAGATGATGGACAGCTGGCTTCTTCCCGTACCACGCCTCAAACGGCGTCATGCCATCCACGCTCTTCGTTGGTGCCCGGTTCAGCAGGTACACGGCGATATTTACCGCCTCACCCCAGAACCAGCCCGCAGCCCCTTTGCCTTGAGCAAGCTGCGGGCAGTCCCGACCACCATGCCATTTCGGCGCTCGACGACGCCGTTCTGCTGCGGGGAGTACGATGCCGTCAGCTGTCGTTGAACACCATCAGTCACGCAGTACTCCATGAACTCCTTGGCAGTGAACTCCCCGCCTTGATCCGTGCAGAGCGCCCTTAGCTTGCAGCCCGACTCAGCCTTCGCACGTGCTTGGAAGTCTTTGATGGCTGCCGCTGCTCGATCCTTGGATGGCAGCAGAGTCACCCACATGTAGCGGCTTCGGTCGTCGACTAGTAGCAGGAAGTAGATGTTCCCGCTCGGTGTCGCCGGCGCCACCGGTCCACAGAGATCACCATGGACCAGCTCAAGCACGCGCTCCGCACGCCACTGTGACTGGTTCGGGAAGGGTGTTCTCTTCTGCTTGCCAGCGAGGCACGCCTCGCACAGTTGGTCCACCTACTCGATTGCAGGTAGGCCACGAACCATCTCCTCCCTTGCCATCTTGCGAAGTGCCGGCATGTTGATGTGGCCGAGCCTGGCGTGCCATCGTCAGGCGCTTTCCTCGCCACGCGCGGCTAGGCATATCGGCCGTGCAAGGTTGACATCGAGCACGTACAGCCGGTTCGCCTCACGCGCGACCTTGGCCAGTAGCCGACCACCTGGCTCACGAATCCGCATCACCCCAGAGCTGATGTTGATGTCGTACTCGACCTCGTCGAGCTGCCCAACACTCACTATGTTGGCCGTGAGCTGTGGGATGAAGTAGACGCCGTTGAGGGAGCGATGCTCGCCGTTCTTGCACGCGAATAGCACCGTCCCGCAGCCCTCGATCCGTGCCACTCCGCCGTCGCCGAATCGCACCGTCCCGCGTACCGCCGTGTCCAGATCCGCGAACGCTTCCCGGGACCCCGACATGTGATTCGTGGCCCCGGTGTCAAGAATCCAAGACCTGGCACTACGCTCCTCCTCCGCATCGAGGTTGACGAAGACCCTCTCTTCTCGCAGCTGTAGTGGAGCACCAGAGCTCGCCCCAACCTCCCGTGCCTGCACCCGCGACGCTCGTGGGGATGACGGCGGTGGCGGCGTGGGAGATCTCGCCCGCGGCGGGGAAATCGAGGTGGGGCGGCCCGGGTCCGGTGGCGGCGCGCTGAAGCCCTGCGGCGGAGGAGGCGAGGTGGAGCGGCGCAGGCCCGGTGGCGGCGCGCTGGAGCCCTGCGGCGGAGGAGGCGAGGTGGGGCGGCGCAGGCCCGGTGGCGGCGCGCTGGAGCCCGGCGGCGGAGGAGGCGAGGTGGGGCGGCGCAGGCCCGGTGGCGGCGCGCTAGAGCTCGGCGGCAGAGGAGGCGAGGTGGGGCGGCGCGGGCCTGGTGGCGGCGTGTTGGAGCCGGGCTGCGGAGGAACCGAGGTGAGGTGAATGAGTGGTGTTGTCTGAATGAGCATCAACGCCTCCTCCTCATTATGTATGAAGTGGGCCTGCTCCCTTTTGGGCTTGGAGCGGCAGTCACGGGCCCAATGCCCGTTTTTTCCACACCTCCGGCACTCATCTTTGCCGGAGTTGTTCGCTGCTCCACCGTCGCTCCCACGTCCTCGGCCATGTCCACGTCGGTTCCCGCGACGCACAGAGCTCCCGCTCGCGCTGCCGTTCTGGTTCTCCGCCTCACGCCGCTTTCGCCGCGCGTCCCATTCTTCCTCCGTCAGGTACAGCTTGCCGTCGTGTTGCATCGTCGGTGGCGGCTCGAACGATTCCTCGGCGGCCTTCAGTCGCCCTGTCAGGTCGGCGATAGTGAGCGTGGAGGTGTCGAGGAGCGTCCGGATCGCCAGTACAATCTGCTGGAATCGAGACGGCACACTGCGGAGCATCTTCTCCACCACCTTGGTCTCCTCCACGACCTCGCCAAGCGTCGCCAGAGTGGCCACCATGCCGCTCAGACGAAGGCATAGTCTTCCACAGTCTCGCCGTCCTTGAACGTCGCCAGGTCAAATTCCCGCCGCAGTTGCTGGGCGGTGTTCTTCTTTACGCGGTCGTCGCCGACACGCATGGTGGCAATGGCGTCCCACGCTTCCTTCGACGTTTCCTTGTCGGCGATCGCGGTCGCCATCTCCGGGGGGACGGCGCTGCATAGGGCGTCGAGTGCCATCATGTCTTCCTGGGGATCGACATCGCCCTTGTCGATGGCTCTCCAAAGCGCCCGGGCCTTGAGTTTCACCTTCATGAGACGCGCTCAGTTGGAGTAGTTGGTCTTGGTGAGGACGGGGTAGCTAGTCCCGCCGGCCACCTCACGGACTACCCGCTGGATCACGGCGCCGTCCTTGGTGCCGCTCGTCCCGTCGCCTTTCTCGACGACCTTCGGTGGTGGTGACGCCGGTCCTGTCATCAGTGCAAACGATTGCGTGGTCACGATTCCAACGGCGGCACTTCGCCGCGATCGAGCCCCGATCCGCAACCCGCTCTGATACCACTTGTGAGAGATCACCGGAGTAACGACGTCGCCTACGTCGCCGGTGAACTCAGGAGCTGCACACACGCACAAAAGAAACACACAGAAACTCCAATGGAGAAAACCAGAGAATGACAAAATTGTTTTTGTGCTGCGTACGGCCTGCAGCTTTTCTCACTTCATTAGCTTATATAGAAAAGATTACAATTTGACAGCCGACATGCACGCAACGTTTGTTTCCAAAACATCTGGCTTAAAATCAGCTAATCTACCAAAGAAAACAAGCAGGAGGCTAATCAACCAAAACAAGGAAACTGAAGGGACAAGAATTATTCAACACTTAGTACCTATTGTTTGTTATTGCTCATGCTATAATAGTTAGCGTCGTCGAGCGTGTAAAAAGCTGCGCGAAGGGAAGTTGCCACCATGAGAGGGATTTGCTAGATTTTGATCGGCCGGAATGAAAACGCTGCGAAGGTAAAACAAGGTAGAAAAACTCCAAACTGATTGATTGAGATTGCACGGCCTACAAAGGGGGGATAGGATGGACGCGTCCCTGGGGCACCGACCTCTGCGGCAAACCCCGTCGTCTCAGTGCAGACTTCGACTCCGCCGCCGGCTCCGCCCCCTGCTCCGTCGGAGTACGCGCCTTCGCGCCACGCCGCGGGCCCCCACAACCGGCGGCTTCCGCACCGGTCGTCGTCTCCGAGACGCGCTTCGCGCGGCTGCTCTGCACGAACAAATGCCGGAGCCGCGCTCGGTGGGACCATCTCAAGGCTGTGCGCGAGATGCCCACAGTAGTGTTCTGTTCCGCACGTATTTTGGTTGGCGGCGAACTGCTCGCTCTACTGTGGAAGGCGTTGCTTGCTGTGAAAAGCTACCGAGTTCTGAAGTCTCAGTTGCTTGTTTTCCATTGATAGAGCACTACGTACGAAGCTGGAAAAGAGATGCTGCTCATACAGCCAAATCAGCTGCAGTACGCATGCATGAATAGGATTCAATCCCCAGCTCTCACGAGTGTATTAGTTCATTATCTTTCTTCCCGACTATGCATGCATGAATAGTATGCTTTCATGGTGCGCTGTTCCTTTGGCTGGGAAGGACTCGGCTTCAGATACGCTGACGCCGTGCTCGCCGCCGACCAGTTCGCCTACAACGGCTTCTCCGGCGCCAACATCACGCTCGACGGCATGGCTGCCGTGGCGCCGAACGGACTCGTGGTGCTCAGCAACGGCACGAACCAGATGGCCGGCCACGCGTTCCGTCCCACGCGTTTCACCGACAACGGCAAGGAAGGCGACCACGTCTTCGCCATCAAGCTCGACACCATGATCAACTTGGATGTGACATCTCAGATCATATGAAATTAGGTACATGTGTGTATGTGCATATGAGGGTGTGAAGTAATCTATCTTGTTAATTTAACATAAGAAGCATCAACATATAAATCCATAGACACCATTGGTAATGACCTTCAGTTAATCGTTTTACACGAAGCGATGACGAAAGCACAAATAGGTTGATACGTGTGTATGATTTATCCATAATAGAGTGAGACATAAGCCGATTTGGATCCTAAGGCGTTACAAATAGTATCAAAATCGACCCTCGCGGTTACACGGACGCGTACGGGTCAGGGGCATGAGCATATGACACATAACGCATGTGGATCCAGAGTTGACACACTGCATGATATATGTACCAGCACTGAACTCACGGACATGTACCAAGAGGGGGAGGTCCTGGTCATTTTCCCCAGTGTGGGTATGTTGGACCGACGAGGACGTCGGATTTTTTGAGGGGGTGTATGTGACACCTTAGCCCATGTGAAATTATGTCCATAATGGTCCATGTGTGTGTGTGCATATGAGGGTATAGAAAAGTTCCACCTTACTAGTTTAGCATGAGAAGACCAATATATAAACCCATAGACACCATTGGTAATAACCTATGGTCAACCGTTTTGCGCGAAGTAAAAACGAAAGCGTAAGCAAATTGATATGTGTGTATGGCTTATCCATAATGGGGTTAGACCTAAGCCGATTTGGATCCTAGGGCGTTACACCGGAGTTCCAGGACATGAACAGCAACCATGTCGGCATCGGCGTCAGCAGCATGAAGTTTGTGCAGAACCGCTCCACTGGATACTACGACAGCGCCACCACCCGACTCAACTTCACGCTGGGCTCCGTGCGGCCGTGATGAACCCCGCCGGCTCCGTGCATCGCTTGGTGCCAGCCTCCATGACTGCATGCCCATCAATGCGCCGTCAACCTTGGCTCCGCGCACCCTCGTGGGCCTTCGCCTCGGCCTAGCCGGACTTCGCGCCGCCTCTGTCGGCCATGCGTGGCCGGTGCGCATACGGCCTTTGCCGACTTCCGCTCGCCCCGGCTCAGCGTAAGGTGACCTCTGAGTCACCACGCTTTCCTCCACCTCGCGTTGTCTCCGCCGGCCTCTACTCGCCTCCACGTCGCTGCATCTACCTCCGCTTCTATTCTTCGAGTTATCTAGACGATGCTACTACAAACCACAATTTCTCGTACTACATCCACACCAACTCTCTTACCATCCACCTAGATACATAAAACAAGTTTTAGGGATATAAGAAGCATAAAACTAAGTTATCTCAATATACTAGCCATTTTCCTTCAACGATTGCCCAAAATTAGTTTCATGATTAAAAGATAATGAGATGGCAATTTAATACCCTAGTACTTAAGTAAGATAAAGCATGACACTTAGGTATAACTTATAGCTAGTATGGTTACCATTAAGTTTCTAGGGTGACAAACATTATTGGAATTTGCCCCTATGATCAAACACACACAAGCATGTGGACATAATTTACACACGCAAGCAAAGAACAAACACAGAGACATGGACATAAATTTTACCAACGCGAACTTAACTTGCGTCGCTTTTCTCTTATCTCTTTTTTACTACTGCTCTCCTTACTCAATAGATTATATGGCTTAAATAGATACAACCGGACCGCATATACAGGCCACTCATCCACTACAGCCACACGACTCAGACTCTAACAATTGACTACATGTGATCCAGTTTTACCAGCCTCACCTTCCACGACCTGTGCTAACTGAAGACTACTCGCTCCTACGACCTCAACTCCTATGATTTCAACTCCTTCTACGACTTTCGACCGCATCCCTGCTACAGTACTTTAAGACTGCTACAATACTTTAGAACTACTGCAGTAACTTAAGACTGCTACAGTACTTTAAGAGTACTATAGTGCTTTGAGAGCCACGACCACTTATTCACGATGAACTACATTTTTGACTTCCATACTAACAAGCATCAAGATTAACTCTAACAAGGATTATGTAATTCAAGTGTCTCAAGGATAGTTTACTAATAATACAAGGTTCAATAGGCATGTATCTATAATCTTAAGTAAATATACATTTGCATAATAAATAAAGGATATAATTTAATAATTTAAATAAATATAATTTGCATAAAAATATAGATTCAATATGATCAAAGCAGTTCATCGAGCAATTGTGGATGCGTTGGAAGACCATCATTACATCAGTATTGATGATATCCCAACAATGCCTATAGAAAGTGCCAATGAAATCATCCAGTTCAGGGGCTTTTTCTGCTAGCAGTTGTGCAATTGTATGCCTCACTTCTTCCTCAGTGAAAGAGGCTTCCAGGTCCTGTAGGTCATGGGAAGGCAGTTCAAGTTTGATCTAGTCAATGTCGTGCAAACATGGTGCCCTTGTACCTAGGATGCCAGTGAAGTAGTTATGAAGCTCTTGTGCCTTGCCTTGATGCAAGCTGACAGTGCCACTTAAGGTTTGATGCGTCTGAATGAAGTTTTTACGCCTTTGAGCATTTGCCTTAAGGTGAAAAAAAGTGTGTGTTAGCATCATCTTCCTTAATCCATGTGATTCTAGCCGCCTGTCATTTTTGCGTCTTTTCTATTATCGCTAGGCCAAGCACTCTTAGTTTCAGTGTCTTCCTCAATTCAAATTCAACTAACATCAATGTTCTTTTCTTCGGTGTCACATCTAGTCGGAGGATTATTTCATTGGCTAACCGGTGTTGGAATTGAATCTCTCAATTCCTATCTCTCAATCTCTATCACAGATATGTATGCACACGCATGTAATGAACTCACGTACACACGCATGGGAGCAGCGGACTTACTCCAACCAACTCAAATATTTCATTAATGCTAACAGCTATTTATACAAGAGAGGATGCACTAGTTAACTCACCGGCCCAGCAACAAATTTGACCTCTTCCAACGTCACTACTCAACTGTGCATGCACGACATGCACGTACACCCTAAGACTTGGCTTACTGGTCATACATTACACACTACTCAGCCACACACTTCTCTCTAACCACTAATCACTCCCTCCTAACATGCAGGTCCACGTCTCAATGACTGGCTAATCACCATGCTTGCACATCACATGCAACTCACTAAATTAAATATACTACTATGACAAGATCATTTTCAACAACCGGAGCTGCAATTTCACGTCACTTAGCATTTTCCTACTACACTCTGTTTGTTTCTTGGTAGTGAATTTCAGCTTGTATGTTAGGCGCCCCATGGGGTTTGTGTGACTGCAGGGAGCCGACCATGCTTTTTGCACTACATGCATGCACCCCGGCAGTCATGGCCAAAAATTCTCAAATTTGAAGGCCCATGGTTTCCTTGGCCCATTTTCGTAGTGAGAAGTAGCGGGCAATGATCCGATATGGAGGTGGAAAGTGTGTATAGCAGATGGTTTGAGAAGACTATGTCCCACTCATGATTGCAGAAAACTCGATCTAATTTAACGAGGGTTGAGTCTTCTCGCTTACTACTCCATGTGTACTTCCGGTTCTGCAATGCAATTTCTTTGAGCTCACTACGATTGCGCACCACTCGGAATTGGCCCATTAATTTCCGATTTAGATTTGAATTTTTGTAGCGTGTCTCATATATTAGATTAAAATCCCCAAGGAGTATCTATGGTACTACCGAAGCTAGTGGCACAACAGAGTTTAGTTCTTAGAGAAAGAGTAGTTTGGCTCTGTCCTCGGATGGACCGTACAGTAGTCAGCAAGAAGGGAGTGTTATTTTGCCAAAGTGTTATCGTGGCCATCAGAGAGTATTGGCCCAAACTAGGTGAGGTAATTTCAACCTAAGTTATTATCTCGCAGGAGCAGCACACACCCCCGCAGTTCCGTTGGCTGATAAGTAGAAGTTGCTGGACAGCCACTGGCAGTCAGTTTATAGGATTAGATTTTGATCAAAGTGTTAAATTTTTGTCTTGTGAATGCAAGTAGCAGGCCCCCATCTCAGGAAACCACGCCAACGCAATCTGGTCTTACGGTCCACCAACACCTAGCCGACGAAGCTGCACGACCGGGGCCCAGTGCAAATAAAACACGTGAATGCAAAACCGGTTTGCCGGCCCACGAACTTGTACGACCACGTTAGACAGACCGAGACAAAGAGCCCAAAGCCAACACAAGCAGCACTAACCACCCCGCACGGCTAGAGGAACGGGACAGCGTGCACGACCATTGGTGCAGCGCCGATCGATCGTGGATGAAGCCCTAAGATTAGCACGATCGCGCGCGCCCTAAGATTGGTATTACGTGTGCTCTTTACCTTAACTAGCAAGATAGCTCGCTCACTTACACGGATATCATTTTTAAAATATATTTAAATGAATAGGTAATACATATGTGATTTTGCTTTTTAAAAAATAACTTATTGCACAACTCTATTTATGATATTTTAATATTATATGTTATAAGAGAAAATATTCACTCGGTTTCCAAATACTTGTCACCTACGACCAAAACTTTCTTTCCCATATACTTACATAGCAAAACAATAAACATAACATAGTATTTTCCATTTATATCATTATCATCTCTTTCTTTCATTATTGTAATGCTCGTTTACTACAAGCTCATAATGCACATCACATGACTTATACCGATATAGCCGAGTGAACATCCATCAATATATCACTCACTCAATTCCTCCGTCCTGTGGAAGCCCACTAAATTAAGAGCCAAGTGTTTTCCTTTCTTGTGAGAATTTCTAGCATATTTCTTTTTTTCTTAATAGCTCTAAAAAGTCCTGTCATAAGTGGGAGATCTTTGCAGTAAGACAAGGATTCGTACAAACCTAGAGAAGAAGGGGAGGAAGTGTTGGGACCGGAATTCTCATACTTAAGTGCAATAGGAGCACTTATATATTTAGCAAACTACACTAGACTGGATATCGTATTTACTATAAACATATTAGTAAGGTATAATACAGAATCTATCAAAAGGCATTGGTAGAGAATAAATGACATCTCCTGATACCTCCAAGGAAGTAAAGATCTTGGACTGTTCTACAGAAAGAACCAAAATATAAATATGATTGGCTATACAGATGTCAGGTACTTGTCAGACCTGCATACCACCAGATCACAAACAGGCATGGAAATCGTCTAAGTAAAGTGTTGTATCAATTTCGATGAATCACTCGAAAATCATAACATTGTACAAAGCCACACGAGAATGTGCTTGGTTTCGACGAATGATTCACCATATCTAGCAATCATGTGAATTGAACATCGTACAAGCTCTCATAATTATCTATGAAGATAATGCAGTTTATGTTGCACAAGTATAAATGGGTTATGTGAAAAGTCATCTCACAAAGCATATCAACCTTAAGTTTTTCTATGATCATGAATTACAAAAGATTGATGAAATTAAGATACTGCATACTAAGTCGTATGAAAATCTTGTAGATTTATTCACTAAGTCACTTTTAGCATCTAATTTTGAAAGATGTGTACGCGGAATTAAAATGATGAGACTTAGAGAAGTGCAGAACTTGGAGGGAGATTTTTCTCGAGCTCACTATTAAATTTGATCACAAAGATCGAGTACCTAGAGATTAAATGAATTTGAGTGGATTGTACTCTTTTTTCTTGACTAGTTTTCGTAAAGTTTCTTGGCCAAAATTTTTAATAAGATAATTCGTGCAACACAACATAACATGTATCGTGTACTCTTTCTCTGAATTTTTTTCACTGGGTTTTTATGGAGTTTTGATGAGGTATGAACGTGTCGGATAAGTGCTCAAGGGAGAGTGTTGGGAAATCTGAGCCTGTGCCTGTAAGCTTGGCCCATGGTAGGCATCATCCACTTAGTCTATAAATATGCGGTCTTAATTATTATAAAGTTATATGTGAACAGAGAAAAGAATAAAGAAAGAAGTTCTCCTCTCATCTCTCTGTATTCAATTTATTATTTGCAATATTCTGTATTTGATCCATCTCTTTTGCATAGGAGGAATCGATCGGACTGGACTCGCCAGCTACGGTTCCTCAACAAATTTATTAGTATGCATTGACACCTTCTTACAATACATTTTAGTGAACTTTTGTCTTGACAGGGCCTCTTGGTATCTTATTGAGCACATTGGAATCAATCTTCTTGTAGAACTTCTTGAGGTCTTCACCACCCTTGGCGATCAGATGGTCCACTTCAGTTTCGTATCTTTCGTACAGCACCGGGAAAGTGAGAGCAAACAAAAATCCTGGTCAAGAAAGACATGGTAGATTGTCAGTAGATATTGAAAAGTTGTTATTTTACATGCTTGTGTACTTGATCTAGTTGTGTCCTTGCATTTAATCACATGATCCCATCCTGTGTCTTTTTGTAGTTTCTCCTTTACACTTTCGTCGAAGTTCAGTGTTTCGCTACTTACCAACATATACTAGAGTAGTGAAGCTGCATGTATCTCCAATTACAACCAATATCCAGAGAGATCCAATAACCTTATATCGAAAAGAATAGCATGTGAGTTAGTTCACCGAGCTAACTGCAACAGCAAAATAACGGTCTAGGTTTTTTCGGTAGGTTCATAGCAGCTTAATGAATGGTCTGAATCTGATGTATATCAAGCAGCGTTGCAGCTGTCATAGGACTTGTCACATTGAAACAACGAGATCAGAAAAAGAAGCAAGACGTTATGTACCACAAGGAACTTCTTCAGATCCTTCCCGCATGCAATGTCATATAGGACTGATGCAAAGTGCGCCAGTTTGGAATGGATAGTCAGTGCAATTTCTCTGAAGGCATGTTCAGACACGATGAATTCTGGTATCTGCGGAGGGGCCCTGCAAATCCTGAGTGGTTAACTGAGATGTTAAGAGTTGAAGTTTCTTTAAACTATGTACTCAGAGACCAAAAGGCAAATAAACAGCTTTGCTAAAGATCTGAATTCAAGGCCGTCAGCGCATCATCTTCATTTAATGGTATTGGATTGCGAAATTTTAGACAGGACGGTAATGCAACCTGTCGAAGAGAGGTGCGGCATTGGACCAAATGAAGAGCAAAAGCATTCCAAGGAGTGTAATGTGGCAAAGTAGCGTTACTATGTTGTATTCAACCACATCGAATAGGAACCATATCAATGTGGCTCCTGCAAGGATCCCTGCCGATAAGTTCGTGTTCCTCCATAGCAGGATGTCCGCAACTGCAAGGCCAAAACAGTCCACATATCATGATGAAACTGATTCATACATACCTGAAAAGTTGCTGATATGCAATAATTTACATAGAGGAATATTGCACCTTTCCGTTCACCGAGGACCTTATGAACTGATCTATGCCTACTAAATAGCCCTATTGTCGGTCGATCATCGTCAGAATCACTCTGAACATGAGGAACCATGGCTTCTGAGTTGTTCTTGTGGTATTTGGCAGGTATGGTTAATAGGTCAGGTTGCAAAAACTCTTGTCCTTATAGGCACGTTGATACTAGGACAAGGGGACCTAGGCACCTAGCTTGGCAAGGAAAGAATAGCTTGTGCAGGGGGTACAGGGGAATGAGCGAATATTAGGGCAAGATTTGCTTCAGCTAGAGGTTCTCTAAGAACCGAGGAGATTCCTTGCTAGAGCGTTCAAGCCACATTCTAGTAGTAAAAAAAAATTATAATCAGTACCTTACATTTGGATCTTGTTGATTGTTCATATGTGAATCTTTGTGAAAGCATTTCTACTTTACTTAGGGTTCCATACGCCTTGCCTAGGCTCGGGGTAAAAATGCAAAGTGAGTCTTTGACCTAACCGAATGAACCTATTCTGTTCAGATTTCAGACTGAACCTTTATTCTGAGTTCTGAGCATTAGGACCAGATGTTTCGAGAACAGGAGGACCTGTCACAACATTGCTTGACTTAGGTGCCCTGAGTGTGATCCGTGGGTTGGCTGAGAGCAAGTGCCAACTACAGAAAGGTTGTTGGCTTAATGGAATGGCGCACTTGATCTGTCACCCTTTTTGAACTTTCTTTGTACAACATGTCTGCATGTCTAGTTGTTGGTGAGAAAGGATACACTGGACAGTGGGTATTGGCATGTCTAAATGACGCTTTTTTTTTTGGGACAATGAGTACAGTTTCTCTATAGTTCTGATTCAGATAGCATAATAGTGTGAATAGAATGTGCTGTGTACAGTGGTTTAAATGGTGGCTCTATGGTTTAGGGAGAAAGGGGGGCAAAATCACTAAAGGTTGTTTTTTTTTCTTGAACAAATGTTCTGAAGATATTCAGCTAGACACGCAGAGCTAGCTTTGTCATACCCTGAGCCTTCCATCACTATTCACTTTACCTTTTAGACTCAAGTCTTTACCAGAAGTTTTATGTTCCTTTTGCTTTGCAGAGTAACCAAAGCAACTGAACTTTTCTGCTGTGCTTTAACCGGCTCAACTAATCTGATATGATCAGAACAATGGGCAGCCCAGTTTAATAAACGTTATCATGGGCAGTCCACCTGACGTCCAAACCTGCTTTTATCTAGGGTGTGACACTTGCAGAGTGCGCCCAGTTTTGTTACGCGAGTTGAGTTGCCTTCAGCGCGACGATCCCACACCAAAATTGTCGCTGTTACTCTTCAGTTTTCCATTGAGTACAAGTGCATAGACTATTTGTCTCATCATCCTGTCTTCCGTAGTGGCGCATACATGCATTGTGCTCCTGACAAGTCAGCACATGAGTCTGCGTTTCACACTCGTACTGCACTAGCTAGCCATAGCCATGTCTGCACTAGTACCCCTCTTGAAGCCTATAAATACCACAGGTCTCTCTCCGAACACTTGCACCATACAGATCCTACCAATCCTTGTACTAACTGGTAGGAGCTACACGTACGCTCGATCTAATTTTCTCCGGAGTTTTCAGGTAGGCAATGAAGCCGTCCCAGCTGTTCTTCGTGCTCCCGGCCGCCTGGGCGATCGTCCTGCTGTGCGTGGCCGCGCCGGGGGCGGACGCGGCGTGCGACACGACGCGGCTGACCCCGTGCGCGGGCGCCATCATCGGGAACGCGGCGCCGACGGCGGCGTGCTGCAGCAGGATGAAGGAGCAGCAGCCGTTTTCTCAGGAAGCAGCCCATCCTCGGCCTGTCCGCAACCCCCTCCCCCAAAGATGGGCTGGCCAAGGCGCCCAGCACCGCTCGGAAGTCGAGAGATGACCCCCACCACAGACCTAGTACATGCACACGGCAACAACTTGGCGTCATCGGCATGTGCTGCAGTCAAAAAACGCCCCTGCTGGCTGTATCCTGTAGCGATGATAGCCCATACCAAGGCAAGAAACAAAGCCATCGGGTCGGTTCCTTTTAGTAACGGATTATAGTTTTTAACTCTAACATAAACACTTATGTGAATGAATCAAATACCGATAAGTTAATAGGTCATTTTGAAAAGACTATCTTGATAAGCCATTTTAAAATAACGATAGAGAAGTTGTCATATTTATTTGTTCGAGAAAAGTCATAAACTATAAAGTATAAACTGAAAAAAATTGAGTCATCATCTTCAATCAAACTTTAGGAGACAATAAGGTAGCCGTTGGTGCTCAATTTGTATACTTTTTCTTACCCTATTATTATTATTTATGCGATATTTTGTGTTTAATTATGCTATTTGCCAACTAACCCTAACGATTCCCGAAAATGTTAGGTTTTATAGTGATGTGTAGGGAATATACTAAAGCACATCATATTTAGCTAAAAAGAACCAACGAAGAGCTTCCTCAAAAAAATATGCCAAATGAACTACATCAAATGATAAATTGAAAGTCACCATGACTTCGGTCTCATTGAAACAATCGAAATGTGTATATTATTTGCCCAAATCGGATGTCAAACGTAAAAGTTATGAAGCCTGAAAGCTGTCGAAGTCCATCCTACTAGGCCCCTGGTGTTGCCCTGTGCCAGGCTGGCGCTGGCCAATGCCTAGGGTCCTGAGACCCCTTTTTTAGCCTAAATTGAAGCCCAAGGACAAGGTGCGGCCTGACGTCACGTTTTGGAAGGTTCAAGAACGACTTTGAGTCGATGGAGAACCTTGGCACCGCCCAGCGCCAAACGTCCCTCTTCGTCGTCTTCGATCGTTACTCTTCCTTGGGGGTCCTTATATAAAGTGGAGGCTCTACCATGTCAAAACCATCGAAGAAATCCGCCCAAACTCATCGAAATAGCAAGATTAGGGTTAGCCAATTAGAGAAGTCGCCGAGAGCATGGAGTTGTGTTGCCTGGCGCCATCTCTACGTCGCCCTGCGTCGCCACCTTCGTTCTTCCCAACGTCTTTCTCTTTGACTCTCCTTTATCGGTAACTATGTGTACTCTGATTCTCGTATGGAGTAGTCGTCTTTTCTTCTCCTAGGTGTGAGGATATTGCTGTAACCTAAGACATATGGATTGGTCTACTATTTTAGTACTTTTATGCTATGACTGTGTCTTCTTGATATTATTCTTGTTTCCTAGTCGGTCATTAGCTATAGATGATTGTTGATTGTTTAGCACAAGTTTAGACGTGGTGTTTAGATCTAGCGAGTGGAACTATATCAAGTTGTGTAGGACTTACTGGTGTTTATTAGCTCGATGGACCTGTGATAGGGGAGAACAGTGAAGAGGCCGGCATTGAACTGTAGAGTGAGAGCCAACATAGTAGTTTATTCGGTGCTATTTATTATTATATTGATCTAGTCTTTAGTTGTGATAAGTGAACCTAACCTAGAGGAAGATCTCTCTTGTATTGGTTAAACCTAGCTTCTTCCGTTCTAATTTTGGCAGATTTGCTTTAGTTAATTTTCCATATCCTATAATCGTTATTTTTATTAGTAGTAATTTATTCCAGGTAGTAGATGTATTCGACACTTCTTTGTGGATTTCGATACCTTCAATATTCCTTGGTGAAAAGCTACAGACAAATCTGTGCACTTGCCTATGTCGAATCTGTACACGTATCTTGCATCAACGATAGAAGCAATACGATGTTACACTTTCATGTGCAATGGCTAGCACTGACAGCCTCATGGAATACTTCTCCGTAAGCCCGCGAACGCTGGCTTTGCAGACGTTACGGCAGGCAAAGCATTACACGACCTCAACCAAACAAAAAAAAAAAAAAACAGGACTATCAGAATCCACGAGCTACGGAGTTACAAACGCCTGGACAAATCTAGCGCGATTTCGTCTACTAGCTCTTGGAGCAAATCCCGTTCGATCTGGACACCGATTTGAAATGCTTCGTGCAAGGAGCTCATACCGGTCTCAACCGTGTGCTCGACGTCGCTCACGGCGAGATCATCCAAGGCCTTCCCAGCCATGTCACTGCACCTTGCGATTTCCTTCTTGACCTCAGCAGCCAGCCTCTCCTCGGTGCAGATCAGGGCAAGCTTTGAGAATGATCTGTAACCCGAGTCACAGAGCTGAATGCACAGCGAGTCCAAGCGCTCCATGACGAAGTCGAATGCGAGATTTCCTAGCGGGCTGGCTGTGGTGGCCTTGATGGCGTTGAAGTTGTTGTTCTTGGCACCTGTGGCCAAGGTGAAACTCTTGTTCTTGGCACTTGTGGTCAAGGTGGTAATAGCAGATTCAAATGTCTGAAGAAGGAAAGTCTTGAAAGGTGCCCTCGATTTTTGTTGACCGGATGGGCAAACGTTTGTTAGTAGCAGTTCGACAGTTGATGTAACCTCTCCAGGGTGTATCAGCTTACCGTCTTGGACTGCCGGTTCAAACGGGTGCACACCACCAAAATTAGGTTCAGCACACCTGGAAATTCTCTCGGCAGTAGTTACTTCTTGCATGCTAAATGGTGTGGTAGACGTCTTCAAGGGACGGCTGTCTTTGAATTCAGCTTCTGTTGGCATTGGTCAAAGGCATAAAAGAGTCAGCTGCAACTCAAAAGTGTGTAACTCAGCTATTGGGATTTTGCAGTTTATAACAATATGCCACATGGAAGGTAAGATAGCGCTTGTTTAGTGTTTGTTAGCCTAAACTTTTGTTTGTTGGCCCAGAGTGTAACAACGAAGGGCAGAAAGAAACTACCACATGTAAATAACATAGCTAACATTGGCCAATGCATAAAAAAGGAAGTTCTGTTACCTGCAGTGTAGTGTGGACTCCCAGAAATGCAGTCATCATTTGGATATGTAGACTGAAGAAATGATAAAAGGCTTCGCTGATTGATGCCTCTAGATATTGATGGAGATGGATTACTAGCTTTTGCATTAGCCTGCAGATGGTAGCGACCATGGAATTTTCGTAAGAAAAAAAATGAACCTTGTGTTTTTTTTATGAGAATCATCTCAGCATTGCACCATGGTTGAGAACAGGAAATATCAAAATTACTGACCTCATGCTTTTTATGAGTTTCACACAATTCGACAGGATTAGAAAGGTCTCTGAACCTATAAATCAGACTGTCCACTAAGTTGCACTGCCATAGCAATGCATTACTTGGAGATTCTTCCATGACAGGGACAGCACTCATCTTTTCAAACAATGAAGAGGCTACTCTGTCACCATGAATATCTCTATTTTTCATCTCAGCTCGATGAAAGGAAATTGATTCTGCGGTCTCCATACTTGATGTGCCTTGTGAAACTTCCCTGAAAACCAATGCCCTTTGCGAAGAAACATTTTGCCTGTCCCTATGAGAGTGTCTCTTAGGACAAGTACCAGTTGGAGATCCCAGAACAGCACTACCTGTTCCTGTAGCATTATCACCCGGCAAAGAAGTAGGGACAACCTTTGTCGGTGAATTGGAAGTGAAAGAAACAATGCCTGAGTTGTTACACCTGGAGACATTGCGCGACTCTACCTGTCTCCACAAGTCATGCCTTGCACAGTTTGAACTGGCAGACCTTGGCTTCTCGCTAACCAGCCCTGCACCTTTGGCAAGTATCATGTCTTCCTCCGTAGCTTTTGGTGTTGCATTCTTTAGCTTCTGTTTGTTAGAGCTATCACTATGTAGGCTGCTGGTTCGATGACCATTTGTGCTCAAGTTCTTGTTCTCCACACTACCATGTGACACGCCAAATCTATCAGTTACTTTTCTTTTGGATCTCAACGATGTACTGCTGTTCATACTTTTGTGTAAAGAAACAAAGTCCGTGGCAGCGTTTGTCACATTTTGATCCCCTCTATATTTCTGCCTTTGGACCATATGTCCTTGATCTGCTGCTCTACAAGCTGGCAACGCATTCTGCTTCAGGTTATTCTGCTTGAGAGGGCTACAAGCAATATTCTCCCGGGATGTGTTTCTCGGCTGAATTTTCTGGACACCTTGATTTGTATGAGCGATAGCATCGGACGTCCTCTGAGCACTGTCCTTAAATCTAGCCTTCTCACTCGAGCTAACAAGCAAGCCCTTACTGTTTCCTTCAGGTTGCACTCGACATGATACATTCTGTTTTTGCCTGCTAATGGAAGCATTCCTCCTAGCATTCTCTTCAGACCACTGATTAGAAGTAGAATTGTGCTTTGATGTAGCTCCTACATTGCGAGCACCTGACCTTGGTATATGAGCATCGCACATATACCTTGAGAATTGATCAGACACATCTTGTGAGACAGCAGCAGCACTCGCCACACCATCGCTGTTGCATGAGTACTCCAAACGTGCATGTCGCCGAGCCAGATGGCGATTCCTCAACTGCAAACCAGGTTCCAGAACTTTGGCTGCTGCTTCAATCAGCCGAGCCTTGTTCCGGCTCGAAATTGACCTTGGACTCTTAAGAGGTGAGGCTACCTTGTGTGGACGCCTCCTTGACCACAATGCCTGCGCATCTCTATTGAACTGACTGGCGTTGTCATGCCGTTCGTCTATGAGCTGCCCTGGCTTTTGTTGCTTCTGATGCGAGGTGCCTATGCTCCCACAGGTACCAGGCAAACCTTGAGAGCAGTCACTCCGGTGACCACCGAGCTCGGAGGAGTCCATGGCTTTGGTTGGCCTTTGATGGCTGACAGCCGGCATTGAGCTGAGGCCCATTAGCCGGGCTACCACACCCGGGGTGCACATTTCACTGTAATTGTTTTCTTGACAAGACGGTGGCAAGTGACTGGCGCCATGGCCTTCACTTTTGCTCCTCGGATGGTCTATAGAATCAAGCTGAAGAAAAGAACATGGATGAGCTAGTAACTTAGCATCTAAAGAAACCATTTAAAAAAAGTGAAAAGGAGGTTAGAGAAAGTTCAAGAAAATGTGGTTGTACTTTTGGCAAACCTCCATATCTGAAAAATCATTGGCAAAACTTTTTGAAAGGCCGAATATGGACAATAAAGAGGGTGAATGGTGCCAACTTAAAATTTTCTATTAAGTATTCAAGATTCTATCATCAGACATCACAGAGGTGTAGAACACAGAATTCTCAGTTAAAAATCAAACCAACTAGTTTAAATCAACAAAACTTGAAATCTAATTCTTCCCGATAGTCTGACCAGCCTCCAAATGGTGGTCTGACTGTTGCTATAGTAAAATCAGAACGATGAATAGTATTTTTACCCTGATTTTAAATTCAAAAATTGTGATAATTTTTGATTCGTAGATCCAAATGACATAAAATTTTGCGTGGATCTTCTCTAGATTATTGTGCACCTATTTCAACAAATAATTATAAAAATTATGGCCAAAGTTGAGATCTTTTTTAGTTTGTTAAAAGGTTGCATGAAAACCGAGTTAAAAACTTCAAACGATGAATACAACTTGCTAGTTGATAGATGATATCCAAAATAACTCTAAATGTATTATCACATGTCACAGTAAGTTAGAACACCAAAAACACGACTCAAAAATCCTTAAAACAAGAAATTACTCGATAAGATCAAAATCAAGCAAAATCAGATTTTTCCATGAGCTTACTCTCAAAGTGCCTAGATAATAGGAGATTGATCTCCAGAGATTATTTCCATCTCAATCACATTCTTGGCACAACAAGATCAAGATGAGACATTAAAATCAACCGAAACAGGTGCAAATCAATCAAAATAAGAAATAGACATGAAAATCATCAAATATTGATGTATTACTTCTTGAAGAGGTAGGTTTTATAGCCACTCCACTTTAGAGAACAGAGAGCACACCATGCATTAAAACTCTGACCCTAAAACATCAAAGCACAAAAGAGATAGATAAGATGTTTAACAACATGTCTCCATTCCAACCCCCTTTTATAGATGGACTACCTAATCACATTCATCTCTTCGTAGATACTATCCATTTAGCATTATAGAAAAAATCTGTTAACCACACGCACATAGGTTTTAACTCACACATGTCACACGCTTTTCAAGGCGTATAAATCCGAATCCATTAAGTCCTTTATTTTGACCCGTCTTGATCAAATCAGCTTCATCTTAACCTAAACCGCGCTCTAATGCGTTGTACATGCGCCACAGTTTTAATTATACACATATATAACAACTTAGTATTAAAATTAATTTAATTAATTATTACTACATATATATCTCATGCATTGAGGCTAACTAAATCTAAATTAGCTAGATCTTCAAAGATATATATAATAGTCACCGAAATTTAATTAGCTAGCTAGGTCTAAATTTTGGTATTGCAACCAAAAATAAATTTCATTACTAACCATATCTAGGGCAACCAAGAACTGAATGAATCTTCAAAGCTCTCTTGCCAAATAAGCATCCTTCCACCAAATTAAATGGCCTGAAAATCTTGTCGTCTCTAGCTGCAGCACCGGTTAGATCTGGATCGAAATGAAGACAGATGCGGTCTAAACGGCGCAATAAATACATAGCAGGATTATCATAGACGGTTCTTACCGATGAACCGTCTGTGATACTGGAATATCACAGACGGTTTTTAGGTAGGAATCGTCTGTGATATTCCTTCAGCAACATAAACGGTCTCTAAATTAAAATAGTATGTGATTTAGCGTCTAATATTATGCTTTCTGTAGTAGTTGGTGAAATCGGTTCAACCGCCGGCGTCTCTGCATGTATTAATTTGGTCTCTGCCGACACAAGCATGCAACGCTCGTTTCTCAAGTCCATGCACAGCCTCATTAAGACTCTGAATCCCATGCATGTTCAGACAACGAAAGACAATTTATAATCTTCATGCAACAAGCTGCATGCAGCTCCACTGCTGCATTTCAAGTGACACTAGAGCATGCAGATTAGTCATGCAGGGACAGCCATTGACCTCAACAAAGCACTAGACATGCATGGCCGCATTAAAGCCTTAACAAATTCAATTCCACTGCATGCAATGTGCAGCTGCAGTGACTAAGAGCAGTCCCAATGGAAGAAACTGACACGATTTCTATAGCATAAGAAATCATCTATAGAAACTATCTTCCACAGTGGAGGTGTCTTCGAGTAATAATTATTTTCTCTTTCTCTCTCCCAACTCTATCTTCTTCCTCCAATGAGAGTGTGCCACGAGCCCCCTAGAAACTGGTGGTTTCTTCCCAATGGCGATTTCATAGTTTCTTGGTGCATTGGGTGGAGTGAAGACCTGATTTCTTCATGAGGAAACCGTTTCTAGTATTTGTGCTCTCTTTCATCATTAATTACGTTGCCATGTCAGCATTTTGCCTACTTGGCACGTTATTTAATAAGGATAGAAACCATCATCAATACACCATTGGGACTGCCCTAATACCAACTAGCACAATGACCTCATTAATGCTACTCGAAATAGTGAACCAGCTACGAGCCGAACCCACTGCATGCAAGGCTTCCTCAACAGAACTGTATACAATTCAGAGATTTGTCGAAAATAGCAACTTCAAATTTTCAACTCTCCAAATTGACAATAATTTATCACAATAATATTTAGAACTTTCTCACATCATCCTTCACTTTCCTAGGTCTACAAGAAGTCTTGGGCACAGTACAGATACAAAGGGGGAACTTGATTTAGGACTATAACAAAGAAGGGATAATTGATACTTTGCTCCTCAGTTTAGCTGCTTTTGATCATTTACCTTCTTTCACTTTGTCATTAGTATTTTGCCTTAAAGTTCTTATATCAGTTGATCTTTTGTCCTATCTGCATATTATATTATTTTTCATTTGTTTAACCCCTTGGAGCTCATGTGAATAGACCATATTGCCCTTTTGTGAAATAGTTGAACGATTTCTCCTCTTTCTTCTCCAAATCCGGCCGATCGGTTCACCGTCGCGCCAGCCTCCAGTCCAATGCAGCTTCAGCTCCTCGAGGCCGACTTCAGCAACCGCAATCTCCTCCGCTGTGCGGAGATCGAGGTGCGCGAGATCCAGCGCCACCGAGCGACAGCTCCTGCTCCAGAAGCAGCAGCTCCAGCCCTGCCCTACCATCTCGCCCTCCGCTTTCTCACCTGTCTCCATCGACGCCGCTAAGGCGCAGACTAAGCACCAGTGCGACACGGAGGACACGCTCCCGAAGAAGGAGATCGTCTAGCTACTGCGCCAGCTAACCACGCTCTTCGGTGAGGACGACGTCGTGCGCTTCTACTACCTCCACGCCATGCTCGGGGACCCAGCCGCGCCCGCCACAGCCTCAAAGCTGTGGACCAAGGCAGCGATCGCGACCGGGAGACAGGAGATCGAGGGCAAGGGGAGGGAGGTGGCATTTGGGGAGCTCTTTGGGGCTACCCTCTGATGGCCAAGGTGAGTGCTGGGGAGGCGGTGGCCACCGCACGGGGTGAGGATATGAGTGGAAGGGATGGGGAGGGGTATTTTGGTCATTTATAGAAAAAGTGATTCAAAAAATGATATGGGGTGTTCTTTGCGGCTTCTAGAAGCGGCTTTTGACTTTTGCTACAGTAACTAACTTTTAAACGGAGTATTTTTTAAGATGGGGTCTACAAGTTAATTGTAGTACACGTTAAAAAACTAATATCTCAGATCATCAAAATCGCAAGCGAGTATCTCTCTTTCCGCATCTCTGTCATAAGCACCAAAAAGCCATCACCATGACCAAAAGCCATCATGCATGACCGCAAAGAACAAGCCCATAACATGCAGATAGGGTAAAAGATCAATTGGCATGAGAACTTCACGGCAAAATATGAATGACAAAGTAAAAGAGGGCAATGATCAAAAGCAACCAAACTGAGAGGCAAAGGATCAATTATCCCAACAAAGAAATCTTGAATGTAAAGTTAATCATTTAAGTCAACAATTGTGGACCCCATTAATCAGAACAACAAATAAATGCCTTCCTCTTGTATAAAGAAAAAACAATTTTTATAAAACGTACGGCGGAAATAGATGATCAAAAGAGGATTTAATATGAAAAACTTTTACAGAAAAAAAAACACCAACACATGAAAACGAAATTTACTATATAAAAAAAGATAACAATGATGATCTTACTTTTTCATAAGCTACAAAGGTATATTTATAGTAATTATAAATAAAACTTTATGTAGAAGTAGAACTAACAGAAATAGGATTCAAATCATAAACTCAACAGCAACTACAGGGGGCAAAACACAGCTCAAAATCTTGGCTTGGGAGCAAGCAAATGGATAAATTTCCAGGCATAAACTTTGGAAATTTCAATTAGAAAACAAAACCGAAACAACCATGACTTCACAACGAGATGCTATGAGGGGGGAAAGGGAAAGCTGTACCATACCAGGAGAGGCCTCATCTTGGCCACAGGCGTCTTCTCGCCGCCGCCGGGTGGCCTCCCAGGCGAGAACTTCTGTGCGCGCACTGAGACAGCAAAGGCACAAAACCTAATCAACTGCCCTGATTTGCGCAGCGGCGTAAAGAAAAACATGATTCGCAAAAGAGCCAGAGTAATGTAGCTTCTTTGCAATCTCACCTGGGGGAAGCAACTTGCTCTTCTTGGAGGATGATGAGAAGAGCTTCTTCTTGGCGAGCATCTGGAACAGCGCCGCTACGCACGACGGCGCCGGTTTCTGCCGCTCGGTGATCGCCAGGCTGTTGCCGCTGGCGTTCGGCGCGGAGGAATTGGCGTTCTTCATGCCTCCACGCCCACAAGAAAACAAATTCAAACTCGATTCTTTCCGAGTCTAGTACAGTGCATCCGCTCTTCTTGAATCTTGAATGCCTCTCTCTTGCGGTTACTTATAAAAAGCTCAAAATAAATGCACAAATCTTGAACCAGCCGCTCCAATTCTTGCTCTCAAGAAGCATTACTTGCTACATCTAATTCTTCGTGACTTGCTGAATCTTGAAGGAATCAACAGTGCCTTTGCCACAGCTTAAGAACAAGCATGGACAAATGCCAAATGCTAGAGAACAAAATGAGAATCCCACTATTGCAACTCTTGCTCAAGATATGACTACTTCGTGTAATTCCTCTTCCGACTCTTGAAACCGGCATGGATCAAACTAGACCCAAAGACTGCCTGACTGTTCTTGTTTCTTGTGAGCCCTTCTAAAACCAAATGACATATCAAACAATAAAATGGTGGAGGGATCTAGAGCAAGATGGCAGATGAGCCAAACGTTGGAATTGGGAGATTGGGGAGGAGGGGGGGCCTAGAGATGCAGAGAGAGAGAGAGGCTCTGGGGGGCAAGGCTTCTCTTACTTGGCACCGTTGCAGAGATGAAGAGACATCTCAAGCTGCTTTTGTTTTTGGTGTGTGACTCTCTCTGTATGTGTGTGTTGCGTAGCTGGCTAGCTGTGTCAGCTGAGAAGCTTTCTTTGCCGATCTCTCCTTTTTTGTTTGCTTGCTTGGCCAGTTTAGCTGTATTTCTGTGGGGGTTTCATTGGAGTTTGGACTGGCCTAATCCAAAATGATTAATTAGTATCCTCTGCTATACAGTTTTAGAGCTAGAAATCGATGCTTAAGATGGAGTTAAGCGAAAATTTTTTACACTGTCCCAGAGTTATCCTCTACTTCAACTTGTATCTGACTGAAGATGAATATATATAAGAGAATAAGGGAAGATGTTGCTTGTGTAGCTCATACAGCTGCAGCTCTTGAAAGTACAGATGGTAACATTCTACTTACTACACCATTAACACCAAGCCTCATGTTATCTTGCAATTGGAGTGATTGTGGCATGAACTTGCTTCAGACACATACGTCACACGGAGCGCGTGTATCCATCTACCTTTGGTTGGATGTTTGGCTGTGGGTTGTGTCCAACCGATGAGTAGGGTCAAAGTGAAGAGACGGTTGTTGCATACGGACAGCTCAAGTAACTGAACTAAAAAGTGTCAATTTACTGCTCATCATCAATAGAACGGTAGCACTAGGAGAGCAATGTTTCCTCCTTTTGTCAATCATTCTGTCAGGAAGTTTGAAACGGATGGTGCTCCTGCTACAAAAAAAAAGGTTTAATACTATGTACTATACAAATGGAAAATGCACTTTCCAAATGCCTAGTGTCTCGCGGTGGCAGATTTTTAATATGATGTCTACAGACTTTAGAGCGTCAATGTGCACAAGACAACAAAGAAGAAGCTGACATTTTTTAGTTAAGAAGCGGCTATCCTCGAGTGATGAGCCCACTTAACAACAAACCACTACTATATCAAATCTGCAAGTGTACAAAGGTTCCAAGTCGCAAGGTCAAACGCAACCACAGCAGTATTTTAAGGGTGTCATTCAGACGGACATTCTTGGGTATAATGTTGACTAGTAGAAGCGATTTAATAACAAGTATTAGCTTTTAAAACGGTCGCCCAAAGTGAACAAGGCATAAACTACACTCCAAAAGGATGAAGTATTTCCTGCATGAGTCAAGAAACTTCCATCCATTTCATGCTCAACTCACTGAACTGGCCAGGCTAAAATGCATCAGGTAGTAAAACCACCTCAAAGTGTAGCCTTTGTTTTTCCTTACTGGTCCTTACAAAGGTCATCAAATATAAAGAAGAGCATTTACCGGGGCGGCTCCCAGCTGCTCTTGGTGCCATTACCTGAACATCGACTCGATATTCAGTACTGTAATCAGCTCGACATCGTTTGGGTGTCGGCACTAACATATCAGCCCATGTATCAACAAATATGGACTGCATTAGTAACTTAATAAGTGATTTTTAGGTTGTTAAGACATGTACCAACGATAAAAGCCTTCAGTGCAAATTTGATCATTGTGCACCGTACCTACAGGGAGATGTGTATTCCAGTTCCTTTTTTTCTAGGATTCTATCCTAGTCGTAGAAATGGTGAGTTTTTTCAGCTGTGATTGATAATTTTTTATTCTAACACGAGTATTTGTGTTAATGAATTAAATACCGATAAATTATTTCAAAAAAAATATCCTAATAAATTGTTTCAAAAAATTATTTTATTTACTTATTCAGTGAAATCATAAGTCTAATCAGAAGACAATAAGCTAAAAAAATGAAGTGTACAACCGAGTACCATGTACTAGCACATCGTGGAGCGATGAGGCAAAGAAAATGTTCACGGGCCGTGACTACACCTGTCCATCTACTATATAAGACCCTTCACGGGCCCACCTGCAGTTGCACATGGAGAGGGAGCAAACTGTTCTGCATGCGCTCTCTGTTATAATTCAGGGACCACCCAAAGGTAAAACTGTAAAAAGATACTTATGACTGTCCATGTCCTTTGCTGCTTTGGCTACGCGAATCAAACTTATCGCCCACGTTCTTCTTTTCAGCTTTTCAAAACAACTTTTAATTTTTACTATAGTATCTAAGTATCTAACTTTCAAATGAAATATTTTTTTAAAATAAAATCTATAAATTAATTATAGTATATATTAAAAGCCCAATATATATACCATCTAAAATCGTAAGCAAGTATCTCTCTCCATAATCTCTGTCGCAAACAGCTAAAATTCAAAATTTTAGCCAAAATATATAAACCGCAGCCAAAAAATAGGCCATTGTCCTTTGCTTTTTCTAAAAAACAAAATAAATAAGTTTCTTAAATAAATAGGATGTCAAGACCAACTTATAGATGTGTTTAGAATAATATTGGCTTATTATTTTTTTATTGTAGTTTGCTTATTTTTTTACTGTAGTTGAGTTGGTTTATTTGACATAATTAATTTTTTAAAAAAGATTAAAAATAGAAAAAAACATGTTAGTCTATTACGGATAATACAAAGAAATAAGAAAAAAAGAAAAGAAAAAAACCTAAAAATAATAAAATGAGAAAAAATGAAATTAATGAATAGTAAAAAAAGTAAAAATTAGAAGTTAAATTGAGTGGTGCCATAATTGGAAGAGTGCTTGATTTGAAACGCTGATACGAGCTTGGAACTATAGGCCTTGATTGTCCTGGCGGCATTGAATTGACACGGCTTGACTTGTTACAAGTTCTAGAGTTCAGACAGTGAAATGACTGACCTCCTTGAAGCCGTACGTTTTCGCGTTTGTCCTCAGCATGACGCGTCTCTCCCCCACGGATTCCCTAAGACCGTGCCCACGCCTCGGTCGAAAGCAAACTAGGGGTTCAAAGCCATGGTTCAGATGCATCTCCTTTTCCACACAGCCCCTTGCCGTCTATCCTCACGCCGTCCCCTCGCCTTCCTCCTCACCTCCGCATCCCCACTCGGTCTCCTCCTCTCCTTCCCAACGTCGCCTCCGACCACCTCTCCCCCAATGCCGCCACCTTCTCTCCTTCTGCCGCGGTAACCCGCTTCACCCCTAGTTGAAACCACAACAACAGGCCCACAGTGTTGCAGCTGCCTGCGGCCACACGACTGGAAAGTGTCGGGCCCCGACGATTCTCGCCGTTCTCAGGTGTCGGTGGGGCTTTTTTGCCGGGGTCAGGTCAAATGCTGAACCTGAAACGACACATGGTTGGCTCTCCTGCCGATTCCCCAGTGCCGCACCTAACGAAAACGCAGTCTTAGCGGACGATCTTCGCGTGACTGTAAAGAGCAAGTAGGGATAGCAGTGAGGTGGCGAACAAACAACCGAGCAGGGTGGTCCAGCGAACTCTGAAATGAATGATTTGGTTTTCCCATCAGTCGCGGTGTTGCAGCTGCAGCTAGTCGATCTGTCGGGCGCGCACATCATGTCTATAATTCTATATCTCAAGTGTCCCACCAAAGTCTTCTCTTCTCTGCCGTGATCTCAAACTAACATCCACTTCATCTCGTCTGAGTTCGGTCGATGCAACCGACGTCTGAGAAGAACAGTATTATTACTGCTATAGTGCCACGGTACTTACTATTGTTAATAGTGCTACTGCTACAATACTACCGAGAAACATCTAATGCTTACATTTCGTGTTCCAGTTGTACATGTCTGCAAGACTTGGGCTAAGTCGTACGTGTTCCAACTGTACATGTCTGCGAGACTTGGGATAGCCGTACGTGTTCCAATTGTACATGCCTGCAGAATTGAACATTTCGTACCACATGTGCAATCAACGGGACTATCCTTTTAGACTGTGACTTATAATTATGATTGATAATTTTTAACTCTAGTACAAGTGTTTGTGTAAACAAATTGAAAGCTGATAAGTTGTTTCTAAAAGGCTATTCTGATAAGTCGCTTCGAAACAGTGACGAAGAAACAATTTCATTTATTTGTTCGAGAGAAATCATAAGCCGTATGGTATAAACTGAAAACAACAGACCCGCTAGCCCATAGTGAGTTTTGCAGCTTTAGGTGCACTTTCCAAAATCCAAACTCAAGCAAGCAAACCATTAGATCCCACTTGATGAACACCGATTCAAACAAAACACAAGAGATAAATTGCCAAACCAACATAAGGATAAAAGTATTTAGGGATAGAATCAAACACTGGGAAGAGCAATAGGCAGGTGAGAAGAATTAGACTTGGGGAGATCAGAGAAAGGAATTTGGCGAATAAGAGGGAGCCGAAGCTACCTGTTCTTTGATGTACTTTTGTGACACTTTGGTCCATATAAAATTAGATCTATGATGGTCTATATGTATATATACATGAGGGTGTGGATTAGTCCTATATTGCTAGTTTAGCATAAGAAGCACCAACATATAAACACATAGGCACTATTGGTAATAACCTCTAGTTAACCGTTTTACGCGAAGCGAGGACGAAAGCGTAAGCAGGTTGTTACGTGTGCGTGGCTTATCCATAATGAGGTTAGGCCTAAGTCAGTTTGGACTCTAGGGCATTATATCTTTCGTGCAGCTTTGCTTTCCTTTTGGCCGATTTTTTTTGTGTATAGTTTTTGACTTCTATCAAACAAATAAATAGGATGGTGTTTTCATCGTCATTTCGAAGTGACTAATCGTTACAGTCTTTTTAAAATGGCTTATCGAATCAGTATTCGTTCATACAAGCACCTGTGCTAGTAAAAAAACTATAGGGTCTCTTCTTTTTGGATTCTAAAAGCTGTTTTTCGGTTTTTCTACAGTAACTAACTTTCAAACGAAGTGTCTTTTCAAAGCGAAGTCTATACGTTACTTGTAATACACACTATAGAGACTTTATTTATACCAGCTAAAATACACGTAGGTTATTTGTGCCTCTATGCTTTCTCTCACAAACAGATAAAAATTATAAAGCATAACTATAAACTAAAATAAAAAAACAGATCTATAAACCGTAGCTAAATGTATGCCACGGTTCAGGCCAACCCCCACACACCCTCGGCCCACGGCCCGCGACGGCCAATCCCAAACCTCCCTCGGGGACGTACACGTGACGCAAACGGGCATAAAGTATTTCTCCTCGACGGTCCAGAGCCAAGCAACCGCGAGGGCCAGGTGTCCAGACAGGCCAGGCCAGCTCACAGGTAGCCCACGTATAGCGATCCGTCAGGCCTAGCCCGTCCTGTATTTGCTTGGAGCCACGTCTCGGTTCCTCGCCGTCAACCCAACAGTGGCGAAGGCGCACGCTGCTTTTGACGCGAGGTGCCGCCGGCCGCCGTGCCGGTCGCGACCTCCGTATCTCTGACCCGGAAAAGGAAGCGAAAAACCGCAGCGACCAGCGAGCGAGCGAGCGAGCGCGAGGAGGGGGGCGCGCGGGGGCCCATCTCGTGTGGCGCACGTACCGGTCCAGGCGGACCGCGACGCGTGCAGGCCCACGGCACGCTAGCTAGCCTCACTGCCGTGGAACGGCGACGTCGCAACGCCACGCAACTGGGATGACCTGTGTTTTTGGCGACGTGCGAAAGGCGACAAGTAGCATTGCTGGCGACAGCGTCAGCCGCTTAATTAATCGCAGGTTAGCGAAATCCCCAGAGGCTACTGGGTTCGCGTCTTCGGTTGATCGATCGAACTCGACGTTTGATTTTGATAGCGGCGGTGTCGCATTTTTCGTTGGCACAGTGGCCACGTACGTATCACGATGTAACGGCGCGAAGCCTCTCTAAGCTACTAGGCAGAAGGTCGATGCACTCTTGCCATACTGTATAGGATATATGCAAGGGGTGCAAACGGATCGGATACAGACGGATACTGTTTATTCCGTATCCGTTTTCATATTTTTTTTGTCGGAGTCGGAATCGGATACGGATAGTGCCGGATACGAATACGAGTACGGATATTCTCGGCCACGAATACGGAGTGAATACAGAACGTTCCGAATACGGTTAGTCTCGGTCACGAATATTTAATCGGATAATGCGCGTAAACAAAAATCATATATATCACATGTGTAAGGATGAATTACCATAGTACATATCCATAATGGAACTACATTAGTAGCTTAATAAGTAAATTTCACATGATGAAATAGACAAGTTAAGTAACCAGTAAATTCTAGTTAGCAAAGTAGCATGTAAATGATAGAGACTAGTTAAACAAATAATAGCTAACTAGCTACATATAACCCTAAAGGTAGTCTAAGCCCTAAAAGCTACGATTACAAGACTTATATAACACCTTGGGATGTCCATATGATCCCCAAACCGAATACAACTCAACCTTATACTGTTTTAGACTCGAATTCACACAAAAAGGAAACTAGATTTTACAGCCGTCATATTATTTTGGTCACAGCAGATGATTTATGATGTATTTGAAGATGAGGCCTTATCCATTACATAGGTTTTGAAATAAGCTTTCCAACGAGTACAAAAACACTCAAATCGGACTCCGCTTGTAAAAGTTATGGTCTTTTTAGTAGATGCCTGTTGGGCTGTCCCGATCCGAATCCGAATCCGAATTTAGTTCTGAGTTGAATCCGAATTTCAATCCGGTAACTATCCGAAAAAATATCCGGTAATTATCCGAAAAAATATCCGGATAGTTCCGTATCCGTCGGATAATGTTTGTTCCGAATCTGTTTCTGTATCCGGCAAAAAAATATCCGAATCCGTATCCGTATCTGGCAAAATCAGGTAAACACAAAAACTTTCAAATAACAAGTGTCTAGATGGATGAGATATAATATTCAAGAAATTTATTCATCACTTACACATCCTTAACATACAACAAGATCAACAGGAGAAGAGAAAGTACAAAAAATCAAGTCAAACCAAGATTTCATCACTTGAGCACAACCGAAAAATACCTAGGTGAATTTTAATCTTTATTGATACTTAGAGATAAATATTTATAGTCATTTCTTAGCCACACACAAAGTCTAAGGATGACAAAAAATTTAACCATAAGCCCTTCTCATATGTACCACAAGGTTCTCTCCTTGAACCATCATTCTTCTCTGAAAGGCTTCACTAAACTCTCTAAAAACTTAACCTAGTCACCTCTTTCTCTCCTTATATACGGAGGCTCACAAGAAAAACTCTAACCGGCACCTCTAGTTGAATTTCATCAACTTACATTGGTTAACGCATTAACCCAACACTATATCGGGTTCTACACTTGCACATGCACGTTTCTCAAAACGCTCATACCCATTTACTCATTAGTGAATTGGCACTTGATCCACTTCACATTTTCAATACATATAAGACCAAAACACTTAGGGCAATGCTGTAGTTTTGCACACCGCTAATTTTCTGGTATTTAAAAATTTACCAAAATGCCTCTCTGCCGTCTTCCATGAAGTTTTCTGCTTTCTTTGCCACGAAGCATTGCCTATGGTTCGCTTTTTTCATGTAGCCCCGATACCTTGCCACCAAGCCTCTCACGTGTCCAGATCCCACCGACCCATCCTCGCTTACAACTAACTCAAGTCACTTGGTGCACCACATGCTTCTCCTCGCACATAATGGCACGTGACTATCTTGACTGCTCTGGACTTCAGCTCTTTCCTGAGTTTAGTCTCAATCCAACTTATTGTTGCTTGATTGTCATATCCACCACCAGTAGCTCTCACTTTGGTTCCTTGTCATTCCGACCTGTAACCACCCTGTAAACCTCAGTCATCTTCGATGGCTCCTTGATCGTCTGGACCTCGGCTCCATTGAACACCCATCCACATAACTCTTATTTTTTGTCTAATGAATAGTAATTACTGAAAGAATGCCAAGCCAAAAACAGACTAAAAAGTCAAAAAGAAAAACGGAGCCTCTAACTTGAGTAGACTACGTCGATCAGATCACAATATTCTCTTTGTCAACATTTCACCTAGATAGGATCAACCAACCAGTGCTTTTATCGAACTGTTCATGCAAATGTTACTGTAGCCATTTTAAAAAAAAAACATTAGCCCTTAAGCGTCCATTTTTATAAATCTAATCCCCTCCGAAGACCTATCAATCTCAGTAGCCATCTACTAAGCTAGGGGAGCTCGGCAGCCATCCTACTGAGCTATGAGTAATAGTAGCTCGGTAGATCACCTGTTGAGCTCCTCTAACTTGGTAGGAGCCTACCGAGCCCCCATGCGCATGGCTGAGGGCGTGATAGTAAACAACTTCTTAGACCTCAAAGCTCAGTTTGTTATGTGCTTCGAGGCGACACTTGGCAAGCCAACATAAGCACTTGCATCGTTCTGCTTATACAACTAGGATGCTAAGGCCATAGTGTCGTATGGTAACAAAGTCGTTGTTAACTAGTGCTCAATCACTGTGAGACTACGAAAAATTATGAAATTGTGTGTAAAAAATGTGCATCCCGCTCAAAAATGTTGAGCTCCGTCACTACCATTAATGATTATATCCTACGTGTTTGGCATGGACATGTAGCTTTTATCGTGCATATAGCACGCTCATCCGGTCTAAAAACCGGCAGCAATCGAAGTGAAATGGCGTTCAAAATGTTAGGCCATCATGTTTGTACCTACATCTCGACCGTTCGATCTCCGATCAGCGGATTAGCCGGCCTCGGGACGTCAGACCAACTACCGCAGGGCGCTCTGCGGTTTGAACTGCGGCAACCGCCTGGACGCTTATTCGGTGGGTCTGCAGCCTTAAAGTCTGCGTCATCCACGGGAAGTGGGCTAGTAAAACTTACAGGTGAGCCCACAATTTTAATCTGGCTGGCCCGAGGGCAGGCCTGGTCTGCACTGCACGTATCTCTCTCCCTGTCACTTGCGTACTGGCTAAACCTGACAGGCGGGCCCGACAATATCATGTACAAAGTACACAGCCTGATTGCCTTTAGGGGGTGATCGGAATAGCGATGGCTTTTGGTTTTTGACTGAAAAAACATTGTAGCTAACTGAAAAAACACTGTAGCTAAGTTAGTGGATAGTGTAGTGAATAGTGAAAAAAAAACTGAAGCTAGAAGCTGAAACCGAAAAAAGCCGAAACGATCACCCCCTTAAACTCTCTCAAAAGTAAAGATTGTCGATAAGGGCGTGTTATTTCCGACTTCTAGTTGTTGCATTTTTGTCCTTATGTATTGAATTTTTTAATTTCAATTTTTTTCAACTGTTTATTTTTTATTTTCCTTTTTCTTTGTATTATCTATGAATGTACAACAGTATTTTTAAAATTAAATAATTTAAAAAAGTTAATAGCTATCGTAGTGCAATTTCAGTCAATCACAAAATAATCAAAACACGCTAAAGGAAGTTGGATTGAACGGGCTAAATGGGACACGAAATGGCTAACTCGATCGACCGTGCACGCGCTCGTGGCATTTCTCCGTCCAAGACTCGTGCTCTCACGATCGATGCCGCGTTGCTTCGACCTGACCAAGGAAGACGCACGAGTCGGCGTGAGCAGTGCTATATATGCACTCAGGGTGCAGGCATGCGCCGTGTATCATGGAAACTCGTACACACAGGACTGACAAATACCAAAAGTGTCAACGAGACAAATTGTGGGTACGCGTTGTACCGTCATCGTAATCCCGAGTGGAGCTCGCTTTCCCTAATGCGGTAGTACTAGCTTGATGATTGGGTCAGGAGGGCTACGCTAAAAAGTTGCAGGTTTCCTTTCCTTGGTAGCGAGCTACGCTAGCTAGCTTTAGCACCCTGCAGTGGGGCTGCTAGCGTCGCTTGCGTAACGGTGCGCCCCGTCCCGTCGACCCCAGCCGAGGACGAATAAGAAATGCCCCACCCAACCACTTATTTCTCCCTCCCGCTGCTCTCGCTCTCTCTTAAGATACCCATTGGTATCCAAAATGGCATAAAAGAGCACGGGCGCCCACTGGCTAGAAAACACAAAGGCCAGATCGCAACTCCTGCAGCAGCATCGCTTGTAACTTTCTGCGCTTCTAACTTTTAAGTTTTTTCTTTGATTTTTCTTTTTTTATTTATTTTGCATCATTTATGATAATATAGCTTTTTATTTAATATTTTTTGATTTAATTATATAGAAAAAATTAACAGCAGCTACAGTATTAAAAAAAACAAAAAAACCTAACTTATAAGCTCTTGAAAGCAATACCTCGTAGCACATGCTGGAACCGAAGACTGAACGATAACGGAAGACTGAGTACAAGTGCTAGGATTAATTAGTAGATAACAAGCACACCACTGTACAAAGCGCAGAGAGAGAGAGAGAGAGAGAACACCGTATGGGAAGAAGAAAGTAAGAAGGGGAAAATTTTAATTGGGGGCATGACAAGCATGAGCACCTACCGGCTCATGAGCCGCGACGGGGTGGGGTTGGTGGGACTTGGAGGTTGGGAACTGGCCGCGGCGCCCGGCCGGCCGGAGCTAGCTGTCGTCCGGCACTCTGTAGGCGTCGGTGGTGATCTCGGTCAGCCACAGCCCGGGGAACAGCGACTGCACAAAGCACAGCACACGATTTATGCTAGCAATTGTTAGTTTGGATCGCAGGAGTATCATTCTTGCACACAACAATTATGTTAGGATATTACTCCTAAGTTTAAGGTAGTGCTCTAAACAGCAGTAGGTTTTCAGATTTTCACACTTACATGACTGATAGTTTTTTGAGTAATTAAAAAACCGATGTGCTCCAGAAGTCAGTAGAAGAGGTTGTTTCGAGCGGGTCTAAAGCGCATGGAGGGGATCAATAAAAGGGTAATTGAGTAATTAATTAATTGATAAAGTGGTTCGGAAGGGGTGGGTAGTACGGGGGATTCGCCTTACATCGAGCTGCCGTTGTACGACGCGCGGCCGCTTCCTCGGCCGGCGTCGCGGCCGGGCGCCGGTCAGCGCGTAGATGTCCTCCTCGATCTCCTCCGGCGTGAGAGACACCGAGAACGGGGCACACTTGCGGCGCCTCGACGACGACAGCGCCGCCGTCCCGGTCCCGGCCCACGACGTCCTGGCGGCCGGGAGCCGCCGCGTGCGCTCCCGCAGGTTCCACGGCTTCGCAGCGACGTCCAACTGCGGCTGCTGCGGGGGCGGTGCCCTGAGCTCGGGCTCTGGCTCCGACTCCGGCGTTGGGCTCGCGGGCTTCGGCGGCGGCAGGGGACTAGGCTGGGGCACGCGGAGACGGCCTGCGGCATCGCACAGGTGGCCCATGAGCTTGGCCCGGAGCTCCTCGATCCCGCCGCCGTAGGCCTCCCCGCCGACGACTTGGGCGGCGGTGGCGGCGCCTCCCCGACGGTGGGACGACGAGAGGCGGCGATCGCGGGCGGCGGCCGCTCCACCCGCTGGCGAGGCTACGGCGTGGAGGACGGGCATGCGATGGGCGGGAAGTGGCTGCTGATGCGCCCACGACTCGAGGTGGTGCGTGGATGGCGCGGCGGGCGGCTTCGCCCGCGGATCTGCCGCCGCCGCCATAGGCAACGGCTCGGCTCGAGGAGGCAGCGGCGCGGGCGGCGTGGAGGGACGGCCGCTTCCCCGTGCGAGGCGGCGAGGAGACACACGAAAGAGAGCGTGAGGAGGAGGCTCGGGAGGGGGTAGGAGGCGGAGAGGCTTTGAGGCCACAGGGAGTGGGGTGTCGCGCGTTTTGTTGCGGTCGCGGAGGGGTGGTGTGTGCGGGGCGGGACCGCGGGAGGGGCAGTCTGGTAATTCTCCAACCAAGGACAGTATACTTTTGTATGACCCCACCTGTCATACAGGAGTAATGGAGTCGGCGACGGCGGAAGAGGGTGCTGGGCGGAGGCCAATCACCAAACGGGGGTGGAAGCTGGCGTGCCGATGTGCTCTGCGCGAGGGGGAGCCGGATCCACCGGGCAGGGAGCGTCCATGCAGCACGGTCCTCGTACGTGGTGGATCATTTTACGGGGACTGTTTTTTTACTACGACTGATTGGCTACAATTGATGATTTTTTATTTCTAAAATAAGTATTTATATAAATAAATAGAATACTAATAAGCTGTTTCAGTAAGCTATTTTAAAAAAATAATAAATAAATTATCTTATTTATTTATTTGAAGGGAGTTATAAATTATAAACTGAAAATAATATAGTTGATATGGGTAGGTGCCGCTGGTAAGGAGGCGCGCGACTACGGGGGTGATCGTTTCGGCTTTTTTGGCTTCAGCTTCTAGCTTCAGCTTTTTTTTCACTATTCACTACACTATCCACTAACTCATTCTGATGTTTTTCAGTGCATTTCTGATGTTTTTCACCAAGTTCAAAAGCCCATCGCTATTCCGATCACCCCCTACGTCCAGTGTTCCTAGACCTGGCCTTTCCGGTGGGACGGCTCGCGCGGTCCCCACCCACCGCGGCCAGCACAGCAGCCACACGCAGCCGCGCCCGGGCTGCTGGCTTGCTGCTGCTGTTCACTTCAAAAGCTTCCCTTGCCTTGATCTATTACGTTGATGAGCCGATGATACTTGCATCCAGTGTTAACTCGAGCAGTTAATTTGTACTCACTGGAGCCGATGAAACAGTAGCCTGACAATGCCCAGGGGGTACGTCGAGTGCTACTATTTTGGAGTGTGTGCAGTGAAATTTTCTAAATTTTGGCCATTGATATCTTTTTCAATATCCCGATCAAACACATGAAAACAATATGTCTAGTTTTGTCTTAAAAAGAAATATCATGAAAACATAACTTTTATTTTGTTTTATAAATTTATTATAATAAAAATTAGTGGTTAAAGTTGTATTTTATCAGTTGTGAAGATGTCAAGATAACATATCCCATGTAGGAAGCTATGAACAGTGGAACAACTGTAGTTATTGTCGCAATTGTGTTAAGACTGCTAGACCTAGTGGAAGCCAGCATCAACTGTGGCGAGTAAATATTGGCAACAAGCATCATAAATAGCATTTCGAAAGACAGTGAGGCGTAAGCTCATTGGACACACAAATCATAAGATCTAAGTACAATTGTCAGACACCAGCAGTCTGGCACAAAGTTGCACGACAGACATACTAAGGGGGCGATCGGAATAGTAATGGCTTTTGATTTTTGCTGAAAAAACACTGTAATTGGCTGAAAAAATACTGTAGCTGAGTTGATTTATTGAGTATAATTAAATGTAAAAAATTAAAAAAAACCGAAAACAAAAAACAAAAAAAGTATAAGTAAATTTAAAAAAACGGAAAAACGAAAAATAAATTTATTGTGGCAGTGCATCGTAGCTACGATGCACTGCTCTGATGAAAAAATCGCCACCGCAGCGATCAGAGAAGCTGAGTTGAGCGCCCCCTAAGGGGGTGCTCATTTCGGCTTCTAAAAGTTTCAGTTTCTAGCTTCAGCTTTTTTTCACTATTCACTACACTATCCACTAACCCAGTTACAGTAAAAAAAATCAGCTACAGTGAAAAAAAGCCAAAAGTCATCGCTAAAACGATCACCCCTTAAATTAGCCACTACTAGGGCATGTCCTGAATGGCTAAGGTCCGCTCATTTGAATTTAAACTTCTAACTTATTTTTTTACTATTTATAATTTTTTAGTATTTTTTAGCTTTTTATCGATTCTTTTTTTTCCATATTCGTTTGTATTATACGTGATGGGCTAATCTAATTTTTATTTTTAGATTTTTTAAATTAGTTACGTCAAATAAGTTATCGTCAACTACAGTGTAATTTCAGCTAGTTACAAAATAATTTCAGTCATAAGTCACTAAATTTCAGCCCAACCAAGCGGATGGCCGCATCAGTTTAGCTAAACCAAGTTTAATGTGACAGAGTGAAGTCACATTAAACTAGGATACTCTGAAAGGAAAAAAGTTCGTAAACGTATGATCTATATTCTCATAGTTTAAGGAGTCACTTTCAGCAATCAGTTCTGAGGGAGCAAACATTCGAGTACACCAAATAATGATCGGGAAATCATGAGGTTTGGACTTACACATCACCTTTCCCCCCTTTCTTTGAAAGTGTTTTCCTTTTCATTTTATTGACAAAATGTAGGAGTATCATCCTCTGAAGTCTCAACATGAATCTGAAGCACTTGAATAGTCAAAATGTTCCTGAATTGGGTCCCTTGTCAAGTGACTTTAGGTGTCTATTTCTGCATTTCTACCATCTGTTCCCTCAACAGATTGATCAGTCTAAAGTGAACGGTAAAATGACCAAATGTTGCTTAGATAAAGGCAACAAGATTCTCTCTAAAACCTGTTGCAGGGATTGCCGAAGCTTACTGTGGTACCAAACTAAACAATTCCTGACATTTGTAAGACAAGGAAGGACGATATTTTTCTATGTGCCAGATGACGAAGTGCTGGAGATATGTTTGTGGCAAAATTAACCACATAACTGAAACAGAGTAGGGGTACTAGCTAGGAACTGCAGTGTGAAAATCAAGATACAACACAAAAATACTGGATTGAAACCAATGCCAATGATTACTGCATGCCATCAAGATCCAAGAATTGATGAAGAATATGTAATAATATTTCTCACAGTCGGACATTAAGAGTTGATATTCTTATGCAAAATTGACTTCCTCACTAGGCATATAGAAAGAACAAGAGAATCCTGCTTCAGGGCAAACAAGAAGCAAACCCCAGTAAATCAAAGAAAAAACCCAACATACATAGAATTAGGGTTTGGCATGCATGATCAATTGCATAGATATCGACAAACTGAAACAATTAATCCTGAATCTCTCTCTCCACAATTCCAATGAGCCAATGCTCGATCGCACTCCTTAGAAATCCATCTCTGCTACGGAGAGCAACTCAGAGTCTCCCTTTCTGCACCAATTCAGAATCGAATCAGCGTCAGAAACATCCAAAACAAGAGCTAAAGATATCAAAGATAGAATTTTTATGCGTACCTCGTTCACCTTGTACCGATCACGGCTCACCTCCGACAGCGAGCTACCAAGGCAAAGCGTCTGCGGCACAAGAGAAGAGAAGCACAAACTGATCAGTAATTGGAGAACTGAAAAAGGATTTTGCCAAGGCAATCAAGAATTTTAGGATTAGTATTGCTTCATTTGTGTCTGCGTACGCACGTCGATTTGGCGCTGGACGCTCTTGGGATACTTCTTCGGCCGACGTGGCGGTTTCCGGCCAGTGATCGCGACGAAATCCGCCTCAATCTCCTGCCGCGTCAGCTCCACCGAGAACCCCCAGCTCTTCTTGCCGCCGCCGCCGGCGTCCATGCTCCACAATTTCTTGTGCTGCCACGAGTCCTCTGCGAAATCCCGCCCGGCCTTCTGGTTCTGCTGGTTCCGCTGCTTCCGGGGAGCTTCCCGAACCGCCGCGCCCTCTTCTGCCGCTGGAGCCGCAGGCGCAGCTCCTTTCGGCGGCGACGGGGAGCTGTTGGGTTGGGGCTCTACGATGGTGGCGACGTTGGATTTCGAGATGAGGACATCGAGATCCTTGCAGAAGGCCATGCGCCTGCGGCACCCCAGCCCGCGGGGAGGTCGAAGCTGCTGAAGAGGCGGGGTCCCTGGCTTGCTCAACAAACTGCTAATTCATTTGTACTTCAACGCTTCTTCACGTATAGACTTGCTCCGTCTAAGATATAAAATAAGATATAAAATTGAAGTATGCTATAACTATTTTTTTTAATTATGTCAGCTAAGTCTTAAATTTAAAACCTTTTAGCTCTCTCAACCTAAGAGATAGAATAGAAAATGACTATAATTATTATTTTTTAATTATATCAACTAAGTCTTTAACTTAAGATCTCTTAACTCATTTAACCTAAAAGATGAAATAGAAGTGGATTATAATTATTTTTTAATTGTGTCAACCGTGTTTTGAACTCAAGATGTTTCAATTTTGATACCATACTAAGTTAGTTAGTTTATCTAAAAATTTAAGCTGACGAAAAGGACAAACGATTCACTTGCAACAGGCATTGCTGTGGGCAGTGGGGCTGTCGTCGCCGGCGAGGACTCCGTTGGCTTGAGTTGGCGATGCAACAGAGAGGCTGAGAGAGGGGTTAAAGAGGCAGCAAATTTGTCGTGTGTTGCCAAGCAGCTAGGTTTGCAAATTATTTGGGTTTGGAGTCGACTCCGGCCGTCGTGCTGCCTGCAAGAGTTCGGTTCGGTTGCTCCGCGGATTCCGGCCGCGGGGCTGCTCGGTTGCGTTGCGTCGTTGTTCGAGTCAGGGAGAATATTGGATTGCGATCTGATGGCTGTGCAAGCCAGGTTTAAGGCTTACCTGATTCGAAAAAAAAAAGACTTTGAGATTTACTTTTTAATTCTTGCTTGTGTTTCTCTTTTGGGCTTATTTTTCCAAAGGGGTTCTTTACGAAAAAAATTGAAAATGGATTTGCGGCTCGTATACACAGGTAGCCAGTTAATTAGATCAGCATATCTTCATGATAGACTGAAGTCACGGATTTAAAACCCAGTGGCTCTATTTATTTGTGTGATTATATATGGTTTTCAATTATGGTACATGCGTCAAGTGGGTCGGCACGAGTGTGTTGCCAACGTAATTCTCTTACAAAAAGAAAAAAGAAAGCAAAAAAGTCCAGAGAGCCAGTACGCGTTTCACGTAGAATTTGCTAAGGCCCATGAAATTTTAAACCGGCGCTCCCGACATCTATTCTCTATCTTTTTGTCAACTTACTTATTAAAGCTAAATTTACTAACAAAAGCTTCTTTATTAACCCATGCAGCTCGCAAATTGTTGATACTATTTGTCCAAAGATTTTCATCTTTAACCCAGTGACCACCAGTCCACAAAGTATAAACTTCCTTGATGCTAGATGTTAGCTGCTTCGCGAGGCATGTTTTCTGTTAGGCAACTTTTAAAAAGTGATCTTGGCCTTGTTCTTTCGAAACTCATGTCGCGTGTTACTGTTGATACTATTACGTGTATTTCACTTTATAATTATCTCTACTTATGAAATAGTGCATTACAACAATGCTTTATTTGGCTTAACTTCAACATTATCGTTGCAACATGAAGCAGTTTCTGGGGACTACCTTAGGGTGAAGTCGTGAGAGCACGACTTCACCTATCCAGTTTTAAATCCTACTAGTGTCTATCTTTATGCATATACGAGTATTTCTTAGTAGGAATTTTATGAAGTTGCAGATTCATTTCTAATATCTGTATTTCTAGACGTGTGCTTAAGGGGCACACTCCCCTGTATATGTATATGCATATGGTGTGTATGGTGGTACGTGTTTGTATATCTACTGTGTAATCGAAAAAAAATTTAAAGCGGTTCTCTTTGCAACCAACAAAAATAGCGAATGAACCGGTCTTCCTATGGCGTGCATGGGACTTGACACGCAAGAATTATAAAGTGAGAGCTAACACGAGATACCAAAGTTTATTATGCGAGCAAAATGATCCTGGCTACAGTACCGAAGAACAGGATCCCAATAGATACGATCATACGACGCAGGGCAGGGACCTGACGGCCGCGCGGCGCGTGTGGGCAAACGGAGGGAGGGCGCCGAGGTGGAGATCGAAAAGAAGGCTTCCCTTTTCCTTTAAAAAACCTCACCCCACCATCTCGCCCACCTCCCTTCTTCCCCTCCCTCCTCTCTGTCCGCCCGCACCCACCTCTCATGGTCCTCATGGCCGCCCCCTCCGACCACACCCCGGCCGCCAAATCGTCGCCCCCAGCCCCCGCGTCTCCGTCGCCCGCTCCTGCAGCGACGTCCACCCGCACCCGCCTCCACAGCTTCTCCTTCCCGACGCTCAGCTGGGGCACCCATCGCCTCCTCCGCTGTTCGAAGAACGGCGCCTCCGCCTCCGCCTCCCCTCCTCCGCACCCGCACACCCCATCACCGGAGAAAGAGAAGCCCCAGGACTCAGCCGCCGCCGGCGCGTCTCAGCCGCCGCGGCCCTGGAATCTCCGCTCCCGCCGCTCTGCCACGGCTGCGCCGCCTGCGTCGAGATCGGAGGCACCGGAGAAGTCGGCGGCGGGGCAGTCGCCTGCCCCGCCGCTGGCTGAGGCGAGGAAGAAGGGCTTCTCCGTCGCACTGACCAAGGAGGAGATCGCCGAGGACTTCGCCGCCATCCGCGGCACGCGCCCGCCGCGCCGGCCCAAGAAGCGCCCGCGCGCGGTGCAGCGCCAGCTTGATGTAAGGATTGGAGCCTCACCTCTACTTCCTGATGCGTTATTTTGGGTATCGGTGTTTAATTCTGGTTGGTTGGTTTGGAATTGCAGACGCTGTACCCGGGATTGTCGCTCGCTGACGTGAACCTGGACTCGTACAAGATCGAGGAGGTGAGATATCGTTCATACTCGTTTGGTCATGTATTCTCTCCCCAAAGTTGGTTCTTCTCTTCATGTGCGTTTTCCTCTTGCAGAGGTGATTGGCGCCCTGGTGAAGCTGAAAATGGGAGGAACTTTTCAGATGTTCCCAGCTTTGTCTTTCTTCCTGTGATGGCTAACATGTTCAGCCCATTATTATGTTGGTTCTTCTAGATTACAGGACGGGAAGTTAGATTTGTGGTGCAAGTTTGTATAGGGATGTCTGTTTATGGAGAATTGTTGGAATGATGGCAATGTTTGTGCTTTGTGGTGTGATATCTGGGTTTGGGGTATGGTTGGTTCTTGTAGGAAGGGATAATATCCTTAGGTGATGGAAGTTGTCATGTCATGTACATGGTTTAATCTATGAAATAATTTTGTTAAGAAAAAACTATGAAATATTTTTTTCGCTTCAGATTGCTCCAAGCAATTTGTTAAGTATGACAAAGCATTGTGGTTTTAATTGTTCTTTAGGATGTTATTTTCTTGTTGATGATTGCTTTCTGGATTTAATGTTGAAAGAAAGATAATTACTTGCATTGCATGACCAGTGAAAAGCCAGATTCTCTTATTTTTACTCTGGTAGGATATATATCATATCCAAAATGCGACATTGTTAATGGCAGAGAAGGTAATGGTTCTTCTGGTGGAATAATAACCACGGTCTCTCAAAGTTTCTGTTTAATAAGTGAAAATCAGGTAGGAAATCAAGCAGGTTATTAGAAAAAGGTTTGCACCTTGTCTTAATCTCTTGCTTTTATGTGTAATGTGCATATGTCTTTTAGAATTATTCACCCATTTTCTGTGTCTTGTTTCACTTCTCTTGTTAATGCATTTTTTTTTTGTATATAAGAAACTTTGTGCGCGTCATTGTTGCTTTCAGATAATACTTGTTTCTGGGTCTTGTATCTATTGTTTGCCTGATCTGCTATTTTGCTTTATGGAGGAGGTACCATGTTCAGTAGCCATTGTTGAATGAAGTATTTATGGCTTTATGCAGATCAACTAGTCCTGGCATTGCTTAATAAAACAGTGTTTATTTGTTAAGTTTGTTAAGAATTGAACTTCTGCTCATTGTTTTACTTGACCCATGTTGAGTACTTGTGAAAGAGCAGAAATGCTGCTTGATTATATTGTTGTCCATTCAATCCTTACACGCTTCGCAATCCAATATTTGGTTTATCAGTTTTTATGAATAGTTGGATGACATTGTTTTGGTGAATCAGTCTTTACTTAAATTTATGCACAATTGTGTTGGGAGCTGGTGATTTTGGATTCTTTGGTTTTGAGAATCACCCCCTGGTATTCTAAGAATGTGGCTGAGCTTGATAATTCATATTTTGTTTGTCTGGTATTCCAAGAATGTAAATCTATGCAGTGCTTTTGTTGAATCAGGAGTTAAGCTCGATAACGCTTTCACATAATTGACTTGACAATGCTTCATGTTGCACATAATTCTCTTCATTGGTTTCCATGTTGTGTCTAGTGTGATTTCTATTATTCAGTAAGTAATGTTACTGTTCGGCACCTCTACTCTTGACATGCAAATCAACACTTCTTTTAAGAATCACCCTGAGCTGTTGTCTTGTTTGCAGAATTCAGGTATATATAGGTCGCCCTTCTGCATTTTGTGTGTACATCAAATGTCAGGCACAGGCTATCTTATTTGGTGGACCATCTGCATCTACAGACTTTTTGCCTCACATGAACAATTGTTTTGTTTAATCGGTGCGTCCCTCCATCGTGAAATCCCCATGCCTGCGTGATTGTTTCTTCTGACTCATTGCAACCGGTAACTATCTGCATGCATATCTACTCGACATGTTTAAAATATCTGCCGAATTCATTTCATATGACATTGGGGGAAAGTGATGTCGTTAAGTGGTACACCTCTTCTGGTCCTTTCGTCATGCCTGCGGCCACAACGACAGGGCAGGATGTGGGGTGTTGCAATCGCGCGCAACAGTGGTTTATTCATACGTAACTGCGTTGACGGAGGCATGGTGTACCGTGTTATTCCACCTAGTATCCACTCATTGGATAATTAGATTTTCAGTCGAAAGCTACAGGCCGGGTGTATTTGTTTTAAGACTTCTGTCCCCCTCAGTCCTACACGGAACGAGATATTGTATCCCCTGTGTGCTTGAGACCGAGTCCCCTACAACGTTGGGTGAACTATCGTATGTGATATGTAGACGATGGTGGACTGACCGTGCCAGATTGTGACATCTCTCCATTGCCTTTCATTAATTTATTTACTGTTTTATTTAAGATATCAGAAGTTTTGGCAAACTGCTAACCCAGCTTCTGGCTTAGATACCCCACGTTTCTCTCAGTCTGCAGGTTGGGCACGTTTACTTGGTAATTTGCTAGGAACAGTTCGTACTAGTCCGGCTGTAGTACGATTCTGTTAGGATACGGAGGTAGGTGTAGGGTGTATTCTTTTGAGCTATGGTTGATGGATTAAAATTTTAAATTCTGACTGTTCACGAGAGGCAGTATATATAGAAAAATAGTCGCATACAATTTTGGCCGCCACAGCTGAACTCAGTATACTTTTTACTAAAATCTTCTTGTGGACCATGTCTTAAAAAATATACCGTTTAAAAGTTAGTTACTATAGTATATACAAACCAAAGTCGGCTAAAAGTTAAAAAGAACCCACCTATAAGCTGTGCTCAAGTGGGCAAAGAAGATTTTAGTTTCTAGCTTTTTAATTTTTGTTTTTTCTAGCTTTTTTTTTGCCTTTTTCTCCCTTATTCCTTTACATTGTCGGAGATAACGTAATATGTTTTATTTTTTAATTTAATTATGCTGAAAAATCTAACAATAACTATAGTATAAAAATAAACCTAAGACAGTGCCAAACAATGGTTAGTTGGGGTTGGCATGCCGTGGTGAGCAGGAAAATTAGGGAGTCTGAACAAGCCAAACAATGGCTAATCAGTGCCAATAAGTTCGTAGTAGTGTTGTGAAAAACGGAATACGGTCTTCGACGGGCAGCGTATCGCTAAGCGATTAATCGGAATATGGAAGATTAATACTAATTGTGCGGGGGTAATTTGGCATTCTGCTTATATATATAATTTTTCATATGGTTTACATTGGAGTATCTTATATCTAGTATATGAATATAGCTAAAGTGATAAAGAAGTATTTCAAGTTTGTTTAGGTGGTATATTAGAGGTGGGTGTAATTACACCCGGGTGTAGAAAGTATTTTTCATATATATATGAATATACTTTTTCATATGAAAAATACTTTCTACACCCGGTGTAATTACACCCACCTCTAATATACCACCTAAACAAACTTGAAATACTCTTTTATCACTTTGGATATACTCGTATACTAATTATAAGGTACTTCAATGTGAATCACATGAAAAAATTGCAAGGGGTCCATAATTTTTAGCGTATTTTGTAAATACCTTCATATACGTACATAAAAAGGAGTATGTCAAAAAAAAATCCACATACCACCTCTAAAAAATTGTTCATACCACCTAGATAGTCTTAAATACTCGTATACTACACATATATACCCTCTGTTACGCGAGATACTCCTTATGTTGTGAGATACGACATAGGGTGTAATTACACCCGGTGTAGAAAAGAGGCTTCATATATATATATATATATATATATATATATATATATATATATATATATATATATATATATATATATATATATATATATATATATCGTATCTCATAACGTAGAGAGTATCTTGAGTAATAGAGGGTATATATGTGTAGTATACGAGTATTTAAGACTATCTAGATGGTATGTATATTTTTTGATATATTCCTTTTTATATATGTATATAAAGGTATTTACAAAATACGCTAAAAACTATGGATTCCTTTGTAATTTTTTCATGTGGTTCATATTGTAGTATCTTATAATTAGTACACAAGTATATCTAAGATGATAAAGGAGTATTTTAAATTTGTTTAGATGGTATATTAGATATGGGTGTAATTACACCTGGGTGTAAAAGATATTTTTTATATATATTTAAAATACTTGTTTATCATTTTAGATATACTCATGTACTAATTATAAGATACTTTAATATAAATCACATAAAAAAATTACACAGGAGTCCATAGTTTACCACACTACTGTTATGGCATGGCTTCATTCTGCAAATTCTATTTTTGTAGTCGGCCTGGCTCTTCTTCAGCAATGTAGGAAACTAAACAACTAGAAACGGACAAAGTACTGATGCAAACTTTGAAGTCATAAAATTGATGTGATAAAATAATGCAAGTACCTAATTTATCTAACTCTCTCATTAAGTACCAAAATCATCAAAGAAAAACCGATGTTAAGATACAAGACACTAAACTACTGAAGAACGTAGTTTGCATTTGCTTGAAATAAAAAAAAAAAACTCATACCAGCAGATCGAAGAAAAAAGCTGTCGATTTCATCGCCTTGTTCAGAGAAAAACCACGGCGCGGCGTCAGCTCAGGGTTGTCGCGCCTTAGGGCCATGGCCTGTCCCCCACTCCCCCTTGCCGCGCGCTGCGCCCCTCCTGCAGCCTCGGCTTGCCCGGCGCTCGGCGGCCTGCGCGGCTGTGCCCCCTGCGGCCACGGCGCGCCCGCCCACTGGACCACCGCTGCCTCTACGCCGAGGCGCCGAGAACCCACCGGCGCTGGCCACCAACTAAAGCTAGGATTTGGGACTTGTGTTTAGGAGAGGAAGCACAACAGAGAGTAGACAGTGGAGATTGGGATTTGGGGAATTGATAGATGGAATGAATCGATCGAGTTGAGCCGGGCGCATGCGGCATGCGTGGGGCGCGGGTCATTTCTGGGTTAGGCTGTGGGGAGTCCGCGAGGCCCATGTGATGCAGCAAAGCAAGCAACAGCTGAATCGCCCCATGCGACGCCACGCCTGCCTGGGAAAGCCTCCATGCCATGGCGTTGGCGGCGGCAGGGCATGGCAGAGCCTCAACGCCTCGTCGCCGGCGAGAGGTGGCTCCGCCCCTGTTAGCATGTACAGTTCCGGTCAGTGGCGGAACCAGGATTTGATCACGCCCCGGGCTAAACTCTAACAACCTAAAACTAACGCCAATTTATACCCATACTACGATATAACAAAAGTATATCATAATTGGCTAATTGCATTACTGATATGAAACTTGAGTTCAATACTAAACAAAATATAAAACATAATAAGAAAAACATGACATGATAACAAAATATAAAAAATGTAACATAATAGAGATACAATTTGAGTATCTGGCAGCCTGCGGCAGTGGGGCTCGGGAGATTGGGAGTCTGGGAGGTGAGCGCCGACCGGCCAACCGTCGACGCGCCGAGATCGCAGATCAGCACTGGCGAGAGGGGCGACGCCGTCCGCCGCTGGCCGGGAGGTGGGCGACGCAGTCCAGGAGCCGAGGAGGGGCGGTGTTTAACTGTCACATTCAACAACAACATCAATCACAAGCGAGATGGGGCGGCGTCTTGTTCCAATAGCGCATGTCAGGCAATGATATTATGATTTGTGAGACTTAGTCAAAACATTTAGAATACTAGGTATCATGGATTCATGGGAACTGTTACAAATGAAAGTATCCCAAGATTTTCAACAGAAACTTAAGAGAAGGCGGGAGGAGGCGGCGGGGAGGGAGGGGAGGCCGGGAGGAGGGGGCCGGGGGGGCGGGGAGAGCGAGGGAGGAGGAGGCGGCGGGGAAGGGGGAGGCGGCGGGGGGAGGAGGAAGGAGGCCGGGAGGGGAGGAGGAGGCGGGAGGGAGGGCGAGAGGAGGAGGGGGCCGGGGAGAGGGAGGAGGAGGCGCGCGGCGGGAGAGCGAGGAGGAGGGGCGGCGGGGAGAGCGAGGGGAGGGGCGCAGGGGGAGGAGGGTGGCGGCGGTGGGAGGAGGAGGAGGCGGCGGGGTCGGGGAGGCCGGGAGGGGAGGAGCGGCGAGGGGCGGCGCGGAGAGCTAGGGAGGAGTGCGGCGGGCGGACTGCGGGCGGAGGCCGAGGAGTGTGAAGGGGAGGCGCAGGGGAGGGGCCGAGCCTGGCCCGGGGGAATGGGGGAGTGTTATGCACGGGGGAGGGGAGGCCCGAGGGCGAGGGGGAGTGCGAAGGGCGGGCGGATCAGGCTGAGCGAGTGCGTGTGGACCGAGCGAGCGCGTGAAGACGTAAAGTTATGAGCTGAATGCTACAATTATACCCCGGGCTGACCCAGGCTATACACTACACATTTTTTCACGCCCTAGGCTAAATCCCACCTTGCCATGGGCCTAATTCCGCCCCTGGTTCCGGTATGTCCCGGTGGCCGGTGCCCCTTGCACAATGCGAGCACGTATGCGACCAGACGAGGAGCGCGCGTACGTGTGGACTGCGTTCCGTTAGCCACTACAATACCATCGCAGGTTTGTACAGCTTCGTGCGTTGTGTTTATTCGGGTGTGGACCACCATCTCATCAAATCGATCCACTTGGGCGCTGCAATTGCGGCGGTACGACGACGACGAGCAACAAGAGGAGGAAGTTGACGGAGGTGCTCCTGCGCCTGTGTCATGGGCATGAAGGCAAAATTCAGACACTAGTTTTTGGGAGGAAACAAACAGATTCACAAAGTTCAGAGATGGAGCAGGTGATCCGATGCAAAATTAAGAACCAAACCGAAAATGCAGAAGGATTCCAACGAGTTCTAGACTGTAATGATCTGTAGTGTTTCAAAATTTGAACAGAGTGGAGTGGATTAGTGCTCGCATACAGTGGTGCAGTTAGGAAACAGACGAACCAAAGAAACAAGAAAAGAACGCCCCCAAGAAAGAATTCACAAACACTGCAACTTCACACACGCAGACACGCTCACGCAGCTTCTCTCTCTCTCTCTACACTACGCACTCTCTCTCCCCTCTCTCTGTGCGCCTGGCGTTCTCTGACCCCACCGGCCGGTGTGAGAGGGCGCCGCCGGGACATTCCAAAATCGGCGGCCTAAACCCTCGAACCCCAAAGCCCCCCACCCTTTGCGCCGTAACTTCAATAACTCCGCCCAAAAAAGTAACAGCAGTAGCTCACCCCACCATGTCGCAGCGTTGCATCCGCGGCTCCTCCTCCTCCGCCACCTCATTGCCGTTGGCGTTGGCGTCGTCGCAGCGCGGTGTCTCCTCGGCGAGGAAGCTCCGGATGGCGGCGAGGCCTGGGCCGCGGACGTCGCGCTCCCAGATGGTGGACTCGGTGGCGGAGCCCGCGCAGGCGAGGCGCTCGCTGACAGTGCCGGAGGCGTCGAGGCGGTGGACGGGCCAGCCCCAGGCGTCGGCCATGCGGCGGATCTTGGACACCTGCGCGGCGGCCAGGAGCCGGGTGTTGGCCTTGATGTCGTCGATCGCGGCGCCGAAGCTCTTGCGCCCGGCGAAGTAGTCGCCGATCTCGGGGACGCCGATGGCCTTGCCCAGACCGGCGTGCGCGGCGCGCTCGGAGGCGGTGGTCGTGGCGAAGTACTCGCGGAGCTCCTCGACCATGCCGGCGTCCACCATGTCGTCCACGCGGCGGTCGAGGTACTCCGCGAGGAGCGCCTCCTCGACGTCGACCCAGAGGAAGCAGCACGGGAACCGGAGCGAAGGGCGGTAGCGATCCGCGGAGGCGGCGGACGAGAAGGGGTCCCCGGCGGAGGCGTCGAAGCGGTCGGCGAGGAGGGCGTGGATGAGGGAGTTGGACCCACCGGCGACGACCGGCACGCGACGCCTCGCCACGATCGAGGAGGCCATGGCGGCGGCGATGGACCGGAAGGAGGACGCCGGGAGCTCGCCGGCCTCAGGGCGGATGGCGCCGAGGAGGTGGTGCGGGATACCGCGGCGGTCGGCGAGGAGCACCTTGTTGGTGGTGACGTCGAGGCCGGTGTAGAGCTGGATCTTGTCGGCGTTCACCACCTCGCCGCCGAGCTCCTGGGCGGCGTCGATGGACAGCTTCGTCTTCCCGGTGCCCGTCGCGCCGACGATCACCACCAGCCTGGTGGGCTCCTCTCCGACCACCGACCCGCCGCTAGAAGAACACGAACCTCCGCTCCTCGTAGTACCCATTTCCGCACTGCTCACCCGCTGCTCCTGGATCCGCAATGACCACTGCGGCGGAGGGCCATGGGAGAGCGCACGAGCGGACTAATCCTGATGGCAAGGCTGGTCATGTAGCTAGCGCCCCAGCCCAAATCCTGATTAGCCGCCTATGACCTCGTTTCGTCTGTTGCTAATAATACGCTTCCTCAATGATCTATTCATATTAGTTTTTGTTAATAGATTTTAATTTTAATTTATAAATAATAATAGCTTAGAGAGAGAAACTAAAATACAATTTTAATTCATATAAATAAAATTACTATAATATATATTATAATCGATTAATATATTTTACTTACTAGTAGACAAATCAAACCAGAAAACGCTCATGCGCTTGTACACATCCCCAGGCCAGAAAAACTCCCATCTCCGGCTCCTGTGTTTTGCCCGCACCTGGTGTTTGTTTTTGTTTTTTGTTTTTTTTTAGGCGAGCACAAACTTTGTTGTGAGTGTGAGCCATTCGCAGCAGCAGCAGCTTCTCTGCTCGTGCCCGGTAATACGGACAAGGTGCACCATTCGCAAAGGAATAGACAAGGCCGCGGTGCGTGGTTAAAATAAGCGGCGCGTGTCCGACGGGGCGACAACATTCCAATGTGTGCGGTGGCCGATGTCGCCTGCCACGGCCGGAGTAGTTTAAGAGACCGCTCTGTCAAGCTAAAATTTGATAATTTAGTCGGCTAAAGTTATATTTATAGCTAATGATGATATATTTAGTGTAATTAATTTAAAAAAGTTAAAAATAAAAAAGATTAACCCATCACATATAATACAAACGAATACGAAAAAAAAATCGGTAAAAAAGCTCAAAAAATACCAAAAAGCCAGTAAAAGACGAAAATTATGAATAATAAAAAATAAGTCAAAAACTAAAAACCTAAACCCAAATGAGCGGGACCTAAGTATGTTTGTTAGGTGGGCTGCCCAGGCCGGAGTAGTTTTTACATATGTTTGGTTAGTGGGATAAAATGATGAAATGATCCTATCTAATTTTTGATTGGAGTTGTCCTTGAGTTTGGTCCGTAGGATGGGACTAAACCATCTTGGACGAGCTCATCCAACTCGAGAGAATATTACCTCCCAATCTTAGATGAAGCGGTGCGGCAAAAATCATCAGACGAGGTCATCCAACAATGCACATGAATTTCATCTCTCATTCCACTCACCTCTCGAGTGACGGCCCTATCCCAATACTAGACAGATCTCATATCCAAAATCGATTGCCCCCTCGCTACACTCACTTTCATTTGGCGATGGCCTAGACGGGGGACACCAGGGAAGGAGAGCGCTACCAACGCTACCGGGCCAGCAGGAGGAAGGGGATGGCGAGCAGGGCTAGCGCGTCGAGCGATGCCTTCTTGGTTGATGGGGTGGTGTTGCCTTCTTGGCTCATCTCACCAACCAAACAATACAGCCCTGTTCTTTACGGTTTCTAAAAGCCGCTTTTGACTTTTGCTACAGTAACTAACTTTTAAACGAAATATTTTTTTAAGATGAGGTCTACAAGTTAATTGTAGTACACGTTAAAAAACTAATATCTGTATCATAAAAAATCGCAAGCGAGTATCTCTCTTTCCACAATCTCTGTCGCAAACAGCCAAAAAGCCATCAGCCGCAGCCGGAAAGAACATGCCCTACATTGTATCATCCCATCCACCTAACAAAATAGCCTCTTGCATCATCCTATCCCATCCATCCAAACAAACACACTTCTGGGTGCTGCAGCGCGGCTGTCCTGTTGGGAAGGGGATGTGCGTGCGGGTGGTGGTGGCCCGTGCGGCGTGTTAAATTGGCAAATTGACGTAGCGCGAGTGTTGCCCTCGGCCAAGTTGGACCACTTTGTGTCAGGTTCGTGTGCCTTCACTTCTTCGAATTCTTCCTTTGTTTAGTTCCCAACTTCACCTTTCCATCCGGCCAAGTCATCGAGTTTTTGTCAGAGGGGCTATATTCTCCCATGCACACAGTAGAATTGGGCTCCCTTCTTTTTGGCTTTTGACCTATCTATAGTAGTTAGCTTTCAAACGGTGTATTTTTTAACGAGTGATTTACAAGTCGATTATAATAGAACTACATCGACTTCATCTATATCGGCTAAAATCACACACGAGTATCTCTCTCTATACTCTCTCTAATGAACAACTATAATTTAAAATTTTAAGCAAAAAACCACAACCCAAAAGAACTAAGCCATTATTCGGATGATGTAGCTTTATGGGATAGCTTAATCCCAGCTAAAATGTATATATAGCCCTGCTCATTGTGGTTTATAAGCCGTGATTTTATAAGGGTTAAAATAACAAGAAAGCGTTAAAAAAACTAAAAAGTTAAAAAAAACGAAATAAAGGAGGTAGTAGCTAGAGCCGTACCGAACGGACAATGTGCTATGGTGTTCGCCTCTGTCTTGACATGACCATTTTCCGCATCTTGATGGGTGACAGACGATCCGAGCCGGTCGGCAAGCGAGAGAGACGTGTGCACGGAGTCCTGCGTGGCGCTCCCATCCCATGTTTTCGCAAGACAGAGTGTTGACCATCCCGGCTGTTGCGTTGAAATTCGGGTCCGCGGAGAGAGAGAGAGAGAGAGGAAGGTGAGAGGGCCGTGGGCCCATCGGGCTGACGCACCTTCCACACGATGGAAAGCGAAAGGACCCAGGAAAGCGACGAGACTGCGGCACTGCGCAGTGGATAATTCGGTTTCACCTGATGCCTCCAAACTGATGCTATAGTTTAATATATCTTTCAACAATAATAATTTAATAAGAATTATTATATATTTTAAATTAAAAAGAAGTATATCTTTAAACAATAACATCTAACAATTGCTATAGTTTTGTTTAATTAGGACCTACTTAATTAAAGGTTGGATGTTTTGCTTTTTTTTATGAGAAGTTCTAGCTTTTTCTCTATTTTTTCTTAATGATTCTAAAACGTCTATCATCGATCTTTAATAATAAATAGATGGTTAAACAATGTGACATATACATACAAAAGCATGAGCCATCGTATAAATTGATGCCCTCGTAATAAATCCCATTGGACATAATTTCATCATTTGCGGATCTTACGCTTGATATTTTATTTGGACGAGGATTTGCAATGTGAAACAGAGAGGGTAGCATTTACATTTCAACTCGGTACTAGATTTGAAGAAGTTACCGATAATTTATTACCCTGTGCAAGAGACACGATGCAAGTAAAAGAGAGAGATGCGCGAGGGCTCGGACCTGTTGACCTTTTGGAGTGCGATCGACACTAGTGGATTATGCTACCGACATGCACCTGCACCGGCAGAAAGGGCGCATCCGATATGCGGAGAACATTAATTTGCAAAGTTCGCCTGGCTTTTCTCGACATCCAAAAGCAAGAATTGATCATTTTGCACTTAATTTTTCCCTGCATCCAATTGGCATATCTGCAATTGGCCGACGTAGAGCACACAAGGTTGCCTGTTGGAACCAATTAGGAAAACCTAACACGGTATATCAAGCGCAATTATGCAGGCGCATAACTCAAAAGCCATGGTCAAAAAGCCGCGCAACTTGCACACGATCGATCGATTAGGTCGAAAAGGTTCATTGGTTAATTAGTGATCGAAGAGCTAGAGTTTCTAAAAGATGTTTTTAATTTTTTTAACTAGTTTTTAAATAAAGTGTCTTTTTAAGACAGGATCTATAAATTTATCATAGCACATACTGTAACGACTTCATTTATATCAGCTAAAATCACATACGAGTTCCTATTACTCTGTACTCTCACACACAAATAGCATAAAAGCCATAAATCAAAGCAAAAAAAAAGAACATGTGATAAAGAGTTACACTAGATCGATCCATGATACAAAAAGAGAGATGACCTAATCACGGCTATAGTTTGGAGGCCATGTATGTGGTGATTGGAGTTCATCCGGAAGAGAGTATATATGTGGTGTTGGTAATTACATCTGGGAGTAAATAGTATTTTTTTTTCTATGTGTGTGTATCACAGCTGCAGATACGTACATATCCGTGATGAATATTCTACGTAGCATCTGCCCTGCCACTTGGTGAAAGCTCTAGTTAGTATACATAGAAAAATCCGAAGCCGACCATTAGAAACACACACCCTTACGGGATTGCAGGAAAAAAATTCTTGTGCATATCTCTACTTTTCTGTCTGTATTAAGCATGCGTCATGCATAGAGTTAATCAACAAGGTTAAGGTAGAAAAAAGTTCGCAGGATATGTTTTGAGTTGTTGTGGTCAGTACTTAGCCAATCACTGGTTGTCATGCATGCGTGCTGCAAGACATTTCGCGTGTTTTGTTTGTTTTGTCAGTACCGTCATATCCTCGCATAATATTTAGCTGCCAAGTGCCTATTGTTATGTACATCGATACATGCATGTAGGAGTAGACTAAGGGCCTGTTTAGTAGAGCTTCAGATTCTTATTTTTCTATTTCTACTCTAGATTCTGTAAGAATCCGCTTCTCTGAGAATCTGGAGCTACATCTGAAAAGCGTTTGGCTAATGGTTTGACTCCAGATTCATAAAAGAGGAGATTTGAGGGAAATAGACCATGTTACCCTTAGTTGTAACCCTTCTTGTCGGTGCTGATAGACGTTCTTATCGGCATCTTCTTTCCATTGTTAAATTGTTGGTAGACGTTCTTGGCGGCATCTTCTTTCCATTGTTAAATTGTTCATTCCCTACTTTATTATTCTCTGATTGCTGTGAAGTGTAAACGGACGTAGACATGCAACAAACCGCACAAATGAACGTTCTGCTGTTACGCCTTTTCTTCTCGATTTAGATTTGATCCAGTGACGTCCTTGGTGTCTGTAAATGCTCTAACCAGCAATTTATACTACTTTATATGTGTTTTTTGGCACGCAACGGGCAATAATAACAGATAGCAAGTATGTTTAAGCTGATAAACGATAGCAACAGCTCCGACAAAAAAAAGAGACGATAGCAAGCACGCAATGGCCCAAGTCTCTAGTCCAAGTGCCATTATATACCAAAATAATCGTAATTGATTTCCAAGTCAAACAACAGGCTGACTCAGGATTTTCTTTAATTATCAAATAATCTCAAAAGTAGTAATACAAGTAATGGCATACTATATCATAACAACACCTTTCCTAAAGATAAGCTTTTGTTTATCACCTACAGATTTATGTTTCAAGCATTGCAGGCAAAATACAATCTAAAATAATGACAAAGATGGACAACCATAAACAACCATACAATCTAATAACTTACACCTGAATGTAAGTTCAGTTAGAATCAATATGTGTGTGCATCTTTGTATCAAAGATCATAAAACAAGTGTATGCATAAGCATCAATTTGCTAACTTCAATCTTCACTGGATTTTGATCATTGCAGTCGTCTTCTTCATTTTGTATGTCCTTCTCCACTGCCTTGCTTTCAGCTCAGGATGAACATCCATGATGGCCATCATCTCTGAGCTCATTTCAAGCTGTTTTCTTGCGCTTTCCTCCAGTCTATCATCTTCAAGATGGCATTCTAGCCGATTCAAGAACCCTTCTTCTACTTCGCTTAGGGGATCGTCGCCTTCTTGTTCACTCCATTTTCACATCACTACAAATACAATCAAATCCGAATGTCATCTACAAGCATGTTAATGAGACCATGACAACATCTTTTCTGGGGGGTAGTGCACCTTGGGGCGAGAACGACGGCGGGTGGAGCTTGGCGTCGCAGAGTGGTGCCGCCGCTGCACCGTCGGCGGCGGAGGAGGAAGATGTCGGGCGGCGCCGAGCTCGGGAGGAAGGGGCGACGCCGGGAGGCCGGGTGAAGCTGGGTCAAGGCGGCGCGTGGGCGGCCGAGGAGGAGTCGCGCGCGAGAGGAAGGGGGGGGAAAGGCGGCACGAGAGGGGAAGGGGAGACGGGAAGGCGGTGGTGCTGTGGACCGGACGGAGGCGGCGTCGGGCGAGATCTGGAGGGCGGCGGCGGGGCGAGAGGAGGAGGCGCGCGGGCGAGATCTGGAGGAGGCGGCGCGCGAGAAGGGGAGGCGGCGCGTGAGAGAAGGGGGAGGCGGCGCGAGAGGGGGAGGCGGCGCGCAGAGAGGAGGAAGAGGGGAGGCGGCGCGCGGGAGGGGAGGGAGAGTGGGAGGTGGCGCGGGAGGAGGGGAGGGGACCGGCGCGCGGGAGGCGGAGAGGGGAAGGAGGCGCGCAGAGAGAATGAGGGGGAGGGGGCGGCGCGAGAGGGGAGCGTGGGGGGTAGGTGACGGGCATTTTGCGGGTAATTTTAATGAACTTTTATGGGCATATCTGATATAGGTGAACAGCTCCCCACGAGAATCCATCAAAAGGTTGCTTCTCCTCTCTAGTTCATTTTGGAGAGTGCTTCTCGCGAGAAGCAGAATCTTCTTATTTTGAGAATCGGGGTGTTTGGTACAGCTCCTTAAGAATCTGTTGAGAAGCTGGGAACAGAAACTGTACCAAACAGGCCCTAAGGTGATGACGACCATTCGTAGCCCAGTTTAACTCAATCGACAGGTCTCAAGGATGACGATCAAGTGTCGATCCATCTATTAAAAAAAGAAGCTTTGAACTATGTGAGGCCATGATCGTTGAAGTTGATTGGCACATAGCTATATATCAGGTGGGCAAAATGTTACTCCCTCAGATCATAAAATTATGTCATTTTAAACATTGATATTGTCTCTAAAACACAACTTCAATTTAACAATTGATTTTTATTATGGTATATTTTTAAAATCTAATAATATTATAATATTATAAAAGTATTTTTAGAGATAAATATATATGTATAATTTTTATGTATCTAATCTAAATATTTTTAAAATATCAATAGCTAAAATTTTAAAAGTTCAACTGTAATTATGGCAATACAAAACAATGTGTTTTTACGACTGGAGGGGGCAGAGGCACCGACTAATTGCGGTGATGTTAACTAATCCGCTGTGAAATGGGCGAAGTGATGGTGGTGACAAACAGCATCGGGTAGCTTTTTTATAGAAAAACCCAATGGACAAAAAGGTGAAGGCCTATCTTGACGCATGCAAGCTAGAATGATTGGTCACTTAATTATGACAAATCGACTATTGACGATCACTTGGAACTGTCCATTTTAAGAACACCATTGACTCGCGTAAGAGAAAGAAAAAGGCATGGAAAGAAAGAAGCAAACATTGGGGAAAAGGAGATCGATGGAACAGCTCAACTATTATAATGGAAAAATCAATAAGCTTTATCAAAAAAACAATCTCTATAAGCTGTTTCAAAAAGACAACAGAAAAACCGTCCTATTTTATTTGTTCAAAAAAAACTATAGATCATAAGCCGAAAAGAAAAAGGCTATATTGGTCACATTTCGGAGTGGATGCATGCAGTCGTCATCTCGATGCGTTGGCATGTTCCTGGTTGCCAAGGCGACGCCAATGAAAGAGAAGAACCCCGGAGGACCTTGCGAGAACATAATGCATACAAAGTTGGCGGTTAGGAGGGGAAGTGGCCCAAGTGATATATGTAAATCATAGTTTAAGTTGTTGAGTAACCATCGCTGGCAAGTCTAGTCTGAGCGATTACTCCTATGCAAGAGAGATAGATCAAACACAGATAATACAAAATAATAAATTGAACACAGAGAGATAAGAGAGGAACTCCTTTCTTTATTGCCTTTTCTGTTCATGTCTACATGTTACAATAAGTATAACCCATGTTTATAGACTAAGTAGAGAATATCCACCAATGAACTAGGCTTCCAGACCTACACCTAGGTTTCCCAACATAAATCACCACTACAACCAAAGCATATCTTTTAGTAACTGTTGCTAACTTCTACTGGGACCCTTGTTTTCCATGTCCTGTTGTGATCCATACAGTCCCTGCTAGCTTATCAACAACCTTGTCCTTTTCTTCTAAAAAAATATATCATGCATTGGTGGTCGATGGTATATGTTTGTACTGCTGTGTACATGTGTGTTTTTCCTCTGGGGCTAAGGTTGGAAGTAGAACAGCACTTACATTTTCGGAGCAGATAACGCTTTAGGCTCTACTGGCTAGTAGTAGGTTGATATTTTTGTACTCCATAGTCCATACTGGTACAGCACTGCGTGTGCAGTGTTGGGATGAGAAGTGAACCACACGTACGTAGACGTATCACAATGCCTCTAAAATAGGAATCGGCGACGAGGTCCAGAGCATTATCCTTGATGATTTCGGCCTCATGATGGGCCTCTCTGGTATCCTAACTCCCAATCAAGTTGCTTAATTATTTAAAGCGGACTAATACGTCAGGTCATCGCCCAAAAACAATGGTGCTGATTTCACATGAAAACCTCCATCGGAACCTAGCAGGTTGCTAAAAAAAACGCACCAAAAATGGCCAAGATAATGGGGGCAGTTGTCTGGTTGTCACTTGCAATCACAAATTGTAGTGTCTTCTTTCCCAGAGCTGGGAGTTGGATCATACTATATCTGTACGGTCCAGACCTATCATATTTCGGAACACTTCGTGCCATGCTAGTTCGGCCTAGTCAACTTTTTGGAACTCGTCTTTCGGCCAGGCTCAAGGACGACCTAAAGCCCACCGTGCTAGCGTTCATATCGTGCCAGCCCAAGTCTAACCTGAAGTAACTATACACGACGAAAGCAGTGACGACGATAGTGGCAACGGTCGCCATCTTTTTTTCTCTTGTACTAGCCTCGTTAAAAACTAGTTAAAATTGAATTAGTTGCATAAAAACATGGGCATATAATAACGTAAATATTTCAGAAAAAAGTGAATTTTTTTATATTTTAAAAATACAATGTTTTGTTTGTTAAAAATCTTATGCCCCAGAGTGGGGTTCCTCGAGTAAGAAAAAGAGTACAGTAACAATATATGTACATACTAACGTTAAGAACATGTGTACATAATATCTACTTATCAATGTCTAGATCGTTCATGCGCTCGAGGTCAGCGTATGTCTGCACGATTTCAGGATCCTCCAGTTGATGTTATTGTCGCTTTAGCTAATTTTTAGTTTTTGACGCATGTGATTGTCTCCACCAGTATGATATCAAGTTTGTCTTTCCTTGTTGCGTCTATTGTGAGGTCTCTGATTTTGCGCTGCTGCCAAACTTGCTATGATATATACGAAAAACACGAAAAAGCTCCTCTTTAACATGTGTGAAAGCTTCCAAATAATTAAGGTCAAAGTATTCACCTATTTCCTCCATGCCAACATGTTGAAGACATGAGAGATTAGATAGCTTGTGAAGAAATGAGAAGCGAAGTGAATTTATAGACATCATGAAGAAGATCGTTGATCTCGAACGTTGTTTCTCCTGAACGTTGCTATGGAACATTACTTCCTGACCATTGTCTCAATCATCTGATATTCTGATTCATCTCTCAGCGCAAGCAAGCCTACTAAAGAGAGTAAGGGAGCTCTACAGCCTCTACTACTAGCCCCCGGCCACCCTCTCCCCAAAGATAATGGGGGCAGTTGTCCAGTTGTCACTTGCAATCACAAATTGTAGTGTCTTCTTTCCAATGACATATGCTCTCGGTTTAAAAGGGTGTGTACGTGTAACTCCATGGAAGTAATGGAAATTATAGAAGACGAAACTAGAGCCATGAAGTAGCCATAGTTAGTTTTAGTAACTTATATCTGCATGCAAGTAGCAATCAGCATTACATGCGTTGGAAGATGTGGATGCAGCTTGTATACGTGGTGCGGGCCTGGAACCTGTATATATTCAGGTGGGTGTAAGCAGAAGAACCTGTACGAGAAGAAGAAACGCTCGATCTCGCTGGGCCATAGGATTGTACAGCCGTTTAGCATTTGTCCCTGGACGTGGTGGGCACGGCACTTGAAATGTGTCCAAAACTCCACGTTAGTTTGTATTCCTCTGGGGTGGGCCTGTGCCGCTCCCCCAACCCCAGTTGAGTTGAAGCGCGCCCAGCCGAGATCGCTCGCTCTTTTCCGGCACTTGGACCGTATCCAGCGTGAGCCGAGGAAGCGGCAGGCGCGGCGCGAGACCGGAGGGGCGCGCGCAGCAGCGGACTGCCCGGTACGGTGGTGGTGCAACCGCGCGCGCGCCCCTCTGATGTGTTGCTTGCTACGTACCGTTGGCAGAGAAGGAGGAGCCGGTAATGGTGGCGGGGCAGGCGGGCGACGCCAGCGCAGGAAAAGGAGTTGGTAGCACGGAGGAGATGCGAGGGAGCGCGGCGAAGCGCCAGTTGTCCTGGCCGGCACTAGGAAGGCAGCGGCAAGAGAGGATGAGCACGGGAAGCAAGCAGCGCCACCGCATGAAGCACACAAGGGATGTCGACTCGAGTGGGATAAGGGTAGGGGGGTTGGCTCACTTGGGTGCATAGGATAGGGGAAGTGACCTGGACCATTAAATCTTCATCGATGCTCCTAAATGTAACTAATTTATCAAGAGAAATTGTTATAGAACGCACGATAAAATATGAAACAAATGAAGAATAATCAGAAGCACGAGACAAAAAATTTATGAGGAAAACTCTTGCAGAAAAAAACCACAAATGTATAATTAGCGAAATCACTGTATAAAACTTACGGAAGGTATAAATAACCTTAGAGACAAGAGTCTAAGATGAGAAAGAAACAAAATCCTAATCGGCAATAGAAATATAGACCTACTCAGAAACTGGAACAATAACCTGCTCAGAGACGGAAATAACACACTACTCGAAGAGGAAACATAGTTTTAGAAGATAACGGTGAAGAGTTGTAGTCGTAATCGCCTCAAGTAGTCATGTCTCACTCTAGTCGACACCTTCGGACACCACGTCTTACGCAAGTTGGTACAGAGTCTATCACGAATACGAAGATGATCGCAATCTTAATTAGACACTCCCTGCATATTTTTGTCCTTTTCGTGGGCGGTTACCATTTGGCATGTGGATGAGAGGTGGTATCAATATCGTGGGTCTTTTCGGCACACAGTGCGGTTGGCGCGGGGCAAGATGCATTGGGCTAGGGCGGACAGGCAAGCGGCCAGTGCGAGGAGGAGCGTGGACTGGTTGGTACGCGCCGTCGAAGGGTGGGGAGTGGCCTGCTTGGTGCTGGCTCGTGCATCGGTGGGTGGCCGGGCTATGCGAATGGCGCGCGCCCGGCGCGAGTCGGTCCTAGGCTCGTACCCAACCCGCGTCCAACGACGACGCGTCTCGAGAATTTACGACGGTAAGAAAGAACAAACAAGTCATCTACTAATTGTGCGAGCACAGAAACAAAGTGTATTGAACAACCGTCCTTCGTCAATTTGTTAATCGAATTTACTTTGTTCTAGTATATTTTGTTACCTCGGGAAATTGTTACCCTGGTACATTTTGTTGAGAAAAGTGAAAGAGTACCTCCTACCTCGGCCCCCCGTCAAATGATAGTTACAAAATAACCGCAGATAGAAAAGGAACAGGAAGATATTGAGACAAGATCATTTATGCCCAACCCAGCACTAACACTTCTAAGGCAGATCCTATAACAACCATTTTGCCAAGAACAAAGCAAAGGGAGTACAGATCGCCATCACAACCAAGTTGCAATACAGTCATCAAGGTCCATCGACAATCCTCTTGGTTCCTGCAACAGGTCAATCTTTCAAAGTAGCATTCAGAATGCGAAATGTTTATACAAAGGGAGGAGAGATCATAATAAGGATTTAAAAGGTGTGCAACTGTGTGAGGCTATAAGAAAAACTAAATTATCTTAGTTGACTGCAGAGTGTAGACAGTTAGTGACAGAAATCCATTTTTATAGGCATAACTGAACATTGGGGTTATTTCAAAACCTCATAAGTTAAGCCTATTCCTAGCTAGGAATTTAAAATGTTCTAGCAAAAAAATACCTAAAAAGCCAACCCACTCATAAGGTCACAGTTGGTTGACCATAAATAAATTGCTGACAGTTGATATAATGCAAGGGTTATCAGCTAATTGTCATGAATAAAGAATGCCACCAGATACAAATAGAAACAACATGAACTAACTATTTCTACCTATATGTTTTGCATGAACAAAAAACAAATATGCGTACCAAGAATGTCCAATGGACTGCAATATCACCTGCAGAGATAAACATCACTCTAGAATTTCCCAACACAAATCACAATTCCATATTGCTAGCTGTCAACCTCTTCATCTTCATCATAATCATCATATTCATCGCTTGATTCATCAAAATCGTCCTGGTTCTGGACCCATTAAAGAGGTGAATGAATTTATGATGGTTTAAATCAGGCAGGATCAGTTTCAAAAACAATGGATACCTCATCATAGCTTGCAGAGGTAACCGCTATGCTGTTTTCATTTTCTGAATCTGAGCTATCCTCCTCTTGTTCCTCATAGTCCTCAATACCCTATTTTGTTTCACATCACATCAGAAATTCATTAATCAATGAATAAGATTTAACTAAGAGAACAAATATTATTACTAGTGTAACTACAGTTATCTGCCTCACTGTCGTTAGAGCATTTCAGGTAAAGCAGAGTGTGGAACAGTGGAAGTCGTCTGAGGGACTGCTAATCTGCTATTGCTTGCTAACAAAGCGTCAATAAATAATAATGTATTATTTTTACAACTTACACAAAGAATTGATAAATTTTGAGAAAATGAAAGGGCAGTTAAGTGTCAGATGGAGCAACTGAGACACATCTTATCATTCTGTCTGACAACAAATGGCACCAAATGCAAGAGAACAAGGAACCAAACATGCTATAGTTCTGCAGTATATATTTTTATGCCTCCAAGAATCAACTTTAATGCTGTCCAAATAATACAATCCCCACGCCCCCCCCACCACACACACACACACAACAAACCTCCCAAAAAAGTCCTAACATAAAAATAAAAAGATTGTCTTTAATGGACACATAATTACTTCTGTATAGTGAGAAATTCCATACCAAATCCAACTTCATCTGCCATATATTGCTTTGCAGTTGAGCTATATGCTGGCTGAGGGCCTGTACGACCAAGTCATGAGTTTAAAGGAAATCAAAACAATGCCAAGGTCGTATACAAGAGTTTTCAAATAATTACACAAAAAAAAGAGGAACTCCACATTTTTCATGGCAAGCTAACCTCATGGCGTTGCATTGCAACTGCACGTTTCAATGCCTTAGCCTTTGTTAAAAGATTTCTAGGCCTTATGTTAATAGGCCTCCTATAGTTCTTTCCACGGTAAAAAATAAGTGCATAGCCCTTGGGAACTCTTTCAATTGCAACTAGTATACCACCACTTTCATATTCTAGAAGTCGTGCTGTCTCCTCAACGAAGGACAAGGTCTTTTGCTTTGAAATCAATTTGACAACTTCCCTGTGCTTCCAATGCAAATGCATATTTTCAATGACACCATCAAAGACACCACGAATTCCTAAAATTGATAGGGAGAATAATAAGACATTTGAAACAGTAGAGCATGTTCCAAGGTGATCATTTAAGAAACTTACCAAGAGGCAAATATGACTTAAGTTGCAAACCAATTCTACGGAAAACAGACCTTTCCTCATCTGTAAGCATTTCTTGATCATCAGATGGGTTGGCAAGGATCATAGAAGATTCAATCTTTGATAGTAACCGCTCTGCTCTATGTTTTTTTGCCTGAGCCTGTGTATTTGAAGAGGAAATCAAGGAACAAGCAATAACAACTAAAGGAAACAAAGCTATGTCAAACAAGCAAAGTTGCATACCTAGAAAAAGGTGAGTAAAAGTTTTTTTAAGGGAAAAAGGTGAGTAAAATCAACCTCATAATTACGAAATAAACAACATACATCGATATGTACACTAAAAATGAAATATTCTAATTTTAATTGCAAGCTCATTATGCCTTCTGAAGCTACAGTTATCTAAGAACAACATATAGAAATTGCTTACAATGGAAAGCTTGTGTTCAAGTCTCCTGAAAAGCTTTTCTTTCTCTGATCTAGAAGATGTTTCTTTCATTTCTTCTTGCTCCTTAGCAGTTACTTCTCTTCCCCAACGAGCTTGAGCCTCCTGAAATTCAGCAAGAGTACCTGCGAGAGCATGCCCATATAAACCATCCTCCGGAGAGTGTGCAATAGCAATGCATCTTCTCTGTTCCTCTACATTCTGGATATCTTTTGTCAACTCCTCTCTTTCAGCCAAAGCAGCCGCAACAGATGTTGGGAGGAAGTCTTTTCCACGATATATTATGATGTAATATTTATTTCGAAGAAGCAGGGTACCTCCAGTTAGATTCTGAATGAACGTGGAAAAATGATAAAACATTAGCTAATTCGTGAAAGCCCTTACAAGTTAAAGCAAATATAGTGCATCAACAGAATTGATTTGTGGTTACATGCTTTTGGAAATCTATGCAAAGATCAACATAGGAATCACATACTAAAGCATAATAAGCACTCCAAACTATGATTTTATTCTAAAAGTATTCAATTGTGGTCAGCTTAGCTACTAAGTTAAAAACATATAACAACCAGTGTTTTCAAGGTTCCTTGACATAAATTTTGTAAAGCAATCAAGCATTTTTTTTTCTCGAACACGCAGGAGAACTGCGTATCTTTATATTAAGGAGATAACTTTTTATAGACTCACAGCCCCAAATACTCACAAACACTTACACTAGGAAGAATAAACTTTCGCCTACGGTACAAAGACAAGCTCGACCTCTACGAGAGACAAGATCTAGACCCAAAAGGCCAAAGGCTGTGACGCAGTAGTTAGGTATGCAATACCCTTTGCCCCGACCAGTCCCCAAATCCTCATCTCCTCACTAACAGAAGACAAAAGAGTCGTAACATCCGGTGCAGTCCCATCGAAGACACAACGATTGCGGAGATTCCAAAGAGATCAGGCTCCTAAAATGATGATGGAGTTGAGGCCGTGCCGAACCTGGCCATCCACTGCAATGTGTGTTCTGGACCACCAATCTTCTAAGGAGGGTTCATCCGGCTGAGGGGAGAGATGTTGTAGTCCCACCTTATGTAGCAGTTCGAACCAAAATTGTCGGGCAACCACACATGAGACCAAGAGGTGGTTAATGGTTTCGTCTTCCTGATCGCAAAGCAAGCATCGGGGAGGATGTTGGAGTCCTCGGCGTGCCAGACGATCAGCAGTCCAGCATTTATCATGTGCCGCCAACCACATAAAGAATAGACATTTATTTGGGGCCCATGTTCTCCAGATTCGCTCCTAGGGGCTGAACACAATTCCCCCCTAAAAGAAGCCTTCGTAAGCTGATTTTGCCGAGTAGTTTCCATTGGCAGTGAAGCGCCATATGTGTTTGTCTTCTGAATCAGGTTGCAGTACTACTTATGATAGAAGGTCCCAAAGATCCAGAAAATCAGCGATAATCTCAACCGACATCGCTCCTAGCAAATCCGCAATCCACTTGTGATCCATGATTGCCTCCCTTACTGTACACTTGCTGGCACATCTCGTGGGAACCAATGCGAAAAGGCGGGGTGCTAGATCAGCAATCCTTTGCCCATGAAACCATCTGTCCATCCAAAAGAGGGTGCGGGAACCATTACCGACCTCTGTGCTTGTTGCTATGGAGAAGAAGGATCGAACGCAGTGGTGAACCTGGATCGGGGAGGAGGACCAAGGTTTGTTAGGTTCAATCTTCTGAAGCCAAAGCCATTTCATTCTAAGGGCCCACCCCATTCGCTGGAGATCAGTGATGCCAAGGCCACCGAGTTCAATAGGTCGGCAGGTTTTGCCCCATGACACAAGACAATGACCCCCCTTAATGTCTTTTCTGCCTCTCCACAGAAATCTCCTACGGATTTTGTCTATTTCTTTGATAACCCACTGGGGAAGGTCAACTGCCAAAGCCAAGTAGATCACCATAGAGGTTAGCACAAATTGTACCAGTGTTCTTCTACCCGCCCTCGTTAACAACTCTGCTTTCCACCCCGATAGACGCTCAGCGATCCGATCGATAATAGGTTGAACTTCAGTCCTTGTAAGCCGTCGCAGGGAGAGGGGCACCCCAAGATACTTACAAGGAAAGTTTATCACTTCACATGGGAGACGCTCACGCACTATGGCAATCTCTGTCTCTGAGCACTGGATGTGGCCATCTTTCTTAGGCCGAGCCCCATGGAGTTGGAGGTCGCTATGAACATTCTTAGTCTCTTTGGTGAAGCTTCTGGACTTAAAACCAATATGCAAAAGAGTAAAGCAATCAAGCCTGCCAATGAGAGGGAACAATAAGAGCATCGTATTCAAACCTTTATTTCTTCAGCCATTAGCTTATTATTTGTATTCTGGATTCCACGTTTGACAGCTATTTTGACCACCAAACTCTTCTCCCAGAGCTTAACAATAGCCACTGCCAAGCCTTGATGGTTCCGGTTTCTCCCTTCAATGAAGTTTGCCAAGCTATAAGCAGGTGTTTGCTGCCAACAAATGAAAGCTATGATGCAGAAAAATGATATACACACTGTCGAAAGCAATACCTAGAGCAAAATGGCATGGAAGATTCCTTGCTAACTTTCGCAAATTTGTCAGCTCTGCATTGGTAAGGGTCGAACGCATTCCAGTTGGAAGAAGTCTAAATGGTGTTTTATAACCAGGAATTGTTTGAGGCAGCAAGTCAGCATCCACAGGTAAAATACCCGTTCCCCACCAATCCACAAAACGAGGACCCAACTCATCAAGCATTTCATTGAACTCCAACTCTTCTTCTGTCATGTCCTCAGTATTGTGCGTGTTCAATCTGGATACATTCTCATGTTGAGCAGTTAAATCCTTCCCCTTATTATCATTCTCAGCAGGGCTCGAGGCATCTGGGATGAATAATGTACCATCTTCCGCTTTCATTGGTGATGAGGTACCATCCAAAGTTTGAGATTTCAGAGGCCTTTTGTAATTGCTCCCGCGGTAAACCACCATTACACTTCCAGACCTCCATATGATCAATCCTCCTGTCCGCCGCTGATCAATACACACAAGCACATGTAAGGAATCTATTTTACTTGAGATAACCAATAATTCCACATAAACCTCGAATTTACTGCGACAAACAGAACAACCAAACAAGTTCAATTGCCAGTTTGCCACTATCAATCACTAAACTGAACACTGCCAATGCTGCATAATTTGATGGGAGACGTTATATAGCACAAACCTCGACAAGCTCATGAGCAGTCTTCATGTCGTGCGCGAGGTCCTCGTGGAACTTGAGCCGGACCAGCTCCGACTTCCTCCAGTCATCGTGGATCTTCTCGGTGACGGCCTGCGTGACCCCCGCCTTGGGTACGGTTATGCGGTCGCGAAGTGTCATACCCAGCCTCCGCAGGCGCCGCAGCTCCTCGTCCTCGATCGTGAGCTCGGCCAGCGTGGGCGCCCTAACCCTCCTCCTCTTGACCCCATCCTCCACCGCTCTTCCCCTCGCGCTCTCCTCATCCCTCTCCCACGGGAGGACGGCCTCGTCGAAGCTGGAGGCTGCGAACTGGCAGTCGGGGCGAGCCCAGCTGCGGTCGAGCAGGTCGCCGAGGCGCTCGTTGCCGTCGAGGGAAGCGGTGTCCGTGGCGGTGGAGGGCTCGTCATCGTCGGTGGCGAGGCCGAGGTTGCGGAGGCGGTGGACGATGCGGTCGATGGAGGTGGCCGGGGCGGTGGTGGGCGGGGGAGCGGAGGGTTCGGCTGGGGCCCACTTCTGCAGCCACGGCGCCCCGCGGCTGGGAGCGGGAGGCGCACAGTTGCCGCTGGACGACGACGAGGGGGAGGCGGAGGCGACGGTGGAGGAGGAGGAGGAGGCGGCGCGGGAGGAGGAGAGGTGGCGGAGGGGGAGGAGGTGGGGGTGGGAGGAGAGGCGGAAGAAGTGGTGGAGCGGGAACTCGGATAGCGCCATGGATGTGGTGGCAGGCGTGCGGGCCCGCGGGGGTTTAGTGCGGTGGCGGGGATGAGAGAGACCGTCAGAGCGTAGGGTTTTGGACTTGTGGTGGCGGACAAGGGGAAGAGCAAATGGGGTGGGGATATTTTTCTTCATAGAAAATCGCTTGTATGCTATTGAATAACTTTTGGCTCTATAATTTATTACTAAATAAGTGTTCATTTTTTCTATACATTGGTTCTCAAAACTTTGTCATTCCATACTATCGCTATTACCTTCCGTTAGTGGCTAGCCATTAACCATATCAGATTTTTTATTGTCCAAAATACACATACACACTCACTCTTCTCTCTTGTTGACCTAGTCAAAATCAGAAATACAATCACAAATTCCCCTGTCTCCTAATTTCTACACATGAGCATTGGACTGGATCGATTTGTGTGATGTTGAAGTTGTTGAGAAGGGAAAGCAAAAGGTGAAATGGTAATTGGTAGTATAGATATTTGGATGAGAAGAGATGATGTAGCAGCATGCTCTAGTATGACACGGGAGAAGGAATGAGTCAATGAGGGACGATGTGTGGTTTGTGGGCCGTTGTTGGCAATAGTTCTAGGAGGGAGGAGGAAGAAGAGCTAGTATGGTGACAATTTTATTCATTCCCATCTAAAAAAGTGGCAAGTTAGTCTTTACGTATAACTTAACTTTTGACTCACTAGTCACGGTCAAGGATGACATGGAGTGACAAAGTTTTAAAAATCAATGGCATATAAAGAATAAGCACTTATTCAGTGGCAAATTGTGGAATTGAAAGTTATTCAATGGCATACAATAGATTTTCTCTTTTTTCTCAGCGGGTTTGGACTTTGAGGTTCATTTGCAACACAGTAACTTTAATTGATTAGTAATGAAAATAAACTATTTTCTGTCAAATTTATAATTTTTTATAAAATTCTTATATTCCAAATCATTCCTATATTACACCCTGGGGGATTTGCCCCCGAGGAGCTCTGCCACGTCTGTATTTTTACAGAAAAGCCCTCCGAATTTTGTAAAATAACGTGCGGTCCTCAGGTCTTGAAAAAAAAGCCCCTGTCATGTCATTTTTCCCTAAAACCCCCTCTGCTTCTTCAAAATTGCGTACAGGTCCTCCACATATTCATGAAAACCCTCCTTTTCCTGGATAGCTCCTCGTGGTTTTTCTAAAATTATGCATGGGTCCTTGGTTTTATGAGGAAAAACCCTTCGCTTTCTCCTAAAATACGTTCGGATCCTCACTTTTTCAGATAATTCTCTCTTACAAATTTCGTCTTTTTTATTTTGGTCCACATGGTAGCTAACGCGGTATAGTGCCGCTCTTATGCTACTAGTATGTCTTTTAAATTTAAACAGGTTTATGCAAGATGTCTGTGTTGGAAAAGGTACAGGATCGAGGAAATTTCACTTGTCGTGAGAAGTCTCCGACTTCGAAGCGGAGTCCCTGGTCTTCGACTTCTGACTTCGATGCACGAAATCCTGTAGGTGCGAGGTCCCTACTTCGCTTGTCGTGCGAAGTCTCCGACTTCGCAGCGGAGTCTCTGAGCACTTGGCTAAGCATTCGCCTACGACTTCGAGTACTCGGCTACGATTTCCCTCTTCGACTCCTCGAAGCACCGAGGAGGAAGTTGTAGCTTCTCTACGACTTCTCCATAACTCCTCGTAACTCCGAGAAGGAAGTCGTAGCTTCTCTACGACTTCTTCGTAACTCCTTGTAACTCCGAGTAGGAAGTCGTAGCTTCTCTACGACTTCTCGCACTTGGCTACGACTTCGAGGATTTCTAGGACGCGTGGGTGCGACAGGGCTCCGTCGAGCGACTGCGGGAACTCGGGATGGCAATCTCACTTGGGGCAATTTTCTTCTTCTTTTCTAGAATCAAAACTATGACTCTCCTGGAATCAAAACAATGACTCACACCTTACATTGTTCTAGCAACTGCTATTTATAGAATGCATGGGAGTTCAAAGATCGTGCCATCCCACGACCTATTCTCATGCAGTAACTCACGCATGCCGACCATTAAACTGGTCAATAACTCCTGAGAACGTGCTAAACGCATGCAACACAACGGTTGAAACGCCTCCAGCCATTGCTTCGCATTGATAGGTTTAGGACCACTGCCAGGAATAGCATTCAACAGTCTGTATCTCAAATGGATCCTTGTGAAAACTGTAATTGTAGCTCCAAAGAAGCTGAGATGAACTCTATCGTGTGAATTGCCTCCGAATCTATTCGAGTTATACTAGATATAACCCATCTCTGCACATCATCTTTTGGTTTTGTCGCGTCATTCAGACCACTAGCCTGTTCTGCAACTTCTATCTGCTCAAACTTTTGCATGCAGTACAAAATAGTTTTCGGTCTTTGTTCTGGATGCACATCAAATGCACTTGCATAATTGCATTTAGTCTTAAAGACTATAAAAAGCATGTGCATCTTTAAGCATCTAAAGTATACATATCATCTCTTTCTCCATAATAATATTATCAGTTACTTTTACTCTTAACCCTTAGCGTTACCTATAGGTTGCATTGAAGCTCCACCTAGAGACAGCCTCCGATTTGCACCACCCGTGGAGTTTCTGGGTGCCCACACAATCCTCGTTTTTCCTTCGACAGGCTACATTGAAAACTAAAAAAATCTGCCTAGAAAAAGAAAACACACGCTTCAAATAAACGTACGCTACCTGAGAAAAAAGATCAACGATCGTCTTTAGTGCAGCAAGACAATTGTAACACATCTTCCGAAATTTGTACTGTGAAATGTATAATTCCAGGTAGCACGTAGCGCTCAAATTGCAGAAGAATGGTAATCGTCACGAACGGCCAACGAGCTGATACCCAAAAAATACTACTATTCTAATTAAGGCAGCAAATTTTCTGCATCTTGGAGCTTGCCTGCACTGCGTATTGCACAGCCGAACAAGCAGAAACATGCAAGAAACTAGCAGACAACCATGGAACAATACCGGCGTCCAAAATCTGATGACAACCAACTTTACCAACCAGAAACCATAACTTCATGGTCTGATGGATCTGCATTACCAAGGGCACAGTTTTTAGTAAGTCGAGTAACTTTGGTGCATCCAAATCTTTGGAAATGCAATTGCTTATTTGGGGTAAAGTGGAGGAAAAAAAAGGACCCCAAAAAAAACATCCCTCAGCAGGAGATGACACTCCTGCTCGTAAGATCGCCCTGGCTAACACTGAACGAGCATCAAAGCTGAAATCCAAAAAAATTAACTTGTACAAGGTTTAACAATGAAGAAATCTCATTATGAAGCAGACTCCTTGGCAATTTTCTCGGCCTTAGCAATGACTTCCTCGATGCCTCCAACCATGTAGAATGACTGCTCGGGGAGGTCATCATACTTCCCATCCAAAACACCCTGCACATTACCAGATCCTTTAGCAAAGCACACTTGGCACACAGAAGAGCTCTACATTACTAAACAGTCTAAGAAACAAGCAGACAGCCAACTACATAAAAAAGAATGTCTACAAGTTATATGGCAAAATGAGAATAACACTTGGCAATGAACGCACAATATGTAGAAGAGTTATAGTCGATTTAACTTTTGTGCAATGCTCATAGTGCAGGCGCTGTTAATTTACCAAACATAACACCAAACAAGCAATGTCTGAAAGCAAAGCACTGTCACCATCTGATACTGTTGTCCCAGAAAAACTATGATTAAACTCTTACCTGGAAACTTTTAACACTCTCCTTCAGCTCCACATACTTCCCTGGAGCACCCGTGAAAACTTCAGCAACATGGAAAGGCTGGCTCAGGAACCGCTGAATCTTCCTTGCGCGAGCGACCGTCAACTTATCATCCTCACTGAGCTCATCCATACCCAAAATTGCAATAATATCTTGAAGATTTTTGTAGTTCTGAAGAACCTTCTGAACACCACGAGCAGTGTTGTAGTGCTCCTCACCCAGCACGTGGGGAGAAAGCATTCTGGATGTGGAGTCCAGAGGATCGACAGCAGGATAAATACCAAGCTCAGAAATCTGCGCAGGTAGCTCATTCAAGTCATATTGAGCACATCATGTACATAATGTACTAGGCCGGGTGTACAAACCTGTCGTGACAACACAGTAGTAGCATCAAGATGGGCAAAGGTAGTAGCAGGGGCAGGATCCGTCAAGTCATCAGCAGGTACATAAATAGCTTGGACAGATGTAATAGAACCCTTCTTTGTTGTCGTAATTCGCTCTTGCAGTCCTCCAAGATCAGTAGCAAGAGTTGGTTGGTATCCCACAGCAGATGGAATACGTCCAAGAAGAGCAGACACCTCAGAGTTTGCCTGAAATCAAGGTTGTCCAAAAGCACAAAACAACAGTTTCAAAAAGGGTGTTTTTGCACTAAGTGGAATACGAGCAGTATCATGGCAGCACAGCTCATGTTAACTAATGCCTTTCATGCACAAGATTATGTCCTGCAGAAATTACCTGAGTGAAACGGAAAATGTTGTCAATAAATAGAAGCACATCTTGTCCCTCTGCATCACGGAAATGTTCAGCAACAGTCAAACCGGTCAACCCAACACGAGCACGAGCACCCGGGGGCTCATTCATTTGCCCATAGACAAGAGCACACTTGCTTTCACTCTGCCACCAAAACCAACATCTAAGAAGGATAGCTTGCATATGTGAAATTCACAGAGAATTTGAAAATTCTGTACCAATTACCTGCTTGTCACCAAGCTTAATGACACCACTTTCAATCATTTCCCTGTACAGGTCATTACCTTCACGGGTACGTTCTCCGACACCAGCAAACACAGAGAAACCACCTAAAATAAACAAATTAATCAATTATAATCAGCAAAATTGAGCAAGCAACTGAACAATATAGACCATGAAACTCTGTACAGTACTAACCATGGGCCTTAGCAACATTGTTGATCAACTCCATGATAAGTACAGTTTTACCCACTCCTGCACCACCGAAAAGACCAATTTTACCACCCCTTTGGTAGGGTGCAAGCAGGTCCACGACCTTTAAGAAATAGAACCATTGCACCGCAATCAACACTCAGGACACTAATGGCAAATATACTACCACACTGAACTCAAAAGACTTTTATAAATAATCATAGGCTCAAGGAGGGGCGTGGAAAATTTGTACCTTAATTCCGGTAACAAGAATTTGCTGCTCTGTGGCTTGCTCAACAAAAGCAGGGGCCTCACGATGGATAGGAAGGAAGTGGTTTGTAGCTACAATATAGAAAATCATCAATAAAACGAAGCATAAAAATAAAACATGATTACACAAACTCTTCTGTAAATATGTACAATAAAACATATCAAACATTCAGAGACACGTACTTATGTCACCCTTCTCATCGATCGGCTCACCAACAACGTTCATGATGCGTCCAAGTGTGGCCCTGCCAACAGGAACCTGCAAATAAGAATAACTTCCAAGTGAAAAAACATAGTGAAACATACTATAGGCGAAACTTCCAAGACAGTGCTACTGATTTAAGAATCTGATATTGTAAATATCTTCAAGATACACATGATTACATCTAGAAGCTTCTGCAGCAGACTGTCAAGTGATTCTACAAAGTCCCATTTTCAGTGGACCTAAAACAATTTTCTAATATTCACTAAGCAAACACCTGACATATAGATTTCCACAAAGCAACCTCGCTATGTCACAACGAGGGATAATGAGCTTTGGCAGTTAATGTATGCATCTACTAGACCACCAAAAACAAACACAACAGCATTTGATACTTGGTGGACAAAATCAATTTTAGCATTTCACATACACAACCGATAGACCACCACAAGCCAGCAAACAACCTATCGTTATGTGAATAACAGCCGAAGGTGTAAAATCTTAGCACCGGCCACGCAGATCTGTCTATCCAGATCAAATCTAACACTAGACACTAGTAGATCACATTTTCATTAGATCGAGATGAACCATCACAAAAGGAAATGTACGACCGGCAACGATGAGGAACAAGGTGGATGTGTCATTACAGTGATGGGGGAGCCGGTGTTGAGGACGCCCTGGCCGCGGACGAGCCCCTCGGTCCCGTCCATAGCGATGGTCCGCACCATGTTCTCGCCAAGGTGCTGCGCCACCTCGAGCACGAGGCGGATGTTATGGTCGAGCACCTCGAGGGCCGTCAGGATGGGCGGGAGCCCCTCATCGAACCGCACGTCCACGACGGCACCGATAACCTGGCACACCTGCCCGACCGCGCCGGCTCCCGTGAACTCATCGGTGATCTTGCCACCCCCGGTCTTCCCGGTCGCGGGCGGCGGGGCAGACGGTGCCTCCTGGGCCGCGGCGGACGTGGCGTAGGCGGCGGCTCGGTTGAAGAGGTAGCCGGCCGGGGACGGGCGGTGAGGGGGCGCGAGAGGCCGCGGCGCGGGGGAGGCCCCGCGGAGGCGGGAGGCGGAGCGGAGGAGGGAGGAGAGGGCCCGGCGAGTCGCCATGTCCGGGGATCGCCGGAGAAGCGGTCTGGATCTAGGGTTAGACTTTTGCGAGGTGAGGTGTTTGGTTGCGGCGGTTCCGCAGGGAGAGGGGGGAGTGAGGAGAGGAGGGAGTGTGGGAATATGGGGTGGAGATATCGGAGGGAGGGATTGGTGGGTGGACTTGGTCTAGGGGGACCGGGAACTGTGGAGGAGCAGCCCGTTGCTCGCTCGCAGGGTTGGTTCTCTGGTGTATGGAGCCGGTTCAGCGAACAATGGACTGTGCAATTTGGGGATGAATTGGTGGTAGCATGGTTTTGCAGCTGGAAATTGGAATACGTTCATCTTTTTCTCTGTGCTTTCATTTGGCAAATTGTTAATTGCATTTGATTTTTGCAACGCTGTTCTTGTTGATCCTTGGTCGAGTTTAACAATAGAGGATTTGGGGTCGCAACTAGCTTTGTTATTATACCAGCTAAACTCCAGTAATCCTGCTCGAATGATCACGTGTCGCTGTTTTTGAAGTTCAATACCCGGAAAACTTTGATACGGACGCTTCACTTGAAATCACATAACGGCGTAAGAACTCTTTAAGAAAAATTCTAAGGATACGCCATCCGGTCCTATGGCCGTGAATACCTCTAAAATAAAATTCACGCGTCCAGGAGGCCCAACAAACTTGTGGCCGTAAGGCCGTCGGAGAGTTGGCCCGTTGAAGTTTTCGCCATCCCACCGGCCCGCGTGCGAGGCCGTGCCGCCGGCCCGTTAGGCTTAGCCCACGCCCATCTGTCCACCCGGGCATTTACAGGGACTACTGTGAATACCGTCAGTTCTATGGTGAATACCATCATTCCAAGTGACTGCTGGTGCATCTACGAAGCACCTGGAAATCAAGCAGTCTGCAGTTTTGTCGATTTTTTGTCGTATGTAATGGTCTCTGAACTGTATATTCTTTTCGGACGTAAGTCGCTGTCCAACAATAATCGGTAAAATCATCTTCAGGCTTTGAAGAGAAGCAGAATACATGTTTGCTCTTTAGAATTACAACCTAGAACAAGTTTGCTCGTGTCAATCAAGAATAAAGTAGTTCCATCCCGAAAAATGGCAATACTATAGTATCATCAGTCATCCATTGAGTCATTACTTCTTTACAAGTTGCAGAATATGATTACAAAACCCGAATATTATATTACAGATCCGATGTAATGCTCATACCTTCTGTTTTCCATGCGTGAAGTCAATGTATCGTGCCAGGATTCCAAGACTCCTTTGCCTTCTGCAAGACGATAACCTACAAGGGGATAATAGTGGCTGTATACAACCCTAACCATTCAAGATTCTTATTCGTTTGCATAAGGTGTCTGATAATGAAACCACATGACGCAATGCCCAGGTTTTGAAGTCCACAGTTGCAGTGTGCACGCATGGTTCTACGAAGGCCGGTGAAGAGCCGTCCTAGCCTCTAGGCAATAAAATATAATTGGGCTGCTTGTTAGTACTTACAATCAAATGCATATTTTTTTCAAACCCATATGAGACTTGACAGCCTTCAATATGTAATCATAGCTCTGTCAACACCTCACCACACATTCAAGCCGATTATTGAGAAAACAAGGCCATCAAGTTGTCCGTCTTGTCAAACAGAAGTAATCAATTATCAATCAAGAAGATATCGCCACGTGGAGATGTATATCGATATCGATCCTTCAAGTCCTCTTTGCCAGACTCCATTTTTTACAACTTATCATCGAGAACAAACCACTTCCTAGCTACAAGATTCCGGGCCTGTTCTTTTTAAATGCAACTGATGGTTTTTGGTTGTGGCTGATAATTTTTTGGCTGTTTACGACAGAGATTACGGAAAGACAGAAACTCGCTTACGATTTTTGATGGTACAGATATTAGTTTTTTAACATGTACTGCAATTAACTTGTAGATCCTATCTTAAAAAAAATACTCCATTTAAAAGTTAGTTACTGTAGTAAAAGTCAAAAGAGACTTTTAGAAGCCGCAAAAGAACAGGGCCTCCGTCGGCTCACATATCCATGTTTCAAACCTAGATTGCCACTTAAGCCCCGCTCGTTTTATCTTTTTTCAGCTTCAACTTCTAGTTTTAGTTTTTTTTTCACTATTCAGTAATTCGTCTTTTTCTGAATTCTTTTAGATTTTTTGGCCCTTTTTATATTTTTTTTTCCCGTGTTCCTTTGCATTGTCCGTGACAGGCTAACATATTTTTTTTATTTTTACATTTTTCTAAATTTAATTATGCCCAAAAGACCAAATCAGCTACAGTAAAAACAAAGTCAGCTATAGTAAATTTTCAGTCATAAGCCATCGCTAAAACGAACGCCCCTTAGCCCCGCTCGTTTCGGCTTTTCTTCTGCTTTAACTTTTTTTCACTATTTAGTAATTCGTCTTTTTCTGATTTTTTTAGATATTTTAAGCTTTTTTGTATTTTTTCCCCGTATTCCTTTGCATTGTCCGTGATAGACTAATATGTTTTTTCTATTTTTACATTTTTTTAATTTAATTATGCCCAATAAACCAACTCAACTACAGTAAAAAAAACCAGTTAGAGTGAAATTTCAGCCAAAAACCATCGCTATTCCGAACGCCCAATTTCTAAACAACGATAACTTTACAGGAAATAAAAGTTACTTAAAATATTTAAAATATATTAGCTTTTTAACGTAGTTTTTTTCTCTTTTCTGTTTTTCTTTATATTATCTATAAAGATATAACGATGTTTTCTATTTTTTTATTTTCCTTTCATTTAATACCTCATAAAAAGTTAACAACTACTACAATATCATTGAATGACATATCATTGAATGATGACCACAGTGTGAATCATCACCTTCTTAGAAGTTTTACTTGGCACTAATAATTGTCGCTAGTCTTATATGGTGCGTTTTTCAGCTGTGGTTGATGTTTTATGACTGCGATCGATAGTTTTTTATCCTAGCATAAGCATCTATGCGAATGAACTGAATATCGATAAGCTATTTTGAAAAAAAATTTATGATAAACTATTTTAAAAAGATAATAAAAAATTATCTTATTTATTTATTCGAGAAAAATTGTAAACCATAACTTCAAAAGGGGGCCATATACTGCGTGTTATCACGTCAAAATGTACCATTGACTTAGAGCTGAAAATTCAGTGTGACAAAGCTGGCTAGTTCGGCCGTTTCTTCAGAGAAATGGACTGAATGTTACTCTATTTGCCATAGAAACTTGTAAAAATGGAACGTAGACCTGGCCTCGCTGCAAAACTTCAACGATTGAGACAAAGGTGAATCGGATGAGTAATTGCATTGGTGGAATTTTGTATTTTCGCTGACGTAGAAAGCACTTCAGTTCACTATCAGGCCATCACCGACTTTACTTTGTGCGCTTGATATGATGAAGATGGCCTTTTTTTTCTCCAATGGGTTCTTTTTAGTTACAGTTAATAATTTTTGTTTTAGCATGAGTGTTTGTGAGAATGAACAGAATACTGATAAGTTATTTCGAAAAGACTGTCTCTATAAGCTGCTTCAAAAAAAAAACAACAAATAAATCATCCCATTTGTTTATTCGGAGGAAATCCGAAGACATAGGCTGTGTTTGAATGAGCTTATATTTTTTTTGGCTTTTTGGGTTTGTTCTTTGTGACTGTTAAAAGCAGCTTTTGGATTTTGCTACTTACCTAACTTTTAAATGAAGTATTTTTTCCAACACATGGTCTATAAGTTAATTATAGTACACGTTAAAGGCCTAACATCTATACCAGTCAAAATCATTAGCGTGCATCTCTCTCCGTAATATCTGTCGCGAACAGCCTAAAATTCAAAAATTTCAACCTTAAGCTAAAAAAAGAACAAGCCATTTGTACTTTGCTACAATAACTTGTTTTCAAACTGTACGATTTTTAAGACAGGGTTTTATAGTTGATTGTAGTAAATATTGTACCGATTTCAGCTATACCGACCAATATTATATACGACTATCTCTTTCACGAACCATCAAAATTTAAAAATCATAAACTATAACCTTTACACAAAAGAATCCACCCATAGGCTGAAAAGAAGTGTGCTATTCTATCCAATAAGTAGCTCCCAGCTTGCTAGAGCTTAAGAAAGTCAAAATGTTCAACAAGAATGACAAGTACATGCATGCTGGAGAAAGTATGACGTGACAGTACAATTCTAGAACCTATTATTGGTGGCAATGCAAAGCAGACCTAACAGAACTCTTACGATTTACGAACTCCCATCTTACATGCCCTGTCACACTCGAAGAGAAGCTATTTAAGGGCCTGATCGTTTCGATTTTTTTCGGTTTCAGCTTCTAGCTTTAACTTTTTTTTCACTATTCATTATACTATCCACTAACTCAGCTACAGTAAAATTTCAGCCAGCTACAGTGAAATTTCAGCCAGAAGCCATCGCTAAAACAATCACCACCTTAAATTCGCTTAGGAGGCAGAACATGAAGATTTTGTTCCATTTCTTTGATTTGTTCCCTCTCCCCCTGAATTCCATCCATCAGTAGGTGCCTTCTTACAGGTTACAGCGAGTTTTCGCACAGATTTCTCAAGGCTTCCGCAAGAGAACACATAAATATGGCAGCTCTGACCCTCGCCCAGAAAATGTGCAGACATTCTTTTTCTAAAGACTAAGATGCCGCTCGGTTGAACTAAAATTTGATAACTTATAGCTAAAATTGACTGTAGCTAGCTGAAATTACACTGTAACTGATGATGGTTTATTTGATGTAATTAATTAAAAAATTAAAATAAAAAAATAAATTAACCCATCACGTATAATGCAAACGAATACGAAAAAAACCGGTAAAAAAGCCTAAAAATACCAAAAACCAGGAAAAAAATAAAAATTATAAATAGTAAAAAATAAACAAAAACTAGAAGTCTAAACTCACATGAAGGGGTCTAAATGTGCAGAACATAATACTGCCTCTACTGACAAAACACATTTCTGGCCTCCGAGCAGTTTCCCCATCAGAAACGTTCCTTTCATTGGGACTTGTTTACTCGTGAGAAGATGTTGACGTCGCAGCTGCAGGTACCAGTTTGTCAAATCGCGCTTTCAGGCTCGCGACAACAAACAGCACACCTATATAGCTGCGAGCAGTGTGGCACTGTGCACCGGTACATGGCACGTCAACCTGCAGACGCGCACGCGCACGCGCACTGGCCGGTGTCGTGCCACACGCTTCGTTCCCCGGTCGTTTCGTGGGGCCGGGCCGGGCCGCGCGCGCGTACGGGTCCCTGGCCGGAGTCGTCGCAGTTCTCCCCTCGCGACCGTGTTAGCTAGCGGACGAGAGGAAGCACCGGAACATGTGGCCGCGCCCGTGTGAACGGCGCCTACTGCGGTAGATACCTCTTCTCGCATTCGACTCGACCCTGAGCTAAGGCAGCCAAAAGTTAATGTAGGCTCGTAGTATCTGCGTTTCCAAGCGAGTGATCCAAAGACTGCTAGTCTACTTGCAGTAAAAATGTTAGCTAGTGGCCAGAACTTCTGATTTGCTGCGTCTGCGTGTCTACCGAGAGGTCGCTTTTAAGATTTGTTCGCTGGTAGCTGGAACATGCTTGTGACCAGGTTGGGTTATTTGGAAGCCATCCTCTCGAAACAGACTGTCAGCTAATACCAAATGGAAAAATGCCACATCGGACCAATTTAAGGATTGCAGGCATATGCCTGTGTAAGAGAAACAAACAAGGAGAAACAGAGGCCATGCAACACAACACAGGTTCATCGATCTCACCATGTGACAGTGCAGATGCAGGTAGGAGGATCAGTAGCCACAACAGCAGCTACATGAGTCCTGGCAATTATTACCCGAGAACACATGCCTGACGCCGACGTTGCTCGACTTTAGTCGGACTAGACATGGTGGTTATCCCCATCCTAGGGCCCTCCTCCCTTCGGCATTTCTCATCAGATGCACGGATTTAAAAGTCGATTTTGCGGAATATTCATGGCCCGGTACCGACAAACGCAAGCGATCGCTCATGTAGGGATTATTTTTCAGCACATATATGCTAGTTGATTGGGAAATATCACCGGCCATTGCCGCTGTTAAGTAGGGTGTCTGTCTGCCTAAATTTGTTTGCCATGCTCGTCACTACTCACTAGTAGCCAAGGTTCGAAATTCTCATGCGGATATGTTCGGATAACGCTGGTGCTACCTGCTAGTCCGTAGGTCCATGGTCGTGTTCCGGTGCAAATGGCACGTTTATTAGGTTCTATCGACTGTTTTGTAATCTTTACCAACAGGAATCGGGAAGACGGCTAGAAGGGAGAATAGACAAGACGGCTAGAAGGGATTGAATAGACGCCTTACAGATAAACATCTTTTGAAAAAATATTTTCTTTTAAGAAGACCACAATTTTTGCACTCTAATAATTATAAAGAGCTATAAAGAACGAAGCTATGAAAAATAGAGTTTAACCAGCCACAAAGAAACCTCAAAAAAACTGAGCAAAGCAAGCATTTTCACCTTTGGATGGTTTGACCTCCAACTAGGACCGGTCTAATTGATCATGGGCGGTCTGGCCTCTCTTTTAACAGCGGTGTGACCGGCAGATGATTTGACCTTTCTTAGAGGCGGTCTAACATCTCCATAATAGAAATGAAATTCAGCACGATTTCAAAGACTCATAAAGGGATGACTTTCAAACGATAATTCCAAATCTCGTGAAACTTAAAACATAGCTTCCTTAGTCCCTTAGGAACCAATTCCAATCAATATTTCGATGGATCATTGCCAAAACTCTAACCTTTATCTATTTAAGAAAGATTACACCAAAAATGAATCCAAAACTTAAAGCTTGTTCATGAACTAAGGATGATCAAGATGACTTGGATCAACTCTCTGTTAGACCATGTGGCTAGGTCTAGAATATTTATGATGATGAATAATTGACAATATTGCTTATTGATGTTATTTAAGACATGCAACGTGTGAACTCATGTCAGTCAAGTTAGAAAAGAACTTGTGCTGAAAAAGATGTTGCTTTGGTCTTTGCATGTGCAAAGTAACTCGGAAGCGATCATGGTCTACGTAAGGACCAGGAGATGGCTTGGTGCAAACTCATGGTCTAGAGGGTCAAGAATGCTCGAGTTAGGGTGCGTGGATACCAAAGATGGATGACGCGTGTTAGAGCTACGGAGGTGCAGTCTAGAGCTACAACATATGACAAAAGTTGAACAACCCATGTTATATAAGGGTTTCAAGTCCCTTATTTGTTGGAATTAGATATCAAAATATTTGAGCCCTAAGCTATCAATAGAGATGGAGTTTGGGGCTAACTCCAAGGCTGAACAGATGCAACTTTCATGCTAGGGTTTGAGGGGTGTCAGAAGGGCACTTTGTAGCTTGTGTCGTCCATCATGAGAAGATCAAGGAGGCAAGGTGCTGCTCCTTCATGTCTAGGGCACAAAGAGCAATGTTGTTTCGTATTGACCTTCAGGTGCACACGTCTTGAGGATATAGTAGAACGAATATGCTTCTTTTGTCCATAACGTCAAGGGTGCAAGGCAAGGACCGGTAGGTCCCATGGAGAAAAGGACACACATCCTTGGTTGTGTTAGTTGTTTTGTGCAGCTCCAACAATCGAAAGTGACATTTGCATTTTTTTAGTTTACTACAGTAACTCCTATAGTAAATCATATTTTTGCTATAGTTCCGCACTATTGCTACAGTACCGTGTAGTACCAAAGAAAGAAAAAATAAATAATATTTTTCCTTCTTTTGCTGTGCGACAGGTTGGACAATTAGGAGACAGTAAATACCATTCAAAGTCCTAACGAGATAACTTTGTGTCAATGGAAATCTTTTGTAGGGTACATTGTTGAAAGGTCTCCCGATCAGATTGCGCCTCAAAAGCTTGACAGGGTTCCAAGGAGGCTTCCCCGAAACCAATGCTCTTGCTACAGTCAACTAGTCTCTTTGGCTTCTATAGGTTTTTGGTTGTAATTATAATATAGGGGCTGTTAATATTTTATAAGTAAAGATAAAAAAATTTAAAAACACCACTATATTTTGTAAGATAATGCAAATGAATAGGATAAAAACAAAAAAGACAAAAAAAAACTAAATTTAAGAAACCAATGTGTTTTAAATGGCTTTTAGCTTTTGGCTTAGAAAAGCTGAAGCCATTTGAAGCCGAACATGCTAAGCCCCACTCATTTCGGCTTTAGCTTCTATCTTATTTTTTTACTATTTCTAAATTTTATATTTTTTTGGCTTTTTTAGATTTTTTGTCTTTTCTTTTTTCCCATGTTCATTTTGCATTAGCCGTGATGGACTAAACTGTACAAATTTAGCCCAACTGAGTTGGTAATAATTATACAATGCCATAGCTCAAAGACCATGCGACATAGACTATGATCAAATAGTACCTACTACTTAGACCATATCCAATGTTATGTTTTAGCCGGTTCAAATAAGGAGAGAGAAGGTATTGAATCGATTCAATACTGTTAGCCTGACCCTTTGGTTACCGAACGTCTCGCCTCCTCGTGCTTTGTGCTCAACCTCTTGAGTTCACATTAATTTTATATTGTATTTACATTAGTCTTATGTTCCCATTAGCTATGCTAGACTATATATATATATATATCCTATATAGGAAGTCTCTTTTCTACACCCGGGTGTAATTACACCCTATGTTGTATCTTATACCGTAGAAAGTATCTCACATAACGGAGGGTATGTACGTGCAGTATATGAGTATTTAAGATTATCTAGGTGGTATGAACAATTTTTCGGAGGTAGTATGTAGAGTTTTTTTTGACATACTCCTTTTTATGTATGTATATGAAGGTATTTACAAAATACGATAAAAACTATGGATTTCCTTGCAATTTTTTCAAGTATCTTATAATTAATATACGAGTATATCCAAAGTGGTAAAGGAGTATTTCAAGTTCATTTAGATGGTATATTAGAGGTGGGTGTAATTACACCCGAGTGTAGAAAGTATTTTTCACACACACACACACACACACACACACACACACACACATATATATATATATATAGCCCTTTGTGATTTGAATCAATGAATTGCTTAGCTTGATTGCCTCAAATATTTCACGCTCTCATGGTATCAGAGCGATGCCGCTCCTGAGCCGCCGCCTTCACAGCTTCCGCCGCGCCGCCCTTGGGAGATGATCATGTCTTCATGATCTCTTCCGGGGACTACGCAACTCATAGTTTAAGTTATGTCGTCGATTATCTGATCGGCGACCAATTAGAGTTTCCCTGGTCATTTTCAGATCGAGTTTTCTCTACTTTTTTTGATCATAGATCGGTTTGCATTGCCCTACCGACATTTCGATATTCCTCGGCTCCAGATTTCACCACCTTGGCTTTGACCTCTCTGGCGCCTCCTCTCCTCCGATGACGTCATGGCATGACACGATGCGCTTGTCAACACGGCTCTCCCTCCGCGTCCTTTCGAGCGCCCCGTCTACCGTCATCATTACGTCGGATCATCATCACTAGCCCGTCATTCGCGAGCATGAGGTGTCGCACCACCAGGGGCACCTCGCCTTCAGTCATGTCCTAGTTCTTCATGTACCGACATCATCATAATTTGCAGACATTTTCACCAAGGGGTTGCTTACCTTTGTCTTCATAGAGTTTAGATCCAACCTGAACGTCCGTATTGTCGACGCTCAAACTATGGGGGCGTATTAGCCTGGCCCTTTGGTTATCAAATGCCTCGCCTCCTCGTGCTTTGTGCTCAACCTATTGACTTCACATTAATCTTATGTTGCATTCATATTTGTCTTGTGTTCATATTAGTTATGTGTTCTCATTAGTCATGCTAGACTATATATTTGTATAACTCTTTGTGATTTGAATCAGTGAATTGTATAAAGTGATTGCCCCAAATATTCCATACTCTTAAATACATTGGAGAGATTGATTCCAATAAAAATACATGGAACCAGACTCTATTTAAAAGTCGATTCAAAGTATTAAACAATTCATATTGCATTAAACAACCACATATAATATTGTTATTTTATGGTTTTTTAGTGTAACATGGGTCCTAATTATTAGTGCAGTTTAATATATTAAAGAAGAATTAGTTTAATTTATAGAATACTTATGTGATATAGTTTTAAATTTATCTTGATTTAGGGGGTGATCGTTTTAGCGATGGTTTCTGACTTTTGGCTGAAATTTCATTATAGCTGGCTTTTTTTTACTGTAGCTGAGTTAGCTTTTTGGGTATAATTAAATTTTAAAAAATGTAAAAATAGAAAAATATGTTAGCCCATCATGGACAATGCAAAGGAACACGAGAAAAAAAGAAAAAATGTAAAAAAAACTCAAAAAATCTAAAAAAAATTTAGAAAAAAATAAATTACTGAATAGTGAAAAAAAAACTAAAGTTAGAAGTTAAAACTGAAAAAAAAACTGAAACGAGCGGGGCCATTGAAGATGCTACTTAAGAGGGAAATTATTTCATATTTGCAACGTGGCAGGGAGAAGAGAATCTGGCAAAGGGTCCTTGCGTCCACACGACACGTTCCTCTCTCCCCATTAATGTGGCCTTCGGAACGGGTCAAGTCCGCGGAGACACTGTGCATCCGCATGTAACGCAAGCCTCGCGAACTGGTCCACGTCGCGCGCAAGCGCAACGCACGTATGGCAGGCGTCACCTTGCCTGGTCTAAGCACTTTCAGAGCCCCTGCTCAGCTGGGAAATTATTGTGTTTTTTTCTTATCATGGTTAATAAAAATACGAGAAAAAAAGATAAAAATCTATAAAAATAAAATTAAAAAGTTAAAAGTTAAAAACGCAAGCCAAGTTGGTACGTGCAAACCGTATCGCCTAGTCCAACCAACATCAGTCATCGATCATTATCCGTCGTGGCGGTCAGTCACCGCTAGCGTTGTACTCGCGAGGCAGACGCGCGCAAGAACTACCGTGACTTCATCTCGATGGGACGGAGACGTATCATTTTCACTACCTGCCCTGTGTACCGGAGCTAACTCCACGCCGTACGTACGTACGGAGTATCGTATGAATTAGCTAGAGATTTCAGATCTTGAGTAAAGTCGATCTTGGACAATTCACACCTAAATTATACATCTATATAGCATAAGAGAGTTTTTACATGTAATCCATCCCTCATACACAACAAACATTATCAGCTATAGCCACTCAAAAGGGGGAAAAAGAGGGGAAAATAAACGAAGAAAGATGGAAGAGCAAGAACTATACTAGCAATGGAACGATCGACCTTCCAATTATGCATGAATTCAAATCATTTTTCAAGCAGCAGTCCCCTGGATTTTACTCTCCACCTATGTCAAGGTGTTTGCAGAGACCCTGTGGCTTGGCGTGGGCGTGGTCGAAGGCGGCCCACATCTCCGCCGTGTTGGGGAAGTAGCACGCCGAGAGCTCCAAGGTGGCCTTGTCCTGCAGCCCGCCAAACCCACCGAACAGGTCGCCGTAAGGGAACGGCAGCTGCTCGGCGCCGCCTCCGAGCTCGGGCAGGAACACGTCGTCGCTCGCTGCAGCCGCGGGCGCCCAGCCGCCGGAGACATCCAGGGCGACGGTGGCCGGTGGAACGGGCGCGAGCTCGGTCTGCGGCTTGCACGGCGGCGGCGCGTCTAAGTGTATGAGCCCTTGGGGCTGCGGCTGTGGTGGGTACACGGCGGCGAAGTATATGTCGCCGCTCGAGCTGGTGGCGGACGAGGAGGCGGAAGCGGCGGGCGAGAGCGCCGTCTGCAGGGATGTGCATTGGCTCCGGGTGCCGGGCGAAGTTGCGGGTGAGGCTAATGCTCCGCTGGCGCTGCCCGGCTGCACGGCCATGGCCTTCTTCTTGAGCTTGGTGTTCCAGTAGTTCTTGACGTCGTTGTCGGTCCGGCCGGGAAGCTTGGACGCCATGATGGACCACCTGGCATGCGGTAGAGTAACGGTGTCACGCACAGACATTGAGACATGTAAAATTCGCAATTCGGTGTAGCACACACAAGGAAAATCTGCAGATGATAAGAGCTGAACACTAGTGTAACTCACCTGCTTCCAATTGAGTTGTACAGCGAGCAGATGATCTGGTCCTCCTGCTCGGTGTAGCCGCCGTGCTTGATGTCCGGCCTCAGGTAGTTGAGCCACCGGAGTCGGCAGCTCTTGCCGCAGCGGTTGAGCCCTGAATCAAAAGGACAAAGCTTTACAAACAAATCCTGGAAACTAACTGTGTGCAAGAACAACAAAATTTCAACTTGAGCAGATATATAACCAGAGCCGACTGAAGGCACAAGTGGCCAAGAGCTCAAGAAAAGCCAACTAGTCCATGATCAGCCTGCGCTACTGCAGAGTCCGGCCTCGACAAGCACACTGTACCTGCTTTCTGAGGCAGGGCGATCCAGTTGCCGCCGATGCCGTGCCTCTGGACGTGGCTCCTCAGCCGCTCGTCCTCCTCCGGCGACCACGGCCCCCGCTTCACGCTCGCCTTGTCGCAGCACGGCGCGCGCCCCATAGACAACTTCACTTCGATCTCCTCGATCAAACCGCACGGACAGAGTCGTTTTCCGATCCAGTCTCACTCGCGCGCCCACTGGAAGGAAGAAATCAAGCAAGAGAGGATATGGCACACAGGGCTGCAGCTTATATGTACACGGAGACTGCAGACCAGTACGCGCGCGCGCGCAAGTACAAGACGGCAGCGAGCGATCGAGCGCTACTGCTACGCCTGCGAGTCCACTTATAGCACTGGCCTTCCGAGACGGCGAGAGAGTGAGTGGCCTCTCGAGAGTGGGGCCTGCAGCTGCAGGTACGGCGCGGCCTCCTTCCCCTCCTCGCCGAGCCTTGTCCGTCGTATTGTTCCATGGTCGTATCGCGTGACGGATTGATACTCTCATTTTGTTATCGGCAGTGCCTTTGACCAAGTGAGTTCGCCGTGCTTTCACACGAAGACCTGAACCGGGGCACGCACGCAATGCACGGTCAATTCCTTTGTTTTAACTGCTCTTGCCATTGCCTCCCTTTGGAGCCAGGTATGTGGAAGGAGTTCCTTCTGCAATCGAAGTTTTGATTCTTTGGAGGGTGCGTCCAAACACTAGCCGAAGGAAAAGTCGAGCCGGAACTGGAGAAGTTATCCTTCTCAGACGAAAATTCAGGTAAAACTCTTGCCAAGATGGAGCCTATCAGCCAACCAGCTGCAGGTTCGTCGTCAGACTCTTGACGTTAGCAGCGCGATGTGTGTCTCCTAACCATGCGACGCTTTTCCAAAGTCGTACTATTCCAGCATGCTAAAGAGGAGCGCATGAGCTGACGAGCATGGCCGTGAGAATAGTTTGCTTGAGGCTTTCGGTTTCCGTCGTCCGTCGTGCGAGTGGGGTGGTCCAAACTCCAAACAACTCCAGCTCTGTCCAAGCAGAGCAGGTGCTTGCATGAATCATGATGGGATCATGCGAGTGGAGTCGAGCGTTTCTAACTCAAATGTTTGTGGGCGACTGGGCCAGCCTTTGTTTTGCGGTTACGGCTCTAACTCGAATGCTTTTCGGTTCCCATCTACTAATATTTGACACATCACGTTCACGGTCACATATGCTCGTATGGCACACACTAAGGCGTGATATTTTAGCGATGGTTTCTAGTTTTTAGTTGAAATTTCATTGTAGCTGGTTTTTTATTGTAACTGATTTGACTTTTTAGGCATAATTAAATTTAAAAAAAATATAAAAATAGAAAAAAATTGTTAGCCCATCACGGACAATGCAAAAGAATATAGGAAAAAAAGAAAAATGTAAAAAAAAGAGAAACTGTATCGTCTGTTAACTTTTTTGAGAAAAAAGAGAAAATAGAAAAAAATAAAGAAAAACTGTTATATCATCGCGGACAATGCAAAGAAATAAAAAAAACTAAAAAAACCAAAATTAAAAATTAATACGTTTTAAGTGGCTTCTAATTTAAATAAACTAAAAACTAAAACTATTTAGAGCGGACCTTGGACTTATGTCTGATGCAGCCACAAAAATATAAAATCACGGCCCCACATAAAATGCCCAAAATCTACTGTCTCGGCCCAAATCGGTCCAGGCCAACCCAAGCCAGCCCGGTTGGTGGAGTCACCACCGGCCGGCCAGGCTGACCCTCTCGTGATCTCGTCCCTTCCCCTTTCCCCGTCCAGTTTGGCTTAGGTTCGCCCAGCGGCAAGCAGCGCTTGTTTGTTCCTTCTTGCTTCGTCCCCAACTTTTCTCTCGATTTCGTTTGCGGCGGGAGGAATCGGGGCGCGAGGATGAGCGTGATCGACATCCTGACGCGGGTGGATGCCATCTGCCAGAAGTACGACAAGTACGACATCGACAGGCTCAACGGCGCCAACGTCGCCGGCGACGACCCCTTCGCCCGCCTCTACGCCTCGGTCGACGCCGACATCGCCCAATGCGTCGAGGTAGATCTCTCTCTCTCCGCTGTTTGCGGCCGCCGGTGGTGGCGGCGCCTGGCTCCTTCCCCTCGATCTGAATCTGATATGTTGTCGGGGTCCATTTCAGAAAGCGGAGTCGGCGAAGCAGGAGAAGAACCGGGCCGCGGTGGTGGCTCTCAACGCCGAGATCCGCCGCACCAAGGCCAAGCTCCTCGAGGAGGACCTGCCCAAGCTGCAGCGCCTCGCGCTGAAGAAGGTCACTGGTCTCTACACTCACTGCCATATCTGAATTTTGGGTGAACTATGCTAGATCTGTGAGTTTCGTGACGCGAGGACTTGCTAGCTTCCAGCTTACGTTGATGTTGACTGCCTAAACTTAGGATGCGCCGTTGTTTCTATATTAGGGAGGTGATTTGCTGGGTCATTCTGTGGAGTTTAGGGCTGGTGGGATTAGTATGTTTGGCATTGTTTGTGCAGGGAATTTCTTTGGTTTTTGGACTAGTAGTCTGTGACATTGTTGGATTGGGAGTGATCGAGTGAGCCATATGGTGTTTGCATTCTGATTGGACAACTGGAATCTACGCATACATGGGGAAATTGAAGGTCTTGTTGCCATGTACCTTCATGGGGCTGCAGTATAGCTGCCTACATTTTTTTTCCAAGGGTGGTGTAGGTGCTGTCTAGGCTCTAGTTTTGCAGATGAGCCCATCCCAGAATGAGGTGCCCGGATGCCTGATTCCACATGGCCTTATGTACATTGGTGTCCAGTTTTCTGCATACGAGTATAAATGATACAAGTCTTGTCATCATCTTCTGTTGCTTAGCTATTTATTGGAACTAGATAAAGGTAGTGTTGTTGATATTGATCCGTTTAATCTTTTGCTGCTGTTATCATGGAGCTTCATGTACTCCTGACTTTGTCCCATTCCTTTTTCTTTCAACTTAACATGCCAGTTCTGTTTTCTCTATAATAATTATATTTCCCTTGATCTGGATTGCTGTTCATATCACCTGCATATTTGAGTTTGACAACATGTTGTCCTTGTTCGTGTATGTCTCTGCGTTAAGATAGAGGTTATGTGTGAGTACCGAGCCAGGAGCTACGTGGTTGGTTTTACCTGTAAACTTGTATGTTCTTGATGTGGGGCAAGACATATTCCAGGTGTTGACCAAAAGGACTACCAGTCGGCAACGGGAGACAAGTGACAACGCCTGATGCACTACAGTTGATATCGGTTCGGTAACTAGAGTTCAGTGTAGTAATAGATATGATATTAAGAGTTAGAGTTTGTTACCAATTTAGATTAGGAAGTTGAGTCAAAGTGGATTGGTCTGTCCGATATATAAAGGACTGAAATTGTAATTTGAAAGACAAGAATTGATCAATGCTCTTTAACCTATCTTTCTCCGTCTCCCTATCTCTGCTTCCGGCGCCCTGCTCTTGCGCCTAGATCATCTATTCCGTTGCTACCGCCGACACGGGACATCCAGGCTGCTGCAAGGCGCCAGGTCCTTGCCCTCCGGTCTTCCATGAGACCATGACTACCGCCTTTGCTAGTTGATCCATGCTCGTGACAACTTAGTATCAGAGCCAATGAAGGGGACTTCTGAGATGGCAGCGCTGATCTATCAAATCGTTGGTCTCACTATGACACCTCGGCCCATGTGTGTGTGCACATGAGAATGTGGATTAGTCCAACCTTGCTAGTTTAGCATGAGAAGCAACAACATATAAACCGATAGGTACCATTGGTAATTACCTCTGGTTAACCGTTTTGCGCGAAGCGAGGACGAAAGCGCAAGCAGGTTATTAGTGTGCGTGGTTTATCCATAATGAGGTTAGGCCTAAGCCGATTTGGACCTTAGAGCGTTACAAATGGTATCAGAGTCGACCCTCACAGTTATACAGGCGCGTAAGGGTCAGGGGCGTAGGCATATGACGCGTGGGCATATGGCGCGTGTAGGCTCGGAGTGGACACACGGTATGGTATATGTACTAGCACTAGATGCACGGACGTGTGCCAAAAGGGAGAGGTCCTGGTCATTTGCTCCAGTGTGGGTATGTTGGACCGACGAGGACATCGGGTTCTTGTGTATATGTCACCTCGGTTCATATGAAATTAGGCCTATGTGTGTGTGCACATGAGGATGTGGATTAGTCCCACTTTACTAGTTTAGTATGAGAAGTACCAACATATAAACCCATAGATATTATTGATAGTAACCTCTAGTTAACTGTTTTGCGTGAAGCGAGGATGAAAGCGCAAGTAGGTTGTTACGTATATGTGGTTATCCATAATGAGGTTAGGCCTAAGCCGGTTTGGACCCTAGGGCGTTACACTCACGGCATCCATGATTTTCAAGATGACAGAATTGAAGACTGACCTTACTACGGAAATTACCAGCATTAAGGTGCGCATCAGCTCTTTGGAAAAGCGGCCAGCACATACAGGGGATGGGTTGTTGCAAGCCCCACCCAGATTGCCGCCCTCCCCCCACCCTTCTCAACGTCGATGTTTCCATGGCCAGTGCAGCAGGGTGGATCGCTCGCCCCTCGCGTCCGCAAGTTATCGTTCCCAACGTTTGATGGGAAAGAAGATCCTCTCGGTTGGCTTAATCGTTGTAAACAATTCTTTCGCGGGCAGCAAACACTTGAAACTGACAAGGTATGGTTAGCATCTTATCATCTCCCTTGCGTGGCTCAACAATGGTATTATCTCTTGAAGCGCGATGAAGGCGAACCGCCATGGCATCTTTTCAAAGAGTATTGAAACCTACGATTTGATCCACCAATTCGTAACAAATTTTTTTGGGAGAACTAGCTAAGCTACAGGCGGTTGGCAGAGGACTACCAAGAAAAGTTCTTAGCGCTTCTCTGCCATGCCGAATCACTTCCTCCTTCTCAGCAGGTGCAGCTCTTCACCTCAGGTCTTCAGGAACCGATACATAGAAATGTCGAGCTTCAGAATCCAGGAAGTCTCCAGCTCGCGAATCCATGCTCGTGACAGTTCTACTTTCAGTTTCTTTTAGCATATGCCTCTCTATATGGTCCGGTTGCATGGTATGCATAACAGCATAAATTTGGGTAACCTAGTATTATGGCAGTTAGAGTTTTTAATTTCGTAAAGAAGTCATTTAGAATTTTAAAGTATTACTTCTGATCATTTCTTGTAACAGGTCAAAGGGCTCACAAAAGAGGAACTTGCGACCCGTAGTGATCTGGTTGCTGCCTTACCTGATAGAATACAATCAATACCAGATGGTAGTACTACCGCGACAAAGAAAAATGGAACTTGGGGAGCATCAGGATCCCGTACTGGAGGAGCCATTAAGTTCGACTCTACTTCTGGTCAGTGAGCATCATTTATCATATCGCCTATGTCTGCTGTATATTGATGTGCGAAATATGCATTGGCTTCTTAGTTGGAAGGATCTGGCCAAGTCCCCCCTTTCCCATTATGCATTACCTGTTTCAGATTGACACTAAGCAGCCTCATTTTGTTTTTATTAGCCCAATTTTTAACTACATGCTGGTATAAAAGTCAGCTTTCCAATTTTTAAGGAATCCTAATGTTAAGCTTGTGATTCCGTATACGTGTGTGTTTATTTACAAATTCACTTCTTTGAGCCGATCCTCATCTTAAGGTCAGCATTGTTATGTGCCAAATTTGGCCAGTTTCAATTTTCAAGTGCAGTGTTATTACATGTTCATCCATTGTTCTAGTCTCTTGCTTTCTATATTAGCATTGCATTGACAAACTTTGGATTAAGCATTCATTTAATCGTGCCTAAAATTGTTTGAGCAATGGATGTGGTGTTTATTTTCTCGTCACCTCTGGCATGAGCTTGTCATATGCTCTTCTTCTTTAATTGTTTTTTTTGGGGGGTCCTGTTGAGGATCACGAGCTGAACCTTTTTTCCCCTCTTACCACATAATACATACAGATGGCAACTTTGATGATGAGTACTTTAAGGGGACAGAAGAATCAAATCAGTTTCGTCGGGAATACGAGATGCGTAGAATGAAACAGGTAAAGTTTAATTCACTGAACTAATGTTTTTCTTCTGTTTCATTTTTTGCTGTCACTGGATGTGGGACTTCTCGTGTAATGTGACCTGGATTTGGCAATGAATTCTGCAGGATGAAGGTTTGGATATTATTGGTGAAGGGCTGGCAACTCTGAAAAACATGGCATCTGATATGAATGAGGTTGCTTGCTGTGCTTCATTTCTAGTTATACGATGATTATTCTAAGTTATGGATACTGTACTTAATTGTTGTGATCATCAGGAAATGGATAGGCAAGTCCCCTTGATGGATGAAATGGAAGACAAGGTTGGTTCTCTAGCAGCCATTAGTTTTTGTTCTCTCATCTGGCAATTTTCCATCAATGCTTAGTTTGTGATAGAATGATGAATGCAGGTGGATAGAGCCAATGCAGATTTGAAGAATACCAACGTGAGACTAAAAGAGACTGTTCTTCAGGTAAAACCTAACCACTTTTCTCGGTGCTTTCCGTAAATAATGCTTGGGTAGTTGGGTGAGCTCATACGTTCCTGTTTTCTCCCCTTGACTTGTTATCAGCTGAGATCCAGTCGCAACTTCTGCATCGACATTGTCCTGCTCTGTGTCATACTTGGTATTGCTGCCTACCTTTACAAGTAAGTAATTTTCTTTCCCAAGAAACTTCTTTTTTTTTTTGAAGTAAAGTAGTAACCACTCCACTGGACATTCTCTTGCACTTTTTACTACTTTGGTTTTGAACCAACCGCTGAATGAAGATAGAACATTGTTATCGTGAGCTTATGACCGTGCCCACAGCTTCTTTACTTAGTGTTTGTTTCAGGATTTCTTCGTCTTGTTGGTCGGTTAGACTTCTTGCTCATGATATTGCTCCATGCTTTTGTGTTGCAGTGTGCTAAAAAAGTGAGGGGCAGCGGTGTATTGGAATCACTCGTGTTGTGGTCTTCGTCTTGCAGTGGCTCTATGTACCATGTCCTCCGGCGATGAGTTTCAACGTGTGCGCGAGCTATTTGTTTTATATCATCTGTGTAATATTACGGTGTTCCAACCGGAACCTTGGTTAGGCTTGTTGAAGCAGTGAGCACTGTATGTGTGAATACCTTATCCTTATGTCTGCTGTATGTATATCTTGGAGTAAAATGCTTAGCGAGATCAAAACATCATTCATTGCGAACCATGTGTATCCATCTTCTCATGTATATTTCATCAGGCCTGGCTTTATGTTGAGGCTGTCTTGGTACCAACGGCAGTTGCTGCTGTCAGAATACTACTTGACTGGCTATTTCATCTCGTATGATCATGCAGAGTAAAGACACAGATTTTTATACAAGTTTAAGCCTTTTTCTACGAGAATAATAATCCTACATCGTGTGTTACTATTATTGAGAAAAAATGTACAAGTGTGAATAGTATGAGAAATATAGCACTTCATCCAAAAGTAATCGCCCCCCATCCTCTAACGTCAATCCTTATATTAGCGATGTTGAGAGTTAACCATTGAATGGTGGTTATTGTCAGAGAGATGTGAGTAAGATCATGTACGGTTATGGAGTATAAACGCATGATCTAACTGCCTTGTCAAATAAATCCGTTGTGAAAGTAGATTAGTTGAACATAGAAGAATGATTAGAAAGTTGTAGTATAATTTATGACGAGATAGTTGTAGCAGATCCTACGACTAAATAGTCGTAGCAGAACGTATGATTAGATAGTCGTATCAGAACTTACGACTAAGTCACCGCCGTAGAATTTACGACTAGGTCACCGTAGCAGAACTTATAACTAGTTAGTCGTAATATAACTTATGACTACTATATGAAATTGCTTCCTTATCATTAAGGGTCATATTCAGATAATATGATGACGTAATAAATAGAAAATTAATATATCCTCATTATATACTATTCAAAAGTACCAATGATCAGAAGATTTTTACACCAAAATAAGGACCATTGGTGGAGGAAGTCTTAGGACCGAAATTCTCATACTTAGATGTTGATGCATCTTTTTTTATATAGAATAGTGCAAACAATAAATTGAACACAGAGATATGAGAGTGGAACTCCTTTCTTTATTACTTTCTCTGCTCAAGTGCAAGTTACAATGATGAGATCGTATATTTATAGACTAAGTGGTGAGGTACTCACTATAGGCTAGATTTACAGACCCAGGCTTAGGTTTTCTAACAAAAGAGACCATGGATTTGGGGGTGGGAAGGGGAAATTGGGTTGGCAGGAGATGCTTTCAAGGTTTGGAGAGATGAGCAGAGATGTCGGCGCCGTGCTGTAGGGGAAGATGAACAAACCGACTAGGCGATCCTACCCAAGGTAAGTACTGAAGTACCGAACCGATATTGATGCAAAGTTGCAGGCACGCCTCGCCGATCCAACGACGACACAAATCAACGACGACTTCATGTACAATACTTGCGAGCTAAACTATAGAACACCTTCGATCGGGCATCGACACTAGAATTGGACGACAACCACAGGTCAGCCTACAGGCAAAACAACGAGTCAAGTAGTATTCACATATAAGGCCATAAAGCTAGACCTGATGGAATATACATGAGAAGATGGGTACACATGGTTTGCAATCGACGATGTTTTGATCTCGCTAAGCATTTTACTCCAAGATATACATACATAGACATAAGGTATTCACACATACAGTGCTCACTGCTTCAACAAGCCTAACCAAAGTTTTTAATAAGATAATTCATACAACATAACATAACATGTATTATATACTCTTTTTTTAAATTTTTTCTACAAATTTTTATGAAGTTTTGATGAGTTACGAACATGTGGAATAGATATCTAAGTGAAAGTGTTGGGAAATCTAGGTCTAAGTTTGCAAATCTGATCTACAGTGGACACCTTACTACTTAGTCTATAAATAAGGGTTTTTTATTGTAATTTACATTTGATCAGAGAAAGTAATAAAAATAGAGTTTCTTTCTTATCTCTCTATTGCAATTTATTATTTATATTATTTTATATTTCATTTATTTCTTTCACATAGAAGGAATTATGAATTAAACTCGCCACGCCGCGCACAGCCACCGCAAAAGGCTGCGCTCTCTGTCGGTTCGCTTCGCTACTCCGAAACAAAGCTGCCGTTTTTTTCCCTCTTCTTTTTTGGGGGTAAACTTTTTCTCTGGTCGACACAGCTACCGGCGTCGATGAGCGCGGTTAACATAACGAACGTGGCGGTGCTGGACAACCCAACCGCCTTCCTCAACCCCTTCCAGTTCGAGATCTCCTACGAGTGCCTCATCCCCCTCGACGACGGTATGGCCTCTTGCCCCCCTCTTCCCTTTCGTGCTCGCTTTCCTTGATGCGTGGCGGCGTGCTAGGGTTTCGTGTGGTTGTGGTCGTTCCGGTGCCGTTTCCGAATCGGTGAAACCGGCCTGGGGCGTTTGGATTTTGCTGCCTCTAGAGCCTAGGTGTTGGAATTTGGAGCGGTGTGGGAGTCGGGCATGGGTTGCATTTTTCGACGGCACCCGCGTAATTTTGCTATGTGAACGATACTATGTCGTGAGAACTTCCGTTCATGAATAAGTAACGCGTTTGTGTAATGGAGGAATGCTACACTAGTGTGTTTTGCATGTAGAGGCCAATTAACTTGTTTACATGTACCTCACTATTGATTCATGACCAAAAGAACCAAGATAGAGAGGATTAAATGTCAGGTCCTGTTTGTAACACATAAATTTTACAGGAATTTCGCATGAAACAGTTCAGTCCCTGCAAAATTGGGAAAAATTCCCGCGTTCCAAATGGGGCCTTAGTCTTTATTCTTGTATAAGCTACCTTGGTTGTCTGCAGCTTGTAAAAGCGCACTGAAATGAAAATGGATGCTCTTTTTGGTTAGCTTCTCTTGTTGATCAGCTCAAGAATGCATTAATGCAAAATTGGTTTAATTACATTGTTCTCTGGGTTTATATTAGATATGTTGTCCTCCATTCCTGATATCAGTATGACAATATGTCGTGGGACTGAACCTATTCGCCTAGCAGCATATAGGGTATTCGTGATATCCAGCCCCTTAACTATGTGTAGTAGTACAGAACTACTAAACTGGACCTGGAGATGCTAAGCAGCTTGCCTCACTTGATGCTATCCCGTAATGACATTTATGTCCGCCCATGTGTAGAAGTAGCCTGCCTACATCCTAGCATCATTGGCTGGCCATAAATGTAAGTTAGAAATTATAACTATGGTTTTTCTTATTCATCAGCAGCCTCTGTTTCTAGCTGATTATAATTGAATTGCAGTGAATAAATCTTGTGTTACTTCTCTGTGATACTTATAACGAATTAGTACTTGTGTTACTGTTTATGTTGAGGGGCTTAGCTAATGGCAGTACTCAAAATTTTATGCCATTCAACTTGTCTCAACTGGGGTTTTTCTCTGGATATCTCAGCTTCCCTCTTCTATTGCTAGCCGTTCTGATAAAATATTCTTCTTTGCTTTTGTTCATTATCCTTTTGCACTTTTCATTGACTAACTCGCTGACATCTTGGCGAAGCTACAAGATTCCTTGGGATCCTGCTGTTGTGAAAATCCATTTATAATGGTGCGGAACTTTGGATTATTATCAAGGAAACAGAAGTTTGGTTCAGAGGCGTTTACATTGTGTGCTACAGTAGACTTGTAGTAGATGTGGTGCTTTGCTTCCCTGTCACCCTCTTTTGGTTCCAGTTTGGTGACAATTGCACAAAGTAGCATAACGTGTTGGTCATAGCGCGACATGCTATATCATTGGGCTTCTATATTGGTACTACCTAGAAATTATACAAATATGCTCCAACTTAAGTAAGGTCACAAATATGCTCCAACTTAAGTAAGGTCCTTATGATATGGTTTATGCCATGAAGCCAAGGCAGTTTTTCATCTAAGTTGAGCTAGTTTCAATTGGCATGCAATATTTATATTTCTGATAGTACCGAAGTGAATATACAGATGTACCTGATGTTGTGGAAAATGCAAATATGCCTAATATTGCTATTTTCTTTCCTAAGTTAGCTTTACTCATGTGCTTTGAATTTATGTATGTTCAGTTCTTGAGGGTATGAGCTCGCTAAAATATTGCTGAAGAGTTTGTTGGTTAACCTTTCAGATCTGGAGTGGAAGCTAATATATGTTGGATCAGCTGAAGATGAAAATTATGATCAGCAACTTGAGAGCGTGCTTGTTGGCCCTGTCAATGTTGGGACCTACCGTTTCGTACTTGAGGTAAAGTAGATTGTGTTATATTAATCAACCAAGTCCAACATCTTCATGGTGCACAGTAAATCCAGAAATCCTTACACAGTTTCAAGTCTTTAATTCCTTGCACAATTTTTTCTTTGTTACGTAAGCCTCATGGTTCATAATACTAAATTTGCATCTGGAAATTGATGTTACATTTTCATTTCAGGCTGACCCACCGGACCCCTCAAAGATCCGTGAAGAAGATATCATTGGTGTTACTGTGCTGCTATTGACATGCTCCTACATGGGGCAGGAGTTCATGAGAGTGGGTTACTATGTGAACAATGATTACGATGATGAGCAGCTGAGAGAAGAGCCTCCAGCAAAGCTGTTAATTGACAGGGTGCAGAGAAACATTTTAGCTGACAAGCCCCGGGTCACCAAGTTCCCTATCAACTTCCATCCTGAACCCAGTACAAGCGCAGGACAGCCGCAGCAGGAACCTCAGACGGCATCACCAGAAAACCACACAGGCGATGGAAGTAAGCCCAACACCGACCTATGATTGGAGTTGGGATGCTAACATTTTGATGTGCATGTCTTCTAGGATGTCTTGTAATGTTACAACAAAGTGTGTTGGTTCTTCATTGTACTGGGTTCCTGGTCTCTAGTCGTTTAAAACTGTCCTCTGTTGCAAATGCTGGTGTCTCTGGTTATTTCCCTAGACAAAGACTAGAGTGCTTCAGTCTGTTCTGTTGCAAATGCTGGATACCTACTTAGACTAGAGTGGTTCAGACTGAAGCACCCCTCATTGGTTAGTCATGGGCTCCGTGTTTTTGGTATAGATTCTAACCGGAATCCTTTTGCTCACTTGTGCAGATTAGATAGTGTGTTATGTATGCTTGTTCAGCCTCACTTTTCATGAATCCATTATGGTTATGGTCAAATGGGACAGTTCTGATCTTAGTATATATTAACTGGTGGCTCATGGTAGCTGCACTAAACCACTCGTTATAATCGAGTGGTATTTTGATTTTCGGGTGGATTTGTGCAGCTGTATGTTGCTAGAATGCTCGTGTTGAAGGACATGGGCAGCAGATAATTTCGGGATACAGCCACTTGATGGCACGAACCGTCATTTGGGACTCGTTACTCGTAATAAGACAAGCCCGTCCAATTCCATTGCATTTCCACTGAAAAATTGCCCGGATGTTGCTACTTCAGCGTTCAGGCCCGTGGCCGCGGCACCGCCCGAGTCAGCGCCAAGCGTCACGCAAACTCAGCCGCCTACGGTGCGCCGCGCCAGTGCCAAGGACAAGTCCTACCTATGCTTCGTTGGATTTCCTACCTTCTATGATTTGTCTGCCATTGCTATGGATAAATCGTTTTGAAAAATCTATCTTGATAAGTTACTTAAAAAGGATAACAAAAAAAATCATTTTATTTACTTATTCAAAAAATCCTATAAACCATGGCGAACGCTAAAAAGAACGTGGCCATACCGTAGGCGACATCTCTAGTATCCATCAGCCTTTCAGTGACGGAGATCGAGGGAAAAGGTTTGTGCCATTTTGCACGTCTGCTAGCGCTGCTTTCTCTGATTAGGACCAAACTGAAGCTTCAGAAAATCGACACGTACTCCATCTGTTTGGATCGACATGGGTTTTGAATAAATCATTCGATATATGCGGTACAAGGCATCCTTCTGGTCAGTCGCGTACATTGCTGCGCGCATGCACTCGCATCGAATGGCTTCATTTGATGATTGGTGACAGCGACCACACATACTAGAATAAACTAGAAATCACTATACATACATATTTCTATTGGAAACGGCCTATTCACTTCTCTCATTATGAGAATAAACGTTTACAAGTACATGATCACACACCTAACTCCTCTAATTTTTATCTTATATATGCAGCTCTTTCTTACTTTTCTTACCGTCTATTTCCTCTTTTTAAATCACTTTTTTAAATTATTACTGCTTATTTTCAATTAACATACATCAGTCCACAGCCAATACAACACCTCAGGCCGTTTTCTGAATTCCGTTGGCACGCCGCCGGTGGTTGCAGGCTTCCCGTGGTACTCCAGAGCCAAAAATGTCACACTGGTTTTGGGTTTCTAATTTCTATCGATCTTCAGCAAAGGTATACTAGTATATGTGTATTCGGATTTCCAAGGGCGTTCTCTCAATTCTCAACAAAGTTGGTACTACTGCAAAACCATATCCATACTGGTCTAAATTGACCAGTCCTATAAAAATGAAAAAAAAGAGCTGGCCAATGATATATATCACGCGCAATAAAAATGGGGGCATGTGCAATTATTTTGCTCAATGGAATTTGGGTTATTATTCCGAGACTTGTAGGCATATAGAAGTATGTTTATATATTTTCTAATATATACATGTTAAGACGGTCCATCGAGAATCAACAATTATCATATTAGAACTTTAACTCACAAATTTAGCTTATATTTTTGAAATAAAATAGTATAATTGAGAGAAATTTAAAACAAAGTACATATCAGGAGCGAAGCTAGTGTAGGTGCATGGGGTTCAGTGACCCCAAGAAAATTTAGCAAATATTATAAAAAATTACTGTTCATCGGTGGAGGAGACACCATCATAGAATGGAGGTAACCCCAATACTTCTATCATCTAGCTTCGTCCTTGGTACATACTAATTAGGTAGACCTAAACTTCCTTGGTCAGCGAGGACATGAGATAATAGGGACCAAGTAGCGCCACAATGAGATGGCAGGCGAGGACCGCCAGTGGTGCCAATTTCTCACATTCTCCGATGACTGGTCGCTGCCTGACTTGGTGTAGTGGACGTGTGCACATCTCCTGGCCGACCATGCGAAACGAATCGATGACTGCTACGAGGTGACACATTTTGAAATCGATCAGAACGCCGTGTTGCGGTCCTCCCTTGTAGGCTGGTCCAAGGGCTAACTCAATCTGCTATAGTTGCCTCATGGGCTGAGAGAAGCGAAGGTTACTTGTGGACTGGTACTAGCTATTGAGAATTTAGGCCGCTAGTGCTTACTTCGTTAGGCTTCAAAGAAAGAACCGAGTGAATGAGTTTAGTTTGAAAGGTTGGTACATAGACTGAAGATGCTAATCCTTGTGGCAATCGTGCGGTCGGGGACCGCACGATTCGCCAGAAGGTGACACGTGGCGCACGATTTCGGAGTCGTGCGGTCAGGGACCGCACGATTCGCCAGGTGACACGTGGCGCACGTTTTCGGAGTCATGCGGTCCCTGACCGCACGATTGGCACGTGTTATTTTCTGGTGAATTGTGCGGTGGGGAGAGGGCTAAATTTAGAATTTTTACACAAAAAAGCTAATTTTGGAATTTTCGTACACAATAGTACCAAAAACTCCAAGCACGGCAGTTTTGCGATATTCTCTGCTCCCACTTAGCGGCTTCGCGCCTTTCCGCAATGTGCCGATCGCCTTGCAACCGGGCACTCCGCCGACCGACCGCCGCAACCACCCAACCGGCAGCGGCGACCACTCTGCTCTAAACGGCTCGTCCGCGCGGCCCGCGCTCACGTTGAGTTGGCGGTTCAAGGCGAGCTCTGGACGACGGTGCGGCGAGCAGCGGCCCACCCGCCAAATCCGCCTCGCGTCGAGCGCGAGTTTTTTGATGCCGCGTATCGGCGGATGTGATTCTGCTCGTGCCGTCGCGCGTGATGGAAGCCACACTTGACGCACATGGCCGTGCGGCGTGCGCTCCGGCGTGGGCGGCGAAACTTGGGAGCCGCGGGTGCCCGCCTGCCAGGCCGTGCATTGTCATTACCGACAACGCCGCCTTCAAGGTTTCAATACCTGATGCATGGCATGAAATGATCCAGACATATTTCGGTGATAACATGGTAGATGAGTAGAGTTCAGTAGTTCACGTACTAGCAGCTTACTCTATGTAAGGCCTCCGTTTTTGGGAACATGAGCGCCGTACGTCCCGCAACAACCCAGTTATTCTGTTACGGACAGAAGAAGCATCGAGCCTGTTTACGAACATTTGAAAATGATTAGTTTGGCAGAAATAAAACCTAGTGGTCAATTTTAACATTTTTATGAGCGTTCAAGCCCAAATTATAACTTACACTCAGAAGAGCCGAAGAAAACACCCACAGGAACGTTTGGGTGCGGTCGTAACCCTAACACGAACTCTTGAATTGCTTTTCCTCTTCTGGTATCTGGAGGGGTGGTAATATAGTAAGTTTGAGTACAACCAACCGTACTCAGCAAGTCACAATGATAAATCTTAATTTACTACATGCATGGAATTTCAAAGGAAGGGAGTATATTGGTTTATTAGTTTATGTGAATGCAGTTTTATTTGTAAACAGTTTAAAACAATAAACTCCATTATACTAGTTAAGGAAATTAGGTAGGGTCTCAAAACATTAATTCTTTGAGTACACCGCTTAAAACCTTGGAAAACTACTTATGCCTTATTACTGGAATCACCCATCAAACACAACTTCGTTAACCGGAAGTACGATGTATTCGAATACAATTAAAATTCACTCTGCAGAGTTGCTCAGCTCTACCCACAAGATTTCTCAATTGCTAATGTCATGCAATAGACACGCTCAGCTAGCGTGCGACTGAATTGAGAAAACCGGATTTTAATTGCTCAATTTAATATATAGACCCTACCCGGTAGGCACCTTCACCAAACTGAGTATCCACGAGCCTCGAACCAATGTGGAACACAACAATGACCGTCCAAGTTTCGTGAAGACCTTACCATTGTACGGCGATAACGTGCCCATACCAAACTTCAAACTCCTGTAGGAGTTCAATTAAAGTGAGCAGTTAACGGACCAGGACTGATAGTTCAATACTTATGGTCGAGCGATTACTGTGCTCTATACTCAGCATAAGGGTCTAGTCCTTATATTTTTCCACTGAGTCTGTCAACCACGATCAGGTCCCGTCCAATACTTGTACCGACACCCGATTGCTGCACTTCTCCACCCTAGGGTAGGGTTGTGGACTCGTCCACTACAGGGCACTCCACTGCTTTCGCCCTACCCTAGCACATTTTAAATAAATTTTTCCGACGAACTACCAAGTCCATGATAGCTCGTTATTTTATGTGAGTAAATACAATGATTATGTATACTTTAATTTAATAATACTAGGGTTGCCAAGGTGAATGTGGCTTTTAAAGTAAAGCGGGGTATTTATCGGTGGTAGGACATAACTACATGTAGCTTAATATTCTAAACAGTTTATTTTAATTAAATAGCTTGAGCAAATAACAGTAATGCAAATAGTGTAGATAAAGAGTATGAAAATTTATAGGAGCAACATGTTCAAAAATTTGTAACTTGCTTTGCTGATCCGGAACCTCGATGATCTCGTAGTACGTAGAAGTCTACTCCAAACCTTCAACCATCGCCTCGGACTCGTCGCGCACTAACGAAAGAAACACATAAAATAACGAATAAAATTGCTTGCTTTTAAACAAACTAGAGAAAGAAAAAATAAAATAAAATAATGAAACAATTGTTCAAATGGCTTGGTTTGAAATTTTCGCAGTGGAGTTAGGGTCATCGGACATTGGAACCGGGGCCGAGACGCCGGGACGATTCAAAAGAAGCATTTTTGGGATTTTCAGTTACTGGCAAAAAGAAAAGGGATTAAATGCCAAATAAATAAATCAATACTAAAAAGGGGTTGGGTTGGAATTTTTGCGAGTGAAATGAGGGTTAATGGGCATCGAAAATGAATTCGGGGCTTCGAAAGGATTCAAACGAGATATAATATGCCAAAATGGGTTCTGGAAAAAGAAAAAGTGCACTGTGCTAGCTACAGTAGTGGGCCGGCCCGGTTGCTCACGCGGGAAACCGTCGGCGCGCGCGGGGCGCCGGTTTGAAATGGTCGATGGGCCGTCGGGCCTCAGCCCGGTTACGCGCGCGCGGCCGACTCGGCCTGGCTGCGGTGCGCTCGCTCCCGGGGCGTCGGATCGCGCGGCAATGACTAGGATTAAGCCACGTCGTCAAGGGGGAAATGGGGAGAGCGGCCGAAATGGCCTGGTTTTAAACGATCGACTCAAGAGTCGTCAGATCGAGAGCGAAAGGTGGGGAGGAGGCCACGTTGCCCTCGGGGAGTCGTCTTCCTCCTCCGAACGGCTTGGCGAGGAAAACACAGAGGCGTGCCTTCCTCTCGCGGTCCGGCCTCGGCGGGGCTTCCCGAGGGCCAAGACCAGTACCAGTGGGTTCGTGGGGGAGAGGGGAACCCTTTTCTGAGCTTGGATCTATGAGAGAGTTTGAGTTGGCCGTCGCCAGCGAGGAAGAAGGCAAAGAAGGCTTTGGTGGCTAGCGGCCGATGTAGAAGTGCTCACGTCGAAATGGTTCTAGTTTAAGCATCCATGGGTGGTGGGTTTTATGGGGAAGGTGTTGCTTTGACTTGGGAGTGGCTCAGGGAGGCTGTCCACGGAGAGAGGCGGCGGCCGGCAGAGAGGTGCATGGTGCGGGGGTAGGAGAGGAATGCAGACGTCAAATTGATTTAGGCGATGCATTTGAGGTGCTATGGTGGAGCTCTGGCTAGGAGGAATTGGACTCTAATCGGTTGAGGAGGGAGATCGAGATTTTGGCTCACCGGACCAGGGGAGGGCAGCGGTGGCGCTAGGGGAGGTGGGAGCTCAAATAACTGCTCGGGGAGGGAGAGGGGAGTGGCAGGAGTTTACTGGCGGAGGCAATTGGCTTTTAATGGCCAGGGGAGTAACAGGGAGCTCGCGGGGCGCACGGCCGATGATGGGGCTCAACGGGAGGAGGACGAGGGGACTTCTCCGGGGGCATGGGCGGTCATGCTGGTTGGCGGCCAACTCCTGTGCAGTCTGGGCGAGGGATGGCGCAAGTTCCCGAGAAGACGAGCGAGTGGTCACGGTTGCTCGCTTGTACGGCAGGAGCATTGCTCGGACCAACAGGCAATCGAGGTGAGACAGGAGCGGTTGGGGAGTGGACGCGAAGGGGAAAGGGCTACAGTGCCAGCAAGCTGACGAGAGAGAGAGAGATCGGGCGCCGAGGCGGTGACGTGGGCACGAGCGGGTCGCACGGGCGAAGCGACCGCGCGAGAGGGGAAGAAGGCGGCATCGAGGTGGCGCCAGCGAGGGAAGGAGGCGGAAAGATCAAGGGAGGGTGGTTAGGGGAGGTTTAAGGGAGGATTAGAGAGAGGATTAGAGCAAACAAAAATCAAGTGCAAGCAAAATTCATTTTGAATTTTTAGGGTTGTTTCACTCTAGACTGACAGAAATTCTTGAATTCCACTTTTTTTTTCTCTGAAGGCGTTCCTGAATTCCACGCTTGAAAAGATAGACCAATAGTACACCATCCGAGCGTTTCAAATAGGAAATCAGTTCAATTAGTAAATAACCTTGGCAACTGTCTACATCCAAACAATATCACTGATGATTTATCAAGAGCCAGCAAACGATGATGTTATCGAATCACCGGCACAGCATAAAACTACAAGCCACATAATTGCAATATTTCGGAAAGAAAGCAAGGCTTTCTGCTTGAAGATTCTCAATAGGACTCGGAAGTTACCAAGGTTCCGCAAACTGGCCCCAAATGTACCTCACAGAAATTTTGTCACCATTCACTAGCCTACTAATCTGTTTGTCCATATGACCATATCTTACGTCCTGTAAAGTCATTGCATAAATGCGGGGGTGATCGTTTTAGCGATGGCTTTTAGCTGAAATTTCACTGTAACTGACTTTTTTTTTATTATAGCTGAGTTAGTGGATAGTGTAGTGAATAGTGAAAAAAAAGCTGCAGCTGAAGCTTTTAAAAGCCAAAACGATCACTGCTACATGTAGTTCAGCTACAGTTGTCACACAAAGAATAGACAAACAGGCCGGCCAAATAAGGTAGTACTCGAAATAACATTTCAACTGTGTGTGTTGCTGATCTCATTTTTCAAAAAAAAAAATTATTCCACAATTTCTGTCAGAATTGGAGCAAACACACGATGACATGAACAGAGCAACCAGCATGCTGAAGACCGTTGAGGCTTAAAATTTTCGACTATCATTGGCAGTCCCAAACTGCATGGTGCATGCAGCGATAAAAAATTGGCACTGGCAAATCCCAAACTGCATGAGCCATCAACCATGACAAGCATAGTTAAGACTGTCAAAGGACCTGCACGTGGCAAACAGCAGATTGAAATTGCATACATGCGTCAAATTACTTGAATGCAGCAAAAGGATAACTTCCACCTAAGAAAGAAGCATTTGTCATTATTCGAGCAAAAAGTTAAAATCTTGGGCATCTTTGTCTAAAATTGACGCAATTCCCTTATGAATATACTGACTCAAGGTCCTTTGAACTTAGAAAACAGGCTACTTGTGCCGTTTATTTGAAAGCGATAAGTATCAGTTAAAGTCAACACATTACAAAAACTGCTGGGGATGCCAGCTTCCCAGACGAGCATCACGGTAACTACTAGTGCGCCAATGATAGGTTAAACGCATTGACAGATGCAATTGTGCAAAGGTGAAAAACTATCACAAGAGACTAAACTACAATTAAGAGGACATCCCCCAAGAAGCAAAGGAACACACAAACTAAAATTAAGGTTCTCAACTCAACTTCCTACACCTCTCCCGATCACAAGTTTACAAAATCATCATCCTCACATCCTACATCATAATTAAATGTGAGTGATGCATACTAAAACATTCCAAGGATCACACTCCATTCGATCAAATGCTACTGAAGTCTATTGCCATTTTACCATACAACATCAATTTCTCCACAATTTCACTAAGCCACCCATCCATGTACTTAAGCTTATCTAAGTTACAAATCTGCGGGATCTCACCTTCGGACGCATTCGCTGATCAGTCCATGACGACCTTGGCGCCAACGGCCTTCATCCGCTCCACGATCGCCTCGGCTTCTTCCTTCGACACGCCGCCCTTGATCACCGCGGGCGCCTTCTCCACCAGCTCCTTGGCCTCCTTCAGCCCCAGGTCCGTGAACGACCGGATCTCCTTGATCACCTTGATCTTGCTCGCCGCGTCGAACGCCTCCAGTCGCAGCTCGAACACCGTCTTCTCGACCGCCGCCGCCGCCGCCGGGCCGGCCGGACCGGCAGATGCGGCGCCGGCGCCACCGAGGCCCGCGGCGGAGTTGAGGATGGCGATGGGGGGAGCCGAGGGTATGTCGAGGCGGCGGAGGAGGAGGGAAGAGAGCGCGGCGGCCTCGGCGAGGGTGAGGGAGGAGACGTCCTCGACGAGGCGCCAGACACGGTCGGAGGGAGCGGGACGGGACGGGGCGGAGGGGTCGAAGGTGGACGGGTCGTAGTCAGTGGGGAGCTTGCGGACGTCGACGAGTTCCTCGGCTGCGGAGGTGGAGAAGGCCGCGAAGAGGCGGCCCTGCTGGCGGAGGAGGAGGCGGTGGCCGGAGCGGAGGAGGGTAGAGGCCATGGTGGCGAGGTTAGGGTTCTGGAGTCTGTCGTGATGCACTGCGGGAGAGGCCATGGTTTTGCAACTTTGGATCTGGACTTGGGCCCATGAAAGCAACCCAGCCCAATATGTTTCATGCGAAGGTTATGGTTGCATTGGATTATCTGGACTGCTCTAAGCTGGCCCAGCAAATCAATGGATAATCTGAGACATTAATACCCTTATTGCAAAACAGAGAATTGGCATGTTGTCTGTGGTTATCTTTATCTTTACTACTTAAAAAGAAGGAGTTGGTGGTTGCCGAATCCTCTATCCAATCTGAACCGTCGAATCTTCTCTCCCCCGGCCAACCCTAAAACCCTCCAACCGCGCCCCTCCTTCCTCCGGCCTCCTCCTCCTCCTCCTCCGCCCCTCCCCTCCCCAACGACGACCCGCCTCGCAGATCTCACGCGCCGCCGACCCATTGCTACCCCTCATGCGGAGTGCTGCTAGATGGCCGTGACGCGATCCGCAAAGAAGACGACCCGGCCGCCCGACCACGCGCGCGAGGACCTCTTCCGGATCCGCGGCGGGCAAGGATCCCTTCGCCCGCCTCCTTGATCCCCTCGCTCTCCCCCGCCTCCTCCCCGCCCCTGCGCGCCGCTCGCTCGCCCGCGCGCGCAACCGCCACCTCATCTCCGGCCGCCGACTTTGAGTGCCTCGCCGAGCGAGCGCGCGCGCGCCTCGCCGTGCGCGCCAGCGCCCGGCTAGATCTGGCTATCGAGGCTGCTGCATCGCCGCTCTTTAGTTGCCGCCGCTGCACGGATCCGAACTTGCCAAGGACACCGTCGCATTGCCGAGGTCGCCGATCTGGTCTTCCTGATGGCGCGCCGCCTCTTCTATGTTCGGATCTTCCGCCTGGGAGACCGCCAGTCTTCCGTTTGCGTCTATCTAAATCCGTAGTTTCTATCATTCAATTCGTCAAAGTTGTGCAAGTCCACAAATTTATTGGCAGTCATAAAAGTTTAAGAATTTTGTTTTGCATGACAGTAGCCGCCGCTATTCTCTTTGAGCCGCGTGCAGATCGTAGAAGTTGTTATGACGCCGCCGCTTCTCTAGTTGCCACCCCGAGTTTCTAAGGCCGTTGCGCTTCTCCTGCACCTTGTGCATTGCGCCGTTGCCGTCTTGTGTTTCAATCTACGCCGCCATGCTTCTATCTATTCCTCTTCGGCTTGATTTGACAGTATTTTTCAAGAACTGCACGCTACAACGACATTATCAAGACTCGAACTTTAGAATTTTACTATTTTAGTGGTAACTCTTTTCAAATGCAATGCTATTGCATACGTTTTGCATTTGAAGAGGGGTGTTAAGGGTATTAGATATATGATAGGATTGCTTTAGTTGTTTCCTTATATACCTAGGTTTTCTTATCCGTATATGGCATATTCTCCTGTAATATCCTTTTGCACTTCTTATATATATTGCCTATTGAGGCTCTTTAATATATACACAATATTCATAACAGTACCTGCATGGATTAAAAGGTTATATGATTAAGCAAAAGGTTCACAGTTATCTTAAGCATACAACAGATGCCATTTGGTCAGGCGATAGCTTCCCCTATTAGTCCAGTTCAAAAATAATCTATCCAGATTGACATCCCTCACAAGACATGAAGCTAAGTCACAGATTAGGAATACAAGAATGTATCTACTTGCCTCTAATTGTTCATATAGCTGCTTATGCACCTCCATCTACAACTTTATAGCTGCTTATTGGCATAATGGGGTTTCTTATTGTAATGTAAATTTGATGTTGTTCATGTTTTCAGTTCTAGGTAAGTCTCAACGAATCCCAAAAATTATATCAACTCGGCGACCTGTGACGGAAGAGGAAAAGGATAATACTCTTCGAACTGCATAGGAATTCACATCTGAGAAGCCTTTCTTTCTGCTAAAAATGACGGCGGCATATGTCTATGATGGATTATTCTTGGTGAGATATTGCTTCCCCGTACTACACTACTTTGAAGTGAGAGGTTGCCCATATGGCAATATTAAAGACACCTAGTTTCTTGGGGTCACATTTGTCTGGTGAATTTGTTGAATATACTATTAGGTGCTCTATTTCCATTCCAATTGCCCATGCTGTCATTACATGTAGAAATATAATTGTTCAGTTGGTTTGCCTTATGAAAAGCCCCTGTTTGCAATGTGATTGCTGTCTCCTTGGCTTGTTTTTAATCTATAAATTGCAGCATATCCCACGCAAGTCTTCCAGGGAGTATCTATTCAAAATGAACTCGAAGATGACCTATGGAATCCAGATGGAAATCGGTGGGAAGTTAATTATTGCTACTCATCAAGGTCCAAAAACGCTACTTTCTATGGTGGTTGGTCCGCATTTGTTAAGGAAAAATAATCTGGAGGAGGATGATGTCTGCGTATTCGAGCTCATCCAGGCGACCCAGATGAAAGTGCACATTCACAGATGAAATAGGTACACCATACGCATGTTTGTATATGGGTGATTCTTATCAAATTTCGAAAAGTTACCTGAAGTAAGTGCAGTTCACCGCCAGTAATCGTGGATAAGTAGCCCTGTGCAAGGAAAACCAGTCGTCGGATGGTTTTAGGTCATTGTTTTTACCTTGGATTGACGTCGCAGCAAACTCCTTATGCTACTGAGTCGTTACTATTGTCAAGTCTGTTGGGGATTTGGCCGTACTTTTCCTTAAGTCGTGTCGTGCCTTTGAATTCAGTGATGAACTCGTGAACCTTTTTGTGGTGTCTGTATCTTCAGAAGGACCGTGTAGTTTGCATCTGAAGTAGTACCCTCTTTATCTATTGGACACAAACAAAAGAACCATGCAGTGTTCAGGTCGAATTGGATTACCATATCGATTTCATATATTGTGCCTGCTATTGTCTGCTGTTTCTAGAATCTAAGGGCCTCACCTCTGAATTCTAAGGTAAAAAATTCTTGAATCTTTTAGCATGCCTCCATGCCGACACACTGTTTGATCTCAACAGGATCCACGAACGCACGCTGCAGGATCAATGGTTAACCACGAGATCGCTCGCTCCCAGGGCCAAGCGCAGAGGTGTCGACTCACTGATTATCCTTTTGATTTGGATGACTTGGAAGTAGGGATTGTAATTGTATATGTTTATCTGCGTATCCATGGGTAAATACTTTACTAGAATCGAGTATAGAATATTTTGTTTACCCACTAGTATGGAAATAGAGGAACACTCTACCCGTCAGATAAACAGGTACGAGCATAGGTAAACTTCATCTGTGCCCATCTAGCCCATTTACCCAGGGGCGGATCCAACATTCAGGCAGTGCTGTCACAGGACAGCAATGCTTTTCGATCGGGTCTTTGTACCCTTCTCTTATTCTGTATTGATAACAGCAGCCCGTCTTGCTATGTGACCTCAATGTCTCTCCAAAGACAGCCTTTTATTTAGACCATTGATGTCTCGTTAGTTGACAAGTTTATGGTGATACCATTGTTGTAAAATTCTGAATCCGCACCTACATTTACCCACGAGAAGATACGTGTCTTTGAGATAACCGGGACAATTCATACTGATTGTAATTCTGTAATTCCTTTTTTTTTTCAAGAACACATTTCATATGTTATTCAAAAGTTATTCTCTTTGGGTACTTCACTATAGATGAAACAGAAAAAGTATTAAAAACGTGGTGGATTAGAAGGACAGATGAAATTTAGCTAGTTGTTGTTGTTGCTTTCTAATCAAATATTTAGTTTGTTAGTTTTTTCTCTTGACTCATTAGAAACACTTCTTGTTTGCAATTTTCTAGTGTATGATTGCTTGTACATGCGTATATTTAATACTTCAATTAAGGAGGATCTTCTTCAATTGTGCAATTCCCTTCTCTATTATTGTTAATTAGAATTGTTCATAGACTCTTTAGTTCTTGACCTAAGAGATAACTAGTTTTCATAATAAGTTTGGAAAGGATCCAAGTAAGAAAATCTACTAGTTTGAAGCTGAATTTAAACAGAACCACAAAAGATAGCTATTATATTTCCTAACAACAGTTGCTGCTTATATGTATCTGTCATTTAGTTCAACCCGTGGGCATACCCGTCGTCCTTCGTAGGCATAGCCGTGAGTGTAAATTAAGGTCACAGACTTACGGCCATAGATATGAGCAAGCACTATTTATGCCCCCACGCCCGATTGCCATCTCTACTTGAAAGGAACGGAACTCGATCTGGCATAATCAGGTTTCTCTGGACTTTCAAGCTTTCGTGCAACGCACAAGCACGAGTTCTGCGCTTGGTCTTTGTTGCGCAATTCCAGATTGGTGGATCTTCGCCCTGACGCCGTTGGCTTTCGATTTTAGTGCGCTAAGTTGTTTGGTGTTTCCTTTCAGGTTTTCAGTCTGTGCTGTTTACTTTGTTGGCACTATTTATGTTTTTTTTTGGTCATTCCTGGTCGACTCCCGTCCTGTAATTTAATCGCTAACGGGTCTCCACCCTATCGCCGTTAAGGTTTCAGCTCCTGCCTTTATTGAATGAAGCGCAAATTAACCTCGTGCGTTAAGGAAAAAAAAGATCGCCGAGCAAAGCTGGTTCGCCGACGCCAAATCGATCGAACGGCCGGCTTGCACCGCAGTTCATCCGCCGATCGATCAAGAGCAGGTAAAACCGCCAAATCCATGGCCCTTTTTCGGCGGACGATCGGTGCCGAGGAATCTTCTTTCTCTCGTCCTTGATTCGCCAAATTGCGCGTCGTGCCCCGGCGAGTCCTGTCCTGTTGTCCTACTTTTTCTTTGCCGCGATTTGGGCCAGATCGATCCTGTCCTAGATTGCATCATGAGCGTGAAAGTTCTCTTGTACGCATTCTCCAACGACCCAGTTCTTCGTGTGCCTTATCATCATGCATAATATATATATATATATGCATGAATGCGGTGGTCCAGATCCAATGGTCCTTAATCCTCATGCGCTGTAGAATCCGTGATAACGCAAATCAGATCTGCGATCGGTCGAGGATGTGAGCTGTCCTCTACTCTGCCACGAAATGCGCACACAAAAAATGGGCGCATCGGCGGCGTATTCCATGGGACAAATTAAGTCCGATTTACCGGCTCGGGGCCTGAGGATAAGAATCGGGTTTGACCTCGGCACACCTAACCATGGCTGCAAATGCGAACCACTCGTTTTCGATATTAGATTGCTTTTCTAGTTTCTGTATAAAAAATCAAAAATTAATATAAATATCTAATTTTTTTATTATCATCTTGTTTCGAATATAAGACGGAGGATCATGAGTACATCACGCATGACACCTTGCTTATCTCGCTCCCATTATACGCACATATCTTGCTTATTTTTCCATCGTCTATCTCTTCTTCTAAAAATCACTCATTTCGACCATTACTATTTGTTTACAGTTAAAAATCAAAAACTATAGACAAGAAATATCAACAAAAAAACAATAAGAACGCTCTTGTTAGTTCGTTTTCCTTAGCTAGGTGATGGAAGAATATGATGCCAAAGCAGCGAAGGATATCGAAGTCGCTGTTATCAGGAAGGAACCAACAGGTGTCCCAGAAGGATTGGGACTGGAGCCTTTTTGTGATGTGTTCAACTTTGATACTCCTATATGATAATTTGCCCGATTCGATCACATATGCTTAGCTGTTTGGATAAAGTGATAATCACGACCTATAGATAAACCACCACCATGTGTATACAAACTACAAAGTGGCATGTTGTTTAACACCCCATACCCGTGTCATGTCTTGCCATCCTATGATCATAGGGAACCATTTTAAAACTGATCCTGTTGCATATGTGATACGTATATGATCTAAAATTGTGTAAAACAATATTCAAATCTTTATAATCCTTAGAATAACAATTTCTAAGGTGCAATCTAGTGTTACCAGAACCAGATCTGATCTTTTCAGTTACGACTTATAACTTATAACTATAATCTATACCTTTTAGTCATAGTGTGAACTTTTGTACAAATAAACTAGATGCTAATAAAATATTTTAAAAATTTATTCTGATAAATTATTTTAAAAAATAATAAATAAACTATTTTATGTATTTATTTAAGAATATAATTTATAGATTATAAGTCGAAAAGAATACACCTTTGGTGTCCGCTCGGCCCTCGCGCCGGTCCAATGGCACGGCCGGACGTGTGGCCTTGCGAGTTTGCCTGCACCGCTACGGCAACACGTGTGGCAACCGAGACGCGAACCATCGGCGCCGCGTGGCCCCGCGTCGCAGTGGGAACCGTCGCTCTCCGTGCCGACCTGCCGTGCGCGCGCAGCGCTGCGAGGGGAGGTTTCGATCGTGGGGGTTTGACCGGGACGGGCTGCACGGCCAGGATCGTGCGGGCTGCGGATCGTACGCAAGCGGCGCGCTTGTCGCCTTCCCCCGCGCGCGTACAAGCGGAGCCCCCATCTCCCTCGCCCTGTCTGCCTGCTTCTATCCCACAGGGAATTATTACCCCAGGTGTGCCCAGCAAACGAACAACCACAACCGAACGAAAGCTTCACCATCGGCAACCACCTTACACTTTATTTTTGATCAAGGACCCGTGGCTTCTTGGTTGGTGCCGTGTTTCGCCCTGCCTGTGTGTATGAAATTCAGGCATGTTTTAAACACAAGAATTCCATAAGAAATTTATACTGAACAATTCAGTTTTTGCAAGGACTTCCACATTTTAAATAGGGTCTCTTAGTGCCACCTCACGTACGAAAAAAAAATACCGAAAAGAAATGTCACGAGATTGATCTTCCATGAATTGGCGAGCTTTAGTAAATGAGTACGCTGCCGCGCTAATGGAGATTGTGGTAAGCGAAGGTATGCCGGATATGCTCAACACTACTAAAGCCCCGTTTCGAACGATGGATTTTTGCAAGAATTTTATAGAAACTTCACATAAACTAGTTTATTTTGTAGTGCAGCTTAATCAGGATATATATAAGAAAAAAAATAACTCTATCTTCAATCATAAACATTAAGGTGGTGATCGTTTTATCTTTTTTCAGCTTCAGTTTTTTTTTCACTATTTACTACACTATCCACTAACTCAGTTATAGTAAAAAAAATTAAAAACTAAAAATCATCGTTAAAACGATCACCGTTTAGATAACTAAAACAACTATATTTCGTAATATAAACATATGTATCGTAGTATTTCGAGTAGGAAACGAAACATACAGATCTAACAGAATTAATTGGTTGGAACTCGGCGACGAATAACCGTACCCGAGTGCCAGCCCAGGAAGCCGGGACCTGCCAGAGCGTCGGGGGTACAGATGGGGCACCCCGAGGGGGCAAACGGAACGGTGGCTTCGTGATTTTTTGTGGTGCGGGCGTGCGTCCGCCGAGGCGCAAAACCACGAGGGAAACCCGAGAGCTCATCTCGCATCTCCGCTCTCTCTTCGCTCTTTTAAAGACGAAACCGCCACCTCCTCGCGGCGTCGTCGTCGTCGCCGCCCCTTCCCTCCCATCTCGTCTCGCTCTCCTTCCCATGGCTATCCGACCGAAATTATTTTCCCTACCTAATTCGCATGCCCCCCGTCTCTCGCGTCAATTCTGTCTGCGTTAATTACCCTTTCCCGGTCGGGCTATTGATGAGGGCAAACGACTGAATCCATCCCAGTTCTTTCCGGTATCTTGTTATCTTGCATGTCAATTTCCCAACTTATGCCAGGAAAACTTACCGCGAGTGCAATAATCTGTGCAGGTGCTGCGGCCTGTTCGGCGTATTCCCTCTTAGTCTGACAGGTGTTGGCCGTGCGCGGATAGGGTTCTGTTGTCACAGATAGGCTGCGTCGGTTCCTTCTCTTGTTTCGGGCTTGGAACGTAACATGGGGGCGAAGCAGAGGGCGAGGCACGGCGAGGAGAAGAGGCTGCCTGCGCCGCCGGCGCCCGATGGCGGCGCCGAGGAGTACGACCCCTGGACGGCGTGGCTTTACAAGCCGCACACCATCTCGGTGCTCCTCGTCGGAGCTTGCCTTCTAATGTGAGTACTCTCGATTAATCTCGCGTGTCCAGGTAAAGTTTCGTGCCTGTTTTGCTGCCTTTGACTTATCGCTGTAAGTTTCTTGGTGCGAAAACTTAAAAGGCGTGTGTTGGGGCAAGTACAAGAGCGCCAGAGCAATCAGGTGCTGCAACAGTGTCAGAGTTGAAAGGCAATTGTGTACTCATGTGGTTCTTTTTTCCCTTCAAAGAAAGAATTTTTGGGTTGAAATTAATGATTTTGTGTCAAAGAATTGAACTTTGGAATGATTGAAGAATGATAGATGGATTGGCAAGCCAAATAGTGGAGCGTACGAGTGCCTGAGGAGAACCGGAATCTTGTTCAAATATCTCATGCCAAAATGTCTGAAATATTCTTTTTGCCAAGGCTCCATTTCACCTCATTTTAGCAAGTGTAATTTACATGAGAAGCTTATTTTCTGACCCTTTTTAAATGGAAGAAATAGGCTCACCGAGAACTCTATTACTGCTGCTTCGTGAAAGGACGAAACACCCATCAAGATTAGAGCTAAATCTCAGAAGTAATCCTTAGTTGTGTAACCTGAGTGCCAAGTTATCCCAAAGAAGTGTCACACGGGACAAGCAATTCAGTAACTTGATAGGCTGTAGAAGTTGATACGAACCGTACTGAGGAAATGTGGGGCGTTCTTTTCACTTTCTCGTGGTGCCATCTGACTTCAGATTCATTTTCAGCTGGGCAAGTGGAGCTCTTGATCCAGAAGGTGCTGCTTCATACAGCAGTGTGACATCTATTAAGAGGTAGGGTTGAAGTCATCTCAAATTTTTACTGTCCTGTTTAGGCTGTATTGAAGTTATACACCTGTAATGAATACATTTATCCAAGAAAAATCAGGTTACCCTTGCATTCAGATGCTGCCTTTTGAGCTTGAACCGCACTCCTCGTAGCATTGCACGATGATTGGAGAGTGACACTGACTTATTTTCTCGCTGACACTTTCCAGGGGTGTCTGTGCTATGATTGCCGTCTTCCTTGCCTACTGCACGCTCCAAGCACCTTCAACGTGAGTTAGTATTCCTCTTTTCTTTATGTAAACCAAACATTAGTGCTTTATTAGTGCAGCGCTTATCGTTTGTCAGGTTGTTTGAGTTGCAATGGCGGTCCCTTCTCCAGCTTTAGTAGTGTAGCGCTTGTTGTTCGTCAGGATGTTTCAAGTGGCAATAGCCAAATTACCTAGAGGTCCCCAACTATGTTTTATACATGCAAACTTTGTCTTCCTTGATTTCATAACAATTTTGGATCCTGTAGTAAATCTTCTGTATGCTAATATTTTTGGATGAGAATAATTCAGCCTTCTGGCAATATTGTCACAGGATACTTATTAGGCCCCATCCTGCTGTCTGGCGTCTGGTGCATGGGCTAGCTGTTGTTTACCTTGTCGCTCTTACCTTCCTTCTTTTCCAGGTTAGCTACCTGCACTATTGGCTATTGTTCTCTTGGATTCTTAATGCCAAACTACTTGATTTTGATACTTTAGGATAATGGCTATACACCTTGGATATATAGTGCAGTCTGCTGTGATTCTAATTTTTGCTCATTTTCTAGAATCGTGATGATGCTCGCCAGTTCATGAAACACCTTTACCCTGATCTTGGAGTTGGTAATATATTTGTATGAAATAGTTTCACAATGTGCAAAAATTGGAGTTAACAAACCTTTCTTTAACCTAATGCAGAATTACCAGAGAGATCCTATGGAGCTGATTGCCGTTTGTATGTTCCAGAAAACCCTAAAAACAAGTTCATAAATATTTATGTATGATTTTCCATGTGAACCTTCCTATTTTATGAAAATGCCCTACTTGTTATTGTTGTTGTTATTTCATCAAATTTGACGGTTTGATCTATGCATAGGAGACATTGTTTGATGAATTTGTTATTGCCCATGTCTTGGGTTGGTGGGGTAAGGCTGTAATGATACGAAACCAACCTCTTCTTTGGGTCTTGTCGATTGGCTTTGAGCTAATGGAGGTTAGATCTGATTGCCTTGTTGAAAGAACTTTGTTAGTTTTTCTTCTTACAGTCTCGTTAACAAGTATGCTTATTATGACCTTTTGTAGCTTACGTTCCGACATATGTTGCCTAATTTTAATGAGTGTTGGTGGGATAGTATTATCTTGGACATCTTGATCTGCAATTGGTTTGGTAAGACATTTGAAGACAGTTAACAACTTAGCATTCATGTTTCATACCCTCAGTCCTTCAGTTACAAGCCTGAAATATATGTGATCTAAAAATTCTTCAGTAATAGGGTTGGGCGTATTAAAACAATCGAGTGCTTCTCAGTTTGCATGATTTGATACAGTTTCTTTGGATCTGACCCTATCAACTGTAACATGATAATATAAATAATATTGATGTGATGTATCTAAAAGTTGAAAGGGAAAAAATGTAGTGCCTGATCGACGTATTGCTGACATACAACACTTACTAGTGGACAAGAAATATTTAATTTCTCTTTCTTTTGCTTAATGGCAGAAAGTAAACTTTCTATTGCCACAACACTTGCAAGTCTTTCATGATTGTGTTTATTTTAATAAAAAAAATCTTATACCATGTTATTCTATAATCTTTGTCAAAGATTGACTGACCTTGCTTTGCTGAAAATGAAATCACCATCTTTGATTGGTCTAGTTCAAATAAATTACGCACTACAATGTCTCTACAAGAGTCCAGGGGTATTCAGCTGATTGAATATTCATGACATTAGATATCCTTTGAACTTTAGTAAACCATTTGTATGTAAAACAAGAGTTGCTGGCTGCTACAACTCTTGATATCATTTGGCCTGTGAGCATGCGATGCTTATCCTGTCGCAGGTAAAGCTTTATACTGAAATGCTGGTATTCTGATTTAGGTATTTGGGCGGGAATGCACACAGTTCGTTACTTTGACGGTAAAACATATGAATGGGTTGGGCTGAGCCGCCAGCCAAGCATCATGGGTAAGGTATGTTCACTGAACATACATTAACAGACCAACGATATCTTCACTTCATAATTCAATTACAGTCTCCTCATAATTGGATTACTTTGTAGATATCTATTACAGCTCCTAATTAGATCAGTGACCCGGTTCATGTCCTCTGCTCTTTTTGTCATCATGATCCATAGTCCCAGATGCTTTGTACTTGTCAAATTGCCCTGGGCTTCTTTGGTTTTCGTAAGAATTACAGCATGAATAATGTTCTGAGTTATGACAGCCTCCTGCCAGAGTATAGTCCAAGACGAGTAACTCCGTAAAACAGTGCATCTAGCCAGATACTGAGCAAAAGTGAATTGCTACTTCTTGCATGTGAGATGCCAGGCAATATGTGAAGGCTTCCCAGTGGGGCTGTATTGCATTTTTGTTGGGCTCTCCAAATCTGCCATCTGTCATTATTGATCCCTGAATTTTTCTTTAAAATTTATTTTGCTGCATGCCATTCTCTATGCATTACCTGATACTGTATCCACATGTGAATAGTTACACTCTGTTTGAGACAACCAAACTTGTTAATCAGGCTTGCCCATATTGTATCCTTGGGCTAGGAGCCAATCCGCATTCTCCTGCTAAGTTACTGATATTGTCTAATAAAAATTATTAACAATGAGATAAAGGCATTTATGACCAAGAAATCATATATTTTTATTGTGTTTTTACTCCTGGAAAGTATTAACTGGCTTGACAGTAGTTCACTAAACAATTGAAAATACTTTCACATAAGCTGATTGCTTGTACTCTCGATGTGGATTTGGTGTTGAAACTTGAAGCTCATTTGTGCACACTAGTTTGGTTCAGTCTGTTTACACCGTCTACTATTTCCCTTTTGACTTGCAGGTGAAAAGATCATTGAGCCAGTTCACCCCTGCACAATGGGACAAGGATCAATGGCACCCTTTCATGGGACCATTGCGGTTCATCCAAGTGTTGTTCCTCTGCGTCGTTTTCATGACAGTGGAGCTTAACACATTTTTCCTTAAATTTTGCCTCTGGATTCCTCCAAGAAATCCCTTGGTTGTGTACAGATTGATCATTTGGTGGCTGATTGCTATTCCAACCATTCGGGAGTACAACTCCTACCTGCAAGACAGGTGCTCTGAATTCTCCTTTACACGATCTCTAACATTGCACATTTATTTCCAATTGTACGCTTGAACAGGTGCTATCTTTTTCTTGACGGATTGTTGATATTTGGCTGTAATTTTGATAACCTCAGCAAACCGGTGAAGAAGGTTGGGGCCTTTTGTTGGCTCTCTCTGGCTATAAGCATAGTGGAGCTTCTTATCTGCATGAAGTTTGGACATGGTGAGCTCTTCTGTTTTCACCTTTCTTGTGTCACATAGCACTGGTCACCTTTCTTGGGATTTCTTGAGCTGCATATTTGGCAAATTGAGTGGCTTAACATTCAGCAATGTGTCCAGGGTTGTTTCATGATCCAATGCCTACTTGGTTGATCATCTTTTGGGGCTCGGTGGGGATAGCACTCGTGATTTTCTTGGTTGCATGGTCTTGGAGGAACCACCAAAAGTTCCGGAGAAAGCAGCTCTAATGGATTCACCACAAGAACGTTTACTCGAATCACTTCAAACTTTCTCCTCCTTTTTTGGATACATAGGCTGTACATATGTGATGTAACCTAAAATCTTAGGGAAGCCATTTTCTGCTGCTCCTAACGGGAACTTGTCTTGTCAAGCTCATTGTTTTTTAAAAGGGTCACCAGGATGTTTTTTTACACCTTTTTGGGTGTGTTTAGTAATCAATCGGATGTTTTCTTTTAAATAATTATTCAAATTTATAACTTTTAAATTAAGATCCAACGGGTCTCATCATTTCCCCCTTACTATGTATATCTAAAGGTGAGAAATTTGATTGATTGTTTGGAAGAAAACATATGAGTGATGTTTATCAGAACCCTCTTTTTAAAGTGACAACGGAGGGTTACGGCCCCTCCTGAACCTCTTCATTGCAAACTCAAAACTATTACATATGCGGAAGGTGGTCGGCGAAGAGGCGGAGCATAGTTGTCAGGTCAAGGAGCTCGCGGCGGAAGGTCATCTGGTTGCGCCGCTTCCAAGTGATCCAGAGAGCGAGGAGTCGAAGGGTGTTCTTCCATTGGGTGGCGAGTGCAGGCGGGTTGCGGACGACTCCTTCACACCTCTGTTCGATTGTGCGTTGGTCCGAAGGCGAGGACACAATTCGCTGCCAGAATTGCTGTGATGACGGGCATGAGGCGAATAGGTGGCCAATTGTCTCTGCAACACCTGGGCTGAATGGGCAGTCGTGGTTTGCCACCCAGCCTAGCTTGAAGAACAAGAAGTGCTTAGTTCTAGTCTTCTGGCGTCGCAGGATCCAGAAGAACACTTGCACTTTCTTTGGAGCAAAGTTGTCCCAGTTAAACTGCTGCAAGGGATGCCACAGCCTGAACGATAGCTCATTGTTGTCAGCACCGTAAGATTATGCAGCATACATGTGACTTTTGGCGATGTCTGATGTTTTCAAGATCCCAGTTAGACTGCTGCCTGAACTATAAGCTCATTGTTGTCAGCACCGTAAGATTGAATGTGATCAAGATCACTGCTGTACAAGGCCTGATGTAACGAGCTAATAAATCAAGATTAATACATGATTGGGTTCATAGGAAATAATTCGGGAAAAAAACCCCACGTTCCAATTGTGAAAAGGATAACATGTGTTGGCACGAGTCTTGATGCCAATCGTACGACGTAGGTAGACTCGGCATCAGGCCCAAGCCCTAACCAAAATAAACCCTGCGTCTGCGACCGCCGCCTCCTCTTCCTGTCTCCTCCTCCTCGCCGTCCGCGCCGTTCTCTCCGTCTTCCCAACCCCGCTTCCCGAGGCAACGCGAAGCCACGGCCGCCGCCGTGTCGAAGAAAGGAGGAGGTGCGAAGAAAGCAACAGCGGTCGGCGGCGAGCTGTCCCGCCTCCTGCGGTCGCATTCGCATATCCAGACCATCAACGACACCTTCCAGGTAGTGTACCCAATCAATCCCGATCACAGCACGGCTCTAATCCCACGCCAAAGACCTCGCTGCACCGGCTACATGCTTGTTTTCTCTGGGATTCTCAGATGTTGGCGCAAAGACCTCGCTTGGCGGCGGCTCCTGGGGGCTTGGAGCGGACGGAGTGGTCGGAGGTCGTTAAGCTCGGCGACCAGGTCTCCAGGCAGGGGACTGTTGGTAAGTCTAGAATTGAACAATTTCTTGGGCTAAGTTTCTTGCTCTTAAGCGCTCGGACCATGCATATGTAGTTTAATTGTTGGAAAATTTCTGTGGGTGAACAATAGGTTCTTTTCTACAAAGAATTACCCGGTAGGATTACAAGTTAGAAAATTAGTTTTTTGTCTGAATTTAGTACTTGCTTAAGAAGTCAATTTGGACTTGGGAGTTAACGTAGCAGCAGTTTCTATGCTTTAGCTGCTGTGTGAAGCAGAGCTATGTTATTTGCAGTTTGTTTCTAGCTAGTGTTCAGGGTAATCCATGCAGTCTGTAAGGTTTGTGAATCGTGATACTGTTTTGGCGATGGTTCATCTTTGGCTTTGATGACTTACTCCTGTTTTGGCTGTATCTGGAATGATCTGGAGCGGGGACTTGCCTGATGTAGAAACGCTGAAGGAGAACATTGCTGCATATTTCAACATCCTACAGGGTTTCCTTTTGGTTTGTCATGGAAGCACGGTTGGTGCCGGGGCTACTCTTCATAAGTCTATCTGTAGTTCTGCAAAGAGTGTGGTAGATTCCAGCTTTTCGTTGTTCAAGCAAGCTGTTTCTGCTTACCATATGTAACATCCAATATCCTGGTAAAGCTTATGTCAAGATGCTGCCATTAGTCTAGAGCAGTGCCTCGATGACAAGTAGTGATTCAGAATTTTAGGTGAAGCGATTTTGGTGATGAACAACTCACATGACTTGTATATTTTGAGTTGTTGGTTGACATTGTTATTGTGATTTTAGTGCATGAGTGGATAGGTAGTACTGTAGTAAAGGACCTGTAAAATAGCAATGCAGCATGAAACTGATGAAAGAGAATCTTACTAGCAGTCTAGCACATTCATATAGTTTTGAGCTTGCAGTATAATTATGTTTCTATTTAATCCCATGGAAGATCTGGATAATGTTTAAAAACTATATTTTTTCAGATTTAAAATGGTTAGGATCAGGGCTAATACTTTTCTTTTTTATGAAATGCAGGATCTTGCAACCCTGACCGGAAAACAACTATACCTCCGGTGACAGGAACTGCGGGGGAAGCATGTCTTAGCTCTCAAGAAGGTGCCTACGACCAACTTTACGGTCATAGGGCGAACTATGACCCAGATAGGTCTCTATCTGAAGGCTTTGGGAGATGAAAGAACTCCCAATTGGTTATTCTGGTGATAACACGGCTGAAAGATCTTCCAATGGAGCTGTTGAGACAAGTTGTTTTGATAGAGATGAATTGTCATCTGATGTTGAGTTGGATGATGACTTCACCGAGGAGGAAGTTGCCATTGCCAAGTTGATTATCACTGTCGCATCAGGTTGGCTGGTTGTGGTGAAAGAAGCAATTCGTTTCATTACTGGTTTGCTTAACAGCTCTGGTAACCAAAGCAATTCGTTGAGCCAATGGAAAAAATGCTGACCTATTGCAAGGAGATTGCCGACCAGGTTAACTATCTTGGGGCTTCCGTATATCCACCACAAGACACACCTGAAATGAAGTCCAGCGTAAAAGGATTATACAATGGCATCAATGGGATGCGCAGGGAAATAGGAGACCTTTGTGGGTCAGCCGAGAGCACCTTTGTAACTTTTGAAGGATTGAGAAGTCCCTGGGAGCTCTGGAGGCGAAGATAACTGGTGATGTAGTAAACGAAATGGAAAATCTTACCATCAGCTCGTCCTGATTGTTGAATTTGCTTAGATTTGTCATAGATATGTTATAATTTGTCTTTTAGTTCGAGCTATGGAGATTCTGCTGTACAAGCAAATGATGAATGCATAGTCTTTTCGAGTGTACAAAAATGAAATGCTTAGTTCCTTTTCTGGTTTGCTGCAAATTTTTTTGCGGGTGAAGGCAGTATTATCACGAGTTGTCAAAAGATGCGACTGTTGTGCGATGTCATGTAACTCCTTTATTTTGTACCGGACATGTTAATTGGCTATATCGCATTGCCCACAGTTTAGTTTCAATGGGTACCTTAACCCTGCGGTCCCTTTCAACCACTCATTTGAACTGCCATATGTCGCAATTCATCACTAGGTTGGGCTCGTTGCTTTTGAATCTCTGTACCACCTCTATTTTGAAATTCAGTATTTACTTCTATTCTGTCGAGATTCTGTAACATCTCCATTTAGGCATGAGCTTCTCTAGAATCCCCAAAAAGAAAAACCTTTAAACATCAGCATATAGATTTACCTTTAATTTTATTTGTTGGGCTCCTTCCTAGTATAGGAGGGCACCCTCAAAAAATTAGCGTTTGCTGCTATCTGTGACGTGCACACGGTATCTTACGCCTAGTAAACCCGGGGGGTTTCCTCGCCTCTCGCCGCGTCCACGTCGGCGTCCCTCGCTCCGCGCCCGCCGCGTGCCCGCTCCCTTGCGTGCGCTCCGTCCGACGCGTGTGGGCGCTCGATAGCAAGCCGCGGCTTCTTCCTTCCGTGGTTAGCGAGCCGCGGCTCGCCGTGGTTACCAAGCGCGGCTGAAAGCCGAGAAAGCGCGCGCCGCCGCCCGATCTCCTCCCGACAATCTTGACCCCGCCGTCCACTCCCGACACCGCGGTCCAACCCCAACCCCGACGGCGGACCTAAGCCGATCCCGCCCGTCGGCCGCGGCGACCCCTCTCGCGCCTTCTCGCCGCACGCCTTCTCCCTTGATGTCGCTGCGCGCCGCATCCACGGTGGCGATCCACTGGATCAAGCGCTGGCGTGGCTCTGCGGCCTCTGCGCTCTTCCCCCGCCCGGTAGCATCGGCACCACCTCGCCGTCGTCAACGGCAAGCCGAGGCCGCCTCATTGTCGGCCTCACGGGGCAAGGTACATGCTCATCCTGTGTCCATCTCCTTCCCTCCCTCTTTTTTTCCTGTTGATTTCTTTCCCTCACTCGCTATTTCTTTAGTACTGTGTTTTTTTCCCAAATTTGACAATAGTATGTGAGCCCTTTCTCCCCTCTTTCTGTTTGATTTTGTCTATCTCGTGAAGGAGGATTTACATTTTCTGTTCTTTGTACATCACGAGATGGTGAACAAATAGAAGATTTTGTTTACATTATTGGTGTTTAAATTACCAAGTGATGGCAATGGTGCTTGCGTGATAATATTTACTAGTGATTTTGGCAAATTGCTTTTGTAGATTTGACAATTGAGAGGCTAGGGAGCACAAGAAGCTGGGTGCTATGTGCAGCGATGGTAGCAAGTGGTTGAGGCGTGGCGGGAGCCATGCATCCGGGAAATCTAATGCAAGTATCTGAGAGGAAGGAGCTCGGATCGCCGGATGCCGGTGAGGTGGAGGATAGGGATGATGTGCTTATTGAGGAATGGCGGTGCTCGGTCTAGACAGGATGCCATGATCAAGGCGATTGTCGGCGAGGAGAGAAGTGCGGATGGATTTGGTGTATCGAGAGACAAGAACGAAGTGAAATGCGGGATGAAGAAGGGATGAAGGAGACGAGTTGCGGGATGCAAGTGCCGGTGAGGTAGAGCACAAGGATGGATCGGATGAACTAGGAGAGAACAACTTTCTTTGGAATGCGTACTACGGGAAAAATGACTTCATCTTTTAAGCAGTAAAGTTTATTCTGAAGACCAATTTATTGCTTGGCAATGCCGATCGAGCTCTTGCTCCTTCTAAGAGGGTAAATTATTTGAGGCCTGTAAATCATGGATAGAGACTAGAGAGTAAAACTATAGACACATCAGGACATCTCATTTAATTGTAAGAAGCAAGGACATCTCATTTAATTGTAAGAAACAAAACTAGCCTAGGACTACACCTTGTTCCTCACAGCTATATTACTCATCGTGCTCATTATATGAAGCTAAATTAATTGTTGCTGAATGAATTGGGAATAGGGGTAAAATTGCTTATTATGAGAAGCGAAGTTATATTGTAGGACTATGCGCTATCTTAGTGATTGGCGAATATGCAAAATCTGTCATTTCTCTTTAATGAAAATACCTTTTATTGCCTTCTTGTGGATATTAGGAGTTTAGGCCTCTAGAAACACGAGTGAAGAGCATTTAGATATCCTGCTATTCATGATTTTCCGGTTTGTTACTATTTTATGAAAATTTGGTCTTATGTTTTGCTATGAATGAGTGCCATATTGTACTATGTTATGTGTATACTCTACCTTGGGTAGTCATTGAGATCATAGTGTGTATGCTCTGCGGTCACCATCTTTCGAGGTTGATCATGTTAATTGTCTAATTATCCAGAAAGCGCTGCGATAGATTATCTGAACAAACTACATATGTTACCCTCAAAGAGTCTTACATATGGGCGAGTAATAGTAATCTTGCTCTTCCCACAACAAATAGCGCTGCTCATTCCACAACTTCCCAGATCTGCCATCCGTATCATCAAGGACCAGTTGACAAGAGCAAAGACATATTACGGTTTTGTAGCTTTTAGAGGCAATCATAGTTTTGCAAAGGAGCTTCTCCCACGAATGAGGAATATCCATGAGCATTAGGTGATGCAACCAGTGACGGCAGCTTCCTCGTAAGTATGTCCTTTTTCAACATCTTGTAGAATTTTCGGTGGCATGCTCGTTGATTGTGTATTATTGGTGTTGTGGTACTTTTATTGGACACGAACATTATCGAACTTATTTTCTATTGTGCGCACGGTGTCCATAGTAGAATAATGACTATGGAACAAACATCGGGAAGGGCAAGAAAATTCATGATAATTGCTTAGGTGGTGTGAGCAGGCTCGTGCGACCCTTCACTCAACAGAGGAGCAACTTCAATCTCACAAAAAGAAGCCAACTATCTAGCACAAATAGCGACAAAGTCTTTACCCAAAGGGCTCAATTGTCTTCCACTGCGACTTATAAATGAGTATTATTCCACCAACTCCAACAATAAGGATTTTCCATACATGGAAAAGTTGGAAGACCCCAAGCTCTATCACTATGCATTGTTCTTAGATAATGTATTGACCACTGCAGTGGTTGTGAACTCCACCCTTGTTCATGCTAAGGTATATCACTTGGCTTGTGAAATATATATGTTGCCTCTTGAAATTCTTGATTAATCACTTGTGAATCAACTTTTTGGACTATACATTTGATTATATGCGAGCACTTTTTTGGACTATAGGTATTTAGAATGTAGTAATTAATCACCTAACAGATTATACATTAATTACACGACGGACTATACATTAATCACTGACGGACTATAGGTGATTAATTACTACTTTTGGACTTGATTTACATTTGATTACTACATTTGCTACTGATCCGTTTTTTCAACTTTTTGGACCGATGACGGACTATAGGTGGTTGCATGTGAATCAAGCGTGACATGGTTCACGCTAAATCTTGTCTTGCCTTCGTTCTCTTTTAAATGCGAGTACCATTTTGGTTCATTGCCGCTCTGTATTATTACTATTGACCGCTTATATATCATCTAAGGATCATTGTCTCGATTCGTTGTGTTTACGCTCCGCTTCTACACCGTCTCGATTATTTTTTCGTAATTGTCTTCTTTATATACTTAATTTCTTCTATGTTAGTTATTCCTTTTGTATTATGTGCTTTTACATTTGCTATTGCTTTTGTGCTCTTTCCTATATAATGTTCTGCACATGAGTGAATTCAGTTCTTTTTTGATGCTTACTATATTCTCCATTAATTACAAAAGTAAGCCTCGTGCTTATACTATCTTTCCTATCTGATTGTTTCTTCGTCTTATTCATGTCTAGACTTCTCTCTTCTTCTGACCTTCCGTGATCTTACCATTTCTATTTTGCTATTGCGTTTTGCGTATTACATTGTTTTCCCTCTTTTTATACCTGTCTTGTTTCCGCTTTAGAGTTGAATAATCATTAATAGTCTTTCTATTGATGATTTCCTTCTCTACACGCTTAGTTCCTTCTCTAGTGAGACTTTTTTTATGTGTTAATTGTTTTCCTTATGCTATTACTTGTTTGCCTTTTCCATCACTTATATGCTTTCCTTGCATACTACCTGTAGACTATTATTTCGAATTCAACCACCACTTTGCACCATTGTTATTCGTACTCTTTTTCTTAGTAACATAAACAAAACAAGCCCAACAAAACCCATTACGTTAAATACACTTGCTCTCTACAGCATATTCACCAGCTTATACAACAAAATATTGCCAATGTAGACATATTAACAAAAAACAACCATTTACGTAACCTAGCCTGCGTGGCGTCTCGCCACGCACACGTATCTAGTTCTTTAGTAAAAGGCGAAAGAATGGTTCGCTCTGTGCTCACCACGCAGCTGCGCGCCCTCTCCCCTCGCACTACGCCTCCATCTTATAGCACTTTCCCAGCGTCCCGACCAGCACAACTCCGCGATATGGTACTAGCCACTGATACCCCCACCGCCGCAAGCTTACCTCTTACGCCGCTCCTATTGCGGTGGGCTCTTAACTTGTCCGGCCTTGGCCCAACCAGCGATGCGTATGTTAGGGTTCGGCCCATGGAGTGTTCCAGAGCCATGCGCTGGCGCTGGGCCACTGGGGGCGGTAGCGGGCGACGCGCGTGCGGTGCCGAGAGGTGGGTGGGCTCCGTCGTGGCAACGCGCGTGCCGAGCGCAGACGTTGGTTTCCTGGCGAACCGCGGCTGCGCGGGCGAGGGGGCGTGCGGCGTGCGGGGACGTGACCGCGGACCAACCGTGGCAAAGCCGAAGAAACGGCGGGGTTACGCACTACATGCCCACCAAAGCCGGCCCGGCGCCCGCCAACGCCGCCAAGCCCACCACACAACGGCCACCGCGCGCGTGCGCCCTCGTGCGCGGGGCCCGCCTGACGCCGCACGCGTGTCGCGCGTCGTCCCGGCAGCGTGTCGGAGACCCGTTGTGCCGGGGGACGTGGACGGGGTTGAGTACACAATTATTGCCGCAGGCCTGCACCAGAGAGCTTAACCTTCTGATTTATAAGAGCATTCGAAAGAGTAGCTTAGACTTATGTTTACTGTAATAATTAGCTTTTAAATAATACTTTTTTGAAGATAAAATTATAGATAAACTTTAATAGACATTATACCGAGTTCAACTACATCGGCCAAAATCGTATACAACTATTTTCCTCTACGTACTGTCTCTCACGAACACCCATAATTCAAAAAACACAACCCAAATGTCTAAGCCACAGTCCAAAAGAACCCACCATATGGTTTTATCTGTTGGTTTTTGATTGAAATTATACTGTAGCAGCTATTAGCTTTTTCTAAGTTATTCAATTAAATAAATAAATAAATAGTTACGAATAATGTAAATTAATAGGAAATAAAAAAACTAAGCTTGGATTAAAAATCGACACATTTCAATTAAATTCTAACTTAAATAAATTAAAAACTAAAAAAATCAGGAACCAAAACCGTTTGAAACGGGCCATACTCTACTCCCCCGTTCCCTTGCACGCCGGAGTAACGTACCACCTTTTCTTCGCTGGTGCATCGTCGATTCAAACTAAGTTATTGATATTCCATTCCTCCTACCACCACCGCGCTCAGCCAGGATATTTCCTTTTTTTTTTAATCTTTGCCTGGAAGAGAATGGAGCAAAGGTTTCTTTTTCAGGAAAAGAATTGGTGCTGCAGGTTACGTGCCCATGACGTATGTCGAGCGTGGAGGACAGGAGCGTTAGCATGAGCATGCATGCTACGCTGACAGGTAGAACTTGTTTCATCGACCAATGAATGATCGTTGCAGTGATCTCAACGTTGGCGCCGGGTGTAGCGACGCGGTTCACGTCGTGCTGCTTTACCAGACGAGATAAGCTGACAGCAACGCAACCGCGATAAAGGAGACCGTTGGGTCTTGGGCGTGGCAGACAAGTGTGATGAATTCCTTTTGATTTGTGGATTTTGCCGATCCTGAACCCAGTGAGGCGCAATCTGCTCCGTTATCATCTCGCTGTGTCTTGCATCATGCCTGCTCCAATGTCTTTTCTCGTTCGAGACCGAGCAGGTGACAAAAGTCATGGTTTACTCGTTTCTTTTACTTGCAGAATTACAGCTCCTTGCACTTCAGCAACAACGTCGGTCTTATGTTCACAGATATGTGCGTACCAGTGTCATTACGGAATACACTGACAGAAAAGGAAGCAAAAAGAGAACACAAGACATACGAGAAGGAAAGGGGGAATTGCAACATTCCACACACTGAACAAAGAAAAAAGTAGTTGGACAAGACGAACTTTTTTTTCTGAACTGGCCAAGCTGAAAAAGCATGGGGTGTTCTTCCCTCCTCCTGTCATGCATCCTAAAGTGATCATCTACCAGCAGATTTGACGAGAGAACACGTTCACATGCCAGAGCACTGGCAGTGGTGACTGGCGAGCACTAGCACAAGCACCAGCCAGCCAGCCAACGAAGCCGGCTTCCTAAAAAAGGAGTGTAAGAGAATCTATCAATTTTGGCCACTAGCTGAAGCTTTCTGTCCATTGATGGGGACATCTCCTTCCCCGTATGCAGTAGTGCCTGCTTGTAGTTTACCGGAAGTAGATCTCCCCGAGAGCAGGTTTACTGCAGTGCATTACTGAATATATGAGTTCATGGCCGCTGCAAGGCAACATTTGATCTGGTTGTAGAAAGGGTAAAGCTGTAAGGTAATATTATGCTACAAGCAACCACTGTTCACTGGTAGTGGTACTACCTAGATGCTTAGTGCTATCCTTCATGTAATGGTGAGGGATCATGGCACGCATAGGTGTGATGAAAACAGCATGCATAGCGGCAGTGGTGACGTGGCGCATGCGTGCTATTCCTTTTCTTTTTCCCTCAAGGGGAGGTGAAGAAATTCAACGTGTGTGCCTCCATTTGATAGCCTTGAATCTATTTATTAATGTATTCCGTATGGTGGCTTACGGAATATCTTTGTACTCAACGTTCCTCAATTATTAATATTCAGTCAGTAAGAAGAGAAAGTAAGTCATGCGATCATCTAAAGGAGTCAACAGAGTTGAAAGACGTTGATGCCAAAACTACGTTGTGAACCCTAGTTGGTTGCCTGTCTCACATATATGAAGTTCTGTTTTCACTGCTGCTTTTTAATGATTTCGGCCCATTCGACCCATGAGTAAGTCCATGATATATTTACGTTCTCGCAATATATGATTTTGATATACAGTAATATATATGTGAGCTCTATCTATTAATCCATAAAATAGTACAATAGGAATCACAAAGAATTCCGAATTGGCAAAACTTGAGTCCAACAATTATGGGTTCGTCTCGTGTTTAATACTACATGCTCATTGCTTCCTTGACCTGGAGACATGCACATAAGCACTACTCTAGTAGGTGTGCTAGCTAGATTTTACTTAGTATATCATCCCTCTGGTTATAAATACATATTATTTTGGACATCGGGATGATCTCCAAAACACAACTTTAATTACAAATTTTTATTGTAATATATCTATAAAACCTAATAAAATTATAATATTATGAAAATACTTTTTAAGACAAATTTACGTATATGATTTTTATGTATCCAATTTAATATATTTAAAAAGATATTGATAGTCAAAGTTTCAAATGTGAAAGTTTTAAAATCTTGATTGTATCTATATATAAAATGGTGTGTATTTGTGACGAAGAGAGTAGTAACATGGGAGGGGTATCCCTCCAATGCATTACATGAAAGTCATCAACTGGGAGGGGTTTTCTCTCCGATGCATTACTGATGAAAGTCATCAACTATCTAAACAATCATCTGTTTCTCTTCTATCATGGGGAGAATCCTATTCTATACCAACAGGCCACTTTTGAGGAAAACATTATTAAATAACCAAAGGAAGGTCATAAAAGTACTCCAGCATCAGTAAGAGAGGGACCGTTTCTCTGCATGAGCAGCTAACACGCATGTCACCTCTACTTTGCATGCTAGCAGTAGAAAAGGGGAAAAGCATAGGGAGAGAAGAAACGGAGTGAAGCTTCCATGCCTAAGTGAGCTGATAAGTGGCATGCACATGGAAAGTTTTGTTAAGTGTATGCCTAAACATTCTTTAACAAACCCTAATCTCCACTAATCCGACAAGCTAAAGTTACCAGGAGTATTAACAAGCCAATGAGCTCTCCTTAATTAAGTGATCACTGGCTGCACAAAGGTGCATGATGAATTACTTATTGTTAGCTTCATGCATGCAGCTAGCTAGGCAAGTTAGTTATGCGGAGACATCGTTCCCCATCTTGTTAGGGTGAGAGTCCTGAGTGATCGACCCATTCACAATACACAAAGCTGCATGTAGAAAATTTACAGAAGTAAACCAGAAGCAACCGTCACATTTGCAGTTTATTTTCTTCGAGTAGCTGTCAACTTTTCGATTTGTCAAAAAGGAAAAGATAGGTTCTTAAAAATGTATCATTACTTTTCACCTCCAAACAGGCCAACTTTGGGAACTTTGAATAGTACCACATCCCTAACCGTACGAATCAGCCGAATGTAGGTTGAGCAAGCCAGTTATGTCGCAACAAGACGAGAAGCCGGTGTTTATTCTTGATGGCTTAGAAGAACCTATATCTCCTACTACTGAGTACAATTTATATATTCTGATTTGATTGTTTGACCAGTTTGATAATCATAGTGACTTTTCCGGTTGCCATTATTTCGTTTCCTCGTCGTCAATCATTCTGAACATGCATCTCTCTCCCACGGTAATCAGAAGGACAGGACAGGACAGATAGGCACCACTCATTTTAATTTAAAAGGGCATTTAGAATAGCGATAACTTCTAATTAAAATTTTATTGTAGTAGGTTGATTTTTTAGGTTTTTTATCTTTTCTTTTTTTCCGTATTACTTTGCATTATCCGTGATAGCTAACATGTTTTTTCTATTTTTAAATTTAATTATATCAAATACGTTAACTTAATTATAGTAAAAAATAAACTAGTTACAGTAAAAAAAATCATAAGCTAATATTATTTTGAATGTATCCTATATTTTTTCTTTTGCATTAGAAGAGCAAAGAGTAGTGACTGAAGCGTGGAAATTTTTGGGAGTCTAGGCGAAACTAACTATAGAAGGGGGGAGTAACTTGACAGATGGGTTAGCCGGCTGGTGACACAAGGCGGGCCATCAAGGCCTAGCACGAGGGCACGGCCCACGATGCGGTTTGCCTCGGAATCGCTGATTAGAATCGTCGTGGACGGCACGGGTACACGGAGGTTCAACCGCTCGCCGGCGAGCCGCCCAGGATCGTCGGCGGTGGATCCGCCCTGGCAAAGAGGGAGCAGCATGACAAGGCAGTCAAACAGAAAGCCCATTCGATCCCTTTTCCCATGTCCTTCTCCATGTAAGGTCCATTTCTCCCTGCTCCAAAATACAGGTGTACACATGCTGCATGGGCCAGTAGGCTGAACATAACAAACCATATACTATCAACACCCCACTCGGTTTATCCCTTTTGTTTATCAACCCCAACATGCCTCGGAAGCCGTGCAAGTGCGTTTTGCATTCCCCACAAACATGCCTCCCATTCTCTCTGTCCCCGTTCCCATAAGGCCATAACCATTGTTAAACCAATCGCTTTCTCTTCCTCTATCCTTGCAGGCATGTGAGTGGTTTTGTATATAAGAACCACTCTTTCCTCTGTCTTGCATGCTTCTGCTCCTGCTTGCTCTCCCACTAAGCTCCCTCTTTGGAACAACCGGGCTTGTTCTTCTCGCCCTCCTTGTCCAAATGGAGTTCAGTGCTATCTCGAGAAGTAATGCTTGGCCAATGTATGGAGATACAGGCGAGGAGCCGAAAGCAAGGCCGCACAGATAGGAGAAGCGTGCGTTTGGCTCCCACTGCCGGCTAGCTCTCTGTTTGTTCCATGAGTTGAGCATGAGGAGGAAGACGCAGATGGTGTGAGCTTATGGGGAATTGAGGCTTCATGGTCCGAGATATATATATAGGTATCTCAATCAGAATCTACTAATTAGTGTTCCTAGCTAGATCATTTTTCTTCTTTTTATCTTTCTTTTCTCTTCTTTTTTGCTATTTTGAGAGGCTGTAGGTTTGGTGTTCTTGGCCAGAGGCTTGGGTGTTACCATGTTAGAGATCTCAATGACCTTCTGAGTAACGTAATAACAGTGCTGCAGGTAGCCTCAAGCTGGGAATGCATCGATTACACTTTGTAATGCATGTAATCTCTCTGTTTTTTGCATATTGTGCTCGCTATTGTTTGAAACCTATATACCCCCTACGTATTTATGCTGCCTTCCTCTCTTTGATGACTTGATGCGAGCATGCACACTGGTCGCAATCTGCAAAGCGTTTGTTTGTTTTCTCTTTCTTTGCATGGAGCCCATCCCAAATTCGTCTGCAGGAGCAAACGTGTTTGGTCCAACCCTTGGGACAAATGCGTGGAACTTTCTTAAAAAGAAAATTCCAAGAAAATTATTGTACAGTCATGATTAGTTGAAACTGCAGACATAGACCCAACGAAATGCAGAAGCATTGCAGATTTGGGACAGGGGCGTGAAATTTCCAGATATACTAGTTTTCTTTCACTTGGTATAAAAGCTTGGAAGAATTACGCATTCTTCTGAATTCAAATGTGCTTAATCTCCCTATTGATGCCTATCAGTAATTTCAGAAGAAGGAAAAAGTTAGCCCATATGACATAACAACTGAAGGTCTAATATTCACTCGTATGTTGTTACCACAGTAAGGGGTCGGGGCCGTTCTGGATTCCATTCTGCTGCACTCTGTGGACTTTGGAGTAGTACTCGCGTAGATGCTCACGGTCCTGGATGCATGTAGATCGCATGGACCCTTCTCGCTGGTGCTGCGTGTGAGCGTTGCCTAGAACAGACCAGACCAGACTAGGTAGGCAGGCGAGGGAGGCAACAACGCTAGTGCTCTGTGACTAGCGGTGCTTCGTCTTCGCCGCCTCCAAACTCTGGCTGTTAATGGTTGGTGCAGGGAATATTCAGCGGATGCGCAGGGGTTGCCGCGCAGCTCTGCTCGCTCGGCTCGGCTTTTTGCTTTTGCTTTTAATATGCTGTGACAGCACTCGCCCGCCCGGCGCTGCTGGTGGTGGTGGCCTTGGCCCTCGGGATGGATGGAGACGGATAGAAACGCAGCAGCAGCAGCAGCAGCAAGAGGGCGTGTCCTCTTATCCCCGTCCTGTTGTTATCTTGTCTGGCCTCTGCTCCGCCCCGCCCCGCCCCTGTGCGTGCTCCGAGCGACCCAGAGGGACTGTTTTTCTCCGTGGCTCACGAGCTCTCCTCGGTCATTTGGGCTCGTTAAATCTTTTTACTTCACTTGCACTTTGGTTTGTTTTTACAATAAGCTCGTGACCCGTTATCGGTGAAGAGAGAGAGAGATGCAAGCGGGCTGCAAGGTGATCGACCATGTAACGACAAACGTTCGGATCCATCGTCCGTGTCTTTGCATTGGGCCTTCTCTGTCGATTTGCTGACAGATTGACGCCGGCAAAACTGTGCTGAGAAACATTGCCATGGCCGTTGGGGGTTGACGTTTGACATCGACGAGGCTCTTATATAAAATACTACATCTTTTAGCTAAAATAACACTGTAACGACTGCTATCTTTTTCTAAGGTATTCAGTTAAATGAAAATAGAAAAATAGAAACACAAAAAACACTATTATATCTCTTTAAATAATGCAAGGAAATAAATAGCGTTAAGAAACTAACACGTTACAAATGACTGTTGGCTTCTGAAAACTAGAAGCCATTACTGTTTGGAACAGACCAAACTCACGGAGCGACGGCTACATTATGCCTCCGATTCTTCTTCGTGATCTGTGCATGATGCTCACACAACACCATAGGATAGGGTGCAGGTCTGCAGGACACAAGAAAAAGTTCGGGGCATTGTAACAGGCGGCAGCCCTAGCACAAGAGAATGATCATTGCAAATATAAAAGCATACAAGATATATGAAGATTTGTTAATTGTAAAAACACTCTCCATAAAGATATATATATGCGATACAAGCTATGAAGGAGGAGGACATTGCTCGCCTAACTCCCCATTACACACTCTTTCTGTTTGATCTGTAACCATAACACTTACGTTTCCGAGAGTGGAATTGCAGCAGCTCTCTTTGTATGAGTAGTTTCTTTTTTATGATTATGGTTATAAGAGGATGATAATATATATCTATACCGATTACGCATGAGGCTCGAACTCATAGTCTATGCGGCACTCTGCTTTTTCTAAACACAACCCTTTCGTTACATAATACCAGGAACATCAACATGGATTGTCACTTGTGAGTACTATTTTTTTTTACATTTTAACCAGTACATACGATGTTTACTGTAGAGCCAACGCATTCATTGGCCCCTTTCTTTTCAGCTTATACCTTCTCTCAAATAAATAAATAAATAGAACATCTTCTCTATCGTCTTTTCAAAACGGCTTATCAAGATAGTTTTTTTGAATTGACTTATTGGCATTCGATATACTCGCACGCTAGTGACAAAAACCATTAGTTGCAGCTATAAGCCATCGACTATAACAAAAAAGAATCCACCCCTTGTGCATAAGGTGTCGTCAATAGTGTACGACAAAGGAGTAGCCAGACAGGTGTAGTATCACTGAATGTGCACAAGGAATAGAAGTACTGGGTAGGTTCTTTTCGGCTATGGCTTATATTTTTGGCCCTAGCATGAGCATTTATGTGAACGAACTGAATACTGATAAACTGCTTAAAAAATATTATCTCGATAAATCACTTTAAAACAGTGACAAAAAAATTGTTTCGTTTATTTATTTGAGATAAGTCATAAACCGTAAGCTAAAAAGAACTCTGCCATAACATTGCCGCTGATAGTTGTAGTTAACCTGAATGAATGCAGGCTTGGGGCATATTCTGCACTAAGCAACTAAAGTTGGTTTTTCCCTTAAAAAAATATAGTTGATTTTAATCACGGTTTTAAACGTCATTGTGTCCTTTTTCCATGTGACTTACGACAAATCTCAGAACTAGTGTGCGGGGAGTGTTAATTTCTGCCTTTCTGATAATTTGCCCTTCTATCTTTGCTGATGAAATGCTGTTATTACTTACTAGTATGCTCGATTGCTTTCATCCTCTCTAAGATTTATTTTCTTTCACTTTTTATAAGTATTTCGTTCAATTTCATCGTTCCTTTCAGCAATGCTAGAGATAGAGTGATGTACTCCATGCCGTTGCTGCCACAGTGCCACTGCGATGGTCCAGGACTGAAGACGCTCTACGCATAGGCCACATGGGGACAAAGTGCAAACTAGTTGGATAGGTCGTTAGGTTCAGTCCCAAGTGTGCACTGTACAGTGTATCCTAGAAAGATCATGCGTGCATGGGCGCATGGGTGCAGATCTGAGCAGGGGCAACGCAGGGGAGTCAATGGTTTATGTGGGCAAGAGGGCAAAGCCATTAATATCGACAGGAGCGCTACACATACGTTGCGACAAGCGCGCAGCAGGGCACGGAGCGGCATGGACTGCCGGCTGCCGTCTCCGCTGCATCTGTAGCACCAGCAGCAGAGCGGGCAGCGGCTACGCAATGTGGTCTCCATCGAGCAGTGCCGCTCAAGGAAGCGCTTTACATAATTGCAGTGGACAGGAAGGGAATAGAGCACAGCTTTGACTTGGCAGAGCATGTGCAGAGGTAAAAGTAAAATGCATCATTTTTCCATGTCAGGACTCTTAAATGCGCCTTGCCGCTAGTCTACCAGTACATTGTTCAATGAAAAGCCCGAACTGTCACTCGTGAACAGGTCACTGATCGTAGCAAATGTTTTTCGTTTCCGTCGTGTGTTACGGAGGAGGTAACTTCATCTTAGGTCCGTTAAGGCCAAGGCATTTAGCCATTTAGTGGTGGTTCTCCCAAAAAAAAAAAAGGGTGCCGTGCCCTGCGCTGCACAAGTAAAAAAAAACGGAGAGGAGAAGATGGGCAGCGGCAGCGGCAGGCAGGCAGCAAGGATGGGACGCTGGAGTCAGTGGCAGGCGGACAAGACATGAGATCCGGGAGATGCTGCCGCTGCCGCTGCCCCGCCTCACAGTCGCAGCATTACCGCGCGCACGCTCCATTAGAGGTGTGCCGCGCGACGGGACGGGACCGTAAGTGCCGCTGCACAACTGGCCATACGCGCGCCTGCGCCTGCGCCGTGCGGTGAGCGAAATTGATGGGTCGGCGCGCGGTGGCGGGGGTTGCCGGCCGCGTGCTGTCGCCTACAACGCGCGGCTACGGCTGTCCGGATGAAAACAACGGTGAGTTGTTTTTGGCTGTGATTTATAATTTATAGTTATAGTTTGTGATTTTGCTCTAATACAAGTACTTGTGTTAACGAATCGAATGTCAATAAGTTATTTTGAAATGACGACAAAGAATCATCCTATTTATTTGTTTGAGATAAGCTATAAATTATGAAAAACTCAGTTTAAAAGGTGGACTCAACGGACTAGACTAAGTTAAAATAAATATAGCAAATATAGTTTTGTGCAATTCAAGTTCAAATATGAATGAATAAAAGAGAAGAAAAATTTATTTGGGGGAGTAACACTGGAAATAATTTTATTAAGATTAAATTCTAATTAAGACCTCTTTAGTTGGGTTATCCTTTCATTAGTTGAGTACTACTTAACGTGATTGTGAAATAGTTATGCAACATTTGTTTATTTGTTATTGCTAATCTGCGTACAAATTGTAAATTAAGCACTCATCACTTCATCAAAAATTCCCAAATAGCAATTTTTCATCAATCATCACTAATTCACTATACAATATCAACAAGATTCAAGAGTAATTGAGTAATGAATATACCCCCCCCCCCCCCAAAAAAAAAAATCAAATCAACTTGCTTGCTGCCTCTCTGACTGTTGTTGCCTGCCCGCCCGAGTGCTCCAAGTCTCCCTCATAGGCAAATCGCCAAGGCAAAGCCGTCGATGGCCTGATGCTTCTTCTCTGGACGGCTGCCCCGTCGCCCTGATGCAGTCCTCCTCATGGCTCCGCCAGTCCGCCACCCAGCCCCACTACCACGCGCGGTCGCACGTACCCGCCTTAGCGCCTCGTCGCACTGCACTGCTGGCCTGCCACCGATGTCCACCGCTGCCATGGGGTTTTCCTTCTTAGTCTCAGGCTCGGGTGCGTGTGTGGCCTCCTCCTCCTCCCGATTCTTCCTCAGTGAATCGCATCTGATCTGGTCAGGTGGGCTTACTAGTTAGACCTTGTGGTTGCCCACCAATATGTGAGCATATTACCCCCACTTGACCCATGCCGTATTCTCTTCCTCCCTCATCAGTTTATCGCGCAGCGCAGTTTGCTTCATCTTCTATGGCCATGGCCAGTCGGGGTCCGAGGAGGGACGGAGGGGGGGTGTTCCGGCGTGGACGGAGGGTGGGCTCGAACCTGATGTGGCTCCCCGGTCGAATCGCCCGACACCTGCGAGCAGTTGGGCGTTGCCGGCGCGTACCGGGTGGCGTCTAAATTCGAGAGCAAACAGCCGCCCGTGCGCACTGTGGACTTCGCCGTGGGCTCGCGCGTTACTCCGCGCTTCGCATCGTACATTCTTTTCCTTTGTATATGCCGCACTGTGTGCAGGTGGGGATGAGGGGCAATCGTTGGGCTGTGATATGGAGATGGGCTTGGTAGCTTGCTTTGGCCCAAGTCCCCAACGCCGTGATGGTGCGCGTTCGTCCTTGAATCTCGAGATGCCCTGCGGAATACACGTTTTATTTGAGGATTAAGCAGGTTTTTACTGTTATTCCAACCAAGTCGTTGTAGTATAGTGGTGAGTATTCCCGCCTGTCACGCGGGTGACCCGGGTTCGATCCCCGGCAACGGCGGATTTTTTCTGGTTCACTCTATTTTTTCAGCATAAAAGGCATACGAAAATTATTTGGGCTGGCTTGTATATTACGTACCTGAGTAGGCTTAACTGGCCCAAAATGCAACTGCGCGTCCTCCCTGATTGTGTGTCCGTTCCTCTCGAAAGAAAGAAATTCAACATACAAGACAGGTTTGCTTTCGGATCAAGTAAACTTTTACAAAAATTTCATTATGATACATACATGTCCAGGCTGTGAAATGAACTTGATCAACAACTGGGTCACAAAATCAATCAAATAGATGCACGGGGAATACAATCTTTTTTTGAAACGGAACGGAGAATACAATCTTTTTTTGAATCGAAGTGGGGAATACATTTTTTTTAATCCGAGCGGGGAGTACAATATGGTAATGGTAAAGGCCGATTGGATCATCGGAACCAGCAACGAGCGCATCACGGATTCACGGACATCCAGACTCAGCCATCCGCTTCCAGATATGCGTATGCCACTGAACATGAAGACGTTTCCTAGTCATATACTGGCTAATGAGAAAATCGATGATATTTTCATCTAACCGAAATATCCGCTTTGCTAATTAAAGCAGGCCTCCAACATTTGGTAACTGTTGAGGGAGAGTCCCTGCACTACCTTAGGTCATAGATAACTTTGCTCAGATGAGATACGCTACTGCAACCCCGGCTTGGCGTGGTACCTCAAGGGATCCTCCAGATGAGGTTCGGAGACCAACCTTGAACGGATCTCGGACAGAGTCCGGGGTTCAACCTCAGTGGTGCATGACACGCTGGAGAATCCTCCTCGGATAAGGTCTAGGAGTTAATCTAGGATAAAGCCTGGAGACCAACCTCAGCGAAGTGTGACATTTCGGGCATCAACCTCGTCAAGTGGAAATCCATAGGGATTTCAACCTAGGCCTGGGGGGCCACCTTGTGTAATAGATAAAACTACTTTTAGCAGAAATCTAGACCTTGTGGGCAGACTTGTAACTTCACGTGCCTCTCATTCTCACTCTATAAGTATGACTCCTTACAAATGGAAAGGGAAGGCCACTTGTAACACATCCATATACAATATATTCGTACGATTATTTGTGTGTGATTCTCGTTGAGTCCTCCTTTTATATCTTTGATGATTCACAGATTCGATTGGGGATGTCTACAAGTTTATTGTTCCATCTCATATCAACGGTAATAACTGTTGCTCTAAATTTCATCATGATCATTTGTCTAGCTAGCAACAATAGGAGGCACAACGTTACAACAAGACAACGTGTAGCAAAACGCATTGTCAACAAACTGATAATCGGACACCTATTTTGACTACATTCTTTCAGACATCAAAAGCAACATATAAACAGTTTGTTCCGTAGCTGAACAATGACACTGTCACCAAACTGACTACAAGAGTTGTGGCTACATTCTTTCAGAGATCAACAACAATTCAGAATCCATTTTTTCTATATCTGAACAACGATATGCACACCTGAAAAAACACTAAATATTAATTAATCCTACCAAAATAAATGTCTTATAATCCACAAGTCTAATCTGTACATCCGAGGATATCTGTGCTAAACTAAAAAGAAATTGGCATCTCTACATAGGACTAAGAGCACCGACTAGAAGGAGGTAAATAGGAACCAAAACGATTAAAAGTTTTTTAAAATTTTTTTCTCAAAAGAGAAAATAAAACTCTTTACTCTAATAGCTATTAGAAGTTATGAAGATCATATACTAAACACCCACAAGGAAGGATCTAAGAAAAATCAAGCAAAATATGCCTTGACAAGCCCCGTGAGTCTAAACTTTGAGCATGGGCAGTCTAACCACTCGGGGATGGTTAGACCACCAACTAGTTGGCGTTCTGACCTCTAGCTAGTTGATGGTATGATTTTTATTAAGAACAAAGCTGATTTTCAGTACTATTTTAATTCTAAAAATTGATAAAACGTTTGATCCAAAACTTCAGAAGATTTGAAACTTAAACCAAGATTAGATCAAGACCTTAAAAATATATCCTAACAAACGATCTTGAAAGAATTTAAAATTTTTGGAATCTTTTGGCTCTTGAAGCTATGCTACACCAAAACCAGGTTAAAATTACAAAATGAGCCAATTTTCAAGCCAAAATTCTAAATCACTTGAAATTTGTTATGCACCTTCTCAAGTATGTTAGAAACCTATTCCAACCAATGATCAAGAAAATTATTACCAAAGTTTTGATATTTTTTTTCGTTTGAATGAAGATTGCACCAAAACGGGGCAAAAGAGGGAAACCTTAATTTGCTCTTATTTGTGAGTTCTTAATAATCTAGATGATCTTAGACAGATTCTCATATGCTATAGCAAACTCGATCATAGACTTAAGCCAAAACACCCACAAGATCAAAGCATAAAATCACCATTTCTTGAGCTAAAATCGGGCAATCTCAGGAACTTGCATATACAAGTGCCTAGATAGATGAGATTTGGTCTTCAAGAGATATCTTTATCACTTGCACATCCTTATCACATAGCAAGATCAAGAACAGAAATATCGAAAGGCAAGCAAAATTAAGATTTCATCATTTAAGCACAAAAGAAAATGCTTGGACAAATTTTGATCTTTATTGATACTTAAAGATAAATATTTACAGTTACTCTCTAACCATATACAATGCTTAAAGATGACAAAAAGCTCAGCCACCTCTCAATCTCCCATAAGATTATCTCTATGAACCCTAACTACTCTTAAGACTAGGAATGAACTCCTTTCACCACTTTAACCTAGGCACTTCTCTCTCCTTATATATGGAGACTCACAAGGGAAACCCTAATTAGCACTTTTAGTTGGGTTTCATCTACTTACATAGGCTAATCTATTAACCTAGCATCGTATCAGGTTTTACATTTAAGTATGCACACTTTTTAAAGCGCACACACCTATTAACCTATTAGTAAATCAACACTTGATTCACTTCATATTTTATTTACAACCATGACCTAAACCACATATACCAACATTGCAGTTTCGCACACCGTTACTTTTTTGCATTGAACAAGTTACCAAAATGTCCCTCTACTATCTTCCACGAAGTTTCCCGCTTTTTTCGCCTTGAAGCAACTCTATGCTTCATCTTGAAGTCCATGTGGTTCCAATGACTTGCCACCAAATCTCTCATATGTTTGGATCCCACTGAACCATCTTTGTTTGCAAATGAACCCAAATCACTCGGTGCGCCACATGCCTTTCCTCGCATCATGATGGCATTTAGTTTCCTTGGCCGTTTTGGACCTTAGCTCTTTACTGAGTTTAGTCCTGATTCATCTTGCCATTGCATACCATGTCCACCACCAGTAGCTCCTATTCTGGTTCGTCGTCATCTTAGCTTGCGATCACTCTGCTAGCTTCGCTATCTTTCAATGGCTCCCTGATCATCTAGATCTTGGTTTCTCTTGAACGTAGTCCTGATCGCTTGATCGATTTTGACCTCAAAGATTTCAAAAGAGATGGCATGCGTACGTTCTGTGATACGACCGTCAAAGGGTCCGCTGTTTCCCGGTTGAAAATGTAATTCCATCGTCTATCTAGGACGTCTCTAATTGCGACAAAACCAGACCCGTCGAGTTTGCAAGAATGAAGAGAATCAGCTACAACGATCTCGAGGGTGTAAACGTGAAACATGCTGGAAGGTGAACCAGTGCACCACTCCAAACAAGCAAGTCTAGGATACAGCTTGCTCTTAGGTTGCAACTTTGCTGGATTCAAGGAAATAACAATAATTAGTCACAGCAAATAACAATTAAAAAGTCAAATCAGCCCAAAGAAACCATTAACTGGTACCCGGATCCCTATCTTGAAAAATGGATTTTCTGGAGGTGAAATCTAACATAGGGCTATTTAAGGCTATTAAGGCTAGCTGCTGTTTCACTAGGCATTAAGTTAAGGCTGCATTTTAGTACTTAATCTAGGCATCCATTTCAAGGTTTTATAGAGCCAACATGCAATAGCCATGAAGGCTAGCTGCTGTTTTACTTGGCATTAAGTTTGTTGAATGGAGCTCCTGTGTATAGTATATAAGCATGCAGGGAGGCTTTGAGAGGTGACACTTGAGTAGAGAAATCAGAAGAAGGAAACACACACATTACAAACTTGATATGCAAAGAGTTAATATGTCATAAGGTGGGTTTGTGCGTTGTAGCACATATAAAGATTTCTGACCGTATAAAGGTTGCTTTTCGGTTGAACCAAATTGCTAATTGATCTTATAGTTTAAGCATTTTTTCTTACACTGGATGCCTCGCCTCCATTCTTTTGGTCGGGACTTGCGTGGCGAGGTAAAGATGCGATGAGCTCCATGCGTGGGATCGATCTTTGGTTTCAAGGATACTTGAGAGTTGAGAGGATTGTTGCACGTGATGGCGGAAGAAATGACGAAGTAAACAAGATCAATCGCAGAGAGACACAAGATTTAACGTGGAAAACCCTCTCAATGCGAGAGGGGAAAAACCACGGGCGCCAGCCAGCAACAATCTTCACTATATCGGGGTGAGGTTACAATGCCGGGGATTTACAACTCTGATTGCCCTTTATCCCAAACGGCGGCTTACAGGATATATATAACAAGGAAACCCTAAGCCTCCGGCGACGGGCCTCCGCTACGCTCCGTCCAGAAGCTGGCCTAATTGATATATATAATTTGGATCACAAATCAACAAGGATGATATCATCAGACATTCAGACTGCTCCTTCCAATTAACCTGATGTTCTTGTTTGGTTCCTTACATTGTTAGAATCTGCCATTGAGAAAAATTCAGAAGCATGTTTCTGTTGTGGGCTAAAACCCCACTTAACACTGAATTCAGAAACCACTAGCTTGGAGACGTGCATCTAAACGCATCAAGCAGCTAGCTTCTTGGCTGTATATATGCTGTATGTAAATAACATGTGAGGAATCAAATCAAAGTACTCTATCTAACATGGCTATGTTTGTAAATTTATACATCTATCAGGAGGGAGTGTTGTTCATGGAGAATTGGAGACAGGTTTGGCGGCTCTTTACAGCTCTCTGCTCCCCACAATGGATTGTTGCCATATAAAGGTACATAAAAGGAGCACATAAGTTTCATCATTATATTCACTTCCCGATAAATCTACTTGTACAATATTGCGAGAATCATAATCTGCACGGTGTTTTGACCAGGGTTGCCAATTTTATTTTTGACCAAGACTGTCCCATTTCCAACCATCATCAAAGAATATCTTAGCTCACAGACTAGGTTAATCCATAATAAACTTGGCCATTTTACCACATCATGGAATAATCATGCACAACTAGTTGATTAATTTAGGACTAACATTCTTGCAGTGAAGTAGGAGCTGCAGCTAGTGGTGCTGTGAAATTAAGGGCATGCTGAGTGCTGACTACTGACCATGCTCTCAATGCTGGGCGGGATGGACGGAACTGAAATTGCTGGACCTGGGAGTTTGGATTGGCTGACACAATCAAACTCCGGTGGCAAATTGACTACGTGGTCGAGCTGTTTTTCAGACAGATGGACTGCTGAAAACTGGTGTATAGATCTGCCGCTGTTGATTGTTTACTGGACTCCCGAGTAATTTTGCTTATCGGCACTAGTGACTAGCCCATCAGTCACGATTGGTTGCACTGTGATCCGGAAGTCTCAAACTGTCAAAGCCAGCACTGTTTTATGACATGCCACTTCATTTTGACAAAAATGTCGCCCCAAATCCGAGCTTTATATTTGCCCTAATTCGAGATGGTAAGCTGCCACTGTCCGTTTCTCTCCTGGTTATTCTTTCAAGCCTAGCTTGTCACAATTTGTTTTTTTTGAAGTTCTGTTTTCACTATTCATTTTTTTATCTTTTTTATCTTTTTTTTCATGTATTCCTTTGTATTATTTGTGATGGGCTAACATGTTTTTTCTATTTTTTATTTTTTTGTAAAAATTTAATTATACTAAATAAGTCAACTCAGCTACAGTAAAAAATAAACTAGTTATAGTAAAAAAATCATAACCTGTCACCATTCTGAACACGCTTAAACCATCTTAGAACTTCTTCATTGCGGCCACAAAACTGTTCGCATAAAAAATTACATGGGAGGTAGGCATCCTGCAGAGCAGACACCACCTCAGATCAGGTGCAAAACAAGAGGAAAAAAGTAACAGAGATTAAGCGGCGCGGATGCGGGAGTAGAGGGCGAGAGAGGCGGCTGCAGGGGCGCCGCGGCACGTGAGCTCGGCGTAGAGCAGGTGGACGAGGAGGGGTGATCGGCGACGGAGCTCGGACAACCCGAAAGGTAGGTTCGTCCCTGATCACTACCATTCATGCTCTCAAGTACCATAACAACAACGCTTCACCCCTGCGGTCCCCCGCGGCGAGACAGCGACGGAGCCGCACGGAGCAATGAGGCGGACGGTACGGGTGGTCCGGCGACCCGTGACGTCACCGTCTATTTACAGCCGCTGCCCCACCGCTCGGCTCACGGCCTCACGGGACAGCACGACACGACCGCTCATCTGACTCCGTCCGTGCGGCTACCCTTTTCCACCGAACGGCCGAGATCGCTCCGCCCGTGACCGCATCTTTCGAATTAAAGGGCTCGCCGGCCGGGCCCGTGTGCTGAAGGACCAGGCTCTGATTAAAGGACGTTATTTGCACATGCAACACTATGCTTCTTGATATTTGCATTGTTTCTAGTATCAGTTACTACCACCCTTTCGGAAAACTATCGTCCTATTATGGTGTGGTTATTGGTTAATCTCCGTGTAAACCAAAGCCCTCCCTTTTCGTCTTATTATTTTTTAAAACAAATAAATGAGATAGTTTTTTATTGTTGTTTTAAAATAATTCATCGGGATATCATTTTTAAACCGATTTACCGGTATTCGGTATATTTATATAAATACTTATACTAAGATTAAAAAATATAAGTTATATTTATAAATTATATGTCGTAGTCGAAAATAAGCCATCTTTCGCGGTAGAAAAGCTCCAGATTTGGGATTATTTTCTAAACAGCACGGACATCGTAAGCCGTAGACAAATGCTTTTATAATGATCCTGCCCGTACATACTTCCGTATAAGCAAAATAGTTCTAGCAAGAAACAAACAAACGAGCCCCTCCCTTCCTCAGTTCCTCTCCCCCTCCCACCTCACTCCTCACTCTCTTCCCAAGAAGCGCACGAAGCGAGACCTTGCAGATTTCGATCCGCTTCCCAATGCCTCTCAAGGTTGCCCTGTAGCGGCGCCCCCGCCGCTCGATCCGCCGCGGCGCGGCGCTCGGATCCGGCAAGCTCTTCGCCGGATGCCCCAGATCTGTGCAGAACCGAGCCCTTTTGGTGACCTCTTTGCTCCAGCCCGAGATAGGTAGCTGCCGTTGCGGCATCCTCCTCCCGGTTAAGGTTTCGAGTTTAGCTTGCCACAATTAGGGTGCTTTTAGGGGTTGGTTTGGGTTTTCTTCGGTTTTGTTTGCAGTTGCTGGGTCAAGATTTAGCTGCATTGGCCCGGATTGGGGTCTTGTTGTGACAAAAATCTGTTTTTTCCTGTGAAGTTCACTCCTGGTTGCATCAGAACTGATCTTGCTGTCTAATTAGCGGTAGAGTTTAGATCTTTTGGTTAGCATTACTGGTTCTTAGTCCACTTTGTGCTAATCTTGACATGTTTGTTCGAAGCTTTACCGTGGCCATGGTATTGGCGTGAGAAACTTGGTGAAAGATGTGGAAACAGTTCCTCAGCAAGCTGCCCCGGAAGTCCTCGGCCTCTGGGAGGGCCGACTTCGACTCAGGCCAGTGTAGCAATGGCACTGGGAATGGGAACCCAATACAGCGCACGAGCAGCTGCGGCAGCATTGCGCCTGCTCGTTCCGCTTCCACCATCAAGCGCATGTCGTCCGCCGTCTTCCCCTCAAGCGTCGTGGCTGGCATTGAACCTCTGGTTTCGTTCAAGGATGTCCCGAACTCGGAGAAGCAGAATCTGTTCGTGAGCAAGCTCAACTTGTGCTGTGCCGTCTTCGATTTCTCAGACCCAAACAAGAATTCGGCAGAGAAGGATATCAAGAGGCAGACATTGTTGGATCTTATAGATTATGTTGATTCCACCAATGCCCGTTTCTCGGAGCCAGTGATTGCTGCCTGCTCTAGGATGTTTGCCATCAACTTGTTCCGGGTGTTCCCTCCAAATTACAGGTCCAGTTTGTCTGGTGGTGGCGAGGGTGAAGAGGAAGAGCCGATGTTTGAGCCTGCATGGTCCCATCTGCAGCTTGTGTATGAGCTACTACTGAAATTTATTGGATCCTCATCCCTGGATGCGAAGATAGGGAAAAAGTACTTTGATCACTCCTTCATTGTGAAACTGCTCAATCTTCTTGATTCAGAGGATCCAAGAGAAAGGGATTGTTTGAAAACTATTTTGCACAGGATTTATGGGAAATTCATGGTACACCGCCCTTTCATTCGCAAAGCAGTGGGCAATATATTCTACCACTTTGTCTTCGAGACTGACCGGCATAACGGAATTGCTGAGCTGCTGGAGGTATTTGGCAGCGTTATTAGTGGCTTTGCATTACCTCTGAAGGAAGAACACAAAATCTTTCTTTGGAGAGTTTTGGTTCCTTTACACAAACCAAAATCAGTAGGTGTGTATCTCCAGCAGTTGACCTACTGTGTGACACAGTTTCTAGAAAAGGATCCGAAGCTTGCGAGCTCAGTAATTATTGGTCTGCTAAGATATTGGCCAATAACAAATAGCCAGAAGGAAGTGATGTTTCTGAGCGAGATCGAAGAGATCTTGGAAGCTACCAACATGGTGGAATTCCAGAAATGTATGGTTCCATTGTTTCGGCGGATTGCCCATTGCATCAACAGTTCTCACTTCCAGGTAACTTACCCCAACAAATGTAACCTATTAATTCTTAATATTTCAGTTTTTTGTCGCATTATGCATTTCCGTCACCTAAGAAAAAAGTGATATACAGTCTAGCATCATTAATATCTTGGTTGTATTCATGGATTCACTATACTTGTTTCTACTTTCTATCACAGTACCACTTCAACTGGACACTTAATCATATAGGACCATAGGTGCATAGGTGGTGAAGTCTGAAGAAGCCGACATCATTCACTTGGAATGGTTCATGATCACAAACAAAACCTTCGCCGGCTGCCCCCTATAACAACTAGGTTGTTTTAGGCCCCTTCATGTGTCTGATGTTTGTAAAATATAACTTGTGGACAAGGCAAATGAACAATAGGCAATAGATGTCTGATAATATGAAATAAATGTGGACAATAATAGTGGGCCATCATGTTATCACCTAATTATGCTTTGGATATGGGACCTCTCTGTACTGTTAATATCAAAGAGCAGACATTTGGACCAGCATTAAGCATTGAAATGGAGTTCAAGTATCAAACACGTTTGCTGTCATGGTCTGCTATCCCCTCCCCCCACCCACCCAAAAAAAAAATATCATCCCAATGGTTGCCTTAACGAGATAGTTTTTTTCCAGGTTGCTGAAAGAGCTCTCTTCATGTGGAACAATGATCATATTATCAGCTTGATTGCACAAAACCGCCAAGTGATCATGCCTATCGTTGTTCCAGCGTTAGAACAGAATAGTCAGAATCACTGGAACCAAGCAGTACTGAATCTGACTGCTAATGTAAAGAAGATGTTCTCTGAGATGGATGGGGAACTCTTTTCAGCATGCTTAACCAAGTACAAGGAGGATGAAGAAAAGCGAGTGCCATTGGAAGTGAAGCGGAAGTTGACCTGGGAGAAGCTAGAGTCAGCTGCAGCTTTCCAGCCAGTGACCGGCCATACAGCCGTCCTGGTAAGTCGCCAATCATCAGCGAATTTGATTGGCACCCTTATTTAGCATATGCTCAGTGGAGGTGCAAATGGTGTTCTTCTCCATTTTGGTGAAGCGCCCCAAGTGAACAACTTCAGCGTTCCCTATTTTGCTCTTCTTTCTTTATTGGTATTAGTAATCAGTGTTGTAAGTTGTAACTGTTTCTGCATGTTTGTGCTCTAGAGGCAAGCATACCTGTGAGAGTACTGAGTGCTGACACTCCTTACCTGTATCTTTGCCTGTTTATTTATGAGCAATATCCTATAGCTAAATTCAAGCACTCAACCATTCTGCTTTCGAAATTGCACTTGGTCGAGAATTTTTACCGTGTGGTATTCTTGCGAGCAAAAAGGGCATGTGGTGTTCATGCAAATAAAAATGGTGCTATAATCTCGTTTCTGAATGATCCTCGTAGGTTTACACTACGTTATATACAAGCTGTAATGTTAGAACAGACCAGACAAGAACAATGCATTAGCTTTGAAGAAGATTTAACAGAAATTGTACGATCTCATGGGTTGAGTTACCATGTAATACCAGTTGTATTTGGAAAAAACTTCACTTAAAACAAAATTTTGGATAGCAAAAACTGGCCTAAAAAAGTGACAAGCAAAAACATTCCGTTGCCGGGACTCGAACCCGGGTCTCTCGGGTGAGAGCCGAGTATCCTAACCAGCTAGACTACAACGGATATCCATAGCTCGTTCATAACTGGTATATAAATCTCTTGATTTAATAGATTTCTCAGAAACCACACGCCCGACCACTTAGAAAAATGAAAAGGTTAGCAATTCAACATAATTTTACATATGGCCAAGTCCAGGAACAAAACCACGACGTACTTTTAAACATACAAAATCACACACGTTCTGCTAAGAAGTCGAATCTTCACACAGGGAGGCAGAAAAGAGGTAATCGTTAGAGATGCAGATGGCTTTATAGTAGATGTCTTCTTGTTGTGTTCATGTTTGTGAGTGAACAAGTCTGGCAATGTAAATGTACCTCTCTATATGATGTCCTTCTACAAATTACCTGCGGGTGTTAGAAATAGAATGGATTTTTATAGGAAAAGGTAATTGTGGCGAGAAGATCAAGGTATTAGGAAGTATCACCTGGTAAGTTGGCCAGTGATCTGCACTCTAAAGGATCAAGGGGTCTGAGGTACTGGATCTTGATACTATGAATTATACATGCTGTACTGGGGAAATGGCTGTGGAAGCTAGAAAATGAAACTGGCCTTTGGCAGAATATCCTCAGGAATAAAGTATCTTCATCAGCATACTCTAACTGAGGTGCAGCACAAGTGTGGTGATTCACCCTTTTGGTCTGGCCTGCTAAAAGTTAGGGATGCTTTTTATTTTTGTTGTCGAAGAATCCTAGGAAATGGAAAATCTACTAGATTTTGGGAGGATTGTTGGCTAGGAGACAATAGTCTGGCCACAATTCATCCCAGATTGTACAATATCGCTTTTGAGTCGAAATGTTCCTGTGGCAACGGTAATTTCAAAAGGTTGGAGCTGTGTTGAATTTATAAGAACTCTCTGGAGAGAAACTAGGGAGACCAAGGAGTGGCATATCTCTAAGCGAAGACTTAGCGATGTCATATATCAAAATTGGACATACGCGGAGTTCGGTGCATTGAGAATCTTCACCGTACAAGTATTTGCTAAGTTTTCGATTTTCTTACACGTGGCAGCGCCGATAAGGATTCTGCAACAGGAGACATTGCTGATGAGTGGTGACCGATGAAAGACTCCGCGTCGGAGAGAGAGCATGGGCCTGCAAGGCCGCAACACGAGAGAGAGCACGGCAATATGAGAACTGACCATTCCTTCCCAGGGGAGAAAACAGAAGCTCCGATCCTCTTCTTGGGACCCGCGAATTAAAACTCGATTCCATGCCCTATGTATGCCTTGGTGCTCTCTCGTGGAACAGCCATGGGGAGAGGAGAGGGAGAGCGATGGGGCCGGGTTAATTAGGAGGACCAGCGAAGACAAAAGAGCCGTGCCCTTCGGCGACTGTACGAGTCGTTTAGGCTCTCCAGTCATTGGAACAGCCATGTTGTGTTCGATCCTGTGCTGTTTTGTTCCTGCCGTGGTCCTTAACCTGCTGTTGATTACCTGCAGATCAAATGGCGACACGTTACTTGAGAATATGTAAAGGACCGTGTTAGTGTTACCTGTGGAACAGGAAGAGCTGATGTAAAGTTATCAAAAGTAGTAGTTAAAGTTGTATCTTAAAGACTATAAAAAGTAAAAAAAAAGGTGAAGCACAAAAAAGAACGGAAGGGTATTATTCTGTTTCCCTTGCTGTCATGTGTGCGGGGGAAATATCTTCAGTCTTGCACTGAAGAGCACTACGCATGCTTACGTCGGTTCGAGGAAAGCTAGCCAGCCATGCGCGCATGGTCCCCGATGTACTGTAACGCAATGTCTCTTTGCCACACAAACATCGAACAAGCTGAACAGTAGCAGCACTTGCAAGATGTCACGCTTACATATAGTCCAACCCATTGACGTGCGTGCCTTTGTCTGCAACCGGCGCAGTGTGACCCACTGTTGCTTGCGATGTTGTGCTCTAGGGCTAACAGGGAGCAGATGGTCTGCCCTTCCCGGTACTGCATCTCTTTCTTGGACCCTGACACTTGGGAAGGTGGCATCACATGCATGAACGAACAGTGGTGAATCCTGAAGATATTTTTCTGATCAAATGATCCATGGGTACGCCATGAACGGTGAACCCCAGGCTTCCACACACAGTCAGCCATAGTGGCCTCATACACGTGTGTATGAGTGACCAAACCTGTACAGTTTTTTTTTCTGCGACCAACTGAATTACAAATAGATAGCATCGCATATTAGCATCTATTATGTCGGGTACATATATGCAGTGACTGCATTTTCTGATAGATCACCAGGCCAGCTTTTCTCTTCTAGAATCCAGAGGGACCTACAGCCTGCGTGGATCCAGATGCCCAGACTCCAGTGTAGATAACCTCGAGGCATGGCTGGTGGTGTCGTAGCCAAATGGCATAGCATTCACCACAGCGTTCACCACAGTAGTACGTGGCTCGCGTTGGATGTTAGCTACTACAGCAGCGCAGATAATTGGCGCGTCTTGGGTGCATGCCTCGTCGGTTTTGTCACCTCGCCTCCCTCTTTTGGCACACCGAATTGCTTTGTAGCACACCGGAAGCATCGATCTTGTACTCGCGGTGAAGTCATCGACGCTAGAAATCAAAGGAAAAAAAAGAAGAAGCTACACTTCCTTCTCTGCTAGCTCCGATACGACACATGCAGCGGTCGTACAATTGTCTTCGGCGACTGTGATTTGTGAGGCATACGCCTGTAATTACACCCATGTATAAAAGTTTTTTCATATATATATATATATATATATATATATATATATATATATATATATATATATATATATATCTCATAATGTTGTAATTACACTCTACGTTGTATCTCTACATCCGGGTGTAATTACACTCTACGTTATATCTCATAATGTAGGGAGTATCTCACGTAACGGAGGGTATGTATGTGTAGTATACGAGTATTTAAGATCATCTAAGTTGTATGAATAATTTTTCAGAGGTGGTATGTATATTTTTTTTGACATACTCCTTTTTATGTACGTATATAAAAGTGTTTACAAAATACGCTAAAAACTATAGACTCCCATGCAATTTTTTCATGTGATTCACATTGTAGTATCTTATAATTAGTACACAAGTATATTCAAGATGATAAAGGAATATTTCAAATTTGTTTAGGTGGTATATTAGAGGTGGGTGTAATTACACCCGGATGTAAAAGATATTATATATATATATATATATATATATGGGTTATGTTTGACTGAGGAGACTTAAAAAACAACGTAAGTTGTGGGGACAACTGAATTTGGTGTTTCATTTTTCATTTAGATATGCTGCAATTCGGATTGCTCGCGCAACCATCAAGGAGGAGTTTATTGCATTCTTTTCACTGTAGGAGAAATTCGGTTTAATGTGGAGATTGTTGTATTTTATGATCTGAATCTAGTTGGATTTGACCACTTCTAATTAGGTCCGACCACTGCTGGTCTTTTTGACTGCTTGAAGAGTCCGATCAATATTCACTCAAAGCAATGAGGATTGGTCGAAAGTTACGATTGGGGTCATTTTTGTATCCGTGATGGACTTTGCACTGACTGGATCAGATGTGACTATTGGAGGCGCTTTCGACTACAACTCTATACCATTATCTTCTGAGACTAGGGGTGAAAATGGATCGAATTCGGTCGGATATTACTCATTCCATATCGTATCCTATGTTTTTTTTCTCGGATTCAGAGTCGAATACGAATAGCACCGGATAAGAATACGAATTCGGGTAGTGTCGTTCACAGATACAGAACAAATACGGAGTGGTTGTGAATACGATAACGAATATCTAGTCGAATATTACGCAGGAATACAAATGGCAAACATAGTGCGCACGATACCCACCATATATTTCTAAATAAATTTTTGGCAGGGTTCTGGTAGAAAATATTTTAAAGGTGGTTCCACCAGATTTTTTACACTTCCAGAAAATTTATTTGGATTTTATTAGATTTGTTGAAATTTGTTTGGATTTTTCTGGATTTTATTTGAAAGCACAGAGCTAGAAAACTTATTTTAACTATTTTCTAAAAGATAAAAATAGTTTATATTATTTTTCCAAAGCTCTCCTAGATTTATAGTATTTTGTGAATTTTTTTGAAATTTTCTAGAGTTATTTGCATTTTATTGGATTTGTTGAAATTTATTTGGAGTTTTTAAAATTTTATTTGAAAGCTAAGAGCAAAATAAATTATTTTAACTATTTTCTAAACACTAAAAATAGTTTATGTTATTTCTCTAAGTTCTTTTAGATTTATAGTATTTTTTGTGAATTTTCTGGAATTTTTCAGAGTTATTTGCATTTATTGAATTTGTTGGAATTTATTTGAATTTGCTAATGGGCTGAAAATGATGATTTGGCTGATGAGATGGATATCCGATAAATATATCTGGGTATTATTTGATAAAATACCGGATAGTATCTGTATCCATCGGATAGTTCTTTTCCGAATCCGAATCCGTATCCGAAAACAACTATCCGACTCCGAATCCGATAATTATCCGATATGACTATCCGAATTCGATCTGACTCGGATTTGACGGTCGGTCGGTCGGGAAATATCCTATCCGTTTTCACCCCTATCTGAGACTCTTCGAGCAGGGTGTTGTTTCTGTCTCCAAGAATGTTACTATTCTAGTTTTTGAGTAGGTCTATGTTTCATTGCCGACTAGGACTCTGATCCCTGTCTATATATGTACCATTATAGTCGCACGATTGACATACACTAAATTTCCTCTTCGTGTGTCTATGGATTTCTCCCTAAGGGGTTTTCACGTAAAATCCATGTCTCCCATTCCCTTGATCATTTATTTTTGCTGTGTGTTTTATAGTAAGTGATATCAGATCTCCACATTCGAGTTCAAAGCCGCTATTCTGGGAGAAGGAGACTCTTGGGGTGGCCATTATATGGCATCAAGAGTGGCATTTAGGAGGCTATCGTTTTTGTGATTCGACTTGCCTCAACTCCATTCCGCATCTCAACTCTGACTTGGTGCCAACCCACGCATGCTAAGCGCCAATCGGTGCTCTACCTTGGCAACTGTTCGAGTGCCAGGTTTGCCAACATTATCGCCCGCGTCACGCAACGCTATGCCCTGGCGTCGTATTGAACTGTCTCTATCGATGATCTTCTGCTTCAATCGATCGTCATCTTCCATCAAGAAGCCGTGTCATCAGTTCTGCATGTTTTTGTTAGAGATGGAGTTTATTGCAATTCAGGCTACTATGCCTAGTATTGGTGGTATTCATACGGGGTTAATCATTGACAATTTCATCGATGATCTATCGTCTACTATGGATTACTACGTTAAGATTCGTATATATAGAGTCTAAGGTAGAGTTACAATTTGGGATACACTTGATTTGGGAGACTTTAAAGAAAAATAATATCAGTTATGGGTGCAACTGAATTTGGTGTTTTATTAACCGTTTGGATATGTTACAATTTGGATCGCTTGCGCGACCATCAAAGAGGAGCTTATTGTATTCTTTTTTACTACGGAGGAATTCGGTTCAAGGTGGAGATTATTGTATTGTGTGATCCAAAACTGGTCGAGTCCGACCACTTCTAGTTGGATCCAATCACTGCGGGTCTTTCTGACCGCTTGAAGAGTCCAATAAGATTTTACTCAAGCAATACAAACTGGTTAAAGGTTATAGTTGGGATCATCTTCGTTGTTGTGATGGACTTTACGTGGACTGGAGTCAGACGTGGCTACTCGAGTCATTTCTGATTACAACTTTACGCTGTTATTTTCTAAGACTCTCTAAGCGGAGTGTTGTTTCCGTCTCTGATAAGGTTACTATTCTAGTTTCCGTGTAGATCTCTATTTCATTGCCGACCAGAACTTTGTTCTTTTCTTCGCTAAGAATTCTGATCTCTAGCATATATATGTACCCCTGTAGTCATACGGTTGATATACACCGGAGTTCTCCGTGCTTATAATCTCTCATATAGTGAATTTTGATTTCGTGTGTTTGTGGGTTTTTTGTCATAATGGATATCCACGTAAAATTTATGTCTCATATTCTTTTGATACTCTATATTTACCGTGCATTCTATAACAACAAAGGGTGACGATTTTCTTTTCTTCGTCGTCGTCTTCTTCTTCTTCTTTCTGGATTTGGTGATCGATGGATGAGCTCGTTCTCGAGCTTCAATCTGCGGATGTTATTTTAGTTTCAGCCAATTGTTTCGGCGTTAATCTGATTGCTAGTTGGATGGTGGTTGCCTGCAAACAAGTCCAAAACAAGAAAAGGGACAGAGATATCATTGGATACATCACGTACTTCGAATTTTTAATCCTTTATTAGATTCATATCTTTAATAGTTTATAGTTTCGTTAATCAGTTTAAATACTAGCACGAATGTACGTGCAAGCCATCGGATGGAAAGCCAGTTGTTGAAACGAAAGGTGAGTAAAAAACTGTTCGAGCGCGTCTTCAGAAAATTTCTCAGTTACCCTACCAATCCATTTATTCTCAATTATCCGATGTCTGACATCCAATTCGCTTGTGAATTATCCTCTAGCACTGACTTCACTCTCGAATCTCGATAAAATCCCTTGTGTGGTTCATCTTGAACGAGGAACAAACACGCATGACCACCGGACGATCATGCAAGGCGAGAATTGGGCGCAAGAAGCCGTATGTTTCTTGGGCTTTTGTCGTCAACAATTAAACATAAATAGAATCAAGAGGACGTGGGATAAGACAGCGGCCGCAATTATGATATGGCGATAAGGAGAGACGCGGCACTGAGCATGCGACTTGGACCCTCTTCCAATCCATCGGCAACAGTTCAGGACATTGCGGACGACGATGATTGGCTCGGCTGCAGCACTAACGTACGCGGTATCGGTCGATCTGCAGGACGGATTTCCCGATTTGTCCTGTTTGGCTCCTCAGGTTCAGGTTGAGTAACGCAAGGGCCGGAGATTCCGAAGATATATTAAACCTCCTCCTCCTTCCTTTGCTGAGTAGATAATCAAACAGTAGCATTGAGCGACTAGTGCCGCCTATACAAGTTGTTGGACGCTTGAACTAGCTTCTGCTAGTTGGTTTTTTTTTTTTGGGTTCATTTTTGCCAGTTGGTTGGTTGTCTTGACAGCACAAAATAGATGGTAACTATGCGAGTTTTCAGGATATATCAGCTACACGGCTGCACACATTAGTTGACAATTAGTTCGTCTTCCAAGCAATACAATGGATACGTCTCCTTTTTTTACATTTGGCTTTCATTTGGCCATATCATTGACCGAACGTTCCATCTTTAATGATGATTAAGCCCTCTTAGCTAGTCTACATGTGTTTAGCCTTCTGTGTGGACTAGCACAATTCCATCTGGCCATGGCTTTGAGATAATGCATCTGGAATAAATCAGATTCCACATGTACCCAAGAGGCCAATACTCTGGGAATTATTGGTAGGCCATGATGCGCAAGTCTCCTTATCAAACTAAGATCCAAAGCAAGGACCGAAGGAAGTGTGCCTCGCCATCACCTTTTGCTTTGTTGCATTTCTTGCAAAATTGCGTCACTCACCAACCTTTGTACGTAGGGTCTGTATATATGCTTACATGTGAGGTGATGACCACATGATCATCTCTTTTCTATTATTTCATCGTCATTTGTTGTCCAAAAAGACAACTAGTTTTTGAAATGCCGAGAAAATTAAGTTCTGTTTATTGTGAACGGCTAGAGCGAAACTTGCTTTGACGAACTTCCACAACCATAAAAAAAATCTATTTCATGCATTGCACTTTGCACCACGTATCCCTTTTGCCTCCTCGATGTTGTATCTTACGGCGGTTTTTTCTATCTAGATGCCATTAGCTAGTATCAAGGGAGAACCCAATTAAGAATGCTTATCTGCTAATTTGACAATGACCCATATGCTACATTTTAATTTCATGCTTGGATCAGATTATATATGCAAAATACTCCTCCCTGTGCTATTACACCTCGTCCTTTTTTTTCTGTAGACAACTGTACCCATTGTTTGTGGAACCATTGTCAGGTTCGGGATCTCCGTACATGGCTTTGTAGGATTGGTAGAAAATAAACAAAATAGTATATTGATCTATATATAGAGAGTTGGGATGAATCATGGATATTAGTAATTTCTTGTTGCAAGTAGATGACTTCTAGTGTCTGAATTCAGAACAAGGAGCCCTTGGCACTTGGTTTCTCAGGCTAAGTCCTTTGTTCGGTAGTGTTGCACCGCGTGATCTCACTAATCGCGTCATACAGAAATGCCGTCGTGATTGACACACCCTCTTGAGCCATCGGATTCTCATTTATCTTAACTACCTGAATATACGAACAGACGTCAAGATTTGAGCAATACATTACTTCATGTGATACTATAGTATAATACTAGGGGAGAATTCAACGTCTTATGCTCTCAAATTGATTAACATTTCGATGTCAAACATATAAACCACAATTGCAAATCCCTTTCATTTTTGTCAACTCTTCATCTTGGTGGTAGATGATGTGATCATCTAGGATAAACCTTGGTCAGTTTTGTACAACTCTTACGGCAATGTGATCGACCGACTTACGCGCCATAGATTTGATTAGATAAAATCGAACCAATCAAGCTCTTAGCTTCCAGTGTTAAACCTGCCATTGCCTGCAGACTGAAGTAAACTGCAAAGTAGCTATGGTTTCATGGGCGCCATTAAAAAACCTTATGAACTCTACTTCAAACTTTTTTTTTTTTCAAAAAATACTTCAAATATATGATAGTAAAACATGGGTTTAACCGTCTACTGAAAATCGGACGTGTGATATCTCTGCTGCCTTACAGTCTTACATATGTACTGTTTGACTGTTGTCGCATGCATTGCATCCACGCGGGCGTGGCCGAGGAACGCGGCGGAGCGCCGCGTGTCAGCCTGGGTTGGTGCAGGCGCACAAGCCCATGCGTTGCGCCTCGAGTGGATAGCGACGTAGGGATGGCAACCAACGAAATCGCCAATGGAAGGTTGAACTTGTCGATAAGGGGGGAGGTAAATACAACACGATACGGCCGGGTTTCGCCGCCGAGGCGCGCGGCTTTGGCTCCCCGCGTTGGCATAGGCGGCGGCGCGCGCGGCCGGCTGGGCGCGGCGGGCTCCACGAGCGGCTGTCGCGTGCCGATCGGGGCACTCGCTGGGCCCACCGCTCGCCGTTTCCACATATCGCTCTCCCGGCTGATCTCCCTCCGACGGGGATCCGCAACTGTTTCTCCTCGTCACTCAGCGGGAGATTTTGGCCGTTCTTCTCCGCTTTTCATCCGGCTTTTGATTTCGATTTATTTCAGTGATCACTATTTATCGAACTAGTTAGTCGTAGTTAAAAATTATTAATCGTAATCTAAAATAAGAGGCTTTTCCTAGATATAGCTATAAGGTACAAACATTTGCTATTTTGCCCAATAGATCCTCTCCCATGTAGATATTGGACATTCGCCCTCTATTTTGGGAGGTTCAATTGGTTTTTTCTAATTGTTTGTTGTTTCCTGTGTCTTCTTGCCCACTGATTTTTGCAGTCATGCGTGATCTGTTTAAAAACAGCTATCTGTGTCATGGAGGATACACTGAATAACAATATTATGCTAATGAATTATTATGAATGACTATGTGAGAAGATCCCAAAAATGTTTCTTTGTCTTTGAATATACAAAGTCGCTTAGAGTCAACAATAGTCAATGACGAAGATCAGAGCTATACTCATGAAGGAGTCAAGGCTCAGCATGATCAAGAATATCGGGTGAAATGGATGAACTCAAATATGGTACAAGGAAGACGAAAAATATTGAAAGCAAATTCGATCGACGGGTTACACCATGTGCTTAGTCGGTCCAAGTAAGGAGTCATTAGAGAGACTTGCTGACGTGTGATAAACCAGTGGTGCACCTACACGTGGCAAGCATGACGATTGTTTACAATGGAAGGAGGTGACCGAGTTAATAAAGGGTATTTTAGTAGTTTGACTTAAATACTGGAAACTATCTTGAAGCAAAACCTCAGCGCTTGGGAGAGCGGTTTAGGTTAAGGAGAAACTGAAAAGATCAAGTTGGATTAAGGCTAAGGACTTAGCGGGTTCGGGCTTATACACTTTAAAAAGCGTGCATAATATAGTGTGTGAGTTAAAACTCATGTGGAGGTTATCAGATTTCTTCTATTGTGCTAAGTGAATAGTATCCACTAAGCGTTATATGTGGCTAGCTAGCCCATCTATTTAAGGGTTGAGATGGAGACTTATGGTTAAACATTTAACCATCCTCTCTTGAGAGCAAGTGTTTATGAGTTTTAGGGTTAGTGTTTGAGAGAAATTGAGTGTTATAGGGTGCTCTCTTGTCCTCTAAGTGAAGTGGGTATAAATATACATTCTTAAGTAGCAATACATCAATCTTTATTTATCTCCATAAATCTCTATTGTGTTGATTGATTTGGTTGATTTTTCTTCTTCTCTCTCTCCTTTTCTTGATCTTGTTATGTCAAGAACGTGTAAAGAATGGAGATAACGTTTAAAAATCAATCTCTACCCATCTAGACACTTGGTTAGTAAGTTTATAAAGAAACATGTTTTTTATTCTTTTTGGTCTCTCTAAGTGATTTTTTTATCTAACTATTTCTACCTTGATTTCTTTAGTGCTTTTACTTGCTAGGACACGTGAAAAAATATATAGAGCTATCTTGACCATCATTCATCCACAGACAAATCATGTTCACCGTTTGTGATTTTTGATCCCTTTTTTTGTGTAATCTACCTTCAAATGGAAAAATGTTAGAATTTTGACAACAATTTTTTTGATCGTTGATTAGAATAGATTCTTGACATCCTATAGAATGTGCACACTAAATTTCAAGTGATTTAGAGTTTTGATTTAAGAATTAATTCAATTTTAGGTTTTGATTCGATTTTAGTGCAGCAGAGCTTCACCAACGAAAAGATCTCAATTCTCTCAAGTTTATTTAGGTTTTTGGTTGGGATATGTTCTTAAGGTCATGAACTAATTTTAGTTCATGTTTCAAATTTTTTAGATCAATGGATCAAAAGGTTTATAATTTTTTGTATTTGTAATAGTACTTTTTTTTACTATTCATATGTTGAAATTGCTGTAGCACTGAGAAATTTAGATTTTTTAATTTTTTTATCTTCATAATTTATTGTTACTATTGGAGTGAAGATCAAGAGAATATTCAATAAAAAAATTTGAATACGCCATTAACCTCATCTGTTGCCATATTAACAGCTAGCTTCACTTCCAATTTAACGACGATAGCTAATTGACATATCAGGGATCGCTGTTGGTATAGATACCGCAATAAAAACAAACAAAAGAATCAACGGAAAAACATTGTAGCCACCTAAGCAACAAGAAATCAACGGAAGAATCAGAGGTGGAAAAACAAAAGGAAATGGAAACGCCACGCAAAAAAATTGGAAGGCAGCACCAGCTGGTGCGGGTCCCACACACAAGATCCTATAAATTCCACCTTCGCGCGCAGCAGAGGGGCGTAAATCCTACGAGGTGAAGCGAACGAGAGCGAGAGCCGAGACGAGGCGGCGCCCGGCGCCCCATCCATCTGATCTCCTCCTGCCTTCTACCTCCCCATCCCGGAGCATTTCTTACCTGTTAGCATCTCCAGGTGATGCCGCGAAGAAGGCAACGAGTTTAGTTTTGCAGAAGCGAGAGGTATATGTTCCTCTGGAAATGAAACAAAAAAGAGTAGAATTTTCGCTTGTGTTGGTGTGACGCAACAGATCCGTTATTCTCTATTTTTTTTGTGTGTGTTGGTATTTGATGTAGATTTTTTTCTGGTTTTGATAGGGTGTTATTATTTTTTCTTTTAAAAAAATCTCATTGGTTTTATCTGTTGTGTTAAAGGAAGAAGACAATTCTGAGCTTTCTGCAAGCTAATGTGCTACCATTTTTTATTATTTTTTTAGGTAATAAGTAGTTTAAATGTGACACAAAACGCCCTTGTAATCTCCAACGTTGTCTGTTACGTATATGCAGATAAGTGAGCCGAGCGGGGGCGGGGCATTTCCTTCCCGCATAGGCAATGTCGGCGGCGCAGGGCCTTGCTCTGAAGCTGCGCGCCGCGCCTGCCGCGGCGGGTCGCAGTTGGGTGTCTCGTGGCCGGTCGTTCGCTGTGTATGGTGGGGCGCCGCAGCGCCACGGCGGCGGCGTATCGCTGAAAGGCTTGTTTCTCCGCGGCGCTGTCCCCGCCGAGGGGCACGCCGCGCATCGGGTCCCTCGCGGCGCGGCGTCGCGCTACGCCGCCGGTGCGGGGGCGGGGGCGGCGAGGCAGCCGCCACCCAGGTCGATGTCGAAGATCCCGGAGAGCAACATTGGGCTCTACAACCCCTCGTACGAACGCGACTCGTGCGGCGTCGGCTTCATAGCCGAGCTCTCCGCCGAATACAGCCGCAAAACTGTGAGCTTTCGCGACTAAGCGCGCTGCTGGAATTGATTGCTCCACGCAAGCATCGAAACCTCGTTGTAGCGTGGATGTTTGGATTGGCTTACGATGGGCTTGTATTTTGCAGGTCGACGATGCCATAGAGATGCTCGAGAGAATGGCTCACCGTGGTGCCTGCGGCTGCGAGGAGAACACCGGTGATGGCGCAGGCATTCTCGTTGCGCTGCCGCACGACTTCTTCAGAAAGGCAAGCCTAGTTGAAGTTTTACACGGGGAAATAAGAGGGCTTTCTGTGGTTGAGTGATTCATTTTAGGTGTCGTTTTCGTGTTCTGGCAGGCCACGAAGGACGCAGGTTTGGAGCTTCCGCCGCCAGGTGAGTACGCTGTGGGAATGTTCTTCATGCCGACGGATGATGAACGCCGTGAGAGGAGCAGGCTCTTGTTCCACGAGGTTAGTCCAGTTACAGAGCAGAATGGAAAGGTTAAATCTGAATCTGATAGTGACAAAGGATCGTTTTGATTCACGCAGATTGCGGAGTTACTGGGACATGTTGTTCTCGGGTGGCGCCGGGTTCCTACGGACAACTCGGACTTGGGCAAATCAGCGCTTGATACTGAGCCAGTGATTGAGCAAGTGTTTGTCACCAAGAGTTCACGTTCAAAGGCTGATTTTGAGCAGCAGGTCATTTGACGAGCTCACATATTTGAAATTATATTGATTTCATATGTGATGAGCATTGTTCCTTAACTTCCTTTTTGTGAATTACAACTGCAGATGTACATCCTACGGAGGCTCTCAATCATGTTCATACGAGAAGCTTTGGGTGTCCAGCGTGGAGGACCAAAGGATATCTACGTGTGCTCTCTATCTTCAAGGTTCTGCTTTATCACCCCATTCAATAATTTCGTTTAATTTTTTCGAGCTTGAAAGCTGAAGAGATAAAGGATTTCAACTATGGTTTATTTTTCCGTACTGGGCAGTAGTAGGCCGTGAGACGAATAAGAACAAACATGTTTAAAAAAATATATCTTGAAAGTAAGTAACATAAGAGAACTTTTGGATAATAATTTCTTTGTGATCTGAGCTCCTCCCATGTTTTGTAAATTAACGTGTGCATTCCCTTTTTTGGTAAGCAATTATTAGCTGAAATACATTTTTGTGATTTTTCAGAACTATTGTTTACAAGGGTCAGCTTAAACCGAGTCAACTTAAGCGGTACTTCTTTGCAGACTTGGGTGATGAAAGCTTCACAAGTTACATGGCGCTGGTACGACCTTGTCAATCTTATTGGAATTAAAAAAAATCACGATCATACTGGGGAGCTGCTAGTAGCAACTAGCAAGATGGTTGTCGGGTCAAGTAACGCTTCCAAGCAGGCATCAAATACCAAATCGTCTTATTGTGTTAATCTATACACACGGTATTTCAGTCCTAGTTCATGATGCCTTTGACCAAAGTTTTAGAAACTGTGTCAGTTGATAAGCAATAACCATTGTGCGGAGTCTAGTTGCAGTTCTGCTATCGGTGACTGCTATTAGTGCTATACCAACACTTCAGGATGTGTCTTCAAATTTGGTGGTGTGAGGAAATTGTGTCTGGTTTGATGCAGCTTAGGGCTCTTGAACTGCTTTACATGGATGATAACATATGGGACTTACATTTTCTTCTAGGATAGTATTGAAGATTCATTTGAAATCATACCCTGATACCCCATATTGTATAGAAATGCAAAAGATGAAGGATATGGTTTAAAAGTCGTGCATGCAAACAGGTCCACTCAAGATTCTCCACGAACACCTTTCCTAGCTGGGATCGTGCACAGCCAATGCGTGTTTTGGGACATAATGGTGAGATCAATACCCTTCGAGGAAACAAGAACTGGTAATTTTGCTAAACATGTTTCTTCTAGGACGTATCCTTCTCTTATAAGCAAGGATCTCCGTATGCATATGGAGCATGAAGTCCATTACGCTTAATTGCAATGTTTTCTCTTGCCGTGTTTGGTAGGATGAAAGCACGAGAGGGTCTCTTGAAGTGCAAAGGACTCGGCCTATCAAGGGATGAAATGTCGAAACTTCTGCCTATAGTGGATGCTACCTCTTCAGATTCAGGTTCCATTTTTTAATCGTAATATACACATCTGAACACAACAAAAATAGTAATAGGCTGCTAGCTCCGTGTCTCTGAAACAAACAATCTGTATGCTTGACACTGATATGCCTTTTCACTTTGCAAATGACAGTATATTCATCTTTATTAAGTTATCGATTAAGTGATCCTTGTGAATTCAGGTGCATTTGATAATGTTCTTGAGCTCCTCATCCAATCTGGAAGAAGCGTGCCAGAAGCTGTCATGATGATGATCCCCGAGGCATGGCAGAATAATGTAAACATGGACCTTGAGAGAAAAGCTCTGTATGAGTTCTTCTCAGCCCTTATGGAACCTTGGGATGGACCAGCTCTAGTATCATGTAAAAAGATAAAAACACTAAACTCTCTTCTTAATATTTCTGCAAGTATTCTGATGGATGACTTCATCTGGGCTGACGTGGTTCTTTTGCACAGTTACTGATGGGCGCTACCTTGGTGCTACCTTGGATCGTAATGGTTTGAGGCCTGGCCGTTTTTATGTGACCTACAGTGGCCGTGTAATCATGGCTAGTGAAGTTGGTGTGGTTGATGTCCCTCCTGAAGATGTGTTGAGAAAGGGTAGGCTAAACCCTGGAATGATGCTTTTAGTTGATTTTGAAAACCACTGTGTTGTGGATGATGACGCTTTGAAGAAACAATACTCCGAAGCTCGTCCGTATGGAGAGTGGCTGAAGAGGCAAAAGATACGACTCACAGATATTATAGAATCTGTACCTGAAACCGAGAGAATTGCTCCAATGATTTCTGGTGCACTTCCAGTATGTCTATTTATCTTTCTGACCTTTTGAGTGTTCTGTAGAGCTAGTAGTTTGTCGCTGCAAAAACTTTGATGAATTATTTTATGGTTTTTTTTACACTTTGGTGCAGCAAATGAGTGAGAATAAGGAAGCTGTGGGTATCCATGGAATTTTGGCTCCACTGAAGGCCTTTGGGTACGCAGCAGCTCAATCTTTGGTATGTTTCTTCTTCTCTTTTTTTTTTGACAAATTACCTAATTGATTGGTTTCAGCTATACGGTAGAAGACCTGGAAATGCTGTTGCTGCCAATGGCCAAAGATGGAGTAGAAGCTCTAGGATCAATGGGAAATGATACTCCCCTGGCTGTGATGTCAAACAGAGAGAAGCTGACTGCTGAATACTTCAAGCAGATGTTTGCACAGGTTACAAACCCACCAATCGACCCAATCAGGGAGAAAATTGTCACATCTATGGAGTGTTTGATTGGTCCAGAAGGTGACTTGTCTGAAACAACAGAACGACAGTGCCATCGCCTCACGCTTAAAGGTCCTTTACTGCATATCAATGAAATGGAGGCTATTAAAAAGATGAACTACCGTGGTTGGCGCAGCAAGGTGCTTGACATAACCTATCCTAAAAAGTATGGGAGGAAAGGTTTAGAGCAGACTTTGGATAAAATTTGTGCTCAAGCACGTGAAGCTATTCATGAGGGCTACACTATGTTAGTTCTCTCTGATAGAGGTCAGTGAGATTTATAATACAGAACGTTTTTAAAAAAAGATGTATAATACAGATACTCCAGAGTCCAGACTCATCAGGCATGAATTATATATGCTCAATGAATTTATTGTCATCTAGGTACAGCTTCATGTGCATTAATATTATTATGAATTATATATTCTTCATGCTCATTAGCACTACATCTGAACTGAATATGCTTGGAAATCAATTTATTTTGTATTACCGTATCATATACAGATATCATGAATGAGTAAACTTTCTAGTGTCATTTTCATGTCAGCATGTTAAAAGGTAACATCTTAATTTTATCCCTTCGGTTAGGCTGATTTTAGTTTTGTTTGTTCTTTGTGTGTGTGTGTATTTTATTCATAATTTGTGTCTTATTCATTATTTGTGTCTGTGTTCAGCTTTGCCCATCTTGATGCATATGATATGTGCTCTCTATTTCAATGTTTCGTTCTGGAAATTTACTTTCCCCATACTCTGTAGCATTCGGAGGCTTGAAACATCAGGTTTTAACTGAAAATTTTTCATACAGGTTTTTCTCCGGACCGTGTAACTGTCAGTTCCCTGTTGGCAGTTGGAGCAGTTCATCAGCACCTTGTCTCTAATCTTGAGAGGACACGCATAGGTTTGTTGGTTGAATCTGCTGAACCTCGTGAAGTTCACCATTTTTGTACCCTTATCGGATTTGGTGCAGATGCTATATGCCCTTATTTGGCTATAGAAGTAATATGGCGGTTGCAGATTGATGGGAGGATTCCTCCTAATAATGATGGGCAGTGTTATACCCAAGAACAACTTGTCAAGAAATATTTCTACGCTTCCAACTATGGAATAATGAAAGTTCTTGCAAAGATGGGAATATCCACCCTGGCATCTTACAAAGGTGCTCAGATTTTTGAGGCCCTTGGTCTTGCTTCAGAAGTGGTCAGCAAGTGTTTTGAAGGTACTCCCAGTAGAGTCGAGGGTGCTACATTTGAAATGCTCGCACAAGATGCTCTTCGTCTCCATGACTTGGCTTTCCCATCGAGGACTTTACCACCTGGAAGTGCAGAGGCAAATGCTCTTCCCAACCCTGGGAATTACCACTGGAGGAAAAACGGAGAAGTACACCTTAACGATCCTTTTTCCATTGCAAAATTACAAGAAGCGGCTAGAATTAACAGCAGAGAAGCATACAAAGAATATTCTAGGTGCATTCAGGAGCTGAATAAGGCCTGCACTTTACGTGGTATGCTGAAATTTAAAGAAATTCCAGTCAGAATTTCCTTGGACGAGGTTGAACCTGCAAGTGAGATAGTGAAGCGATTTTGTACTGGAGCAATGAGTTATGGATCCATTTCCTTGGAAGCTCATACTACCCTTGCTGAGGCTATGAACATACTCGGAGGAAAATCTAATACAGGTATATAAATCCCACCATACATGAGATCTGATTTTTTCTCTTACCACTCTGATGAAGTTCATATACTTTTAGGGGGATTTAGTACTCTTAAATGTCAAGTGAACTATACGCTGCATATTTGCTTGTTTTAGTTATGTCCTTTTGTTCTAAGCTTCCTTATGTTACATGGTAACTTCTAAAAACTAGCTGTCATTGTTTGATCATTGCAACATAATTTATTCCAAGATCAATTCATTTTTGAAACAATTCTTAGATCAATTTAGATATGCTTACTTAGAATTTCAAAATGAAATTCACCTGAAATGTTGCAATAATATGACTATTAAGCGGGGGCAGTAATGCCTTATTAAGAACTTTTTTTTCTCGAACGCGCAGGAGAACTGCGCCTCATTATATTAAGAAGAACAAGGAGTCTGAGAAGACTTGTACAACCCTCACCAAAAAGGCGAGGCTAATAACAAAAGGTCAACACTAGGGGCATCCCCACCGACCAAAAACAAACACAACATCTATGGTCAAATGGTACAAAGGCCTTTGGCCCCTGCCAAACACCACAACTTGGCCTCATCTCTAATGTCTTGCAAAACAGTGTTGACATTGGGTGAGACCCCGTCAAAAATACAGCCATTCCTATGCTTCCACACCCGCCAAGCTACCAACACGATCAAAGAATTAAAGCCTTTACGTTGCTGCTTAGGGACTCGGTACAAAGCTTAACGCCACCACAAGGTGAAGACCAAATCATCTGGATTTGGAGTAAGCCACTGCAATCCCACCAGGGTAAGCATTGAAAACCAAACACTTCTTGTGAACACGCAAGAAGTGAGTAAGTGCTGAATATTTTCCTCCTGTTGATCACATAGTGAGCAGCACTCAGGGTGAACAAGACCCCGACGGGCCAAACGATCCGCAGTCCAATAGCGATTAAGAGAGGCTAACCACACAAAATATTTGCAACGAGGAGGAGCCCGGGATTTCCAAATCTCCTGCCAAGGTTCAAAGTCCACCGCCCCCACAAAAAAAACGGCGGTACGCTGATTTAGTTGAGAACCTGCCTGAGGAGGATGGCTTCCACACATGCTGATCATCCACGCCGGTAGAGCCTCGCTCGGCGAGAACATCCCATAGGCCAAGAAACTCCTCCAAGACTGAAGTAGGTAAACTGCCTCTGATATCCTGAACCCAAGTGTTATCTGTAAGAGCTTCTTGCACCGTCCTTCAACTGACACTTCTCTTTGGCACCCGCGCACAAAGAGAGGGGGCGAGGTTCGTTAAGGATTTACCATGTAGCCATCTATCACACCAGAAGAGGGTCGTACAGCCATCCCCCACAATAGAGATGATCGAAATGGAGAACATAGCCGCTGAATTGGGGTGCACCTGAATGTCCAAACCGGTCCATGGGCGATTAGGTTGGGTTTTTTTGAGCCACAACCACCTTATGCGCAGCGCCCATCCGAGGACTTCCAAGTCAAGGATACCCAATCCGCCAAGCTCAAATGGTCTCGTGACTCGACCCCAAGAAACAAGGCAATGTCCTCCATTTACTCTTTTGCGACCCTTCCAAAGAAAAGTACGACGTATCTTGTCAATTGCTTTACGTGCCCACTTAGGAAAATCCAGTGCAAAGAGTAGATAAATAGGAATTGCCGAGAGCACTGCTCGAATAAGTGTGGCTCGGCCAGCTGGGTGCATCATGACAGATTTCCATCCGGGCAGCTTGTCAGCAATCCTGTCAATCATCATATAAAAGACAGATTTGGGTAGTTTCTTGGTTGACAGTGGGAGTCCAAGGTACTTGCAAGGGAATTCTTGTACTGTGCAAGGCAAGGATCCTTGTACTAGCTCCATGTCTTGCTGGTGGCATCGGATTGGGATCACCGAGCACTTGCTTAAATTGGTAATCAACCCTGATGCTTCTCCAAAAATCCGAAGAATCTCTTTGATCACCTCAAACTCTTCCAAATAGGGCCGCAAGAAAAGGACCACATCATCTGCATATAGAGATACCCGTTGACTAGGTCCTCTAGAAAGAAGGGGTTGTAACAGACCAATCTCACTTGCCGTATTAATGAGTGAGTTAAGCACATCCATGACCAAGATGAACAACATCGGGGACAAGGGGTCACCTTGTCGAAGCCCCCGCTGATGCTGAATTAGCTCTCCCGGCACTCCATTTACCATCACCCGAGTTGTTGAAGACCTCAGGAGCTTGAAAATTAAGTTACACCAGATTGGGCCAAATCCCAAATGGCTTAGCACTTGCATCAATAAAGACCAAGACACCGAGTTGAAGGCTTTTGAAATATCCAGCTTGAGTAGAACTCTTGGATCTCTTTGTCTATGCAACACTTTAGCTGTTTGTTGGACCAAAATAAAGTTATCAAGGATACATCTCCCTTGAACAAAAGCACTCTGATTTGGTGACACTATGTCCTTAAGCTTTGGAGCCAACCTATTGGTTAGGATTTTGGTGACAAGCTTTGCAAAGCTATGAACCAAACTGAACTCAAATCCACCTTAACTGGCCTAGCTTAAGCTTTATAGTATCTATACTGTTTGTTTCCCATTCCTTTTCAAGGAAGCGTATCGGGTAGGAACTATCTTAAAATAGGAGAATGGGGACTATATAGGATCAACTTTGGATGGTTTAGATTAAGGAAGATTCTCCATATCTCCAGATGGTGGGAGGGCATAAGAGAATAGTGCAATGGCTTAGACTGATTCAATCCAATGGCTTAGATTGGATTTTCTGTTCTCCTATTTTAATGCTAGTCCTCATTTGTATGTTCCTCCCTTTTAAATCTGTTTCGATACCTCTGTTTACATGCCACACACCAACAAATGGGAAGCCTGTTGCTGCCCTTTGGAGCACAACAGCTAGGCTGAAGCAAACTGTTTCTCAATTCTTGTTCATTGCATTCTTAAATTTTCCTTATAATATTTGGACTTCCTATCTTCAACTGTGCATCTTATATTATCTTATTTATGACTTATTTGTGCATATTATTTACTCAGAATATCCTGTCACTAGTATAGTTGGTAATTAATTCCATTTTATCTGTTAATTGGATACATATCAACAAAGGCGAGGGAGGGGAACAGCCATCTCGCATGGAGCCTCTTCCTGATGGTTCAATGAATCCAAGAATAAGTGCAATCAAGCAAGTTGCCAGTGGAAGATTTGGAGTTTCCATCTACTATCTGACTAACGCAGTTGAGCTGCAGATAAAAATGGCCCAGGTATTCAACCACATTGGTGCTTTGTACAACTATTACAACTAACCTTTGTATGTCTGTGTTTACAATGTTCAACTCGAAGTACCTGCGTTCCTACAATTACAATATATTCATGATGACTGCTGCTAAGGTTATTCATAATCTTGTAGAAATTTCATGTCTTGTATCTGTTATTATACAGGGTGCTAAACCTGGTGAAGGCGGTGAGCTTCCAGGTCACAAGGTCATTGGTGACATTGCAGTTACAAGACATTCTACAGCTGGTGTAGGGCTCATTAGCCCACCTCCCCACCATGATATATATTCCATTGAGGATCTTGCACAACTTATCCATGATCTTAAGGTATACTCGCATGATGATGTTTCCGATAGTCCTGCTATCTGTGCTTATGACTACTTTTTTAAAGAGAATGTGTTTATGATTGCTTAGTGCAAGTCTTCAGTTTGCTACTTCTGCATTTATTTCTTCTACAGATTGCCATTTCTAGCTAACTTCATGTGTCCGAGAACCTTCTGTAGTTGAAATTGCACATGTCTGCATATGTTCCACCTTACAAATTTTGCTTGCTTATCTTATGGCCCTTCTTTCTTCTGTAGAATTCAAACCCAGGGGCCAGAATCAGCGTCAAACTAGTCTCTGAGGCTGGAGTAGGAGTTGTCGCTAGTGGTGTTGTGAAAGGACATGCAGACCATGTTCTCATCTCTGGGCATGATGGAGGCACCGGAGCCTCCAGATGGACAGGAATTAAAAATGCTGGACTACCTTGGGAGCTTGGATTGACTGAGACACATCATACTCTCGTGGCAAATGGGCTCCGTGGTCGAGCTGTTCTTCAGACAGATGGACAGTTGAAAACTGGTAGAGATGTTGCCGTTGCTTGTTTACTTGGCGCAGAGGAATTTGGATTTAGCACAGCCCCATTAATTACACTTGGCTGCATTATGATGAGGAAGTGTCACGCCAACACTTGTCCTGTTGGTATTGCTACACAAGATCCTGTGCTCCGACAAAAGTTTGCTGGGAAGCCAGAGCATGTCATAAACTACTTCTTCATGGTTGCAGAGGAGGTACGAGAGATTATGGCTCAACTTGGTTTCCGCACCATTAATGAAATGGTTGGGCGATCAGATATGCTTGAAGTTGATCCAGAGGTACTGAAGGGCAATGAGAAACTTGAGAACATTGATCTCTCACAGATCCTGAAACCAGCTGCTGAAATTAGCCGAGGGGCTGTTCAATATTGTGTTGAGAAACAAGATCATGGCCTTGACATGGCATTAGATAACAAACTCATAGCCTCCTCAAGAGTTGCCCTTGAAAAGGGCATTCGTGTTTTCATTGAGACACCAGTCCGGAACACTAACCGAGCTGTTGGCACTATGCTCAGTCACAAAGTCACAAAACGATATCACATGCATGGACTGGCTTCAGATACCATCCATGTTAAGCTCAACGGAAGTGCTGGTCAAAGTTTTGGTGCTTTTCTCTGTCCTGGGATCACACTTGAGCTTGAAGGAGACAGCAATGATTATGTTGGTAAAGGATTATCTGGTGGAAAGATTATCGTGTACCCACCAAGAAACAGTCGATTTAATCCGCAGGACAATATTGTGATTGGTAATGTGGCTCTGTATGGTTCTACAAAGGGAGAGGCATATTTCAATGGTATGGCGGCAGAAAGGTTTTGTGTCCGCAATTCAGGTGCTCAAGCAGTAGTGGAAGGAATTGGTGATCATGGATGTGAGTACATGACAGGAGGCACTGTTGTTATTCTTGGAAAAACTGGTAGGAACTTCGCTGCTGGCATGAGTGGTGGTATTGCTTATGTTTATGATGCGGACGGGAAGTTCAGTACCCGTTGCAATCATGAGTTAGTTGACCTGTATGGTGTAGATGAAGAGGATGACATTGTAACACTGAGAATGATGATAGAACAGCATCGACTCAACACAGAAAGTGATTTGGCCAAACATATACTCTCTAATTTTGATGATCTACTTCCGAAATTTGTAAAAGTTTTTCCAAGAGATTACAAGCGGGTTTTGGATAATCAAAGAATGGAAAAGGCTGCTAAGGAAGCAGAACAAAAGGCGAGGAAAGTGGTGGTGGATAAAAAGGCAAGTGAAGTGCTTAAAGCTCCAAATGGTATTCCAGTAACGACTAAGGTAAATATTATGGTTTAAGCGAAATTTCTGTCATTCTCTACATTGTGGTTTCTTACTTAACTATTGGTAATTACTTACTGATATCCTTCAGAAAGATAGTTATTTTATCTGATGTGGTTGTAACTCATAATCATGCAAGTTTTCTTGGTCTAACTTCTAAGTATTTTGGTATGCAGAAAGTAGAGGATGAAAAGTCCCCAATCCGACCAACACAAGTTGCCAATGCTGAGAAGTTCCAAGGTTTTCTAAGATACGAGCAAGAGGGGATTTCTTATAGAGATCCAAATGAACGTGTTAAAGATTGGGAGGAAGTTGCCATTGAATTGGTGCCTGGGCCACTACTAAAAACCCAATCCGCTCGATGCATGGATTGTGGCACTCCTTTCTGTCATCAGGTAGTTTTTTTCTTTCGGTGTTTTAAGGTTGCTGAATTCGCTGCATTGTGGATTGAACTTCTTTTACATATAGTTGCTTGACACCATTGGCGGACCCACCGGGGGGTTAGGTGGGGCTGGCGCCCCCCCTACGCTGGCCGCTCCCCCCGGCCCCCCGTACAGGAACGCCAATCGATCGAGCTGATGAACTTAATTTGCTTGCAAACCTCAATCGATCGTGCATTAGGCCATGAGCAAGCTACAAATCCAATGCCTTCATGCATATCTCTTGTTGCTCCACTTTGATCTGTCAGATTAGATCGATTGATGACCAACCAATGTCACGTATGCTCAACGATTATTCCATTCTTGATAAAATGTATGTGTATTCAGCGACATCAGTGCGCACTAGTACACGGGAAAATTGTAGACATAGATAAACGCATACATCTTTAGATTTATCTTGTAGACATGGCATGTTTGAAGTGGAGACATAGCTATATTTACATATATGTGCATACATTTTACATATATGTAAATATCTTCTTCGAAATAAATCTAAAGATCAAACATAGCTAAACGCAAAGGCTTGCTGGAGTTGAACAGCATCAGAAGAAGCGATAAGGCCAAACATGAGGTTGAAAGTAAAACACTTGTCAGCATGCGAAAACACTGGAAGTTCATGTCTCGAGGGACCTATTGATTTCTATGGGAAATTTACTGCTTGCGCTAGCAGCGTTCTACATGGTAGCAACGTGAACGACATGCTTATTGCCGGTGATAATGGAATTATACAAACAGTGTGCCGCGTAATAGACCGGTGGTAATTATATAAACATGGGGGGTCGGTGTCTCAGTACTGAGATACTGACTGCCGATGGGGCTGGTGCGCGCGCAGGTGCCCTATGACAGGGAGTCTTGGAGGCGAAGGAGGCAGATGCTTTCCTTGCTGCTTGCTACTATAGTCATAACAGCTTTTTTCTACCTCTCACCGACAATGCGACAGGCTACCGCAAGCCGTTAACTCGGCATTCAGTAAACCGGTGAATAAGTCCTATTAGCCCTCCCTAAATTTTGATTCTGGGTCCGCCATTGCTTGACACCATCATTGTCATCCTTATTTTTCTGCATCTTACATGAAAATAAAAGTAGAGCCAAGGGCGATATTTAAGTCAGCATTGTCACAAGCATATAGTTCTTTTATCAAAGATAGCTGTTTATCCATACAGTATACTTACACACATGCCCTTGCTGTCAAAATTAAGCATTTTCATGTTTTATCCGTAAAAGAAGTTAAGGTTTAGTGCTATCGTTTTTTGTAATTTTCTTTTTGCAGGAAAGTTCTGGTGCTGGTTGCCCTCTTGGAAACAAGATCCCTGAATTCAATGAATTAGTTCATCAGAACAGATGGCGTGAAGCCTTGGATCGCCTGCTTGAGACAAACAACTTCCCTGAGTTCACTGGACGAGTTTGTCCTGCTCCTTGTGAGGCTTCATGCGTACTTGGCATTATAGAAAATCCAGTATCTATAAAAAGCATAGAGTGCGCCATCATAGACGAAGGCTTCGAACAGGGATGGATGGTACCACGGCCTCCACTTCAGAGAACAGGGTACGCTTTTGTTGTCATTTTTTGAACTTTGTTATTGCATGAATGAAAACATGTAATAGTAATTGCAACTGTTTAATTTTGGCAGAAAGAAAGTTGCCATTGTTGGCAGTGGGCCCGCTGGTTTGGCTGCGGCAGATCAACTCAACAAAATGGGCCACTTTGTGATGGTGTTCGAACGTGCTGACCGTATTGGAGGCCTGATGATGTATGGAGTTCCAAACATGAAAGCAGACAAAGCTGGCATTGTTCAACGCCGAGTTGATTTAATGGCTGAGGAGGGGATTACATTTGTTGTGAATGCCCATGTTGGAAGTGATCCTTCGTACTCCATTGAGCGACTCCGTTCTGATAATGATGCAATTATTTTGGCTTGTGGGGCTACAAAGCCAAGGTGATTTACCATAAAACACTTCAACACGTTGGGAGTTTGACTTCCACTATAAGTCTGAAGTATATAGTTCTGTTGTTGGTCATGTCTTTGAAAATTATACTGATGTTTAGAGTATTATCCTTGAGCAGGGATCTCCCTATTCCTGGACGTGAATTGTCAGGCATTCATTTTGCTATGGAATTTCTTCATGCGAACACCAAAAGCTTGCTTGACAGCAACTTGGAGGATGGTAACTACATATCTGCCCAAGGGAAAAAGGTTGTTGTAATCGGAGGCGGAGATACAGGTACAGATTGCATTGGGACATCCATTAGGCATGGTTGCAGCAACCTTGTAAATCTTGAACTTCTACCTGAACCACCAAGAAAGAGGGCACCTGACAACCCCTGGCCACAGGTTAGTACCCTCATTCAAGGTTATCAAGTCGACAAGTCGACACTACCCTCCTAGTGACCGACTAGTCGACTAGTCGGCCGACTAGTCGCTGATTAGTCGATAGGTACTGTTTGTATTAATTATATGAATATGTATATATAGATAAAGATTTTATTGCAATTTCAAAAAAGAAAAGGGCTAAACTGCAAAATAACACCCTCATAACCACCTCACTCCCGCACTGTCTCGCCGCCTCGGCACCCACTTACTCCCGCACTGCCTCGGCACCCACTCCCGCACTGCCACAACAGATATTACTCCCCCACTGCCTCCCTCTCTCATCCGAGCGGCGAGCGCCACCCCCCACTCTCGGCTCTCTCCTCCGGCCGTCGGCCCCCCCACTCTCGCCCACTTCCTCCGGCAGCCGCCCCCCACTGCCTCGCCTCCACCCTTCCCGGACGCCGCGCCTCCCCCGGACGACCGCGCCTCCACCCGGACGCCGTCGCCTCCCCCGGACGTCGCCGCCTCGTCTCCACCCGTTCGCCGCCGCCACCTCCATCGCGGATCCGGGCTCCCCATCTCCACCCGGACGCCTCCGCCGCCGCCGACGTCGCCCCAGCCCAGATCCGGCCTCCTCGCGCCGGATCAGAGCTCCCCGCCACCGGATCCGTCTAGATCCGGTCGGCCGCCGCCGCCGCCGACGTCGCCCCAGCCCAGATCCGGCCTCCTCGCGCCGGGTCGGAGCTCCCCGCCACCGGATCCGGTGGCGGCGGTGGAAGATCCGGCGACAGCGGTGGCAGATCCGGCAGCGGCGGCGGCGGTGGCGGCGCAAGTCGAGTCGAGTGCTCCAATTGGTCTAGCGCCACCGACTTGTCGCCTAGTCGACGACTAGTCGTCGACTTGATAACCATGCCCTCATTATGATAAATGATAATGTTCCATTATTACTTTACTCACTTGAATAAATTATGAATCGTAGGCAATGTGTTGTTAGTTGTACCTTTGCCTGTACTTCCATTAACATTCATGTTATGTGAAAAATTCTCATTTTGGTACTTACATGATTGCTTTTAGTGGTCGAGGATCTTTCATGTTGACTATGGGCACCAGGAAGCAGCTAGCAAGTTTGGAAAAGATCCAAGAACTTACCAAGTCCTCACAAAGCGTTTTATCGGAGACGAGAACGGAAATGTGAAGGCCCTCGAGGTAGTACGTGTGGAATGGGGGAAAGTGGATGGAAGGTTTCAATTCAAGGAGGTTGAAGGATCACAAGAAACTATCGAGGCAGATCTTGTCCTCTTAGCTATGGGATTCCTGGGTCCTGAAGCGGTTAGTTTTCCTCCCTTTCCCCTACAGGGTTAGCGTGATACTAGCCTAGCGTGCATGAGAGTCTTTGGATCAGATAACGTATAGTGCCTATCCTTCTGCAGACTATTCCTGAGAAGCTTGGTTTAGAGCAAGACAAGCGGTCGAACTTCAAAGCTCAATTTGGAAACTTTGCGACTAGTGTGGAAGGCGTGTTTGCTGCTGGAGACTGCAGACGTGGGCAATCACTAGTTGTTTGGGCCATCACAGAGGGGCGGCAAGCTGCAGCAGCTGTAGACAAGTACTTGTCGAGGGATGAAACGAATGATGTTGAAGACATCGCCGCCTCAAGTACTGCAGGTCTGGTTCAAACCGTAGCTGCATAAACGAAGGAACAAGCCAAACGCTTCTGTAACTTTTGGTACGAGCAATGAAATGAACTAAGGTAGCCGGTAGGAGGTTCATATGTTTCTCCTTTCAGTGGGGCCAAACCAAATGAGTTTTTTTTTTTGTAAAAAGATAAAAGAACAGCTCGAAATATTTGGAAAGAAAGGAGAGCCCTTACATTATAGTAGGTTTATAAATATTACAAAATTTTGAGGGCTCATATTTATGTTCTTTTCCCATGTCTTGTTTTCTTGTCGAAAAGGATAGTTCTTTAGGTTCTGTAGTATGAAGAATGTATAATTTTGTTCAAGAAATGGATGAAAATATTTTGAAAATATTCGTTTCAGCTTTTTTTTTCACTATTCAGTAATTCATCTTTTTCTGAATTTTTTTAGATTTTTTTGGGCTTTTTTGTATTTTTTTTCCCGTGTTCCTTTGCATTGTCCGTGATGGGCTAACATATTTTATTTTCTATTTTTTCATTTTTTAAATTTAATTATGCCCAAAAAGCCAAATCAGCTTTAATAAAAAAAACCAGTTACAGTGAAATTTCAGCATGAAGTCATCGTTAAAACGAACGCCCCCTAATACAAGTAAATATCGTCCTTTTATCTATCCTTTTGGGATGTGTTATAAACCTGTACTGCATGGTTTGTAGTGTTTTCGTATTGTTGACGTTGAGTAGCATGTGGATCTGTAATGAAAATCAGTTTTGCAGCTGTATAAATGCTGGCTACCATGGTTTTGCAGAAATTCAATCACGTGAAGTTTGCTACCTTTGCTCTTCCTTTCCTAAACAACTTTATCATCTTTGCATGACATGTTCGGATGTCATTTAACTGTTTTATGCTTTGTATAACTGAATCAAAGTCATGCACCATTAGTCTAGAAGATGCCAGTGTCATCTCTAGATGTCAGTGTCATCTGATGCAAAGAAAATCAATTAATAATGCTTGTTCTAACGTCTAATGTTCATTTTGACGACTAACGTTTTGACAAGAGCGCTGTGTTTTAGAATAAATATGAAACCATGTGAAGATTACTATGTATGCGTTGAGCATTTAGTTGTGTTTGTGTTTCAGTGTCGAAGTTTGAGGTTGATTTTGTGTTATTTGCTCTTGGATCTTTGCTGTCTGGTGGATGGCGGTCTAACCGACTTGTAGAGGTGGTCTGACCGCTATGCAGAAGCGGTCTGACGGGTGAGAGGTGCAACTAGCCGAAGGAGGCGGTCTGACCAAAAGTCGTTGGATGGTCTGACCGGCATAGATACCGTGGTTAGACCGGTCCCATATTACCAGGAGGTCTCAAGTCGATTTGTAGCGGTTTGACCAGTCCTTGGTTGGCAGTCAGGTCGGCTAGTGCTAAGTTGAGTTGGTTTCAGCTGTGTTAGTCACGGTGAAAATTTATGCAAATGTTAGTCATAACATGAGTCCATACAAAGTGTTAGTCATGGTGGGAGCCTATGCATTGTGAAAATATTGACATAAGTGTCAAGTGGCGCATGTTTACATTGGTTTTGTTGATGAGAGTAAAGTGTATATCACTTGTGCTTGGAATGGTTGATTGTTCTTTGATGCGTTTGGTGATTGTTGAGGTCAATGACAAGGCCGAGACTAGAATAGGTGCCCTAAGGCCATGGCGTATTGCGTAAGTCCGGATGGAGCGTCATCTCAAACGAAGAAGCATAGAAGAAAGGCAAAGATCGTGATTAGACAAGTGTATGCACATGGTGTGCCATTGGATTTGAGCGTTTCAAGTGGTGACGGTCTTTGGAGCAAGCGTTTGATTTTGACGGCAAGTCGTTGGGCATCACAAACTTCGAGTGGAGATTGCTTTGAGGAAAAGCACCATGAAGGCCGGTGGGTGGCAATTGAGTAAACTGTCTGATACTGGATGGACAGGCGGTTTGCAATAACGTGGCAGTGGCCTAAATGGTTTATGTCATATCTTGGAGAATGGAACGTCTTATCAAGCTATTGAAATCATGTGAAGTCGTATTTTGAAAAGCGTGCAAATATGTGTAAGTATAAAACTTGTTTATGTGTAGGTTACCGGGTTTTCTTATTTGTAAGTGTTTGTATCCACTAAAGGTGTGCTGGTTATGGTTTGGTAGTAGGTGAGAAGTCTTAACTATATAAACCCTTATGTGTATTGAGAGATAAGAGATCTTTTAGGGTTAAGGAGAAGGATGTTAAAGTTTTCTTTTGTTTGAGACCTTATGTGTGTATACTCTTGGCTTAGAGTTTTATCTTCCATGAGGGAGTGGCTATAAAAACATTACTCTCAAAGTAAAATGAACATCCAAACTTCATGCAAATAAGTTATACCATTGATACCTCCTTGCTTTTGATTTGTTTTGTTTTTTAGCTGGATTTCATCTCCTTAATCTCTCTTAGTGCTAAGGGCGTGTAAAAGGTAGAGATATCTCTTGAAGATCAGATCTCATCCATCTAGTCCATTTCTATGGAAGGTTATTGGGATTGCCTAGTTTTGCTCAAGAGGGGTGATTTTGAGGTTTTAAACTTGTGGATATTTTGGCTTGAGTTTGTAATGTGATCTAACTTGCTATGATATATGAGAACCCATGCAAGGTTATCTAGATTATCAACGACTCACGAGTAAGAGTAGATTGATATTTTTCTTTTTTGTCCGATTTTGATACAACCTTTTGTGTTTTGGATAAAGTTTAGAATTTTGGCATTGATCTTCACGATTCATTATTGGAATAGATTACTAACATCCTATAGAGGATTTGTACCAAGTTTTATTTTGTTTGAATTAGTGATTTAAGAGTTAGCATTTTTCTTGATTGTGTGTCCTGTCGTTTTTCAGTCTCTGTTCGCGCGAGCTGTTAGACCGCCATGACCGGTCCAACCGATGACGCTTGCGATCAAACCGGCCGAGCAATCCAACCGCTCCTTGGTTGGGCAATTAGACCGGTGAAACTATGTTTGTCTCTGGTGCTGCAGACGTAGTACTAAGTACTAAGTTGATAGAGCTTATAAGCTCGAGTTTTTTTCACTATATTGAGTTGTTAATACTAGAAAAGAAGATTTTAAGGAGTTATTCATCCCTTCTAACTCGTCATATGCCATCCAACAATAAACTACTAGTGTCGTAATAAAAACAGTGCCATCCATTCTTGGCTGAGCTTACAGCCCGTGCTTGACCAGTTTTCTCGCATTGCTCTTCGTTGTTGGTTGCAGGATTTTTCGAGTGAATGATGAAACATAAAGGAATTTATATAACACGTAACAAGATTGACCTTTGAATGCTGAAGGTTGAGGCCGGGCATTCAGTTTTCAAACGTATTAGCTTGTTAATTTTAACTGGCAGACCCTTTTTTTGATATAAAGACTCAAGACTTAAAACTTCGGGCATATCAGCTTAGTAAATTTGGCACTGCCTTATTTCAAAACATTTAAAAAAACATGTTTTCTCTATTTTTTCCACGTAACACTATTAGAAATTCCGATTCTATTTTAGAGCCTATTTGGAACCCAAAAATTTGACGTTCGACAGTGCAACTCCCGCAGAATTACACACACGAGTACATATTCACTGCAGCATGTCCATATTCCAGCATCGACTAGCCCTGCCCAACTAGTCAACAGTCTTTAGCGTACTTGACGGTCGATAGAGGCAACACATACATATCATATCACCCAGATATGGCCAATGAGCATGTCCTAACGCGTAGACTCCAAAACGGCAACACCTCTAGTCTTAACACCCTAACATGTACGCCTCTTAGGTTAGATTCTTTTTTACTTTCAGCTGACTTATACTTACAAATTATAGTAACTTACTTTTAAATGGTGTGTTTTTAAATACGTGATTAACAGAAAGATTGTAGTAAAAAGTGTACTGAATTCAGCTGTACCGACCAAAATCGTATGCGACTATTTTTCTATACATACCACCTCTCACAAACAGCCAAAATTCAAATATTTAAACCATAAATCACAAGCCATAATCTCAAAAAAAAAACCACCCTTAGTTTTGGACAAGTCTTTTCCCCCTCCTCCTCCTCACTATCGCTGTCTCGTCCTCACTATATAATACACACAAATTGCCACTCCTCAAGCATAGAGACACCACCGTCTCCTCACTTGAGCTAGCTAGTTGGCTACACTACACACATGGGCAACAGCCTGCCGCTGCCATGCATGTGCCAAGAGGCCAAGGTAGTGGCCACCGCCAGAGCCAAGAAGAGGAGGAAGAAGAGGTGGCTGGCCAAGAGCAGCATCAGGGTGATGTAGGATCGAGGATAACCGACTAGAGGGGGGTGAATAGGAGGTTTTAAAAATCTTAACTAAATTGAACAATTAATGACTAGATAATTACTAAGCAATAAATTGAATGAAGAACAATCCTACACAATACAAGTAATTCTAAGCAATTGACAATACGCAAAGGAAAACAAGAGCAATAACTAAAATAGACAAGAGACAAATACAATGTGACACTCGATGTTTTTACCGTGGTATCGGAAACTTGCCGGTTTCCACTAATCCACGTTGAGGTTAGCCCGAACCAATCGGACCGGCTCCACGAATTAAGCCGAAACACATCGGTCACTATCGGTAGCTCTTTCTCTGCTCCGGAGATGGCGAGCTCCAAACCACTCACAAACTTGCACGGGCTTCTTCACAATCTTCCTTGAAGAAATCACCGACGATCGCTCTTCCCGCCGTCTAGGTGCCAGCAAGCACCAAGAGAATAGACCACCGATTTCACTTGACGGCGCTCAAGTGCACAAAGGATCAACTAGAATTGAATGCACTCGAAAATCTCTCCACTAGCTCAAAATGAATGCTCAAGAGTTAAAAACGAGTAGAGTGAATGCTCTAGGGATCACATGAGTTCAATGAAACTTCAGCAACTTGCCCAAGTGCAGGTGGGGGTATTTATAACCTCACCAATCAAAACTAGCCGTTGTTGACAATTAATGCTGAAAATTAAGAGAAATCAGAATTACCGCTGTACAAAGTGCGGTATTACCGCATTTTACTGTAGTACACAGTAACGGCTGTATCAGACGAACAGAACTAGCCGTTGGAATTTTGTGCGATATTACCTCCGTTGTAAGTGCGGTATTACGCTCGGCGTATATACCGCAGTCGATCATGATATTACCGCGATCGCAGTAGTTCCGCCGTGCTATTACCGGTAATACCGATTTCTGTGCAGCTGAGTCTTGACATGGAGGCTCTCTGGAATTTCTATACCGGAAAATAGGGCTGTAAACGAGCCGAGCTCGAGCGAGCTTGACCTGGCTCGGCTCGAGCTCGGTAGAAACTCGAGCCGAGCTCGAACGAACTTGATAATTTCAGGCTCGTTCGAGCTCGGCTCGACAAAGCTCTGCACTGTTGAGGGCGCGCGCGGGGAGAGGAGGGGCGCCGAGCGGTGGTGCCGTGGCGCATCGGCGGCCGGCGCGAGGCGCGCGCGCCGGTTGTCGAGGACGGCGCCGCGCGAGGAGACCGGAGAGGAGGGGCGCGCGGGAGGGGAGGGGCGCGGCGGGCGAGGAGGGGCGCCGGGAGGGGCGCGGATGGGGAGAGAGGCGCGCCGGGTGCGAGGAGGAGCGACGCGGATGGGGGGAGGAGGCGGCGGGGACGGGGTGGGGTGCCGGGAGGCGGCGGATGGGGGAGGGGGCGCGCGGGGCGAGGAGGCGGCGCGGATGGGGGGAGGAGGCGGCGGGGACGGGGTGGTGCGCGGATGGGAGGAGGGGCGGGGGGCGGCGGGGGGGGGAGACGAGGGCGGCGGGGCGAGGAGGGGGCCGGGCCGCCGGGGGTCGGGGGGAGAGGAGGGGATGGGGTGGGGACTGGCCGACTGGGTCACTGGGAGAGGAGCGGGCGGGGGGCGCGACCGCGCGAGGAGAGAGAGCGGGCGGGGGGTGCGAGGAGAGGAGGAGCGGGCGGGGCCGCGGGGGGGGGGGATTTCGGGGCGGGGGCGCGGGATTTGGGTGGGCGGGGCGGGACAGGCCGACGGGACATGGGATTGGGGCAAAATATCTAAAGCTCGCGAGTTTAATATCAGGCTCGAGTTCGGCTCGTTTGGAGCTCGAGCCGAGCTCGAATCGAGTGTAAAACGAATCGAACTTGAGTAGTTCGCGAGCCTCGAGCTTTTTTTACAGCCCTACCGGAAAACGGTAATACCGTAGTACCATGCAGTACTACCGCACTGCGGTAGTTCCGCTATTCAATTTTCGGTATTACCGATTTCAGTGAGTTGAAGTCCTCAGGGGGTGCTCTCTGGAATTTCCATACCGCACATAATCCGGTATTACCGCTCGGTGGTAATACCGCTGTGTATATGCCGAATACCGTTTGAGTGTGCGGTACTACCGATTATTCTGAGAGAGCCCAGAGAGTTTTCAAGCTTAATTTCAAATTCATGCATGTTCCTATATTGATTCAATGTGCACCAAAATATGCTATCAAGCTACTTTCAACAATCCCTCTTAATAGTACAGCATCTAACCTATAATCTGGTCTTCCACCTTTACTCCCAAGATCGGTGAAATTAAATAAAAGATCCAAAAATTTATGTACCTCATCTTCGATCTTCTAGCTTCAATAATCTTTGCAGCTTGTTCTTTACCTTGCACACATGAGACTTTATCTATACAATCTTGGCACACACATTAGTCCCATGTTCATAATTTATCATTAATTACCAAAACCCTAAACTAAAGGGCCTAGATACTTTCAGGTGATGCTAAGGAGCGTGGTCGTTCCGATGGACGGGGACGTGGAGGAGGAGATCAAGAGGGCATGGCCGGGGTGCCGTGTGGAGCCGGTTGGTAAGGACAGGGTGCGGGTGAAGGTGGTGATGGAGAGGAAGGATGCGACAGAGCTGATGGCAAGCCTGGAGGAGCGGGGCGCCGTGGAGAGGAAGGCCAGGATGTTAGTGATATGCTCTAGAGACAATCATAGAGATGATTGTATCACTTCTATGTTTATGATTTTTTGAATAATATGTAATTTTGTCCCTTGAATAAATGTCTTTCATATTGATCAACAAATGTTTGACTTGTTTGTGAAACTTTTTATTTATGTTTTGATGTTATTCTAAATTATCCTTGATCTTATATTATTATGTGGGATAATTATGATTTACAGATCAGCACATGTATTGATTGATGATCATGTTTCACGGATTATAGATATAGAATATCAAATTAATAATGTGGATACATATTAAAGAACATGATGTTGGGTTGACCCACCATGAAACATTGTAGGAATTGTTATATTTTTAAGTGTCATCAGTTGGTCTCATACATAGTGTATATAAGATCCTTAGACCTAAAATCGTCATTGTTTTCTACATGTGCAATAGTTTACTTAGGGGGTTATCACATACTATTACATGACTGGATAGTCATAAAGGTATATTTCAAGTTTACTATGAAATATGCGGAGGAATATGATCAATCAAAATGGAATTTGTCCCTCCTATATAACAGGAGAGATATCTCTAAACCCTTCGATGTGGTTGGATTAAGGAAGTACATGACCATGCCAAATGTAGTTGAAGAACCAATCACAATTAAGTAATCCACTATAGGTTCGATTGAAGAATCGGGCTATCATAGGATGACACGTTTCTTGACTTGAGTTCGATCTGGTATCATGAGGCAAAGGGATCGGTACATAAGCACTATATAGATTCGTCCGATATGATCTTTATGTATATTTGGAGGTCGTTATGTTCTGCTAGAGACCGCTACCAACTTATGAAACAGAATAGAGTTTTCGGCCATGGCCAAATGTACATGAAACTAAAGGGTCACACACTTAATGGGCTGGAATGATAAGGATCCGATGATAATTTTCAAGTGAGATTCGATCTCTACTCGTATCAGATAAGGATCCAATTGAAAACTATATAAGGAAAGGTGCAAAGGCTGAGGGAAATATCCCAAAATACACATATCAAAACCATAGCCATCACCTCTCATAACCCCTGCCGTGCGCGTTGGTGCTAGCACACCGACACATGGTGTTCTCTCTCTAGACGTGTAAACCTCGGTAGAGGCACTGTTAATTTTCAAGTGGGATTCGATCTCTACTCGTATCAGATAAGAATCCAATTGGAGACTATATAAGGAAAGGTGCAGATGCTAAAGGAAATATCCCGAAATACACCAATCAAAGCCATAGCCGTCACCTTTCATAACCCCTGCCGTGCGTGTTGGTGCTAGCACACCGACACATGGTGTTCTCTCTCTAGACGTGTAGACCTCGGTAGAGGCACTGTTATGATTGCGACGCTGATCGAGACGATCGCGAGGAGATGGTTGATTAGAGGACGATTGACTGCTTCCACTACACCGACACGCTCTTTGTTAAATCATCTGCTTCAACTCTACTTCCGCTGTACTGGCCGTTTAGTGATAATGATCTATAATCTCTTACTTATATAACTTTCTAATTTACATAATAAAAATTTTAATTTACGTAAGTATAATTTATTCGTACCCTAACACAGGATGGAGAAGCTCAACAACGAGCTCGGCGGCGGCGGCATGATGAGCCTGTGCCAAGATGCGTGGAGGCCTCGGCTTGCAAGCGTACCGAAGAACTAGCTAGCTAGCTCTGCACACTCTGCACGCACGGTTTTGCCACGTACTTCTCTAGACGGTAGCTGTCAGTGGCGGAGCCAGGATTTATCGGAGTCTCGGGCCCAAAACTAAGGAGGACATAAGTCTATAACTAATATCAAATACTATCAGTACTGAGATATAACAAAAGTACAATATAAGTACATAATCAAAATAAAATTTGAATTCCATGTTGAACGATACGACAAAATAGATAAAACATAGCAAAAAGAAGAATGTAACATACCACTAGCATGAAGTAATTTTTTCGTAATTAACAAAGATCTGGTTCATTTGAGCCTGTCATATTTTCATCAACAATAGTATGAGAACCTAAATCTACAAAGATAAAATTGCATATGTAATAGGTTAGTGAACATATTCAAAGAGCTGCATAAGGATATCTTAATAGGTTTGCTCTGTTATTTTATCTTAATATCCATTCCTGTTGCAAAAAAAAGGATCTGTATGCACTAATATACCATGAAATACTGGGCATTGTTTTACATATTACAAGAGCAAAGAGATCTAACATCCTTGCGTCAGAGAGGATATCTATCAAGTGCCAGAAATCAGTCATTTGTGGTGTTTAGCACTGCTATTTTTCTAGGCCTCGGGCCATTGCCCAACTGACCTGAGGCCCATCTCCGCCCTGGTAGCTGTACATTTTTGGAGTATACTAGTACTATTATAGCTCATATGCCCCAGATATGTAGCTAGCTAGTGGCATGACATGTTGGTTGATTTTGTTCTTGTGGTGTTGAACAGTTGAGGATATCTTGGTCGCCCTGCCATGGTACAGTGCATGCGAAGACGTGGCAACTAATTAATTTGACCAATCTTTGTTGGCTGGGCAGTAGTGTTATGATTATGAATATGATATGTCCATAGGTAATTTTGCTATTGTGAATGTATGAATGCATGCTAGCTCGATGAAAAACTCAATTTTGTTGTGGGCTTGTGGCATGTAGCCAGATCCAGGAGGTCGATTCTTATGTAATATTCGCTCCAGTCATAAATACATATTGTTTTGGATATTGATATGATCTCCAAAATACAATTTAGATCACTAATTTATATTATAATATACTTATAAAACCCTAAAAAATTATAAAAAATATTTTTGGAGACATATATATATATATATATATATATATATATATACACACATGATTTTCATATATCCAATCTAAATATTTTAAAAGATATCGATAGTTAAAGTTTCGAAAAGTTTGATTGTAAATATATTAAAATAATATGTATTTGTGACTGGAGGGAGTCGCATTGTATACCATATTTGTGGGAAATGAAATCTTAATGACCGGTTCAAGCCAATGGCCACAGAATTATATATAGCACACGCATGTCTTTATTTTCTAGAGAAGCCTGCAAATAGCATTAGGCCTCACTTATTTTGGTTTAAAGAAAGTTTCTGCTTCTAGTTTCTAGTTTTTTTCACTATTCAGTAATTTCGTAATTTTTTGTTTTTTTAGATTTTTAGGCTTTTTTGCCTTTTCTTTTTTTTTCTCGTATTTCTTTGCATTGTCCGTGATGGGCTAACATGTTTTTATTTTTAATTTTTTTTATATTTAATTATATCAAATAAGTCAACTCAGCTCCAATAAAAAAATAAATCAGATATAGTAAAAAAAAATCTTAAATCGTTGTTCCAAACGTCCCTTAGAAATTTCAACACATATGTGTTTGACAGTACGAAACATACAGGTAGCTAGTCAGATCACAGCACGTCTGTTTGCGCCGTGTGTAACTTACGAGTATATTCCATTGACACCAATAATTTCTCTGAACATTCGTCTTTCTATTTAGACAGTAACATCCAGAGTTCAGAGGTAGCGGAATTAATTTCGAGCCAATGATTTGCCTGCAAAATTTATATTTGTCCAAGTCAACTTAAGAGCAGAAGTCCGCATCGGTTAGTTTTCTGTGAATTTACACCCAGAGTCACATTATCCTGCGAGACAGGACACTCGCAGAGCTCGACATGAATGTACATGTACAAAACTCGGGAAGGAACAAAAGCATCGACATATACGGAAAAAATGCAAAACAAAATGTGCATGGTTTGCATACATTATCTTGGCCCTTTAAAATGCCTCAAGATTCATGCAAATGATATTTCAATGATTAGGCGATGGGATGGTGATAAGACATGTACGTACATATGAAAAAAAATCATATTTACTTTTTTAGGGGGTGATGGAATAGCGATGGCTTTTAATGAAAAACATCAGAATGATCAAAAACATCAGAATGAGTTAGTGGATAGTGTAGTGAATAGTGAAAAAAAAGCTGAAGCTAAAAGCTGAAGCCGAAATGAGCGGGGCCTTAGAAAGGAAAACCATATTTACATTTTTTTTAGAAACATCCTCTTTTTTATATTAAATAAAATGCAACGATAGAGTATATGACTATATGAGTAGCCTAACTTTTACATTGAAGGTCCGATGAACAATTTATTACTATCAAATCCTTGAGTCGATGAACTGTTGAATTTTTTTGATCTTCCTCACCGAAAACTCAAGATCTTGCAACAATGACAAGATTGCTGATGATCACGGAAGCGAAAAGTACATTCTCAAGGATCTCTGTAGATGCGCAGGGCTTACACCTTGGTAGCAAGGTCGTTCGTAGGAAAAAAAATAGAGGAGGTTTATTTAAAACCAACTTGGCCTAGTAATGAATTTTGGTGTAGGCATCATCGTTGCCATCCAGATAAGTTGGTACAGCAAAAACCATGGCAGCTAAAAGAGTTCGGCACAGAACTAGCCGACAGAAAAACTAGAATAATACTTGATCTAGGAAAAATGCAAAACTACCATGAAAAACCATGGGTCCCCACCCACTCAACTCCGGCAATAACGCTGGAGAGGAGGGGAGAGGGGCCAGCGATGGAGGTTGATGGCGAAGCTCCTGGCGGCGGCCGCTAGGTTAGAAGACAGAGACAACCATATTTACATATACAGTACACATACTGCAGAAACCTTACAAAAATATAATATACAGGCCCAGGGAGGCTGGACCATTGTTTACTTCGGCCATTGGGCTAGGCCTATATTTGTTACAGGCCGATGGATCAGCTAGGCTTCTCCACTCCGGCCTTCTTTGACGGGCATCTTGACACAGATCGGACGCAATCTCGGCCGTTTAATCTACCACTGGAAACTTTTAAAGCCCCACGCCCTAGGGTTCATTCCTCTGCGCCGTCGCTTCCTCCTCCCTCCTTCCCACCACTACCCCCTCCATCCTTCTCGGCGACCGGCGGCGACGATGGTGAAGGGGCGCCAAGGCCAGCGCGTCAGGCTGTACGTGCGCGGCACCATCCTGGGCTATAAGAGGTGACCATCCCTTCGTGCGCAGCGTCTGCCGTTTCTTGAGCCGTGCCGGGGTTGTGAGGTTTTCTTCTTGCTATTTTGCGCTGCGCAGGTCCAAGTCGAATCAGTACGAGAACACGTCGCTGCTGCAGATCGAGGGGGTGAACACCAAGGAGGACGTTGGGTGGTACAGCGGCAAGCGCATCGCCTACGTCTACAAGGCCAAGACCAAGAGCAGCGGCAGCACGTTCCGCTGCATCTGGGGCAAGGTCACGCGCCCACACGGCAACTCGGGCGTCGTCCGCGCCAAGTTCCGCTCCAACCTCCCGCCCAGCTCCATGGTAAATCTCGCTCGCTTGCGCGGCGCAATGCATCGCGCTCATGTTTCTTGATTCTGTGTGCTCATTTATGGTGCTTTTGTCTGGTGATTTTGGTTGTGCAGGGAAAGAAGGTCCGCGTCTTCATGTACCCCAGCAGCATCTAAGGTAGAATGCTGTACTAATTTCTTAGTGGTTTATGCTTGTACAATGTGTGATGTGTTCCTTGTTGCTATTGGTCTTGGTGTTTACTGTGCACTAATCGTGTTGAGCTTAGGAGTCTGGACTCTGGATTGAGTGCAACTGTATCTGGATTCTATAGATGTAACGATTACTGCCTAATTCATAACTCATAGTGATGCAATGATGCAATCCTAGGTTGTTATGCGTTTGATCGTAATGTTTGTGTTCAAGGGCTCCATGCTAGTTGGGGGAAGCTTTTCTGCTAGCTTCGAAATACCTGCAGGTTCTCTGCGGGGTGCTCGGCAGTTGGGGCCCTAGATAAAATGCAGTGGTCTCATAGTACGAGGCTGTGCATTGGTCGATGGGTCTCTCATCAACCGTCTCCTCACAGCCTTGCCTCCAATGACCTCAATATTTGCTATGTCACCTACTCATTACTTCATTAGTGCTGTAGCGTGTACTGTGGGTAACATGTGAGCTAGTTTGTCTGTTGTATTGTGGTATATTCATATTTGTTAGTTCTTATGCTACACTATTTGTTTTGCTGTCTAGGCATTCTAGGTGCTCTATATCTCACTTAGGGTTGTTTAATCTTTAAGTTCTTTTGCTTGTGAAGTTGAAGCTAATGCATATAGTGAACCAGATGACTGCATCGATTGCTCCATCTGTGTTTTCTGGTCATAAGAGTTTGGTGATTGGTTAGGCAGTCAATTATGTTCTGGTATTTCATACTGAATATTTGGAAATAATATTTTGGGTTATTTTAGTTTAGCAGAATTCCAGTACCCAGAAATAGGAAGTCCTAGGCATTCATGAACTGGTGAGATTTGCTATATTTGCCTTAATGCAATGTTTTTAGATCATAATGCACTTCTCTTTGGTTGATACTTGTGTTTTCTGGTATATTGCTGTCACAAGCTAGTGTTTTTTTGGTGTAGATTTCTCCCATTTTATCTGCATCAATTGTCAGTTGTAAACCCACGTAGTTTTCCGTTTTTACTGAACAGGTATCTTGCCTACTGTGTGAAGTTGTTGGCTTAGTGGAGGTTTGGTGTCAGATGGTCACCCGGTTAACCAACCAGAAAAGTATTCTTAGAGATTTTGAAGAGTTTAGCTTGTCTTTTTACTGGACAGACTGTTTGTTGCATCTTCTACAACTTATGTCAACCACTCATTTGCGTTGAAATGAAGTATCATGCGGTGTTCATGATTTTTTTTTGCTAGAGTGATTATCAAAATGAGGTTGTCTCAACCTTGTTTCAAACAATAATGGTCAGGTAGGGCATTTAGTTCCGTGATTCCGTCTAAGCTAGACTTCTTGTCAGCAATAAACTTAACATGGAGTTGTTACCTGGTGTGGTGTTGGCGCAACAGGGATGAGGTTATACCAGATTGCACATTTCTATGCTTGATTAGCTTGCTTGTGAAAATGGGACTGCAATCTTGATGTGGACATGACATTAGATAAATTTGTAGAAGCATTCTCAATGGGCCATATGATGAGCTGCTGCGTCATGCGAGCAGAACATCGGCATTGTAGTCAATCTGTGCCGATGCTTTCGAAGAAAATGAATTATGTTCTACCCTGCTTGATCAAGCAGAACATGCCCACGCAGTGAGTAGGCATTGTGTGTGTGTGTGTATATTAAATGGTATACTACAACTAATAATGTTTGTTCTCGTAAAGTAGGGACATACGGAGAAAATATTGCAATAACAATGTCTTGAGTTTCGCAATGGATATATATTGTAGGACGATATTTTCAAAAAATAGAGATTTATATTGTGGAACAGAGTAAGTAATATTTTTTGTTTGATGTGTCAAGGTTCTACTCATGGTAGATCATAAAAATGCTTGGCGTGATTATGCTGATCTGTTTTAGCAGCGACGGTGCTTGCCTTGTGACATGTCCTAGAACATTCTACGGCTGATGTTCGTGTGCCTGGTCGGTCTTACTGGAAGGGTTGGTTGCAGACTTGCAGTGCCACACTGGCGCTGGCTAATTCTGGACTTCTGGTTAGATGTTGGTCTGTTGTTGCTGGCTCGAGAAATTGCTTTCTGTTTGGTCCGTCCGGTGCCTCCGTGCGATCTATTACGTTGGTTCGTTCTGTTATGGCATTTCTGTTTGCTACAGAGCGTCTGGGTTTGTCCACGGCAGATGTGGACGTGCGGGCGCACGGGTGTCTGAGCGAGCAGCATTATCTTCTTACGACGTGAGACGGTGGTTTTATCGGCTTCTGTTCTTGTGCTAAGCCAATATAAATATCTGGTTTGCTATTTGATGAAGCTCGAAGCCAATAAAAATATCTGACCTAAAAAGGCTTTCATACTCTTCTCGAAAGAACCCACCATCCTCCATAGAAAAGTCGCTGCCCGGTGGGTGAATGGGTTCAGTTGGTAGGCTTGCGTGCAAGTCGGGGGCGCGAGGTTGCTTCTCACTTCACATGCGACGATCTCGAGTTAGGAGAACCGTGCACTCGTGCGATGCGAGCACTGAGCTCGGGCCGGCGCCGCAGCCGTAAGCACCACCGTGACGGCGGCGAGGTCAATCTACAAGAACGGCAAAAAAAGGCGCCGGACGCGGTGCGCACGGAAGACGCAAGTGTTCGAGCCGTGCCACACTGGAGCCGGTTGATAGCGTTTTCTTCCCCCACGTCTCTTGGCCGAAAACGCCGCGCGGCCCAAACCTCCGCAGCGCGGACGGCCGTCCAACGCGGCGTGCACCTCACCACGAGCCCCACCCGTCAGTGCACCTCACAGCGCAACTCCCACACGAATCAATGGGAGGGAGAAGAGGGAAAATTTTATAAGTAACAGACCGAGATGGGTACTGTCGTGCGAACACAATCCACTTGGGCTCCTGCTGCGCGAGTCGGATCCCGAGCCCAAACCCTCGCCGTCGCGGGCCGCCGGGGTCGGTGCCGCGCCATGCAGCAGACGCCGCCGCCCGTCCGCACGGTCACCATCTCCTTCTCCGACCTCAAGGTAAACTAGTATCACAGGTGCACGGAGTTGGTACTCTTGCGGGGTGTTTGGTTTCTCTGATTCTGACGCCGTCTTGTCCGTTCTCCATTTGGGCGGCGGCGGCGGGTGCAGGAGAGGGACAAGGACCTGAGCGCCAAGATCGAGGAGGGCCTCGGGCCCAACGGGCTCGGCATCATCTCCATTGCGGATGTGAGTGGGATGTGCTAATCGCCTCTAGCTGTTGCGTCGCTTTTGTTTCTACGTTGTAACTGATGCGTACGGCGTTTCTTACAAAGCAAAGTCATGGGCTTGTTTCTGAACTGAATTATAAGTGGGTTTGCTCTATCCGTGCAGATACCTGATTTTCCCGTGCAAAGGAAAAGGCTTCTGCGCTTCGCACCAAGGTATCTCTTGCCTCTCGTTTCGTTTAAGGTTGGGGGGGGGGGGGGGGGTACATTGCATGGAGTTCGTAGTTACCGCTCTTCTTTCTTTCTTGCTGTTTGTCAGAGTTGCGAACCTTCCTGAAGATGTGAGGAAAGAACTCGAAGATCCAGATAGCAGGTGGTAACTGGCCAGATGGTTTGTCATCCAATTGTGTTCGCAGTCAAGAATTTGATTATGAATGCTTCACTTGAAAACTCCCAGTTAGGAAGGATTGATATCTAACGTGTACGTCAGCTTATATCAAATTTGTCAGTTCTAAGGAATCCCTCCCGGGGGGAATGGCTAGAGTAAGGACGTCTTACTTAGTCGACTCTGGTTCGAGACCTCACCAATTAAAACTAGAAGGAAAATCAGGGGATGTCTCCCCCCTGGTCCCCTTCTTTTTTAAATTTGTCAGTTCTCATTAAGCACACTGCAACTATTGATGCCCGTGCAGAACAGCCACTAGCTTAAATGATTCATATACATTTGCCCTTCAATCACAGGTATAATTTTGGGTGGAGTCATGGGAAAGAGAAACTTGAGTCTGGGAAACTCGGTAAACACTCGTTCATTTTAATAATTATGCATCCTATCATATGTTGAGGTATGGAACATTCTGAATGAATATTGGAAAGAGATTCTAAAATTTGGAGACTACCGAATTTCATTTCCGAGTTCATTATGCACCTATTAAGCATATCTGTTTGCGCTTTGCACTGTTAGTTTTATACTGTTGAAATGAACTTAACTATTGCATTTAAGCATGTAAGTCGATTGCAACAGTAGTATACTGAACAACAAAATGGTATTGTGGTTTTGTTGTGTTTGAAGAACCTGTATAATATCTTGACATGCTTTTTAGCTCGTAAGGTGACTTTTGATCATTTCATGCAGACACATTCAAAGGCTCCTATTATGCCAACCCAATTTTGGATGTCCCTACCACTGACGATGTGCTTCTAAGTAGGTATAATGTTTGAACATAAAAAAATCATCTTCATCTCAGTTTACTGTAGGATCTAGTACTATGAGATTGTCCCAAGTCTAACATATTTAGTGAAATTTCAATCCATTGTAATTTAAGTGGTTATTAAGTCGGTAAGTCGAGTCGAGTCGCCAAGGGACTAACTTGCTAACTAATCGACTAGTCGTTGACTAGTTGCCGGCTTGCTATCAGGAGTTAGGACTGTATTCGGACTTATTTATGCTCTCCAATACAGAGGAAAAATTCATCATTTCATCACAACAAATGGAACAATGTATGTTTCAGTGCATCAGATTTGAATACATAGGCTTGCAAATGTGATAATATTAAAACAAACCCACGATTCCTATCCAGCACAGAGTCAACAGACAATATAGGGTATCCATAAATAACTAAATCACTTCAGCATATGTTAGGCATATCTGAAGGCTGAAGCACAGTAACAATCAGCAATGTTTTCTCGAGTCTTGATGTCAGCCACCTGGCACCTCAAAAGCAAGTGCAGTGTGTGTGTTCTGATCACAAGATGACAAGAAATTCAACTGTAAGCGTAAGAGAATCAACCGTGTATACAGTGTCAACAATAATGGTGCAAAGCAGGCAAAACTCACTGGAGAATGTGCTTGTGCTTGGCAATGGTAGTCCCCTCCAACGACCTTCATAATGTTTCACACCAGGAAGGTCTGACAAAAGTGGTTCTGTAGTTGAGACCAACTCAACTCATCATGCGCAACTCCTGATGCTGCAAGAACCATTCTGGGAGCAGTGTAATTTTCCTACATTTCTCAACAAAAACAAAATTGTCTAAGGGAGGCATTTGTGACGAAATATTAACATGGGAAACAACTCAACAACAACTAGTAATTGAATTTATAGCAATGAATTCCTCCAGACCCGGGTACTTTATCTTCTGGAGCTCCAGAAAACAAACATCACATGATTAGTAAAAGGCAGAAAAAAACTTAAAATTTTTACTAAAAATGATCAAGTACCTGCTCTTTGACCTCCCATTCTAATTACGCCGGGATCAATAGTTCAATACATATACATTAAATCAGTATGGACCAAACAAAAATTATTAGCAGCAACAGCAACAAAAATTAAACATAAATGCACAATAAATGAAGTATCTTATCACTTCTCCATGCTTTTCCAATATCAGGTGTCTCCAGACAACTATTACAACTTACAAACCTTGAGGACTCAACAAATCAAGTAATCAACTCTTGAGTCTTGAGTTCTTGACTTGACCAAAAAGAAGATCCCTAATACTAATAGTCTAACACTACTTGAGAGAGAAGCATGAGTTGGCCATGCCCATGAGGAGCAACTGAGGAGCAGAGGCTCCTAGTCCTCGCGCTGCCATTGTGGCCACGACCCATGAGAGTAGAGCAGACACCACAGAGCAAAGTAGCAGACAGAGAAGAGAGGCCTGAGGCCATGCGCCCATGTGTACCTATGCTTGGTGGCTTTGTGGGATGGGAGGTGAATCCTGTTAAGGGTATTAGTGTCTTTTTCTATTGTCTAGGGTTTAGGGTTATGTATGTGTCTCATGTACTGTATATTGGTCTATATGGGCTATGCAATACATGATCCAACTATTCCTCTTCTCATGTTAACATGGTATCAGAGCCAAGGTTTCAAACCTAGCTCACCTTCGGTTGAACCTTCTGCTACTGCCCCGGAAGGAGCTAATCTTGGGGGTGGCCATCCTCGTTGGCCGCCGCGCCCAGGCCGCCACCGACCGCCGTCATGTCTGCCCACACTCGCGCGTGCCTCTGCGTAGCACTCGCCCACGCCACGTTGCTGCCCAGATCTGGCCGCCTCCGACGCCGCCAAGTCCGGATCCGGCCGCCTCTGGGCTGGATCCGGTTGTCTTTGCCGCCGTCGAGCTCAGATCTAGCCACCTTCGGGCTAGATCCGCCCGTCTCCTGTCGACACCGGCCCTCTCCGTTGCCGCCGCGCCACGCTGGGCCACCTATGCCTTCGACAGCCCGAGCCTGCGCCAGCTCCTCTCACTTTGGCCGCCTCACCGCGCTCGCGCCCAACGCGCATGCGCCGATCCGGCCTCTCCACCGTCACTGCCCCGCCCCAACTCGGATCCAGCCTTGCCTCGCCTGGATTTGGCCGCCTTCTTGCTAGATCCGACGAGCATGAGGCCGGTTGGCTCTGCTGGTGCTCGGATCCGGCCACCCAGACGCTGCCTCCTTAGGCTACCGCCGCCTCCCGGCCGTCGTGCGCGCACCTATGCACCCACGCTGCCGTTGCCACCCCAGGCCTCCGTCTCCTCTCAGATGAGTGTGGTCATCTCCTTTCTTTCGCATAGCCACCGCCGCTCTTCTCTTTGAGCTGCTGCAGATCAAAGAATTCTTTATGATGCCGTCACTTCTCTTTGAGCCGTCGCTCCGAGCTTGTAAGGCCGCCACGTTTCTTCTACACCGCGCCTCCGTTGCGTTTCTTGTTTACTATACCACCACTGCCATTTTGGGTTTCGATCTGTGCTGCTATGCTTCTATCTCTCTCTTCGGTTTTGTTTGGCAGTCATCTCTATTTGTGCCATCTTCCACATCCTCTTCATCATGTTATCGCGGTCGACTTTGTTCCCGCCGACCTCTACCTTCTCAACCTCTGTATTTTGTGCTTTTTTTGGGTTGTTGCATGATTTTGGATGGTTGGTACTAGACACAATTTTCTAAGAGCCGCAAGCTATAACGACAACTTCAAGACTCGAACTTTAGATTTTTTTGTACTTTAGTGTCAACCTTTCTAAATACAATGCTATTGTATATGACTTGTATTTGAGGGGAGTGTTAAGGGTATTAATGTTTTTTCCTATTGTCTAGGGTTTAGGGTTATATATGTGTCTCATGTACTATATATTGGTCCATATGGGATATGCAATACATTATCCAACTATTCCTCTTCTCATATTAACAAATCCGGCTGGCTGGCTGGGGGCGACGTCGGCGAGGTAGATCCGGTTGGGGTCGATGGCGGCGAGGTGGACCCAACTAGGGGCAACGGTGAGGATTGAGGAGTGGGAATCAGCTAGGGGCAACGGCGAGGAGTGTGAATCGGCTGGGGTGGGCAGTGAGCTCGTCGGCGAGGAGTGGGATCCGGCTCGAGGTAATGCCGAGGAGGACGATCCGGCGGGGGGCGATGGCAGGCAGTGGGATTACACTGGGGTCGATGATGGAAATCGCCACTCTACCAAGGGCACGGACGCGCGTTGAAGGGAGCCTCTCTTTGCCTTGCTTTGTCTCTGTGTCATTTACTTCCCTCTCGAAGGTAGCCCAAAATGGCCTAGCATGCACCTTCTCCCGCGCGATTTACTAGTCGGCCGACTACTTGTAGCCAGTCGATGACAAGTCGGTCCATGTCGAGTCAGTCAGAACGAAGTCGGCCGACAACCGCAGATAGTCGAGTCGCCGGTTCTAGTCGATCGCCATCGGCCAACTGGAGACGACTTAATAATAGTTTAACTATTTTACTATGGTTGATTGTTTGTATCACTCAAGATCTCCTGTCATGTTAGCTACTTAATCTGATAAATTGTTTTTTAAATAATCTATTTTTTATTCCAAATTACAATAATATACCTGTGTTTTTTTATTTTACACTAATGACCCTCTGTCGCTCAATCTAGTCGTCCAACAGTTGGGCGACAAGTGTCCAAGTCACTCAACCGTTGAGCGACTTGGACACTTGTCGTCCAACCGTTGGGCCCGTATACATCATAGTATCATACTATTCGAATATTTAAGGGAAGGTATATAAATACGCCAAGTGTCCAAGTCGCCCACTGTACTAGTCGCTCAACCGTTGAGCGACTTGAATACTTGTCGCCTAACTGTTGGGCGACTAGCGTAAGTCACTCAACGGTTGAGCGACAGAGGGTCACTAGTGTAAAATAGAAAAATGTATGTATATTACTGTAATTCGAAATAAAAAATAGATAATTTAAAAAAATCTCGTTGTTACCATTTGCTCAAGGGGAAAAAAATAAACCATTGTTAGATTTTTTAATATGTAATATATGTTCAATACCTATTGAGCTTGCAATATTACATGTTCACACTGATATTGGTTTATTTTTGCTTTCTCATGACATCTGATGATGTTTTAATCTGCAGGTACCCATCGTACTGCCGACCAAATATATGGCCAGCTGATCATCTTCCTAAGCTTGAAACAGGTATGACTGGCTTACTGTATTAGATAATCTCCTCTCTGCCCTCATATTCATGAGCTTCCTACAGCTGTGCATAAGTATTTATTCACAAATTGATTTTTACCTTATCAGAATTTTAATTGCTCATTCCCACTTTGTTAGCCATTATTTCTTATTTCCATATTTTCATACTAGAGTCAAGCCCATCTGCCCATGTTCATGCGATTTCTTTAATTTGTAGCATTTAAAGCTCTTGGAAAGCTGATGTTGGAAGTTGGCTTAATGTTGGCTCATCACTGTGATCGCTATGGTATGTACTACAGAACCATAACTATAACTCAGTATTGTTTCTCTTGAAAGCATCAACTTTGCCAGAAAGGAAAATTAATTCATACGAGGCATATATTGGTTCTAAAATAACCTAAATCAAAATGTACTGTTAGAACAAGATACATCATAATAGCAGTAGGCAATTGAACAATTGGAGAAGTAAATGACGAGCTGAATACCCTATTTGTTATAATGTGTTATGAGTTTACATAAAAGTTACGAGCTCTGTTATAAATGGCCAGTAGTGAAATTCAATGCAACAATGTCAACACATGTACGTAAGTCTAGGCTTGATACCTCCTTTGAAGCTGTTCATAGACAAACCGCATCCATTATCTAAGTCAGATATCCATTAGAACTTATTAGCTTAATTGTAATTTTTGAACTATTTCAACATGGAGGCATCTAATCAGTGAATTCTGATGATAACCACCACATTGTACTATAATATGCAAGAAGGAAAATATTGATATAAGAAATATGAATTATAGATATGGTATCCATAAGTCTCTTCGAGCAAAATACAACCTCCATACTTTGAGCAAAATACAACCTTCATACTTAGTTCTGATAGATATGGTATCTGTACTTTTACTTGAGGTTTGGTTTAGTAATTAGTCGAGTTGATCAAAATTTGTTTTTCAGTAATGCAGCAAGGAGTGGGACCACATGATGGTGCAAGTCTTGAGCAGACAATTGCCCATTCAAGGTGTCACAAGGGCCGTCTGCTGTACTATTTCCCCCAACAATTTAGGTACATCTAACAAGCATATATAAAGTACTTCTGAAAAAATGCATGGGAAATTAAATTGCTCTAGATAGTGAGTACCTTTATGACCTTTAGGTATGTTGTAGTTAAGAGTATGTAAACAGGTTCACTGTGTTTCCACACTTCCACTAAGCTTGAAACCTTTCTTGCCCTTGTAACTTTCAATATATCTTTGTTGTATCCAAGCTTTCAGTGTTTTAGTTGTAAGAATTGATGTTTATTTGTCTCTTATGACAGTAAACAGAAAGAAGGTGGTTCTTCTGTTTCATCATGGTGTGGATGGCATACTGACCATGGGTCTTTAACAGGTAATTCATGGTAACCCTATGGTTGAAAATTTTCAGTTAGTTTTATGTGATAACTTGTAGACAATAAAAGTGAGTTGTGATCAAACAAGTTACACACTATATTGTCAAATTGTTAGCTCATGACCTTACTATGTTATAGGAATTTCTTATCTCAATTTTTTCTAGCATCTAGCTTTCACATTCCTTGTAGTTTCTTCGTTTCGAAAAACATTTATTGTAGTTAATAGTTTTGGCTGTACATGCAGGACTTACATGTGGCTTGTTTATGAGAAATTCAGTGGAGATCCCCTGTCCTGATAGTGCAGCTGGGCTATACATCCGGACTCGTGATAATCGAGTTGTCAAGGTAACTTCCTGTGAATCACTATAGCATTATCGTCAAGTATAGATTAGCTATATAATTTAAGTTACACAGTCATCGCTACATTGACATATCAACCAATCAAAAATGGTATATCTGCGCTTGCAGCACTGGGAAATATGGACACCCTTGAAACCAGCTTTGCTCGTTGGTTAAATAATTGCATGGAAACTACATTAGCATTCTATTCAGAGAGGTCTGGTCGGATAGGTGTGCTCTGCGCTTATTTGCTTTTGGTTGGATGCTTTAGGTTACATTTGAGGAGGATGAATTGGCTTACCAAATTGGGGAAACTACTGAAATACTATCAAGAGGTCGTCTATGTGCAACTCCACACTGCGTGCAGGTATTTATATAAACCATTATCCAACTTACTAATCGAACATATAATTGCACCTAGTTTTGTAGTGTAATAGGTAATTTGTATTCCTACGGTTGTAAGTTAAGATTGTTGCTGCTGTTTCTAGGCACCCAGCAGTGAAAATGCTTCTAATGTTGAACGCTCTACTTTCGCAATGTTCATGCAACCGGATTGGTATGTTACTCCAAATTGTAGTGCTGTCCTGCTGTCTACTTTTGCTTTGCTTTGCGTACCAAAGAACTTTACTGGCTTTATTTTCTGAGAGGGTTTTACTGGCTTTGTTGTCATTGACTATGTTATCCGTGCTTGTTCCTTTGCGCAAACACTAGAATCTAGACAGTCGGTTGTGAATATACTTTGGACCCGTAAAGCTAATTCCAGAATTGGCTGGTTATTGTGTGTGTTCAAATCTTGCTCACATATGTGTTTTCAAACTTAATCATTCTTTCAAAAAAAAATTGCAGGAGTGAGAAGCTCAAGTTTCCAAGTGAAATTCCTTATCACCAAGAGGTTTGTCAGCTCACCTTAACCAAAGTTTGCTTCATTTATTTTTTTGGAAGAACATGCACTTGTATTTGGCGCTGATTTATACTTTTTTCCATTGACTAATGTCTATTTTAACTTCTACCAGTTAATTCCACCAAACGGAGCACTTACATTCGGGGAGTATTCGGAAAAACTGGTGAACAAGTATTACCAAGGGAAAACGTGAATGGTTACCACGAGAAAAGCTCCAGTAGATACATTCGTACTCGCAAAGTAGCAAGCATGACCTTACATGTTATTTTAGCTTTTTATTACTCTGTACAGGTATAGCCATTCAGCGAATACCAAAACTCAGTTGCAGAAGCAAACTGGTCTGAATCACAATAATATAACGATCAAACTCGCTCCGTGAGGTCTGATGTAATTGGCATGTACCATTGAAGATTAAGAAAGTTTGATGAATGATGAGTGCAAATGTATAATCGTTCAGAATTTGGTTGTACTACTTCTTGCGCAAATTCTGACGTCTAGGGCTTTGTCAATTTCCATTGGTTCTGCACAGATATGTTCGCCATTCTTTCTTACTTGGTCCGGAGGATGCTCCGAGGCGGCGAGGCCTGATCTGTACCCTCCGGATTCCAGAAACACTAGTATGTGTGTAGCTTCGTGGCGTCGTCCGGCGGCGGCGGCGGCCACGCGTGCCCGGGCTGGAGGAGCGAGCCGAGCGGCGCCGTCTTACAGGTCGAGCCGGGAGCCGCGGCAGCGTGGCGCCAGGGGGGTCAAGACAACGGCAAGCATCACTGCAATTCGATTAGTGTTAAACAATATAAATATTATTAAGAAAACTAATTTTTACATTCAAAATTTTAGATTTAAATTAAATAAAAAACTATCGGTCTAATACATTCATAGCAAAAAGCATGAAATAAACATGAAAGATACATATAACTTTCTAATACATTCTATTAGTGTTAAATAATATAAATATCATTATAGACTAATTTTTATATTCAAAATTTTAGATTTGAATTAAATAAAAAATCGCCGGTCTAATACATTCATAGCAAAAAATATATAGTGAAGCACAAGAGATGCATATATCTTTCTAATATATTTTATTAGTGTTAAATAATGTAAATATCATTAGAGAAACTAACTTTTACATTTAAATTTTTAAATTTGAATTAAATAAAAAACTGATAGTTTTTTTTCCTCCCGATCAGCACTTGTAGAACCGGTTACCAGCCGTAACCGGCCGGTTACAACCGGAATTTGAAACCCTGAGTTCAACAAAAGTTAAACGTGGCAACCTTAGGCATCAGACCAAACAGACCCTTATTGTGCCAATACTGATCTTCCAGTTCCCACTGCGCATCAGAACGCATACATTATCATCCGCGAAGATTTGAAAACTTTTAAATGTAGCTGCAAGCGGATGGAACAAAAAGAATGGGCAATGATTAACACAATATATGAACTTGTTCGTGATACAAAAGTACAGCAGCCTGGGTCTTCGGTGATCTATGAATGACCTAGAACGGAAAAAAAATCAGCTATATATGCCCCAGAACAGGGGACAGAATCACCAATCAAGGAGTAAAGAAAATATAAGATCAGGATAAGTTGGCGATCAAGACTATTTGGACCATGCAACTGCGTCAATTTCTGCTTGGGCGCTCTGGTATAGCTCCAGCCTCTTCGCAAGGTTAGTCCTGCGTTCCATGACCGCAGGGTCTTCATCAAGAAGCTTAGAAAGTTGCTTGATCTGCACACAATATGGTAGAATTTTTTAGTTCCAACAATCCCATTAGAGTTTAAATTTAAAAGCCATTACTCACAAAATAGGAAATTAAAATATACACCTAAGGCCTACAAAACAATCCCATTAGACTAATGGATTGGCAAGTGCTAGTGACAAGAATAGGCAGAATAAGGAAAACATGAACCAACATGAATGGAGCTGGACTCAAAATTTGCTTAATAATCTACAGCTTAAGGCTTTCCAGTGAATGAACAAATTGCATACACACCATCAACTACAGAAGATAAAGTAAACAAACTCTTTTATGTAAAAACATTACACCATAATAGACTACTAGATCAAATCTATAGTAACATGATCTATTCTATTAGGTAGCACATATATGTGACATGTTAGATATCAAGACCCAAAAGACCTTTCATGTCTCAAGAATCTCACCTCTCTTGCTCCCAATTCAGTAAAGAAGTGATCAAGCAGTGAGCGCTTTGCCTCCCGGACTTGACAATAGACAACAGATTTCGGGATGGAATTCCTCAAGGTTGAACATACCATATTAACATACGCCAGGACAGTTGTTCCTATTGATTGTGGAATACAGTAAGATGTGTCAGACACTTGTATTCCAAAATAAACAAAACTCATGAGTCATATTGCTGAAGGCTGCAACAGTTTGATAAAGCCATTTTTCAACCTTACGGAAGTTATAATTGTTAAATAAATACAAAGTAGATGCTTTACCAATTCGTCTAAGATAAGAATCATTATATCTATCAAAAATTGAGTGGCTTGGATTTCCACCCTTCTCAACATCCTGAGGAAGCTTCCTGAAGAAATCTACAGTTAAGTAGCTGCATTCCATATCAACTAGCTTTAATGTGTTTTTCTTGCTTTCGTCCCTCATTCTGTCCAATGACTCAAAAGCTGCATTGCCTACTTCCACACGAAGAGAGGGGAACTGCTTCAGCTCCTGCACAAAGGTAGTTGAACATTTTTGGTGATCTGCTTACATATCTAGCAATGAACATTTTCCAAACATGCTTATTAAGTATTATGCTACTTTTCCTTTCAAATCCGCTTTCTCTGACTCTCTCTATGAATCATTATTTCCCACAAACTTTTATTTGCAAAGTTTCAAACAAGTTCTGAGTTCAAATTTGATTAGACAGGCATATATGAGGTTAGTACATATCCCACTTCTTATAAAATCAAAAGTTATAATTTTATTCTAATTGAAAAATACATTCCCCCCCCCCTAATACAGCGAGTTTATAACTCATCGTACCACCATAGTGCACATATGCCCGGCAACAAGTTATATAAAACACTACGCATCATGCAGATAGTGAACAAAAATTTGATAGGAACAGTAGGAAGACTTACATGTGTTTCATTGATAGCCTTGTGGACTAGTTCCTTGAGGATTGCATGGACCTGCCAATGTGACAAAAATCAATTTACGTTCTGAAACTATTAAGGGCAGTTCTGAAACTATCAATTTACGTTCTGAAACTAATAAGTAACAAGCCTAATGTTCTGGTGGAGTTCCCAGTGGTGAAAATAAATAATTTGAGGTTTTGAAGCTATTTTGTTGTGACAATGAAACACTGTAGACATTAATACATATAACTGGCATACCGCATCAACAGCTGCCTCAGCAGGACCTCTGATACTAATAAGACAAGATTCTATGAGGCGCCGATATCCTTGCTCTGGAGCTATCAAGTGAGGCTGGTAACCATCAGCTTCTGTTATGAGCTTTCTCACATTTTCCATTGAGAGTTGCTTATCAAACTGCAACCGTTTAATAGCCACAGGAAATTGATTGTCGAAGACATGGTAAATTTTCTCACCACCAGGGCGCCTGGACAACAGAACATTGGGTTGGTAAACATCAGTAGAAAAGCAATACTGTGGCAATATCACAAAAGAACAAGCAGATATGCAGAGTCACAGACAGTGGGGAGGAAGGATGATGTGAATGACATTTTGATTACATATCTCTGTCCACAAGTTGAACCAATGTGAAATTGCACATTAGCAGCAAAATGATTTAGTTGGTCATTTAGCAAGCATTTTTTAAGGTTCTTGCGGACAAGATATTAATCCTTTCAACATCACTGAGAATAAAGAGGGTGAAAAAAAGTATGCAACATTACAATAGTTGATAACATAACCATGCCATACCAGCCTATGCACAGTATTCATCTTGTATGTTCCAAGCTTAATTTCTAGATGGTTCTGGAGATGGTAGGTCTAAGTCGGATAAACCTTATTCTATACAAGTTTATTCAAGACAAACATTATAATAAGTATGTCTAATTGCATTGGAGTATACACGTTCATGCCATAACACCAAAATACGTTAACTGGATTAGGAAATTTTACTAGTTTTCAAAGGCCTATACAGATCAGAAAAGAGAAAAATGTTATCATTCAAAATTCAGGACGGCATGCCATACATACAAGCATAATATTTCAAAGAACAAACTGAGCAAAAGAAAAATATTGTTTGAAACATACACTCCATCCAGATGTTCCTTGTAGATACCATCAAACATGCGACATATTTCCATAATTGTGTACAGTTTTCCCTGCATGTCACAAAAAAGGTGCCGATTAATTTACAAGGAAACAGCAGTGTGTGTGTGCGGCTGCACGCGCGCGTAAGAGAGGTGATACTGATACATGAGTGCCTCATACTAGGGAAAAAAGGCAGTGGCACTAAAACTCACATGTTACAGTGAAAAAGAACATCAGTGCACACAATATAACTGGTAAAATGGGAAAATAAGATAAACAGGGGCAACAAAGATAAGAGAATATCACCCAGATAATGACTATTAGGATAAAGGAGAAAATCAAAGAGTCGAGATTCATTACTGTACCAGCAGCATCAACCATAAAATAAAATACCATCATGTATAAACTGATTAAGACCTTGAGCAGTGTTCCAAGGTGAAGAAAAATAGAAATATGAAATGCTAGATGTATTGCAATAGTAGCCCATAGAGCTATATAGGGTAACCTAAACCCTAGGTAATAGAAAATGACCTAAATACCTTTAATACCCCTCAAAAGCAAGGCATATGCCATAGCATTGCATTTGAAAAGGTTAACACTAACATAGGAAAAATTCAAAATTCGTATCTTAAAGACGTCATCATAGCGTGCAGTTATTGGAAAATTATGTCGGAAAGATCGCCTCCCATTTAAAATTGTGCGACAGCCCATAAAGCTCAAAGTGCAGGGGCTGAGAAGGTAGAGGTAAGCAGGAGTAAAGTCGACCGCCGTAACACGACGAAGATGATGTGGAAGGTGACAAATCAAGCCGAAAAGGAAGATAGAAGCATAGCGGCACATATCAAAGTCCAAGACGGCGGCGGCGTTGTGCACAAAAAGCACAATGAGGTACGGTACAAAAGAAGCGCAATGGCCTTAGAAGCTCGGGGCGGCGGCTCAAAGAGAAGCGACGGCATCATAAAGACTTTCGATCTGCGGCGACTCAAAGAGAAGAACGGCGGCTACAGCTATGTGAAAGGAAGAAAATGACCACACTCATTCGAGAGGATGGACCATGGCTAGTAAAGCAATCAAACGATTGACAAGGAATTTGTGCACTCGCACCGTCGCACGGCTTTGACGAACTGAAAGAGATATAGCAATGGACTTAGATCGACGCAACGGAAGACGCAAAAACGAAAAGGAAGGACAACAGGTAAGCATAGCAATAGTACTATGCCTTCATATTCCCCTCCTCTCCTCTCTCTTCACCCCTCACTCCCTCCCATCTCTCTCTGGCGCGGCTCGGGCAGCCGAGAGAGGAGACGGCGGGGGACGGGGCGGCAGAGGAGGCCGGATTCATGGCGGCGGTGGCCGGATCCGAGACTGCAGCATCCAAGCGAGGCCGGAGTTAGCGGCGGAGGCGTCTAGATCCGGCCCGGAGGTGGCCGACCGGCAGAGAACTTCAAGAGGCCGATCAAGGCGAGTCGGCTTGGTGGCGCGAGGAAGCTTCGGCGGCGGCAGGTGCGGCGCTTCGGCGTGGGCGCGGCGTGAAGCGGCGCAGAGGCGGGCGTGGGCTGGCAGGGCGGAGGTCGATGCCGGAGGCAGGCACGGATCTAGCGCGGGCCACAACAACCACGTGCGAGACGGTCGGCGGCCGGGAGATGGCTGCCCCCAGGATGAAGATGCTCCTCCCGGGGGTAGCACAACGGAAGAGCGGCAGGAGCTAGGTTTGGATCGAGCACTAGAGCTCTAATACCATTTTACAAGGTGAGGAAGAATGAAAATGTGAAATGTTAGATGTATTGCAATAGCATCCCATAGGGCTATATATAGTACATGAGATATACAAGAACATAAATCCTAGAAAATAGAAAATGACCTAAATACCCTTAACAAGCAAGATGATCAACAACAATGCACAAGAATTTATGGGAAATATGTTTACTTCTAGTAAATAACTAAGGCCAGCAAATAAACACAAACATTGATGCGAATAATATATGTATGCAATATTAGGTGCAACAAACTGGATTCTGATTAAAGTATATGTAAACTCCAGTCTTACTCCAGCATCCGTAGCGATGGGCTTTCCAAGTCGATTAAGTTCAGTCTCCAGTTCTGCAATTGTCTTTGTTATAAGAGATTGGATCCCCGGGATTCTTGATTTAATAACAGATTCCAAATGCTGTATATATACCAGAAAGGTTAAAGTCAAAGAGCCAAACAACATTACACATATTCTACATTAAAGTGGAAAGACATACCTTCGAGAGCATCTTTGCTAAATGTTCTGATCCCATCCTATGAACAAGGTGCTTGTATTCTGGTGTATTTGCAAAATACTCACGCTCTCTACGCCTAGCGGCAATCATGTCCACATTCTTGTTGATATCTTGCTGGGATCGATTGACAACACCAATCCATGGAAATTGGAGCCTGTACGATCTCCCTTCCAGTATCTGCAGAAATGAACTCAATAAGAAAATCCGGTTCAAGCAATTATAGGATAACCTAAATTCACAGATTAGCAAGCCTATGTTCAACACTTGTTATTCAACACTCGCTAAGTTACAAATTTAGGGTAGTGTAAGTGTTTAGCACTTGATTTTTAACTGATCCAAACTTACATCAACAGCATCGGTACCCTTGTCCATTAGATCGATTTTTGTGAGCACACCAAAGGTCCTTTCACCTGAATCAACAATAGTAGAATTCAAGCTCGTAAATAACTTAAGATAACCAAAGAGCATAGGTATATGAAACACAATTATTTTCTGAGAGTATACCTTTTGATCTATGAAGTTAGTAACTCAAAATAGAATCAGACAATGATATAGTTCATACTCAACAAAGATACAAGGTACAAGTATATGAAAATTGAAAATTAGACAATTACTTGTCATCATGTATTGTTTTGGTCTACCAAATTAGCTGAAGATAACATCATTATGAAGCTTCTTAGCATATCGAAAGTAAAGCACATCAACCAAATACCTTTGGGATCAACTTCTCGTGAAATCTTGATTGCATCAGAAGTTGCAAGATCCTGATTGGCTGGAGAAACAGCCAGAATGATACAGTTGGGCTGAAAAACACCAAAAAGTTTACTATTTGTGTAAGTTTTGCAACATTACAGACACAATGCATGCATGGCAAGATAATTATAGCTCAAAAATGCTCAGCATGGCTGATAACAGAAGCATGTCAGACCAAATATGGATTAAATAAGTGCATTTAAATTTGTGCACAACCACATAAATCACTATCTTATTCAGATATAACAAGCATGCTAAGCAACAATGGATAAATATTAATGTGCAACAGACAAGCAGGTTTCAGCAAAATACCTTTTCAATGAACGAGCGAACCATGTTTTCAATGTCCTGAACAATACTGTCCGACTGACCCTCTATAGAGCGTAAAGCCAGTAGCAATTAGAGAATAACCCTCTTAAATAGGAACAAAGAAAAGAACAATTGCTCATAATCGATAATCACTTACCAACAGCAACCTTAGTAAGCCCAGGAAGATCAATAAGAGTCAGATTCACAACTGCAACGATTAAAAGTGTTAACACTAAATAAAACCATATCAACAAAATACAGTGTGACTATCCTATATTATGACAGAGATGTGAGTCAGTAGTCAACTGATAAAATGTACAAGCTAAAGGTAACCACATGTCCATCCCGCAAAACAACAATCTTTTGAAAGAGAATAATGAGGGTGTACGTGATAAAGCAACGCCATCAAAATATTCCCAACTGCACCAACATTTTACCAGCATAATTATCTTACCATATGGAGAATATATGCTTAAATGAATAGGGACAGGTGATATTTGCTTTGAACGACCAGTTTCTCTGTCAGTTTCATCAGCTATCTCCTTCCTCACAAGAGCTGCAAGAATACAACTGTGTCATGTACCAAGTACCATTAAGATAACTTATAGATCAAGAACTGAAAAGACCAATTTAGCACTTAAAAGATCATTTTAACAACAACTGCAGGTGTTAGCCTATGTTTAAGGAAAATTCAACAAGCTACAGGTTAGTGCAACAGCATGAATAATTGTGGCAGTGAATAGGATGCTTTGATGAGCCTCACAAACTTCATTACATGTTCCTCATCCAGAATTGCCTATCTAGTTCATTATCATTATGAGATCTCTTCGATCATGTATTTTCTTACTTCTAATAACAGAATCACGCATCTCCAAAACCAGAAGAAGGCTTGAAGAATTACCGAAATCTGTGAATCTCTTCCTGGGAAGGTGCATGAACTCCGCATATTCTCTGTCTCCATCAATCCTATGGAGCTGCAGCACCAGCGGACGACGGGTGACAATGCCTGCATGATACCACAGGGAAAAAAAAAGACAACGTCTTAGATCGCACAGAACAAGAACATAGCAGACATTACAAGCTCTTACTGTTGGAACCACCATACCTGAACCCCTCGGTAGGAAATCCTTCCCAACAACGCTCTCCAACACTGAGGATTTACCCGAACTCTATCAAACGTATCACAAAAGTTCAAACGTCAAAACACGGAATCATACCCATTCTGCATGCTGAAATAAGCTTAAAGTAATCGTGACAACACGAGCCCACACACAATTGCACCGGACTCCATGGTTTTCACTACGAAAACACATATCCGGATCCCCCTACTTGATCCCAACTAGTTGCTAGCTTCCAACGAGTGGAAATTACACAATTACTAATCATGTGGGCGACACGGCGCAACGAAACTAACAGATTCACACATGTAAGCGGCCCAAATCTAGCTTCCTGCGCGCACAGTAATCGCAGATCCAAGCGTAACTAAACCGCATCCACCACTAGACCGCGCAGTTCTACTGCTAATTCGCGAGATCCAGACCGCGCAGCTAAGGCGCCAGCACGACCAGATCCGATCAAGGACAACCGAAAAATAAAACAGGGCGGAGGAAAGGAATGGGCACCTGGCCTCCGACGACGGCGATGGCCGGCAGCGAGTCCCAGAGGGTTGGGAGGGCGCTCTCCTCGCCGTGGTCGCCGAGGGCGGTGCAGGCGCGCTGCAGCTTGTTGACGAGCGAGATCAGATTCTCCATGGCCGCGGCGCCGGAAGCGATGGGGAAGGGAAGGGGAGACGCGGGGGAGATGAGATGACGCCGACTGCCGAGACGCGTCCGTCGAGGCGTCGGTTGGCCTCGAGCCGTGGCCTGTGTGGTGTGCGCCGCGATGCAGTTTGGTGTTTTGGTAAAGATTTTAGTGAATAGAATTCGGTAATATAGGCAGCTACCCCTAGATTTTATGTCTTCAATGTTGCAAGAACCAAAACAGTTGCTCTGGCGAACTTCAAATTTAAACAAGCCCGCACTTGAAACCTTCAGTTCTCTGGAAACCTTTTATAAATTTTACAGGAAACAAGACATGCTCTTTAAAATTCATTTCCCGACCTTTCAATCCAAACATGCACTTAGAACTTGAAGCTTGAGGGGCCGCTCAATACGGCTTCTAAACGCCGTGTTGGCTGAAAAATCATTGTTGAACGATTTTGCATATACTGTTCATGCTTTGTCTTTATTCAATTTTTTTTGCTTTTTAGTATTTTTGTGTTTTGTTTTTCTTGTATTCCTTTGTATCGTCCGCTCTAGATTATCATATTGTTTTTATTTTTACATTTTTTGAAATTTAATTATACCTAATAAGCCAACTCAACTACAGTAAAAAAATCAGCCAGCTATAATAAAAATTTCAACAAAAACTAAAAACCATTGCTATTCCGAATGCCCCTGAATCATGATCACCACGTCTAGCAAGTTAGTACTCCATGTTAGTCTCCAAAACAAAAGTTAGCATTCCATATATCATAGGGGCTCATTCATAATAGCATCGCGGCATCAGGCATCACCCATCAAAGCATAGGACCATCCAGTCATACCTAGCGCCCGGGTACAAAGGGGGGCGTTTGAAACGGGAGCTCCTGTTTTTGGCTAAAACTTTTTCGTCTCGGAATAGTAATGGTTAGAAGTAGAAATAGCTGAAAGTATAAGATGTTTGGTTCGGTTAAAACTTTTGGTTTTTGGCTAAGTTAATATGACAAATGTTTGAATTGCCACTAAGGCAAATGATAGCTTATATGATACCGATAATTACACTAATAAATATTTACAACAATTATCGCATCATATGATTACACAACTAATTAATTTTATTATTACACTAGTAATTAGTATATATCAAAAAATATCACTGCTATTGTCGTCTGATGCATGCTCTCCTAGACCGTCAGGATGACAGATCTGATCTTACCATGAAGGCCGTCGGATTAGGAGGCCATGTAGAGAATGATGACGGCGGGGGAGGAGAATAATGTTCAGGCCGTGAACGAAAGCAAAATTGGTGTCGTTAGAAGGCCATGAACGGAGGCGGAGCTCGTGGCGGTGCCATCGACTGACAGCAAAGGCGGAGCTTGTGACAGCGCCATCAGGACGAACGTGGAGCTTGTAGCGGAGCCTTCGGGCAACGCCGTCGCCCGGCGACAAACCGCACGGCGAAGAGAGACAGGAGCTTCCAAAAGCCCGCTTCTGGAATGCCGTTTCAAAAACCCTGAAAGCTGGTGGCCTCCCATCAAGGCGGTGGCACAAAAATTTCGGCCGTGTTTTTGGGAGGGGCAGGACGTGGGGAGCATATGTCCTCGTGCCCGACCCACCGCGCGATCTGGACCGTCAGCTGTCCGACCCGCTTCTGGATGAGGGCGCACGTGGATGGTCGCCGTCGACGAGGCCGTCGTGGGGCCGGCTTCCGTTGCGTTTCAAATTTGAAAGTCCGTCTGCCCGTTTGGTCACTTTTCTAGCCGTTTGACGGAGCGATTCCCCATCGTATTGTACCTTTTGCTCTCTGCACCATGGTTACTCCTTCCACTCGTCACGTGCCATGTGAGAATCTTTCTAGACAGGACACGGTGAGATCGACCAGCATTTACCATTGCTCTGCCTGTACGCCATGGTATTACTGTTCAACAGGAGACCGGGGTACATTCGGCTCGGTTAGGTAAATACGGCCCATCAGGCATGGCCCAGCCTGAGCCCCAATTTTGGGGGAGGTCGATTTCAGTTTCAAACCCTGTAAGCAACTGCCCATATCAACTTCCTTTTTGAGCTAGGGCCAACTGACCCGGCATTTTGGACTAGGACTGGCGGCTGCTAACTTGCGCTGCGTTCGCGCTAGTGCTAACCGTGTTTGCAAACTCAATTAACAAGAGCAGGTGCTTTTGAAACCTAAGTCCTCGTTCCAAACAGCTTCTTGGCTTTTGGCTCTTAAAAGTTAATTTTTATACAAAATGATCTCTCGAGGTGATTTCTATAAAAGAAGTACTACGGCACTGTATGCCATCAGAATGCCTCCCAACAACATACCTTCCTTACGCCGCTCCTTCCTTCTGTCTCTCTTCTCTCGAAGTGTCACCGTCCCCTCCCCAATCCCTCTCTTCTTCTGCTACGGAGTAGCTTCGCTCGCCTCCACCGCTGCCCCTTGCCCCCTCCACCATCACCTACGGCCAGCATCGTTGTCGTTGCCACGCTGCGTAGCACTCGACCCCTCCCCCGCCATGCCGTGCCGCCCAACGTAACTACCACAATCGTCGTTGCCATCGCCCTCCTACCCATCAAATGGAAGGAGTGGCGATGCTAGGATTAGCACCCCAGAGCCGTTCCCACCCCATGCTAGTGCACGTTGCCTCCGCCCATCAGTGGTGACATCCGTCATGTCCTTCGCCTTGGTCTCTGTCGCCTCTGCCATCCTCACATTGGACTCACCCGATTTCTCCCATGCGATTTTCGTCGCCTTGCCTTGGTCTGTGTGAAATCCCAATGGCGTGGCCTCTCCGACATTGCCCTTCGCCTACTCCAGCGACCTTTCGATGCCGCTCTCCACCTCCTCCCTCCACTGCTATCCTACGCCTATTAGAAATACGGATAATATTTTAATTCTAAATTTTACTAGGAGACAGATATAGTAAAAGACAAGTGATGTAATAAATGAATCTAATACCAAGCTACTTATTGTACTTCAAAAAAATACACAAGGTAAAATTTAAAATAAAAGTGGAACGCGGCGCATGTTTCAGCTGAAACCATCGATCCCTGGGTCCGGGTCACTGGAACGTATCGCAGAATGCTGGAAGTGTACATGGTGTTGACCTCTTCAGCACATACGTACTCGTAGTAAAGCAATCCAACGTGCATTTGGAACACATGTGAACATACTACGACGTCTCGCACAATTGCACTCTCTCTTTTAAAGAAGCACAGCTAGCCGCACTCTTTATGGCACATTCTTTTGGTCTGTCATTGATGGATTTTATTTGTATTTTTTGAAACGACAACAGATAATGTACTTATCGACCTAGATGACACATAGTTTTATATTTAGAAAATCATTTAGAGAAACAACTTCAAAAATCTATTTAGAGAAAGTTGAAGGATAACGGGTAGGCTACGCTAGTTACAACATTTCATTTTCTACCGCGTTCAACCAGAAAACATGCGCGTAAGGGAGTCATGGATAGTTACCACTATATGCGCTTCACAGCGGAAGAAGAGTTGGAGCAGTCCGGTCCAACGTAGATGCGCGTCGATGAAGAAGAAGCGGTCGATCGTTTCACGAACTGAACGTCTCCTCCTCGCGTCCTAGCAATAGCCTTGCGCCTCTCGCCGATCAACACAGCAGCAACCGCAGCGGCGCCTCCACGGAGTCCACACGTTCGGGATGGAATGCCGTGCGCTGATGTGCTAACACCGTGCACCCGGCTAGGGTTTCGGGATACGGCCGAGGGGAGGTGGCGGCTAGGGTTTTCAGGATAGTCGTGTGTCCCCTGCAGCCCCACCTCCACATATTTATAGAGCATGCTAATGAGCTTCCACGTTGTAGGCCCATTAGAACCTTAATCTCATATGGATTAATATCCCTTTTATCTTTAATTCCGAATTGTTTATGATTATCTCTTAGACACATCACTAACAAAAGTATCTATTTATTTTGATTTCCAAAAAAACCGAAGCCAAGCCAAAAAACAAAGGCAAAAAAAAACATGGTCTATGCGTGCTCAACGGCAGAGTCGATCGGTCAGGCTTGCGCGTTGTTCGCGAAGAACGAGCCTCGGAAAGCTTTGACATAAATTACACAGTGAGCAAACGAGACAACTAGTGAAAGGTGCCCGCAACAACCAGGGAGTGAGTACTCACAACCAGGCTGTGCCATGAATTCGCCAGCCCAAAAAAAGTGTGTTACGTAACTTTCAACGTGTTACTAATTTCCAAATTCCAAAGCTCGGACGAGGGACAAAACGAACTGATCTAGTCAAATCAAAACAATTATTTTTCGAGTCAAATGATGCCTCTTTTGATAACTGATCACGCTACTAGCTAGTAGAGCAGTTGTATTAGCTAGCGGTAGTAGTACACTTGGGCTCTGCTTTTTTTTTTTGGGTTTCAGCAGAACGGCTTGAAGCCGCTTCTTCGAATTGTTTTCTAAACTCAAAGTAGTATACATGTCTATATAAATATCTTTACCATTCACTATTATTTTAAAAAATATAAACAAAAGCATCAATCTAAAAGTTATCGGTTACGAAAAAAACAGTGCCGTGATTCATATTGTTTCCCTTACCAATCAGGCAGACCGAAAACGACCCAGCCAACCCCGACTGTCCACGCGCCAGTTACCAACCCCGACTGTCCACGCGCCAGTTACCAACCCGGTCGCTCACATAAGACTGAAAAAACTGCGACCCGACGCCCCCCAAGTCGTAGACAACTCTCCGGAGTCCGGAAGCGCCCAAACGCCGCCGTCGGTGTCGCCGCCGTCCGCTTCATCCGCATCAACATATACCGCCACCGTAAGTACACCGATGGATCCCCGAGCGACGGCCGATCTAGTCGGTTCCTCCTCCACCACCTCGCTGCGGAAGCGGGTGCTATCGGTAAACACGTCTCGAGGAGGCGGCGGCGAAGAGCCCGCGCCAAGCAGGGAGGGGGAGAGCAAGGCGCGGCAGGAGCAGGAGGACGAGGGCGCCATGGCGGCGGATCGGGAGGCGATGGAGAGGGACGTGGAAGCGGCCGAGCCGGTGAGCCCGGCGGGGCGGCTGTTCCGGGAGACGCACTTCAACTGCTACATCGTCGCCGTGATCGGGCTGGGCGCGCGGGTGGACGTCGAGACGGCGCGCGCGGGCCTCGAGGCGACCCTCGTCCGCCACCCCCGCTTCTGCAGCGTCCAGGTACGCACCCCGTGACGCGACCCTACTCCATCGATCGATTCCAAAAAAAATGCTCGCGTTTGGTGACAAATCTGGGTTGCTGGATTTGGTTTCTTGCGTCCCGTTCGATCGAGAGAGAGCTCATGCGGTTGACTCCCCAATCTTCCGAGGCTAACACGCGGGGGCAGGCCATGGCGCACGTGCTTTCGTCCCCGTTTGGGGAGCCTATTTTTGCGCAAAGTTTTGGGGCCATGTGGAACGGTGGCCGCACATCGAATTCCGCCGGCCGGACATGGGACGCTTTGGCAAGTTAGGACAAACAAGCATATTTACAGTGCTCCTATCCACATCTAGATAGGTTTCCCGTGGCCTCGTAGGCATCTGGCTGCTCTGGTGCTCGACGCCATTGATGCGAGCTTTGTGGTAAAGATGTACACGAACCGTCCCATCACCTTTAGCCCCATTTTTTCCTTTCCTTTTGTTTTACCGGGGCTAGTTTCGCCTTCTGGTTGATCCTGACTTCGATTGGTGCGAGCATTCGAGCAAGTTGCGGTATGGCTGAGAAGTGTGCAGGGAATCTGAACGGCACCTGTACAAGATAGCCTTCTTGTCCTCGGACAAGGATGGTACTGGGTAGGTTATGAAGGGCGCCAGCACCTTGATTCAACGACTACATTTATACCTGTCCACTGGGCCGTGCCGGCCCGACATGAGCTCAGGCTTGGCACGATCTATTTAGGTACGGCCTGTTAAGACCCGTGTAATAAATGGGCCCACGGGCTGTGCTAGCCCGTGGGCCGCGGTGCAAGCCCAGGCATAGATCGATGCCATGACCCGGCTAGCCCGTTTAACCGAAAAAAAAGGGAAAAAAGAAAAATTTTAAAAAATTAAGAAAATTGCAAAAAAAAGGTAGAAAATTCAGAAAAAATTTAGAAAATATATTAAAAATTGTAGACATTGTTAATTATAAAAATAAATATTTGCAATGACATAATGAACTTTATTAACTTATTAAATTACATGGGATAGCTACCTCATTAAAAACTTTACCAAGTAAAAACTCAATTTGAGAAAACCTTGATAAAGAAAAAAGAGTACAGCCTATAAAGCTCATTAGTAACTATATGTGAAGAAAAATATTGAAAATCATATTCATTGCTATCTAAATACAAATTCTTAAAAGATTCTTCTAAATCTTTATTATCTGCACTATGTTGGAGCCTTAATTCAGCTTGTTTGTCAGAAGTATTTTGATCATGATGTCGAAGAGTTCAAAATCGTAGTTCTCCATTAAATCAACTGCAAATTGAGATAGTAAGGAACAATTAACTTAATATTAAACCAACAAATAATACCAAAAAATTAAAATAAGACAGCATTATTACCTCCTTTGCAGCTCTCACAAAAAAATTGATAATTTTTGAATTTTCGGAATTTTTCCTAAATTTTCACCAAATTTGCGCAAATACTTTCGGATTTTTCCCAGCTAAACCGAGAGTGAAGAGTGAGGGTTGAGGTGTGGAAAATAGAGGCCGGATGTCCCCCTATTTATAGAAAAAAATTTAGATTTTTTCCCGATTTTTTTGCTTTTTTTTTTGAATTTTTTACCCCCAACGGTCACAAAAAAGGCTATTTTTCGAGTTACACGGGCTGGGCGTGCCGTTAGGTGGGCCGTGCCGTGCCGCACCCTCGGCCTAGGCACGGTCCGGTCCGACGTGCCGTGTCGATCCGGCCCGTTTACAGGTCGTACCGTGCCTAAATGGGTCGGGTCTGCAGTGACGGGCCATGGTGCGGCCCGTTGAAACTCAGTCCGTTTGGACAGCTATGACTACATTTATCTCATTGCATATCTTAATTCCATTTCCACCTCTCATTTCCTACTATGCGAAGGGCCACAAATAACAAACATAATGGTGATTTCTCCTAAAGATTTTCTTTTGGAGGAAAACAGTAGTAGAGGCCCCTGCGATGTACATATTAGCAAAGGATGATTTCTGCTGATGTAGTGATCAGCCAGGTTCCACCTAGTTGTCGTGACTAATGTGCTTGTTTTGGCGGATGGGTTCTTTTTTTTTATTCGCGGTTTATGACCGTAGACTGTAGCTTATAGTTTTTGATCTTAACGCGGATGCCTGTGTAAATAAACTTGATACCGATAAATCATTTTAAAAAACTGTTCTAAAAAATTGCTTCAAAATAACGATAGAGAAATCATCATATTTATTTATATGAGGAAAATCATAAGTCCTGAATATAGGTGAAAAAGATCTCGACATCCAGCTCGCCTTTTTAGCCTGTTCTTTTTGGCTGCAGCTGATGGCTTTTGGACTGTTTGCGACAAAGATTACGGAAAGAGAGATACTCGCTTGCGATTTTTGATGGTACAGATATTAGTTTTTTAACATGTACTACAATTAACTTGTAGATCTCATCTTAAAAAATACTCCATTTAAAAGTTAGTTACTGTAGCAAAAGCCAAAAATGACTTTTAGAAACCGCAAAGAATAGGACCTTAGTCTGTAGCACGAAAGTGATGTTTCCCGTACTGAAGCCTGAAGCTGGAATACTCACTAGCTGTACCTGTGGCGTTACAATAGACGTGCCCCCATTAAGGGCCTGTTCTTTGCGGCTTCTAAAAGTCGCTTTTGACTTTTGCTACAGTAACTAACTTTTAAATAGAATATTTTTTTAAGATAGAGTCTACAAGTTAATTGTAGTACACGTTAAAAAACTAATATCTCTATCATCAAAAATCGCAAGCGAGTATCTCTCTTTCCGCAATCTCTGTCGCAAACAGCCAAAAAGCCATCAGCCGCAGGCTGAAAGAACAGGCCCTAATTCGCTCCAACGAAAGGTCCAACCTCGCGTAGCAGAGCAGCCGTTCTAGACCATACCATAGGCAGCCGTTCTAGACCAGAGGCAGCGGTTTGACGAGCCTGTTGGGTTATCATGATCTGGTCTGTGAAAATATCGAGCCAGGCCTAACGAAAAAGAAAAGAGCAGTTGCTGATTGATCAGATCACCAACGATTAGTGCAAATAGGGTGATGCGAATTATCAAATCTCCAGAGAAAACCAAAAAGGTCTTCTCAATTATTCGTGAAGATGACTTGCACTTGCTTCATCTGTTCCCTCGCAAAAAAATGTTGCATTCAGCTTCAGCTTCTAAAATGTGGAGTAATATACATTGCTGCAGGTGCTGGATGAGGTGAGCAAGAACGCGAAGCCGCGGTGGGTCCGGACCGCAGTGAACTTGGACGACCACATCATCTTCCCGGACCTGGACCCCACCGCCACGTCGGCCGACCCCGACCAGGTCGTGGAAGACTACCTGTCCTCCTTGTCCACGCTGGCGATGGACCACTCCCGCCCTCTCTGGGAGTTCCACGTCCTCGACTTCCCGACCTCCGAGGCGACGGCCACCGTCGCCATCCGCATGCACCACTCCCTCGGCGACGGCGTCTCGCTGCTGTCGCTCCTCATCGCGTGCACCCGTAGCGCCGCCGACCCGACGAGGCTGCCCGCCCTGCCGTCCCCGCCGCGCCGCGCCGGTCCCATGTACGCCCGGCCGCGCCCGCCGATGTCGGCCGGCTTCGTGGCGCTCGTCGCGTGGGTCTGGTCGTACGTTGTGCTCGCGTGGCACACGCTGGTGGACGTCGTGTGCTTCGTCGCGACGTCGTGGTTCGTGCGCGACGTGCGCACGCCCTTCATGGGGTCCGAGGGCGTCGAGTTCCGCCGCAAGCGCTTCGTGCACTGCACCCTCAGCCTCGACGACGTGAAGTTCGTCAAGAATGCCATGAAGTGTGTAAGAGCTTCTCTTATCAATTAACTCTTAAATACTAGCTTGCTCTTGAAAGATCAAACGAAATGCTGTTTCTCATCTGTGCCTTTTGCAGACTGTGAACGATGTACTAGTTGGAGTTACTTCTGCAGGATTGTCGCGTTGTTATTTCCGGAAGACTAGTGAGTGGTGCTCCACAGTTAACCGTCGTTTGCTATATAGTCCGAGTATTAACTATCTGATTTAATTTGCACGTTACGTTTCTTGAACTTGTTCAGGTGATGCTAACAGCGAGAGGAGAAAACCACAGAAGAGCATTTGCGTGCGATCAGCTCTTCTTGTTAACATTAGAAAAACACCTGGCCTACATGTAAGCCTAAAACTAATCTCTCGATTGTTCGGCTGATTATGTAATTTTTCATGCATGGATATTTCCAATCATTCGTAAGAATAAAACCAGCAATTTAGTTACCCCTTTGCAGTACCCGGACCATTCAAGATTGGTTCTGAACTTCTAATTTGTCTCTACTCTGAGCAGACAGTGGCAGCAATGATGGATTCTAGTAAGGACAACGCTGCAAGATGGGGAAATCTAATTGGTTACGTCATACTACCGTTCCATATAGCCAGGCACGACGATCCTCTTGATTACATCCGGCAGGGGAAAAGGACAGTGGACAGGAAGAAGAGCTCCTTAGAAGCGGTCTTCACATATTGGAGTGGAAACCTAATAGTCAAACTTTTTGGCATTAAGGTATTGTCTTCTCCTGGAGGTGTCACTTGATTTCATTTGCTAATTGCTTACTACAGCAATTGTATAGTCTAGAAATTGTTTTGTAAATGTCTGCTTTGAATTTCTCTATCATAATAGTACAACTTCTATAGGCAGCAGCGGCTCTCTGCTATGGTATGTTCACCAATACCACCATGTCATTCTCAAGCATGGTCGGGCCTGCTGAGAAGGTGGAGTTCTACGGCCATCCAATCGTCTATATCGCCCCCAGTGTCTATGGGCATCCACACGTAAGTACTCGTTACCAACGTTGAGCACTTGCACAGCTCCCAGATTCTCTATCAGCTGATTGTTTCATTTTGATTGATTGTGTATAGGCTCTGACTGTACATTACCAAAGTTACATGAACACTATCAAGCTTGTCCTCGCAGTGGATGATGCGCAATTTCCAGACTCTCATCAGCTACTGGAGGACTTTTCTGGGTCGCTTAGGCTTATCCGGCAGGCAGCTTCAACAAAATTGTAGAAAGAGCTAGACTGAGATTTTTGGTAGAGCGCACACGCACAAATTTGTTCAGGGCTCCTCCTGATCAGTTGCTCGATAGCCCGGTCAGTTTTCACAAATAAAAAAAAAAGCGGCAGCCCTCAAATAGTCAAATTGTAAACAGCTCATGTTCAATTCGCTTGTGGGAATTCAACGGAATCAAGTTTGTGATCATGAGTTAGCTGAAGATATTTTGCATCTTGCGACAATTGCAGCGTGCCGTCGCTTGTGCGACGATAACTATGATGGCAATGCTGATATTGTGTAGATGATCGCAATCTGATGGTGCCAGTTGCCAATATCTGAGGTGCTGAGTGTGACAACAGCCAACCAGACAGCACTGGATCAAGGCATCATTCATGCCTATGGCCGACCAACGCTGGCTGGCTCACTCAAGCACAGCTACCAGCAATCACACCACCTACGTCGACTTCGAACGTGCACTCATACCATCGCGCACCATGGCAATGGCACCTCCGCCACCGCCATCCCCGCAAACCAGTCTGTCGTCGCCGAGCACGTCCTCACCGCCCTCCAGTCGTTCTTCTCCTTCCACCCAGGCTTCCGCGCCCGCCCATTCTTTATCACCGGCGAGAGCTATGCATGCAAGTTTGTCCCCGACGCGGGCTCGCTCGTACTGACCGTGAAATCCACGCCGCCGGAGAACCAGAGGATCAACCTGCGCGGCTATGGCGGCGTGGTCATCGGCAATGAGGTGACGCACCCCATCACGCAGGTAGCCACGCACACAGTGGTGGAACCACCGTAGGGGTGTACAGCATACGCTCTACAGCGGTCGGAGAACCAATCACCGACCAGAGGCAACCCTCTAGCTTCCGTTCCATTGAGATCCCGCGGCGCAGATTGAGTTGCGCTGGTGCCCCTGATGGATCTTTTCATAAGAGCCCTCGCATTACATTAGTGCATGTTCTTTGCACTTTTAAAAGCGGTCTTTCACTTTTGTTATAGCACCTAACTTTCAAACAAAATATTTTTTTAAAATAAAATCTATAAATTAATTATAGTACATATTAAAAACCTAACATCTTTTTATCTTAACCGGCGGCGACGGGATCGCATCTCCACCATGCGGTGGCTGCCCCTTCCGAGCCGCCTCCAGCCAGCCGGCATACGATACCAGTCAACTCATCTGGTCTCCGCAAGAGCCAGCCAAAAGGCTTCGTGGACGCGACCCGGACTGGGCCGGCCGAGGACACGGCCCGTTGTGGAAGGCCCAAACGATCAGCGCCTCTCCCCTGGTGACGCGGGGTTCGTATCCGACAACATTGGAAAAATTAATCGTTTTCCTTTTTTAAAACTAACAACGACAAAAGGCCGACGCAACCCGTGTTTGTACATCCATCCGTCCAGTAATAATAATATAGAGAAAGAAAGAAAGAAAGAAAGGCCCTCCCCTTTCGTTAACACAAGTTTAATTGCCATGTTAGAAACAGGCATAACAGCAGAATACAAAACGGAGCCAAGCTAATCTATGGCCATCCATCGATCCGGCAATCATCCAGTACAAATCAAATCTCGCATCTTGAAACGTCCGCGATACGACAGCAATGCGCGTCATCTCAGTGACCTCCGTGGCGGTAGAGAAGCAACGACCGGTAAACGGCAGCAAGGTGGTGGAACACAATCACCAGGATGAGAAAGTCGTCGACGAATCCGAATAGGCCCAGCACACCTGCAGACTCAACACCTTGTCGCAACTGACAACACAACTGCTTGTCGCAACTGACAACAAGTCCAGTTTTGCAACAACCTATCAAGGACTCTGAAGAATCAAACAAGCAAGCTAAGGCCTTACCGCCTTAGCGCTATTCCTGCGCAGTGTTGTTTTAATCGAGTGCTTCCCCACTGCTGAGTCGTTGCAGTCATAGATAGAGCACGTACAGCCACGATTGGTTATGATTATTGTGTGCTGCAGTGGCGAGTCTCTCTTCTGCAACATTCAACTAGGATCATGGAATTGATGTGAAGCTCAAGTGATTTTGGCAACTCCCTGTGAAAGGATACTGTGGACTGTAGCATCTTTTTCTGAGAGGTCGGACGCTGTGGATGTACCATGAGAATCACCAAGAGCTCTGAATCGCTGTGATTCAGAAAAGCTAGCTGATTGCCTGATTCTACCAATTAACAATATCCATTGCTCAGAATCCTGCCTTGGAAAGGATTTCAGGTTCTGTCAGTTACCGTCAGTTTTCCAACCACTTCCGAAATTTACTTTGGTTTGTAAGACTATATTGCTTTCAGTATAAGCAGGGTTATCTGTTTAAAAAAAAAAGGGATCCGCATCCCAACCGTAGCAAGCCTGAATCACACACACATGACACACCCAAAACCACATGAACTCCACTGCTCACTCCTCAGTCCCAGAAAGAACGGCATTGATATCACAGTGCAGTACAGCACACGAGTCCAAGGCCTTTTGCCTCTTACGCTCCACCTCCCCGTCCGGCTCTCACTACCAGATCTGGAGGCTCGGCTAGGCGAGGACAACGCACGCCGAGGGAGAGGGACTCCCAAACCAGCACCACCAACCATGCTTCCGCGACACCAATCGTAAGCCCGCAGGCGCCCAGCCAAAGTGACACACCACCAACCTCTCCTATCCGACTCTACCAAAAAAAAACATCAGGAAAAAAAACAGAGAAAAAAATCACACTGCCAACTGACTGCAACCTCCCAGCCCCTCGCCCTCTCTCTCTACTGAACCTGCTGAGCTAGCTGAGTCGGTGCCATTGGCATTGTTGCGGTTGCCATTGCCTCCGAGGAGAGCTAGCATGGCGCGTGCGGTGGTTGCTGCTGCGCTGGCCGCCGTGCTGGCTTCAGTGCTTGCGTCGGCGGCGACCGCGCAGATGGACAGCTGCAACACCGAGCTGCCGGCCGTGCTCGTCGGCAACTACTCGGGCCTGGCCTGCCAGCCGGTCTGGAACAACTTCGTGCTCCGGGTACGTCATTGTGCAGGAGCATGTCCACTCCCATGCACCTTTGGTGTTTTTTTTACAGTATGCATATGCATATAATCGAGTGGGTAGTTGAATTTTTGTAGAGCTGTTAGAACATCCCTAGCTCGATCCTTCTGGTGGATGTTGCAGTTCACTGCCTGTTTGTGCTTGCAATGTGTTGAGATCTGTGAAGATTTCAGGTGGATCTAGTTTGTTCCTGTAGAATGTAGGAGCCCTGGTAAGTTATTGCCCATTAAACTTGGAGCAGTAATGGCTTGTTAGTGGCGGTGATACGAGAATCCGAGCCAAACAACATTATTGTGAATATCTGTAAGGTTCCATGAACAATTTGTAGGATTATAGTTGGTTTTGCTACTGTCAGAGCCAAGAAAGTTCATAATTCAAGATTCATGTACCATTCCCAGTTCGTGATAACCGAGAATCTAGTAGGCAAGAACAACGTCCGTTGCAGTATCAAGATCTCCTGCGTGTTCTCGAAAGAAAACGAAAAGATTTCTGATGTATATATCAACACTCGCATCCGTTGCAGTATCACCAAGACAAGAACAACGTCCTGAGGATTGTGCTGTCCACGATGTACAGCACGGGGTGGGTGGGCATGGGGTTCTCGAGGGACGGCCTGATGATCGGCTCGAGCGCCATGGTGGGGTGGATCGGCCGGAAGGGGCTCCCTCACATCCGGCAGTTCGCGCTGCGCGGCAAGTCCAGCAACAAGGTCGTCGTCAACAGGGGGTTCCTCGTCTCCGACGACCACGGCCACACCGTCGTCGTGCAGCAGGCCAGGATCTACCTCGCGTTCGAGCTCAAGTTCTCGTACCGCCTCACCCACCAGCACATCATCCTGGCGTTTGGGCCCAGCATCCCCGTGAACAACAAGCTCACTAAGCATCAGGACAAGACGTCCTTCACCTTTGATTTCACAACAGGTATGTCTCTCTTCTTCTCCTTGCAGCTGAATTTGCAGTCTCCTTGCAATTAAACGAACATTTTGGTATTGCACAGTCGCATAAAAAAATTACATTTCAACCGATTTTTCTGTAACATTTTTTTCTCTATATATACAACATCTGTCACATTTTTCGTTTATGTATATAATATTTCCCCGTATATGCAACATTTTTTGTAAGTATATAATATTTATTGCTGAGAAATGTTACATATATGGTACCAATATTGTATACATAAACAAAAAATGTTATAAACTTGGACGATAAATGTTATATATATAGGACAAAAATATTACAGTAAAATTGACTGAAATACAAGTTTTTAATGGGACTGTGTAATGGACAGTCCCTTAAACGAATGCATGGGCCTTGAGTACAGTTCATGCTCACGGACCAGCATAGTTGGTCTTCAGACGTTTTTACAACACTTGTGTAATGTTTAGTAAGCCCCTGCTGGTGAATGGAAAACTGCAGTGCTCTTGCTTTGATAGCTGATTTTACACTTACCTGAGCCAAGAATAAGAAATTGCACCTGTCAAAATATATCTTGGAAAACTATTCGACAAGCCCACTTGAACTGTAAGCCATGTGTCAGTTAGCAAAGAAGTAATTGTTTCTTCAAGCTTCGGTCGTCACTTTTTAGTTGCCAAATCAACGTTTGTCGTTGACATCATACGTACAACAAAACGACTTTTCTCCCAAAAAAGAAAAGAAAAGAAAATCTTACAGCAAAGTGGCACCTGCTCATCACTCTGCAGGTAAAGCGTACGCCGACGCGTCCTTCCCCTACGGCCTGAGAAGGGCTCATGGGGCGCTCAACGTGTTCGCGTGGGGCGTCCTGATGCCGATCGGCGCCATCCTTGCGCGGTACTTCAGGAGGCTGGACCCTCTCTGGTTCTACCTCCACGTCGGCATCCAGTTCGTCGGTTTCATCATCGGACTCGCCGGCGTCGTCGCCGGGGTAGTGCTGTACAACAAGATCCAGGCAGATGTCCCGGCGCACAGAGGCCTCGGCATCTTCGTCCTCTTCCTCGGCATCCTGCAGGTCAGTCAGCCAGTTACCGTCCTCTGCGGCTCCCATCATTCTCCAAGAACGTCACCACAAAAGAAACCGAACATTGTTGATGATATGGATGTTGCATGAACTGTTTACAGATTTTGGCCTTCTTCTTGAGGCCCAACACGGACTCGAAGTACCGGAAGTACTGGAACTGGTACCACCACTGGGCAGGCAGGCTGGCCCTCTTCTTCGCGGCCGTCAACATCGTGCTCGGGATCCACGTCGGCGGCGCGGACAGCTCGTGGAAGATCGGCTACGGCTTCAACCTGGCCGTGATCCTGATTGCCGTCATCGCCCTGGAGGTGCTGCTGTGGACGAGGTGGTCCAAGAACAGCTCTCCCACTCCGACGTACTGAGATCAGCTCAGTCGCCAGTAGCCTCTGTTCATGCGGTGATGGCGAAGGTTCTATATTTTAAAATTTTTTGCTGGGTTCTTTCAGGTTTTTTTTGTTTGATGTTGCAGTGTTTTTGGCCTGGGCCTTTCGGTTGGATTCTGTTCCATTTTCAGCCAGTTTATACTTATATGAACTACAATAACTAACTTTTAAATAATATTTTTTTAAACCAGGATCAATAGAAAGACGTAGTAAAAAGTGTACTGAGTTCAACTGTATTGACAAAATTTGTATACGATTATTTTTCTGTGCGTACTACTTCTCATGAATAGTCATAATTTAAATATTTAAATCATAAGATATATATATAAAAGAATCCATCCTTTATTTTGTTTGGGTTTCAGTATACTCTTTGAGAACTGAAAATGGAAATGTGAGCAAGATGGCATGTGAAGCAGGGTAAGAAAGTCAGTGACGTGTCGACGGCCTGTGTGCCTCTCACCAGTAGTAGTTCACTGCCACGCGGGCCCAGTCCACTCTGAGAAGGAAGACGCCAGGCCAAGTGCGCCCAGCTAAGCCCAACATCGCGCGTGGCCAGTCCCTTTCCCTGCCGCGCCGGCCCAACATCACAATTCTGGCCACCCGGCGAGCAGTTTGCTTGGTCCACCAGCATCGGCGGGCCGCACGGCCCACTCCCACCACCCGGACGGGCTGCGCGGCTGCACCTGACGCGCACACCAGCGGCGCCACGCACGCACGCACGCAGCCCTGCCAGTCGGCCGGCAGCTGCTGCCCTCGGCACACGCCCCAGTGCCCCACTGCTTGGCCTGCCGCCGTCCACAGCTCTGACGTACTCCACTGCTCGGCGTCCGCACCCACACGCCGGAGTCACGACACAGGCAGCCATCGCGGGTTCCAAGCATCTACCTTCCAGAGTTCTGTTTAAAAGTGTTGTAACGTTTATCTTTTTACTGATCACAGGAGAGATAAAAAAAACTTATATTAGAAAGTTATTTTTGTTTAAAACGGTTTCTACAGTGACTCCTACAAATTATTTTATAGAAACTATTTTGAAAAATTACTTCGTTCAAAAATCAATTTTTAAAAATTAAAAGTTAAAAACTATTTGAAACATGACGAAATACGGACTGAGCCGGACTACTTCGTGCTCCAGAGTAGTAGTGTTTGACTATTGCGGAGAACAAAAACCATGCATCTCTGATGAAGCCGCGGAGATTGGAGATTCAAATTCGTGCTCCACAATTGTAGTGTTTTAAATAAATAAATAAAATAATTTCTTCTTCGTCTTTTTCAATCAACTTATCAAGACAGATTTTTTGAAGCAATTTATTAGCATTCGATTCATTCGCATAAATATTTATGATAAAATCAAAAGCCATTAACTATAACCATAAATTATTAACCACAACAAAAAAGAACCCAAACAAACATGGCACGGGGAGATGACACATGTACGCACGTATGTATCAACGTAATTGCTGCTACAATCTGATGTCCCGTTACTGTCAATACATGCATGCACTACTACAAAAAGTGTCATTCGGAACGCATAATCACGGATGATTCAACACAAACCGTCAGTGATAAAATTACCACAAACGATTTTACAAGATAGACCTTCTAAATTCATCGCGATAGAAAGAACCGTCTGTGATGATCTACTTATCACATATAGTTTTTACTTTGAACCGTCTGTGACATATCACAAACGAATCGGAACAAAAATCATCTGTGATGATTTACTTATCACAAATAGTTTTTTACGTAGAACCGTCTGCAATAATATTCCAGTTTCCCCGCTATTGCTAAATTTGAATTTCTTACTCATCTTACCAGATTTGCTCTTTAAAATAGAAGGCTCAGCTATTCTTCTCCTTCTCTCTCTTCTCACTTATCCTCCACTCCTCCTCTCCTCTTCTCTCTTCTTACTTCTCCACTTCTCCTCGCCAAATTTTTCTTCAAAAATAGATTTAGCCAAATTTAGCTAAATCTTAATTTTACTGTGGTTTGGATTTGCTATGATTTGAAATCCCAAATTTTCTGTCATCCAACCCACGGTACAATGAAGATTTAGCCAAATTTTAGACATTCAAGCTATGGTAAAATAATCCACTTTTTTAGTTCTGGTACAGCTATCACAAATAATTTTTATCAAGAATCGTCTGTAATAACTGACTATTATAAACGATTCTAGTTTCAAACCGTCTGTGATAATAGACGATCATAAACAGTTCTAGTTCCGAACCGTTTATGATATGTTTTTCATAAATGGTTCAAAAACCGTCTATGAATAATTTCTATTATCATTGACCCATAAAATCAGATGATTTAAAGAATCGTTTGTGATAAATTTTTTTGTGGTAGTGATGCACGCGTCAGCTGGATGCACGCACGTCAGGTGTTCTATTTTTCCATCCATCAAGTCGAGACGGTGGCATGATACCATACCACATTCAGAAAGTGTGGTAAAACCGCACTGAGAGCGAACACCAGGGTGTCTAATTTTAGCCACGGCCCACGGGTCTGCACGATATATATGAAAGGAAGATATCGAGCCGCCACAATCCAACAAGCACCGTACATATATTCGACTCGTGGAACTTGACCAAACTTCTCGTACGTGAGGAAACGGCAAAACTGGTAACAATATGACGTCGATGTTATCACTCTAGGCGAAGCAAGCTGCTTTTGAGCTTGTTTAGAACGTGGCTCTCAAACCATCCTCTGCAGTGTGATTTCTGTATCAATACAAATCAGCAAGCAACGCAAACCGTAAACAACACACTGCATGCAACCAAGTGGCCGGCCGTGATGTGCATGTTCCATTGTCCAAGGCTTGAAGCAGATGCACGTAAGCACTGTCGCTAGACTAGGGGATCGAATACAAATAAAATAGTATATTTATCATATTCGTATTCATATTTTATAAATAAATATAAATTTAAATATTCTTAAATATAAATTGAATATTGTAATGAATCCAAATTCGAATCGAATATCTACTTAATTCGGTTAGATCTAGATATCTTCGTAACTTATGCAGTATGAAAATATTAGTGATAATTTATCCTCTCATATAGCCACACTCAATCATTCTAATTCGTTTACTTTACCTAAAGAACCACAAATTCACATTAAAATAAAAAAAATTGTCGAACTAATTATTCGTATTGGAATAAAATATGTATATTATTTCGTCGAATACGAATAGTCCAGATAAAATATCATTTCGGATGTTAAAAGTCTATATCATATTAGTATATATATATATATATATATATATATATATATATATATATATATATATATATATATATATTTTATGCAAATACAAATATGAGATAAAATGGATAAAATGGAAATCTGAATCTAGATCTTAGTCTATCGGATAAAATGGATTATCATTTATCATTTTCCATCTGGCCACTTGCATGGGCACACCGCTCACACATTGCGGGTGTCTTTCGGATCTCACAATTTTGAGATCCGAAACAACATCAGTCTTGATCGTTAGCCGTATTAAATGATTTTTTGAATGTTGAGGTTGATACAAGAGAGTCTGATATTAAGTATCTAAAAAAAATAAAAAAAATGAGTCTGATTTTAAATATAAGAATGTTTGGTCTTCAAAGAGAGATTGACATGTGGGCCCGTCTAGCAAGTTTGCACAGTTTCGCCTTTGAATTACAGGCACACTTTTTTTTTTTGCAAATTAATACATGTCAAAGCCAACCATCAAATCTAAACCTTCAAAAGTAAGGACCACCAAATTGAAAGCTATATATTTTTCTTTTTTTGATAACTATTTCAAATCCAATTCATATATCTCTGAGCTCACTATCAAATCAAAGCCACTAAAATTAGAGTCCATCAAATTAAGGGCTTCGTGTTAAATTTCCTTTTTTTTATTAGTAACTGTAAATCACCAATCATAAGCTTTTGTTATATATATAATAGATACCAGAGATACATATTGTTGTTTGTTTTATAGCCTTGACCACAATGGAAGTTCTAACCCTAAGTCAGAGCAAATGTTAAGAGATGCAACTCAAACATTTATGACATCAAAAACATAGCAAAAGAATCTCGTAGAAAGCCCCGAATAATGGCAATAAAACAACCACATAAAAAGATAATGGAGTTAACAAAGTTGGGAGCAAATCAGAAGCACAATCTTAAAAGAGTAGTCCAGGAGATTGTCTCCCAATTACAATCCTTTTCAAACCATTAGGACCCCAATATGCTTGCTCTCCTCTAACCCTTTTGCATGTCTCTAATTGATTTCGCCTTGCACTGGATAAGATTGGATTACTTTAGCTGGATTGGATGACCATTAGGCTATACACATCTACCTTGGGTTAATTTATGTACTATCTGTCTTGTTCTCTTATGTACGAAAGTACATATGTAAGTAGGAATATTAGTCCAATAATCATTTAACTCCACCCTCCTAATCCAAATAGAATTTGTGACATACTAGATAAAATAAGAGGCATCCTGCTTACATTTATCTCTCCAAAACTCAATTACAATTCCAAAATGACCGTAGACTAAGCTATGTGAAGCACACAACAGCGTTTGAAAATGGCACTCTTGAGGTATAAGACCATGTGGTAGCAACCAGATGAGAGTAATGAGTATTTGACATTGTTTGTGTCTTATTTTTATTGTTTGAGTTTGATTATAAGAAATTGCATTTTGAGTTACTGTTGTTTGGAGCTAGATGTACTACCGGCGATGTAAACGCGGTATGACTGACAAACGGTAGTACCGACCGGTGTCGTGGTATGACTGACCGAAATGGTAGTACCGGCCTATGGTTGTCAGGAGCTATTTTTCAGATAAAGTCTTTTTAGAGTTTTTGGTTTGAAACCTGGTGTGGTAGTATCGGCTTTGTAGTTGCGGTATGACCGGATTGCGGTATGACCGGCATGAGTACCACGGTCATACCGGCCCTGTGCTAAGATAGTTGTGAGTGTTGTTTTGGTCATGTTAGTTACGGTGGGAGTCCGTGCAAGTGTTACTAATGGGGGAGTCCAAGCATATGTGAGTCATGGCGTTCATGCATATAGTTTACTAATTGAGAGTCAATATTATGTCATTTGTGCTCGAATCGATTGCTTTATTTTTTGATGCGCAGGTGCTCTAATGATGGTTATGGCTAGCGGTAAGACTAAGGCTATGGAAGAGGTCCTGAAGCCATGGCATGTTACGTAAATTTGGGTGGAGCAACATCTCAAGTCGAGAAACACGAGAAAAAGACAAGAATCATGAAGAGGCAATGCATGCATGTGGTGTGCCAATTGGACTTATGCATTTCAAGTGGTGACGTTCCTCGGAGCAGGCGTACAATCTTGACGGCAAGGCATTGGGTATCACAGATTGTGGAGTGATGTTAGTGTGCTATGGGACTTGGGTGTTTCAAGTGATGATAGCCTCGACGCAGGCATACAATCTTGATAACAAGTCATGGGTGTTGTAAAGATCGATGGATGGCAATTTGGGAAATTATCCAAAACTAGGTGGAGTGACGGTTTGCAAAACTACGACATTGGCCTAATGTGGTTTAGGTCACATCTTTCTGTTTGGAGTGTTTTATCAGGCTTGCAGAGCCTTTGGAAGTCACATTTTGAAAATGTGCAAGTGTGTGTGTATAAAATTTATTTGTGTGTGGGTTATCGGGCTTTTTCATATATAAGTGGTGTAATTCACTAAAGAGTGATTGGTTGGTGTGAGGTGGTAGTCTCTACTATATAAGTCTTGTATTGAGGTGAGTCTCTTGTAGAGACTTGAGTGATTAGGGTTAGAGTTTGTGTGTGCGTGTGTGTGTGCATGCTCTAGGCTTGAGGCTTTGCTATTTTGAGGAATTAGCCGTAAAATATTTCTTTTCAAATCATATGAACATCTAAACTTTGCCCAAGTGAGTTGTGCTGTGAATCCCCTCATGTGTTTTTATTTTCTTGGCTTTTATATTTGGATTTATCTTCTCTGGAGCTTTTTTGGTGCCAAGAATGCATAAGAGGTGGAGATGTCTCTTGAACACAAGATCTCATCCATCTAGGCATGATCTACAGTAAATTCTTGACTTTGCTTTGCTTTTCTCAAGAAAGAGATGATTTATGGGTTTTGCTTTTGTGCGTGTTTTGGGTTGAATTTGTGGTATATTCTAGCTTGCTACGACATGTGAGAACCTATCCCAGATCACCTAAACTATCTAGGATTCACGAGCAAGAGCAAATCAAAATTTCTCTCTTTTGCCTAGTTTTGGTGCACCATTCCTTCAAATGAAAAAAGGTTGAAACTTTGACAATAATTCTCATGATCGTTCATTGGAATATGTTCCTAACATCCAAGAGAAGGTGCATGCCAAGTATCAAGTTATTTGGATATACAGATGAAAAATTACATGAATTTTTGATTTGGAAATCGTGCAGATTTTACTATTCATCCTAATTTTCCTGTAGCAAGTGGTACTACCGATACTGCAGTGCGGTACTGTTGTAGCATGGCACTACCATATTTACTATTCATATCTCAGATTTTGCACAGTTTCTTTTGGATATTTTTATTTGGGTGTTTATTCTCTGAACTTCGTAATTTCTTATAATTATTCGAGTGAAGAACTTAGAGTCGTGCTTCCGCTTTGAGAAAATATTTAAAAAAATCTTGAATTCTTGTCAGCTTCTATTCACCCCCCCTCTAATCACCATATCCGGTCCAACATGAGGCAATGGATTGATGAGAGAGTTTAATCAATTTGACAAGGGGCAAGACATGCATTTGTGGGGTTGTGGGAGTATACAATCTTAGGCTACACAAAAACCCATGAGCTCTAAATACATTAGCAATACCATATTTATTGTGCCATCGAAGCTAAACCCTATTAGAGTATGTACAATAGTGTGACGTCAACTATCTGTAATTATTATCACATATGACATAAGATGATGTGAAGGAGAGAGGGGGAACACAGAGAATTGGACTGTCTCTCATACAACAGTCGACTATAACACAAAAAATAACACACATTATATCATGGAGGAACTGTCTATAGACACATGTAAAAAGATAATCTATTGCAATATCTGTATGTAGTGTTAGAGGGAAACTATAGACAATAGTTGTCTATACCATTGTATATGTCCTTATGTGACTTCGATGCTAACTCAAAATGCTATAGGGCATGGGTTAGGATAGGGTGGGTGGGTCTAGGAGGACAATGATATTGGGGGAGTGTGTGCCCCTGGCAGATCCATATCATGAATTACATGCCTTCTTAAGCCTTGATACCAGCTACTTTCTCTACATTTGGGACTTGCGTTGTGCATCCCTCCTTTGTTTTCTTGTAATTGTGGTTTACAGATGGGTCCATGCATGTGTAAGAGCCCACATGTAAGCGAGCGAGTGTTAAAAGAATTTGTCAAAATATGCTTCTTTCTATTTTTTTCTCGCGCAAAGTGAGGTAGGTGGGTGATTTAAATATGGGTTGCTTTGGGTCTATTGCCAAATCGCTTCCATCCCTCCAACCCTCCTCAGGATCCGTCTCAAAGCATCGCTTCTGGTGAGATCTATACTTTGAGCTTAGCCTTTTCCTTTTCCTCAAAGTTCCATCACAAAAAATCGCATGGTTGTTTTGAGATCTCAAGATCTATCTTTAGTTCTATCTTCTTCTTTTCTCAAAATCCTTATTCTCGATGCTACTCCACAATATAATTCCTTAGAGTTCTAAAGATTTGTCCCAACTTATTCTACTTCTTTTCACAAATTTGCTCTTGTTGATCTATCAAACTCTATCACATACTTCTTTTGAGATCACAAGATGTATCCCCAATTTGTTCTTCTTTGTTTTCTCAAAATTCATCTTCATGGTACATCATGATTCTATCGTGTGCTTCTTTTGAGATCTAGAATTTTTCCAACTTGTTCTAGTTCTTTTCTCAAAATTGTTCTTCTAGATCTATCAAACCCCATCACATGTTTCTTACGAGATCTTAAGATCTATCCCCAATCTGTTCTTTGTTTTCTCACAATTGCTCTTCACGATACATCATGATTCTCCTATGTACCTCTTTGGAGATCTAACCCCCCAATATGTTTTTCTTCTTTTCCTTAAGATTTCTCTTCATGATCAACCACAAATTCTTCTAAAATATCAATATCCATTCAAGTCTATAATTTTTGTTTCCCCTAAAACCGTCTTCTTCACCCATAGAAAGCACCACATACTCTTTTCACGGTTTCAATATTGATTCTAGTTCTTCCTTCTTTTGTTCTCAATACCTTACATTTTTTTTTGTATTACAAATAATTCACTTCTCATGAGATCTCGAAGGAAATTGAAGTATGTTTGGCCATCTGAGAGGGAGATAGGTGCTAGAAAGAGAACACAGAGAAAATTTTTTACCTCCTTACATCTTCGACCATCATGCATGTTGAAGAAGAAGAAACGATGCGGCTCACATCAAAAGGAAGGAGAACGCCACTCAAAATAGGTTCCTATCTCATTCTCACCATTTTTTGTGTTTTCCTTTTCGATGTTTTAGTTTATTGTCCGATTGAGTTACCTTTTGTATTAAACATCATAATGGTCTAGGTTTCAAAAATAGCATTGAAATAAATCTCCATAATAACCTAACAAAGTTATAAAGGATTGCGTACCATGTTCAGTTGTTAATATCCGTAGTTGTTATATTTGATATGTCTAAATCGGTTGCCATCCTAACTAGAATTTCAAAGGATTGAGTAAAGAGACAACCAACATAGTTTGGGTCTAACTCTCTCAAGTAAATCATTGGATGCTTTGTTGTGAAATTTTTATGATATATTATTTACTAGTTTAGTTTCTGAAGAAAACTTGTGTTTGTTGGTGTCAAGATTACCAACAGTAAACAATTTCACCAAATGTCATGAACAAAAGGGTGAATCTAATCAAGATATTATTGTTTTATGTCATTCTCCATGGGTCCACTAACTCATCATTTTTTCCAAGCTAGTTTATCACTTTGCTAATATAAAAATTCTTCTTTCAAGCCATATTACATAGTTTGTATTTGCAAGCCAAGATCGAAAGAACTATTTACTGAATGAAAAAGAAACTACTAATGGACATTTGCGTGTGTATTGTTTACATTGTCAGAAACTTTTTTATGTTACCATGCAAACTTGTCTGTTTGATATTTTTCCAAAGAAGGGATTTCTACTAGCAAAGTGACAAAATATTTTTGCAAAAATGAGGGCTTCATGCCCATTTGGTGGAACTAATTGTTGTTAGCATTCCTTAAAACTGGTTTTCTTAAAGAACTTTTTGTTTGTCAATAGAACATTTGGGTGGATCTAATCGAGAGACTCTTGTGTTGTTTTATCTTATTCTTCACTAGGTCATGAAGTCCTCGCCTCTAGTCCTTTACCATACTAGCTTGCCATTTTGCTAACAGCAAAGACCATTCTTTTGGAACATATCAAGCTAAGCTAGCTTGCACACTATGATCAAAAACTCTTTGCCAATGCAAACAAAATACCCAAATGTACACTATCACTTTCTGAAAAAAAAATGTAAAAGGCAGTTTCCTGTTGTCTAAAAGGTAATATAACCAAAATTTGTTGAATTGTCAAACTAACCAGTGAAAAACATGTGACATTTAATGCTCAAACAAGTATTCCTTCCATTCAAGTTCATAAGGTATATTTTTTTGAATGATCTTGCTCATAAATACAGGACGTATTTCATATTTTAATGCAAAATTAGTGAAGTTTTGCTCTATACCTCTAATAAATATTATGCTTTACTTGATGTTCTCTACATGCATACATTGAATACAGTGTTTAGAGATAATAATTAGAGATAGTCTAGTTATTTATAATATCTCCTTGGTTTATGTGTCGAGAAAAAATACGTCTTATAAACTTGGACGAAAAGAGTATATTCTAAAAAACGCTAACAACCAAACAAGAGAAAAGTTATTTGCTACGATGACACTGGATTACCATTGCCAGAATTGATACTTTTAATGCAAATATCCAATAGCAAAAGTTGCCACAAGTATATAACATCACAACATTAGTACCACCGCTAAAAATGTGAGGAAGATCTAGTGTATCAAAGGCGAAGATTTCTATCATCGATTACTTCTTTTTTACGGCCAGTCATAGAATTATCAGTTTGATGTTGCACTTTTGCTCTTGGATCCTTCCACTAAAAAGGTATCCCTTGTTGGCAGGGATGGCATTGTAATGTCATGGTGACAAACAACATTTCTCCTTATTTGGCTGCTTGCTTATCTAGAACGTACTTATTGGTCATGTCAAAACTGATAATTGTATGACTCATCATATAAAAAGTAGCAACCTGCAAAAGAAATCTTGAATTGGGCATATCAAAACCCATAATTGCGTGACCCCAGAAGTAAAGAAGTAAACCACAAAACAAATCTTGGGTACATCTTCCTCTTAGTTACACTAGATCCATAAATCTCCCAAAGATTGATCTTTTTTAGTGCTGCTAGCAGTGGTACAATGGTGTGATCTTGTGCATGTAGGTCCTGAAATCGATGCCTCCCTGTAGTCCCCGTCGGGTAGTCGCGCCGGCTCACGCGCTCCGCCCCACGGCTGACATGGCCCATCAAGGTATGACGTGGTAGTAGATATGTAAACGTATCCACGTCCTATGCCATCGAATCCAGCCGTCCATTCGAAATCCTATGGCCACCTTTCTCGTTCTTAAGGCCAAGATGTATCCGACTGACATACAGGCCAGGTACTTTCCAACCCCACACAACAGTGACCACATATCTTGTTAGGTTTTGTTTGTATTAGCTTCTAAAAACTATTTTATTATAATATATACTATATTAACTTTATTTATATTAATTAAAATCGTATCTCTTTATAAATTTTTTTTATAAACTACTACTATTTATAAATCAGAATTAGAAGTTAAAACCAAAATCCAATATCAATGCCCCTTGGAAAGGGCGGTGGCCGAGTTGTTACTAAAGTTAGGGGGCTAATCCCGGCGATGATTATATATTTTTGCCTATCTACACCGCCAACATGGCGACACAATGTCATCCATGGCCCACCTGTCAGTCATGGTGGATGTGGGTGCCTGGGTGGGTAGCGCTAGGAATTTCTCCACTGGCTTGCAGGGTTGGGCAGTGCACGGGGAGGCCGTGCGCTTATGCAAATCCCCACTGAATTCCCAGTTAATCACAGGCTACACAATTTAGTGTTAATCACAGAGAATGCCACTGGACAGGATTACACAAACGCCCACCGTAGTTCTCTGTTAATCACAAGCATACCCTTGCCTCGCAGGTGCACTTGGGTGCAGGCATAGAGGTGGCAGAGGTGCAAATTAGTGTGAAGAATGGAGGGCATTGTTGGAAGAGTGGAAACGATAAAGCCTTGGGAGTTCAGGTTCCGCTCCCCGTCGCCATTGCTGCTTCTCCCCTCCTCTCTGTTCTTGCCGTCAGATTCCGCAAGAACCCTTTTTCCCGTGCAATTTCTCCTCAGTTTCATGGTTCCAGATGTTTGATCTGTAGAGTGAGATACAGAGGTGGAAGGGAGTGTGTCTGCGTGATTGGAGGAACGGAAGGGAAGAAGAGTAGAGAGGAAGGCTGATTTGATGCGTGGCTCTGTGGAGGCCGTCGCGGTTGCTCGGGACGTCGCGTCGTCGAGCCCGTCGAAACCCCCCTCGGCATTGGACATGATGAGGTACGCCTGAAATATCCCATCCCCTTCTCTTTGTTGCCGCTGCTGCAATTTGTGCTGTGCTCTCGGTGCTGTCGTGCCCTGTTTGTTCGTTCCTGAGATCAAGGTGCGATTTTTGGTGTCTCATTTCCGCTTTCGTCAAGTGTTGTCTCGGCTCTTCCCGGACGATTTGAACAGGTTTATCTCATCCTTCTAGTGTTCGCCGCTATTCTCTGTTCGTGTGCCGTCTTCTTCTCCTGGTTGGTCAAGGCTTCGTTTGATCTGCGTTATGCTGTTTTCCTCTCGTCTTGCTGCTGGATTTTGCCATTCTGTGCCGGTTCGGTTAGATTATCCTGTGATTATATCAAATTCCTTGCTTTGCCCCCACCCACAATTTCATGGCTATTTTGACTGATTTCTGTGTAACACCTGTCGATTTCGTTCTGTGCTCGTTTTTCGGTTGGCTCCATGCTTGCGGAGATGAAAGCTCATGGCTGAAGATTCATTCCTCACCTGATTGTTTCATATCTTTGCTGCTCTTCTGCGTTTTGTGTATGTGTGTGTTGTGCTGGTTTCTCTTAAACAGATCTCTGAATGTTTGGCTTGGCCTTCGATTTTGCTGTTTGCAAACATGGTGGTTTTCTGCTGATTTCGGTTTCGAACTCTCGCAAAAAGGAAAAGTTTTTGCTATTCGTTTCATCCTCCATTCCAAATGTTCGACTTGGTTCTTGTCCGATCCAATCGCTCATGTGGTTTCTCGATTGTTTGGTTTTTCTGCAGGTACCAGAGAATCAGCCCGGATTGCCTCCCGCTCGCCAATGGCGGCGGCGGCGGCGGGAGCCGGAAGCCGGCGTCGGCGGCGTCCAGATCGAGCAAGGACGACGACGCCCCAGCCGTCGCCACCGACAGCTCGCGCCTCGCGTCCTACCTGGCCGCCACCTCGCTCGAGCCCAAGCCGCGCGCTCGCGCTCTGCAGCCGCCGCCACCGGCCCCGACGTGCTCGTCCGCTGCCGCCGTCGCGACCCGGAGCCCGGCGCGCGACCACGGCCACCACCACCCCTCCGACTTCCCCGACCCCACCTCCTCGAGCTCCACCGGAGGCGGCGCGAGCGGCAGCGCCGGCCCCGACGCCACCATGCTGCTCCAGTGGGGCCACAACAAGCGGTCGCGCGGCCGCCGCGACGCCTCGGTGGCGTCCGCGGCCGCGTCGGCGAGCACGCCCTCGCCGCAGCGCCGGAAGGCCGTTGTCAAGATCCTGCGCCGCTCGTCCGCCCCGGCGGAGAAGCTGATGCCGCCGCCGAGCTACACTCGCGGGTCCAGCCTCCGCGTCAGCTCGTCCCTCCCGGCGCGCGGCGGCGGCGCCGGAGACGCGCACCACGGCCGCAACTCCCACCCCCACCACAGGTACGCATAGCCGGCTCACACTCATCATTAGGCGGATCGGATGGCCCAACTCTTTCGCCGCCACCATGGACGCGCCCCGTCGAGGCGCCTTCTCCTTTTCCTTTCCTCGCGTTTTTTCCCACTTCCACTTGTGCCCCTCGGACCGAGCCGTATTCTCGGGGTCGTGCCTCTCGATTAGGTTTTTGGTTCGGTCTCGTCCGCGCCGTGGGCTCGGGTCTCTCACGACCTGTACAAACCGAAGGTGCGTTTCGATGACAAGAAGATACCCTCTCACCTTTTCCTTCCACACTTTTTTTTAAAGATTAACAAAGTAGGTTTTGTTTGCCATGCTAGTAGTACTAGTACTGATTTGATCAGATTACTAATCACTCAGTTACTCCCTCCTTTTAAATTTGCCCTTCATATTTTTTCCTTTTGTAATTTCCTATATCTTTTTAAGCGACGTATGGTGTAGTCTTGGCCTGTCTGGATCCGTGCGAGGATCACCGAGCAATGACGAGGCGGCGGCACTTTCCCTTCCTCTTGGGTCATGACGAGCGATCCGTAGCAGGCAGGCGTCAACAATACCACCATCCGATACATCCATAATCCATTCATCGCCCACTGTCATTTCCCCTTTTCTTTCCTTAGCCAATCCTTGTGCACTAATGGCTTCCCTGGGTTCATTTGTGGCGTGTGGTGGACTGCTGGGTTCTGCGTGGACGATGAACGGTGATGTGTGCAGGCAAAGGTGTAGTAGATATAATAGTAGGACTCGGTGTAAGATGGGTACAAATATAGGGTGCATACATCCATCCACTTCACCGCTGCTCGCCCCCATCTTTTTATGTGGGGATCGGCGGTAGCTTTGCCGGCGCTTGCATCGATCCATCCATCATTTCCACCACATGGCCGTGTTGTGTTGTACTAGGCCACATAGATACTTCAGTTGTTGCTACTAACCCCACCCTCCCTTTTACCCCAACCACCGTGCCGCATCGATCGATCACCGACGAATAATTCTTTCCGTTGCGTTGTTGCTGTTGCTGTGTTTTGATAGTGTGATGATGATCAGATCCGTGGAGGAGCGTGCCGGCGGGCAGTCGTCGTCGTCCGCGGCGGCGTCGAGGGCGGAGAAGCAGCAGCGCCCGGCGGCGCACAAGGGGGAGGCCGGGGTGGTGATGGCGACGGGGGGCACCCAAGAATCGAAGAAGCATCAGCAGGGGGGCGGCGGCAAGGCCGAGCACCAGGGCGCCTGCCCGTCGTCGAAGGCGGCGGCCGGGCAGCTGCCGCGCATCTACACGACGCTGTCGCGCAAGGAGAAGGAGGAGGACTTCCTGGCCATGAAGGGCACCAAGCTGCCCCAGCGTCCCAAGAAGAGGTCCAAGCAGGTCGAGAAGGCAGTCAATGTAAACACTACTAACCAACGCTAGCGTCTCAACTCATCGACTTGTCGATTTATATTATTTTTGCCATGGTAAAAAGCATAAAACTGACGAGATATTGTGTGTGCGCGCGTGTGAAGTTTGTCTGCCCAGGAACGTGGCTCTCGGATGTGACCAGAAGCAGGTACGAAGTGCGCGAGAAGAAGTGTACCAAGAAGGTAACACGATGCATACCACAGGCCTTTACGCTTCGAATTTGTTCTTCTCAGTCAGATTAACCAGATCCATTTGTGCCTTTTCGTGTGAGAGAAAAAAAAGTTTAAATTGCGTAGATCTGGGGTTGGGGGCTGGGTGAAAAATATTTAGGGTTGGAAAGCGAAGGAATGGAATGGCTGGGCTTTCTCTCTCCTCTCCTCTCCCCCTGCTGCTGCTGCTCCACGTGGGGCCCACATCCCGTGAACGCGCGAGTGCCCATTGATGACTGTGCTTGGCCTACTTCTCCGCCCTTTATTATTGCCGACGTGCACAGGTGCGGTGCGTGGCCTAAGTGCCCGGTCTCCTAGGCTATATCTTCACGTGGGGCCCTGGGGTCAGTCTCATGTTATCCTGTGTCAGTCTAGCGAAAAAGAAACGCGCGCGGGTGCGGAGTCGAGGGGGGATGCCACTATCCCGCTGCATGTGGGCCACGAGTAGTGTGGCCCACTGACGGGGTGCGACGTTGGTCGCTGACTTGTGGGGCCCCATGCCCACGCTGGCACGGATATGGTGACCGTGGTAAGGCGCCGCGAATAGAGTACCACTGTAAGAATCCTAGAATTAGGGCGTACTCGAATTAGCCGAGGCTGATGCCTTTTTGTTGTAAATGAATAGTATTGAGCGAAAGCAGTTAGCCTTTAGGGCCCGCTCACTTTGGCTTCTCCCACCGCGCGGTCGACGATTATTTCACTGTAGTAGCACTGTAGCTACAGTACCTGTTACAGTAAATTTTTTTGTTTTTTTTTAAAAAAATTTACTTATACTTTTTTCGTTTTTTATTTTTGGTTTTTTTTACATTTTTCTATATTTAATTATACTCAATAAACCAACTCGATTCTGATGTTTTTCACAACATTCTGTGTTTTTAAGAAAATCAAAAGCCATCGCTATTCCGATCACCCCCTTAGAAAGTATGTGTGAGCGGTACAAAAAAACAGGAGACTCAAGAGCGAATGGAGTGATGTGCGTGATATGTCTGTAAATCTTGTCTTATAGATGGAAGTGAGAGAAGTGGTAACGCTGTTTTGAGAAGTCGGATATTTATTTAAGTTTTTGTCTTATCTAAATAGAGGCTAAAAATAGATCCAATATAAGCATGCCCATGTAGCATGGAATTCATGTTCTTCAGGCTTTAGAAGGAAGATTAGGTAGTTACACGTAATTGACACCAACTCCATCATTAGTTGACTTGTCTAATAACTCCGGCCAAGTCGTCGTTTGTCTCTTGTTTATGTTTAACTTTATAAGGCAATCAGCTTTCAATTCTCTGTTTAGCAGTGCACTGACCTGACAAGAAATCTCTCTTGAATCTTTGCGGTTGCAGCAGAAGCGCAGAGGCCTGAAAGGGATGGAGATGGACAGCGACTCCGACTGATCCATCGCGAAAACCTCGAGTGCGACCCCGAAAGGGGGCAGCAGCAGGAGAAGAATTTGGCGTCGCGGTTCGGAGAAAAACGGTGGAAAAAAGAAGAGGAGAGGCAGTAGAAGAAGAAGCAAAAAAACAGAAGAGACGTCAAAGATGGCGATGAACCTTCCTTGGGCTGAAACAAAAAAAAAAAAAAGCTTTCGTTGTTGGCGAAGGTGCCGCGTTGTTCCTTCGATTCCATTTTGTTTGTATATCTGGGTGGCGATGGGTAGCCGGCTTCTTTTTATTTTCTTTCATTTTCTCTCTTTTTGGGTAACATTCGGTGGTTTACATGGTGGTGATCAGGTGATGTGCCCACCATTTCCATGCGTGGTGGTGGTGGGTTGTGCATAGTACTAGACTATCAAACTTTCGGAGTCTTAAGAAGAAGAAAGAAGAAGACTATTATCTTTTCGCTCAGTTTTGCGTATCATTCTACATTTCTACTTCTCCGGTCTTTTTCTTTCTTTCTTTTTCCTTTTTTTTTGCATCGCATGTTTTCTCCTTGATCAATCGGCCGGCCTCGGCAGACAGACGCGTGCAGCACTCCTGCTGCAGTTGCAGTGTTTTCAGAGCTGAAACAGGGCTTTGCTTTGGACCGAGCTTGAGTGTGGTTAGGATTTATCCGGGCCTCCTTGGAAATCTCATAGTAGTAGTTCGTTCGTTCTTCTTGCAATCTGCAGGTCTACACGAAAATCGTGAAACAAACAGTGAAATGTTTGCTGCGTGTGGACAGGGCACGAGCCAGCGTGGGTTTGAGCATCTATTCTAACGCAAACTGACACTTGCTACTCGAGAATTTGGCAGCCATGATAATCGATGGCGTATGGACACATATGCAACACTGCAATAGTTAGCGGAATTTTTAGCATATTTGGTACTGGTTATAATCGTAATCGCAAAAATAGCCTTATGTCGTATATATTGATAAAAATATCAATTTTGCTATCCAGTGGTCGGGCGGCAGCGCAGGAGGGTTGACGTGTGACCTCTGCCACCCTGTAGCTAGGGCAGCTTGCTGTCCTACGGTCAGACGGCAGGTGATTAAGTCGGCTTAATCAATGTTCTATTTTTATATATTTTTGTTTGATTTTTTTAATACATCAAACGAGCTTAACAAATTATGAAATTGTATGCACAGCTTCCTGATGCAATGTACTTCATTGTCTAATTTTTTGGTAATTTTACCCGCAGTGAATGTTGCTCAAAATTTTATACAATTTTGATATTTATAGGGGTTGTTATATATAGCAAACGAGCTCAAAAAATTAGAAGATTTTATGTGAAGCTTCCGGACACAGTCGTAGTAATTGTTTATTTTTTTAAATTTTATGTACTCCAAATTTGCCAGTGTTAATATGTTGTCCCCCCTCGCAGTATCCTGACACAGTCATAGTAATGTATGAAATTCTCGAAAAAATAGATAATTACTACGACTGTGTCAGGATGCTACGAGGGGGAATAATATGGTAACACTGGTAAATTCGAAGCACATAATTTATTTTAAAAAATAACAATTACCACAATTATGTCTAGAGACTTCACATAAAAGTTTCGTAATTTTTAGAGCTCATTTATTATATACAACAACTCATACAAATATTAAAATCGTATAAATTTTGTAAGCAACATTTGTAGTGGACAAAATTACCAAAAACTTATACAATGAAGTACGTTGTATCGGAAATTTGTGTATAAAACTTTGTAATATTTTGAGCTCATTTGATATATTTAAAAATTCAAATAAATAAATATGCAAAAAAAATTAGGGCAATGATTAAACTAGCTTAATCACCTGTCGTCTGATCATAGGGCGGCAGGGGCCACGCGTCAACACCCTACTGCTGCTGCTCGGTTACCAGACGACAAAAACAATATTTTTTGTCAATACGCGAGATATATGATTATTTTTGTAATTACGGTTGCAAACAGTGATAAAAAAATTTAGTTAGCGTGGTAGTCCTATGCATGCATGTAGCAGTTAGAGCGAGGAATTCCTGGAATCACCAGGTCCTACTAGCTAGCAACCTTTGCTAATTGTCTAGTTAGCGGGGTTGAAATTACGAAGAAGCCCATGTCTCATACGCCGTAGCTAAAAAACAGACCCTAGTACTAATATGTTGGGGGCTCGGTGCTCACCAAACGGCCTTGGATTCTTCTCTCTGGCTCTGTGCGACTTGTGAGTCGCGGCTGCCGCGAGGCAAGGAAGCAGACCGCCTCTCGTCCACGACTCCACGGGCAAAATCCCCAGAGAGTTGCTAGTGATTGCTCTACCACTGGTCAGCGTCTGCGTCGGTGAAGTTTCACCGGTGCGTGTCGGTGGATGGATCACAAGGAGCAGCCTTCCCGTGGCCGTACGTACTTGGTTTGCTGCACGATCTTCTGTCGTGTATGTAGTCTCGTATGTTCTAAGATAGGGGCGAGGCCTGAGACATGGCCGTCGCGTACGCCGTCATGGATCACGTCCTAAGGGGGGATCTCTCTGAGAACACAAGGATAGCGCGCGCGATGGGAGCAACCAACTGGATTTGGGCTCTGCACATGGCAAAATAGGCACAGAACAGCAAGAAAGTCCGCGAATCAGAGCTCTTTTTTTTTCTTCTTTTTTGTGAGTAGAGGCGGCTAGATCTCATACGGCCGGAAATCGGGAACGAAGAACAGCCGGGTCAGAAAGATCTCACCAGAAAACAGAGACCAATCGGCGGCAGTCGGAGGACGGTGCCGGCACAGCGTCCTAGCCTCCTCCTAGCTTAACCGAGCAGCTCCACCCAACCAGCGTCTGAGGTCGCCGGCAACGGAGGGCCGCGCCCTAGACATCAAGCAGGTGGCGTGGTGGTGCCGAAATCACCGGCCGGAGCCCGGAACAGAAAGAGGAAACGCTGCCCCCAACCAACCAAACCACTCGACTCGACAGACGTGATGTGTTGGCCCGTTGGGCTCGAGTATATTTCCTCCAAGGCGGTGGCCGACACGGCAGAGCTAGGAGGGAATTGCAGCGTGTAGGCTGCCTCGAGACGAGGCAGAGACTCGAAGAGGCATAAACTCCAGGCGTTGTCATGTAGATAGATCCATCACCCATCCATGGATGACATCCTCAACTTGCGTTGGCGCCACACCCACTTGCTTGTGTCTATGTATATTTCGCCTCTTATCTTATATACTTAGAACCTATCTTATTTAAGGGTACGGGTAACAGGTGTGCTTACACGCAAAGGACATGGCCAACAGCCCAAGTTGCCTTTGCTGGTTGCTTCATTGATTTGCCGGCTCAATCATGTGCACGCACTGAACAAGCCTACTTTGCATAGTCACACTACAAGCGGGTTAATCATGCCTGTGCTCTCCGGTGATGATTACTCCGAGTCAGGAGGGCTTTCCCCATGCATCAGCTGCCTTGTCAACCATATGTAAGACCACCCGCCCAGCGGCCCAGGCGACGACGTTCGCCGGCACTTCAGCTTTTCAGAAAAAGTGGGGGTGCGGTCCGGCCGGCCGGTTCGAGGGCGCACGCAAAGGCCAGAAACAGAAGTTGGCGGCAAGCGTGTTCCGGCCAAGAACGAAGGGACATGCGGTTCACCGCGTCAAGAAGCCCCGTTAATTAGAATGAACGTGTTTGCTTTTTTTTTTGTTTTTCTTTTTCGATTGCATTGTCGGTTGAAATATAATATATATATATATATATATATTAATTGAATTACTTCGAAAAAATTTACAGTCGTTATAATACAATTTCAACTAAAAACCAAAAACCTTTAAAAAAAACTTAAAAGATCTTTCTTTTTGATTTATGAATTATACTACAGTAATTAGCATATAAAATTTTGTTAAGTTTAGATACATCTATAGATCCCATTTTAGGGACAACACGAGTATGGTTGGAGGCATCACCCGGCCGGTCTATGTAATTTGTATTGGAAGCATTCGCCGGGCAATGCAGTGGAGGACGGGACGGCTCCACCGCAAGCCCTGACAAAGCGAGACGGCGAAAATGATGGGCAGCAGCTGGTCCAATTCATCAGCCTGTCGCGTCTCCCTGCCAGGACCGGGTACAAAAACATCAGGCTCCTCCGTTTCAATTCAAACCCCCTCGGGAGACGACACGATCACGTCTTCCCGTCCCGGCCGGCGCAGCATCTTTCAATTGGTTGCCCCCCCGCCTCCGTACCGGCAAATCCGTGGCCCGCAGCGCCAGGTTTTTTATGCCCCGGCCAGGCTGCGGAAGCTCCACACTGGTCGTTCGATTTAAAATTCAGCAACAGGACCACCTCTCTATGACAAGCAGCCTCTGTACGTCTGCACCGTTGATCGCGGATCGATGGATCCATTTATTGCAAACGATGTGGCACAAAAGAGATTAACAGACGCTACTCCCTCTATCTATCTCGATATATATATCTGATATATATAACTAGTAGATGTATTATTTAAGTAATATTTAATAAAATTATATTATACTTGTCTTTGATATAAATAGTTGTACTATGCCTGTCTAATAGATGTAATATAGTCTAATTTAATTAAATATCACTTGAGTAATATATTTTTAGGTGTACGTATCGAACTTATATTACAGAACGGAGAGAGCGGTGGATACAAGAGAAAAAGAAATGCGTATCACGCCTCTCTTTTGCTTTATTATTCAAAAGAAAAAGGTAGCAATAAACGAGGGGACAAGACTACCACCCGTCACAGCCTGATGCTGGAGTTCTCAGTCCGGACAAAAGTGAGAAGCGCGGCAAATGGCCCCATCTGACTCGAAAAGGACTTCTCAGTAATTATCTGGACCAAAATGCATAATCTACCTTAAACATTTTCATGTAGAACAAACTACACAAATATGGATAAATTCCAACCACTTCAGATGACAAAAATGTGCCACTAGTGACCTAAGCAAATCCTCCACTGCACGTCTGTCGACGTAAAAGCAAAAGATGCATTCGAGCTGTACAGCGTAACGCGTGATAGATGGTAAGGCTGCAGCATCGTGTCTGAGTGAAAGGCCATGCTGCCAAATCAAGCGACATAGGTGGCCCATCTGATGTGTGTGGCCCTTCGGGGTGGTCATAGGAACGGCCCGACCATTTGATGGGCCCTGCCGTTGCAGCAGGGAAGCCCAATGAGGATCGGACGAGGAGATGGGCCTAGGGCAGGTGCGAGAGTTGGGAAAGGCCTACCCTTTGGGCGGCGGGGCAGTTGGCATATCGGCCGGTACGGCTGCGGCCGCGCACCCGCTCTAGCCTGCGCAGCGGCGATCGACTGGCGAGTGGCGCGTGCAGCACAGAGCGAGGAGTCGACGAAGCGCGCGCGCAATCGGGCGGGCGGCGGCTAACCGATGGACGCGATGGGTGCGGCTGGGCAGTAGACGGCTCACCAATTCTAGTCAAGGCAGAAGGCAACATAAAAACACTCAGTTTTTGAAAGCAGATTTTTTTACTTCTCCCATTTTCGAATTATTCCGAAATAAATCAGGAATCATAGACGCATTTCTTATTTTCATTTCGCGTATGTATATCTTTTTCACTTTTTCGTTCACTCACCTCCTTCTCCTTCTAAAAATCAATTCTTTCAATGTACACATACATATATATATCCTTTCTTGTTATATGTTCTAATTGAAATTGAACTTTATTATAATTTAATAATGCTCGAGGGAATTATATGCAATTTTCTTTCAGATTTTGTAGACAACCCAACATCTATTTTCCTCTGTATATGCGGCACCATGTGAATGGTATGAAAGTGCTTTATTTTGTTTTTATTATAAAAGAAAGACTCACATACGCGCGCGCACACACCACTAGCACGCGTACACGAGGACACCCACTAGCATACAAGCCTAGAGAGATGCAGATCATGATAAATCTGTAACCTCATAAAATTCTTACTATAGTATCAGGATTTTGATTATAATAGGTTTGAGTCCTACATCCATAACCCTGTAACACCATCAAAAGGTGGATCTTGTGCTTTGTTTTATTTAGTTGTTTGGAACTTTTTTAGTTTCTTAAGTCAAAAATCGAGTACATGATTCTCTTTTTGTTTCAACTATCGTGACCATTATTTTAAGTGCGATTATTTAAAACTAACATGGGGTGTCTTATACGAGACATTTTACTTATAAATTTTGAAGCTATATATGACGTTAATAAGCCACATTAGTACTATAGTACTAAGTATAGATGTACTAAGGTCCTATTCTTTTGAGCTGCGGCTGATGGTCTTTGACTATGCTTTTTGAGACAGTAGTATACAGTGAAGATGCCAACACGGATGATGCACGCGGTGTTCAGTTCGAAAAGCATTTTGGAGAAGTGACTTTCAGAAGTCACATGGAGAAGTTGCCATGTTGTTGGCTTTCGAAAAAGCTGAAGACAAAAATCACAAAAAAACTAAAAAGAATATAGACTAAAAACCATACATGTTTTTCGAGTGATAGAGTATACGAACTACCATACGGGCTATGCAGTATACAAATAAAAATATATATAATTTATCTGTAAATGTTAGTATTTGTTATCATAATGACACCGTAAAATTAAATTTTTTTCACAGCTAAATATGTAAAGTACGCAATTAATTGGAATGAAAGCTTAACTAATTATACAGTAACGTTAAAGCACCACGTGAATACAATATTTATAATACATGGTTTATTCAACACTAATATTTTATTACTCTCTTCGTTCTTTTTAAGTGACATTTTTTATTTTTCATGGTATCCGCGACATGACTTGGACTATTATTATTGGTAATTTTATCTTATTATATATTAATAAAATTATAATATTATGAAAGTAGTTTTAGCGATAAATCTAGATAATTTTAACATACTAGGAATTAAACTTTAAAAAGTTTGACGGTATGGATTATAGGATGTCAGTTAAAACAATTATGTGGGTGGCAGGCAAGTTGACGACTACATGGATGTACGCCAGAAGATGCCCAGCAGCCATGGTAAGGACGTGCATCTAAGGAAGCCTGTTATAGTGGTTGAGGACGCAATCAAAGACGTACAACACATGCACTATGTGCGCTCAACGAAAATTTTCTACCTATGCCACTGGTTTTATGAGTTTGCATTCTATGAGGTACCGTCCGTTTTGCTTAATTGTTTGTGTTCATGGACATTTGTTTCACACTTTTTGGTACCACAACATCTTGTATATGGTGCTGCTTACAGTACGTGCACTTAAGTCACATTCCATGATTCCATCCATACAAGACAGTAACCAAACACACACACACACAAAATGCAATTTTCCTTTTGCCGGCAGAAAACACTAGGGCATGCTTTCCGGTAACACCTTGATTCGCACCCTCCCCTTGCTAACGTGTCACCACACACTTCTGCCAGCACAGCCGTCGCAATCACCAATTCAGATCGCCATAAACCGCAGATCGTCATCTTATTCGTCATTCATCGTCACCACTCATCATTATCACCACATCCGTGCGGCGGTAGCTATCAGACGTTAGCGTCACATCGATGGAGCCTTTTCCTTGTTATGTTGTCATAATTATTTAATTTTATAAAAATTGTATTTTATTTTAATCGATTTTACAGTTTTTTAGACAAATCAGTATGACTGTAGCAACCATATCGCTAACCGGTAGTACCATGTTGGTTAGATCATAGAGCAGTAGTACCGCGGATTACTTGTCGGTTGCTTTTTTCAGAGAGGCTCAGTTGAGTGGAGCGGTAGTACTTACCTGTAGTAGACGATAGTACCGGTCTAGGTGAAATTTTTTAGAATTTGGGAGATTGGTTTTGGTTTTGGTTTGGTTTGATTTTTGTTTGGCCGGTATATTAATTTTGCATGAAGTATGTTGTGACAAATGTTGGTAAAGTTGTGAAGAACTTATAGTCAAAAATGATTTTTTTTTTGTCTTTGGATGTATAGAGATACTTGAAATCAACTATGGTCAATGATGAGAATCGGACTAAGGATGATGTGTGAGATGTCTGAGCTCAAGCATGGCACAAGGAAGACAGAAAATATAGCAATACTTAGTCGCATCATCTATGAGAGTTAAAAAATAATGTTTGCCACATTTAGTTAATATTCTATTCATTTCGCAAAGATTAGAATGGATTAGCTCAAGTGAAGAGATGTTTTGCCCTTCAACACTATGAAAAGATTTTCGGGGTTACTCAGCTTGCACATATACTTCACACTTTGAATCCTTCTCATAATTATAGCTTGAAATTAAACTTATTTTGCTTAACCGCCCAATGACTTCAAAATTAACATAACATAAATGTGAATACAAAACATCATGGCTTTTAATGCAATAAGAAACATTAAAAATATTTACATTGTTGAAATCAAGAGTAGATAAGCGAAACATGCCTATGTTATCATAGTTTTTATCCACGAAATTACCAAATTTGGTCCACATGACTTTATTGGACTTAAAAATAAACTTTATTTCTTGCCTACATAGCAGCGACCCGTCTAGTAGATTGCGAGTCATGGCAGGCACATACAACACATCTTTGAGAATGAGTATTTCACCTAAGATGAGCTTCAAGCAAACCTATCCAATCTCACGTACTGTCGTAGCAGCTCTGTTCCTCATCAGGATGGGTCCACCACTTTCACCCCAAAATGAAGAGAAACAAGATTGATCAGTATATATATATGTCTAGTAGCATATGTATCAATGCACTAATCAATTGATGGATTTGCCATAAAAGTCTGAGGTACATACCCTTCTAAACAGGGGCTAGCCAGTGCGACATTTACTTTAGCCTTACAGCCCTTTTGCTGACTAGGAGAAGGACCCCTACCTTTACGATTACGGCAATAGTTGGCTTTATAGCCAGCCGCGTCGCAAATAAAGTAGATAATCTCCTTTTTCTTCTTCTTCTTCATCATCATCATCTTCTTCTTCTTCATTTTCTTGCCTTTGAGCTTGTTGTGAGGCTGATCCTTGAACTTTTATTTCTCACTACTTGCAACATTATTGACCTCTACTTGATAAGCTTAGACTTAGGCCTTTCTTGTACCGTCACTAGCTCTTGCACGCTCTTCGATATTAATAACTACTGACAATTCATCAAGAGTCAAACACTCCTTTATATGTCAACGAGCAGTCACAAAGTCATGCCACAAGGGCGGTAGCTTAGTTAGGATGACATTTACTTGAAACTTCTCCGATATGATGTAGTCGTATTGACTTAAGTCACGTACATGAAGTTGTACCTCATGGAGCTACTCCATCACCGATCATCTCTCAACCATCTTATAGGTCAAGTAATTAGCAGCAATGAATGACTCATCTAATATTTTTTTATCAAGTTCATCCCAGAGTTGTTTGGCATCTTTAAAGCTAACAAACGAGTTAAGACAGAATTATTCGTATCCTCCCATCGCACCATTTCAAATATCTCCAATGGGAACATTGGAGGATTTAATATGACCCAAAATAGTTTGAAGTCAGTCAGTCATAGCTTGGTTTTAGCATGCCAAAGTTGGCATCGTTAAACACATTCAGCTTAACGACAACAGACGAGGAAGCCATTTCTTTAAAGATCAGTTTTCTGGATTGTTGTAAAATTTGCAATTTTAGCAACTTTTTATTTTTTAATTCCAGCAGGTATTTTAAAAATAAAAAGATAATTCCAACGGTCTTTAATTGACATAATCAACATATAAGTAAGAATATCGTCTTTGTCAATTAACCAAAAAACATGCTCATGAGAAGGGACAACAAAACACACAAAATCAGCATATTGCTTAGATTTTAATGTTTGATTATTGCTCTTAGATATAGAGTTGCACATGATTAATTCTTGGTCTTCTCAATACTTAAGTCTAAACTCTAACATATTTGATGTGATATCCTCCTTTTAGACTTTGAGCTCTAAACAATATTTTACTATCAATATACCTTTCAACTACAATATTGCTTTCGGCCAACAAAAGCATATCAACACAGTATGAGTGTAGCAGTTCAGTTAACCATCAAATTTGAATAATTCACAATGAAAGGGTATCACAGATTCAAGTTTAGCTATAAAGCCTTTTGGCCGACAGACAACGCAATTGGCTATTTTGAAGAACAAACAACGCAAGGAGTCGGTCAGGTAATGCCCAAGAGGAGAAAGATCTGGACTTCTCTGCTGCCAGAGCCGATGAAGAACACGATGGAGCAACAGTTCTACTGCCAAAATCAGGATTCAATTGAGGAAGAGGAAGCTATTGGGAATTTTGGGACTCATTGGGTTGATGCCTCACAAAAGGAAAAAGGTGGCCATTAAATAGGAGGGGGAGGCGACGAAATCAACATGGCTTCTACCAATAGCCAGCGCTGAAGCATCGAGGGTGTTGGTGCCTTCAGCGCATCTGCTACCTCAAGTCTCCACACCGCAAGGGAGCCACCCAAGTACATCGGTCGAATCGTGCGATAAGGTTGGAGACTTGGTCTGTAGCCTTATCACTCTCTTGTCCCATCGACAGGTGGGATCCACCTTCCTCTGTCCTCTTTTTTCTTTTCTCAAAATGAAAAATTATCAAGAGGCCCTCAAACTCCAATACTTTGTTCATCTATCACAAATTCATCTTGTTTTGGTTGATTTGCTTTTGGTTTAGTTGTTTTGATCTTCTTTCCCTTCTTGATCTTGCTAGATGCCAAGAATGAGTAAATGATAGATATATATGTCGAAAATCAATACCCATCTATCAAGATAATAGGTTTGGTAAGTTCTTAAAGTTGCTCGATTTTTGCTTGATTTAGCCTCTCCAAGTGATTGTTTGATCTAAGTGTCTTTTCCTCAATTCCTTATGTGTTCTAGCCTACCGTGTTATGTGGGAATACATTTAGAATCATCCTGGTCATCATTCACTCACGAGCAAGTCATATCCACTATTTTTTGGTTTTTATCCAGTTTTGGTGCAACCTTTCTTTGAATGGAAAAAAGGCCAGAACTTTGACCGAGATTTTCTATATCATTTATTAGAATAGGTTGCTAACATCTTAGAGAAGATGCATGTCAAGTTTCAAATTATTTGGATCTACGGATCAAAAGCTACAGAAATTCTTGATTTTGAAATAGTGCTAATTTTATTGTTTCTAAGCTAATTGTACCGTAACAGCACCAGTGAACAATAGTGCTACTACTGATTTACTGCAGCGGTACTGTTGCTTTTACTGTTCATTGATCGGATTTTTGGTTTCTTGATTTGATGGTTTTATGTTGGCTTTCTATTCTAAATTCATAATTCTATAGCTATCAGAGTGAAGGGTTAGCAAATAATTAAAAGAAATTTTAAAGATACCATTCGCCATCTTTGTTACTATAGCAGTCATATACTTGACAAAAGATTGGCCATGTGAGAGATCACCAAAAATTTAAGACTATCAAGGCCACTACAATCCACCTAGATGTGTTTGTGGAGCCCGGACTTTTCTCGGCTTGATTATCCTCTGCAACTAAGCCATATTCCTGTATCACTTTCCCTACCCATGTTCCAATGGGGGAAGTTGCATGCATGTACCTAAGGTCGTGATATGATTGAAATGTCTCATGTAGATATATAGTAGTAGCAATATAGTAGAGATAGGCTTTCCATGTTTCTTGCATACGTGCATGCATCTTCTGTAAGTAATATAGCCTTTTTTTTTCAATGAACCAGTGTTTTTGCTTCTGATGTAAATCGAGCCGAATATATGCATACCAAAAGAACTCAAGCCTATTTGGAACACAGTGGGAAACAAGGACAGAGCTAGAAAAATGCCATAATTCCTTTGGAATTGCTATGAAAATCCTATGTTTTGGATAGGTCCTCAGTGGGAAACAAGGACGGAGCTAGAAAAATGCAACTAGGTGGTGAGTTAGTGTTTTCTTTAGATTTGAGAGAGAAGTTTTTTTTCAAAAAAATATGTGTAGTAAACACTCGTGCGCTCAAGTCATCTACAACAGTCTGTCTCTTAAATTTGTCTCTAAAGACTCTAATTCAACTAGAGACAATATCTCTAATAATTTATCTTTAAAACCATTCATCTAACTATTTTTTATCATTTTCACCACAACTTCCATTCTCACACTCACTCATCATTTATAATAGTTTGTGTGCTCAGGTTGTCTTTTGTATAAGAGATAGAATATTATTTTTCTTTATATTTTTTTTCAACTAGGGTTTTAAGTGATGTGATAGGTAAAAGAGGACACCCTGGAGGGTCTAAGTTGCGGGGAGCATAGAGGGCCAGGCCTATGTTACTCCCTACTAGCTCTGTCATAGCTTGTAGGGAGCTTTTATGAACATCACACTCTCAACAAATTGTTATGTGGGCCTCAACGATAAGGCGGAATTCAATGCATCCATCCATCATTGGGTATTTATGGATAATACGTAGCAATTTCATGCGGTTTGTTTTTTTTATATGTGAAGAGTTCCTATATGCGAGGGGAAGATATCGGGCATGAAGAGGACCCCTGGGAGGTTTATGATTTTAGGGTTAGGTCAAAGCCAGGGCGTTAGAATTTGAGTCCTACTACACTCGTGACACAGTTGGCCACAGTTGGCCTAGCCCGAGGCTTGGGCTTGAGCTGGTTCCGCTCCTGCTCACTGACATGACTAGGATATTCCTGAGAATTAACCAGCACGAAATCACCATATCTTTATATATTGATTTGTTCCCCTTAATTAGCAACTTCATGTCTTGATGAGTCGCTTTGTTCGTCGTTTGGTCCTCTAACACAGAGAACCATTATCCCATATATATGCAGATGCACTATTGATGTCTAAAAGCAAGTACAGGAGATGGTCCATACCCATAATAGAGACCATACGGGGAAAAGTAGTGCCCGAATGTAAACACAGTACTAGGATAAGAGTCATCTCATGACAACAAGGGATGATCAAACAATTTTGAAGCAAGGCTAGCGAGGTAGTGAAACTATTGTCAATTGATGTAATACAAGTACGATCTCAAGCATGCACAGACAAATATATCCTCAAAAACAGTTGTTGATGGTGACAAGCCAGGTTAAACTACAATAGTTTTACAATGTTACATGGTTGTTTTCCACCCATCCATGCTATACTAAAACCCTGAACCTCGCAAGCTATAGAAACCACCAAACAAAGCTCATAATCATCACAAGCTCTACATAGACATTGTTGGGCTATTTTGGGAATTTTCTCATTTTCAGATGAAAGAAAATAAAGGAAAAGGTTTTCCCATGGGGCCCACTTGTAAGAGTTAAAAGGGGAAGAGATAAGGCTTCGGCTTGCCTTGGCCAATTCAGATCTGGACGCTATCTCCTCTTATCCCCCCTCCCCTCCCTTCCTCCGATCTCTCGGGTGGCAAGTTCGGCTCCGCCGTTCTTGACTTGGTCGTATCTCTACCGATGAATCAGGTCTTCCTCCTCCCATTTATCCAAATGAAGGGGCTCAGCAATTAGGGCGAATCTGAGAACTCACCAGCCAATTCATATTTTGCATTTGGGATTTGTCTCCTTTGGTCGATTTGGGAGTTGCGGCAATCTTGCGCCTGCAAGCTTGTCGGGCTATGGAGTTCCCCGATCTTAGCAGCTCTGATCCAAGCTCTGTGCCGTTCTGTTGTCAACTGACATTTGGCTGTGGCATCTGGTTGTGCGAGGAGGGAGAAGAACATCTCCTTCCTGTGGCTTTTTGTAGCGTCGACCTGTGCCTCGACTTCTTAATTTGGTAGGTACCAAATTGAAAGTTGGGTTTTGTATCTCCGATTACCTCTCCAGTGAGACCTTGGGATTCGTCGGTGATTGATTTTCTAGGACATTGTCACTCCGACGAGCCTAGCCTCCTTTGGTCATCATGGTGGCTTGGAGTGCCGCCGCTCTGTGAGGTTGATCTTTACTTCTCTTTAACTCTATTGTGCACTAGTGAGTTGTGCTAGTTCTTTTTAGTATCTCTCATATCTATTGATCAACTGGCACTGGGATAGCTATTGCATGATAGATGGTGGGATGTTGATTGTTCGATGGTGATATTAGTCAAGTTTGAAATCATAGTGAAAATTTAAAAGTACTCTATTTGTTCATGTGTTAGTAATATACTTCTTTGGAGTATAGTTTGTAGCTTTGTCAAATGCTTGTACTCAGTTCACTGCTCAGCATTGCTTACTACTGTTGATTCTGCATTTGCCAAAAATACTTGTTGATTCTACAGTAGCTTGTATTTGTTACTAGAGTTTGATTTATACTGTAATATGTGGACTGTGTATGCTCTTTATATTGATACTACTCTAAGGTGGTATTTAATTAGACAATCTAGTAGAATATTTGAGGAACTATCACTGTGATCATTGAAATATTGACTAGAGTGGAAGAAGGCCAAGTTCTCTGAATTTGTGCAACTCCTGATCAGAGAGCAATACTTGAATACTTAATCTGTGCACTATGCATATTTTAAAAGCTCACTTATGTGCACTATTTAACATGCTGCAATATATTAATGTCCTGAATTGTTTATTTGCTTTGAGAGATAATACATATATGTCATTTTTATATTGATGTCCTTATGCTTTATTGTGCTTGATTATAATTGGGATTAAATTGAAAATGTTGCTAAAACCTCTTAATTTACAACAGACACCATTCTAGCTTGTTCCTTGTAACTTTACCTAATTGATGTAACATGACTCAACTACACCTATTGCATTCTGCCACTTCATTTTTGGGGGCACTGCCTCTTTTTTGTTGCATTTGATGCTTCTTCTCCCACATGGTTCGTACTGTTGCCACAAAGGGCATTTTGGGAATTTCCCATGTGGTTTTTGGATTAAAAGGAAAAAAGAACAATAAGGTAGGGTCCACCTATCGGTCTAAGAGAGAAAGGATAAGGAGGAGAAGATCTGGCTTGACCGGTTCTCACACGTGAGGGCGATGCCCGTTGTAGGGTCGTAGGGTCGTTTCCCATGATGCTTTGGAGAAATCGGGGGTGCCAGTTCCTCACCCTCTCCTCCTCCTTTTAACCGTCTTGGCTCCCTTCTTCTTGAATGCAACTGATCCAAATTTGAGTCTCTAATCTCCCCTTTCTTCTACCTCCTCTGAGCTCTTGCAATAGGGTTGTTCTTAAGCTCTGGTGGGTGGCAACAACGGTGCAGTTCACCCACATCTCCAGCAACCCGAGGCCGTTCTCTTGACCTTCGAGTTGATGTGATGGTACTTTGGTGAGGGCGGAGACTTGGGACCGAGCCTAGGTGGCGGTGAACCCCGCCAAACGCTGGGTCAAGGTAGTGGGGCGCTGGCTACGCGTGCATCTAAGCAGCAATGCAACTTTGCTTTGGTTGCTCCGGTCATGACCAGTTGTGCTTACTGCCAATGTGGTGGTTTGTGTTGGTTTCGGTCGTGACCGTGGTAGTCTTGTCCATGACTTTGTACGGTGTTCTTGTTTTCCTTGCCCTTGTCGGTGCTGGGATTTGGCCTTGTGCAGCGTTCTCTAACCCTTGAACTCATGACTGTGGTGCTAGACAGATTGTGTGAGCGGCTTTGTATTGCTGAGAACCACGCCGTGATACAAACTGTGGCGATATGTTTTCTGGGACAGCGTCGACTTCGGCGTGCCTAGGCTTATTATCTTCTAGACGGCTTTGAGTGTCATCTCCTAATGAGTTCCTTTAGTATTTGTAATTATTGTGTAATTGTGAGCCATTCTAGTGTTGTATAGCATTTGATATTGTTATCACTAGTTCTGGGAGATAATTGCATGACAATCTATGTGATTAAGAGATTGTTTTATGGGGATTAGGCAACTAAAAATAGTGTGACAATAACTAGTTGGTTCTAGTCCTTGAGTTGATGCTGTCATTTATATTTTGCGATCTGCTGGTAGTCTATTGCTTATTTCATCTGTTAGAACAGTAATAAAATTTGAATATTTAACTAGCTATTATTATCTCATTGTTATTTAATTATTCCAATTGTTGATAGTCACTTGGTGGTTGTTTGTTTAGTTATTATTAATTATCTTGTCAATTAACTGTTTGGTAATTACAACAACTCATTTTCTTGTGCATTTGTGTTATTATTGTCACACTAATGGAGGCTTTAAGACCTTTGTGTTGAGGTGGCTTGTTCTGAAATAAGTGTAGCCGACATCTGAGAACATATTAAAAATCAATTTGAGTATTATGCTAATTGATTTTTTCTATTATTTGATCTATTAGGTATGATTTCATATATAAATGACTTGAGATTGGACAATTGTCATGTGATAATTACTTTGGTGCTCTTGTCATTTTACCTTACTTGGAATCATATTTTCATTAATTTTTAATTCTAAAATTATAGTTAAATTCATGCTAAAGCCGCATTTATTACAACACATACCCCCTGTGTGGCACTACCTCTTTTATTTCAACGGTTTTGCTATTACACAGTAGACTAAAATTTTTTTACCTTTCAGTTACCTATAGTTGTATAGTACTAATTCTTTCCCTACCTTAAAAAAATCCTCTCTCCAAAAAATGAACTGTTGGAGGATATTTATTCAATAAATAAAAAAATAACTACAATAAAAAAAAACCAATCATCTGTGCAATAATCAGTCCCTTATTTCAAACGGTTTAGACTCCACCTCCAGATGCGCCGCCCCCTGTAAGGCTCTTGTGGACGCTCTCGGCGTCAGAGGCGGACAGGATGACGTCACCATCCTCCTTCTTCTTGGTGTACTCGCCGTAGAGGTAGGAGGAGAAGCCCCAGGCGCAGAGCGCGGTGGCGATGGCCTTCTCTGCGCCGAACGGGTCGCCGAACACGACGACGCCGCCCAGCACGTTCGCGGTGAGCACGGCGGCCATGCACACGCCGCTGTGGAGCGACGACGTGAGGTAGATCACGCCGGCCGTGCCCATGAAGCACGCCTGCCACGTCAGAACCAGCGTCGCCACGACGATCCAGTACAGGGAGGTCGAGCCCTTCCAGCGCGCCGCGTCCTCCTCCAGGCCCCCCGACGCCGCCAGCCCGACCGCCGCCACCAGCGAGGCCATGGCCTGCATCAGCGCCTGCACCTCCACGGCCAGAATGAACCCGCCGGACACCGCCTCGCGGTACAGTAACTCCATGACCGGTAGGTACGCGGAGAAGAGCCCGGCGGCGCCCAGCGTGACGACGAAGCCGATGAGGTAGGTCTTCTGGCCGCCCCCTTCCGGGCTCTCGCCGGAGTCCCCGGAGCGGAGGGCGAGGAGCACTGAGCTGAGGGTCAGGAGGACGACGGCATTGAGGTTCACGAAGGTGAGCGGGTGGCGGACGATGACGACGGCGAGGACGAGCGTGAAGGCGAGCTGCGTGGACAGCAGCAGCGACGAGGTGGACACCGGCAGTAAGGACGTGCTATACGAGAACAGCAGGTTGTTGGCGCCCATGAGGGCGCCGATGATCAGGCAGACGGTGAGGAACCGCCGCGACAACCACATGAACGGCCGCGGCATGGCGGCGGGGCGGCCGGCGGCGAGGGCAGCCATGACCAGCAGCGGGAACCCTGCTGACTGCACCAGCGTGACCACCCACCGGTTGCGGCCGCCGTGCGTGAAGTAGAACCTGGAGAGCAGGCTCGACGCCACCGACCCGACCAGCAGCGCCGCGTAGTTCGCCATCAGAAGCAGCATCCTACGGCGCCGCGGCGAGGCCTTGGTGGCGTTGCCCACGGAGCTCGCGGTGGAGGAGGCGGCTGAGGAGGTGGTGATTGCCATTGCTGTGTCGTCGTCGAGGAGGAAGGGATGGCAATGGGTGTCGTATTTATGCGGCATACACAATAAGTGGGGGATATGTGGTGATTATGACGACGAGAGGGGAGGAGATAAAGACTAATGGCGTAGAGTACTGGAGAATATATAGAAGTTTAATTTACACAGCAGTTTCTGTGCGCTTTTAGATCGGAATTACTACCATATGGATGTACGGAACGAGAGATTTTACCAAACAGCCTCACTCCATTTTCCCTAACTACTCAATTTGTGCTATGTCCTTGTGCCGGCTCCTCTGCCCCATCCATAGCCACGCCCTTCTAACATCCTCTAACGGAGGGCCAGACTAGAGCCATTGGGCTGGCCTTAGCCCCGCCAGATTTGGGGCTCTAAGTTGACTATCTCCTCCGCCGGCAAGCTCGGCCATTGCCAATGCCCACACGCCTTTATGTGTGCCTTCTACATATACGATTTGTTGCAGGCATTCAGATATGTTGCACGAGTTTACTCGAAATGTTGCATGACATTTTTTTTATTTTGTTGCAATATTGTCACATCCTTTAATTGTTGCGATGAGTTTTGTTGCAACTAGAGCGAGATTTTGTTATATGGGTAGCCACTTGTTTTTTTGTTTGTGTTGTGAAAATTCATAGGGTTGAATTATTTTATTACAATTATTAGTTAGATTTGTTACAAAAATCACTGAATTATGTTGCGCCTAACTGTCTAATAATTTGGCTCTCATGGGAGGTTGCGCCACCGTGGAGCTACCCGACGATGAGGAGGTTCTGCTGTAGCCCCCCTCCATGACCGATTGCAATAGTCTCCCTCTCTGTTTCAACAACCTCTTAACAAGCATGTCGAGCACAACATTGTTGTTGAGTCCCGAGGGAGTGGGATTGAATGGTTGGTTTTACTGCAGACAAAGATCCAACATCCCGGGCAGCGTATGGAGCTAGTGTCTGGATCAGACGTTCGAGTGCTAGTTGTTCTCTTTTTAGATGGTAGTGTGTGAAAAAGGGAATTGAGCACACAAATATCACTCTACCTACTTTCTAAAAAATTGGCATCCGAACATCTGTTTTTGTAAATCTAGCTTACTCCATAGACCTGCCGCACACGCGGCAGGCATCTAAAAAAAGGGCGTTCCGTGGTAGGTGCCTACTGCCCACAGTAGGTCCATAGAGGGTGTTAGATTTGCAAAAACTGGTAATCCGAAGCTGAATTTGAAAAAAAAAATAGATAGAGTGGTATTTTCAGACTCAATTCTGAAAAAGGTGGCGTCCGTTACCGCTGTATGTACTGCTTAATTGTGAACCCTAAATTTGTATATTTTAGCAAAGCAAAATTTAAAATAAAAAATTAATTGCGAGAGATAGGCCACATATGAGTAAGCAGTACACGAAATCGGTCAATGCGCTCTTCTTTCTGCAGATGCTTTAAAAAAACATCGATGTATTCATTCATTGCTCAGAACCAAATCGATCGATCGCTTGTTAATTTGATGGATGAATTGATTGATGGGTAGATCGATCGATCGGCCCGTCGTGAATCTGCGGAATGCATACATTAACTTCGCCGCAATTTACACATGTAAGCAGGTTCGTTTTGGGGATACATATCATGTGAAAGCGTATGAATTTATGGTCGATCGGATCCGCTCTACAGCACGAATGGTTAATTTGTTTCAGCTTGGGATCGTTGAGATTGTGTCGGGGTTGTTGGTGGAAAGAATTCATTGTGCGTGATGGTATTGGAATCCGTCTTTCTCGATTTGTTTTCTGTCCAGGATTGTCTTCTATCTATTTCCGAGTGGGATTAATTACCAACAGAAATTATTGGCGATCGACTCGCCTAACCCCCACATGTGGTGTTGCGTGAGCTATATGTAAATGCAAGCATGCATGCATGTGTTTAAACCCTAGATCTGAAAACTGCACCGTCCTTCTCTCGAAGAGGTGCTTACCTAAAGATAGAAAATTAGACCATATATCACGTTCTTAACCAGACATCAACATTGTCATGTCACCTAAAGCCAAATTAGACCATATCGGGGACAGCAGAGATGATCTCACTCAACGGTGAAACGACTTCAATGTCCATTGTAATCTTATTATTCGTTGGTGCGAGATGAGGGAGAACCATATAAAAGGAGTTTATGGGAGACAAAAAAAAAATTGGTAGTTAATTTGTTTGTTAGGGATGAATTTTTTTTATAGATTTTTTAAGGTGGAAAAGGGATGTGAGAGGAGGTGGGAGGTGGTAAAGAACGTATCACTCAACACTTATTAACTTTTTATTTTAAGTAGTAGAGATAGAGGTACAAACTAAACCTTCTATGATCCATTGCAAATACTAACGTGCTAATGAATCCCATGGTCACGACAACATCTATGACTCTATTTTTTTTCAGGCTTTTACCTTATTCGAAAGTCAAAACAAATGAGACGATTTTTGAAGTGGATTCTTCAAACGGCTTTCCGAGCCTAAAACCGTGTGTACCGTCTGCGTCGATGTCTTTATCATCTACTGCCATCTTAAAAAATATAGACAAAAAATTATCGGCTGTAGCCAAAGAAACACGACCTATAATTCTAGTTCGTCGTATACAATTCCCACAATATGAGTGGGCACATTATCTAAAATCGAGAATTTTCATATATCTCTTACGAAATTATGTATTTTTCTCTCACCAAAAATCGTTATTCAGCAATATATATTTCTATATTAACATCAGCAAAATATCTTCACTAACTGAGTTTCTTTTTGTTTCTTCAAAAGTTGGCATTTTAACCGATCGATCATCTCGCGAAATGGACAATCTACCGATTTAGTGACACATTTTTCTTCTCTCTCCCTCAGCGCGCACAATTCCCACACGCCACGGGATATGCAGGTTACAAGTCATCTCAAAGCAGGGAAAAGCATACGTTACAAGTCAGACCCGAAAAGTCCCAAAGCTCGATCAGTAGCAAGAATCCAGCCAGGATAGCCGTGAGCCGTCCGTTGCATGCATGCTTGCCTGCCGCATAAACACAAACTTACAAAAGTAAGCTCGAAAGTGCCGGCCGCGCGTGGGATGCGAGCAAGAGAGAGAGTGAGGTTTTCCTGTTCCCGTTTCTGTGTCCTCCTCCGTGTTTTCTCGATCTGGACCGCTCGTTGATCGCAACGAGCGGTCCAGATCGAGAGAACACAGAGAGGGACACGGAAACGGAAACAGGGAAGCCATTTTCCAAGAGAGACGGGGCCGCGCGTGGCCATCCGCACGGCCGAGTTGTCCCAGTGCGTGGAGATTGGAGCGGACGGGCCACGATGCATGCCTGCCAGGCTACGCCTCCACGTCCGCTGCCTCTCTGAAACGACCCGCACAATTACTACGAATAATTATGATAGTCAACGGATTATTATTCGTTATAACCGATAGAACATTGTGTTAATGAATAATAAGCCCATCAGAGGGTTGCAGCGGAACAGTAATTAGAGACAAAATACGATATTACAAAAATATCGCCACGCAGGGCTAAATTTCATTACAGAGTTGCAAGGACTCGAATATTACAATACCGAGGAACCTAGGAGCAATCCCGGTCATCGCCTCCGCCTCTTATTCTCCGTATTATGAGTCTGTAGTATTCCACCTGGCTAATAATTAAATCCATTCATGTGGTCTTCACCAGATTCTAACAATCCTCCGATCTATCATGCATCTAGAGAAAGGAAATAATAGTAATGGTGAGTACGAAGGTACTCAGCAAGCGTTATTATTAGAAACATGCACTGAATGCTCTTCCACATTTCCAGGAATATACATTTATATTCACAATCTCTTGTTCATTCTCAATCTTTTTCTCATTCTCAATCCTCTTCTCCGGATTATAGAAAATAGGTTTTGTTGCTATGTTTGGAAAGAATTCTGTATTATTAATTTAGAAAGTTATCGAACACTCGTATGAACAGCAAAAACCCCCATAAGTTTCCGTGATCTCCTTTCCCAGAGACAGGCATGAATTCATGATTTGTATAGCATTGCGCAAGCTTGTATCACTTTACCCATCATCATTCTGATCCTACTGGCCCATGGATTTCCACATTTCCTAAGATGTGGCGCCCAGATCAGAATACAGAACTTTTGTACTATCTCAGTATATTATATCTCCACCTAGTTATTCGCAATCGGTAGTCTGTGCGAATTATTACTATCACCAGACTCCCCAAAAGTGACATAACCGTTGGTTGGGAAAGTTTTCAGCCTTCACCCAACACTCCACTGCATAATATATCACCCCCGCTCACCCCCTGCTGATACCAATCAGACTTGGGCGATGGCGGTATGGATCCCCCAGGTCTTGAGAACAGCTGACCCCTGGGTTCGCCTCCTAATTTAGTACTTACCCACATGGAGAATATAATAACCTTGACAGTACTACTAATTCTGTCCATCCATTTATGGACGAAATATTAGCTGACACGATGTAATACGGTCCGTTCATACAGATGAAGTTTATAGTTACTTATATTATATCTTATGCAGAGGTCCCCCAACCTGCCCTTCCGTCCCTACCAAGGCAACCTCTGCCCACCCTTTTATTAATCTATACGGCTGACTGTTCTGTCAGTCGCCGATTCTTTTTTCTTTTCCTTCTCAATTTCCTTTCGATTTAAATATTTGTCATTTGCATGCAAGGTGATAATAATTTAATAGGGAAATACTTTATTTTACTAAAGATACTCTGATTATATGCTCAAAAGAAAAGTTTGCCTGGACTTTAACCACATATTTGGATTCAAGTATGATCAGGTGAAGTCCTTCCCATGACTCGGATAATTACCTGAAATTAAATACGTCGACTATGACTTAATTTACAGAAACATAATAAAGCGTGAGGTGTCGATGTGTTTGTACGCCTAGGGTGAGGCTTCGCTCAACTCAACTATGATCACGGTAATCAAGATTAGTTTCTATACGATACTCATTATTTGACATTATCATACTAGCGTCAGGAGATACAATCTATCTAGGATGTATAACCAGTGTGTTATTGACTTTCGGTAATTTATCGATTAAACATGATTAAATAGATGCACGTACAAATATATAACAACGAGTAATATCCCTAGTTGATTTAACGAAGGCAATTATCTACCTCTGATGGATTCTAGTCTCAGGGTTATTCGCGTGATGAGTTAAGTTACAGATATAAAAGAAATCACATTTAATTAAATAAGTAAATGAATTATGCTAAGATGTTCTTATGCGATCCTCGAATGTTCTTTTAGCTCGCTGCGGATTTTTACAACCTACATGCTATTTAAATCGTCGCATACAAGTTTAATCAACGCGTATGATTTTAATCATCACGCTTTAATTTAGATCGACGCGTGCTATCTAATCGTCGCTAATAGTTTTTTTTTAAAAAATTCTTTTACTGGATATTAATTCCTTCTAGTAGTTCAGAATACATACTAGTGGTCTTCTATCATTTATGAGCGGCTAATAAAAATTAACTGGACATTTAAATGCGTAATAGGGCAATCTAAGGATGCACTGACAATTTAATTGTTACGCATACTAGTTTTAACATATGGATATCACCTGATTTTTATTCTTAGCATTCAAGAATATTTACCAGAGGAGTCAGGTTATATACTACAACCAGGTTAATTAGGTATTTAATTATAACATGGAATGGTTTAAATGGTAATGCATTAATTTAAATTGATACACGCTACGCTTTAACCTACTGCTGACATTTAATTATGCTAGTCATTATAAGGAAATGTTATTGGCCCTTTTACCATTTAATTGGGCTTAACCAAAATGTCTAGGTATTTAGGCCTGCATCAAATGGTTTAGACAACAGTACACAAATTTAATTCATACACGCACGAGTTTAGTTGGTGCGTACAATTTTAATTTATTTGACGGCAATTAATTAGTTGTAATGATCCGAAATGACTATGAATGGGTTTCTATAATTTAAATACAACGAACAAGATTATCTGCGTATTTAGATATGCCCTAGAGCAGTCTATATGTCAGTATCAATTTTTGTAACCGTGCGTAAAAGATTGGGTCTCCTAATGGTCCTACTTTGATTTTAATAAACATATATATTTACGAAAGAAGTTCATGAGTTAATATGACTAACAAACATTAACTAGATATTTAAATGGGCCACAAGATTTAAAATGATAACTTACTAATTTAATCGGTACACGTAAAACTAATTAGTTACGGCTACACGTCGTTCTCTTTTAGTTCACACACATCCTGATAATATGTCTCACTGCTTAATACGGTTAGCAAAGTTTTGCAATTTAATTCAATTCGAAAAGCTCGGCTTAACGATTCGTGAGATTAAATTTTCTACTACACGCTAACTATTTTCTTCTTTTTCCAAAATTTCCCATTTCCTCTTTCCTCTCCATTTTTCTTTCCTCCTAATCTCTCTCTCTCCACAGTCATTCAGCCGAATGGCCTTCTGGCCGACGCTCCACTCATCCCTCTCCTCTCTTATCCCCTATCCTCTTCTTCCTCTACTCTCTCTTCCTCCTCCCCCAAATCTTCTATGTGCCGATCCTCTCTGCGCCTTCCTGCTACTCGCCGGCCATCTGGCACTGCTCCTCACCTCGGCTCTGGCTCGGCTCTCCCCCCTCTCTTGCTTACGCCGCCGCTCCTCCTCATCTCTCTCTTTCCGCCGCCCTCCCCCTCTCTCTTCTTTTGCGTCGCCGCCTCTCTCCTCACCTCTCTCTCTCTCCCTCTCCTCTCTCCTCCGCTGGCCCATGGTGCCGCGCGCCGCCGTCCTTATGCCGCGGGGCCGCAGCCTCTCCTTTTGCTCTTTTCGGCTGGTGATGGTTGTTGCTGTCTGTTGGCCCGTGGGTATGCTTTCAGGGTGTTGTGCTAGTTGGTGGTGGCTTCTGGACGCTGTCTCGCTGGCTATTGTATCTAAGGGTGGTGCGATGTTGTGTTATGTGGTGGCTTCTGGAGGATGATGTGCTGGCTATTTGTCCTGGCCGTGTGGGGTGATACTGATGCCATAATGGTTCAATGGTTATTTAACATTTGTCTGATTTTTGCTATAGTGAGGGCAAAATAAAAACAGATTTGTATTACGCCAAGTGATGAACCTTATGGTTGTGAGAGGTGCCGACTGGTCCCTGGACGGTCAAGTATCTCCGTCAACGGGATGCCCCGCCCGAGATAACCCCGAGGGCTCTGACATCAATCTTTCTTTTAATTATTTTCTTTTGTTCGGTCTTTTCAGTATCTTTCAGATTAACTTTTCTCACAATTGAAACTGCGATTGCTTTGGAAATCAGGTGTTTATAAATGTTGTATGCAATGATATGAATGTCATTTATATTTTCTATAGCTCTGGGTTAGTTACAAATGTATGAAACGCCTACAATGTAATCTTATGTTTATATTTTGATGTAATACTGCACGGACACAATTATAGGTTTCAGTGAGTTGTAATCCTTGTATTTATCCTAATGTAATTTTTAAATTGTACTGTAATGGACGCAATTGCTTTATTGTATGAGAGTTGTAATTAATTAACGGTTGTACCAGACTGATAAATATATATCTTTTTATTAAGTTGAATGCTTCTATTTGTCGTGCAGTTGAATGCTATTTCTCTCTAGTCTATCAATTGATTCTCCCCTCGTCGACGAGATCGGGAAAGTAACGTATTCGTCTAACGTTCGCCGATTGCAATTTAGATTATACAAAAATTTTAAACTCCCCCGTATTTTAGATCATTAGCTACATAATTAATCTTAATTAACCTCGTAATTCACTACTTAAGGTTAATTAAAAACGCGGGGCGTTTCACTCCCACTGTGCGTGTGTGGGGTGTGGGCCGCGAGCACGAGTCATGCACGCATGATTCTACCACGAGCACTTCAACTAGCTAGCTACCCAATGCGCACACACACATGATTCTACCGCGAGGTGGACACGATGGGCATGACGGCAATGGTAAGATGGATTGGAGCTAAGCTCAGAAAGGATCTAAAGTTTAGAACGGTCAGAGAAACTGGACGTCGTCATGGCACATGGAGAGGCATGTGACATGACAAGTGATTTATGACCGTTTGCAAGTGAGAATAGTTCACTAGGATCCAGACGCATGGAAGGCTTGGCAGCAAATGAAGCGTGAAACTTCGTGGAAGGGGGTTTGAAAAAAAAAAGTCTTTTGTCCCCAAACCAAAAAGTTAAGACTTAATCAAATTACGGTGCGAGGAGACACAAGAGAGGTGGTTTAGATCAAAGATGTGATGAAAATGTTAAGTAAATCAACTGTTGATTCACTAACAGGTTAATAGTTGTATGTGTTTTGAAAAACATACATATGTGAGTACAAAACCTGGTATGGTATTGAGTTAACGAGAAAATCCAATTAGAGATACTAGTTAGAGTTTATTGTAATCCTACACTATATAAGGAGGTGAGTTGAGAGAGTTATATGAGCTCTCTAGGAAGCAAATGGAGGAGGTTAAGATTCTTAGAGAGAACTTTTAAGAGATGAGATGTGGCTCTTAATCTGTTTCGCTGTAGTTAGACCGCTCAGGTAAATCTAGACCCAATTGTCTCAGTTTTTTTTTTTGGAGCTTTTGTTATAGGTACTCAATCTCTGATCTTTATAGCTTCATATAAAGCTACTATGGCGAATGGCTTTGATTTTACTTTAAAAAAGATTTTCAAAAGACGTTTGTTAATGCTGGCTCGTATTCATCCCGTCTCGTCGCGGTTGTGGGTCCTACATAAACACATCAGGTGCGCACGACGTATGCAGAAGTAATCAAGCTAGCTAGTAGCAGTGAAAAAAATACACTCGACGGCCTCGATCGACAGGTCGACTTCGGAGTGGTGCCGTTTTTTCCAATGGAGACATATGCGTGCATCCATTTGACATTTGTCACGGGCTAGTGCGTGCTCTTTGTGTGTTAAGCCATAAAGTGGCTTCGATTGAGATTGACAGAGGGGTCTACGAGGCTATGACCGCGATTGACATCAAGTGAGCACTTGGGTTGACTAGTGCTAGAGATCACTGTTTTTCTTCCATTAGATTTTTTTTCTGTGTTTTCTAGCTGCAAAAGAGATACTTTCCTGAACTCTCCTGTCAAAAAGAAATCAAAAGAAACACAAGGCAGAGAGAGAGAGAGGCCTAGCCAGCCCATTTTCATGGACCATTTCTCCATGTGGCCCTAGGCCCATTCCTGTCGGGAATATTATATGGGCATGAGCGAATTCTACGAGAAGCCCATCCGTTTGTGGCCCAGCCCTGCGTGGACTCACTGCACAGCCCAAAACAACAAGCCCCACCTATATATGGACTCCGCAACGCCGCTCTCCCACTCGATACCTCTCGCTGCCGCCGCCGTCTCCCAGCCCTCGCTGCTGCCGCTTGCCGCAGAGGCTACCTCCTCGCCGACGAGATGGTACGGTATCCCCTTCCCCTCATCCATGTCTGCTTTGGTCTGTGCTTTTCTGCGTGCAGAGTTTATCTTTCGTGCCTGTCGGATGTAGGAACTAATCTAGGTTTGGGCCTGTATGAGTCGCTTGTACTCGGCGCTATAGAGATATAAGCCTTTGCAATTAGATTTGCAGATGTTTTGGTCCGTGTCGTGGAGAAATCATCCTCGAAGCCGTAGTATGTGTTAGATCTAGAGTGATTTGTTATGCTTTTTGCACTTGCATTTGTGGCGCTTGATAGGATTTGTAGCGTTCCCAAATCGGACTGTATTACTGTGTGATGAAAGGGGTTATTGTGTGATTAGAAAGTACTAGTGTTTTCCTTTTCGACCGAAGCATGGAACTTTCATGGGATACTTTATCATTAGCTATAATTATGCAGCACTGAGCTTAGATGTGCAACTAAGTAGCTGTTATCTGCCATCGCCTTCATCTCTGCCACCTGATTTATCAGGATGATGCCTGAATATTTGCAGCAGAATGGGGGGTTCTTAGGTAGTACTAGTTCTTGCCACTGTATTGAAAAACATTCATGAGATACATGGCCATGAGCTACAATCTTGTACAACCTGATAATTTGCCGAGATTAAAGGTGCAACTAGTTATACATATTGAAAAGCTGGAGTTAAATTCATGTATGCTGAGATGCACAAAAAATAATTGCTAGTTCGGTGATCCTGTCCATGCCTTTTGATGTGCTGCTTTCGTTGATAGTGGCTGTTTTACTATGCGTGTTGACGAGTGTTCGTTTGTGATGTTTGTGCAGACGAAGCGCACCAAGAAGGCTGGCATTGTTGGCAAATATGGTAACGACATTGAAGCTGCTCAGTTCATTACTTGACATTCTCATGAAAGTGTGCTAAGTCATGTGAGTTTGTGTCCTTGTAATATCAATGGTATATAGGTACCAGGTATGGTGCCAGTTTGCGTAAGCAGATCAAGAAGATGGAGGTCTCCCAGCACTCCAAGTACTTCTGTGAGTTCTGTGGCAAGGTAATCTGTCAAGCATTTTAATGATTACTTGTCTTATTTGTAAAATGGTGAAGTATCCACAGACTACTTGTAGTGTGCATCTATTGTATCCACAGATTTTCTTTTGTTTGCTGTTTCAGTAGGTTGCTTTAATATTGGTTATTAGTCTTTCTGTTTTTGTCTCGAGTGATGCCTGTTTAAGAGGGCAACATGAATAACATCTTAACTCTCAAGTGGCTTAGTTGAATATGCTGATTGACACAAGAATTGTTATGATACTGCTATTGCAATCTCGTGTGTTATCATTGGGCATACATATGGCATTTTCTGGTTGTGAGTTCTTTTGAGTCTAGTGCTTGTTCTTGTTTGAACTCCATTCTAGCCTTCTAGCTAGGGAAATAGTGCATAACACTACAACAGCTTCTGATTCTGCTCACTGTATGCAATGTTGAGCATTTGTTTTCTTAACGAGCTTGTTGAAAATTTTGATAAAATTTTGCATTAGAGGTTTTCTTTTTCTGTTGTTGGTGTCATTTTATTTGTTGCTGCATCTTCACAGTTCTAATGCCGTTTTTTATTCACAGTTTGCCGTGAAGAGGAAAGCAGTGGGAATCTGGGGGTGCAAGGACTGTGGGAAGGTTAAGGCTGGTGGTGCTTATACCATGAAGTATGCGGCTTTATGCTGATGCCGGTTACACCTTTATTTCCTTATAGCTTCGTCATTTTGCTTTCTTATTTTTGTTAATTTTACTATTTTGCATTTCCAGCACTGCCAGTGCGGTCACTGTCAGAAGCACAATCCGTCGGCTGAGGGAGCAGACTGAAGCTTGATTGTGGTCGGTTTGAAAAAGTAGCCATTGGATTTTGTAGTTCAATCAAGACCCATGAAGTTGCTATTTTGCATATTTAGCTGAAGGGGCAAACTTCAGTGTTCTGTATCAGAAAGTATGTGGCTACATTGTGTACTTGATTTCTCATGCTAATTTGATCTTATTGGAGTACTTTATTGATGTGTGTTCGTGATTTTTTATTCAAACGATTGACTTCTATTAACCTAGACGAAATTTAATGTGCAACAGTCAACGCACAGTGCTTGTGACATGAGTTAGTAGCCTCCCGAATGCTAATCTGTGACATGACCATTGTGTGCAACAGTAACAACTTGATCAAGGGCTGTTGCCATGTAGTACTATTGTTAACCGCGGGTGGGCCGTGGCAACAGCTTCTCATCACTCTATCCACCCATTTCATTAACATGGGCACCACTACTGCTACCCCACAACATCAAAATCAGGTAACTGCCTCTGTGAGACATAGTTTATGCAATCAAATCAGTACTCCAACAAACTCTTTCTAAATGGTGCCTTGGGCATAGGCATCAATGCTTCCATAGGTGAACTTTCTTACAATTGCAGGTTACAAGTTCAGGCGCAAGGACTGCAGTCTTCTTCACCCATGGAAGCTGAAGCACATGCTCTCCTGATGGCAGTAACTATGCCCAGCATGTTGAACCTGCCCACAAATTCTTCCTTGATTGTCAGGTTCTCGCAAAGGCTATTTCAATAGGCGATCAACTCCTGTAGCCAGGGCACTCGAAGATCAGACCGATCTTGCTTCAGACCAAAGAGGTGCCAAGCTATGCGACTGGAATTCATCTATATCAGCAGGCAAAAACAATCAAGAAGCTGATCAGCTAGCTAGACAAGCTCTAAAAACTAATCACAGCACAAACACACAGAAACTGCTGTAACTCTTTGCACCAAAACAGCCGTCCCGTCTTGACAGCCCTCTGTAACTCTTCTTTTCTGCAGAACATTCGAGTAATCGAGTATCCTATCAATGTGAAATTACCGTTGCTGCAGAACATTTTTTCCATTGCACTAACACCTCTTCTTTTCTTGAGAAATCATTCCATTTCATTATTAACACTAGACCATGAGCCTTACAAAAATTAGCAATATTTATCATCACACCAATACGATTTGCATGGCTAAAACGAATCATGCACCGTCGAAATCATTGGGTGCACGGCGTCTGCCTGAACCTGAGCCACCGGTTCCGGAGGTCGAACTCCCAGAGGTGCTCCTGCTGCAGGATGTTGCCGATGACGGACACCCCGGGCCACGCGCCCTCCTGCAGCCCGATGCACTTCACGCCGGGCGCAGCGTCGATCACGTAGCTCTTCGCCGGCGGCTCCAGCCGCGCCGACCCGGCGAACTGCACCGACAGCTTCGGGATGGCCGGTGCGCCAGCCGTCCAGTTGTAGCAGTAGTCGAACGGGTCCATGCTCACCCGCGGCATACCGGCGAGCTGCTTGCTCAGCGCCGCGACCACAGCCTTGTACGCCGGGGTGGCGAGGATGGTCAGGCTCGTGCCGGAGTCCAGTATCGCGCCGCCCTTCCTCTCGACGTCCCACACCTCGCTGGGGATGTCGAGGGCCTCGCCGGCGATGGAGATGACCTCCACCGTCACGGAGTAGAACGGACTCGTCCGGCCGTCAAGCAGCAGTGGCGTCTGCGACGACGACGCGGCGGCGGAGCTGGAGAAGGAGTCCGGGCCCGGACCGAACGTGAGGTAGCTGGTGGCGTTGCGCGGGGCGAGGTGGTCAACGAGGCAATAGGAGAAGCGGCCGCCGAAGCGCGCGGAGGCGCGGGACGCGAAGGAGATGTTGCTGTTGCCGAGGCTGAGCACGCCGTCCGAGGCCTGGAAGCTCTGGCCGTCGTACGAGGTGGTGCACCCCAGCACCACGTCATGGAGCTTCGCCTTCTTGTCTGGCCCGCCGCCGGACAGCGCGACGGTCGCCGAGTCGGTGCCGACCACTCCGCGCGCCGACGAGCCGTCTTTGTACCTGCCACGTCCACGATTAGGTAACGTTAGTTACGATGGCGTGGACGAGTAGCTGGCACATGCAATGATTCGAGCAATCGAAACACTTGCAGAGCAGAACACACAGAAAAATAAATCAAAACTTTATAACTCATCAGAAGCACAACCACTCCAGCTATAACACGCTGTAGTGTTGACGGATCGGCTAATGTTTTTAGATCAAAATGCATGTACTCAATTACAGGTGATAGTGGTAATTACGACTTTGGGACCTTGTCTTTTTGGAAGGCGACAGAAGGTTCCCAAGAACAGGCTTGCAGGTTACTCATCCTCTATATGCTCCGTACCAGAACCATTCAACAGATAAGATACCACATCCTTTCATGAACTGTAAAGCAAAGCCGGTCCAAGAAGTGGACCTAAGTACGGTGGAGTTCATATAATAATCCATGTATACGGTTTTACGGCAAAAGGTGACCAAGCTTCCTTTCGGCAAAGAACAGTAATGTGAATGTGATAACGTCAACCTCATGAACCTAGCTACTTATGCTCTGAAGATTAACATACGCATAGCAACATCCATGAAAAAAGAGAGAAGAATGGTACAGCTAGTGCATTTGACCTATTACCTGTCAGGCAGGTGCAAAAGCGATCACCGATCGATATACTGGGTCAAAAGCTGAGTTGGATAAAAAGAACATGGCCAGTTATTCTGGCTCCAGCTTTTTGGCAGCCGGAATAAACAGGGTAGCTTTCTTAAATTTGGCTTCTTTTAGTTTTTTTTTTTGCTTTTTGCTTTTTCTGTAAAGATATAATTGTTTTTTTCTTATTTTTTAATTGGATAACTCAGAAAAATTTAACCGTCGTTACTGTAAAATTTTAGCTAAAAATCAATTACCAAAATCCAGAAACCATTAAAAAAAGTCGGATTGAACGGAGCTAAATATATATGTTCAGAGAGCTTGGATTAACTACCAACGCGTTTCCCCTTCTAGGATCATGTGGGAGTTAACTTGAGGTACTAGCATAGGAGTATAATAGTAGTCCATGCATGACAGTTGCGTTGAGCACATGGCGCGCCAACCTACTGCCCCGCGCGTCCCTACTCCGGCCACCCGCTCCCTCTGTTCGGCGCACGCCGTCGCTACTCGCTGACAGCTAACCAACACCAGAGGCAGTTTCATTTTAAAAGCAAGAAACTGCAGCGCATCGGCGCCGGCGAACGAACGGACCGCCAAGGCAAACGATGCTCCTCGGCTCCTAGAAGAGTAGCGTGCTGTGCTTGTGCCAACTTCGGCCGAGCCGGGCGCGCGCGCCCCCACGCAGCAGCGGCATGCATCCAAATCTCGAGCGACAACGTGGCGCCGCAAGGTAAATGTGCCTGCGCCATCGCTACGTTCTTTTATCCTCTAGGTAATGGTTTTTATTTATATATTTTTTAAAACAACAGCGAACGAGAAAGTCATCAACTTAACAGTATGTATGGTTTTAGACTCTATACTAGAGAAACCGTTTAAAAATGTTCGAAGAAGTTGTTCTATTTATTACGGTTTTCCAAAAAACCAAAGCTAAAAACCACACAAAAAAGCCAGCTTCGCGGCAAAAACCGAAGTAAACCCAGCGACGCACTCTAATTCCTTCGCGGCTTCGCGGCTTCGCCCATCAGCCCGGCCGAACACATCTGATTCTGAGCAATCAATTGAACGCTGCCCTCTACTGCAGAGCCGTAAAAAAAAATCGCGAGATTTATGGCGCGCGGGATACCGACCCGCCCACCTAACAACCAACACTTACTACGTACCACTGCCGCTGCCGCGCCAGCCCGAGCCACCCGATCGCAAGATCTACTAAGCACGTCAATGGAGTAGCAAGCTAAGAGCTTTGGCAATGGCGACTGGCGAGAAGGTACTTACCGGTAGTCGTAGGAGCAGGGGCCGGGCGGCGTGGAGCAGTTGGCGAGGGAGAAGGGGACGTAGGACGTGCACGTGTCCGACGAGCACGGGACGGGAGCCCACGAGTTGGAGTCACCGGGCCGGAACACCCGGGGCGAAGCGGGCGGCGAGGCGTCCGACGACGGGGGGGACGGGCCGCTGCACTTGACCCAGGTGAGGTCGCTGCCGGTGTCCGCCACGAGCACGAACGGCTGCGCCGGCGTGCCCACGCGGAACCGCACGAAGTACTGCCCCGTGCCGGTGTACGCCCCCGACGACAGCGGCATGGCGAAGGCCGACGCCTCCGCCCCGGCCGCCGGGGAGGTCTCCGCCGCGCGGCGGCGGCGCGACGCCAGCTTGGCGGAGATGTACGCGTGACGGTGCCGGTCGTCCCTCGCCCGCTCGCCCAATGACGCGTCCGGCGCGGCTGGGAGCAGCTGGAGCCTCGCCGACTTGCCCCGGGGGTGTCGCCGGCCCTCAACTGCCGCCGCAGCGACAGCAAGGAGCGACACGAGCAGGAGCAGGTAAACGCGCGCCATTTGTTGTCCCTTCCTCACTTCTTCACCCCCAAATGGCAATGGCGAACTGGAAGCAAGCAGCCGCAAGTAACGTTAGCTAACTCCTCATCCTATCCTTCCTACTCCGCAAGAAGCGCTGCCATTTCGCTTCCTTGTCTCCGCTGTCTCGCGGAGGGTTGGGAAGGAGAGCTTGCTTGCTTTTTGGCTGTGTCCGGCACGGCGACGGGAGACGTCCTTATATAAGTCACCGGCTGTGCTTTCCATGGATAAAACGCGCTTCGCTCGGTCGGTTTGTGCGTGCCTCGTTGGCAGCTCGCTTGATTTTCGCCCGAGAATTATTTCCTGCCCGAATTCGGTCCAATCAGTCATGGAACAAGGTCTGGTTGATCTGTTCCGGTGGGCCATGCATCTTGGGCTCGATCGGCCGTGGTCGCTGCATTAGCCGTTTTGTCTCGTGGTACCTTCTTCAACAATTTTTAAGATAATAATAATAGATAGAAGAGATATCCATGTTAGTGGCATATATAATTTTAGATTTAAGAAATCATTCGTAAGTTTGTTTTAAAAAATTATAATATTTATTTTGACTTTAAAAAAAATAAAAGACAGACACGGGCTTTCACGTGGCTAGTGTGTCCAGGAGACGTTATCATCATTATGCCAAGTGGGTCTCAGAAGGCAATGCGTGCAAATTAGGCCATGGCAAAATGTGCGCAGTTAGGTCGTGATTTCCGTGATTTTCATGTCCTAGGATCAATCACGATCCGTTGGAGATGGTATCGTCGAATATTTGAGTTCCTCTAAAAGAAACCTGGAACATTTGCCGCTCTCTCCATGCAGGATTTGAGACGGCGTAGCTGCTTTGATTGATGATTCCAATCAGATCAAATAGCTCCGATTTCCCCAGTTAGCACTACGCTGAACCAGGCCTAGCCCCGCATGTTTCGGCTTAGGAGACGTTCGGAATGACATTAGCTTATGATTTTTTTACTGTAGCTGGTTTATTTTTTTTTACTATAGCTGAGTTGACTTATTTAATATAATTAAATTTAAAAAATAAAAAATAAAAAAACATGTTAACCCATCAAGCACAATGCAAAGAAATTCGAGAAAAAAAAGAAAAGACAAAAAAACCTAAAAAATCTAAAAAAATAAAAAAAGATGAAATTATCGAATAGTGAAAAAAGCAGGAGCTAGATTTAAGCCAAAATGAGCGAGACCTTAGTTTCTCGATTCTAGTTTATTATTTCTAATTTTTGTTTTTTTAAGTTTTTTAGTTGTTTTGTCTTTTTTAAAAAAAATTTTAATTACACTAAATAAGCCACCATAAGCTACATTAAAAATAAATCAGTTATAGTGTAAAATAAATCATAAGCTAATTTATTTAAGTTGAACTGAGCGTTTAGTAATTTTTGTTGCTTTATGCGCGGGTTTTCAACCTAATAACACCGTGATGCCCAAATCAAAATATAATTACATTATTAGCTTAACACCGTGATGCCCAAATCAAAATATACTTACATTATTAGCTAAACCCTGCACGCCATCCCCCACCAACCGCGCCATGCTGCCGATCCATCCAAGCGTGCCCACGGGCTCCTATCCTGTCATTTTTTTCCTCCCATGCATCGTTGGCAACATCTACCGTCTTCTACGTAACAAATATTTCTTACCAAATCGGTCCTTACTCGCCATGTGTCAGTTGGGTCGTGGACACATCTCCTTATCTGCTGATGCATGCAAAGGAGAGCTGGCTACGACAGCTGTCCAGTGGCACATCACCGGGTGACACGTCTGCACATTCTTTGTCACAACTCATGCGTTCTCGCTGCGTCAAGGCCCGAGGTACGTAGGTCGGTCGCAACGAGGCCGTACACGTAAACATTTGCCTCCCCAGATCGACCAGCCATACATCGCGTGGTGATATCCACGAACCGATGTATGCTAGCTACGCCATCGGTCGTCATCGTCGCGTCGCTCCGTACGTCCGCGTAAGCCGTGCGTTTGTACTTGCGTGTTTGCTACCCCTCGAAAAACCCCCACACACACGAAGCTAATTTCGACCTTATTTCTCTGACACGACCGATGCTAGGTAGCTCACAAAAACGTACTACCTCTCTCACCTACTAGTACCGTTAGGAAAAATAGTCAACTCATGGTTGCAAGCGATCATGCATGTATAGTGAGTGTGAGCGGTGGCGGAACTAGAATAATCATAAGTTATGATGTTCGATTTGACTGAAATAAGTTAATTTATAGTTAAAATTATACTGTATTTAATAATGATTTATTTGATATAATTAATTTTTTTAAAAATAAAAAATATGTTAGCTCGTCACAGACAATGCAAACGAATACCAAAAAAGAAAATACAAAAAAAACCCAGAAAATTAGAAAAAGAATAAATTTAGAAATAGTGAAAAACTATCACCTAGAAGTTCAAGCAGAAATGAGCGAGACCATATAAGGGCTTACCGCACGCGATGAAGGCGTCCTTGGCGCCGCACGTGAGGGGCTTGTCGTCGTGCGGACAGTGACACGGAAGTTGGGGTTGTCGTTCGCGTTCTCATCGGCGAGGTAGGGGACCTCGGCACCTCAGCGGTGCCGGTAACCTTGGCGACGCCCGACTCCGTGGTGGCCTTGGCTTCGCGAAGACGAAGGTAGAAGCAAAAGTCAATTGAAACGAGCCCAAGCTAGGGCAACAAAGTAGAACAAAAATCAGACAAAACCACACAAAAATCGAAGAGCAATGACGGCGTCGCAGCGGGCACAAAAGAATGAGTGCAATCCTTGAAGCAGAATCAAGAAAGCACCGACGATTTGGGAGAGGCGAAAAGTACTAGTGATTCGGAAGAGGCGCAATACAATCGGCTAACCTAGGAAGACCCGCAGCACAGCAAGGTGGTAGGAGTGCAAGGGAGTAACGGAGTAGCGGGGTGGCTTTCTGGCTTGATTCCAGGCAGACCTAGGTGGATCTACCTCGAAGGAAGGTTGGGAGGCGGGGAGGAGGAGAGAACAACCGACAGACGATGGCGGTTTCGTGGGAGAGGGAGGCGAAGCAAACGGAGTAGTGGGCAGCTTTTCGACTTAATTCCAGACAGATCTAGGCGGACCTACCTTGATCCTATGGGAGGAAGCCTAGGAGGTGGAGAACGCGCGAGAGGTAAGTCGACGAGCACAACCACCGATGCAAGCAGGAGGAAGGGTGGGGAGGTGGATGGTGTGGCGACGCGACAGAGAGAAACAAAAACGGGGAGGAGAGAACGACTGGCAGCCGATGCTAGCAGAGTGAACGGAGCAGAGTGCTGGACCGAGAACCCGCAAGGCAACATAAGTCTGTCTCCTCTAGTAGCAGGATGCACGGGCACCGACAGCACGAGCACGGACAGCCCCGCGGGGAATATCCCCGTGGGGGCGGGGCCGGGGGGTAATATCCCCCCGCGGGGGGAACGGGGCGGGACCCCACGAAGCTAGCGGGGCGGGGACGGGGGTCATCCTCGCCCCGCGGGGCCCCACGGGGACCCGATAAAAAATAAAAATAAATATATTTAATAATATATTATTATTTTTAATATAAGAGATTGTATTCTTTTCTTGTATATTTAAATTAAAACTTGAATTTATATGTTAGAATATATATTTTGAAGCTATATTTTTAAAAATAATATGCTTAAGTAATTATAAATTAATAAATAAAATCAAAATTTTATTTTTAAACAGTAAATTTAATATTTTTTAATCCCCCGCGTGGACCCCGTGGGGGTCGGGTCCCCGCGGGGATCGGGGACGGGGGGCAATCTCCCCCCGCGAGGCTAAACAGGCGGGGGCGGGCGGGCGGGCGCGGAGGCTTCCTCGCCCGCCCGCCCTCCCCGTTTACATCCCTACGGACAACACAATAGGGAGGCAAACAGAGAAAAGCCGAGCAGAAGCGCACGGAAAGAGCCACACGGCAGCGGAGAGGAAGCGGGTGGATGTACGGCTTCAACGAGAGTGTCGGAAATCTTCAGCATGCAATAGAATGATGACGCAGTAACACATCTGGTCCACTGTTTTACTGATCTAATCGGCGGTATATTGGTTGACCACTTGTTTAAAAGGTAGGTTGTGTCTAGTAATCACCTTAATGTTTTCTTTTAAACAATCATTTAAATTTTGTGACCCTTACATTAATATCCAACGGGCCTCATCCTTCCCCCCTTACTATATAATCCCCCTCTCCTATCATCCGATCCACCGCCTCCCATCTTGCACCACCCTCCTGTACCACCCATCACCCCCACTGCCGGGCCACCGCCCTCGGCCTCCCTCTATGCCCGAGAGGAAAGGTGAACCCTAGGTGCGGGGGCGGATTCTCCCCTTAAGCTCGCTGGCAAGGAGGAAGAAGGGGTTGCTGGAGAAGAAGGTGGACGACGAATCTTTGCGCACATCCAAAGGTTAGAGATTTAGATGATTGTTTGAAAAAAAATATCTAAGTAGTGTATATCAAATCCCTAAAAGGTATATATATAGTGGCACACTAACCAAGAGGTCTCATGTTTGAATCATACCCACCATGCATTTTTTGGGCCATTATTCTCGTTGACCTCAGTTTGCTGCTCGGGTTTTTCCTTCAGTAGTTTTGTAAAAATGGCATAGTTCAACTAGGTTTCATCGGTTAAAAAGCGGTCCGATTGCATAGCCGATCCAACAATACCTTGATCGGACCAGGCTTTGATTCCTGTTTTTATGATTAAACCACCGTAAGATTTTAATAACTATGCTAGGAATCAGAAGATCCGAAGCAAAATTGTAAGATCGACCTCTACGAGAGCATCCATGGCAGCCGTCTTCCGGAGCAAGCAACAAGGTACTCGGGTAGGTCTATGTCAACATCCGAGCGACGCGGAGGGCAACCAGGTGAAGAGAAATCGCACCAGTAAAACAGTAGTTGGTTAGATGGAACATTGTACTACATGATGATGCGATGAAATAGAGCAGCAGGTAGCAACGTAGGCTCTGCTTCTAAAAACTGCTTTTATATGATAAATAGCTTTTTTATATAATATTTAGCTTTTAAATAGTATATCTTTTAATACGGTGTGTACTAATATATTGTAATATACACTATAGAGAATGTATTTTTTTGGCTAAAATTATACACTAATGTCTCTCTATACGTTATTATTATTTATAAGTTAAAGTCAAAAGCTAATTAATATGAAGGAAGTCATAGCTAGATAAGGAGATGCATGGCCTGTTCAGCTAGACAACTACTTATAACAGACAGGACCTGCCCGGGCGGATCGATCAGCAGGGGGGACGCTACTCTGGGAGGACTGACGAGCATCAAGAGAAGTGTGCACAAAAAATATTACTGTAATATTTTTTTAAATTTAATTTTGAATGTTTATTTTTATAAATCAAACCTCTTTTATAAGTCTGCCAAACTCACCAGAGGGCCTGTCGAAGTGTCGAGAAGCCATTACGTGGCATGTCCCATAATTAGCAATGCAATTAGTACTTTAATTAGTGATCACTAATTAAGCTATTGTGCAGCCTGTCGCACATGGAAGCTCCTCTCTTCATAGGTGTTGCTGAGCTATTGTAGCTTAGTATGTCATCTGTTGAGCTTCTCTAGCTCAATAGGTATCTGTCAAACTTAATAGATTCATGAAAGAAACTAAATTTATAGAAATAAACATTTTAGAACATTTTTTTTAAAAAATACCACAGTGACATTTTCTTTAACAGGTTTCATCAAGAGAGACGAGCGCAAGACCCATGCACGCATAAACATGATGATGACGGGATTAGCAAAAAAAGGGGTCCTCTCACATGGATGCGCGGGACATGATCGTGTCCAGTTCGACCGGACCTGGCCACCCCCTGCACCTGCATCGATCGATCACCTGATCAACCTTTAATCTTCTACGTACGCATCATCATGGAGCGCGTCGTCTACGTACGCTGGCCCATCAAATAAGTGCGTGCTCCGATCATTTGGTGGTTCATCAGATCGCCGAGCTAGTCAGAACTCAAGTAGTCAGAATTGTATAATGATCCATCTTGGCCTCATGAGAAAAAAGTATGCTGAAATCTTATGTGCCATAGACTTACATATAACTGAAAGTTATCTATAAGATTGTTTGTTAAATAGTAGTCATCATCTTTCTCTTTCATCCATATAATCTAAAATCTTATGTGGCATAGACTTACATATAGCTGATATGTATCATTGTACATACCCTTAGATGTGCATGCATGTGTCCGGCATGTTGATGGCTGCCTCGGCCATGCGTGCCATTTGAATCATGCACAGTGAGAAGGTCGTGCGGGGCTGGAGCTGTTTACATAAATGAGTCATTTTTTATTTCAAACTTCGGAGGATGCTGGCCAGCCACACATGCTAATTAGCTGAGCTCTTGTAACGCGGTAGATGATACATGTCGTCGTGTTCGGCTACTAAGCTCAGTTAGAAGACTAAATTTGTAAAAATGAACGTTTAAAAGCTAAATTTGAAAAAAAGCTATGGTGCCATTGATATGAACAGCGACAGAACCTAGTACATACGGAGATTTGAGGCACGTAGGGCTCACCGTGCATGTGTAGTGGGCGCTAGGGCTGGCAAAAAAAGCTCGAAACTCGCAAGCTGCTCGAACTTGGCTCATTATGAGCTCGGCTCGTAAAATTAATAAGCTGAGCTACCTACCCAGCTCGGTAGTTTAATGAGCCGAATTTGAGCTAACTCACGGGCCACTCGTTAGCTTGTTAAGGCTCGGTAACTAAATACTCATTAGTTTTTACATGCAGCGTATTGGTGATTTACTTTTCTCAAAGTCCAGCCCAGCGTATTGGACTAAATAGTTTAGATTAAATGGGAATTGCAACGAAACAAAAAAAAATAGACTTCATAAATGTTCTGTTTGTAATACTTAAGTAGGATATTAAACTAACCATTTTTCAAGGACGCCACTTTATAAATTGGACTTCATAAACATTCCATCAGCTAAGAATAGTTGTTTTCAACAGAAGAGATCAGCTCCTCTTCAGGTTCAGAATTGAAGATATAGGGGTTCCAATTTCATTCAATCCCTCACACAGTCCTCCCCCCCCCCCCAATCAATTGATAAAAATAGATATGTTGAAAATGTTACAATTGCAATGCTCAATTCTTTTTTTCCCAATCAAGTCTTTTTTTTGTATTTTATATTAGCAGTCAGAGTTATGAGTGATTGAGTTTACTAAATCTTCTCTAGTGCATGTACATCTTGTCTCGCATGGCTCACCATGCATGCATGGGGCCGGCAGGACGCACGCCTAGCACTCCGGCCGGCGCTCCGCTAGCTCATTTATACGATCTGCTCGATTGGCTAGCTGCTGCACTGATGCATGCGCATAACGCAGTGGAATGGATACAGTTTTGCTACGTCCTTCGCTCCGCCAGGCGAGGCGGAAAATTTTTCTCCGAGGGAGTGAGCCCCCTCCTATCCACCGTTGATCGGGACGAATCAACGGTGGATGAGAGATGCCTAAACTCTCCCCCAGACTTGTTTTTCAGACGAGGGGCCCCGGTAGCGCCTGCGTTTTAAGAGAGGATTTCACCTTTCGCTTTTCCTAACAAACTGCACGTCTGGCTGGGTCGATCTAGCTACCTGGCTTATACACACATGCACTTTCATCATTGAATCCATGCATCGTCATAATCTGCCTAGGTGTTCCATTCCACTAGCCTTGGTTCTAAGTTAAGCCGGCAGTGCTAGTTTCTCGTGCCATCATTCCTGAATCACGATCGCTATGTGTACGCAGCTGATGCCTTGCTAGAATTATTGCCATTGAAGCGGCGGCCGGGTACGTACGTTCTTGTGCGACTGTGCAGCTAGATCACAACACCGAACAACACGGATAGCTAGTGGTGAGTTTCTTGGCATTGAAGCCGAGCTCTCTCTCTTTTTTTTTTATGTTCTTCACCGGCTAACCCGATCGAATAGGAAGAACACCTACCTAGCTTCTACCGTTCTGTACACTTTATTCATTCATCGTCCAATCTAGCTAGCTAGGTTGAACATATTCTCTTGTACTCCACGTTCTAGTACCTGGCCCTGACCAAACGAAGCTGTATCGCAATGCTAGTTTGCTTTACGAAATTAATCAATCAGGTAGCAGGTCGTATTCTCAGCTGCATGCACGTTCTTCGTGTTTATTCGCTACAAGCCACCCCCAAAAAAGAAATGTCACGACTCACAAGTTGGATACTGGCCCTAACTGCTGACGATGGATTGGAAGCAAGGCGCGTACCGACTGCCCTGCAAGTATTCTGTCAAGTCACATGGCCAAGCAGAAAAAAAGAGCCCAGCCGGGCGCGCACTCATTTGTTCTTTGTTTCCATCGAATCATCCATTGACTGCAAAAACCACAGGGCACAACACCACATGTTTGGTACTATATATCAAATACTAGGAAAGTGCTCTGGTTACAACTTACAGAAGTCACAGCTCACAAGTTTACCGTAGGATGCCAGGAAGAATAACTAATGGTGAGTTCAGTTACATGCTTCCTGTTCCAACTAGCTTACAAGGTGTGGTTTCTAATTTTTTTACACCGTAACAGTTAAAATATATTATAAGAGTTGTTAATTTTTTCAAAGCAATTATTTTTTTTAAAAAAATAAAAAGTTATACTATCTTAGATAATACAAGAGAATAAAAGAAAAAATAAAAATAAAAGCAAAAAAGGCGAAATTAAAAAGCCAACCGTTTGGCTTGGCAGGTTGCACTTTGCACACATCCTGGATCTTAGCTGTCACTTGGTAGGTGACTAGAGCAGAGGAGAGTAGAGACAAGCTTATCTTGTGGAAAGTGCACACATTCTACTAGCACAAACTGTGATTGTTCACTTGGCTTTTACTAAAACGGACGAGATGCGTGCGTGTTTTCAGTAACTCGAGCACTCAACGTCAGCGTCATCAGTTTTCTGCCGGCGATATGTAGGACGTGAATTGCAAGCCCAAATCAGGTCGTGTACAGGCCTTAAAATTGCCATTCCACCTGCAATGCAGGCTTCACTTCAAGTGCACATAAAAGTCGGCCATCCACTATGAATCCAGGGGTGATCCATCATGAGTGAGTTAGGGGGTGATCGGAATAGCGATGGTTTTTAGTTTTTGGTTGAAAAAACACTGTAGATGGCTGAAAAAACACTGTAGCTGAGTTAGTGGATAGTGTAGTGAATAGTGAAAAAAAACTGAAGCTAAAAGCTGAAACCGAAAAAAACCGAAACGATCACCCCCTTACGCAGAGGGCCTGGCCACCTTCGACCACTTCCTACAAATACTTTTCCACGACTGTTACTATGAAGGCAACGTATCCCTGGTGCAAAATATTGAACTGCATACACTCGTAGGCCTGTGAAATAAAATTAAGTTGTAATTATTTTTTTAATTACGTCAGTAAAGTCTTGAATTTATAGTCTCTTGGCTCTAATACTATATTGAGTTGCATGTACCAATCAATCTATTCAAAAATTTAAGCTGATGAGCAATTCACATATACTTCAACACACAATAGCAAACATAAACACACCCATCTGTGACCGTTTGATCCGATCTGTGTGGTCGAGATTGCAGGCGGGAGCTCCCCATCCCACTTACGACCTTTTGTGTTTTACTCCCCGCGTTCTTAATTAATGTTCTAGCATCCCCGCATGGCTCATCCCGAACCTGTTTCATGTGACCCTGCCTCCTCACAACGAGGGTTAGTATTTGGCCCATCCGACCGCTACGCTGCCGCCCACGCACATCTGACCGCCTCCACCCATTCACTCACTCCGCCACCCCCACCCATCCACGTCATGCACTATGTGCAACAGGGGTGGTCAGCGGATTGGTTTGCCGAGGAACAGCCTGAGAACGGCTCAACGGCGCCGTCACTTCCATCTATAGTGTGTCGAAGAACACATCCAAAAACCAAAAAATCGAAGAACATATATCAGACTCCGGCACAAAAAGAATTGAGATAATTCTCAAATATCACAACAATCAGGTCCAACTCGGGACCAAGTCATCCACGAGACAGGAACAAAATTGGTATATTACTTCGGACGCCATAAGAAGAAGAAAATTGGGATTGCAAAATTTTGGGGGTCATTACAAACAAGAAGAAAATAATAACAATATTTGGGATATTACAAACAAGGACAAAATGGCAGCAACTTCTCTCATCGTCTGAATCAAGCAAAAATAAAAAGAAATGAAGCTCCAACCGCCGCATGAACACAAAAATCAATCTGCTTACCGCAAACACATCAGGACATGTGTGCCCACCGGAACAAGAACCAGATCTGATTTGGACGTGAGTTGGGGCGAGCTGCTGCAGTCGCACGACGCGGCCCACGCACTCCCGCGAACACGTCGCGCTGACTCTGTTGTAAGCAAACTAAGAAGTTGAGAGGTGCCACTGCTGTTGGTCGAAAGCCGGTGCAATTCTTCTCATTTTGAAATGAATGACAGAGAGGCCAACTAAACTCTGTACTTTTGCAACGCCATTGCAAGTCATTACCGATAGAGGAAAATATAAGCTTTCAGTTAGAGGCCGCTCGCTTGGTTGAACTAAAATTTAGTGATTTATAATTGAAATTGTATCATAGCTGATTGAAACTATACTATAGTTGATAGTGGCTTAGTTAACGTAATTAATTTAAAAAATCTAAAAAAAAAGAAAAAACAGGTTATCCATCACGTATAATATAAACGAATACGAAAAAAAGAACTGATAAAAAGCTCAAAAAATATTAAAAAAATCAGAAAATTACAAAAAAAATATGAATAGTAAAAAATAAGTTAGAAATCAAAAACTCAAACACAAACAAGCGGGCCTTAGACTGCTGTCCTCGATTTGCGCGGTGCAGTGTCCACCGAAATCAATGCATTTGCGTAAGCTGCATGGCCGAACAGAAACGGGAGAAAGAGAGAGCGACGCACGCACAAACTCACGAATGCATTGCACAGTGAAGGCACAAGTTAATTACAGTGTCTTACAGCAAGTTGCTTCCAGCAGCTGCTAGCTAGCTGCAGTTGACTACTACGTACTGCATGCCATATTCACAAGCGCGTATACATGCACGCAAGCACATGGTTTGTGATACTGTGCGAGTGCGCGTTTGGACTATTGGGGTACAGGAGGACGAGGAATTAACGTGCTGCACTTTCAGTTTTTTTGATAGTTTCATCGATCAGCTGATGGATGGTTGGCGTTCGATCCAAGTGGCGCACTTGAGCAGCTAGCTATAGGCCGATAGTACCACACGGTTGCAACTTGCGCCTGTCAGCATCTTGAGAAAGGTCGTCGACAAGTTCCTCGCAAGTACAGGAGCTAGCAAGTTAAACCTGAAAAAGGGCTTCATATAATAACGAAATGTACGTGCCAATTATCTAGAGATCGATCAAGCTAGAGGGAAGCGTAGTGGTGGATATAGAAATTTTAGAATGGAAGTTCGAAGATAACAAAATATTGTTTAATGTAAAATAAGCATTATTCATAATAGCAACAAAATACAAATTGTTCATACTAGACTCTAACATAATTTAGAGAAATATTAGGTGTAAAAGGTGATTTACAGCAAGTTAGTTGTGTTATGGTCACAGATGCAACGTTGTTTTATTAAAAAATTGATAGAGAAGACGGAAGTGGGAACATACGATAGTAAAGTACTAGCCTTATTCAAACTACAAATACATACAAAAAGAACTTCAACACCAATCGAACTACAAAGACAAATACAGACACAAGAACTTACACACCAAACTACAAAGGCCGAGAAAAAACTTACGAGGAGAAAAACCTTTTCAGCGATCGAACCACAAAGATCGAGAAAAAAATTTGTGAGGCAAGGTGGATTCGCACACATGATCTATTGATTCGAAGGAAAATTCACCTAGCCATAAATAGATTTATGTCAGAGTGTACTAATGTTTACACCAAATATTTTGGGTGTTCGGCTGAACACCCTTAAACCACTGTGCGTCCGCCCCTGCAAACGTGAACAGACCAACTGACACAAGTACATTTGGCCAGGCTCAAAATGACCATACCACTCATGCACTGCACTTCCTTGTCGAACTGTCCGGAGCATGCTGCATTTCTCAAGCTGTATTCGTTGGCGTGATGAAGCTGGAGCGTACAGCGGGAAGGTGGAAAGGCCCAAGCCACATACCGGAAGTAATTGAGCTGGGCCCAGCTTAATCGGTGACGTCCAATCCGGCCCAAATGTGTTGCGGCGCGTGCGAGCCTTGGGCCGGGGGCGAAGTGGCCCGTCCCACACAATCTGACCGCTCGGAGACGATCGTACGGCTCAGATCACGCTCGGTTTTGGATAGGCAGTTAGGCAGTTCGCGAGGCAGGCGGCGTGGAGCCTCGCTCCGAGCGCCACGTGGCAAGTGGAAGCAAGCAAAGCAAGCGACTCGCTTGTGAGTTCCGACTAGACCGGCCGGCTGCGGCGCGGCCATCCCAGGCTAGGCCTTCCCCACCCAAACCCAAAGCGCCAGAGCGCGACGAGAAGCACAGCAGATGGAGCCCGCGGCGGCGATGGCGCCGGGCGAGCTGGACGCCATGCTCCGAGCGGCCTCCGACTTCGCGTCCTACCCAGGCAATGCTTGCTTCCTCCTCCCCTTTGGCTTCGGCCGCCGGATCGAATTACTCGGATCATTTTTTGCCGCACTGCTCGTCCACTTTTGGGGTGGGGTTTTGCTTACCTCCGATCATAGAACAAATCAATTTACCTTGCTGCTGTCTGAAAAGTGACCCCGCATCCTGCTGTAGTGTTAGCAGTAACTCCATGCCTTTGGGTTAGATTATTCTCCTTAGGGTTAGATTATGCTGTACATGTGCCTTTTTTGTCCATTTCCAATGATGAAAGCCGGGGGATAGTCTCCTTTTCCCACCAAATCGAAGGGCTTGTTTGTAGGCTGTAGCACAAGTATAAGCCCAGTAATAGGACAAGCGCATGCAGATGCAGGGCATGATAGTTTTTAAAGTAATACAGATATCAACTCAGGTGGTGCACACTGAAATTTTAACGAAAACGTTCTTACATTCGATTGCACTTGTTGCATTTGGAGAAGGCATGGATATAGGTGTTAGAATGATCTCAGCCGATTAGCCCAACGGCTAATCGGGCCTTGATCGCGCCCTGATCGGGGGCGCTCAGCCCAACCATTGGCTAATGGGTCCCCGTCGCGCTGCGCTATAAATAGAGGGGTGGGGGCTGGAGACACAAGACACGAGGTTCGCCTGTGCCGTAACCCCACCCGAAAACCCTAGACCGATCAGGGAAGCGCAGTAAGCGGCGGGAAGCACCATCGCCGTCCGTCACCGGATCTCCGCCGCCGCCACCACTCTCTTCCCCAACGATAGCCAACTCCTCCTCCATTGCATCGGACGGTCGGTAATCCCTAATCCCTTCTCCCTCTCCTCTTCCCTCTCGATTCAATCAAGATTGCAGATGCAAACAATAGGTAGTTAGGAACTGACTGAATCTATATTTCCTTTGCTGTAGGAGTGCATGGTGATGACACCGTGAGGCAGTTCATGGAACAATTTCCTCTCATCCTCTGCCTAAGCTGTTAGGGTAAATTTTTTTTCCTTCCTCTGAATGTTACTGAGTTCATGTATATTTTTTTTCTGCAAGTGTTTCTATGGAAGTTCGCATGGCAAAAATGCTGACTTGTTCAAGTCATCCCCGTACATCTGTAGTCCACGAAAATTCTATGATGCTAGCGCTGGAACTTATGTGCATTATCGTGATTGTTAGTTTAATTCTTTTAATTTGGCTTAGTTCTGTAGTGTATTGCAGAGTCAGGCAGATGTACCTGGGATTGACAAAACAGTTGCAGCATGCTTGGACAAAGTATTTTCTTCTAGCTATGGAGCATCGCCTCTGCCAAGCTATGGTGTATGTGTAACATACTCTCTTCAGTGTTTTTTTAGACATGGCCACCTACACCTCTTACCTTGATCAGCATGCTTGTGGTCTTCAATAGAATAATTATTTGTCTTATTTCTTAATAAATTTGTATTTAGAGTTATGCACATTTGAATATACGAAGTTTGAATTCTATTTTCATCTTTCAGGCATTTATTCAAGCTGGATTGCTCACAAACTTGAAGAATATCAGACAATTAGCCTGCAAAGCTGTATGTACCTGAATATATATTCTAAGTGGATGCTATTTTTGAATGTTGTTTCCTTTTTTTGTACTGTATATTCTGCTATCCATTTAGGACATTTAGAAAACATGATACCCTTGATTCTTGCCATGGAATTTCTCATTTCCATGTCATGTGTTTGTTCTGTTGAGGTGATGAGTGTGTGAAGCACAATTTCTTTTAGTGCTGAAAAGTATTAAGTTTCAAGGTGTACTTTAAGCTGGATTTAACTCATCTACTCTCCACCCTCTAGTAGGCTAACAGTCAGAGTGAACTTTGTGTACAAACAGGGCACTCTTGTGCTCCGCCAACTCTTGCAAATCCATTTTCATGCATGATGCTTGTCATTTGTGTAAAATATTATCAGTATACTAGCTTCAACACCCTGTCTTACAAGGGGAATGTCCTGCAAGCTTTTGTTGAAACAATTCCTTCAGACAATCACTCTCAAGTTCTATATCAGGTGTTACATCTTCTTGACAAGGCTGGAGATAGTGCTGTTGCTGTGGAGACATTTGTACATCACAATCTATATCCTGTTCTGATCAACTGTTTGATCGAGGGGTATTGTGTTTCTCCAGCACAAACTACCTGTAACAAGTCCTGTTGCATGACATGCCTTCTTCTTGGAGATATTTTATATATAGTTATGTTTTGTTTCGTTTGGTTTTTGTAGAGATGAAGAGATATCAGCAATTGTTCTGGATGCCATAAAGCGTCTAGCAGAAATTCCTAAAGGAATTGTGAGTATAATAATTGTTCTTAAAGTATTGAGCACATGTCCCCTTCAATGGTGTTTGTAGTTTTTACTGTACTTTTTATTTTATTCGCTCTTAGGATATCATATTTCCACCGGGGTCAAGGATATGTGCAACTCGACAAAGTGGCAGCTCAGTCATCCTCAATGGTATGTGAAAGATCGAATATGACAAACCGGGGAGGTTTGAATGGTGCCAACTCAGAATCTTCCTTAAAGTATTTAAGGTTCTATTCTCAGACACCTACCGAGGTGTAGAATATAGAATTCTCAGCTAAAAATCAAACTAACTAGTCTAAATCAACAAAATTTAGAACCTAATCTTTCTCAGCGGTCTGACCAGGCTCCAAGGCGGTCTGATCGGTTGCTACAGTAAAATCAGGGTAATGAATAGTATTTTCAGCCCGACTTCAAAAACCAAAATTAAGAGAACTTTTGATCCGTAGATCTAAATGATATGAAATTTTACACGGATCTTCTCTAAGTTATTCTGAATCTATTCCAACAAACGATTACGAAAATTATGGTCAAAGTCCGGACCTTTTTCAGTTTATTGGAAGGTTGCACTAAAACTATACCAAAACCCAAAACGGTGAATACAATTTGCTCGTGGATATATGATGACCAGGAAGGGTCTAGATGTATTCCTACATGTCACAGTAAGTTAGAACACCGAAGAACTCAATCCAAAAACCCTTAAAACAAGAAATCACTCAAAGATACCAAAATCAAGTACTCTTCATGAACTTACTATTAAAGTGTCTAAATGATAGGAGATTGATTTTCAGAGATTATTTCTATCTCAATTATTGCCTTGGCACAACAAGATCAAGAAGAGAGAAGAGCAGAGATCAAAATCAACCGAAACAAGAGCAAATCAATCAAAACACAAAATAGATATAGAAATCATTAAAGATTGATGTATTGCCATTTGAAGAGGTAGATTTTACAGTCACTCCACCTTGTAGGACAGGGAGCACACCATACACTCCAAACCCGTTAACCCCCCACACGGATTTTACTCACACATAATCGCTTATGCACGCTTTTCACCGCATAAGCTTGTATCTGCTAAATTCTTATCATCGATCTGTCTTGATTAAACCAGCTCCACCTTGACCTAAATCGCTTTCCAACGCGTCGGCCACGCGCCACGGTTTTGATCCAAGGTGATTTTCGATATTTTGGTCAAACTACCAAAATACTCGTTGACCCGGGCATCACCAACTACTGCAAGCAATGGCTGTGCTTGCCATGTATAGATGCACTATTAGTTTGCCACGCGTCGCCAAGTTTCACCCATCCCGATTCCACCGAACCGCAGCTCACTTGTCCCATGCAAGCCACAGGGCGCCATCTCGCTATTCGAACTCATCTTCAGTATTTTCCGTCTTTCTCGTGTCATACTTGAGCTCACTGTTTCACCCGACATTCTCGATCATTTTAGGCCTTAACTTCTCCATAAGCATAGTCTCGATTGTCGCTGTTGATCATGGTTGACTCTAAACAACCATGTACATTCAAAGACAAAGAAATCATTTTTAGACATATTTTCTTCATAACTTGATCTACGTTAGTTGTAACATAGCTCATGCAACATAAAACCACTGACCATACTCACTATAACCCATTTCTCAACTCAAAATCCACAAATATGAATTCTAGCCGAAAATCCTCATCTGAACAATCCTTAGCCGGTCAGACCACCAACTCTCGGGCGGTCAGACCACTGCACCAACTGGTCAGACCGGTGGCACACTGCCGGTCTGACCGGCCTTCCCTTGATTGACCAGCAACACTGCCAATCAAAATTTCAAATCTCTCAAATTGCATTGGTTCATAAACTAGGATCTTCTCACGTGGTCTTTCAGTATGGAATCCTAAATCTGTTCTAAAATAAAATTTGTAGAACTAATCAATAGTACATACCCTATTGGTCCAGTGGTAGACTGTAACTCTACATGCAGTAACAGTTGAAGCACTTCTACAAAACTGATAGTCAACATTCTGTTCGCACGTGATTATTAGCAGTCAAAAGTTTGCATTTACAGTATTTGGGAATAATTTTGTGTGTCCCGTAGGACCTCACATCATAGAGGCACGAAAGTGCAATTAGGCCCTTACATGACTATCTCTAATACACCAACAACTACCTTTCTCCCCTACTTTTTTTTTCTCAATGATGTCAACAAAGTGGTTAGCTAATGTAATAGAGTAGAATCTTGGTTTATGTTGTACTAGATGCTCTTGGTATTGATCTGAAAATCTTGTCATGTTCCTCTTCTTTGTAGGCACGGATTCACACTACCGTCGCCGATCCTTGAGCATAACGGCCTGTATAAATTGTGTCCACAAGAATTGTAAGTACAACATTTTACAGGAGAATACATAGCAAATCGGCTCAATAACATGAAACCATCATATAGAGCAAAAAGGTCATCAAAATATGGAATTGACTTATCTCGCCATTGGAGGACATCCTTGCTTTTTGGCGTGCTTCGATGATACCCAAACATTATCTAGTGCCACTACCATCTTTTTATTAGGATCCTAACCAAAACCACTTTCTGCTAGCTAAGTCTTTCACTATTCTACAGTCCTCCAGATCTTCCTCCTTTTGTTTTACTTGAGCAAGGGTGGTTGATAAAACAAACTTTTGATTGAATCGACTGACAATACTTGTCCAACCCTCTTTACTCCACGCATTTTGTGTCCGAAATTTTTGTACATCACGATCTTTTAAAAGCTCAATAAGATGAAGCTTCACCTGGTGATTCCAGTTAGCTCTAGCACAATTCTTAAGAGGTGCCTAACAAGGTAAATAAAATATATAAAATTTAGTTTCAGATCTAGCAAAGAGACAGGCTCTATATGATGTTGTGCACAAAGGAAAATCTAGCGAACAAGTAAAGGCACTATATATTATTGTCTTGCAAACTATGATGCATGGATATGTGGGGCTGCAGCCATGTCTGTGTCGGACACGGACACGTATTGGTGACATGTCGGAAAATAAACAATTAAAGAAAAATAATTTTAATTTCGGATAAGTATTAGACACGCGATGAAAACGTATTGGCCAATTTAGATGATACCCATCTCCCGTGCGCCTCTAGCCCTCACTTTCGCGCCTTTAGCTCCTCGCCTGCTCTCTCTTAGTTCCAGGCAACAGTCGGCTCCCCGATCTCAGCGGTCGGTGGCTAGCCTCCTCACCTCCTCTCCTCCAGGTGCTACTCTAGCCTCCTCGACTCCTTTCTGCTCCCTTTTTCCCCGACGGTCGGCAGCCAACCTCGCCTCTTCTCTCCTTCACCAGCTCTCTTCTCCAGGTGACAAGCTCCCTACTCCCCAAATCCTGGCGGATGGTGGCTAGCCTCCTCTCTCCTCCAGGCGGCAGGCTTCCCACTCCCCAGATCTCTACCCAAGAACCCCACCGCCTCCTCTACCCATTGAAGGCTGCCTCCTCTCGCGCCACCACCTCCTAGATGGCGTCGTTGAGCTGGTCCGCACGGTCGACGAAATTGAAGGCTGCCCGATTATTGAAATAGCTAGTTTTTCTCAAAAAATTATAGTGAGAACATCCAGTGAAATTACCAATCCCTCGATTGATTCTAGTAGAGTTTTGACAACATTTTACTATCCCTCGATTGATTTCCCACACCATCACCGCCCATATGACCTGTGCCTACACCACCGTCGCCCCCATGCCCTCTCCCCCTACCATTGCTGCCCCCGTGCCTTTCCACCTCGCATGTCTTCCTTTCAAACCCCACAACTCACTGTATGTAGGCGGTGTTGCTCTTGGTGGTTGAAATACTGGTGCCACCATCCGTGTACGCCAGTTAGATAGTCGGATGCTTCTCTAGGCAGTGTGCTCAAAGTGTTCGTCGTTTTCTTTGTGAGAATAGAGGATGGTTTGGACCAAACTGCGGAGAGGATAAAACCTGAGGGCCTCTTTGTAATTTTTCTCATGCCAAGCCTAATACACAACCTTGAGCCACGCCAAAAGCATAGTTAGCATCACATCAACGTCAAATGTGCCACCTCGTCTTGTTCTGTACCTCGTTGCATCACTTAAACAAAACCAGTGACATAAACAAGCAAATTTACAGTTGTGTGACCTACTTGTACCTATCTTATAAGTTGTGGTGCCTGTGGTATATTTTACTCAGACAAATATATGGAGCAAAATCTTTGATGCAGTAAGTTCATTCGGAAGATCAAGTTCTACAACGTCAAGTGCTAGAGTAATCTGTACTAGTGGAGAACTATCCGTCTTTCTGGATAGCGATCCCATAGATCACCATGCAGAGGACTTCAACATTTTGGAGTGGTAGTACAAGCACAAGTTAATATATCCAATACTATCCAAGTTAATATATCCAATACTATCCATATTAGCACTAGATGTGTTAACTGTTTATGTCGATGATTGATTGATTTCTTCTAGGTTTACTTTTAGTCTTTCTGGAAGAATATTAGAGAGAAAAATAAGTCTTATGAGTGAGATGGTGGAAGTACTTCACAGTGAAAAATTGGGAATAGGTTGATTCGTGAGCTCAACACTCCGCAGTAAATATGGAGTTGGAAGACACGTTCAACAACCTCTATCAAGATCACGACATTTAGAGTATGTTATACGTTGTATCTTTTCTCTATTTTACATGTACTATAGAGGTATATGTTGTACTTTTTTTGTCAAGATTTTCTCAAGTTGAATTTACTTAGAAAATTTTTAGAAGGTAATTATTTAAACATTAATAAAACTCATTATTATATTTCTACAATTTATTTTGTCCTTTTCAAATTCTACAATTTTTTGGAATTATTACAAATGTTCAGAATTTTGGGCCGAAACGGGTTAGATGGGCCTGCTTGGCCTGTTTGGTCCATCATCTCTTTGGGCTGTGTCTGGGTCGATGCCTCGGCCCACAAATTGACACGGTTCATTTAGACTGACGGGCTAAATGGGCTGGGCTGGGCTGGTCATGTCACCCATTTGGCCAGCACTATGCACAACTGAACTGTACAGTGTACGCCACGGCCGAAAAAAAAAAACTGCAGAGACCGAGGTCTCAGACGTCAGTGTCCTCTTGCACCGCGATGAGCAACGAGTACTTGACCTTGAGTGCAACTTTGCCGCCTTCCATGCAGAGCTTTGCGCCGGTGACCACCCAATACCCCGGCAAGTCGTCGGGGCCCCTCATCACCTCGGTGGTGTCCACATACCTCGCCATCTTCTGCACGGGCAGCGGCACCGGCGGCCCATTGGGAAATATGGCGGAGTTCACTTCCACCTTCCCCTCCGGCGGTTGCATTTGAGCGGCGCCAGTGGACAGCCGTGCGCTGAACAGCGCTGACAGCGAGCCCGACTTCCGGGACATGACAAACGGCCCGTCCCACTCCGACCGCCGTATCTTCGTGGACGCGACGCCAGAGAAGCCAAGCCGGAGGAAGAGCACCTTCTTTAGGCATGTCTCGTGCACCTCCAGCCACGCCTTGGTCACGATGGCCGCGCCGTCGTCGATCCGCGCCCCGTTGTACTGCACCGGAGCCGTGCAGATGTGCGAGAGCAGCGGCGACTTGACGGGCTCGAAGTAGTCGCGCTCGTTCAGGGTGACGTCCTCGGCGGAAGCCGTCTCGCCGACGATCGTGATCATGCTCGGCGTTGCTGACAAGTGCTGGAGGTGGACGCCCAGCCGGTCGTTCTTCTTTCCTTCTAGGAACAGCCGAATGCCAGTCACCGGACGGTTTCCAGAGTCAACCTGAAGAAACAAAGACACGACACAATATGGTTTGAGTGTTCTACAGACAATGACATGGATCGAAGTGGCAATTTAGGCATACAAAGTGTTTATTTGATGGTCACCTTGGCAGTATTGACATGAAGCTTAGAGCCCAGGAAGTTGAACTGGAGATACGGCAAGCTGTTCCTCTTCCTTCGCGGGCCAAGAGCAAGGGGGAGCTCGCCAAACTCTGGAGCCCACTGTCGTGGCACCTGGAATTCCAGAAACTGCTGGAGCTCTTCTATGGGCGGTTTGTCTGATGCCACAAGCAGAGCATGGGCAGAGAATTAGACATGCACAGCGTCCATGTACCGTAACGACTATGTTGCCGAAATATCTCGGAATGTTTGGCTGTGGCCTAGAATACTTACATCTGAGGTAGAGATTCACTGCGTGATTCAGGAACCCGCAGCCTCGAGCACCGGTCAGCAGAGAGGTTATAGGCACAAAAGCCATCGAGATGACATCCGGAAAGCTGTTGATTGTTGGAAGCCATTTGCTGTGACCCTGACCGTTGTCAACACCCCCTCTTCTGATGCGAATACTGACGATGTCCTACGGGATGAAGGGACATGCAGCCAGATTAGTATTTCCTGCTGTTGGTGTAATAATCACGTCGTGAAGAGAGTAAATGAGGTGCTTACATCCTTGTTAGAGACGACTGGTGATCTGAAAGAGTGCCAAGCAGCCGAACCAGGACCGAAATTCCCCTGTGGCACAGTAAGACTTCTCAAAACAAGCATTTTTCTTGCAAAGAGTGACGCCTAAATCCAAAGAAAGCATGGACCAGCCTCGAATCGAGCAGCGAACTCACATTTATCCCCTGGGAAAATCTGTCATCCCTCGTGGTGAAACTTTCCGCGGAATCTTGGGAGAACCTGTCATCAGCAAGCTGCTTCAGCCGACCCTGCACATCGCTCTGCGGCAGATTGGAGCCCTTGAGCTGCTTGACGCAAACCACATCCTTCCCTCCCATCTTCACTCCCACGATAACATGCGTCCCGTATTTGTCGATAAACCTGCAGATTTTGCGAACCATGTGTTAGTTGGCTTGTTGGGCGCGTCACTGGACCGTACACTCGAAGCTGATGAGCGAGAGCGTCCAGGAGAGGATAGGGATATGGGGGTGCGGCGAGGGTACCCGGCGAGCGCCGGGGGATCCCAGAAGGGCGGGACGTCCCGCGTGACGCGGTCCTGGAGGGCGAGGCGCGCGCGCGCCGCCTCGACGGTGTAGAGCTCGACGAAGCGGCCGTCGAAGCAGAGGCTCCTGGTGGCCGCGGCGTCCCTGTGCCAGCACCCGCGGTACTCGAACATGGCGTTGAACGCCCCCGACGGGATCTTCCCCGACAACGACAGGGACTGGTTCACCTGCTCCGCCATCTGCCACCAACACGAGCAAGCAAAACCACCCACCAACCCAGAGCTCATCAACTCGAGCCATCACAGAAAACCCAAAGCAGCAGCATATCTGTAATCTCACTTTTTCTTACCTGAACGAAGGAGAGGACGTCGGAGCGGAACCGCGTACGCTCGCCCTTGTCGGCGACGATCCCCACAGGCACGTCTGGCACGACGGCTCCGCCCGGCAGGAACAGCTCCCGCGCCCGCGCGCCGTCGATCTCGACCAGCCGCCCGGCCGGCTTGGCGCGGCAGAGGCGGAGGTCAGCCGTGAGGTCGTACCCGCACCCGATCGCGCGCACGGCCGCCTCGGCCGCGGCCTGCGCCGGCATGCGCCCCTGCCCGCCCGCGCTGGCTGGAAAGAAGCCCCTCATCATCCTCTGCCGCGCGGAGACGCGAGCCGGCGGTCCCTGTCCGCGCCAAGTCCCCGTGCGCGCATTACAAACGGCGTGGCGACGCTGTGCCGCCACCGGTATGGTACTATCCATCATCTTATGGTGCGGAGAGAGGGTCCGTCTCTGTGAGGACGGGACGGTCGTTGCGTGGTAGCGTGGCTGGCAGCGAAAGCTACGAGCGGTGATGGCGACGGCGGGCGCGGAGTCAAGGCGCAGGTGGGCCAATGAAGGGTGGGCGCCGTGGTGGAAGCGTCAGTGGAGTGACGTGCGGGTGGGGTGGCGGCAGCGAGCAACGGCCAGGCGGGTGTTGACACGGTCGCGAAGGCTCGTCGTTTTCGCCACGGAACGAATAATTTAGGACAGGGAGACGGAGCAACCGGTCAACCGACGCGGAGGGGGAAGGGAACAGGCCAAAACCGGGCGTTGGGCACGGGGTTTCGGGTGTTTTGCCGGAGCCGGACTACATTATGCCCGGCCGCGGAGAGTGATTTTTTGCTTTTTAACCTAAAATTTAAAGATTTTTTACAAATAGACTCTTGAGAAAAAGATTTTCAAAAATGGATCCCTCGACACAGAGCCTAAACACATGGCGCGCAGTACATAAAGACGCACCAAAGACACGACGCCGGCGATACGTGTTTTAAATACTGATCACACCGCGCGCTACGCGATGGCATAAGACGGCGCCAAAACTCATGACACCGTACTATGTATCTACGGCGCCATACATTTTGGCGCTGTATAGGGAGGTCTATTTTTAGAAATCGTCTTCTCAGGGATCTATTTATAAATTTTTTTCAAATTTTAGGTTAAAAAGCAAAAAAATTTACCGGCGGAGAGGAGGATCGCTCGCTGGTCGCTGCCGCTTTGCTCAGTCGCTCGACGCTCGGGGAACTGCCGGAGCCGACTCTCGTCTCGGGAGGGGAAGAGACCGAAGCCGGCTAGGGCAAGGGCAGGCTGGGGCGCTGGACCCGCTCTGCTCCCTCACGGGCCACTCCGCTCGGCCGGCTGGGGACAGCCTCGGGCCGGCCCACATGGTATGCACCAAATGTTCACAGGTGACTTGAGCCGATGGAGTTGACAATGCTGCTCACTTCAGCCACAAAGGGCCTTCCATTCGTCGGCTTATGAAGGAGAGGAAGCATACGACGGATGGATGGGTCAGGTACTCAGGTAGGTGAGCACAAGAGCTGCTACCAGTATCAGGATGCTTCGATCCCCTGGGAATCAATCGTAGAAAATAACAGCATAAGTTAGTCTTAACAAATCAAACGAAATGATGGAGAAGGAAAAAAACGTCAAGTAAAAAAAAAGAACAAAACGAGTAATAGAAACAGACCACATCACCGGATAACATTTCAATATTTGAAATTGATTCACGATAAGAACCTGACTTGCAAAAGACTCAGAACTTATTAGAAAATTACAACGGACAATTACGCCTTGCTGTAATTCCGTATCATTTGACGCTTAATTAATGAAATCTGTTCGGCTTGGTTGCTTGCCTAACGTAGTCCTCTTAAAAGAAGAGTACAAGGACATCACGGATACAAACCGACCCCTTCCGTGATGTCGAGAATAGCACGGCGTCGATCGAGCAGTGGAGCCAATCCGTTCGATATCCTTTGGTAAATCCACTCTAATTGCTATCGACGATCTTACATATCTATTTATTTTTTACTGATGTGCATACGGGTTTTATGCAGTGATATGGACAATTGCGTCCATAGCCACTGTGACAGCAATAATGCGGGCCAAGGAAAGGAAGGGCTCTAAGCTCCTAGTGCCACCGCACCCCATTGGGTTGTTCAACCTTGACAGACCTAAAGGAGCCAGTGGCGGAGCTAGAGGTTTTGGTTGTGGTGGCGGAGCTGGTGGTAGAGCTGGAGGCCACAACAGCCACGGCGGACGAGGCTATGGAGAGGGGAATGGAGGCGGAGGGCATGACCCCTAGTGGTCCGAAGGCCATGGTGGCCGAGGTGGTCGTGAAGGCTGCGATGACATTTTCAATATCGTCTAATTGGACCCACGGCCCTTTTGTTTGCCGGTGTGTTTTGTACCAGCCCCCTTCCTTCATCTTCACCGAGTGCTGCTACAGTGTTGACTTGTTTGTTCTGCGTCTGTGATTGTAAGATCCAAACTATTGTGGACTTCCCCCCGCTTCAACTCGTCGGATCCATGGGAATAGTACTACTAACACTATGAACCTGTTTGTACTACCAACATCATGAACTAACCAAAATAATCAACTAAACTTACAACAACGAATAAACATAAATAAATTTCAATATACGCCAAGAATCAGATCCATGATTTACATGTGGAGGCAAATCCCAAAAACCCCCCAAACATAAATCCCCTAACACCCTCCTCCATGACCGACCAGCAACAATATCCCCTGCTACGGCACATGGTCCTAGGAGAGCCACGCGGGGGTGTTGGTGAAGGTTGTTATGCGTGCCTCTAATCCCTCTTCGTGAATTTCGTGGGTGTATACATCCACATGTAGAACTGGCTGCCCTCCAAAAGAGCTCGTTAATAGAAACACATTATTATGTATGGTGAGGGCTGATTCTAGGTAGGATTATGGTGAATTAGAGCCTTCATTTATATATATTAAACTATTTCTTATAAATATATATCTTAGACCATTTAATATTATTCATCATTCAATTCCAAACAAATTTTTAATGCTATATCTGTTTGTAACTCTTTTATATATTTAACGCTTCACATATTTTAAAGTATAAAGATGACACAGGTACATCTATATATAGAATACCATCATAGTATTATAACTTTATGGTTTTGGTAATATACTATAACATTAAAAAAATACTATATGTAAACAATTTGTAGTATTGCAACAACAAATATAATAAGTTTACTAATGTTTTTTTATTCTGCCTATTTTTCCACTTCCTCCACTCCATTTATAGTATAAACAGTGAATGGTATAATAAATATAACTAAAGTGCATGAAATACAAACGAATATGCCATAGATATTTTCTTTACATAAGAGAAAGCAGATATTCCCACCATCAAAGACATCAGTACAATGGCCATGAATAAGAAAATTGTTGAATGTGTTGTGGCTAAATCTTGCAATTAACAAAAGTTCAACACCTCTACATGTTGTGAACCAATAAGGATAGCTTCAACCAACATATAAGCATCGGAATTAATAATAAGAATATGCACAAAGTGACACAACGATTTATGTGAAAAAACCTCCTTAATGTGAGGGGTAAAAACCACGGGTGCTTGCACAGCCCACTCCCAAATCTTCTACTATAATCAATAATGGATACAAGAAGTCTTCTCTAGAATTTTTAGAGGTACATCACAGAAACAACAACATTATCAAGATATAATATTGGTATCATCATCAACTACCACACACAATTAACAAAAGGTACACTAACAACCAAGTAGAGAAGACATAGTTTCTATTCCCTTTAGTTATTTATTAATATCTTGCAAACCACAGATCCAACTCATATGAAATTTTGCAAGAATGTGGATCCACGAGTCTCTAACGAGCTGTCAAAATTTCAGCCAAATCAGATATCATTTGGACCTCCAAACAGATCATTTACCAAAACTACACAGTGCTGAATTTGCTGCAACCTAAACTGAAAATACTACTCTAAAATCTAATGTTCCTCTATTCTAATCTTCAATTCAATCGTACAAATTGAAGAGTATCAAGTCAAGAATATACTGACCAAGTTTGAGCTTGATCCAATGACGTTTGATGCTTTGATCGACGTCTTGATGAAGACTGCACAGGATCACCCGAGCTGGAACAGATTTTTTCTTCTTTTTCCTCTCTTCTCTTTCTTTGATGTGTGTGTGTTGTTCTCTCTTCACTAGCCTCCCTCTTTCCAGTAGCTAAAGGAAGGAACTAGGGTTTTCTTTCCCTCACTAAGGAGGAGCTATCTCAACCATTGGTCCTGAGAGCAATCAACGGTTCACAGCCTTCCATTTTATGGACTGATTTTGGGCTTCTCCATGTGGAGGGAGTCCAACCCAACAGAATGTGGGTGTAGATTGAAAAAATCACAACTATAGTTTCTTGTAGGGGTTGTTCATACAATATATTTGGTAAATACGATGCATCAACTTTTAAATGATAAAAAGTTAAAAACTAATGGAGTAATTGAATACATAATAGCTTCTGTAATTAAGAACAATCACATGAACTTCTAGCCGATGTTTAGCAATCTTTATGTACTGCAACTTTTATTATGGCACGGTCAAGGTAAGCTAGGCAGTTACCTACTAGCTAGCTCGGTTGTACGCTAATACTGATTACTAAACAATGCGAACCAACAACCATGTAACAAGAAAATACGCATTGCCTTTCAAAGTTTGACGAACAATGTGCATGGACCGAGAAATGGGCCAGAAATATCTCCACCACTTGATGCGTTGGGCAGGGAGACTCTTTCAAATTTTCATTTTTTTCGGTTTGTCCCACGGTAAATACCAAAGATACCAAATACAAAAATCAATGAAATTTTCCTACCGTACCAAATACTAAATAGACAACTCGAGGCTAGAGAAAGCAATGACTGCCCCTTTTCCTCAATTGCTCATTGGTGGTAATGCTGCTCATGCAGTTACTATCCATTTTAATACTAGTAAATAGCTTGAGTATATCACTATCTACCTATAGGTACATACTGACTAGGTACTTCTTTGTGTTGGCAGCGGATGCCCTTATTGCCCTAGCCCAGAGATGCCCTGCGTATACAGAAATGGTGGCACAAATTAGCTAAGTTGTTTTATTACCTATCTGATTGTCAATCTATTGTGTTAGCACCTAGCACCTGTTGTTATCACTTCTTCCTGTGTTGTTTGTAGGCTCTTGTTTGTTAGCCCAGCACTCGGGCGTGGCTCCTAGGACCATGTTTATCCCTTGGATTAGTTGCATTTGATTAAATAGTATCTGTCATTTTAAAACATCTAGTTTTCCTTAAAGTTGTGACTTTCAAACCTGGTCAAGCAACATAAGCCTGAACTCTATTGCGATGAAGAGTTTTTGGAAATGCTTTATTCTCGTGCTCAGTGAATGCATTTGGCTGTTGATCAGATCACTATCGCGACATGTAAACAAGATGGCTACAACTAGATCAGTGTTTCACTGATTCGTTATGGATGCTACAAAGTTCCCAAAATTTGAGGGAATGGCAGTGGATATTTTAATTTTGCCCTATTTTGTCAATTATTATTCTCGTTGGTACTTTTGACTAACTGTATATATTTAGTATTCATGTACGCAAAGTGTGCCAGGTTTGTGGATCTTCGAGAGCTGAAAGAGTGATATGTTTGTGAATTCACACAAAGTACCTATGTTCAGTTCATACTAAGTTTAGGTTTCTTGTATGTGAATTCAAAAAGCTATTGGAAGTTCAGGTTATAAAATTTGGTAAATGCTGAAAGTTGAAGCCAATGTACATTATATGTGTGACCATGTGTAATTTCAACCCAGATTCTTGTACATGTGATGTTCCATAGTTGATTATTATAAATGTCAATTTTTAAAAGACAGCTAAAATCTCGTGTCTTGGCTATTGCAATGATCTCAATTGTATAGGCCATCCTGTCATGCCATAGAGGTCGATACCATTCCTCAATCCGATCTTTAATGGATACCCCTGTGTATCGTCATGGCTTCTTCTAAGCAAGGCTCAGATAACAGGGGCATGTCAAGTGGCCGATCTTGCGGCACAGGGGATGTGTTACGGTGGCGCGGTCCGGAGTTGGTGCACGGCAATTGCTAGGGCGGACGCGCCCCTGCAGTGCGGCAGGGGGTGACGGCGCTCGGGGAGGAGGACAGGGGGAGCGTCGCAAGAAGGTGTTAGAGGGCGCTTGTTTTAGCGATGGCTTTTAACTTTTAGCTAAAATTTTACTGTAGCTGACTTTTTTTTACTGTAGCTGATTTAGTTTTTTGGGTATAATTAATTTTTAAAAAATAGAAAAAACATGTTAACCCATTAAGAACAATACAAAGGAACATAGGAAAAAAAGAAAATACAAAAAAACCTCAAATATCTAAAAAAATTCAGAAAAAGATGAAATACTGAATAGTAAAAAAAAACAGAAGTTAGAAGCTGAAAGTGAAAAAAAGCCGAAACGAGCGTGATTAAAATGGAATGGTGTGTTCCCCTGCCTGGATCGTGGTCGTCCCAGCTAGATCGGACAGTCCTGAGCACTGGTAACATCTTATCACTGAAATAGACATTAGTATTGGATGTGCTCCCTTTAAGGATTTTTTATAACTATTTGTGTCATCCTATGATAAGGGTAATACTATAGCACCGTGTGGATAGATAGCACATGATATCTTCTTGCGTCGTGGTGTGCCGAAAATTAGATTAGACAGAGTGAGAGCGATGAGGGGGAGTTGGGGGGTGACGCGGCGCGGCGAGATGAGACGGCGAGGTCACCACTTGCCGCTGGTGATAGAGAAGGTGGGGGAGGCAGAGGAGGGCATACATGGCTAGCTTGTAACAAGTGGCCATTGAGCAAGATCTACATTGAATAATTCAAAAAGCTATCGATTTGAAAAGAAAATTATTGATTTAGCATGCTGAATCAATTATGAATAAAAAATCTCAATCATAGAGTCTGAGCATCATGATGCCTCTGTTATATATATAAAGTACTAAATCCACTATGACTTCATTGCGGAGACAAGCGCATCTCAGATGCAATACACAGGAGACGCACGAAACGCAAGCCCATACGAAAAATAGAGGTAGATTTCAAGGAAATCGTGATATAAATCCACCTGTGCTGCCTCTGATTACCAGAATAACAAGAAGGGCAATCATAAACTGACCAGTAACATAAAGGAATTTTAATCACTGTAAATCAAGAACCGTACCTTGCCCAATCTGATCATCTTCTTTCGTATACATGCATGTAACTTTCTTTGCTGCAAACAAGCACATTTGTAAAACAAGTATCGATCAGGAGCGGAGCAGCTATTTCTTAGTCTACATGTAAGGCCTCCTCTATATTTCTCTTGCAACGAAAAGCTGTAAAACTTGCTAAGAGCTGACTGTGGAAACCATTTCATATTCACTCGACTTCCTGTTCTTGGAACAAAGGAAGAAGGCCCCCCCAAGCCGCTGCTGAAAGAACAGAAGCACTGACAGCAGTATTGCTCCACAAGGTATGACGATGTCCCATGTGAGGCTGAAGAGATCATCGTGAGGGCTTGCATAAATGTAAGATGGTCTCAGGCTGGGCACAAAATGCCGAGTCCTGAATGCATCATACACATGAGGCAGCGCTCGGATTATGGTGCTTCCAATGTAAAACCCTGGGGAAACGGCTTTAACTTTGGAGTCGGTAAACACATTTAAGATAACCTGAGGGAGCAGGAATCCGTCGAGTATTAATCCCCCGTACGACACAAGGTCCTCCCAGAATGCATGTTGAACTGGAGCGATGCGAGCAACGTGCCTTAGCATCCTTCGACTATGGTTAAATCTCATGTGGACAGCCCAAGTTACAGCTCCCCCTATGATGTACAACGGCAAGCATATCCAGAGCACTTTCCTCTCTGCAGCCCACGACTCATCTTTGCTTCCATCCACAGACCGTGCAGACCATGCCAGCTGAAGAAGGCGCAACTGCAGCAGAAAGGTTACCATGGTAATGATTCGCACCATAACTTCATTCACCTCAAGCCAACCACCATCTGAAAGCTGAACAGTCTGTTTGCTGCTGTTCTTGAAGAGAGCCTCAAAGTTCAGCACAAGAGGTATCATGTAACCCAAAGCGAGAATGACAAGCATGGTGATTGACATGGCAGGAAGTGCTTCAGGGGCCTTCTTGACATGGAACAGCTGCACAGCAATGAAGATACATGATAGTGTCATTGAGATCAGGGCCACGGTTCTTTCCAAGTCCATTCTCCATATCGATTCGTCCACTTGGTCTGAATACATCCCATATGAAGCAATTTCCAGTGTTTCAAAGAAAAGAGGGTCAGTCTTCTTCCTCAAGCTTCTAATTGTCCCCTTAACATGCTGTGTTACTTTAGCATCCAAAGAAGCAAACTGAGCAGTTACCAGAATTTCACAGTCTGATGAGACATTAACCTTTCGACAAGCGACCAGGCACAAGGAGCCTGTCTTAGTATCATAAACACCCTCTGCCGAGATTTGTTCACGACGAAATGTTTCCAGTGACCAATTCCCAACATAGTGAATGTCATAGCTGACATTAAGCAGCCTCTGCTTCATCTCCACATGATGGGAGAAGGGATTCGAAACCACCAAAGAGTTCCCATCGTAAAACATTGACCCAATTGTGACCGGTGATGCATATCCAGAACCCCCTCCTGTCTGCAAGTGGAACCGGTACGTCAAGTCCCGGTATGAATTGCTATCTGGGAACTTTCCCTTCCTCTTCTTGTCCAGGCGATACTTCTTGTAATAATTCTTGGCCTCATCAACCTTAGTGTAGTTATACTTCAAACCAGCAAAATTACTCCTAAAGTTTGGAGGGGGTGCATTAGAACGTCCGGCAATGCCCTCGCTGCTTTGCAGGCTCATATTCCAAACCAACCCTGCAGCAACGCTCCGTTCCTGAATCGACCACAAAGCCGGGAACCAGAAGCTCATCCCAATCCCACACTCACCCACCGCCAAATCAGCACGGGATGGTCCTGAATTCACCACGAGACACCCTTTGAGACAAAGCCGGTTGCCGTTCTGGTCCCAGAACCCCTCCACCACAACCGCCTTCTCGTCAACCATAAAGTAATACATCGAAAAATCTGTCATGTTGGAGAACACCACATAAGCTCGCACGGCACCATCCGCGGCGCAGTCCATCCGGTTGACAAACATATACCTCTGCGCAAGCCCCAGCGAGGAGGTGCTCGACTCGCCACCTGAGTTCCTGTAGTCCAGCCTAAACCCCGTTTTGAGAAGCGAACTGAGGTGGGCGCACGAGAAATTCCTCCCCTGGAACACCTGGCGCGCGTCACGCCCATGGGCGGGCGGCTGAGGGCAGGAGGCGCTCTCCGCGTACGCGTATCCCTCCTCGGCGTAGGCGAGGAGCGAGATGGGCTCGAAGGAGTTGGGGGAGTCGGTGCTGTTGAGGCGGCCAGCGACGAAGGAGTGAGTCAGGTTGGCGGGGCTGGGGTAGCGGACGCGGAGCACGACGGGGAGGAGTTGCACCGGCGAACCGTCCGCGGCGCGCCCGGAGCCGGAGCCGACCATGCAGAGCTCGCCGGAGGTGGACGAGTAGTACCCGTCCAGGTTGAAGGTGACGGAGCCGCGGCGGCCGACGAAGCGGGGGAGGCGGGGGCGGAATCGGTGCGCCTGGCCGTCGTACTCGAAGAGGTGGCGGCCACGGAAGGGGCGGCGGCCGCCAGAGACGGTGAGGGTGGCGGAGACGTGGAGGAGGGAGGCGTCGGTGGTGCGGAGGACGGAGGAGGGGAGGAAGGAGAAGGAGCGGGGCAGGAAGGAGGCGTCCGGGCCGAAGAGGGGCGCCCCACCGCCGGAGAAGTAGCCGGTGGAGAGCTGGAGGGTGGGGAGCGGGGCGGAGGCGGCGGAGTCGTCGCCGGCGGGGAGGTCGTGGGCGGCGGGGAGGGCGGGGCAGTGGGCGGAGTAGGAGTAGTTCGCGGTGGTGGTGGAGAGGGCGGCCGGGATCAGGAGGAGGAGGAGGAGGAGGAGGAGGAGGAGGAGGAGGTGGGGGTAGCGATTAGGGTCAGTGGGCGGTGGCGCCATTTGGGATGTGGAGCGAGATCTCCTCCCCTCTCTGGGTTGGTTTTGGGGAAAGCCGAAGGCTTGACTATGGGGGTTAAGCTACGGGGTAGATGGGGATTTTTATTTCCTTTTCATTCAAGTGATCGCGCTGTGCATGTGCGTGTACTCAGATTTTGGCCACACTTCAAAGGTTGTATCGGTGCCAGTACTCATATTCATGCATGTGTACCATCAAGGACAATGTGAGGTACATTGGTAGGTTAGACCGTTCAACACAAAATGTGATGGTAATGTGCTATTTTGATATGTTTCATACATGTTTCGGTTTGACAACCTGGACCAATGTATAATACTAGTGAATTATATCATACCTTGTGTATTGATTGAGATATATTTTCACATCCTCCACCTGATAATTACTATGTGCTATGCTATAAGAGGTGGATTTTGCTAGGTGTGATGACAATCCCAACTATATTCCGACCATACCTAGAAGATATGCTAGGTATTCGTATACAAATGCGTTGGATTTGTCAACAACACAATCGAATGAAAGATCGATAAACATCTTCCATGATAAATTGGTGGCAGCATTAGCTAATTAATCAAGCTAATTAGGATGACTAGTGTATAGTGTGCTGCAAAGGTCTATGCTCTTAGCTAACTGTTGTAGGGCATGTTCTTTTCAGTTTCTCAGAATAGTTTTTGGCTTTTGTTATAGTACCTAACTTTTAAACAGATTATTTTTTAAGATAAAGTCTACAAGTTAATTATAGTACACGTTAAAAGTCCAGCATCTGTACCATCTAAAATTGCAAGCGAGTATCTCTCTCTGTAATCTCTGTCGCAAATAGCTAAAATTAAAAAATTTCAGCAAAAAGCCGCAGCCAAAAAGAACAGACCCATATATATATATATATATATATATATATATATATATATGAGCATATCTAGTGCTAAAGACCTATTCAGTGCTAAAATGCTAAAACTTCTATAGAGCCATCTGATCTGGCCTATATGGCTCGGATCAAGGAGGGTGGAATCCCCACCTCATTTAATTCATTTAATCAATCTTTCACAAAAACCCCTGTATAGATTATTTTTTATGAATTAAATGGGGTGGGGTTCCATCCTCCTGATCCGAGCCGTATGTCCGATCGATGACTCTCTAAGTTTTAGCATTGTAGCACTGAATAGGCCTTATATATATATATATATATATATATATATATATATATATATATATATATATATATATATATATATATATAAAATTACACCAGGTTAGAAAGTATTTTTCCTATATAGGAAGCCTCTTTTTTACACCCGGGTGTAATTACACCCTATGTCGTATCTCATACCGTAGGAAGTATCTCACGTAACGGAGGGTATATACGTGTAGTATACGAGTATTTAAGATCATCTAGGTGGTATGAACAATTTTTCAGAGGTAGTATGTAGATTTTTTTGACATACTCCTTTTTATGTGTGTATATGAAGATATTTACAAAATATGCTAAAAACTATGGACTCCCTTACAATTTTTTCATGTGTTTCACATTGAAGTATCTTATAATTAGTATACGAGTATACCCAAAGTGATAAAGGAGTATGTCAAGTTCGTTTAGGTGGTATATTAGATGTGGGTGTAATTACATCCGGGTGTAGAAAGTATTTTTCCTATATATATATATCATGTTGTGTAATTTCAGAAGCATAACCCTATTCAAATTTTTTTTGCTGCTGTAGTTGCACACTTGCACATGGACATTTCAATTGCTGGGTACATTGCAACCTCTTTCTATTGTCAGCTAGAGGGAACGAACTGGGTATGTGTTGCCTTTATTTATAAGATATCCCTCTGCACTTCTATTATGTTAAGATTTCCAAATTCAAAGGCATGGATTATATTTGTTTTAGTGTTAATGCTGCTATTTTATGTTTATCTTCTCAGGTCAGGAACTTGTTATTGACAGGATGCCTGTTTTGTGGACCCCTCTTCGTGACATTCTGTTTCCTGAACACTGTTGCTATTGCTTATAGTGCAACAGCAGCATTGCCCTTCGGCACTATCTGTCATCTGGACCTTTGTTACATTTCCTCTACTAGTTTTGGGAGGCATTGCTGGTAAAAACAGCAAAACTGATTCCGGGAAAGTGTTTTTAGAGCATAGAAGCACTACTACTATTTGTTTGGGTAATTTACCTGGTGGTATCAGTGTCTCCTGCTGTTACATCTGCATACTGGTACTATTTATTACGTCTATATACAATGAAACCTTAGTGTATTGATGGTTCAATTGTCACGGTGCATTCTGCTGTCAGTTGGGTCTTTGCTTCAATTCTTGTCTGTTAGCTCAGGTATCCAGTTTAGCATCTTACACATATAGATTTCCTGGCCTCTCATCTCCCTTATTTTCGTATTTTGGCACCGGAGTTGCAGGTCACTTGGGAGTTTCAACCTACTTTCTGTTGTGTATACAGGGGTATCTCGGTAATTTCACAATTGAAAAAAAAGAAAAAAAACAGAGTTATCGGTGGGCCGGACCGAAGGGATAAGGAGGAGACTCGATCTCTCCTTGGTTCACTCCCAAGTGGCGCGGCTCCTGCGGTGGCGCCTCAATGGGCGATGCGCTTGGCACAGGCGGCGCGATCGGTTGACGTGCTCCACCCGTGCGGCGGCTCCTCCAATCATCCGTGCAGGTGTTGCTCCCGATCCGGTTTCCATGGGCGCGACGATGGCTCGTTCCCAGATCTGGGATGAGCGGGTTTGGCAGAGAGGTGAGGGGTGGTGGCAGCCCGGGAGCCTTGGCTCCGTCCATTGGAGGCCATTACGCCAATGGTTTTCCCCTCCCATCTCTCGGTTATAAATGGGGGTTTGCTCCTCCCGTGACTTGCATCGTATGAGAAGTGAGCTCTCTTCTTTTAATCCTCTCTTTGTCTTCTTGATTTGCCTCTAGTTTGTGGCGTTTTGGTGCTTTCTGGGCACTTTATCGCCGGTCTCGGTTGTCCCTAGTGCTTGGTGGTAAGGTGCTTGGCCGGTGCTTCCCATGTGCTTGTGCAGCGTTCCCTCACCTCGACTTTGCCGGCTTGTGTGCATTCAACGGCTAAGGTAGGCTTTGTATCTCCGATTACCCTGCTCCTCTCTCTCACCGTGGCATAGAGATGTGCTAGGTTTTCTAGGACAGCGCCTTGTGGCGTGCCTGGATCTGAGATCTTCTCGGTGATTTCGAGTATCATCAGCTTTGTGATTATACGGTTTAATTCTTTGTAGTTAACGACTTTTTCTTATATCAGTGATTGCGAAGAAAATAGTGGGCTAAGTCGCTCGATCATAAATATGGTTATATACTGAACTTGGATGAATTCACCTTGAGCTCTAAATCTTTATTAGATTGTTATCAATCTCTCTGAATGATTAAAGATTGAAGCTTTGTTCTTTAGTCAATAAACATGTAGTCCTTCAGTCTTGTAGTTTTTGGTATTTGCATGTCTGTGGATCACTTTAATTCATATTCTGATCACATGTCAATGAGTCAATTCGGTTATGCATAACTTGATAAGTTGAAATACTATAATCAGTTGAAAGATCAAGTTATATTTGCTTATATTCCTGTCTATATTAAGTGGTCATTTAGAATACATGCTCAATAGGCCGAAAATATATGATTTGAATGTTTATGTAATTGAGATTGGTCAATTGTGATTTAGAGCTTAAAGTTTGATATTCTCTTTGACATATCCAATTGATGAAGGGTATAAGATCATAAGTAACAGAACAGCCAAGAGTTAATCTTGTGTAACCCTACTTCTGAGAGCACTAAATATTAATCAATTAAAATTCGTGCTTTTTGCTAGTCTTAATTGATTTCATACTTTTTACATTGGCATATGTTGTGGCTTCAGATCAAATAGTAGAACTAGAAGCTAGTGGAATTTTTGTGAATGAGAAAGAGTCCTCTCCTTGGGATCACTCCAAGGGACCTTTTATATAGCTGTCATACTCTTTTTACAACACTACCCCTGGTTACAGGTGTTGCCCTAAGATATAACCCTTTACGTATTTAAGTGGGCCTCTTGGGTTTACACCCTTCTTGCTGCTTCATCAATACCATGCCTATCCATATATCACTGGGCCGTTTAATCATGTAGGCAAGGAGCTTGAGGTGGAGACCATCCCCACAACAGTATACATGTTTAGATTAGGAGTATTCTTACTCTTTTTATTGAATATGTGCTTTATTACAAATGATACAATTGAATTACATGATTATATGCAATTTATATCATTTGTATATCTCTTAATATTTTTTTTGAGATTGTCTAATTATGCTGGAATTTTATTTATATATATATGTTTATACCACATATTTTACAACACATTTTACCTTTCTTTTTCTTTTGCTATTGGGTAACTCTAGTCAAATGTATTCATATTCAAATGCACCGGATTCGTCAACTACGCAATTGAATGAAAGATCATGGACATCTTCCATGATGCAGTGACTTTTCTAGGTGAGATTTCAGTGGCTGAAAGGTGAGGTTCCTGCAACTGAGTAAAATTTATTGGCCTCTTGTTCAGAAACCTGCGGGTCTCATGAGTTTATGTTTAGTTTCGTAAATTTACGGCATTGGATTCACTGATTTGAGTGCCACTTTGTTAAAAAAAAAAATACAAACCCTAGAGCTTGTGTGGCTGTAATTCTGTATACTTGCTCAGGGCTTCGATAGTTAAAGTTCTGCTTTTTTTTTTTTGTTCTTCTAAATCTTTAGTTTCTAAATAAATGGGTCATTGCTTACAACCAATCTTCTAGGAATTGGGTGCAAGTAGATTATGTGTTCTACGAACTGGCTGCAACTGAAGTATGTGTTTTAGGAACCGGCTGCAAGTGCAGTCTGTAGTATATGAGACTGGTTGATTCCGATATCATGTCCAGTAACCAATATAGATGTGGCCTGCATGCTCCGGTTATTTTGTCGAATACAGTTAGTCCTCTTGGGACTCAACAGTATGGATGTAGTTCTTCAGTATCTAACAGAGCAAGACGCTTGTAATAATTAGTTAGCAAATTTATTTTCTTCAGAATTCAGACGGAATGTTTTTGGTTTGTTCTATTTGTTTGTTAGTGTTTAGATGTTCCTTTTGGTATCCATGGAATTGCTGCAGAGTTCTACTCTGTTTCTTTCACTGTCCCCATGTGCCCATTTGAAACATATCTGTGGCTGATGCTTCTGGAGTCATGGCAAGAAGCATTTGTTGGACCTGGAGGCAACAATGTAAGGCAACATGGACATTTCACAAGCTATCAATGGAGCTAGAGCTCAGAAGCTACAATTCAGACCAAACACTCCAAATTCCAGGGCTCCAACTTCTCCAGGAGCTAGCTTCTCTAGAAGTCAGGCTTAAAAGACAAAAAGAGAAAAACCGAGCCCGGCCAAACACGCCCTTATTGAGGCACTTCCACGATTTAGGTGGAAAGGTAATATTTGCATGTTCTTGTGGAAATTGAATTGTTTGCTCTGACATTCCTGTAAAATTTATATGAAATTCTCACGTTATAAACAGGGTCTTAATCTACAGGTGAGCGTGCCTTTAAAGTATTGGACGAATTTGCTCATATTTTGCTTAGTGTTTAGCTGTTCATATAGAGAAACAAAAAGAACAAGGACTGGGTTTTTTTGTTTGTGTGGAAATTAGTGCAAATGAATCATCAACTAGTACTACATTTTGCCGAAAATGATTTCAGAGTGGCCATGGCTTATGTTATGTACAAGCACTTTTAGCTCAAGAGGGTAAAGTCTCCTTTTCAGAATTGATCGTGCACCATATTGAGGGTTCAGCAAAGTTTATTTGCTAAGAAAACCTGTTGGGAATTGATCGATTATTGTTAGCATCTGGATATCAACCAGAGCTAAAAACCCATCAAAATTTAGTGAATTGCACCAAAATTGTGAACAGAAACTGTACCTACCGTCCATTGCCTCCTACGTCGGGCAATTCAGACGGAGATACCCTCTAACGGATCGAATCTTCCAAGGAGATCAAGGCAGGAGGGAGTATCTGAGCATCATGTTTTAGTAAAGATACCCAATCATAGAAAGGAATATGGACATGCACAAACCAGCAGATAATCCAATCTGGCTGAGATCCCAAGAACGAATAAGGCAGGGATCAGCTGACAAACTCCATTAGATATTCAGACTACGAAGGTGGCATATCAATCATACATGGACATAAGCTGCGGTCGAGGTAGGTAAATACCCTCATGCTAATATGCTATGGTAAAAATATTGTGCCTAAATACATGGAGATGCCATTTTGTTCAGCGGACGAGCTAGATCAGGATATTTACATAGGCTACTTACAGAAAACAGTTTGATTCCCGGGCACAATTTGTTGCAGCTCCTATCCAGTTAACGATAGGAGCAATAGCTAGAATCGCTACAATGGCAAAATTATTACTCCCATTTTGTCCAGATAGCACGCAAACTACCCGTCATAGCCTCAATGTGGTGTCTGCTGTCGCTCTAGAAGCTCCAGATTTTGCCTTCTCGGCTAGGAATTTGTCGCAGTCTGCCCCCTTCACAGTGAATTCCATCAGCAACTCCTCAGATAATCTCCTCAATGAGGTCTTAAACCTCACCGAACAGCTCTTGCCACCCTCGTCAACATCCTGCACTCCATCTCCAACAAGACATCCAACTTGGGCACCGTCCAGGTAGGCTCTGTTAGTAAAGTAGGCAAATTACGGCATATTTTAATCCAGAAATTAACAATTAAAACCATGACAAGTATTGTGCTAGTACTGCTCAGTTTTAGAACACTAAACAGTGCAACTAACTCTAAGAACAGTACTGAAAAGATCAGAGACAAAGTATTATACCCAGAGGCGGGGCCAGTGCCAGAGGCACCGGATGCGCCGTTCTGCTCAGTCGACATGAGCAGTTGTTCGATGTAGTCGATCTCAGTTGGTGCAGGACGAGGTACGAAGTGCAGTTCCTTGAACGATGAACGACCTTCTGGAATTTGTCGTACTTTCCGTGTACTGGAATGCCACCGGGAAATAGCCGATCACGTCGTGTCTGAGTGGCGATCGCATACTGAGCGCTCCCCAAAAACCTGATCGCCCGCCTATCCGTGCAGATATCGCAGCTGGACGTGGTTCCGGAGGCCTGCTCTCCCAAACGCCTGTGCGCGCAGGAGCTAGGACGGGGAAGCAGAAAAGCAGCGTATCAACCAGGAACAATGGAGAATAACCTTTTTATGTGTTGCATGAGGGAGGAAGCCATCAAGTGCCATCAATCACCAGTAACAGCCACCACAAAGCGTCAGTTGCTAGACAAGTCACTGAATGCCATATTCAATCTTGCGTGTAACACACTTCCACCCTTTTCAACTTCTCAACAGGTTAAGTGTATTTAAAGATTATTACTCCTAGCATTAATTATGGGCCTTGGAATTTATTAGATTTAATTGAAATAAAATATTGGCCAACCCAATTAATTCCAATAATCCCCACCAAATTCCAAGGCACATAAGAAATACTCTCAATTCCACTGTTGTTTGATATACCAGTGTTTTGATGGAGACTGTTAAGTTGAACATCCACCTAGGTCAGAGGTTACACTCATCCACAACTGAACAATGGACTATGCCTTGAATTGACAGTTTTGTGCAAACAAGCTTTACCAAAGCCCTTTATCGTACTAGGTCGCCAAATGCATCCCCTCGGTTTGGAGCGTATAAGTCATACTCCCTGGCCTTTCATGAACTTCTAGAGATCACCCAATCTCATAAATCGTGACCAGCAATCAAGCTCAAATAGGTGTGTTCCTTATAAGATGTTCTCAGGACAACATCTCTGCTAAACCGTGCCACTCGGAACACATTAAGGTATAAACCAACCTGCCATACAGATTAGGAGAAAAATGCATCTTTAATGGAATATGCCTTTTGCAAAGGTTCTCTCCTCCCAGTCAGCGCATAGCTTGTTTCACCACCCTACTTCACGGGATCTCCGATCACATAGGATAGGTTACCACTACAAAGATGACTCATGTGGGTCTCAGGCCCATTTCCTTCGATGCATCATCTATCACATTACGTGATAGACCCTTTGTGAATTGGTCTGCCAAGTTCTTAGCCGTCTGGACATAGTCCAACGCTATTACTCCGGAGTTTTTCAGTTTCCTGACAGACTTCAACCGCCTCTTCACATGCCTTGATGACTTCATGTTGTCCTTAGAATTGTTCACCTTGACAATCACCGTTTGATTATCACAGTTCATCAAGATAGCCGGTATCGGTTTTTCAACAACCGGCAAATCCATAAGGAGTTCACGAAGCCACTCAGCCTCAACAGTGGCGTGTTCAATGCCGTGAGTTCGCTTCCATTGTTGACCTCGTTAAGATGGTCTGCTTGCAAGACTTCCATGAAACAGCGCCACCTCCAAGTGTGAACACATATCCACTTGTGGCTTTAATCTCATCAGCATCAGAAATCCAATTTGAATCACTAAAACCCTCTAGTACCCTAGGGTACCCGGTGTAGTGAATACCATAACTCACAGTGCCCTTAAGATAGCGCATTACTCTCTCAAGAGCACGCCAATGATCATCTCCTGGGTTTGAGACAAACCGGCTTAGTTTGCTCACAGCAAACGAGATGTCAGGCCTCGTAGCGCTAGCTAAATACATAAGTGAGCCAATAATCTGAGAATATCTCAACTGATCTCTTGTTATCCTTTTATTTTTCCGCAATATCACACTAGCATCATAAGGTGTTGGAGCCGGCTTGCAATCACTATATCCAAAGCGACTCAAGACTTTTTCCACATAATGTGATTGTAAAAGTGTAACCCCACCATCACCTTTTCTCACTAGCTTTATATTTAGGATAACATCACCTCTCCTGATCTTTCATCTCAAAATTTTGAGACAAAAATTCCTTGACCTCCTTAATCACATTAAGGTTTGTCCCAAAGATCAGTATGTCATCAACATACAAGCACAATATCACTCCTTCATCTCCACCATAGCGATAGTACACACATTTGTCAGCTTCATTCACAACAAAGCCAGTAGATGTTAAGGTCCTATCGAACTTATCATGCCATTGCTTAGGTGCTTGTTTAAGGCCATACAAAGATTTCAACAATTTACATACCATTCCTTCTTGACCTTTGCTACAAATCCATCCGGCCGATCCATATAAATCTCCTCCTCTAACTCTCCATTTAGGAAAGCTGTCTTAACGCCCATCCGATGAACGAAGACCATGAGAGGCTGCCAAAGAAAGTAGCACTCGGATTGTAGTCAATCGGGCAACTGGTGAGTAAGTATCGAAAAAATCTTCGCCTTCTTTCTGGGTATAACCCTTGGCCACAAGCCTTGCTTTGTACTTTTCAATCGTACCATCAGGCCTAAGCTTTTTCTTAAACACCCACTTACATCCCACAGGTTTGCACCCGTAAGGACGATCAACAACCTCCCAAGTTCCATTAGATATAATAGAATCCATTTCACTGCATCGCCTCCTTCCAATAGTCGTCGGGAGATGAATATGCCTCATCAATGGTTCTTGGAGTGTCATCCACGAGGTATACAATGTAGTCATCACCAAACGACTTTGCAGTCCTTTGTCTCTTACTCTTTCGAGTAGCTACAGTGTTATCTTCCTCAGGATTTTCCACAAATGTTTGTTCAATGTGTTCTATCGGATCAAACGATTCAGGGGTTAATGATGGTTCTTGACTAGATGAGCTAGGCACCTCTTTCATCGAAACACATTCTCAAAAATGTAGCATCTCCGATTCCATAATTGTACCAACATGCATGTCGTACTCAGATTTTATTATTAAGAACCTATAACCCACACCGTGAATAGCATAACCAAGAAAAACACACCACGGTTTTCGGTCCAAGCTTGCGCTTCTTTGAATTGGCACATTAACCTTGGCCAAACAGCCCCAAGTCCGCAAGTATGACAGATTTAATCTTTTCTTTTCCCATTCCTCGAATGGTGTTACATCTTTATTCTTTGTAGGAACTTTATTTAGGACATGACTTGCAGTCAATATAGCCTCACCCCACCATTCCTTGGAAAGTCCCACAGATCTAACATAGCGTTAACCAACTCGCTTAGAGTGCGGTTCTTTCTTTCAGCAATCCCATTAGATTGAGGTGAATATGGAGGCGCCCTCTCATGAATAATACCATGTTCCTCACAAAATAAAGTGAACTCATTTGAAAAATATTCTCCACCACGATCCGACCTTATCCGCTTGATCTTTCTCTCAAGTTGGTTTTCTACTTCACTTTATAGATCTTAAAATAATGCAAAGCTTCATCTTTTGTTTTCAAGAGATACACGTAGCAAAATCTAGTACAATCATCTATCAACGCCATGAAATATCTCTTACCACCTTTAGTCAACACACCATTCATCTCACTCAAATCGAATGAACTAGTTCTAAAAGTGCCAAGTTTTCGCCTCCGCATGACCTTGTGAGGCTTGCGAGGTTGCTTCGATTGCACACACACATGGCATTTAGAACCTTTGACCAAAGTGAATTTCGGGATTAAACTCAAACTAGCTAGCCGTGTCATGCAACCAAAATTAATGTGACAAAGTCGCGAATGCCAAACATTAGACTCATCAACATTACACACATGGTTAACAACATTGTTGTACATGTCCGATAAAGAAAAGCGGAACAAGCCTCCGCTCATAGCCTTTTCCAACAAATGTCCCATATTTAGACAATACACATTTATTGGATTCAAACACAAGTTTATAACCATCTCTACACAATAGAGAACCGCTAACAAGATTCTTCTTTATTGAGGGGACATGCTGCACGTTCTTTAGCTGCAGGATCTTTCCCGAAGTAAACTTCAGATCGACCGTGCCAACACCAAGAACTGAAGCATGCGTTCCATTTCCCATCAACAAGGAAGAATTCCTCCCGACCTGATAAGATGAAAATAAGGAAATGTCAGCACATACATGAATATTCGCTCCGGTGTCAACCCACCACTCAGGTGAATGACAGACTGAAAGAACGAAGTAGGTAATAGATTACCGTACCCTGACGTTCTCGTCTCAGTCTCACCAATAATCATATTAGCTGACTTTTTCTGCTTATCCTTGCGGTCTGGACAATCCTTAGCCCAATGGCTAGAATTACCGCACACAAAGCAGTTGCCCTTCTCCTTGTTCTTCTTCTTAAAAGTGGTTGTTTGATTAATCTTCTGCTTGTTTTCAGGCTTATTCTTCTTTTTCTTATTGTGGAAGCCATTGAAGTTTTCTTCCGCACCAAATTGGCGCTAGAACTTCCACAATTCCTTTCCATGAGTGTCTTTTTCCCTTGCCTTCTCCTCAACATCCAAAGAGCCAATGAGGTCACCACACCGAACTCTTGTCTCTTATGTTTTAGAGAAGTGGCAAAACCCGACCAAGAGGGTGGCAGCTTAGCAATAATGCCTCCTGCCACAAACTTGTCTGGCAACACGCACGTGAAATATTCGAGTTCTTTTGCCAGAGCCTGAATCTCATGAGCCTGCTCTACTACAGAACGGTCATCAACCATCTGATAATCGTAGAACTTCTCCATGACGTACAGCTCACTCCCGGCATCAGAAACACCGAACTTAGCCTCGAGTGCATCCCACATCCGCTGCACCGGCGGCGACATATACACATCCACGATGCTTTCACCAAAGACGCTAATTACGGCACCACTAAAAACAGTTATCGTGAACCTCGAATGCGATCCACTTCAGAGAAAGCGCGCCTTCAGTTTACCCTGATGCACGTAATATACATGCATGGCTGTCAGCCATAGCACCATTCTGGCACGCCATCTCTTGTAGTTAGTGCCATCGAACACATTCGGTTTCAGCGCAGCGGCAAAGCCAGTAACCGAAAATTGCCTATCAGGTTTTTGGATTGTTAGTAAAGTAGGCAAATTACGGCATATTTTAATCCAGAAATTAACAATTAAAACCATGACAGAGTATTGTGCTAATCTCGCTCAGCTTTAGAACACTAAACAAAGGCAACTAACTCTAAGAAAAGATCAAAAGATCGAGACAAAGTATTATACCAGAGGCGGGGCGGTGCGGAGGCACCGGATGCGCCGTTCTGCTCAGTCGACATGAGCAGTTGTTCGATGTAGTCGATCTCAGTTGGTGCAGGACGAGGTACGAAGTGCAGTTCCTTGAACGATGAACGACCTTCTCGAATTTGTCGACTTTCCGTAATCGAATGCCACCGAAATAGCCGATCACGCGTGTATGAAGTGAGCGATCGCGTGGCGCTCCCAAAAACTCGACGCCCGCCTATCCGTGCAGATATCGCAGCTGGACGTGGTTCCGGAGGCCTGCTCTCCCAAACGCCTGTGCGCGCAGGAGCTAGGACGGGGAAGCAGAAAAGCAGCGTATCAACCAGGAACAATGGAGAATAACCTTTTTATGTGTTGCATGAGGGAGGAAGCCATCAAGTGCCATCAATCACCAGTAACAGCCACCACAAAGCGTCAGTTGCTAGACAAGTCACTGAATGCCATATTCAATCTTGCGTGTAACACACTTCCACCCTTTTCAACTTCTCAACAGGTTAAGTGTATTTAAAGATTATTACTCCTAGCATTAATTATGGGCCTTGGAATTTATTAGATTTAATTGAAATAAAATATTGGCCAACCCAATTAATTCCAATAGGCTCTGCAAGCTACGAGGATATTGCACCCCTGCTTGCGGAAAATGGCCAGAAATAAAATCCTCGAAATGCTGCAGAGAGTCACATCCACATTAAATTTGTAGGTACCAAGGCTGTATATGAAAGAATACACAACAATAGTTTCACCACAAATGGTCTCATCAATAAAATTGATGTTCACTTGATGTCCACATATCTATCATATAGGGAGTCCATGCCAATTAACAACTCGACATGGTTACATTGGTTCCCAAATGCTTTGGTATTGCTATGGAAACCAGTCCTTTCCCAGTAACTAGGATAAGCACAGAGGTATATTCATACCTTTGGTGGATTTCCAAGAGAATACAGCATCGTCCTGCAGGACAGCAGGAAAGTATCTTCATTATATGTTAGGGATTTCTTCTCCCCTTGAGGTGTGTTAGCTTGCATAGCATATCCAGGCTCATTGAAATAAGGCTTGGCATTCAAAACCAAAGCCTGAATGGAGACCAGGACCTACAGCATGGTTGAAATGGATGGATTCCACTTCTCACATCCACTACCAGACCAGGTGTTTAAGAGGCTAAGGCACGCCTTCCCACAAGCATACAAGTTGGGATTAAGCCGCAACCCACCAGAATGGTAGTTCACGAGCTGCATAGAATAAACTAATTATTGCATGATGCTTAAAATCAGACTAAAGCAAGAAGAGCAATCATTGATGGAGATAAAGTCAACAAAATCTTACTGGGGGTACACTTGGATACTGAGGAGGTAAGTAAATGTCAAAGAAGAGGAGCCCGTCATGGTAAGTAGTGCCTACTGATCCCATAATGACAGTTCTAAGCAGGTCCATTCTATCCTTGTATGCCCTCACGAATATAGTATCTATTCAATTTGGAGAAAATCCCAAAATAAAATCATAAGACACCCTTATGAATATAGTGTCCTCTAAAGACAGAAGGAAATTTCATCAAGAATTTGAACTAATAATGACATGATTCATCAAGCATTATACTAATCAGAAAAACCAGTATAGGTGTTTAATTGTGTTGGCTTCTATTCACCTTCCTCTAGTCATTGTTCTCGGTCATACAACAACATATGTTCTGAAGTTTAATATTAAGATAATGTCAAGAAAATTCAGGAGAAATCTTTATAATCTGATAATAACAGAAGATTATCTGTTAGACCATGTGGCCAGGTCTAGACTATTTTAGATGATGAATAATTGACAACGTTGATTATGCTATTACTTATGGTGTGTTACGCGTGTGCAGATTGACGTTGGTTAAGTTCGGACGAACTTGTGCCGGAAGAATATTCTTTGGTCTTTGCATATGCAGGATAAGCATGGAGTCGACCGTAGTCGATGACGAGGAGGACCAGGACTAGGATGGGGAGATCCGATGTCAGGCGGTCGAGGGAGTCACGAGATGGTCGAGCTCATGCTTGGGCACATGAAGATTAAAGGTAGATGGTGTGTGGAGAAGATACAGGGAGTGCGGTCCTGGAGGCTTCGACACGTAGAAGGCTGGAAAAATCGGAATGTTGCATGTGGGTTGTTTCTGTATTAGAGTAAAAGATAAACAGAACGACTAGATAATTAAATAGGTGTACACGTAGGTGTATACGGAAATACAGAGCCGTAGCGTGTGCTTTCGTATTGGAGATGGAGTCAGTCTGGACTCCGTGTTGGAGACGGAGTCAGTGATGCTATTTATTCACGCATGCTGGCCGAGAGAAACGGTGCTCTGCGGCGGTTTTCTGGTCGTGGCTTTTGATCTAATAAAAGGGGCACGGCTTTTGTTGGCCGAGTTTTTGAAGCATACTTGCGATTGTTTCTCTTGATGCCGTGAGTATTCGCTGGAAAGAAAAAGGGAGCGGCAGCCTTGTCTTGCAGAACGGAGCAGAGGCCGGCTGCTGTTTTGTCCGCGTGGTAACTTTCTGGAGAAGCAACAGAGAGGAGCGGCTTTTTGTTTGGGCGTGCAGTGCTGTGTATTGTTAGAAGGAAGCAAAGCTAGGAGTCTACAAAGAACTGTAGCATTGATTGCAGGGCAGACCTGTTTTGGATGGGTGCATGGACTTGGTAATGTTTCATCTTGTTTACTTTATTAATCTCTAGTCTCATTGAAAAAGCATGTACTAGTACTACACGTGATTGCATGGGAGTGATAAAGAGTAGCTTTCTTTATTGATGATTATAAATCTTTTCAATGCATGCATGCACTTCCTGATGCTTCCACACTCACGTGTATATAGCATACATGCTATACTAGAAGTGATAGTTTTGATTCAATCATAAACAATTTTTAATAATCCAAAAATAAAATAAAAAAATATATATTTTCTTTCTGCTTTTCTACAGAATATATATATATATATATATTTCCATCTTTCTTTCTCTTGTTTCGTTTGTGTCCTTTTAATTGCTACCTAGGTTGCATAATGAAAAGATAGCATATTCTGAAAAGAGAAGTTTTCGCTGCGCATTACAATCATTCACCCCCCTCTGATTGCCATCGACGGTCCTACATTATCATCCACTGGTATGTCTGAAAATATATTTTTGGCGGTGTGTAGGGAGCACTTGAGTTCTCTTGTTAAAAAGTACTCAAATTTTGGACCATCAAATTTGCGTCCAATGGATCTCATCTCTCCCCAAATCATTTCTTAAACAATCCAATTGAAAAAAGAGCAAAGTTTTCATTTGAAGATTTCAAATCATTCGAAAGTTGTTTTGAATCATATGAAAGTTTTTTTTGAATCAATTCAAAGTTTTCAATCGAAAGTTTTATGTATCATTAGAAAGTATTCGAACTGAAAGTTTTTTGAACCAATTGAAAGTTTTTTGAATCAAAAGTTTTTTCAACCATTTTGAGTGTGAATCTTGACAAAGATCTAAAGGTCAGAAAATTTGAGTACTCTCAACCCAATAAAACAAATACTCCTTAGCAAATATTTAGGCTACATGGTGCTATGGATTAGAATCTCATATACCATGAAGCTGCAAGAAAAGTTTTGGTAAGATACATCACTGTTGATGCCTGAAGAGAAGGCAGCCAAAAGAGAGGCAGCGGCAGCAGAATCGCCTTGGGCCTGCAGTTCAAATGTTCAATCGACAATTCGACATCATTGGAAGGCCAAGATTTCTTCTCCCAATAAAGCAGAAAAATATGCATGCATGTATACATTTGTAATCTATAGTAAAATGCAAGTCTGCACAACCAAAACCACACAAAATAACCCAGAAGACGGCTCAAATAAAAAATGTCCAATCCACCACAGCGATCACCAAGTTCACCAGCGGCAGCACCGATTAAAATTAAAATTGTAAAACAGCAGATGAATAAAATTATTACACACAAGGATTAGATTAACTAAGAGTATTATTCGGTGCTAATGCTAGTTGCATCATGTATATATCGCCTTGCGAAGTGGATGAAAGGGGGAAGAAACTCTCGGTGCAACGAATCGATCAGGGCTTGCGGCTAAGTTGAATGGAAAGAACAAGAGAGGACAAGTAGGGTTTTATTTTGTTTTACATGTAGATCAATTCATATGGTTTCTGTAGGTTTTATGGGGCATATCAAAGTAGAACTACTTTGTAGAAAGTGGACATGAGGCAAATGATCATTTGCTCATTACTCGTACTTTTTCCTTGTTTCTAAAGTTAGTGCCACACTAGGACTGCAACTTCAGAATCAAAACGGATCTAGTCTACTGCAAACTGATACAAGAACTAGATGATACAGTGAACGTAACTCTTGACAGAGTAAACGTGTTCGGATTACTAAAAGCGTCTACGAATGTAGGACTAAGGAAAAGTTCTACGAATGTGTCATCTGTGAAGACTAGATTGCCACCCACGAAGCTTAACACTGCATGTGCAAGGTTTTTTTCCTTGCATCCTGCCTCTCTTCTGCGACGCAAGAACATACCAGCTAGTCAGCCACACGACAGCAACAAATTGATCCAGAACATGTAATGAATCTGACACTTTTCAGTATGATGTTTTGCTCAGCCACGAAGTAAAGCTCGGTCTCAGGAAGCTGGGATAGACGGACAGTTACCATGGGAACAAGGGAAGAAATAAAGATGGCTAAAATTCGGAATAATCATCCAAGACATGTTTTGTCACGGTAATCGAGCAAATATGAACAGTGGACGATACCTACAAGCAGCATTCTCCCAATATATTATGAATATAAGAATCTGATCGCAGCTACATTTGCATTAGTAAGCATGTATAGTTTCAGTTAAGGTCTCGAACCAGATGGAAACCAAACATTTCAGTTTCATTATCCATGGCTGGAACAGTAGACATGGCACTGATGTATCAGAACACATTCAACGAGGTTAGAAGTACAGGAAACAAAAATGGAAAATCAGTGTCGCTGTAAACTACAGGAGCTGATCCACATCTGGATATCCAAACTTCTCAAGACATTGTAATTGTGTGAGAGGCACAGCTCGAGAGGCCCATGCCCCAAAATGTCGATACAGTGACAAGTCCTTCGGCTTTGACTCAATGACTTAGTTAATGAGAACAAAAGCAACATCACGTCTGTATCAAGATTTGATTTAACACCAGCGTGAAGGATTGCCTGGGCATTGTCGACATAAACACAAAAAAGCAATGTTCCTTGATTCTTCATCTTAATTTAAGCAGCAACAGTAGTAGCAGTCTCTGACTTATCTATTCCTTCGATGTTGGTTATTCTGAGCTTTGTCAATTCCTGGAAATCGTCACAACATACAGTAAGAACTACATAATTCAGAGGATAAGGTCAACAATGAAAACTTCATCTTTTATTTTGAGAACAGTAGATTGTGAAAACTAAAATGGTATGAAATTACCTGACGGTGGCCCTTTGTTCGGCGGTAATTTTTTCTCCTTTTCTTCTTGAATATAATAACTTTTGCATCTAGGGCCTGAAAAAGATTGTCAAGAGAATTTGAACTCAAAATTGTGCAACAGTATATTACAATAAGAACCAATTGGATCAAAACTGGGCTCTGGTTAAACAATTCTGAAAAAAAGTGCTTGTGTAACAGCAAGATTGTAACAGTAAAGTTTGGGGCAAATATACATTTTGTCAATCAAATATCAATGTTTCCATACATGTTCAAACATATGATGTCAGTAAAATCTAAAACTAATACAAGTAGCAGACTCAACCATCAAATGTATTTCATGTTATAAGCATCTCATTTCATTTAAAATTTGATAGTACGGAGAAATCATGAGAAGTGGCAACAAGAATGGTGCAGTCCAATGTGGTGCCCAATGAATTAGTTCATGGTCCTTCAAGAGGGACCAAAAAGGTATGTATTAGTAATTGTCTCATACAAATTATATGTCGAGTAGACATCCTTGGACTTTGACACATAATAAGCATATGCTTAAGATACCAATATACTATTCAGAACATGCTCAGTGCATACAGAATTTTGAACATGTTTTAGCATGTTAAAACCACCAGTCGATGGTGACATGACAAATAAAAGTGTAAAAATATACACCACTGGATTTACTGGATTCTAATGCAACAAGTCAAGGAATTTGTAGTTCTCTAGTGTAGCAAAATCCTGCTACCAGCACACATTTCCACCCTTAATGATGGTAACATAATGAGCAAGTACCAGAGTACTATCAGCCTTCAAATGCAACAATCGGCTTATATAATTAGGTCATGAATATTAAGACTGGCATACATACTAATGATTTGTTGATACAAATATATTCAGATAAATCTGAAATCTGCATAGATATTGCCTAGTGCATAGTTTACAGAATGCAGATGTAATACTTAAGCAGATACACTTATAAACTTGTTTCGACAAATACAGTTCAAGAGTCCTTTCATTAATTTCATTTTAATGAAAGATTGAAGAACACACTCAAGAAAAAGGAACAGACTCAAGAAGTGTCCTCCTTACATGCTCTTCAACAACAGCATGAACAGCAGCATCAGGAAGAATTGGCCTCCCAATGATTGTTTGCATTTGTGAGCCAACCATGAGAACTCGATTCAAAATTAACTGCACCAAGTGATTCAGACGACAACATTAGCAAAATTATCAATCAAATGAAAAGTACAGGAAGCAAGCAGAGACCTATGTTTCGTTGATGGGATCATTAAAAGAATTCATCAACTATTCACTGCAATAGCTTGGGTACTTTGATTTGTAAAATGGTAAGCTGAAGGAACAGCATTACGAGGATGATGTATAGTGGTACTAATGCAACTAAAACAAGAAGGCACCTAATAATGGTTCCACTTAACCCATCAACCACAACAATTCATGTTATTAACAAATCCATACATTTCACCAAGCTTAAAATTCAATCTTTGGTCCACTTTTACAACAACCTCTTACACAGCTTCTGTAAGAGAAATCTAAAAAATTCCGCTTCTAGATAAAACAAACAAATTGAACCTGTAATCTGAAGGTTCAAAGTTCTCACTACAAATGGAACAAAATTAACCAGTCCAAAGTGCTACCGGATATTTCAAGATATAACAGTGGTTGCATAATACCAAGATCAGATCATGCATTGCATGCAATTCTACTTTTCATCATATCAAGTGTAGCTATATTATCAGCTCAGAATTTGAAGTTCCAATATACGAATATAATTCGTCGCCAAATGAACAAAGAAGATAAACATTCGTAATAAAACTTGAACTCATAATCACAACTATTACCCTATCAGTCATATAAGTTGCAGCTTGTTCCGAATCAAGATACTAAGACAGTCTAAGTTAAAATAGAATGAGATAGGTGCGCTCAAAGTGCCACACTTACCTTGTCATTCACATCGCAAAATTTCAACCTCTCCGTGAAGATGGAGTCGCCATTGCTCACCTTAAACTGATGCGAACCAATCTGCAGGAAGAAGCAACAGCCGCACACAGTCACGCGCCAGTCCACGCCCACAGCCGAACCCTAGCGCAAAAACGAAAGATTCGCGCCAAATGGAGCAGACCTGGACGACAGCGAAGGCGGGCTCGTAGGGCTTGAAGGGTTTCTCGTCGGCGCCGAGCGGGCCCACCACCGAGTACCCTATCTCCGCCGCCTCCGCCACCTTCTCCTCCTCCGTCTTCCCACTAGGCGGCTTCGACGCCACCGCCTCCTCCTCCCCCCAGTCGTCCTCGCCTCCCTCTTCGTCGTAGTGCTCGTCGTCGTCGTCTCCGGAGGATCGAGTGGCGAAGTGGCAGAGCGAAGGGAAGAGCCGGAGCGAGGCCAGGGCGCGGGGAGTGTGGGGAACGAGGGGCTGGGATAAGGAGGTTAGGGTTTGGGTCGCGATCGAGACTGGTGCGGGGGGTTGAGGGCTGTGAGGGACGAGGCGGCGCGAGAAGAGGAGGAGGAGGCATCGCCGCGTCGCCATGGCTGCGGCGGCGGCGGAAGCGGAGGGAGGCGAAGAGGAAGGAGGGCAGAGATGGAAATATACTTTGAAAAGCGGTTTTGACGAGGGTTTAAGGGAAGAAAGAGACGGGAATGTGCAACTGCCGGTGGGCCCTGTTTATTAATTGTCGAGGGAGAAACAGCGCGCGTGTTACGTCTACGTGTTCTAGAGATAAAGGCGCTCAGACTTGATGCACTAGAAGACGTATTCTCGCATTGCAATCGCACTTCTTTGAGATGCTGCTGCTGCTGCTGCTCAAAGTTGCTAACGGAATGCTCAAAGTTGAAGGACAGAAATTGCATAAGAAACAAACTGTACTACACTGCCGTGACAGAATATGTAACGCAAAACAACCAATTTCCTTATCTCGGTATTGTATTTGCTTTGGGAAAAAAAGAGAGCATGTTGTATTCCTCACTATTTTTTTGTAGCATTTTCTACGATTATGACATTGTATAGTAAGTTCGAGCTCAACCTTGAATTTAACCGAGAAATTAAGGAGAAGTACTTGTGCTCAGCCAGGGTAGGCAGATGATCAGCGGCATTTCTTCCTCCCGGTCTCGACGAGTCTGGCCAACAGAACCTCACACATCTCAGTGGCATCAGCCTCGGCGCGGTCCTTCCCCGGCGTCGAGTACACCATCGACGCGTGGTCCAGCCTCCTCTCCGCGGACCCCGGCACCTCGGCGTCACACCGTGTCACCAAGCCGTTGCTCTTCTCCTCGCACCGCAGCCTCGGGTGAGGCGCGCTGACCGACATCGCCGCCGACACGGGCACCTTCAAAGGCAGGCACTGATCCTGCGTACTCAGATGCAGATAGGAAGCGCCGTTGAAACCGGCGGAAGCCACGAGAGCATAATCATAGCAAATGCAAAAAAGCACACAAAAAAATACAAAGATTTATCAACCAGGTTTGGTTCCAGAAACTAAATTGCAGCGGCTCCATCTATATGAGAAATTTTCTTTCACGATTAGTGAAACGAAACCGAATTTTCAAAATTTTACAAAATCTTGAATTCTTGCTTTTCTTGGATTCTTGTCTCCCCCAGCCATTCCCAGCCCTAAGCCGCCCGTGGCCCGACCCAACCCAGCCCAGAACCGCCGCCGAGCTAGCTGCTGCTGTCGCTTTCGCGCGGTTACTGTAGCTCATCCGAAAATATCGGCCGCAGTATCTGGAACCGCCACCTCGCGCCTCCAGCGCCTTCCACCGCCTCCCACCTGAGTCAAGCACCGTACCTGCACCTGTCAACCCCTGTGTCACCTCAGGTCACCTCCCCGTCCAGGCGTCACGCCGCCCCATCGTTTTCGGCCGCCGCCACCCGATTCTTCCCTCCCAAGCCGACTGCCTCCCTCACAGCCGTCTTGTCCCCTCTGACACTTTTGACTGCCGCCAAATCCTCCCTGACAGCGCCCTTAACTCCCCCTGCCAGCTCCCTCACCTACCCACTCCGGCCAGCCCCTCCCGCAAGCCGCCGGAATCAGGACAAGCCCAAACCGACATAGCTCGCCTATTTAAACCCCGCGACCCCCTCCACTCTCTAGCGCACACCACCAGCCGGCATTAGCCGCGCCCAATTGCCCCCAAGCTCTCCCTGTCGCTCGAATTCCCGCAATCTCCGAGGTGAGCTCGAATCCTCAATTCGGTGATTTATTTCGTTAGCGTCTAATTGCTTTGTTGTGAAGCATCTCAGGACCATCAGGGACCCTTCCCCCTTCTTCCCCGAAGCTCCCGAAGTCCCCTCTGCCCTGTCCGCAAGCGCCGCCGTGCGGCCATTAATGGCCCTCGTGGGACACCGGCACCGACCACCCTCCGGCCAAGCCGTTGCTGCCACTAGCTCTACCATACTCCCTAGATGCTTAAGCCGAGCCCGTTTGATCCGAGAAGCCCTAGAACCTCCCTGGACCATTAGAAAACCGAGAGCCCTCGTGGCGCCGCCGCCGGTGATTGCCTGAGTTGAAGCCGGAACCATGCCCAAAAACGGAACCCTAGTACCCCCTATAACCCATTCCCACCCTTGGTTTGTGCCGCGAAAACCCCTAGTGCAGCCAGTGCTCGTCGCCTCTTTCCCCTGTTGCCGGCCCGAGTTAGCCGAGCCGAGGTAGACGACGAAGACGCGGCACCATCGCAGCCCTTCGCGCCCCAGCCATCCAGCGGCCGCTTTAGCATCGCGTGCCCGGGCGTCCGATCGCGATTGGACGGTCGCCCCGCCGCGCGGGAAGTCGCTTGGGCCGGCCCGAGCGCCACGGCCCACAGCTGCGGAAGCGCGTGCGCGCACGCGCGCGCGAGGCAGGCCGGTCGGTGGAAGCGGGCTGGGCCACATGAACACTGTTCCAAACCCGCGATGCACAGTGCTACCCGCAGTGAATAGTAAACCCGTTAGCCCGTTACTGTTCATCCCAAAACCCAAAAAGTGAGTTTATACTCATTTGAACCGTTTCGAGCCCCTGAATCCATTTCCGAGGTCCGTTTCCCCATACCAAACCCTGTTAGCCCAAAACCTTTGTTTTAAAGCCTTGTCCGATTTTAATTTTCGTTTTTTCGGTCCAATTTCGTTCCTTCGAAAGCGGGCTTAATTTGTTTATTTTTGCGCTAGTCCCCGACGATGCTGATCCATTGACGCAAGAGGTGGAGGTCCCAGCACCAGCTCAAAGTTTACCGGAGTACGAGTTAGTTGAAATCCCCGATTCGCAAGGCAAGTTGCATTAATTTTTGATCATATTGAACCCACGTTATTTAATTATTTGAATACGCATTATTTTATTACATTATTTTTACGCAATTATTTTATGTACAATTATATTTAGAATGACATGTTTTAGCTATAATCCACCACCGATAATTGAACCAATTCATGTTGTGTTAGCCCCACTCATTTGACGAACCCTAGTACATAAAATATAGAGTTATTCATATCACATGATAGTTTAAGACACCATGGTTTATACTGTTAAGCGATCCGACACTTGTCGGTAGACTTTGTAAAATAATGGTGGAGGGTAAGGAGGAATCATGGGAAGCCATTAATTGGCCGGGTCCCCTGACCTTATCCTGAGACGTGGAGGCATTAAAAGAAAAAGGGTGCAGTACAGTGGTACTGGTTAGCGTCAGGAGATGCTAGCGGTGTTGCCTCGGTAAGAGTGTATAGACAAGACCCTTATGCCTAATAAAGAACATGGTACCCGCTCAACCACAAGCGTTGATTCGTCAAACCTAGACTAGTAGCTACTCAGTTCGGTTGAATCTTTGCTAATAAAGAAAAGGTTCGCACCGTTGGGCCACAACGATAGATCCTCACAGAACGGGTCCCTCTTTCTGACTATGGCCAGTCGGATCCCCGGGTTTGTGTTGGTGCCTAATCTATCGGGTAAAGGCTATATACGGGACTGGGTAGACGAAGATCTTTGTTTTCTTAATTCAGTCATGAGGATTAAGAAATCTTGTGGGTAAAGCTGAGCAGCTCTGCAGAGTGACTTAAATGGTATTCGAATACACTGTGCTTCCAGTTAAAGAAGCTGTGTTTATTTGGGTGACTCCATTAATGAAGCATAAGTAGATTTGTAATGGTTTTGGTAATATGTAAAAGCAAATATTCAAGTTTATAACCCCAAATAATTAAGAAGTTTATATTTGAGTTGTTTTGAATCTAAAGCGTTTTATAAAAGCAAAACTGCATCCACATAAAATACTAAAACCATTATCCCATGCCCGTTGGAATATCCCTGCATATAATTATTCAATACACTTCCGTGCGGCTTGTTGAGTACTGTGGTCGTACTCATACTTGCTAAACAACATAAACAGAAATCGGCCCGCACGACGTTGAAGTTTTTGAAGAAGCTGAAGACGATGGAGATGCACTCGACGAGGTCGACATTTGGTTTTAAGGGTTGTTCTCCGCTCAGGCTTGCCTGTGGCACCCTTTTGGTTTATGTATTGTAAGGGCCGTCGCCCGCTGCTAGACCTGGCTGTTAAAGCCTCTATATTGTAATAAAGCTGGTTTGTACCCCTTTTAAGTATGTGTTTGCAATGATGTGCACTCATATACAAGCACCTCGCAGCTGAACAGTCCTAGGCTGCTGCGGGATGAACAGTATCGTACCGCCCCTGGAAATGGGGGTGTTACAATTAGGATTATAAGAAATCAACAATATATATTTATACCAAATTACATATTTAACTCTGATACCTAGTCTGTACCGAAAGAGGTGCTCCTTTCTTTACATATATGAACCATACACAACAATAGCCATGGGTTACATATATGAATCATACACAACAACAGCCATGGGAGGAGCTCGGCGTGGGCAATGCAGGTCAACGTTGCGAGCATCGTCGGGGCGGTGCTGCCTTCGGTGTGGAAGGAGATGATCGCTAGCTCATCCACAGGGAGCTTATGCTTGGAGATGAAATCTCTTGGTGAATTTTTTTTAAAAAAAATTTGTGCTTGGAGATGAAGTCCCTTCGTGAATTTTTTTAAATAATCATTTTTATTCTGAATTACAGTAATATACCTGTGTTTTTATTTTACAGTAATAACTATATATCACCCCACCGTTGAATGACTTAGGCTAGTTGCCTAACAATTGAGTGACACGTGGCTAAGTCACTCGACCGTTGGACAACTAGGCGACTAGGGGCCTATATACCACACGTGCATCGGCCCAAGTATCGGTCGCTCATTTCGCCCGAGAGGAAAAGAGAAAAGGGGGAGAAGAGAAGGAGAGGAGAAGAGAGAAAAGAAGAGGAGAGGAGAGGTCCGCACATCAGCCTTTTAATACCAAGAGTGCTCTTAGGCAAGGCACCTCTTAATACCAAGAGTGCTATCTACTTTTCAATACATTTATGAATCATGAACTTTTTTGAGACTATAAATCACAAACTACCCCAATTGACAGCGCAGATCATATTAAACATAACATTTACTGTTTCTCATACAACATTGCTTGCAAGATTTCAGTTGTTCAAGGAATTATATTGAAGTGCTACCAACAGTACTGTTCGTTTTTCTCTTCAAGCCTTTTTTTCCCTTGATTTCCTAGCACTGAACTCTGCAAGAATGCCAAAAGCTTACAACTGCAGGTAATAAATAAACTACAGCCAACACCAATAATGAATGAATGTTGACATGAAATCTATTGCCACCACCTACACATAGAAGACTCAAAACAAGTAGCGGATGCCAATTAGACATCAGACTTCACAGCACAAAAATTCATATACAAGCGGAACTACATTCTTGTTGTTTATACTAACAAAAATGGATTCATTAGTTGCAAGAAAAATATTGCCATTTCGGCAGCATAATTACCCCTTTCCGCGTCCAATAGCCTCTGAAAAGAAAATGATGGACGCTTCCCAAGTTATGGCTTTGCATGGATCACATGAAAGTAAGTCACCCGGCGCCTGCACCTTCAACAAAGGATAAGGTAACAAGATAAGTTATCAAAACAATGATCTGAATCCCGGAAATGAACTCCTTTTAGTATAAAGGAATGACAGAACTAAGCTCTAGGCAATTCGCCGAGCACAGGGAGTGGCAGAGTGCAGCTGATATATCCTGCAACCAAAATCACCTTTTTGCGGAGAATATTAGTTGAGATGGCTAGAACTATGCTTGATGAATATGCTACTCCTATGAAGTATTGTGTTGAGGCTATTTTCACCGCATATCATGTTTTCAATAGAGTATTTTTGAATACCTCATTGCACAAGACTTATTATGAGTTGAGATTTGGGCATAGGCCTAGTGTTTCTCATTTCAGAGTATTTGGATGTAAATATTTTATTCTTAAATATGGTAATCTTGATAAATTTGAATCTAGATCTTTAAATGATATTTTTCTTGATTATCGTATACTCAACTTAAAGACTAACAAAATTGTTGAGATCTGCGATGTTACTTTTGATGAGACTAGTCCTAGTACTAGGCATGACATTTCAAGTACATAGGTTCAAGGGGAGTCAGAAAGCATATTTTTTTGATAAAAGGAGGATTTTGACTTTGGTGATGTTTTTCCTCCCATGCCACCGCCTGCACCAGTTGAGAATCTTGCAACTTCTACTTTAACTTCACCTAGAGACCCTACTTCATCTGATGAGCCGCTATCTACTTATAGATCACCTGCAGAGGAGTTGGTAATGTTGGAGCTACCTTAGAACCTTCTACACCATTGCATATTCAGCAGCGCTATCCCCTAGAATTGATGATTGGTGATATTTAAGAAAGATTTACTTCTCCTGGCTCACATGCTCATTTTGTTTTTGTTGCCTCAGGATTATGGGTTAGAATTGAGCTATGTTCCATTTTATTGTGATAACACTAGTGCTATTAATATTGCTAAAAATCTAGTGCAACATTTTAGGACTAAACATATTGATATAAGATTTTATTTTCTAAGAGATCATGTGGAAAAGAGTGATGTTGTTGTACACTTTGTTGAGTCTGATTTTTAGATTGCTGATATTCTCACTAAGCCGCTTGATTCTTCTCGTTTTATTCTTTTGCATAGTGAGTTGGGGGTATGTCATCTAATGGTATTATTCTGAGGGGAGCTTGCTGCTTAAAAATTTTAAAAACTTTGTTTATTATACTTGTTAAATAATTCATCAAATCTAAGCCATTGAAATTAAATAAGTTGTAGAGCTCCATTTATCATATTTACTATATGCTATGTAACTTTGATCCTGACCGGTTGTAATTAATTTGCTATATTTAAACTATAATATGATATGGTGAAATATTTTGATTAGATTGATTATAGTTATTACTTTGTGATGTTCATCTAAAAGAATTAGTTTGATTGTGAGTTTTATTTTAAATCTTGGCTATAAGGCTCGCATGTTTTGTATTGTAATATTTTTATGATTACTCAATTTAATATGTTATAAAAAATGAGTAAGATATAACTGAAAAGATGTATACTTTAAGTATGCTATGGTAAAAGAAAGAATTGAGACAACTTTTTGCATGGTTCAGAGGCTATTGCTTGCATGTTATTTAAGTTGTTTTTTTTTTCTTGCATGCTTGTGCGTGTCCCAAACGGAGAAATCGATCTCCCAGCTGCATCGTCGTTCCGAAGTTCCGTTGGTCTGCGTCATAGCGGCAGCCAACACTTGGTTCGTGCGTGACACCAACGAGGCATCCATACGGTGGGCAGCAACGCAACAATAAAAGATAGCAGTGCATAGCATATCAGGACAGTAGCAACACGCAGCCATCACGTAGGCTTTTCTTCTTCGTTGCTTTGGTCAACACCAGCACCACGAGAGGGTAAACATAATAATCTTTTATTTCTTTTTGCTGTATTTTTTGTGTTTTCTGTGTTGGCAACCTTGAACGATCAAAAGACAATAGATTTTGAAAAAGCTTATGCTAATTGATTATAATCATTCATCGTCTTTTGATTGCCATCGATAATCCTACAAGTTGTATCAGAGCCTATTTCTAACATCTCTGACCTAATGGACACTAGTATGTGAACATTTGATAGATCGTGACCCTAGGGAACCGTTGGTGTACAGTGAAAAGACCATGCAGGACCGTCGGTGTACGGTAAAGGGCGGTGAACGGCCGAGGGACACCAATGTACGAAGAGAGAGATTATTGGAATAGTTTCACATTAATTATGGTAGGGCAAGAGATCTAATTTAAAAATAAATAAATTTTTTATCTTATAAATTAATTTTTAGGGTGAAATAGCCCTTAGAACCAACTCTTTTAGGTCGTCATCCTGTCCTAGAGATAAGAGATCTCAAACTTGTCCGGTCCTGTTTGGTCCGTAGACTCTAATATTTGTCGAGCGGGTATCTATGGTAGCGTTCAGAATAGCGATGACTTATAATTTTTTATTATAGCTAGCTGATTTTTTATTGTAGCTGAGTTGATTTATTTATTATAATTAAATTAAAAAATTAAAAATAAAAAAACTTGTTAGCCTATCATAAATAATACAAAAAAATACAGAAACATAAAATAAAAACAAAAAATAAACAGTAAATAAACCATTCACTGTAAACGTAGAATGTGGCGTCAACAGAAACTGAGCGCGGCCTATGTTTGCTTAATTGTGTTGTGCCGCTCGAGTTCTCCCATTGGCTAGGTAACATTAACGCGTTTAGCACTGTACGACAGTACGAGTCAAAAAGAAGCCAATGGCAATGGGCCAATGCGAAATGCGAAGGTAGCACTCACTTGTTTGTGACCTTGTCTCTTCGTTTTGATTGATGATTTATTGTTATGATCTAGATTTTATTTCTAGAGTGAATATTTATATAAATAAATTGAATATTGTTAAGTTAATAAGCTACTTCAAAAATATTGTTCTGATAAAATATGTTAAAATAATAACAAAAAAATATTCTATTTATTTAGAAAAATCATAAGTTAAAAAGAAGATACCTTATGTATCAAAAAAAGGGAAAGGATAAGTGAAAAAAACCCTCAAATCTAAACTTCTGCAACTAATTTTTTAGCAAATAACATCCCCTACAAATTTTCCATTTGCAAATCTTATCCTTGCTGTTACTTTTTATATCAATGTAATGTAAAACTTGAAAAAAAAAGGTTGAGCAATGGTAGTTGGCATAAAGCTTATCTCGTGTAATATGTCTGCCATTGTATCATGCGCAAGACTGCAGAGGAAAGTGAGAGAAGATCGAATATAAGTGAAAGAAAGGAAATTTCATTTAAATTTGTAATCACTATCATGTGGGCTAGAATGTTATTGCTTAAGCTTTTTTTAAATGTTTTTCAGTAAAATAAGCGATATTAGAGGATTTTTCAAACCGAAACAGCTTTATGGGTGTTCTCCAAATTCAGGTGACAGAGTGGGCTTTTCTTGAATTTTCCATAAGTAAATGCCATAACAATATTTAATTCTCTGTACCGCACACTAATCATGTGTTAACAGATTACGTCGCCCGCCTCACCCGCTCCCTAAATCGACCAGACCTCGTTTCTTCCTTGTCCTACTGACCCGATGGACCCCCCAATAGTTCTTATCCGGGCCCACTTGCAGTGAGACAACAAGACGTGAACTCTACACCCACCTAGTCAGAGAAGCCGCAGAAGACCAGACGCACATCTCGCCCCGTTCTCCCTTACTCTAGTCCTCTCCATTCCTACTCTGCTCGCATACTTCCACCTGATTTGGGATTTCGCCCCCGGAATCCTGAATCGAGGAGCAAAGCAGCGAGATTCTTCTCTCCAGGTACGCATGGCCTTCGAACCAGATGAAAATCAGATGCTTTTACGATTTTTACCGGATTTTTTGGGGCTAGATTTGGGTCTCTATTGAGAGATTAAGGGAGTAGATTTAGGAATTTGTGTGATCTGGGCGAAGAGTGGCGCGCGCGCGGGAGAGAGGGGCTCATCGAATTTCTATGTCGTCGCCGGGGCGGCGGGCCTCCGCCGCCACAGCCGACGGCTCGAGGAAGACGAGAGATGGATCGCTGGAGGCAGAGACGCTGTCTCCACCGCCCAGTCGCCATGGAAGACGCACCGTTGGGGCTCGCCGGAGAATCGCCATGGAACCACAGCTCTGCACCTCTGCGCTGCCGCCGTCGGAGATGCTGTACTGCGCCTTCTCCCACGCAAGGTAGGTCGTGGCGCCATGCTGGACCGCGTCCCCCGCAGATGGGCGGCATGCTTGCCTGTCTGGGCTGCGCACAGAGAAGCGGATCCCACCCGTCGCCCCCCATGCGAGCGCTCCTCTTCCCACTTCCCAGCTCCCTCCTTCCTCGCCTGCTCGCCAAACCTAGGACGCAGACGGCGGTGGCGGCGGTTTCCCTCTGGCCTGTTCGCTCTCACCTCATTGGTAGTTTGGTTCGATTTGGTTGTGGTTTTGATGGGGGTTTCGGCGTCTGTTCAGGGTCTGGCATTTGTGCGCAGGGAGGAAGTCGTGGCGGGGCATGTCATCGTGCTGCTGCTGAACGTGCTGTTGATTGGCGCCGTCTCCATCGCCCCATCGCCATAGCCTCTGCAGTCACCATCTCGAGCCACCTCCAGGGTGGATCCACCTCCCAGGCAGGTTGGGCCGTTGCCCAGCCTCGGAGAACCTCCCCAAAGGTCCCATGGCGCCTCCCTTCTCTGGAAAAAGAAGAACAGGGCATTTTGCCGGGGCTGCAGGACGTTGAATCGTCTCTGCACGCCACTGAATCAAAGCTGGGCCACGCACACTGTTATTAAGTCATCGACTAATCTATGACTAGCCGTCCGCCTCGGCCGTCCAGACGCTTTGCGTCGCCCAAGCGACGCCATGGCCGTGAGGCGGACGCCATACACCCTCCTGGCAAGGTGACGCCGACGCCATACACCTCCTCAGCGCCTTACCACCTAAGTGTCGCTTAAGCGACGCTTTAATAACCTTGCATTATAGACTCAACTACTCAAGTGATTTGTGCACATAGAAGGTTATTTTGCATCAATGACTTAGGATACTATCAAATTATTAAAAACTTGACGGTGCACTGTGCGCGCACTTCCACACACCACAGCTGCAGTTTGTAGAGGTGTGTGCGGTGCGGTGGGAGGCTTCATGGCGGTGCCAGGCGCCGGGGTCAGCCATACAATGCCTTTAATATCCATCTATATACGTTGACATGTGTATTGGACTCGTTCATTTCTTTTAGTTTGAATCTAGTGTGGTTGTCAACTTCATGTAACTATGTGTTTGCTGCGAATTAAGCTGTGCCTGCTTGCCCAGGCTTGGAAAAGTCTTGCATTCGCCATGACCGCCGGTGTGAGAGGAACAGGGATTTGGATCGATTGATCATGTTAAGGGATAAAGGAAAGATGGTTCCTAAGTCCTAATTGTTGATACGACATTTCTTGCTTCAAAAAGTGTATTCTAGATTCAGTAAATATCGTTGTTTTAAGCTATCTTACCCTGATTTTTCATCCAAACATTTGTTCTAATATTTTTCTTATACAATTTAACTATTTCCTCGTTCATGCGATTTTGCATTGAGGTGTTATAAAGTAGTTGTTCAGCATCTATGTTTGTGGTGGATTGCTTTGTTTTTATGGTTTGGTATATGCTTATTTATTTATTTATTTATTTATCATGAACATGTTGGCCATACTCTTACCAAAATGTTGTTATATTGCAGAGATGACAGTTTGAATGGAAAGAACTGTACTATGAGGCAGTCTAATTTGTCCGTGGTATGTAGAAGAAATAGGTCATAACTATACATATTAGTACATTTACCAAAACTGGAAATGGAGGATGAGAGCGGCCTTGAGCTTAGTTTGGGCCTCTCTTTGGGTGGATCATCGGGAAAGTCTAAGGCAAGAGATGTTCCTTTAGAACCTAAAGCAGAACCTCAAGTGGAAGAAAGTAGTAGCAAAGGTGGCTCACAAACTCCTGATGCTCCTTTTGTGCATTACTATCAAACAAATGCAGAGAACCAAGAACACAGTAGCAAACAGAGGCACAGCCCTGCTGCACCGCCATTTGGTAACTTCTGGGGACAACCGGGGGGTTCCTCTGCTCCTGTGGCAGATGGATCCAACGAACCAATGAGCCATCAATCTCAGCTTCCCAGGTATCAAGATGGATGGATTTCAAATAACAATGGAAATAATTCTGAGGAACAGAAGCCAGTCTCAAGTAAACGAAAGTTGCTTTCTGAAGAGATAAGTTTTCAGAAGAAGCAGCATACAGCTGCTGACCAGCCTGATGCACACAGTAAGAGCTCAGATGGAGGTGTAAAAAATGCACCTATTTCTATTAGTACGGATGATGGTTCAACTGGTGAAAATGAGGATGTTGCAGAATCAGAAGCGGAAGGCTCAAACTCTTGGTTGGTTGCACAGCGTGAAGACAGTGCTAAGGGCTCTGTTGTCAACAGAGGATCTGATAGAAAGAGATCCAGTGATGATGCTGCAGTTGGTCTCCAAGGAAAGAGGCAGCCAAGTTTCTCAGGAAGTGAATCCAGCTCTGGAAAGTTGGCGCATGGAAATCCTTTATTGTTACAAGCATCAAATGTAGTGGGTATGCCATATCAAGTCCCAGCTCAGGTTTCAGCTCCTCCTAGCATTACTAATGCATCAAATTTTCCTCCCGAATGTACAGTGCAGTTGAGGCCACCCACAAACAATGGACTAGCTGTCCAGACCATGGGTGGTGCCTCCCCGCTGGCATTTGGTTACCCAACAGTTCAGCTACCGACACTTGAAACAAGCTCTTCATGGGCTTTTGGTGCTCCACCTCAGGCTATGTCTTCTTTTACTGGAAAAGATATAGTTGAGCAAGCAGGAACCAAGCAAGCTGATGATGGCAAGAAACCTCAAGGTTAGTTTACCTGTTAACAATCCCTAACGTCCCAGAAAAACCCTGCTTCACCTTAATTGGTATTTGAACCAAAAGAAAAAGAACAAAAATCCTACTGTTAAGATACTTTTATGTATGGTGTAAAAAAGATACCCTTATAGATGTCTCCACTCTCCATCCCTAAATAACAAATATTTGTTAAGTAAATACAAGAATAAAAATACTTGATCTGGGTATAACCTGTGTCTGATTAGTCTGTTTCAGGGAAGACTTATCCTATGGTTCCGTCCCAAGGATCCTTGTTCATTACTTATTGAGTTTGGTATGATAGAAGGCTAGAAGCAAACTAGAGGCATGCCATTAAGCCCATTTAATAATTTCGGAATATTTGTGATGACTGTATTTGAGATCTGCATTCTTGGGTGTTTGATATGCATGAGCTTCCTTTGCTTTTAGATATTCTATTATCTGGTAATGTGAAATAAAACATAATTGCCTTTGCTCCCTGAGTTTGCTTTTCCAGCACTGATTCATTTGCTTAAATCTTTTGACAAACTGCAGAGGCTGGTGCGTCCACTTCCGCTCATGTGGAGGATGAGAAGAAGGTTGATTGGGGATCCCCTCTTATGGCTTCTGCTATAAGGCGAGGCATCGCACCAAATGTAAAATTTGGAGGGTCTGGATCCTATCCTGCTCTTCCCTGGGTTTCTACCACTGGGGCTGGACCAAATGGCAGAACAATATCAGGTGTGACATACAAGTTTGGCAGAAACGAAGTGAAGATTGTATGTGCTTGCCATGGAACCCACATGACACCTGAGGAGTTCGTGCGGCACGCAAGTGCGGATGCTCTGGGTCAAGAAAATAACACGACTTTACCTGCATTTCCTGTCGGGAACCAAGCAGCCTCAGCCGAAAACTAATTCGCCGGTCTGTGTACTTGTTTCAGATAATGCTTTACTTGTGTTCGATGCTCCTTTTGTATCTATATCCTCCATTCCTTATATTATTCTGTGTTCAAGTCATATTGATATCTATCATGTGAGTTCTAGACATGTGTGATGTTGTATTTGTAGCTTTGCTGTTGAGGACTAAATTGTTGTATTTCTCGCTCCTTTGGCATCTTCAAGGAAGATCAAACAAGTTCAGAGTTCCAATACCCTGACCACCGCTATATCCAAATGGAGTAATGGAGATGCTGTGCCAATTGGTGGTATGGCAGAATAATTGCGGCATCCATATGTTTTATTGAGCTAAGTTCGCATCTGGAATTTTCAGCATATTATTTGAATAATACTATCGATGGGGGTTTATTTTGTGTGAGGAATCAATGGAACTGTGTAAGTTTATGGTTACTACCATCTATTCCATTGTCTTGCGCTTTTCTGTAAGGACACGAGGGTTCCAAATTGATTTGACAAATAGCTAGCTCGCCAATCTTTGTAGGTACAATGATTGCCATCAGCTTCAAAAATCAAGGTCCCTGAATTGCTCATTCTTGAATAATTGCAATTTTAGCGTACTTTGAAGGCCCCAACATCGACGCCTCGTGGCACAAGCAGCACTTGCTTAAGTACACGAACACTACTACAAAATAGGTTATACTGAACAGATAAATCACAGACGGTTCATACGGAACCGTCTGTGCTTAACTATCACAGACGGTTCATACTGTCACCCGACTGTGATACTATCACAGACGGTTATTAACACGACCTGTTTGTGATAATAGAGAAATCAAAGACGGTTCGTGTTAATAACCGTCTGTGATAGTTCACAGACGGTTTGTTATACGAACCGTTTGTGATAATAGAGACATCGCAGACGGTTCGTGTTAATAACACTCTGTGATAAATTGCACTATTAATATTTGGACGGTGTCGACACAAATCTGTTTTTTTATTGCGCTGCATCAGTGGAGCAAGGCGGCCGGCTTTTGGGAGTTCGGGGGTGAAAATATATCGCCATCTTCTTAGTGATCTGATCAGAGGTTAGTACTCAATTACTTTTAATTATGCTTATATACATGTTTTTGTAATGGAAGGCTTAGATATGATAATTTATATGCTATGTAGTTGCGGTAATAATCATTTTTTGCAACCATTTGTTACTTGTGTAGCTAGCGAAAATGGATCGAAACTGGATGTATATTGAGAACCGTGTGAGTGAAGAGTACATTATTGGCGTGTCTGTTTTTAGAAGAGCGGCCGAGCTGGATATGTTAAAGAAGGGGATAAAATATATGTACTGTCCATGTATTGATTGTGATAATCTCAAGATGTTTAGCAACTCAGCGCAAATCGAAACTCACTTGATTCGAAGGGGTTTCAGAAAAGGGTACAAATGTTGGACCAGTTACGGTGAAGAGAAATGTACACAAGAAGCTGGTAGTTATGACATAGTGCAGATCCGCCGCCACAAACAAGCGCAGATCGAAGCCCATCTTTGGTGGCTACCGCCGCCACCACCCACCGCCTCCTAACAGCCAGTTTGGTCCTCGTCCCCGCTGCGGACCTTGCCCACTGCCCTCCTTCTCAGCCACGGCCGAGGTGGCGCCATCACCACCTTCGGCTCCCACCGTCGATCTGCCGTCGCCCTGACCTCCCTCTAAGATCAGGGCTCGGGTGAACCCGAGCCCTAATCCCACAGGTCATTGGCGGCGAAGACGATGGCGTCACCGAAGAGGTGGAAGTTGCTGGTAGAGAAGACACGTATGAATCTTCGTGTATATTTAAAGATGAGAAATTCGACTGATTTCTTCTAAAAAATCATGTGAATATTGTATAGCACTTTCGTTAGATGAAATAAGGGTTAGGACTTAATTAGGGGAGTTTCCAAATTCGGAGCAACTAGAAGTAATTCATAGTGATTTTGTGACCTGGAGAAGAGTCACTTTATCCATCTTTGCAGTAATGTCAACAGTGACATCTAGACCTTAAAATAGGATGACAGGAACTTAAATTAATAGGATCAACTAGCTAGCAGCCGATTCATCATCTATATGGATGATATTTTTTTTCCTTTTTTGAGATCGATATATCGGTAAATTCCTGTGAAGCTTTTGAAATTTGAGACACCATCCGTTTTCGTCTGTCTGCGATTAGGGGGTGTGCTACGCTTGTTTGCGCACTTTTCTTGTCATACACCATGTAAGCAGATGAGCAGTACAATCACACACAAAGGTAATTTGGTCGATCTGATTCCATATCCCTAGGTAAAACCAGACAAGGCAAACACAAAAACGAATCGAGTTAGGCATACAAAAAGAAGAGTACATGGATTAATTAACCGCGCTAGCTCCAGTTCCATACACAATCCAACATCCGCACGCATTCCACGATCACAACCTTACTGTATCTTCACCCATGCAGCCGTGCTGGGCACGTCCTTGGCGACCACGTACACAAGGTAGTACCCCGCCGGCGCCAGCTCCGGCTTGGCGGGCGCGTCGACGGTGAGCTCGTACCTCTGCCCCAGTGCGTTGAACCCGGCGACTGGCAGGATGAGGAGCCGCTGGTTCATGGAGTAGCCGTGTGTCGTGAACGGCGGCGCGTACATGGTGACCTTCACGTCGGCCTCGCCCACGGCCTCGCCCGGCGTGTGGAACCTGAACGTGAACTTGGCTCCGTACCGCATCCCGTCGGGGGGCACCGACGCCATGTCGATCTCCGGGCGGTTGGCGGCAAGTTCCTCGCTGAGGTATGGCGGGACGAACCGCTCAACACGCACCTCGGTCGGGAAGTCCACGCCACTGAAGTTGTAGGCCGCGTTGGTGTTACCGCCGGCCACGAGCACGGTGCCGTCGGGCAGCACGGCGCTGGTGGAGTGGTACATGCGCGCGATGGTCGACGCGGCCAGCGCCCTAAACCGCGACCCCTGCGGCTGCTGCGGCGAGTACAGGATCGGCGTCAGTATCGGCTGCCGTGCAAAGCCCCAGCCCGAGCAGCCCTTGGCCGCGCCGTTAAGCAGGAGCAGGTCGCCGGTGGGCAAGATGAGCATGTCACCCATGACACGGCCCACGGGCATCTCCTCGACCGCCCATTGGGCGTCGGGCTTGGCCAGGTTGATGCGGGCGCAGTCACGGAGCGCCGCCTGGAACGTGTTGTTCTCGCCGAACTTGAAGGCCGTCTTGAGGGCCCCGCCGCAGATGATGACCTCCGGCTCGGGGTCAGCGCCGGCGTTGCGGAGGTCGAGCGGTAGGAGCGCGGACATCGCCGAGGCGGGGTAGTTTCGGCCCCCGCCGGCGAGTTTGGGTAGCTCGCGGACGACCTTGCCGGTCCTGGGGTCGAAGATGATGGAGCGGTCGTTGGCGAAGACGAAGAGGTTGCCGTCGGGGAGGAGGTTGACGAAGGGGTACAGGTTGTTCTCCACGTCATCGGTGGTTTCGCGGAGGAGCTGGAGCGGGACTGCCTGGGCGTTGGTCTGCCCCGGCTGCGGGACGAACTCGTAGCTGAACGCACGCCGGCCACCGAACACGATGAACCTGCCGTCCGGGAGCACCTGCTGCGTCGCATACCATCTCCCCTCCGCGAAGCTGTTAGGGTGCTCCGTCCAGTCGCAGGTGTCGCAGGGGCTGAGGTACCTGACGGCCTTCTCGCCCTCGAAGTAGCCGCCGGTCTGCACCAGGTTGCCGTCCGCGTCGAACGCGCCCGACGAGCACCACGTGTCCGTCACGATCTTGAGGGAGCGGAGGGCGCCGGTGTTGTAGTCGAACTCGACGGCGTGCGCCCAGCAGTCCATGGTGCCCTCCTTCTTGGCGCGCGGGTCGGTGCGGCAGTTGTCCTGGGGCAGCCGCATGAGGGACCGGCCGGTGGTGCTGGTGTCGAACATGATGGCCTTGCCGTGCCGCATGACCACCATGTGCATGGCCGACACGCCGGAGTTCTCGCTCACAATGGTCCAGGCGCCGCCCGACCCAGCGGCCTCGTCGACGGGGAGGACCACCGTGTCCTGGGCAGCCTTGCTGGGTGGTCCCTGCGGAGGCACGTTGGTGAGGCCGGTGGCGGTGGCCGGCGCGGCGCCCTGCTCCTCCTGCTCCGTCTGCTGGGGCACCGTCTGCTCCTGCGCGCCGTCGAAGGCGTTCCGGAAGTAGTCGTTCTCGGAGCGTGGGCGGAAGACGTTGAAGAGGTCGAAGAACGCCTCGCCGGACGGGGCGAGGAGGAGGAGGGCCACGGCGAAGACGGCGGCGCGGAGGAGGGACCCCATGGTGGCGGAGAGATCGAGGAGCTGACCTCTCCTTCCCTCCCTCCTGTGGCCGGCCTAGAGGGCGATCTCACCCTCCCTCGTCGGCTTGCTCTCCTTTTTATTGGAAGCTCCTCTAACCCTAGCGTCTGCCTAAATTTGGGTCGCTAGCTCGCCATGGCCTCCCTTTGCTCCATAAATGGTGTGCTGTACGTGCGCATGGTTGGTGTCGAGGCGTACTTCGCGCGCGCAGGAGGACATGCACAAGCACAACGGCCGTTCAAATATAGACGCCCGTGTGGTTGTTTTCCCGCCAGTAGGAGGAAGCTGCCATCTCAGCATGCTCATTTGTGTCATTTTGACTTGCGAGTAAATGTGATCAGAGGGCCAAGTAAGACGTTTTAAATTTCAGAGGGTACGTACTCCGAACATTTTGGGAGTAAAATGGATTTCCCCCCTACATTATGTATTTGTTATTCACTCCCACAATGGTTCATGTTAATAAGAGAATGGATACTTGGAGAATATTCTAGAAGATCTTGGAGCTTGCGTGAAGAGATAATTCACCATGGAAGATGCTACACCAAATGCTTCATGGCAAAGTTGAGAAAATTCTGGAGCTAGATATTTGAAATGAACATTCTTTTGAGATATTTTGTATTGTAGGGCTTGAATCCAATGATCATGCAATTAGGGGTGTCGATCGGTTCGGATTATTCGTTTTATCCGGTATCTATATTTGGATGGTAGTGAATGTGATAAGCAAAAATGCATTCGTATTATAAAACAGATCCGAATCCGGCAGTATCTGGATTTTTTTTTGTTGAATACGAATACGAATATGGTATGTAAAACAGGTGTCGAATCGAATGCAAATACAGATAATATCTGGATTCAGCAGATATAATAGCAGCAGCCAGTTAATACGTATCCTTTGCATTTGACCTCCAAATTAGGTATATTATATGTGCATTTCGATCATCTCGATGAGCTCGTCATCATGATGGACTCCAATTTGGCATTTCATATTTTTCATTTTGGCCCATCCCTTATAAAACTTTTTGCATGCTCTTTTTAGTCAAATTCGATATGTTTATAACCGATTTATTTACAATATATCTAGAATTAGTTAGGATTAGTGGAAAAATAGCACCAATGGTCGATGATTATGTGATAAACTAGAAAAAAGTCATAAATATTACTATAAAGCCAGTGCCAATTTACTAAATTTTATTGTGTCATAGGATATTCGCATCTGACAGACTTGAGTAGGTATTTGATTTGTATTCATATTTGTTATAATATTTGATTCGTATTCATATTCGAGTATATTCGAATTTATATTTGTATTCAGTTTAAAATACAAATACAAATATGAAAAGACCGCTATTTGATTCATATTTAATCTGTTCACCCCTACATATAACACCATAAACTATCTACTCATAATGCCACGCGGGCAATACCATTATGAGAAATTGGATCAAAGTGTTATTTGAACCAATTGCAAAGTTTGGGAACATTCTTTTGAGATATTTTGAATTGTAGGGTTTGAATCCAATGATCACGCAATTAGGGGTGTCAATCGGTTCGGATTATTCGTTTTATCCGGTATCTATATTCGGATGGTAGCGAATGCAGTAAGCAAAAATGCATTCGTATTATAAAATGGATTTGAATCCGGATAGCATCTGGATTTTTTTGTTGAATACGAATACGAATATGGTATGTAAAACAGGTGTCAAATCGAATGCAAATACAGATAATATCCGGATTTAGCAGATATAATAGCAGCAGCTAGTTAATACATATACTTTGCATTTGACCTCTAAATTAGGCATATTATATGTGCATTTCGATCATCTCGATGAGCCCGTCGTCATGATGGACTCCAATTTGGCATTTCATATTTTTCATTTTGGCACATCCTCTAGAAAGCTTTTTGCATGCTCTTTTTAGTCAAATTCGATATGTTTATAACCGATTTATTTATAATATATCTAGAATTGTTAGAATTAGTGGAAAAATAGCACCAATGGTCGATGATTATGTGATAAACTAGAAAAAAGTCATAAATATCACTATAAAGTCAGTGCCAATTTACTAAATTTTATTGTGCCATAGGATATTCGCATCTGACAGCTTGAGTAGGTATTTGATTTGTATTCATATTTGTTATAATATTTGATTTGTATTCATATTCGAGTATATTCGAATTTATATTCGTATTCAGTTTAAAATACAAATACACATATGAAAAGACCGCTATTCGATTCATATTTAATCTGTTCACACCCCTACATATAACACCATAAACTATCTACTCATAATGCCATGCGGGCAATACCATTATGAGAAATTGGATCAAAGTGTTATTTGAACCAATTGCAAAGTTTGGGTGGGGGGTAAAATATATGGTTTTATAGCTTGGGATGCAGGACGGATTTTTAGGCAAAGTTCAGGATGTTATGTGGACTTTTTCTTATATAGAATAGGCACATAAAAATGATACATGTAGATTTATCTCAAAAAATATTAGCATGATATTATTTTTTTTTGTAGTTTTATAAATATATGACAATAGAAATGAGCGGTCAAAGTTGCAATGTCGATGTCTAAAATGACTTCCATCCACTGCTCGCTTTACGCTGAGCTCATGTGCCACGGCACCCCCGCATGGCCACCTCCCTCACCCTCTACTCTCGCATCCGCATGTGCGTCGCTAGGGCATCAGGCTCCACTTCCTCCCCAGAGGCATGACCAGGAGAGAGTAGAACCGTTCGTGGCACAACTAAAGGTCTGATTGCTTGTTTAATTAATTTTCGTCTATTTGCTCTATGTTTGGGTTGATCTTGTGATATAATTAGCGATTAGGTGTTTAATTCGAGTTACTGGCATATGATGAGATCATATGGAATTTATTAAGTCCATTTTGTGTTAAACCACAACGAACTAAAATTAAAAACATGAAATATACATGAATACTGTAAAGAAGTCAAATGCTTTTGATTTGTTCTGCATTGTTGCTTGGCCTATGCACTCGATAGTCATCTCATTGGCATCAGTGTGTGATGCATGTGCTCTAGAATTCTTGCTACCAAGAAGTTCAGCAGGAAGAATGGTTGATGGTATAGTTCATTTGTACGTTTCAAAAGGTTCATGATTCAGAGGCCCTCTGCATTACTCCACCTTTTGGCACTTGACAGGGCTAGGGAAAATGGGTTGTGACTCGCAATGATGAGTTTGTCACATATACTATAACATCTTAAGAATCAATATTATATTTCACTCTATTAGTAACATGTCTATTTGCTAAGCATCGGGACCAGATAGAGTCCTCTATGCAAATTGTAGTTATTGCTTCACTTATATCTCACTCCGTCCTAAGTCCTAACTACATTTTTTTCCTGGTCGGCCACTGCCTTAAGTTGCAAGTTGTCAGCGGCAGGTGTAACTTAACTTGCTTGCTGCGTGCATATATGGCATATTGGCATCTATTGATCATGGCATGCATGCATGGTAGGTTGGAGAATGGGGTATCTGCCAAATACAAGGACACAATTAAGGACGTATAAACATATGCATGATGGTTTTAGAACTGTTGTGGCATGCGATCGATCGAGAACACGGCGTTTAGAGCAACCTGCAAGGGCACGATGACCCTAGCTTTCTCGTTTGCAAATCTCAAATAGAATAAACCGCGCGACACATGCATGCGATGATTAGAAGATCATATCGCTAACTAGTTTTGTTTAAACCTACCATTAACTATAGAGATTTGCGAATTCAAGGTCACAAAAGGTAGCTGATCGATCAATCGATCCGCGGGTTTACGCGGCCATCGTAGAGAACGAGCTTCGTGTCAATGTCACACAGTGCCATCGTGTGTTGGATTTTCTTCCTGCATACATATCGAAGATTAATTGAGATGGCGATATGGTGTACTGCTGCGTATCATTAAGCAGTAATATTCTCTATTGCCATTTCATCGCTAGCTAGCTATCAGTCATTCATGTACAAATTACAAAGGGCGGGTCGGGAGCTTCACAGATTATATATGGTAGAGAAGGACTATATCTTGATGCATGATATCGATCTGCATCATATTAATTAGTAGTATATTAGATCACGAAGACCATGATTTATCTGTAGCTTCTTTTTCTCCTGGAAACAGAAAGGGCATTTGGTGTTTTGTCAATCGTTATTACTCACTAAGTTACAACAATTATTTGTTCACCAGAGGAACAAAATTTGATGACACTAAATATATTGCTACTTTCAGATATCATATAGCTTATGCCTTATAGTGCATTGATGGATTAAGTGATTGTTTGTCTTGCAATCTCTAAATTACAACACCAAAGATCATGTTTGTATGATAAACCATGTATGTACAACCTATAATGTCTGTGCTGTGTATATCTGTATATAATAAGTTATTCAGAGTCAGGTCCAGAGGTGAATGCACATCAAAAGGATATGTGTGCTCTATATATACTTCTATCTCACTAGACCAGTAACTCCACTATGATTAGGCATAGCACACGCTTGCTAGCTAACTAACATTGATGGATTAACTAGCATGCTCAAAATTATCGTAGCTAGCATCTAGCATCTGTAACAACTTAAAGTGCCTTTTTTTTAAATTTTGAACGAAAACTTAAAGTGATTATGTTTTCTCCTTCCCTAAGGTTGTATGCATGCAATATGTTATGGTTATATGTAGGATACTCCATATAGGATTTACGCCAGGTATGTTAGATTTACTTTCACTCATAATGTGCTAGATGGATGCAGTATTAAAATGAAAACCATGCATGGGAAACTTGAGTGCATCAGATGACAGAATCGTGCCTAAAGAGGGTATAGATGACCTCTTCATCCCGATCTTCCCTGTAAAAAACATAAAAGGAACGTATTCTCGAAAAAAAATACATAGAAGGAACCACTGTTGCATTAGTTCATCTAAAGCGTTCCAAATGTCATTGCATGCTTGAATAGTTGAATGATAGCTATTGTGTATATGAGTGTATATTGGCACTTACCAGAAGATAAGATACCTCGTATAATACATCCAAAGTCTTCGCAGCACATGAAGGTATCATCACCATATCATGCAAGCTAGCTGCAGGCAAATTAAACGAGCATGCATGCATGATCATCAACCAATGAAATGAGATATACACATACGATATTTATATATACAACCTGCTGCACGAAGATATCTATATGTGTGTGTATGCATGTACCCAAATGACATGCCTGACACGACGCCAACATGCATGGTGCGCCGAGATACTTACACCATATATACTTGCATAGCAACGTCAGAAACATTCTGAATTGGCAGTGCCTTGACTTGAGATCTTCAATATATATTGTTATTTCTAGCCAGACACCTAGACCTGACTTGTGCCTTGTCCATCAGAAACATTCTGAATTGGCAGTGCACCCACACCCACACTCGATCGCAACATTCTTTTCTGAACTCAGCAACGATGAATGTCAAATAGCATATATATATATACTTGCATAGCAACGTCGTCTGTCCGGCCCCGTGATCGAGAAGAATTGATTTTATGCTCCCAAGTTTACACAATTGTACAAATTGAAGTAACTAGCTAGGCAGCGTATATCACCAGATTCAGTTTTACAACTCGATTACACACCACACTTTAATTTCTTAAAGAAATACGCATGTGCGTCGTATATATATATCTTTTTGTCTTTAATTACTCCTGATATATATCATGCATGCATTACGCACAAGACTGCAAGCCCATTAGTTCTTGTGGCACCAATAAATCAGGGAGCTAGCTAGCTTAACTGAAGAGAGGGCTGAGTTTTTTTTTTTTTGTTTTTTTGAAAGACAGAGAGGGCTGAGTATATAAGAAGAAGGACATGCATGTTCAGGGTCATAGTCTGAGCTCAAGGTCCACGTCTTGTGGATCATCTGAGTTCATACTCGTCGACGAGTCTACCGATTGGTTCAGGTCGTGATGTCTCTTCAGGCAAATGGATTCCTACAATGAATGGCATATATAGAAGTGGATTATATATTATCAACACACCGAACTTGTAGACGACATGCGCTTCAGATCTGCGTGCACTTACCTCAGGTTCGAAGAGGGGCAGTGTGGCGGCGCTGCTCGGATGAGCTGAGTAACGCGCTGCTCCATGGTGATTAGGCGGCGACCTGCAGGTTAATTATTGCAACGTGCACACGCATGCTATTAATTTGGAGTACTGCTGCAATGTTGCTGTTCGATGGACTTTGACCTCATATATATACCTGATGATGGGAGCCGATTGGAATTCGCCGTATCTGTTGTCTCCTCTCCCTCCATATGCCATCTACGTTGCAAGCATGACAAGTTAGGTCGTACCGGCCGTAAGACATGGAGGCTAACAAGGGCATCACGTACATGGGAGAATAAAATCTGGTTGGTTGCAATGATACTCTTGTTCTTCTTTGTGGCTTCATAGATAATCAATCCCAAAAAATAATTAATCTACCATGTGCATTATTGACACGGTTTTGACACGGTTTAGAAAAGTTTCAGCATAAAAGCACGTACCGGAAACAAAAAGGCAATAAGATCGATCTTTGTCTAACTTTTCTCATCTCGTGGGCTACTAATTCTTTGCTATTGAACTATATTTAATTAACTGAATTATCAAAACGATCGACAAATGCTCATTTTCTTGCTATGAGTCTTGGTGAGGTCCAAAATAACCTAGATACCAAGAAAATAACAACATTTTGGCAAATTTAAAGCGATCTCTACTGGTACTAACTAGTACTCGATACACTGTTGAACAATTATTTTTGAAAAAATGCATTTACCTCGAGATTTGGATGGATTGGGTAGGGCGATGAAACATTGAGGTTAGCATGGAAGGAGGAGGATGGAGATGATGACAGCGAGTTAGATGCCTCTTCCTGCTCGATCAACCAATTACAGAACCACATCAAATCAGAAATTTTACGCCTAAATATGTGTACACATGAGAAACCAAGAATCGCAAAATCAAATATCACATATGCATGAACTGCAATTACCAAGCTTAGGCTACCAGTTCTGTGGATCGGAGGTGGCTGGCCTAGAGGGTGGTGCAAGTACTCGGCCATTTCACTTTGTATCCTGATCTTCTCTAGCTGCGCTACGCCGAGACCTCGCTGCGGCTGCCTCGGTTTGTCGGAGCTGCTGTTGCCGGCTCTCTTGCCCTTCCTGGAGCCAGACGACCTTCCCTTACCCCATTCCATGCTGTCCCCAAAGTTGCTTGCACTCATGGATCCCCAGCTACCAAAAGACCAGACCTAGAAGGAGACCAAGAAATGGGAGCGAGAAAGAGAGGAAGGAGAAGTTGGATGATGCAAAGAGGCCTCTTAAAGTGAAAGGGAGAGATCTCCTTACACGCCCAGTATCCCTTTTATTAAAAGGAGACTGCAGGTTGCCTCGTTTATTATTTGAATTTGAATTTTTATCTATATTCTATATAGTGGCATGTCCTCCATTAGTTTATATAATCAGCACCATGTGACCCAAGTCCCAAACCCTATCACTAAAAAGAAAAAGGAGAGAAGAATTTAAATCAAGTGTTCCGTGGTTTTGATCTGTTCTGAGATGATCGCGGAGGATCTTTGTCATCAAAGTGCCCCCCTGATAACTTGGGCGAAGCAATTTACAATAAGATTCTCTATTTTGCTCAGCACTGGCAGAGAAATGGAAAGATAGGCACCTAAAAAATAGCTGGATCCCTTCCATCATGCTTCTTACCCAGTAAAACCGAATCTTGGACACTTCACAATGTGTCAAATCTTTCAAAGAGGAAGGAAAGTGCACCATCAATTTGAAGTTGAATTGATGGTTTGGACTTTGAGCTATTCAAATAGCATCAGTAATTCAGTATGCATCCAACCTTTTTCGCTGCAACCTCTTACTTTCGATGGTACATAATTTGCCCTAACGACTCTATAGTGCTACTTGATCCTAGCTAGCTAGAGGCCGTACTGCCAACCAAACAACACTAAAACTAGTCATCTAAGACCATATGACAAATGTGGTGTGGATGTGTTGTAATGAAAGTGATTCCCTCCTGAATTTGAGTCCTTGGTCGCTCTAATTAAGGTGCAAAATTAATATACCTCGGAGTGGAACTATGCAGATTATATATACACACAACATCGATAGATTTGTTTCATAATAGTAACTGAACAAAGAGCAACAATATACAATCAGATCACAACATGGAACAGAATTCTAAATGCCAAATCAAAGCACACACACACACATATATATATATAAACTAGAGTGTCGACATGATGGATTAGTTTGGGTACATGATCGACTACAGATCAGTTTGGGTACCTCAAGCGATATCTACACGAGATTGGAGGGGAATTTAGTAATGCTTGGAGTGGGGAAAGACATGGTGGGGTGCAAATCTTCTCGGCGATCTCGGGAATCAGAAGCTTTCCTGGTTGCTGCAATGATCAGACTCACTCGGACATGGGCCATCGGTGGGATCACAGTTTAGGTGGAAAGGATCCTCCTCGATCAAACACAACCCCATGTATTTATATTGCCCACCAGATCCAATACACATGCAGGTTTTTTTAGACTATAATAATTTATAATTTTTGGTCTAAATTTTTGAATTCTGACTGTTTACGAGAGAGTACACAGAGAGATATTCGCGTGTAATTTTGTCCAATATAGATGAAGTCGGGACAATGTCTACTACAAGCGATTTATATAACTTATCATGAATATAAACTTCCTTTAAAAACTAGTTACCACAAAGCAAAGTCATTAGTCCAAAAAAATCCAACCATGTACACCTGCATCAATCTCACCTTGTTATATACTCCTCAGTCACAAATACATATTGTTTTGGATATATGTGCAGTTAAAATTTCAAAACATAACTATCGATATGTTTTTAAATATTTAAATTGAATACATGAAAAACATATGTAAATTTATCTCGAAAAGTACTTTCATAACATTACAATTTTATTGTGTTTTATAAATGTATTACAATAGAATCTAGTGGTTATAAATGTATTACAATTTGACTTGCATGCACGTGTGTGTGATGGTGTGAGTAGGGTGTGAGTTGTGTGTATGCGTCTAGCTTGTACTCTCAAAAAAATCCCTACCATGATTGCTCATGGAGGCAGAGGAGGAGAGCGCGCAACGTTGGCACCGCATAGGAGCTCGTCGAGGAGTGGCACACCCATTCCACTGAGGCAGGTACCAATGGTAAGGACAATAGCCACTACATCATGTTTGATCGCAGTTGTGCCCGTCATCGGTACACGTAGTCGCTACGCGTGCTTGCTGTCTGTCGGTGATCAAATCGTCGATCTTACAAAATAATATGATAACAATGGCTGAAATCCTTGGAAGGGAATAGTAATATTCTTTATTACTATGAACTGATTATATGATGCCTTTACAAAAGCATGAAACTAGTCTTAATCTCTATGTTTTTTCTACTAGAAGAATATGACTTCTTGACTCTGAATTGTCGAATTGCACTAACATGAATCTCCTCGATTTGCTTGTTCTTCTATCTTTTCTCGTCACCCCTTAAATAGCATTAAAGGGGTGCCAATTATTCACTTAGAAATACGCCTCATGGAACCAATGCATCCGCTCAGGGAGGTAGTTATTGTCAGGAGAGAACGGTTGATCGTCGGTTGTTGTCAGAGAGAGACGAACGTGGGGAGCAACCGTATGGTGATTGTTGTCAGAGACTTAGAGCAAAAGCGTTGTGCTATTTCAAGTAGATAAAGAACGGATCCTAAGAGCGGGCCCAGATACCAGTTCATAGATTTTTCGATCTAGTCGGGTAATATGTATAGTGCATCTTTGATCTGTGTACTCATGGAGGAGCCTCTAGAGACTTACAACCACGGAGTCTCTTGGCCTTAAATCACTGTCGAAGCCGCTGAGGCCGCGCATGTCCACCAGCCCAGCCTTTGTCGCCGTGCCACCTCGTCGCCTCGCCGGGCGTCGCTATGGAGAGAGGTGATGGAGAATCTCCATCCACGCTGCCGATGTGCGTGCTATCTGTCCGGCCTTTGCTGCCGAGCCACCTAGTTCTCCTCGCCACACCGTCGCCGTGGAGTGGCCTTTGCTATCTGAACCGGAGATCTAGAGAAGGTGGGAACAAAGGGAAGAAGATAATTTGTTTCAAGATTGGTGGCAGGCGTAATCCTTGAGAAGGGCCTTTTGGAGGTAGGATTTGGGGCTTGCCCTATAGAATAAGAGTTCAAGGTAGTACATCCCTCTCACTACATTTCGATTGGCGTATCGTGGAATTTTCGAGGTTCGATCTCATGATATTGCGGTTGCTAGCTAAGCTTCAACATAAATAACCTTGTTAATCAGTTGCGCTCTTTCTAAAAAAAACAACACTAGCTCTGCCTGCAACGAATTCATGCCAGGTGCGTCGAGTTTTTTTTTTTTTAAAAAAAAAAATGAGCCTCACGAGGCGTGAAAACGGATCGAACAGAACGGAAGCTATTAAAAAGTGCACAGCATCGACCAATCGATACGATTGCTGGTTTTTCAGATGATTAAAGAAAAGGTTATTGAGATTTGCAGCATCCATTCCTCTCGAACTCCTTAAAGGGGACAGCACCTAATCCTTGCTGCATGGCAAGCTAGCTTATTGTCAATTTCCTGGAAGCTAATTAATTATAGTTAGCTAGCTAGGGATCAGGCACTGATCGAGCAATGTGGTTAGAAAACAGCAGCACGCCATGCATGCTGCTCCATATTTTAGTTGCTTGTGTAGCGGCTTTTCGAGACTAGCTAATTGGGTTAGGTATAATTTAACTAGCTAGCACAGCACCATTTTTTAGGGATTTCTTCGGGGAGACCGGCTTGAGAAATTTGAGCCCGGCCGGCCTAGATGTGTAGAAAAGCTGGAACAAGATAAATCAAGTAAGTAATTCTTTCTTATCCTTCAGCAAAAAAGATAGCACCTCAAACTTTGTTATTTTTAGCTTGGACCAAAGGGACATGTTGTGCTGCTACCTAGCTATCTATAATTTCAAAAGAAAAACAAAGCATAGCATGCACCTGCTGCTTTGCTGGTATATATCTATATATATATCAAAATAAAAACGAAGCGTGCAGATATGTATAGTACCTGCTTGCATGCCAGCATCAGAAAGAAAACCTTTTCCACACCCACTAGGAGCAAACTTAAGAAATGCTTTTGAGTACCAAATGAAAGCAACAAGAAATCCTTTTTCGTCGCGAGATATTACTAGTTCATGCGCCTGGACCCTACATGTACTCTAGCGAGTAATCTTTCTTAAGTCTTCGATCGGTATTAACCATATGTTCCGCATATAATTTAGTCGCATTAACTTTGGCAAACTGACTTGCCCTAAAGGTTAGTACTCCAATTTATTTTAGCAGCAGTAGTAGTAGTTGATAAGCACATGTGGTCATGGATTAGCCACGTTTTGCTCTCACAAACACCATATACTTAATGGTTTGCTGTCACACTAAACACCTTGTACCTGGCTTGGAGCTAAAGGAATTACAAAAAGGTAAGAAAGAGAAATAAAGCAAAAAAGATTCACAAGCTCTCTCCACCTTAAAGACTAAGAGGGTGTTCAGAATGATGTTGACTTATGATTTTTTTTACTGTAACTGAGTTGACTTATTTTGTATAATTAAATTTTAAAAAATAAAAATAGAAAAATATGTTAGCCTATCACAGATAATACAAAGGAATACGGGAAAAAAAGATAAAAAACTCAAAAACTAGAAAAAAAATAAAATTAATAAATAGTAAAAAAGCAGAAATTAAAAGTTAGAAGTTAAATTAAGCGGTGTCTAAAATAAAAGAAGAAAATTCAGAACGGCAAGAAACCAATTGTTACGGTGACGGATAGAGCTAGCTAACTATTGTCTGATAGCCGGATAGAGCTAGGTAAGTAGCTAACTATTGTCTGATAGCTAACTTCTGATGCCGATGTTCGATCGCTACATTTCATGATTGGATGGCGTTGTGTGCTAGTAGCTTATTATGTTCCATCTATCAATCCCTTCATGCCATCAATCGCATCAAGTTTAATCCACAGAAACAAACACGCGTTCCCGTGTTGAACATAGCATCTTTGAGGAGACCATCCGTGCTTGATTTGCGTAGGAATTGGCAAAGCTAGTTCTTAATTTCTTCCTCTGCAAAAGTAGAAGGGAGAAAATTTTGGCATGGGTCTGTTCTGTGATTTTTTAAAATAACTTTTAATTTTTGTTACGGTATCTAATTTTTAAATAAAGTATTTTTAAGACAGAATTTACAATTTAACTATAGCATACATTGAAAGTTTAATATCTGTACCAGCCAAAATTGTAAATAAGTACCTCTCTTCGTAATCTTTATCGTAAATAATTAAAAATTTAAAAATTTTAAGCAAAAATTATAAAGTACAGTATAAAAAAATAACGGCCCAATACAAGTACAAGGCACCAAACTAATAAGGCTTGAGAATTGAAAGTGTGCAGGCGCGGCCCAACAATTCAACGGCCGGCATCACTCTTCCGCCTCGGTCCAGCCGGCCAGCAAGAACTTTTCGAAAACTGGTGTCGCGTCGAGCCCAACAGCAGTATCAGCTTCAGTGCGAACGTCCTTTCGGGTGATGTGATGGACGACTAGCTAGAATCATTTCCCTGCAGTGCAAATGCGCGTGTACTGAAGCTGAAGATTTGACAGGAGCAGCTGCCGTTGATGCAACAATCGAAGCCAAGGGCGACGAGATTCACACACAGCAGGAAGGGAATTCGCTTTCTTTGGTGATGCAAAAGGAAAAAAGAAAGAGAAAAATAAAAGAAAACGATGTGGCACTCGCAGCGACGCCGTTGGGCCAGGGGCTTCTGAATGTTAGACGGATGTCAAAGTCAGAAGAACTGGAGCTACTTGCGTGGGAAAGCAGAAGAACTAGAGCTACTTGCTGGTACGACTACGGGTTCTTGGCGTGGTGACCTGGTGACTGGTGCTGAGCCTGGGAGAGCACTAGATCTTCCATCGTGCTACTACCATCGACATGCTATTCCAGAACTCGCAACAAATGGCTGCATAGAGCTCCTGTGTTCACAAGAATTGGTTACTGCAAGGAGTAGAAATCGCACATCTCTCTCTCTACGCTAGTCTCCAGTGATCTAGGGCTACAGGCACATCCGGTTGGAGCGGCGCGGTCATCCATGAGCAAATTCTGGTTGCTGGAGGATGCCACCATGGGCGGCATCGCTACGCGCTGCGGTAATTGCGTGCTCACGGTCACTGTCAAGAAGCGACTACCGCTGGAGAAAAAGACCAAGTCCGTCCAGGCCATAGTTGCATGCTCATTTCGATTTCTAAAAGCTTCAGCTTTTTTTTTACTATTAACTACCCTATCCACTAACTGAGCTACAGTAGAAAAAACCAGATACAATGAAAAAAAACCAAAAGCCATCGCTAAAACGATCACCCATTGAGGCTTGAGCCGTGGGGGCGCTATATATGCTAGAGAGTACGTACTTGGTAGAGGCATTGTAGAAACAGGGAGTAGTCGGGTGGATAATTGTGTTGTGATGGTAGATTGGAAGTTAAAGGTTGCTGAGCAGAAGTTGTCATCGCCTATTAGAAATAGAGCTCTTTTAAATAAGATTTATAAAGAAAAGTCTATTATACCTTTATAAATCAATAGTTAGTTTTAATGTCTACTACCACTCTTCTATTACTGATAGAATGTACTACAAAATTTTCATCCAAAAAAGCCCCTGGAGCCATGCATTCACAGACTATACCACTGCTGCTGCAAGATAGAGACCCCGGTCCGGCCCCCGTGTTGTCAAACTCCCAGCGGACCTGGCCGGCCGTGCCGTGCCGATGGTCCCGTCGGGCTGGTGATCCGGTCGCCTCTGGCCTCCGTCGGGCGGGCCCCGCGCCCCCGCCTCATCGTCAATTCCTCCCGATCGAGCTCGGCGTACGTCCGATCGATCGATGTGCGTCCAGGTGTTAACGCTGAGGAGTTGCTGCCTTTGTTCAGGGAGAAGGCCCGGGAATCCCATGTATATGCTTATCCTTCAATTTTAGACACGAGGTGACCGCCCTTGGGACAACGTGACAGCATTGTTACTGTTGTATACTAGCACTGTTCCTATTTCTGTATGCTGATGCATTTTAGGTCTCGCTCATTTAGATTTAAGCTTATGACTTCTTATTTTATTTTTTATTATTTATAATTTTTATCTTTTTCTAACTTTTTTAGTACTATTTGACCTCCCTCATCAAATGTAATTATATATTATATAGCTTTTTTGCCCCTTATTCCTAAACATTGGTTCCGCCCTGATGGCAACCTCACCCCGATGGCCCGACTAGATCCAAACTGACTGGCAACGAGACGGTGGTGGGTAAATTTGGGGTCGGGTTGGGCTTTTTTGGGCCAGTCCAAAGCCCAGCCGATCTGTCAGACTGGCACAGTATATACAACAGGCCATACCAGGCCTAGATAGAAGGCTTGCCAGGTAGCACAACATGCCCTAGCCTGTTGTGCTGTCATCGGGCCAGCCCAACAAGAGAGGTACTCCCGGGTCTAGTAGTGGAGTCGTCCATCTCCCTCCTCTCATGAGGGAGCTAGCTCTGATAAGATTGTTGCATGTATTTTCTATTGTTGCAGCCATTTCTCCATTTGTCTCAGCCTATCTCTGGGTATTTTTCCCATTGATGGTACTATGATTTCTAGTATTTTTCTGCAGTTTTTTGAATTTTTTTGCATATTGCTTAACGGTCAAACTCTGTTGACCTGTTAGAATAGGTCTGTAAAGGCAAAATTGAACATTTTTCTAATGGAAAAGTGGCAAAAATGAAAGGCTACCAAATTTAGTGTTATAAGTGAGAAGCAAGACGCAACTAATGGCAAAAACGAAAATTTCTCAAAAGAGAAAGGTCACGGAACAAGCCATGATTTACTAGTATACCACTACCACATACTGTTTGCCGAATCGGGTCTGCGAACTCCAGCTCCAGCACGGAGAAGGCATAGAGGCCGCCTGCCACAAAAAAAAAAGGCCTAAATGCGCGGTGAATGATAAGAGTATGCAGCTAAATACCAACCGTTCACACTTCAAAGGTAAGACATCAGAGTTGGGAGTTGAGGCCGAATAATTTAGCTTGGCTTCCAGGCACAGCACAGCATGAATTCATATGTGACAAGATTAGTAATTTGCATTGGCTACAATATATAGTGCAACTTCAGAATATATATAAGAGAATTGATGAAAGTATCATACAGGAAGCAGTAGGCTTGCCTGAGCTGATCTTTCAGAGACAAAAGCGACCATCTACAATGACACAAGATAACCTCATGGGCAAAATGGGTGTTTTACAATAGGCCACAGATTTTACTACACACGAAAATAAACTAGCAGCAGAGAGCAAGATACTTCAGATAAACCATTGCACCCTTCAGCATCATCTTGCAGTTAACTCAGTCCATACTTTCGTGGTTCAATGAAGGCCGGGACATCTATTTGTTCTGACCTATCTGTTCCAGTGCTCTTGGGGCTGCAGGAAGATTGAATATACTTCAGACCAAATCAATAATCATACTAAAACTGATGCATATGTTAACTACAAATTCCTGTCAAATGAGAACAGCCACTGTTCATTAATTTCAGGTTATCAACTGGAGAATGATGTTCCAAGATACCTTAATATTAAAAAAAAAAGTAGACCCAGCATATCCCGATTTGATCTTAATTGTTTTATCATTTTGGCAATATGGGCTTGTTTAACTTCAGCCAAATTACAAGCAATTTATTGAAATAAACAGTGTACAAGTACAATAGTATGTTTTTACATTGGTCAAGATTTATGTCAATAGTATGTTTTTACATTGGTCAAGATCTATGTCAATAGTATGTTTTTACATTGGTCAAGATTTATGTCTCACCCAGTCTGAAACATTTATGGCATACCAAGCATGAAAGAAGACGAGTACTTGCTGGGATTTGACCTATGATGGGGCCATAACCCATAAGACAAAAGGCCAGCAGTTTTAGTGCATTTCAAATTTTTTTCAAAGATCGCGATCCCCTGTTTTTGTGCGCGATGCGCGTGATGGTTTGGATCGTGGGTGGAGGACTATAATCCTAACCTAACCCTAATCCTTTAGCTCTGATACCATGTGACTTACAATAGGATTTGAGAAGTCAATAAACTCCAATAGTGGAGATGTCAATATATAGATAACCACATGGGCCATATGGACCTATAGAATATGGGCCTTGATATACTTAACAAGCATTACTCCAGCTATTTTTTACAGGTTAATGAACAGCGATAAAGAACTTAAATGTGCAATGTAATTTATTTTGAAATTACCACAACACCAAGGATTAGTACTAATAATCAGTAATACTAACATACTAATATGCAACTTGAGATAAACAAAAGCATGGCAAAGAAGGGAACATCAAATTTTGCTTGAAAGATTAATTTGTCTAATAAAGCCTTCTCAAAGATGGTCAAACATTACCGATATGCTAGTGTGTGCATGTGTGTACATACCCATTCCAGCAGCATCAGAGCCTCTCATGATCCTCAGTTTCCGACAAATAGTGGTAAACAAGCTGCAAATGGTGTATAGATAGTAAGCATGCATGAATAGCTACTGAAGCATTGAAAAGGATGTATGGTAACTCATTCAAACAATTCATAGGTCATACATTGTGTAAAAAACAGACCAACAACAACGATGCGTAGAAAAAGGAAAGGGGGAGAAGGACAAACCAGTGGCATAAGATACAGTTCTATGTATAATCTCTTCGAAGATGACAACCAAAGTTTCACAAAAGACATTGTTCATAAAATTTATCCGCACTGTTACTACATATATCCTTAGGAAAATCAACAGGCGTATTAGATGCATTTAATTTCCTCTTCATATTAGCCACAAAAGGGCAAAATTGGACTTCTCAGTGAACTAGAGACTAGCCATTTTTTACACATGGCTCCATCTCAGCATTTGAGCAAGTGTTGGGTATTGTTTTGCAAAAATTTATCTGCCTTTAAACCACTTGCAGGAGAAGAGTAGGCTACCATATTAAAGTTATACCAAGTTTCATCATTCTGCTACCAAGATCTCCTAGGCCCTAACTACAGTTACATCAACATCAAAAGGGATATTGTCGTCTGGATGGGTAAAGGTATTATATGCATGAGAAGAATGCCACAAGAGATCATAAAAACCATCATTATTTGGATAAGGTAAGACGCATTAAACTCACAAGACACACAAAGTTAGGGACTCACTCCCAAGGAAGATCACCAACAAGCATCCAGTCAGCATCCTTGTCTTCATAGGTAAGGACATACTCTTGGTCCTGAAGGGCATCGGCCCTAGAACCATCAGTAAGCCTGTCTCTTCTTGATGTTTTGCACGAACTGCTTTTACCTGTAATGCCACAAGCTTAACCGTAAATTTGTCTCCATGATGTATACATCTATATTTTACAGAACCATAGAAAGCACTTCCATAGTTCTATCATACTGTGTAAACTTTATAAAGCTAGATAATTTGTTATAAAATGGGTGACCATAAGATGTTTCTTTTGCTCCAAGACTTATGGTATATTATATTCCTTTTTGAGGGAAAACAAAAGGGATATTATTAATGACCTTTATTACCACTTTCCTTTTGTTTTGATACCATTTAGGGAGGAAAAAGACTTTTAGCGTCTAAATAGCAAATTTTACTTTCTTCTCTTTTGAAAAGGACACTCTAGACAATCCTAGTTAATACTTAGTTGTTGATCCAGATTATGATCGTTGACTAGTCAAAATGGTATAGCAGTCATAGTTTAGCTTCACAAGCAGTAGATGCTTTACCATTCTTTTATCCCATCAAGAGCTTCACTAAGCACAAAAACAACACGGAGTTTCTCATTCCTAAATTCACATCTACTGCAGGCAAAAACATTGGCCTGTTTCATCAAAGTAATGGGCATCTAAATACTCCATGGGAATGATAGTTACAAATTAATACAAAAGAAACAAGACTCACCAGTAATGAAGCAACTGAACATCTTCTCAAGAGCTACCGAAAGATCCTCATAGCTCGAATAGGTCTTAAGGTCGACCTTCCTAAGGTATGGGGCTCCATCCATGCTGACCTTAACATAGCAGCACCCTGCCTCGCTTCTAGCTTCGTCTTCCCCCTTGGTCTTTGTGGCACTCGCAGCCAACGTATTCTTCCGGTAGCTCCGAACAGGTGGCCACCCAACAACTTGCGCCCTAGTGCGTAACACTATCAGACCAGACCAGAGCAAACGAAACATCAACTGAAACGCTTTTTAACAAGCCATCAGCCTCATGAATGTATTGTGTCCACGGTGCTGTACACATTTACTCTAGATTCATGTAGAGAATACAGGACCTGGTTACTGGTCCCATATTTCCATCTTAAAAAGCTTAGTTGTGTCGTCTGAAACAGTACTAGTAGATGTGGAAAATTAAGAGAAGCAACCGCCGGTTAAGTGGCGATTTAAGCAGGAAATTTGCTCTTCTGCGTTTAATTTACCAAGCAACCAGTACTTCATTTCCATATTTCAGCAGGAAAATTAAGAGAACATCACTATTAATCTCTATTGTTATCCAAAAACTGACTGAAGTATATCATCACACCTACAGATTAACCCATCCCTCTAGCAAATGTTCCTATTAGGCGAGTCTAGAACCCAGCCAATCTAACTCGAAACCGAACTGAACCCGGCTTACTTGGCGGCTCGCGGGGCTCCGGCGGCGGCTTCGCCCATCCCCTTGTCCTCCTCCCTCACACCCCCGGCAGCAGCAGCATCGCGGGTCGCGGATCGGTCGAGGGAGTCGGCGAATCCGCGCTTGGCGGCGCCCCTGGGAGGAGCTGGACCGAGGGTGAGCGCGGCGTCGACCGCGGCCTCGGCGCGGCCCGGCGACTCGGACCCCGGGAGCCCGAGACGTAGCGCGAGGTGCGGCCCCACCTCCCCGGCAGCGGAGGAGGAGGACGAGCAGGAGGAGGAGACCGGGGCGGCCGGCGCGGCGCCGAGGCCGATGTAGTCGCGCGCTTCGAGGGGCGGCGGCATTGGAATTCGGAGGCGAGGCACAGAGAAGAGGATACAAAGAGATGTGTCCGCTTGGAGAGGAAGGAGATAGTGGGGAGCTGCTGGTGGTGTCCGTTGTGTTAAAGACTTCTGGCGAGAAGTGGCCGACCGCTTTTTATTTTGCTCCCCTTTTCGTGGGCGGGGTGGTTTCCCGGGTGCGCGTAGTGATTTATGGCTCGAGACCTCGAGGGACTGGGAGTGGGAGGGGAGGCATGGGGTAGGGAAAACGTGTGCGCCAGCTGTGCGTCTGTGTCGACCGTTTGACCCTGGTCAGTCAACAGGTCAAAAGGTGAATGGGAACGGTGACTTGGTTAGCGAATGTTTATCCCGAAAAGATTGTGGTGGTTCTATACATAAGTTTTTCCAACTTTGATCATTAATATATATTAACTACATAAAAATAATATTATTAAATTTGTCTTATAAAATACTTTCATAATATATATTTTGTTATTTTTGCTACATCGGGTTTTTCAAACTTTGATCATTAAGATATATTAAAATATATATTGACTACATATAAAAATAATGTTATTAGATTTATCTTACAAAATACTTTTATAATATATATATATATATATATATATTATTTTTCTAATATATTATAATAATAAATTATAGTCAAATATTATATTAAAGACTGTAAAAAACAAAAAAACCTACATTTGGGGACGAATGGAGTACATGATAAACATACATCACGTAAAAGCATTTTCAGTGGAAAACATTGCACTGCAATGTCTATACCTCCACATCACCTAAAAAGAACTTACATGATGCATAATATCTAATAGCGGACCTAACTAATAAATTACCACATTCCTACTTAATAAATTACTACGTTATCTCACTTTTCTCTCTCTCTCCCACCGACCCCTCTCTTCCCTCCTACCAAACGCTTCCCTTACTCTCTCTCTCTCTCTCTCTCTCATGCAAATCTCATCGGTTGACCACCCCGTCCACCCTCACCAGCGCCAACACCCCCACTTTCTCCTAGATCTAGTCAGATTTGGGTGTTACCGGCTCAAATTTGACCAGATCTGAGATGACACCGATGGATGGCGATGAGCAGCAAGTGGCCTGGTGTGGAACAACGGGGCGCGTGGAACAGCATGGCGGTGCACGGCAACCCCCGTGTGGAACGACCAAAACAAGCTCTAGTGCGGCGGCGACAAGGTCGAGTGCAGCCTATGGGCATATGGCCGAATGGGGCTACGGTGGGCCCCACAAATAGTGTGGTAGACATCTCCTTGCCATAGATGTTTTAGCCAATGTCTTGTTGTTGAATAATGTGCCCAAGCAATGTCTTGCACGATATACTGCTTTCCTCTTTCTTCTTTAATTTCTCCTTCTCCCAACACTAATTCTAATTAGTATGCTAACTAATGCTATAGACATTACTGATGTAGGATCATTGGAAACACCCTAAGTCAGAGCTATCTAGAAGCATAGAAAGACACTAGTTTCATGTGTAAATCTCGTACAAGTCACAACTGCACCTGCTCGTGGGCGAGGGTGGTCTTAATTATTTAGGGCTATTCAATGATATTTTGTAACAATTATTCATACACGTAGAGATGCTGTAATGACTCCATTTCTAGAAGCGCTAGCAATCCCCTCAACTGCCTAGAACTGTTCAGTTGCGGAGTACTGTATATGAATGAATATCAGTTCAACATATGCTTACAACAAAAAAATCAAACTTTATTACAGAAATACGGCTTAACAGTCTAGTTTGGACGCGGCGGGCGTTCAAACCCAAAGTTAACTTACAACACAAAAGAAACCCCCACAGGCATACTTGAGCGAGGCTAAAACCTAAAATCACTGGTTGTCGATGTAGTACGGCTCTTCTGGTTCCTCCTCAACAGCTTGTTCATTGTTGTCCCATTGATCCTTTGTTTGTTATTTAGCAAGTAATGAGTACAACCGTACCCAGCAAGTCACAAGAGTAAACCCTAATTTAATTATTTGCCAGGATTGACAAAGGATGGGAATATACTGATTTTATTAATGAGATTGTGGATGCAGTTTTATTTGTAATTATTTTTAAATATGAAATAACAAAACTACTTCTTAAGAGTAAGAGGTTTTTAACAATTGCTTGACCAGATTACACAGATTTAAACATAAAAAAAAATCTACTTATGCCTTGTTACTGGAATCACCCATTAAACACAATTTCATTAACTAGAAGCACGACGTATTCGAATACCATTTGTTTTTACTCTGCAGAGTTGCTCAGCTTTACCTACAAGGTTCCTTAACCCTAATAACTGAGTTAAGAAAATAATGTGATTTCACTGCCCAATTCTTTATATAGTCTCTACCCGATAGATTATGCACCACACAAACTCGGGTATCCACTGGCCAAGGTGGAATAGAACTACCCAATTTTGTATAAACCTATTATTGTTAAGTATGGTTTTACCGTCATACCACGCTCCCTTACTACTGTAGAGATTCAATCGATTTGAGCAATTACTAGACTAGGGTTGACAAGTCAACGCTTATGGTTAAATGATTTTTGTGTTCTTTAGTCAGCATAAGGTTCTAGTCCTTACTTTTCACCTTGAGGCTGCCAATCAACCTCCACCCTAAGGTAAGATCATAGACTCCAACCATCCAACGGTCTTTCCACAAACCACCTTACCCTAGAACTATTTTAAATAATTCTACCGGATGACCACTAAGTCACTTAGTAGTACAAAACTTTAAATAAGTTTATCTATAATTATTTATATAAGATATCATGGGAAAACTCGGGAAATGCTCTCGCCTCAGTGAGTTCAGCTAAGAGATCATGGTGCTCTAAGGATGCTATGGTGGCGGGGAATCAGATTTTCATGACCGGGAGACGAGGAATTGGTTGAGCGGCTTACCGTCTCAATGGAATATGGTGGAGGGGCTATAGTGCGAGAGGAGCTAATTGGTTAGTTCATATGGGCAATTGGGAGTGGCATGGGAGTTTATGTGGAACCAATTGGGTTTTAAGGGAGAAGAGAAGTGGTGGGAGCAGTAGGGTTGCTCGGGCGGGGCTAGCATGTGGAAGAGTGAGAAGATCAGAGTTTTGCCAGAGGAGTGAGCATGCAGACGAGGTGGCACTAAGGTCTCTACAAAGTTTGGCGAGGGCTGACGATGGCTGATATGGAGGTTCACGCGCGTTGAACAGGAGAGGCCGAGCTGTGGTAGGAGAGGCGCTCGGTCAAATGGCGCACGAAGCGAGGGAGGGTGGGGATGAGGTTGGAAGTGAGGTGTGTGGCTGGCTGGTGGGGCCACAACATTAGATGCTGGTAGGCTGGTATGAATGGCAAGAGAGAACACAACCGCAATTTGGGGTGGTTGTGAGCGGCCCCATGGGAGGGAGGAACAAGGAGACGGTGGGGGAGACGGGTTTCTTAGGGGTGCCACCGGGTAAAGGAGATGGAGAGCAAGGAGGGAATGCTCCAATTCAAGGTGGATTGCTAAATTGAGAATTTAAGCAAAAATCCAAAAACAACCTAAAATTTTTTAATTTTAGGATGTGTCAGATGCTCGGAGGTAGTACATACTCTTACCAATCTATATATCTGGAGAATTATTTCCCACATCAAGTAGTACATGTTTACAACCCAAGAGAATTCCAAATAGCGATTTGATTACTCCGTTCCAATCGTTTAAAACATTATTATGGCTGCCTCGATCGTAGTAAATTTGGACATTTTAACAAGTACGGTGGTATGAAGCAAAAATCTAAACTCAAATTGATGTTGCCAATTTGCTATAGCCAAGAGATTTGCGGTACATCAAAATTAGAAGTATGTTTGATTAACCATAAGTGTGTGTGTGTGCGCGCTTAAAAAAGTTTGGATGTGCAAAATGGAAATTTCAGCCTCTATCATGACCAAAAGCACGCGCTGGCTGGCAATTATATACACTAGCAGCGGAAGCGCAGCGTCACACCGCGCTAGCCACTATGTGGATCGAAGAAAAAGAGTCGACAATTCCTAGGAGGGCTTTTGTGGAAAAATCAAGAGCGTGCACGTATTCATGGGAAAGTGAAGGGTTTTTCTAAAAAATAAATGACATGTGCATAATTATCAAAACACCACGGGGCTTTATCTCATAAAGGAGGGCCGACGCCGTGCTAGCCACTATGTGGATCAAAGAAAAAGAGTCGACAACTCGTATGGGGCTTTTGTGAGAAAATCGAGAGCTCGGCGTATTTACAGGAAAGCAAAGGGTTTTTCTAAAAAAACAAAGAACCCATGCGTAATTATCAGCAAACCGCAAAGCTTTATCTCGTATAAAGGTGGATCTCTTTGGAAAAAAATTTGAGGACCAAAGCATAATTTTGGAAAGTGGAAGACTTTATCACGAAATGGTAGGGGTTTTTTTTTTTTGTAAGGAATACAGATCTATACGTAAATTCAAAAAAATTAGGGAGCTTTTTCGCAAAATTGATGAGGTGGTAACATGCCCGATCGGGAACTCCCCGAGCTTTAATATAGGGAGTATTGAAGTAGTAAAGTGGGGTTTTTTGCGACGACACTATCTTTAGGAGGATTCCCTTTTTGGATTTATAATTTATATTGTACCCGCTTGACAGCCGCTGCACCTATTAAGCTAACATTGGGCCCAGGAAAGGCTGACCCCACATGCACATACTAATGAAAGCTTTACCACCCTCGTCTTGCTCGTCTCCGTCCATGCCAAGCTGCTGCTGTGATCCACGGTTCCACCACTTCCTTCTCACATAATAGCAAGTCCGCCGCATCACCGGCGGGGCCACACCGCACGCGCGTCGCTGCCAATGCTGAGGTCCTCCCTATCTAGCACCGATCTAACATAAGATTCACTGGCATCTCAGCTAAGACCCTCCCCGTGGAAAAGTGCTTCCATGGCTTAGCGCAGTCGCGCTAGTGGGGGAAGGCACCGCCCTGTTTCCGCGAGCCGTGTGTCGCGCCGGTCTTACGCCATCTCGTTTCGGTTTACTTTCGCGTCGCGCGCGCTCGATCACGTGCCGGAGCGGCGCCAGAGCTCATGGGCGCGCGGGGAGAGGCCAAGGGAAGATGCGCACGGCACGGCACGGCAAGACGACGGCGAGCGTGCCGTAGTACTACCAGTTAGGCCAGTGTTGACCCCGGATTCCGCGGCGATTAAGGCCGTTTCTGCTGCACACCGCGTAGTTCGGTGGTGGCCAACGCCACGGTTTCCACGGGCTTTTGCGTTCTCTGCTTTCACACCGCTCCATCCGATGCCCCCTGCAAAGAGAAATGGTCCACGTATAAGCGACTTTTTACGAGGAAACGGATCGTCATCTGTAGGAGTGTCACTACCAAACTCACGACAAAGGTTTTTTGCAATGTGGTTTCACTGAAGAGCAGCACATGTACAAGCTCCAGCACAAGATTCGGAGCAACAGCGCGCCGGTGGATCAGAATTGATGACGCTGCCGCTGCGCTGTGGCCTCTTTGGCGCGACAATGCCTGCGCAGGCATGCATGCATGCAGCGGCTGCAAGGAGGCGCCTATACGGCCAGCCACTACAAGCAGCAAGTATTTACTGCCCTCTGCTCCCCTCCCATGCGTGCATCATCACCGCTCAACTCGCCCGCCATCATGCCACGGGTGCTCGAGAGCACCGCATTTACTTCGCTGCTGCCTCTCCTCTACCTGACCGGTACCTCCGCCGCGTGCCTGCTCGCTCCTATTCGTTCACTGACCACCGCAACTGCTTGCTTGACAAGTGCTTCGCTTTCCAAGTACTTGGATAAACCACAAAACAGCCCTTGCATATATATATGCTGTGAAATGAATGATTCATGCTGGTAAATCACCGACGACTCGACGTCTCTGCTATATATGTAGCGATAACAGTTTAGCAGTAGAGGTTTTACTGCAGCTTGTTAGTTTGATGACTTGGCCATAGAAGTGGGAGGTTTCAGGTGAGAAAAAAAAAACGATCGATCTCCATTTCGGAAATGATGCTCCTGCTGCCGGCAACTGAGAAGAGCCCGTGCAGCGGCAGTCATGATGAGCCTCTCCGTGTTTCTTTTCCAACGCCACTGCCTGGCCCCGGTTGGGCACTCGCGCCAGCCGCTGAACGGGACAACCCCAAACAAAGGCAAGGCGAGTTGTTCGTTTGGGCGAGGACAACTGGGAGAGCCATGCCAGCTTTGCCCGTGTATGACCACAGCAATCGCTAGGCTGCAGTTTGCGCGCGTGGCAGGCAGGCAGTGTGGGGATCGGAGTCTGGCAGGCAGTGTGCACAGTGAGTGGACTCAGCTCCTCAAGTCAACCTGCAGTGTCCGCGGCCCTGACACTGAAAGCTATGTGTCGAGCCCATCTGGCACTTCTGGTCCTCCTGGTTCGGCTAGATGTAGGAAATGTGTGATACGCTTGCTTTCCTTTGTGGTTGGGCTTCAGCTTCACTGTCATGAAAAAAGGCATCTTAATTTTGGTTTGTTTCTCTTTTAGCTTTTTTAGTTTTCTTTTTTTTATTTATTATTTTGTATTGTCTTAAAAGATATGACAGTATTTTTCAATTTTTTTTATTTTTTAACTTAGAAAAAGCTAACTGCCGCTACAATACATTTGCAGCCGAAAGCCAGAAATAGAAGACAGAAGTCAATCTTCGAAGTTGTTTAGAGCGGCACCTTAATCGTAAGGCCTCTTTGTGCGGAGAAGTTGTTCTGTCACTAGAATGGATCTCTAACAAGTTTGTTTTTCCGACAACTGATTACAAGCATAATATCTGTTCTATTAGCACCACACACCACCTTCTTTAAAAATCCTGGTTCTAGAGGAAGTTAATAACTACTTACTTTCTCGGATCATAAATACATGTTGTTTTCGACATCAACATGTCCCTAAAATGTAACTTTTTTTACAAATTTATATTATAAAATATTTATAAAACCAAACAGGTGACAAGTAAGAGGAAATATAGCAGCAGCACTGAAGTAAACGAGATTGTCCTAATAGAAGGGAGGATCATTAGTGATTTTCATAGTAGATTGACAGCAGAGATTGTTGAGACACTCATCTGCCTACAGCATTGGTGTTGAGCATATGGTAATCTTATTTTATGTCGTCCAATTTCATTTAGAAGTGCTACTTACAACAGCTTAGTGCGTACTAACTAGTTTATCTTGTATAATTATTTGAACTATAGGTTCTACTAAGCTTAGCATGACATCAATTCATGACTTAATGGGCCTCGATGATCTTCCTTTATGAACTTTTGATCAGGTAACATTGATCTACTTTTGGGACTCGGGTTTTACATTGATCAGGCTATATTGTCCAATTCCGAATGAGTTTTTAGTAACATTGATCTGCTGCCATTGCTTGATCAACACATATAAATATATGGTTGCTCTTTGAATTATTCATGTTGGTGATAGCCACATCGCCTTTTCTATTTAAGCTTTTGTGAATGCTTTGTTTGTGTCACCACTTGTATGCATTCATGTTATATAATTTCACTTCTTAATTTTGTGATGGTGACTCAGCATTTTATTTAGCTATTGGTTTCATTTGTTACTTGTTAACAATATGTAAAAAAATTCAAAGTTGTTGTATCATCTTGGTGAAGGAAACTACATTATTTAGCAATATTGTAGAACATGTATAAATTACTTTCAGTTATGAACTAATTTTTCTTTTCTTACACCAATCAACCGTCAAGCCAGGACCTATCCAATTATATTCGAGACAAGGACTTAGTTCCTCATTGTCAGCTACATATGGTGATTAACTGCTTGTCCTCTTTTGGAGTAAGATGTCTGACAATCAATCCCGTTTCTAATTCCTTAGTAGTACCCCCATTAGATCATCATTTAGAAAGCATATATGTCCAAAGTCATGGTGGCAGCAGCAACTATAGTTTAATTCTGATTGTTCTGTAACAGTGCTAGTCTTTTGTTAATTATGATTGTTCTGTCTTTACTCATTAGTGACAATTGAGTTGTTCTCTTTAACAACAACATGACTCTATTTCATGGCTTAGTTTCTGTTATGAGCTGTGTAGATTAATGCTGCCAAGGAGACCAAAAGCCCTCAAAAGGAAACCACTGGTTTTCAGGAGGATCCTAAATTGTTGCAGACAATTGCCTTGTTTAGATTATGATATTTTTACATTTGTCATGTGAGGCATTGTCATCAGATTTTTCATGTACCCATCTTATGATTTGTGAGTATTGAGACGATGAATGGTGACGGTGCAAAGATTTACTGGCTTGAGGTTGTTGAATGGTGAAAGAAATGTGCATCGCCATTGCCACTGTGGCTTGCTGGCTTAGGTTGATGCGTGCTTGCATGCAGCAGTGCACAAGGAACATAGGTGGTCTGGGGCGTGTTATATGCAGCAGCACCATTTTTGTGGTGTACGCAGCTTATGGGTCGACTCATAAGACTCACTGGGCCAGGGGGTCATGGCAGCTTCGGCAATGGGCCGACCCGTGGCCCTCGAAGTGAATCACTGGGCCTCACGGGGTTGGTCCAGGTCGAACCGGACCGGATCATGCTCATCCCTAGTTTCAGAAAGATGTGGATTATACATGCGGTAACCCATCGTGGCTGCAATGGTATTACGGCTCCGTTCCGAACACTTATGCTTCTGACTTCTTAGAGCACGTCGATTTTTTTAATTTTATTATTTTTTAGCATTTTTATTTTTTTTCTTATTTCTTTGCATTGTCTTTTATCATATATTTTTTTATGTTTCTATTTTTAAAATTAATTACTAAAAAACAGCTAATAGCTGTCACGGTGCATTTTAAGTCATAAGCCCAGATATGTAAGTCATTTGGAGCACTACCTACAGATGCTTACAGGTTGCACATAGACTAGAAAGAGTAAAAGAAAACCCGACAGAAAGGGACAAAATGAGCTCTCCATATTATTAGTTGCATTCCGCTGAGATACACTTCTAGTTGGGTTCCATATTCGATACACGAATTAAAAAAATGCAAACAATGAGCGCAAAACTGTGAAGCTATTCAATTTAGTATACAACAAAGTATCCTACCAAATCCAACAACAAAGGTGCTTCAAGTTGTACACAAATGAATATCTTCAGTCTTGTTGTATGATTATGAACTTTCCACATTCGCAGCAGTTTGAATTTCAAAGAAACATGTTCAAGCTTCAAACCAGTTATCTTGGACTTGGTAGATGCAAATTGATAAAAATTGGATGGCATGTCAAAGCCAAGTACAGCATCACTATACATGAGCACCCAATGTCTGGAGCTGATAAAAGGAAAATTGATGGTTTAGGGCCAAAGCAGGTTATTAGGTCTCCGAAATGAAAGGCAGAATTTCCAATGATACAGTTCAAACCTGGCTAACAAGAAGATCCACTTGTTCTCTGTACATCTCTTTTAGATCAACAATATCATTTCGTAGTTCTTCCAACTGCAAAACAGCAAGAAAATTTTCAAAACAAGTTGCTTGAAATAACAGGTAAAGCTTTACAAGACAATGCGCTACTTATTGTGAAAGCTCAACTGCAAACATGTCCTGACTGTATTGTTGACACAAGCTATTACAAACAACAGCCCCCAGGGGGGGTGTCAAAATATAAGTCGTTTTAGACTTGAATAAGATCTAAGGAGATGGCTGAAATGACCTTGTTGCTCTTCAATTATTTCACACTGCAAAAGATGCTTCATTGATTGATGAGTGATAGCATTCATTTAGCAAGAGCATAAGAGGAAAAAAGGGTGGACAAGTGCCTAGATATTGTACAATGACTTATATTATGAGAAAAGTTCAGAAGGCTAAAAAAACTTATATTTGGACACCGAGGGAGTGACTGTCAGTCAATGGTGCAATGCGAACATGTCCAAAAATGTGTTGTTGACACACAAGGTCTAGCATTGAACTCAAATCCCTCTGATCATGGGTCATGACAGCACTAAGGTCCGCCGTTTGGTCTGCTTAAAATTAGGCAACTTACCTTAGAATCGAACAGCCAGCTCAATCGTTAAGCTTTAGCAGAGGTGCATCTCCAAAGAGAAGGTAAAGGCAATATGTGTATAAGATTAAAAGCCTATTTATTAACCAAGTTAACTTACAATTTACGCCTCAAAACCTAGCTAGGCCAAGTGTGCCTAAAACTGTAACAAGAAACCCAGCCTTCAAGGCGGTTCCACCCACCAAAAGTCACTGCAACCTGCTTGGAGCAGGAGTTGAAAGTTTAGTGAAGTAAATTACAGAGGATTCCAGTATATGAATGAAGGAAGATAGAATTGGATGTGTTGTATTGAACCTCTCGGACGGTATATATAGAAGTACAAGACTTAGGGGGTAAGACGGTACAAGAGATTGTAATCCTAAAGGGACTCTATCCTACTAAATATATTGTACTCTAACATCCCCCCGCAGTCACAACGGGAGCGTCGCAGACGGTGAGACTAGAGAAGAAGCCGACGGTGAGACTAGAGAAGAAGCCGCAGAGTTGACATCCCCCCGCAGTCATAACCGTCAATGCGTCGCGTATGCTGTGACTGGAGCAGGAACCGACGAGTAGCTCAAGCAAAGCGGTAGCCCTTTGTGCCGATGTCGAGGTAGCCGAGCGCAAGGGCGGAGTAGTTGTGATCGAGGATGTCGTGCTGGAGATGGCCGTGGTCGACGTTGTCGTGGTCGGCTTACCGATGTTGAGGCGGTCGCTCATGAAGCCGCGGGCGCAAAAGAGGCGCCATGGTGATGACGGAGACGCGTAGCAGTCGTTGTGGAAGGGGGCGATGCCGAGGTCGACGCAGTCAAGGCCGTCGAGGATGTAGACAAAAAGCGGCGATGCAATCGAGGTAGACAGGACGAGAACGGGAGGATCGATGCCGAAGTTGATGCAGTCAAGCCGCCAGAGCCAAGGCGTGTGCCGGGTTTGCCAGACCCGGCAAAGCGTTCGGGACGAAAGCACGCACCGGTGTTGCCAGTACCGGACGTACAAGGGAGAGGGCCCCAACCAGGCGTGGTTGTGCTGGACGAAGAAGAAGCAGTGCGGGAGCGGACGCTCCTACCCGAAGGCGAGTAGTCCGGGCGGACGCTCTGGCTCGAAGGCAAGCAGTCCTAACACAAGGTACGGCGGCAGTAGCGCTCGATGTCGGCGATGAAGGCCCGATCAGCATGACGAAGACCAGGTGCAGACAGATGGCGCACAAGAGGTTGCGCAGCACAGTCGTCGATGCACATGGGACGGCGATGTAGATGCAACGGCGAGGGGACACACGTGCGGTGGTGCTGCGGCCCGAGGAGGTGACACAGCAGCAGCCTGTTGCTCGGAGAAGATGCGCGTAGTACTCGACGACGGACGTCACGGGAGCCGGGTGGATTGCGCACAATCGGCTGAACAGGCCGAGTACGTGCAAGGTGGGACGATGGTGGAAGAAGTCGGCAGAGGCGTCCCGATCTGTGGTGGCGATGACGAACCGGCGGAGAAGAGGTGTGGACGGGATGACCGAGACGCGACACGGGAAGGCGTCCCCTTGGCATCGCGTACCCGGCCTGGCCACACAGTCGAAGAGGTAGAGGCCGGTGTAGTCGACGCCGATGTCGGAGTAGATGCGTGCGAGGTCGACGAGCGGTGGGCGACTCAACTCCGATCAGTGATCGGGAAAAAAGAAAAGATACAACAGCAACAGACGAAAGGCAGTAAAGAGCCGCCACCCTTGGTCTTGCACGCTAAAGGCAGCAAAAAGGCACAAGGTGGCGAAGGAAGTGTCCGCATATGTGCTAAGCTTGTGCGGAAGCAACTAGTAGCATGTAGCGATAAAAGCTAGCACAAAAGACCTCCACTCTCCTGCATGCACAGAAGATCTTCACTCTGCTGCATGCACAAAAGATCCCCAATCTCCAAACTGCTGCACAGCTCCTCCTCTCGTTCTCTCTCCCCCCTTTCTCTGCATCTCTGCATCCATCCGTGGAGGCGCTTGCCAGACTCCTCCACATCACCGAGCCCGGCGCAGCACCTGAGGATGGCGGAAAGAACGAACGCGAGCGAGGCGGAAGGGCCTGGGCGGCAGCTCTGTGCGGGACGGAGGCCGAGGCGGCGGAAGGGCCTGGGCGGCAGCTCTGCGCGGGACGGAGGCCGAGGCGGCGGAGGGGCGCGTGCGGAGGGGCCCGGTTGCGCGACGCCTGGGGTGGTGGCGGCGTCCGAAAGCGGCGGTGCAGGCGCGGAGGCGCGAGCACGGCGGCCGGGAGGCAACAGCAGCCAGATCTGAGGCGCAGCGGCCGGTTTGGTGGCGGCGGTCGCCGACGGCCGAATCCAAGACTGCAAGAGCCCGATCTGGTCGGAAGCGGGCGGCAGGTGGGCGCTTCGACTCGAGGGGAAGGCGGCGGGATCTGGTCGTGGGGCGCGCGTCCTGGCCCGACGCCACCATGGCGGCTCAGGGACGGGGCGCGGCCTAGCCCGGCCGCCACCACAGCAGCGCGGGATGGGGCGCAGCTCAACCACCTCCACGGCTGGGCGAAGATCTGGAAGGAGGTGACGGCGACGGCCCAGCGACGAGCCTGGGGAACGGGGCGGCGGCAGCCCGACCACGACGAGGATGATCACGAGGAGGTAGGCCCGATCTGCTGCGTGACGACGACGACGACGGTGGCCGAATCAATAGGATCCGCCGCCTAAACGGTGGCGCTGCCCCCGGTGGAGATAGATCTCCCCGGGGGCGTGCGGTACGGAAGCGAGCGGCGGCTAGGGTTAGGATCTAAAGCTAGTGCTTTGATACCATGAAGGAAGATAGAATTGGTGGAATTGGATGTGTTGCATTGAGCCTCTCGGACGGTATATATAGAGGTACAAGACTTGGGGGGCAAGACGGTACAAAGGATTGTAATCCCAAAGGGACTCTGTCCTACTAAATATATTGTACTCTAACAATGAAGTTTGATACCAATTTAATTCCTGGAGGATAAATTTTTCCCCCAAATGCCAACAAACAAATAAAAAACATATTTTGGACACGGGTGATTTATGCATCTTATGATGAAGTCATTGACACAATGAGTAATGATGAGTGATAATTTATGATGTGCTGCATGGGAGCAATACCTCTTCATCACGTTCCCCCATAAGTTCCAGAGCTTGAAAGTGTCTTTGTTTCAGTGCTTCCAGCTCAGCCCTTAAGCCAGGCAAAGCAGCAGCTTCAGTCCGCAACTTTTCACACTGCATAAAATTCAGTTAGTCTGCACACACATAGATAATGAAATTATCCTCTGGTTGGCTCATCAGGATTTACTTGTTCTGTCATTTTCACCAACTCCTCTGCCAATGAATTTCGAATAGATTCCAAAGAAGCCTGCAATATAGTAGTAACATTAGTTCACTGACAAGAGCATCTGCATGACAAGGGTGCCAGCAACTGCAGGCTCAACTATTAGCAAAAACTAAGCAAATTAACAACAGCACACACCCGAAGACCCAGATTTCACACCTCTAAGACTATAGCAAGAGTACCAAAAACAGAAAATATCCAAGATCAGAATCATAGATGAAACATATAATACTAAATCATGAACATTTGAAGGTGCCATGATAAAATGCCCTGCTCGATATTATAAAAAACCTGAAAATGAAAAAAAGGACTGGCGAGTTTGCCAGCATATGTGGCTTCATATGGTGTACGGAAATTTCCTAATGGTGAAAAGGAAATATCAAAGGCTGGATGAGCAAAACATCTTCTCATCGAAACGTAAGTCACGGAACTATCCAAAACTATTGCGCTTCCATTTCTGTAGTACCTCGTCCATTACATTCCAGATGCTGTTGAATATTAGTTTGATAACCAGGCACCCAACTACCCAACAGAGATACAGCCAAAAACAGACCAGTTTTGGGCAAAATACAGTTGGGCTCAGGTTGGCAGGATTGAAAGTTTCCCCTTTTTTCAAAGAGCAGTTTGAAATAATGTGTTTACAAACAAGAAAAGAGATAAACTCAGCGAAAATGGGTGTAAATCATCCTTAGTACGTGAACTTGGTGTAAATCAGCTAAAAACAGCTTTTGTTTCCAGCAGGTATACTCGGTGACAGCCCCAGCTTGAATAATCAGTTACTGTCAGTCCCCAGAACTCTGCAATAATATTCTACAAACAACAGGAAAAAGAAGAGAGAGAGAAGACTTCATGGGGGATGGAGCATTATTAAAAGAATTAAAGAGTTCGAGAGGATACATCAAAAGGATTCATATACATACCAAGCGTGACATGTAAGAAGCCAGCTCTCCATCCTTTTGACGAAGTGCTGATTCAAAAGCACTTGGCGTCATGCTCCTCAGATAGTATGACATATTACTTTCTGCAGACATTCTCCTCTCTAATGAAGCACTGTCCGATAAATCCAATGATGCTTGAAGGAAATGGCTTTCTTCCAGACTATTGATACTCCCAGCACTAGAGAGCTTTCTGAGAGGGGCATTTCCTTCAAGAGAAAAGCAAAGAGGAAACCAAAAGATAGACAGATAAGGCAACAAACGAACATAAAGAAGTTGGGATTTAACTCAGAAATTAATCAAAAGTAAATAAAGAGCATACTTGTTTGGTCTGGAAGCAGAACTTTAGGTGCTTCACGGGAAGATGTTTTCTCAAGTTCTGCTCTGGCTGCCTTTTCCCTTCCAAGGTCCTGAAAGTGTAATTCATGCAAGAAATTAGTGAAGACGTTACATTCTAACCAAGTCGGTCATGTATGAACCAGAAAATGAGTAGACTGCTCACAAGGATGAACTGATCTCATGATCTGGTAAACCATTGTTTTTGTATTAGAGATATGATCGTAAATATAGACACCAATGGGATCCACTTCACAAAAAAATGGCTGATTTGTTGATCCTAAAAAACCTGCTGTAAGAGAAATCTCCAAAGTTCAAAGTTTGTGTTATATGAGTAGGCGATGAATTAGTTTACTAAGTTTAAAGATGGAGTTTCTAGGGCTCGTTAATGAAATTAGCAGGAGAAACATTGCTTTCATACACAGTTTTCTCAAACCAACCAAATTAGTCACTTTTACAAACAGTTTTTTTCTTCTGAAAGATTGATTCACATAGTAGGTCGACTACCTTCTCAAGCAGCTCCCTGTGTTCTGCTGCTTCTTGCAGCTCCTTTTTGTGCCTAGCCCTAAGCTCCTTTACTTCTTCTTCAAGCTGTTTGGCCCGTCCTTCTTGTATTGCGGCCTCCTCCTTAATTGCTAGGTACTCCTGTCTACTTTCAGATGCTCTCTGTCTCTCCTTTTCGAGGGATCGACTCAGCTGTGTCTGCTCTGTTCTAAGGATTGTAATCTGCATAAAACCCAATGTTCATGTCAAAAGAATCACTTATCTGACTAAAAGTCTGAAACTGAGCCCCTAAAAACCTGGTTATAGCAATGTAACACATTGTTGGTTTCAGAAGAATTTGATGCACAAACCTGGGTCTCTAGAACAGTTGTTCGGGATAAACTTTGCGACAATCTCTCATTTACAGATCGCTCCTTTTCTTCTGCGGCAGCAGCTTTTGCTTCTGCTTCCTGTATATTTGAGTAAAGTAACAGATAAATAAAATAAGTCATGGAGAACAGTTACTCAGCATCAAACAGGGAAAGCAGGCCATAGTCAGTGTAACTAGATGATTCAGTAGGTTGGTAGCAAGTTCATAGTTCATGTCCATTTCTTTTATTGTCACTAACCATGTGTGTTTTACAATAATTTCAACCTCTTGTTTATAGTTTAGTTTTCTTGATTGATTTTATTGACACCGCTATTAAAAATAATTAATCAGAACAACAGACCTGAATGCGAGAGTTTAAGGTTCTCTCCACACTAGCCCAAGCTTCAGCCCTTCGAGCAGCTGTCTCCTGTTAATATTAATATGCAATTTATTTATCAACACACAGTAGTAAAAGCATTATAAAACTGCAGAAGTACTATACATACACCAAATAACAGAAGAACAGTGAAATAACTACACACAAGGAAAAGCAAAGGCAAGCACCAATACCTGCATGGCTTCAATTTGCCTTAGCAGTGGTCTGGTAGACTCAGGAACTTGTGTGACCAGTTCATTATAACGAAGTTCACTGGCCTGAATTATTTAAAAAGGAAAAAGAAGTAAGGTGAGAGTTGGTCATATTGTGCACTGTGCAGTACCAGTTAACCCAGAGAACTTTGCTTACTTGATACCGCTTTTGAAGATCATCATAATCCCTTTTTAGCCTTTCTTCCCTGAAAGCAGCCTGAAACGACCCCAAATGAAACATTCACTGGAATCAAAATTGGACAACTACAAAAAAGAGATCAAATAGAGTTTTTTTACCCATAGACCATATAGCATACATTACAATTAGGTCAACACAATTTTCTGGTTATTTCTACTGAGGATATTGAAAGATATCTGTACAGATGCGGATACATATGTTCATAATTTACCTCCTGTTCTTGTCTGGTGATAGCATGCCTCAGCTCCTCAATTGTCATAATCAGCATATTTTCTTTTTCACTAGCTTCTCTTAAAAGGCTCTCAAGTTCAACTTTGGCTTCATTGTTGACTCTTGCTTCAGCTAATGCCTCGGCCTCTTTAGCTGCATTAAGAGCATTGGTGTAGAACTCCTTCTGAGCTGCAAGTTCAGCTTGATTTCTTTCTATTGTTTCTTGTAGCAACTTCTCAGTTGCTGCCTTCTCTCTCTTAATACTCTCAACCTTTGTTTCCTCAACCTGTTAATTCATAAATTGCTAAGTACATGACTACACTTGAGGCCTGACAGCAAATAAAAATCGATGAAGGGAACACAATTGCTTCATTCAAGAAGTGGAAGTAACTCAATTTTTCTTTGCGAGCAATATTTCAAAGCTATCTAGCAAGAAGAAGAAAAAAAGCTTGTCCAAATGTAACTAAATCATAAAAGTGTAAACAGCTATAAAGGTGACACAAACTACTGTTTAAATGAAACCCCACCATGTCATGCACACATATACAAACAGAAAATAACAAATCAGCTAATGAAAAAAGTGGCACAATTTTCTATTATTACTATGTAATCCAACAGATGAATTTCAGGATGTTTAACAAGGAAAGCAAAATTTAGTTGCTTTGCATAGCTAAAGTAGATAAGGAAACAACTTAGTTCGGACAAAGCTAGTAAGTATGCAAAATTAATCTTATTTTTACCTGAATCTTTGAGTTCAGCCGTTGCTTTTCCTCCTCAAACTCACGAATCTAGCTTAAACCAAGAAAAAAGGACAGCAAACTTGATTAACTTTATAAAACCATTTTATTATTTGAACATTGTATCTAGTGATAAAGTTTGAATACATGCCTGTGCTCTCAGTTTTCGTATAGTAGCTTCTTGAGCAGCTTGTTTTTTTGATAGCTCTTCACCTGTTTCATTGGTAAAAACAAGATGTTGATGCCAACAGATGGCCCAAAACCTACTCAAAATAAAGTGGGAAATAATCACAGGGGGCCTACATCAGCCAACCAACATACACTTCATCTCCTTTTCACACAAAAAATGTCTGCCTAGTTGCATACCATTGGCAGCCAGAGCTGAACCATACAGCAGAGAGCAGAGGACTTCAGCTCCGATCAAAGCAGTAAGGGACTAAACTAAGGCTTGCTTGAGGGCATATAAAATTCAAATGGCACAGAATGCACTGCAAGCGTGAGATGAGATACATACTGAAGTGATACATGTGACTCTCCAACTACAGGATATGTTTTCAAAGTTTATGACATTATGATTATCCATGTTCTGTAGTCGATTGCACACGTTTACTAATGTTGTTAATATGTACATACTAGTATACTACCAATTTATTGATACATGATCATTGAAGTCACAATTACAATGACCATCATTGACAAAGGATACTCAACATGGTGCAGTGTATTCTATGGTAATAATAATGCTTGAAATGGCCACTAGACAATATTTTAACTAACAGAAATGGCAATTTCGTATGTTGTCAGCAGAGCAACCATTGAATAATGCAAATTTAACATTTGTTCACACAAACATAATAGAACAGCATAAAAATGTTGGTTGTGTACCTTCAGCCATGACCTGACTAATAATCTCATCCTTTTCTTTCAAAAGAGCAGCTGCATCACTTTTTTTATTTTGCTCCCTCCTTAATGTATCCCTTTCTTTTGTTAGGGCATACACCTACACATCAACGTATGCAAATCACAAGCAATTCTGCCCTACACCTAATATTATTTATAGATGAACCAGAGCACCCCAAAAAAATCAACCAGTTGGCCCAGAAAACAGAAAAAAATACTATCAAAACATATGATATTCAGGAGGTAGTATTGTAGTGATCATCAACAATGCAGTTCGATTTGATTTCCACTTTCGGTATTAAACACTGCCTCAATCGTATCAAATTTTGAAAAATACATGAACAATTAAAATATACACATCATTATGAACAAAGACAATGTAATGGTATGTAAGGTGCACCCGACAAGTAAAAGGATTCAACTGTACCAACGAGAAAATATAAGAGGTACTGCACATAGCTTACGTTTTCTTAAAGACTATACAAAAAGCTATTGTTTCAAGATGGTTTTAACTCCTGTTTAAAAAGAAAAGAAAAGAGAACAGGAAGAAAACCGATCAATGCTGTATATCAGTTATCAACCAAAGTTGTTTTATGTGTAGCTAAATAGCTAATTGTTGAAACACCAAAGAGAATCTTCAGTTATTCCCACCACTATCATAAGGAACAACAAAACATGAATCATTGCACCAAAAGCAGGTGATAGTAATTGCAACGTTGCATATGGCAGTACCATGTACTGTTTAAGAACTACTAGTCTAGTCTTAGCATTTAGCAAATGTATATCTACCAATTCTCCACAGCTATTACTTGTTAGTCCTAAATCTGATCGTCACATGCAATGGCCAATTGACCATAGAAGCGTTGTGTAACAAGAAAAGTGATAATGTGTCTCACCTTCCTTTCAAGAGTTGCTACTCTTTGGTGATATTCGTCCTTAAGCGCATCCATTTCTGCTTCAGCTGACTTACTCTGTACCATATCAAAAAACAATTAATCCAAAATTCATCAAAGGCTAAGGGCACTAACGAGTAACTCAGAGAATAGTTGTATAATATTTATCTTGTTCAGTCTTCACATAGATTAACTAAAAACTCCAGCAATTGCTAAAGTCAAGGCATTATAAATATCTGTTTCCAGAACTCATAAGGCGAAGAATCTGCTAGAAAACATACCTTGAGATCATCAATTGTTGATTTCAGCTGCTCATTCTTATTCATCAGTCTAGCAATTTCATCAGCTTTGGACTGCCGTAAGAATTAAATGTTGTTATACACTAAATTCATAGTGAAGGGCCAGGTATGTTGCAAAGAAATGACAGAACATGGGGCCATGAGGCATTCAAATTATACAATGTTGTGACAATGCACTAATGTCCATGCAATGATTGTGAAGGACACATGTGTAGCATATAACTGTACAACATGATTTATCCACAACAGCTTGGGCCTTGGGCAAGCTCTATTGGTTTCCTCATGGTAAGAAAAAAAACTTCAAGCTAACATAAATGCTGACTAGTTATACTGCCCCTGTTTTAATGCATTCATAGAATATATGATTACGAAAAGAAAACTGTGTGCTGTGTTACTGTAGCTGTCATTTATGTTTTTCAGTAAAGTATGCTGCCCTAAAGAGGAAAGTATAGCATGGGTGCACATAACTGAGCAAATAGACTCACTGCACAAAGCCGATATGAGCAACTTAGCAAGCACTCTTCGGTTCAGTACCTTGTAACAGATTGCGCTACATTCAATTTCAAATAGGTGCTGTAAGATACGATGCTCCAATTAGTCTTCTGTAGGATTGGAGCGTTTTCCCATATTTATCTTCTTTTCCACAACAAATGAGTATGAATTCATAAAACTAAAAAGGTTTCCTTCCAACTGGAAAATCATCTAGGAGTAAGTAACTTTCTTAATGTACAGCTTCAAGTCCACAAGCATTAATGAATTGCTAAAGTGGATACAAGGGCATGTGGAAATTATACCTGGGATTGTCTTGCAGCACCTTGCAATGCAGCTTCCATCATTTTCATTTCACGTCTTAATTTCTCTAGTTCAACAACAGAACCAACAGATTCCAGAGAAGTTATGGTTGTTACAGAGTCCTGAATCTTTTCTTCTTTTCTCAAATCATTTGCGTGAGGACCTACTTCTACTCCAGCAGGCACATCTGCAGAAGTGGGCACCAACTCATTTTGCGAATTTGAATCATGCTCCACAATTATGGGCTTGGAGCTAAGGTCATCAAGCTTCACCATTGCATTATCCTCCTTTTCAGCAAAAGATGCTGCCCGTGCCTCTGTTTGATTGCTTTCTTCCTCATTTTCAGCAGCATTAGTGTTGTCATCATGTACTTTGACTTCCAGATGACTGGCTTTGTCAACGGTATCACTGTTCTCATGCGGGCTACTTATTTCTTTTTGGACATCAGATTCTTGAACAATGTTCACCTCAGCTTCATTTGCATCATCTGAACTGGATAGCATGGAACCTGCAGGTTGTGACTGCAGGATGTTTCCATCATCCATGTCTTCCTTTCCAGCTTGAATAGATTCTGCCATTTCCATAAAACTTGGTTGATCTAATTTGGTAGGTGAAGAAGATGCTCTACCATCAGGTATGTCTCTGCCAGACTCTCCAAGCTGACTTAATAAAGTTTTATCATCAGGACCAGGATGTTTGGTATCTTGATTATCCAGGTTTTCCTTCTCAATTGGATTAATGGTCTCAATGGAGCTGCTATGATTTTTGTCGGCTGTAGACGGATGTGTAGGAGATTGTGGTGTTTCTGATACTTCACAAGCACCACCCATAGATGTAGGTAACTCAGTGGAGCCACCATGCTTTTCTTCTGCTGCTGAAGGATGTGTTGAAGTTTGTGGTGTTATGGATTGCTCAGAAACATCCGGCTTAGATATAGGTGACTCAGTGGAGCTGATAAGATTTTCTTCTAATTTTGAACGCTGCTTTGGAGATTTTGTTGTTCGCGATACTTTAGAAGCATCTGCCTTAGATGTAGTTAGCTCAGTGGAGACGCTATGATTTTCTTCTGTTGTTGATGAATGTTTCAGATATTGTGGCTTTTCTGATCCTTCAGCAGCATCCTCCTCACCATTATGTCCCATGAATGCCATGACAGGATTGAAGAATCCTATTCTATCAGAGTTTGATGTCTGTGATCCTGATCCTGCATTTTAAAAGAACATTTTATTTCAGCACGTAGATAACCACGTAAAAAAACACAATGTTAAGATCGCTCTCCCAGTACGCTCGTACTATCCAAAGAATGAAGACGGGTGGGTTATTTTAGGTTGTGGCTTATACTTTTTAGCTTATGGCTTATGATTTCTGGCTGTTAGCGAGAAAGATTATGGAGAGAGAGATACTTGCATGCAATTTTGGCTGGTACAGATAAAGTCTGCATAATGTGTACTACAACTGACCTTTAGACCCCAACATGAAAAAAATGCCCCGTTTTCAAAACTATTGTAGCTACAGTACGTAAGCCATAAGCCGGCTTCACATTCGAGCCCAGCTGACTTTTGGAAGCAGGTTGGAAAAGAAGCATGAATAAGTCATTGCTTCTGGGAAAATGGATAAGCATAGAAGATCATTTGTCTGGCAGGGAGGGGATAAGAAGAAAAAAATACCATCTTGTCAACAGGGGAAATCTGCTCCCCAAAACAAAAAGGAAGCCTGGGAATCCAGGACCTTCGGAAACTCAATATCAGTATTCTGTGTAAATGGTGGTGGAAATTAGAAAATGAAAATGAAATGTGGCAAGAAATTGTGAGATGAAAATACCTGGGTGGTAAATGCATTTCTCAAGTGAAACACAAAATTTATGTCTCAGCCTGTTGGGCTGATTTGCTAAAAAGTTAAAGATATATACTTCAAAGGAAGGAAAATGGTTATTGGTAATGGAGAAAAAACTGACTTTTGGAGAAATTTCCTGTTTGGTACTTTATTTGTGACAAACAATCTGTGTCTGTTAAGAATCTAGCTGCTGATTTCAATAAAAAAAAAGAATCTAGCTGCTGAAGGCTGGAATCTCACCTTCAGAAAATGTCTAAATGAGAACCTACAACAAAATCTAGGGGAGCACAAAAATATTCTAACCACAATAGCTTTGAGTGAGGATGAAGATTAACCCAGATGGCTCTGGGAGAAAACTGGCATGTTTACGGTAAAATCAGTTTATAAGTCCTTGTGTTCTCATTTGAACGATGTCAACTGCAGAACACTATGGAAAGCAAAAGTCCCCCATAAAATAAAAATATTCTTGTGGTTGGTCCATAATAATGTGATACTAACCAAAGACAATTTGATCAGGAGAAAATGGAAAGGCAACCTGGTAGCTGCTACTGTAATGAACCTGAGAATGTCAATCACTTGTTCTTTGAATGTGTTTCAGCAAAATATGTTTGGAGTATCATTGGGTTAGCTTTGGGGGCAGAGTGTGGACCTGGTAATTTTACTCACTACCTGTGGTGGATTCAAAAATACTTAAAAGGTAGAAGAACAATACATATCTTTGGCTTAGCAGCAGTGTGTTGGGCGATTTGGAAGCTCAGGAACAGAGGTTGTTTGAAAATAAACTGGTGAGATCTCCTGCTGAGATCATATGCAATATTTGCTCTTTCTTGATTTACTGGGCAGGACTACACAAGGGAGACACGAGAGAAGCTGTGATGAAAGGAGCTCAAATTATCCAAGATGAAGCGCTGAGGCACCATATGGCAACTAGGAGTCAACAAGCTAATGCTTCAAGGCTAGGAGTGCAGAACCTGATGCTGCTGGAAGGAGGTGAAGACAACAAGGATCATGGCACATCTGAGGAGGGGGCCTGCTCTACAGCAGGCGTCGCTAGCCCCAAGTGACTGAGGTTCAAAAAAGTTTGCTTGGCTCTGAGCTGAAACAAAAGATTTTGTAATAGCTTAAAACTAATTGAATGCTTGGTACTTAAATACTTGGTTCTTCTGTAGCTTAGTTTAGTCTCTGTTTTTGTTGGCAGTACACAGGTTGGGTCAGTTTTTGCTAGTTGCAATCTACTCATACCTGGTGCCATGCTGAAAATTGTCACTGAACCTGGGTCTGTAATATGTTTCCGTTTTGCTTAAATGGAAATCTGAGTAATTGGTTTAAAAAAAGTCACTGCTTCCGGCCCTTCTCAAAGGAAAGAACAATACAAAAACTGCTATAACTCCAACACTACTAAAAGATACAGATAGGCTTTGATCACCCACCTAAACGGCTAAACCAATCAGTCATACATAATTCAGCAAATGATACAGACAGAACTTGTACAGTAAGGGGCTTGAGGTGAGTGTTGCTTAAGTAAGGACCTACGACAGATTTTGAGAGGATAATGGAACCAAAGATAAGCAGAATTCAAACTTGCACTTCGTCAAATCAATCAACTCAATCTCTACAGCTAGCCAAATATCAAATGAACACAAGCATTGCCACCATTGATCATACCATCACAGTTTCAATTTAACACTTGTACACAAGCAAGCATGCACCAATGCAGCCCGATTACAGAGGAGCGGGAGGGAGAGTTTTAGCATCAGTGGCGTTACATACCTTCTTCATCGTCGCGCTTCTCCTCGAGGCCGAGCGCGCTGTCGAAGTTCTTCTCGATGTTCTTCACGCCCTCGCTGATCTTATTCACGGCGCCGGCGATGTCCTGCAGACCGCCGAGCGACACCTTCCCCGACCACCACGCCATCCCGCTCCCCCCACCCTCCGGCTCCGATCACCAGCAGCTCACCACCGCCGCGCCCACATCCGGTCTAGATCTCGCGCGTAGATCTGATCCGCACCGCCAACCCACCACTCCCGCTCGTACGCGCGGGATCGGATCTGCCTCGCGACCTCGCCCCACAACCGAATCGGCAAAACACCGGAATTATAGGCCGCGGTGAGCCCCCGCAAGAGCGAGGGGGCGAAGGCGGTGCGAACCAACGTCGCCGGAGGCGGAAGCGGCGGTGTGGCGGGAGGAAGCTTCACGGAGCTCCCGCCGCGAGGACGCGGGGCCGTGGAGATGTAGGGGAGGAGCGGGGTGGGGTTGGGTCCGGTCGGCGCGCACGACGGCGATCTTTTTTTTTTTTTTGGTGGTGCGTTTGGCCGCTGGTGTCGTGGGGGCGCTGCGTGGGTGATCGCTCGCCGGTGCGGTGTGATATCAGTGGATCTCGGCCTGAACCGACCTACCTTCCGAAAGTCGCCGAGGACCGGGGTGCAAACAAAGTATAATTTTTATCTAACTAAAGATTTATAAAATAAATATAGAATAAGTAAATAGATATCTAGTGCTATCTATATCTAATTTTGAGAAAAAAATATAGAATAAGATAAAGAATAAATGATATACATCTGTGTATATCCGTATATCAAGTGATATAAGAAAATCTGTTATGACTTCACTTAAAAACAAGGTAATAGATAGGTAAACTGTCGCATCTAAATAGGTGAAAAATATCAAGTATTTTTCCTTTGATATCTAAGCAATTAATCTTTTCGTGTTCACTCTAATTGCACCCCTACTACCAATATCTTGTATAGAGGTGCTAAAAAGCAGATAATTTCTATTCGACCGACCGTTCAAAGACTTGTAAAACAAATATAGATTAAAAAAATAGATATTTGATATTATCTATATTTAACTTTAATCTTAAAAATATATAAAATAAGATATAGAATAAACAATATCCATCCGTGCGCCTCCTCCGTCCCGTCACCGTGTAATGTCCAATCACGACGGCGCCAACATGTGCGTTGCACAGTGCGGTAGTCGTGTGCTGAATTTGGATAGCGGTGGCCGGTGGGGGCTCGTCCGTTTTTGCCCCCAAGAGACTTTTGGGCCGGCATGCCTGGTCCGGTCAGGTCAAGCCCAGTGTTAGTGGCAAAGTATCGGGCCTTTTTGTCCGGCCATTTGACGCGCAGGCCGCCACAGCTTGGTACACCGGGCGGCGATCCTCGTACGCCGTACAGTGAATCTACCGCCATCACCTTGTGCTCCGAGAAATGACATCCATGCACGATGCACACGGCACGCTGCACTGCACATGTATGGTCGATTCCTTTACTGCTGCTATCTTTACTCGACACGGAGGACAGCACTGCAGACAAGCAGATCGTAGAAGCAAACTCAGCGAGTAAACATGCCACATCATCTCGCCCCGGAAATCAGGGGATCAGGATAAGCCTATCCGGACAGGCCACATGGCACCTTCCCTATGGCCCTTAGCATCTATAACAACCCTATCTGTGTCATCTGCTGATAAGCTGGGCATTCTCATTGATTCTGCGTTCTTGGGATCTTGAGTAAGGGAGTTGGCGTGAAGAACATCTTCAATGAAAGCTAAACTCTCAAGAGTCCTGGAGTAGCTCTCCAAAATGGCATAGCCAACATCCTGCAGAAATACAGAGAGAATTGTAGCAAGGGATATGAGCAGGCAAATCACTGGAGCAAATACGAAAAAGAGTGTAAATTGTAGACGCTTTCCAGTGCCACATTAAATTGGATTTTGCTTTTGTGTAGAGCTGACTGAGCAATTCGGGGAAATCTGTGCTTAAGGAGGAGAAGAACATTCCCCGCCCTCCCTTCAAACCGTTCCCGTTTCTCGAAACTGACACAATGCCCCCACGACAACTTGCCAACTCAAAGACTTCATACATACTGTATAGATAATAAGAGCAGATGGTATGCTAACTCAAAGACTTCATACTTTATTTATACATCTCATTTGAGTTACAACTGAAGCTATCAAAAACTTACAAGCCTTACTGATATGGGCATGTCTATTTATAGGTTCTTATGAACCAACTAATAGCAACCGACCAAAGCACAAGTCCAACCAGCAATGGGCTGTCTCTTAGCTTTCTGTGTTCAATTTTGCATCTACTGCTGACAGGTAAATAAACTATGAGTATATTAACATCTCAGCATGCATACACTCGAAGCTTATGGCTGGAGTAGCTAGTCTTGTGTTAACACAGCTTGCTGACGGTTGTAGTAGCCAGTCTGTGTTCACACAACATGTCAGTTGCCTTAATGCATGCATATCTTCTCCTTTAATCAAATCCAATTTGATATGCTTGCTCTAGAAGATAAATTAAACTCAGTACAAGAGTGGAAGTCATTTTTCCCCGGTCAAACCAATATACTTGGAAAAAACTGGGCTTGGTCGCTGGAAAGTTTTTGTCCACGGCGGCGACGAGCAGCTCAGCAGCCTGCGCCTGCTCAAGGATCTCCACCGTGCGCTTCATCGTGCGCAGCCGCAACACGTCCGCCCTGCCGAGCACCCCCCTGACCTGGCCCACCAGCCAGTCGACGTCCAGCTCCCCGCCGGCCGCCACCACGCCGTGGCCCTCCTGCACCTGCGCCATTTCCCACGACAGCCGGTCCTCCTCGGCCACGGTCCGCCGCTGCAGCTCGTCGATCTGTGCCATCTGCGCCGGGCTGTGGTCACCGAGGTTGCCCGACCGCATGCCCAGGAGCAGGTTCAGGAGCTGTGCCTCGAATCGACGGCCCGACTCGGTGTAGAGCAGGTGGACCAGCGTCGTCTGCCGCGACCCAGTGGGCCAGCAGGCGCCCCGCGCTCCAGCGGGCTCGCCCATGGCGCGGACAGCGTCGAGACAGGGTCCAGCTTGTCCCGCGCGACGCAGTAGTCCTCGAAGTGGACCACGAACAGCCAACCAGCTCGTCGAGCTTGCCCGGATCGTCGGCCCAAAGACCGCAGCCCGCGGAACCAGAGGTGGAAGCGCCGGGTCGCGGCCTCTAGCTCCGTTAGTCCCTAAGCGCGCGGGGTAAGGTACACAAACGCCTCGCCCTCGCGTGCCGACCGGTGCTATTTATAGCGGGCGGCCGCGCGATCCGAGCCGTGGAGCGGGAGGAATGGACGGCCGCGGGGACCCGCCGGACCGACGTGGGGGGTGACCGGCCGGCAGCAGATCATTGGAGCGATTGGCGCTGGATGACGATGATGCTTGCTACGAGTGTCTATGATGTGCATAGAAGTTTGGGCCGCTTGGAGCAGTTTTGGACTGGATTCCATCTGGCCGGCTGCTGCTGATACTTCGGACGGAGCAACACAACAACATCGATCATGCGTTCCAGCAGTTTTTCAGGGAGCAGGAGAGTTTTTAATGCCGCGTGCTTTCTGACTGTGCGACTTGCGACGATATATAAGAGGAGTGGTATGTTTGGGCCCAAGACAATGTCGATAGTATTGGCCACTAGTGCTCCCAAGGTCAGAGTTCGACTTTCTGGTATCAATAATGGACTTATCTATGTCGGCTTTGGCCGGCGGCATGGCCTGACCATGTGACCTTGATCATGGCAAAATGGAAGAGTATTGCTCTGACAATGGCACTTCCCGATGCATGGTTTCAGACTTCAGAGTTTTTACTATTACTCGCTTGTCTTTTGGTTGCATGATAGTACAACCGTTTGTTATTTATCATTCAAATTTACAGCAGAAAATATGGACAGACACAGACATTGCATGACAATGTGCACAGCGAGAGCCTGCAGAGTGTTGTTTCAGAAGCATGTCAGATGAACATTCCTTCTCGCTATCCTGCTTCCGCTGATGAAAGGACCTCCAGTTCCGCCCACCAGAGTGGAGACAGTCGCGGCGTTGCTGCATCCGGCGAAATGGCTATGTCTTGTCTCAGCCTAGTGGTGATCTCCTTCATGCTTGGTCTCTTCCTTGGATCGCTCAGGATGCAATCGCGGATTACCTGACAAATGACCTCTAGCTCATTTTCTCTATGAGCCTCCAGTGCAGGATCAAGCAAGCAAGCTATACTCCGATCGTTGTTTATGCACTCCAAAGCCTGTGGAGAAAATAACAGAACATCGATCACTTGATTTTTAGAGATGACACTGAATGTTTTTCTTTTTGTGTGTGTCTGTGTGCCATTGGACGTATTATGTTGTCATTACCAAGTTCACGAGGGAGCCCCCCTGTTCAGAGTATGGAAGCTTCCCCGAGATGATTTCGAGCAGTACTAGACCAAAACTGTAGACGTTCCCTGCTAGGCCAGAAGATATTGGTTCGCCATGATCGACAAGTTCATCTTTCTTCGGCATATTGCCTTCGGAAATCACTTCCTGCCAAACACTCATGTCTGCAATCTGCACAAATTACAAGAGTTTTAGATACTAAATACTGATGATATACTGTTTTGTGCCAACAATTTGTAAAATTAGGTGCTGAGACCCCAACGAGACAACTGCCTATGGGCTAAACCATCTGAGTATACCTGGACAGGAGAGATCAGAAGACACATTAAACAAGCCTATTTGCTTGTATGTACCTTGGGTTTTGATAAACATCATCCTGATATTTTCTTCTAAACAATCATCTAAATTTCTTACCTTTAGATATGCGCGAAAATTCGTGCGCTGCCACCTCATTCTCCCCTTATATAGTAAGGGAGAAATGATAAGACCCGTTAGATCTTAATCTAAAGTCCCCTCCCGTCAGGGGCGGATCTGGGCCTCGGGCTAGGTGGGCTATAGCCCGAGGCCCAGAACAAATAGCAATGCAATTATGCCTATCTAAGCCCAAGAAAATCAAAAATTATAATGGCCAGCCCGAGACGGTATGACCCAGCCCGATGCTGAAGTGGCCACAGCCCACCGCCGCCCTCCCTCTCCCTCCCCCTCGCAGCCTCGCTCTTCCCCCGCCGCCCTCCTCCCTCTCCCTCCCCGCGCGCCCCTCCCCTCCTGGCCTCCCGCCGCCGGCCCCCTCCCCCTCCCCACCGCCGAGGCCTCCTCGCCCCCCCCTCCCCCCCCGCCTCCTCCCCCTCCGCCTCCCTCCCGCCTCCTCCCTCCCCCCCCCCGCGCCTCGGCCCCCCCCCGCCGCCTCCTCCCCCCCCCCGCCCCGCCGCCCTCCTCCCTCTCCCCCCGTCGCCTCCACCTCAGATCTCCCCGCCTCGCCTCCTCCGCGCCTCGTCGCCTCCACTCGGATCTCTGCGCCTCGTCGCCTCCGCCCTCGCCTCGTCTCGGATCTCCGCCGCCCCGCCTCGTCTCGGATCCGGCGTCGCCGCCTCTTGGCCAGCGATCCGTGCATGCCTTGCTCGATTTGGTCACCTCGCGCTGCGTGCGTCAGTCGATGCCAATCCCACCGCCGGTGAACCCCGCGATGCTGCTACTTTCTCTCTGATCCCCCTCGATCCACCCCCGTGGGCTTCCCCGTACTCCTTCAATCCAACTTGCTATATCTCTTATTCAAGTGCATATTTCTTTGATTCTAAGTGCAGAGAGTGGTGATTCCATTGTTGCATCGACTCAAATCATCACCGGCTACCTAGGTTTGTTCTTTTGTGTTTCTACTTCTCCTTGTGTTATGTTCTTGCTCTTGCTTGCTGTTAAACTCTTCACAAGTCAACAAAATAAGATACAGATCAAACTAAAGAGGACAAGAAAGGATGGTACAAACTCAGTCACTGCACAGGTGAGCATTCCTTCTTAATTGTCGTCTATAATACTTGAGAGCTTGGAAAAGTAGTCCATTGAATTATTACGGATGCATTTCAACTCTTAGGAGTTAGGAGTCCTTTCATTAGCCCTATTTAGAGAGGGCTGTTATATGCATAGATGAATAACAAACTGCATCTTAGGCTTACAAATTATTTGCTCTTTGAAATATAGTGTCGTCCTCAAGATCAACGGAGATTCTTTTTTCTTAAGGTTAGTTTTGCAAATGCATCCAAGTTTACCAAACAAAACCCTTGCTCTATTTCCACTTCATCAATCAATATGCGGAAATTTTTGCTATTTAGCTTATATTGGTGCTATTAACAGATATTAATTGATGCATGCCATTGCCTCCATCATTTTGAGATGGGTGTAAACTATGACTGCAGATAAACCAAACATTATATTATGGATTTGTGAAGCTCTTCATGTAATTAGATATTTAATCCTCTACATCACTAATTATGATAAATTGTGCTCATTTCAAATATGTAATAGCCTACCACTTTAGATGTGTGACCATAAATGATTGAATTCTACTCTTGGAATGTTATTCTCACTATAGCTTGAGGGCACTTTGTGTATCGTACAATATTTGAGCTTTTTTCTTTGGAAATCTTGCAGGGAGGACAATTAATATATTGGGATGTGCTGTAAGAGAACAGTTGTGCCTTTAAGGTTGCTGTTAATAGTTGGATGCCAGAGTGCATGAATATTGATCTTTCATGCCATTTAGTTGTGCTTTACCTGTAGAATTGATCTTTCATGCCATTTAGTTGTTTGTTGCTTTGGATGCTGTTATGAATATTGTGTATATTGATATGAGGTCCAAGAGACCATATATATATATATATATATATATATATATATATATATATATATATATATATAGGAGAGTACTTTTGTTATATCGTGGTATGGGTACAAATTGGCGTTAGTTTTAGGTTGTTAGAGTTCAGCCCGAGGCGTAACCAAATCCTAGTTCCGCCACTGCCTCCCGTTATATAGTAAGAGGGAAATGATGAGATTCGTTGGATCTTAATCTAAAAGTCACAAATTTGGATTATTGTTTTAAAAAAACATTCAGATGGTTAATAAACACGCCCATGTACCTTTGCAGCACCATCTTCAGATATCAATATTGCACTTGAATTCAGGTCAGGGTGCACCAGAGGAGGGTTGAGCTCATGCATGTGTTGGATACAGTATGCTATTCCCATAACTATCCTCATTCTACCTCTCCAATCGATGTGATCAAATCCCTCGGCTGCGAAACAATTTCCAAACATTCTGTTAATTGAATAAAATGATTTCAAATATTACCTTATCCATCAATATTGCAATAGCAGGAACAATTTTTACATAGTTACCATGGAGATTCTCAGAAAGTGTCCCATTGGGCGCATATTCTAGCACCATCATCCTCATGAAAGGTTCCTCCTCCTCACAAAAGCCGAGCAGATTGATGAAATTCTTGTGGTTTATTCGTGAGAGTGAGTCTATCTGCTAATTCATAAAAAGAAAGTAAATTTTGCATGCTACCTCAAATACATAACAGGATGAGCTGTTCATCTACTAGGCAAAAGTTTGATAACCTTTTTCCTGAAGCTGCTCTCTGAATGTTTTGACCAATCTTTGTTGGATGTAATCATAGTAGATACAACAGCAATCTCAACACCACTTGATAAGGTTCCCTTATAGACAGTGTAGTGTGGATAACTTGCCACAATATTACTGAAGTCCTCACAAGCACATTGCAGCTCGAACCGCTGTAATTTGGGTACTGAAAGACATAGAGGTCACCAAAATCAACTTCAAATCTTAAGTAGATATCCAAACAATCCAAACTGTAAAGAACTTTCTGATTATAAGACCCAAATGCCGCAAAATTGATAAATAATTGAGAACTTAGTTGAAATGGTTTTTTTGGTTCCTGTACTAATGTTCCTTCATTTTCTGGGAGCAAGTATGCACCTTAAAAAGAGCACCGTTTTAAAGTAGAAAAGCACCTAACGAGGAGTGAAGCTGAATTTGAAAAGCATACCCCAGTATAATGAAGAAACTACAAGACTAGGATGCAAAAAGTATGAGCATAGATGTCAAACAGCAAATATAGTAGTAGTACCTGCCACAAATGCCTTCTGCAGCTGGCCACTGAGTCCAGTCTTCCAAGGGCCTATTGTTGCAACTGTACTTTCGCGGCATGGCAAAAGCATGCATGCTATGCCAGTAAGCAACAGACCGATTATCACTGGAAGTACAATCATATACAGCCACCTCATGGACTCTTTATTTGATACTGTCTTTGCAGGAACATCAGGAGACTTGGATGGCGCTGGCGCAGGCGCAGGCGCCATCTTGTTTGGATCATTTTGCCCTTGGCTGGGTGCTGGAAACGAGCCACTTCCGGTAGAAGGAACAGGAACAAAACCACTTCCGGTAGAAGAAACAGGAACAAAGTCATGAACGGGAACATTTGTGGAAGGTGCAGAAAGATTTCTGCCCTGAAGTAGTCTTCGATGGATAAGCTGCGCAGGTAGATTCAACGAGGAGCAGCCGTTCACAACAGAATGGAGCGTCAACGCAACAAGCACGAAAGAACTCAATGCATCCATCGCTTACAAAAATCCACTGCAGACAACGTCAGATGATCATCTTCGAGAGCCTCTTGAACAAAGTAGAACCCATGGGCAGGATCATAAGACCAAGAACAGCCTGAGTCACTTCAGACTCTAGTGTTCATTTCTCTGAAGATGCCTCTGTTGGGTGCCCTCTGCAACTCAGAAGTCAGAACAACTCAGGTGTCAGAAGTAGACAAAGAACAACTCAGGTTTGAGAAAAGTTTTTTTTCTTAAGAAAAGGAATTTGAGAAAAGGATGGGAACTGGAGATACTCGAATCACCATAAAGCGATTGAAGAACATACCTTTGGCTTAATCGCCCTTCCGAATTTTGCTCACACCGCACGCGAATCAACTGCAAAGAGGGTCTGAAAAGAACAGAGAGGGTTGGTTCAGGTTGGAGAGGGATAAGAGAAAGAAACAGGATTTGCTTCTTGGTAGTAGTTGGAGAAACCACGAACACATTTTTCACAAAAAAAAAGAGTGAAAGAGAAAGAAGAAGTTGCAAAGACTAAAGAGAAGTGGGTAAAATTCTTTGTTCACCGCGTTCCCTTGTATGTTGCTGTCCGGTAAATGGCGGGAATAATGAAAACCGAGGACGAAGACGAGCCCATCGTTATCTCGGTAGGTAATTCCACGTCCACACTAGTTCTAGAAAACATTTGAAAAGAGACTGATGACACGTAGGTCCCAGCCGGGGAGCAACCACTCTGCATTCTGAAATGTCGTCGATCACCGGCGCCGAAGTCCACGTGTATTTTAAAAGCAGACGCAGTGGTACTAGCTAGCTTTCATTGAGGAAAGAAAAAGAAGAATAATCACGTGAATCTAAATGCGTACAAACACGTCTGGAATTTGCAGTTTACCTGAATATTGGTATTTGCCCTACTCTGTACAGTACACACCCTAAAGCCCTGATGTTTCGATTTTTTTCGGCTTCAACTTCTAGTTTCAGCTTTTTTTCACTATTTACTACACTATCCACTAACTCAGCTACAGTGTTTTTTTAGCCAAAAGCCAAAAGTCATCACTATTCCGATCACCCTCTAAATATAGTAGGCAATATTTTTTCCTTTATAAGACAAGATGGGAAGAACACATTTTCAGATGAGGAGAACACACTTTCAGCATATCGAGGTGCTTCCTGTACTTTGCACATGAGGCATGCATAGTAAAAACAGGAATGTACTATGGATGAATTCTTTTTTGTTGTGATTTTAACTTTTGATTTATGGTTTTTTAATTTTAACTGTTCGCGAGAAATGTTATGGAGAGATAAAATAGTTGTATGCGATTTTAATCGGTATATCTGAACTTGATATAGTATCTACTACAATATTCCTGTAGACTGCGTTTTGAAAAAATGTACCGTTAAAAAACTAATTACTATAGAAATCAAAGCCTAAGCATAAGTGAACAAAAACCCACCCTATGTCATGACAGTAAAGGAATGTATTAAATGGAATTAATTCCCTTTTTAACCATCGCTAGAAAGAAAAGAATGGATGCACTTAAATACACGATGCACATACGACTGAGTAATATTCCCTCTATTTCAAAATACATGTTGTTTCGGGATAAATATATTCAAACTTTCAAAAACTTTAGCTTCGATATCTTTTTAAATATTTATATTAGATACATGAAAATTATATGTGTAGATTAGTCTCAAAAAATACTTTTCATAATATTATAATTTTATTAGATTTTATAAATATATTACAATAGAGATTAGTGATCAAAGTTACGCTTTTGTGAACCGTATTGATGTCCAGAACAACTTATTTTTTTTAACCAGAGGGAGTATTAGTCAATTTGTTACTAGATGCAACTCTCATTATATGTTAATTAAAATTTCAATTTTTCGATTCCAATGTGACGTGCACTAGATGAATTATAGATTTCCTGCTTATCTACAAGCAAGAAGTTCTTGCATACTCCTTTTCTAGTTACAAATATGATATGGTTTAACACAAATTCTATCAATGGCATGCGTCATGTGATACTAAGTGTCATATAATAATTTACTTTTCACCAAAAGCTGATTCATCCTATTACTGTACAACGATGATCACCTCCCTCACTCCCCATCCACATCTTCTGATCTCTCGTGAGTACTGTCACTCCGGATCTCCGGCAAGGAGAGACACGAGCTCGCCGGACTCCGGCGAGCTCACATCCAAGCAGGCGCCACGTGGAGCAGAGGAGATTTAGCAGGTCACACCTGGAGAAAGAAGATCAAGTTTCCGGTTTCCAAGTTGAAATGTGAGTTTTTGGCAACCAAACATGATTTGGAATTGGACTGTGATCTCATTTCCTCGCAACAATTTCTTGGCAGCTAAACAAAAACATTTTAATTGAAGCTCGATTCCATTTCCACTTGAAATTGAATTGGGACCCTAATTCCACAATAACAATTCAATTCCAACATCCAAACGGACCCTTGGGGTGTTTGGATCAAAGGAAATAGCAAGGCAATTATTTTAAATTCCTATGGAATAGCATCCTCTCATCCTCTTGTAAAATTCTCTTTGTGTCTATGACAACTATACCATACATGCAACCCCTAAGAAAATTCCTGAGTTTTTTCCTCTGGTGCAACCAAACAGCTTTCTTACTTATCCCTTCATTTCAAATTCCTATAGGATTCAGCTTGTCATGATATCCAATTCCTATGTTTTTCCTGTTCCTGTGTTTTTCAATTCATGCCCATAGGCCTGTTACTATACAACGATTCTAATTACATTGCTCGATGATGTATGAATCTCAAGACGGTGCGACAATCCAACGGTCAAAGAAGGTGGAGCAGGTGCTCCTAGGTTTAGAAAACATGTTCTCAAGATTGGATAAGCACGTATTAGCCGTAATTGCTCAGCAATGACAGAGCGACGAATGCGAATCGTTGACTTCAAGCAGTGCTACTGCTACCCACATCCTACTACTATTATTTGCTGAAAAATCAGCTGATGGATACGTACCCTTGGACTAACACTTTACAGAGTCAGAGCTCGGGTCAGAACACGTAGTTCACTCATCTGGGTCAGGTGTCATCGGAGGCAATAATCTGTACCGATCACCAGTCTTCGACTAACAGCGGAGCTGCCAAGTGTACGCACATAAGCCTATGCAGATGATCAGCGGACACTGGAAGAATCCTTGCAGAATTTACCGAGGAAATTGCAGAGATAGCGAGTAGGAACTAGGAAGGACCGCCTGCGCTTGTAACCTGAAGTGACGATGCAATGAAGTTTTTGCGGGCAAATAGGGGACCTGCAGTGGGGAAAAGGAAGCACTCATTTCAGTCCATCCACTCTGAATCAATTGTGCAAGGAAATCAGACGCCTGCGTGGTACAAAGTTACAGCCTCTTAGGAGGCATCTATCAAGTGTTCAGACGTTCCGCTTCGCACGAAGAGAGAGAGGAATCGCATCAACCTCTTCCCACTTCTGCACGAGCGCAAAGGCAAATCGGATTCTTCCAGAAAGAAATCGAAAGGGGTGCGGGAGAGAGAGTGGCGGATCAAAATGATATCATGGGCCCAGCCCAAACCGAGCCCACAGGAGCGAAACGTGCGCGGAGTAGGAGCACGTCGCCGTCGTCCTCGCCACCGGCCTGCCTCTCCGCCTTATCTCCGTGCTGCCGTCCGGCCTCCTAACACGCTTCAAACCCTGTTCTTTTGGTGCTAGTGCTTGGTAAACAAATCCGACGCCTGCTGCATTTTGAATTACCTTCCGAATGTATAGCGTGTAAAGTCTCTCTCTGTCTGATTGCCCCCACACTCCCATCTCGGGGTGCTGAAAATGAAGGACTCGTTCATTTCAGCTTTTTTTAGCTTCAGTTTCTAGTTTTAGTTTTTTTTTCACTATTCAGTAATTCGTCTTTTTTTGAATTTTTTTAGATTTTTTAGACTTTTTTGTATTTTTCTTTTTTCCCCGTGTTCCTTTGCATTGTTCGTGATAGTCTAATATATTTTTTCTATTTTTACATTTTTAAAATTTAAATATGTCCAAAAAATCAAATCAGCTATAGTAAAAAAAGACAGCTACAGTAAAATTTCAGTTAAAAGCCAGAAGCCATCGCTAAAACGAACGCCCTAACCTGATTTCGGATGGTGGTATTGCTCATACGGCGTGATGAGTGGCGGTTTTACCGCATAGGATAACACGCTGATCAAGTTTAGATAAATAACAATTGAGGCTCACAGGACTTTCTCTCCCTAATTGAAATAGAGAGAGAGAGAGGAAACTACAGGGAGCAGTGGCCATAGAAGCACGACTAAGAGCTCGATAGGGGAGAAGACCTTGTGGGTTTGACATGTCACTGACCTAACTTGGCCAATATATCATCCTACGTGACAAAACCGTCCACTCATTACGCTACGTGGGCAATACCACCATACAAAACCGAGTCAGAGTGTTATTTGAACTAAATTGCAAAGTTCGAGGGGGTCAAATGTCTGGTTTCATAGTTTGAGATGTTGGACGGATTTTTAAGTAAAGTTTAGAGTGTTATATGGACTTATTCTACGAAATATTGTTATGCTGGGACTATTTATGTACATAATTGTGCAAAAACAGATCATCTGTTTCAGCCTTATGGAAAATAAAGGGGAACTTGCTAAATCGCAGGAGCATGCAGGGCAGCACTGCAATCAATAGATCTCTCTTTTTTCCATTCCTTTTATTTTGATCAAGCAAAAAACTTCGGTATTTGGATGAACGCAATTCTTCCATGTGATCTCTCATAACACACTTGGTAACAAAACAAGAGGGGCTTGGTGTCATGCATTTTTTTCTTCCTTGGTCTTGTGGGTTGCAACTTTACGAGCCAACAGTTGCTACTTGCTAGGAATTTGAAGTAAGCGATTCGCTGTTGTCGATCATATACTGTAGTATTACTGTCTTCTCCGTTCTATTTCTTGGTGCAGACAATTTGGGAAGGTGATTATTTTGTTCAGTCTCGTGCACTTGTGCTGCAATTTTTTGGCTGGTCAACCTGATTGCACTTCTGATGCACCGTTTTTAGGTCTGATTTTTGGGGAACAAACTTCAATATATATGACAGCTAACCACCATATGATGGTGCATAGGCGTCAAGCACTCGATCTAGCAAGCGTTTTGGAAGCAAATGAATCAGCCCCCAAGTATCGGCAGGCAACTTTGATGTCAGGCAGATTACATACAAATACAACCTGCTCAAATCCAGAGGGCCTAGGAGAATGTTTTGCTCTATGGAGTGCCCTTCGACTCTAGACAACTGGGAGAACTCCCTCAAGACAAAATCTGAGTTTGAGACCTGGTTGACGCAATTAAAAAAAATAATTGCAGTCCACTTCTATTCCACGTCTTAAGCCTGAGGGAGCCTACACGTGAGGGGGAGTGTTGAAGTATAAGTGAATTGTCCATCTTTCGTGTTAGAGCACTTTTAGGTGAACTAGTTGGTACATGTAACTCAATACTGGCCACCAGTTATGACGAGCGGGAAAATCTCACTGTGACTTCCTGACTTGTGAGAGTGATTTTACCCTTTCGTGTTAGAATCTGTGGAATTTCTTTTGTCACACAAGTAAGTGCAGTAAAAACTGCGTACACCTGACGACGCATTTTCCGACACTAACTAATAGCGCTCAGGGACGTGCCATGAACTGCGAAGCAGGAACTTTCTAATTGCTGTACTCGAAAGCACACACGCACTACTGGTAGATTGCGCCCATGCCGTGAGCCTGTGATTACGTTGGCACGAGTTCTCGACTGTTATTCAGTGCTACGGCCACTGCAAAGAGCAGATGATTTGATTGCTGGATTGCCTCCACGGTTTATGGCGTGGTTGAAGCTGCATCAGTTTCCAGCCCTCATCCATCGTCTGCAGATCGCAGGAAGCTTTTAACGACGTCTCTCTTCCATGCTCGCTGAAGAATGCACGATCATCATCGCTTGTCTGCGATTATGTATTGCCGCGTTTGCTGAAAGCCTGAAACCGAAGCCGTTGCCCGATCCATCTCGAGCTCTTAAATTTGCAAGGCAGCTACCTAACGTGCTGTTTTGGAGTTCGGTGAAGATACTAGCAGCTTTACTAGGCTCCCCCTCTCATCGATTCAGAAGGTACGTTCTTATTCTCTACAGGAGAACGTTTGGACAGAAGAGTCAGGGCAGCATCACAACTTGGCACGGACGGAAACACACCACCTGCCATTAAACACTGTAGCGATGGGCGATGGGGGCTGAAAAATACTGTAGCAACAGTACCTGCTACAGTAAAAATCGATTTTTTAAAAAAAATTTACTTATATTTTTTCATTTTTTGTTTTCGATTTTTTATATTTTTTACATTTAATTATACTCAACAAACCAACTCAGCTACAGTGTTTTTTTAGCTAACTATAGTATTTTTTCAGCAAAATCCAAAAGACATCGCTATTCCGATCACCCCCTAAGAACAATCGAGTGGCGCCGGTGTTACTCCAGTCCGTTGGATGGGGGGGAAAATAGAATGTGCCAGATTCACCATGCCATCGCGGCGATTACTTTTGGCTATAGTAGCAATTGCTCCGGGGTGTTCTTCGATCCAACGGGTGGGATCGGTCTGGTGCGCTTCCCACACGAACACGCCCCTCCCATTCCAACGTGTTGCCTTCAGTGAGTTCAGCCCTGCCTGCGAAGTGGCGAAGGACGTGTTTCCCATTGAAAGTTAGTTACTATAGAAAAACTGACAAATAACTTTTAAAAATTGAAAATAAAAGTCTCTTAAGACGAAAGCTTTTTTATCTGCTGGCTTTTCGATAAATTGTACTGTAACAGTTATTAGTTTTTTTATTAGTTTTTTTATAAGTCATTTAATAATAAAATAAGAAAAATTAAGAAAAAATCATTATATCTCTGCAAGCAATTCAAAAGAAAAAAATAAAAAGCTAACGTGTTTATTTCAATCTCTGATTTCTGAAAAACTATAAATTGGAATCTAAAGCCGGAATGAACGGGCATCAAGCAGGAAATGCTGCGGCCCTTGCGGGCGAAACTGACCTGAGATGCCAACGTAAATCGCGTGAAGCTCCTGCACAACTCGCGCGGCGTAACCAGCAGTGGCCAGTGGAGCATGGACATGGCTCCTCCCCTTCCCCCACATTACTTGTGTGGAAAGTATTGGACTCCTGGTTAGATACATATGCAAATGCAACCGTGCACTCGTATCTACGGTACAACGATCTGAAAAGTTCAGCTGGATGTTTCTCAAACAATCTACAGCACAATACCTGCCTGGAAGGCTGGAACGAGGGTGAAGGCGAAGGAAAAGGCAACGGCAATCCGACGGGCGACGTGCCGACGTGTCGGTACCGGCCGGTCGGACATGAATTGATGGGCTGGGTAGGGTGCGGTACAAGCTAGCATTACTCGCGGCGTTGGACTGGGTCCGAATCCGACGCGATGCGACCCCGTGCCGGTGGTTCGAAGTCCGCGCGCGCGTGCCGTCCGGCCGAGTGCGTGACAGACATAGCTACCTCGCGAGGCGCTAGCCCTCCTCCAATCCAGTGCGGACGGCTGCCGCCGGTCGCACGAGGCAGAGGTTTAGCGGGAGACAGAGTGGACGGGAGGGCCACGTCAAACTCAAACACGCGTGACGCGTTGCCCTTCTTCACTGGCACACGCTGCGTGGAGAGTCCAGTTTTATAATCTCAATCTCATCGGCTGTTATTATTTAAAGAACTGCCGTGATGGCCAGAGTATTTATGAAGATATTATCCTTAGAGTATATTTAATTAGTTTATTGATATATATATATATGATAATAAAGAAACTATATCAAAAAAATAAAGGATTGCAAATCACATAAAAGAATTAAAATTTTAGAATTTTAGAGCATTATCAATTCGATTTAATTTCTATGTTAGTATAGTTGGTTTCATTTATGATATTAATGTATAGTAGTATTGTTAAAACAATGGGTATATATTATATTTTTGGGAGGAAATACTTGTCCTTTGTACTTTTTAATCGGTATCTCCAATAAAAGAGACAATAGTTATATCCATATTAATACAATTAAAAGAATGTAAATTATAATGGATATTATAGGTAAATTTGTTCCTATGCTTGAATCACTTAAGTTTAATTCTATCTCTAACATCTCATGTCTTAATTTCATACGAGAGTTCCCAACTACACATGCATGTATATTATGGTGTAAATCAATTTCATACACACTTTCATAGATTAAAATAATTATTGGTTATGATTTGTTAATCATAAAAAGGGTCTACCTAATTAAGAACTGCATACTTTTTTTTAGAATTTCTAACAATTATTCTCATTTATCAGGTAACATCCATTGATTATGATTTGCTACACATAATGAGGGCACACCATTAAAGGCAAGATGTTTCTTTTTATTTTTGGGAGAATTTCTATAATTTTTCTCTTTTCCAGTCAGCTGATGTAATCAACCATCCTATAACCAAGGGCCTCGGAGATCTATCAATTCCCGCTGCAATGCTCCAAGGACAGGGTGCCCTCCGTCGCCAGCCCTGTGGCTCCTGCTAACGGAGGCGCGTACGCTGCGAGGTGGCAGTCGGCGGTGGCTTGGTCACCGGAGCCGCTAAACACGTGGTAGCGGTAGACGTTGCGGTTGGTGATGGGACTTGTCGAAGAGTCAAGGCCACCCAACTGCTCCGGTGCTACCTCCCAAGCCAATCGAAGTGCCGGCGATGGTGTACATGTTGGCTGTCTGGCCACCTGTGCGGCCGTCGCGGTCCAGGGTGGCGCCAGCACAGACCTCATTGCTGCTGTTGATAGTCGCGTCGACGCTCGGACCGATTCTTCGTGCTGACGGCGGCTGTTTGCCTGTTGTGACCCTAGCTCAGTGGCTTGGGCGACCGCCGCCGCCGTGCTTCGCTTCCTCTTCATTGTCATCGTTGCTTTCCTAGGCGTCATTATCTTAGGTTCGTGACTCTCATGTCTAGTCCCTACGGACAACGCCAACTATTGTGACTATGGGTCAAACAGTAAATGAGGGGACTAGTCTGTTATATATGGAATAAAGAAAAATCCTCCCTTTTGTTCATCCAAGGGGCAATATATGCATGGCATAAGGCCTACTTTACAATGCTACCCTTAACTGTGGGTATTACTCTTAGGATATACATGTCTTTTACATGTCCTATTGTCCTCTTAGGTTGGCAGACCGAATGGATGTAGGTGGGGGCCAGTCCTACAACAATAGGCAAGTTTGTTCCTGTGTGTGGATCACTTGAATTCAATTCTATCTCTAACATCTCACGTCTTAATTTCGTATGAGAGTTTTGCAACTACACATGCATGCATATCATGGTGCAAATCAAATTCATACGCACTTTCATTGATCAAAAAAAATATTGGTTTTGATTTGTTAATCATAAAAAGGGTATATCTAATTAAGAGTTGGATACTTTTTTTTAGAATTTCTAACAATTATTCTCATTTATCAGGTAACATCCATCGGTTATGATTTGCTACACATAATGAGGGTACACCACGTTAAAGGCAAGATGTTTCTTTTTATTTTTGGGAGAATTCGTATAATTTATGTCCTTTTCAATCAGCTGATGTAATCAACCATCCTATGCTTTTATTATATAATAGATAACACATCCAGCGGTTGATATAGTCCAACTTGAATTAGAATCTATCACATCAATGACAATTCTAGAAAAAAATTAAAGTTGTAAAACACACATTGTTGGTAAGTATATATGTAGAATAGATCTTGTCTTTTTTCTGTCGAGTGCCACTTTTTTTATGCATACCTTTTACTCATTTATTTTGCATATCAATGTCTTTCTTTTTCTCTCACATGAATTTTAGTGCAGGTCACCCAAAATTCTTTTTATTTATTAGGTTCATCAAGAATATATAATTGGCAGTCTTGTCTTATAAGATTTCTTATTTTATCTACAACATCCACTGATAATCATTTATTGGCCATGATAATGGTCCATTAAATCGAGGAACTGATTTTTTTCTCTTTTTTGATTATTTTTACCTTATTTCTCCTTTTTAGCAAATGTAAAACTCATGTAATCGGTTTTTAGTATATAATAGATATATTTTATTTTTTAGATTTACTTTGAAATTTATATAGAAATCAAATAGCTAGTATTTATTTTCTTCCCTGAATTTTATTTATTTTGAAAGCGAGAAGCACGTGGCGGTTGGAGACGGTGAGGGCAGCGCCTGGAGGCGCGACCATGGGTGGGTGCTCGAGGAGCCCATGTGAACCATGTTCTGCAACGGCAAGCGGGTGGGCTACGCGGTGCGGCGGGAGCCGACCGACGACGACATCGCGGTGCTAGAGATGCTGTGGGCGGTGTCCGTGGGCGGCAGCGTGCTCCCCGGAAGGTCGGACGTGGACGGACCGGACGGCGAGATGGCGTAAATGCGAGGGTGCTTCGAGCACATCATCGGCTCCTGGGACTCGGAGTCGTTGTACATGGTCGGCCCGCACGGCGGCTATTGCCTAGAGCTCGCTGTCTTCTTCGTTAGGCTTGAGTCTATGACCTTACAGTGTATATACCGCACGCGCGGATGTTGATCCAATGATCTCTCCTCTTCCTACGTTTGGCTTGACGTTCTTTGCTCTTCAGTTTGATATGGGGAGAGATCGCATGCCTATATTGTTGTTGATAGGAGCATAGAGATGCAGATTGTTCGTGTTCAACTCCTGCTCCACCAGGGTTACGACACGGGGGAACATAGCGCGCATGCGGCGGAGGAGCTCGTTGCGCGGGTTCGTCGGTGACACACTCTCGTCAGGCATGCATGAGAGCGCGAAGGCGAGGTTCACGGCGAGCGCCTCCCCTGGCTCGCACCCCAGCTTGGTGTGGTGCCTCTATCTTTGTTGCTCGGCAGCTGACTGCTTTGAAACGGAAGTCCAGTCCGGCTTGCTGGGCGATCTTCTTGAGCCGCTCGCTGGTGGCCGCGAGCGCCTGTGTCAGCGACGACGTGATTGGCAAGGTTGTGTCCATGTTGGCGGTGACATTGAGGGAGGTGAAGGGCACGCGTCGATCGGCGAGGGCTTTGATGAGGGCAACGAGCTGCGCGACGTTGATGTTCGGATTGTATTTGATATTTACTTTTCTTTTAATCTGAACCGTTATAATTTAAATTCACCAAATTAAAGATTAGATGTTTTGTTTTTAGAAAGAATTTCTCATCGGCTCTTATTATTTAAAGAATTTGATTGAATTTTACTTAAAAGATATATTTCCACTGGTTGTATCGGTCAATAATACAAAAAGTCGAAGGTTATGATTGAGATCATCTTCGTGTTCGTAGTGAACTATGTAGTTGGAGGTTATAGTTGGAATCATCTTTGTATTCGTAATGAACTCTGCACTGGCTTACACCAAACATGTTGTCTAAAATTGTTTGCGTTGACTAGAGTCAGATGTGGTTACTCGAAATGTTTCTGACTATAACTCTTTACCGTTATCTTCTGAGACTTTGTTCATCTCCAAGCGGAGTGTTTCATGTCTCCGAGTAAATTACTGTTTCAGCTTCCAAGTAGATCTCTATTTTTTTATTGTCGACTAGAACTTTGCTTTTTTTTCTCGTCTGCGGCTATTGTTCCTAAGGCTATTTTATAACTCATGTAAGCCTCATTATAGATTGGGCGTGTAGCATAATTTATCTACATATATAGTACGTCAAGAGTGTTTTATAACTTCTCTCTGTATAGTAAATTTATTGATTGTGTGGTTGCAAATTTGTCATGTTAAATTTTTAACTCATGCTCCTAATTATTCGTTGTTTCATATTTTGATGTGCTTTTTATAACATCGAGGAATTGATGTGAGTACCTACTGTTTCCGCGACGGCAAGGTGGTTGCTCCGCTCGCTCCAGCAACAACCGCGTGTTTCCAAAATTTTCCCATGAAGTTAATTACTCCGTACTACTACCCGACTAATATTGAGTGATGCCTTAATTTTATCGAAATAGCCATAGATAGCGTTCAGTTTGGCGTTAGTTTATGATTTTTTTACTGTAGCTGAGTTAGTTTATTTGGCATAATTAAATTTAAAAAAATGTAAAAATAGAAAAATATGTTAGCCCATCATGAATAATACAAATGAATATGAAAAAAAGCAAAAAAGTCTAAAAATCAGAAAAAAATCACTGAACAGTGAAAAAAACAGAAACTAATTTTAAATTAACTTGAACACCACCATAAAAGTGAGCCATGGCGACGCGAAGACAGAGAAAGGAGATGATCCTTGTATCTGGCACGGAAGAATGGATGATTAGCGCTAGTAGAGATCCGAACCCACCCAAATCCAAGGCCGGCCTGCAACCGCAAGCGATCTGCCCCTGCCGCGCGGCCGCTTTTGCGCGCTGGTCGCCACCACCCAGGGGACAGACAACAATAATTGCCCGCCTCCCCGCGCGCGGGCCCACCCCCACCTCGCCAGCCTCACCCACTCCGCAGCGCGCCGAGTCTTCTCTCCCCCCTCTCTCCTCTTTCGGCGCCCAGACGAAACGCAACTCAAGCCGACCAACGGCGACCACCTCAGCACCCCCGATTCCCACGCCGTGACACACCGCGGGTCTCCCGTGCCCCGCCGCCCCCGCGCGAAATCCCCGCGCTGCCCCCGCCTTCCCCGCCCGCCCGCGGGGGCACGGCCGTAATTTCCCGCCGCCACCGTATTCCGTCCGGACCCCGGTGGGCTGTCGCCCGCCTTGCCTTGCCTTGCCTGCCTGTCTTGTCCACCCCACCCGCGCCTCCGAAACCCGAAAGCCTACGACGCTATTCGCTGGTTACCCGGTCAAACGCATCCAACGGCGGCACGTCTCCGATCCGGTCACCCCCGATGCTTCGCCGGTCACCCTCACGTGCCGCGCGCGTGACGGCCCCCTCTCGGCCGGCGCCCCACCACCCCTCGCCGGGTCCTTTTATTCCACCCCTCGCCTCACCGCCCTCCCCCCAATTGACGCCACCACCGCGCGCGCGGTCTTCTCTCCTTAGGGTTAGGGTGTGGTGTGAGATCTGAGAGGAGGGGGAGGAGGAGATGGCGGCCGCGGCGGCTGCGGCGTCGGGGGGAGGAGGGGGCAGGCTGCCGCCGCCCAACCCCAACCTGCCCTACAGGGAGGACTGCTGGAGCGAGGGCGAGACGGCCGCGCTGGTCGGCGCCTGGGGGAGCCGCTACATCGAGCTCAACCGCGGCAACCTGCGCCAGAAGCATTGGCAGGAGGTGGCCGACGCCGTCAACTCGCGCCGCGGGGCCGCCGCCCGCCGCCGCCCGCCGCGCACCGACGTGCAGTGCAAGAACCGCGTCGACACCCTCAAGAAGAAGTACAAGACCGAGCGCGTCCGCAACGCGCCCTCCACGTGGACCTTCTTCCACGAGCTCGACCGCCTCGTCGGCCCTACCCTCTCCGCCTCCGCGTCCAAGAGGCCCTCGCCCTCGCCGGCTCCTCACTTCGCCTTGCCCGTCCATCCTTCCACCGCGAGGAAGCCCACCTCGCCTTCGTCTTCGCCGTCACCGCCACCGCCCATGGCCCTACCGCTGCCCAACTACCGTCGCGGGTCTCCGCTCCCCGCCGCGGCTTTCATCCAGAAGGAAGCCGCGGCCGCGGCCGCCGCGGTGTCTGATTCGGAGGACTCCGATGATGCGGGCGATAACAACAATAACAACATGCAGCAGTCGCCGTCGCGCTCTGTGTCATCGCGCTCTGGTAATAACAAGAAGCGCAGCCAACGTGAATCTGGCAGCGGTGGTGATGGAGGTTTCATGGAGCTGGCACGGGCGATCGAAGCTTTTGCGGAGATGTACGAGCGCGTTGAGAGTGCGAAACAAAAGCAGGCACTGGAGATGGAGCGGCAGCGAATCGACTTCCTGAAGCAGCTGGAGGTGAAGCGCATGGAGAACTTTGTCGACGCACATGTGAAGCTCGCTAGGGTGAAGCGCGCCAAGAAGTGCGGAGGGGCTGCAGCTGATGGTACCGGTGCAGTGGAGTTGGTCTCATCCGTTGCTGCGCTGCCTTTCCTCTCCACTTCCACCTACTTCTGAAGCTGAGGAAGGGTTTAGGTAAATTTCTGATTTGGCATTTTAGTTAGATCAACATTGCTGTAGATTATTGTTCGTTTATTTGATCAGTGGTTATTATAATGTTGTAGTGCTACTGTGGATGTTCTAGCAGTATAAGTTTTGCGTCATGAGTTAATGTTTTAGTGATTGATGACGGGATTGGTATGTTTGAAGTGTGTAGAGGCAGAATTCCCCATCTACGGTTAAATGTTGATAAGTGGAATTTGAGTTTTATACGCGTTTGGTCTCAATAGTAAGCAGGTCTACAAATGTTAATTTAACATCTTGTGAATCCATTCATGAGTGCTTATATGCTGGGAAATATAAATGGTCCTTTGGCACTTCTGTTTTCTGGGGAAATGCTGAGGTCCAAATAATATTATTTTAGTGCACCTTAGTAATAGGGGTGTAAATTAGCTTGAGCGAGCTCAGCTTGATTGTGCTTAGTAACTCGTATATATGTTCATTTATGTTAGTATTTTGTAGGCTTGAATAGGCTCAGGCATGGGGTATGTTAATATATGTATATAGTCAAGCCTAATCGAGCTAAGCTCGATAAGGATTCGAGCTCAGGTATGGGCTCGATCCGAGCTCAAATAGCTTGCCAAGCCTGAGGTTAGATTGTGCATATTGTGCATTTCAGACTATTTTATGTTTGGGTTATTGTAAAAATGGATTTTGATAATCTTCTGTGAATGGCCTTGGTTCTTTCGTGCAATGAAGTGAATGAACATTCATAAACAAGAGTTGTATCGGTAGGTGTGTGTTAATATATTTTTTCTGTTATTTTTTGTCTGTTAGGATGAGAGAAAATGTTTGGTGGATGTGTTGTGACTTGTGAGTGTATTTTCTGTTTAATTTTGTGCCTCGATGAGAGACATTTTCCGTATCTGTATTATTTTAGTTCTGTACTTCTGTATATTCTTATGTTTGGTTCCCTGAGGTTTGTGGTGGGTTAAAATCTACCAAATCATTGTAGTCATCTTACTAACTGGTTGAACTCCGTTGTGTTTACTATTTCCTACATGGTGTTACTAACAAGTTGAACTTTGTTGTGCTTTACAATTTTTGTAAGGCAGAGTTTTTTTTTGGCGTTTGGTTGTATGCTTATCTAGCAGTAGTTTTTCTTCCATCCGATTTGCATGATAAGAGGAATTTATGCTTTTTTGGTTGTTGATCTTGTAACCAGTCTGGACCAGGGCTCATAGAATGGGAACCAGTCTGTTCATAGATCCCGTGATTTGCCGAAAGTCAGCTCAGCTAGTGTTTCAAACCTATTCTTTTCCCGGAAATCATGACTGGGTGGCAATATAATGGAGTTGCCTTGAATCGGTCATAATTAAGTCCATAACTACGAACCGCTTGGAGTAACTTGAATGTTAAAATCACCCTGGACACTATATCTCATCTGTCCAGTTTGACTGGGAATCACCTGGTTGCACTGGTTCAATTCCCTTGTCCTGACTAGAATACATAAAAGGTTTTCACATCTTAAATGAGACGTCTTAGGGTCTGTTTTACCTGGCTTGAGTGTAGGCTTGTCACCAAAAATATTTAAGGTACAGCCAAGCAGGTAACCTTTTATTTTTGGGTTTCATTCAGTTCTAAATCAGTTCTGCAGTCATCAATAAATAAGCTTGTCTAATGAAACTAGCTTTTGGGGGTTATGAGCTGCAAGTTCAATAAATTAGAAGTCACTAATATATAATGATAAGCTACCTGTGCTGTGTGGGCCTGTGGCCTGTGGGGTTGTTCAAGTGGCTTATTGCTAGAGTTTTCAATGCTAAAATTTTAACATATCTTATCCAACGTCAAGTTTTGTGTCTTCTGATCCCAAAATCCCTCGAGGCTTGTTTGTGAAAGATGTAATTTATGGTATGCTAAGTGTGCCTTCTTGTGGATTGTGGTGTTATTGTCCTGATGGATGAAGCGCCTTGCCTTTTTTCTCTACATGAATGCTATCGTTGTGTATGTTTTAAGTTTTGCCATGTTAAAATAGTGAACTAGAAAATATTTTGATCCCTCCTAGTTTTGAAATTTTTACTACCTTTATGTTGTCACATTTTATCGGCTAATCATTTCAGGCATTTAGACCATGCAACATTGACTAAAGCCATAACTGATAGTTGAGTTAGTTGATGATGGATAAAGTTAAGGCTTATATATTTAGTGTAGACGGTAGACATGTGAACAAGCAAGAATAATATAGTCCAAACCAGTAGGCAAGTTCCAAACATTTGATCCAGACTCGAGGAAATAGGCTGTGTAACTTTGCCTGTTGAGCTTATTCTGAAGAGAACGAATCCTTTGTTATTAAGCATGTGGGAATGTACTTGAGCCTGTCCATACCCTAATGGCAGATTTTGGTTATTACTGTTTCCTGACGTTATTAATTGACTGTTTTTCCGTATATTTTGTGCAGATTATCAGTGGCAAGTTCACGGTATGGCGTTGCTCTCCAATGAAGGCCCGCTTGGTAGTGATAGCGCTATCCTTGGGATATTCCCTAGTCCCTGCTCTGCTTACTCTTAGGTTCATTGTAGAGTCTAGTAGTACATGAAATTCTTAGTGTAAAGCAGTGTTGACATTGATGTCTGTTTCTTCTATTTACCTATTGTTTTATTGACAATGTAGGCATGTAACTCTTGACATTCTGTTTTATTTCAAAAATGCTGTGATGAAAAAGTGTCGCAATCTTTCCCTGCTGTTAATGTTGTCTTGAATCATGTGCTTGTGAATGATTCAAGCGAGAGTGCCAAGCAGTCCTAGGGCACTCTCAGTCCAATGATTGCAAGGGGTTTCTATAGAGTGCTAAGTAGGATAAAAGATGTGCTAAATATAATAAAATATGACGTGGCAGGAGAGTTAAGAGAGAGCAGAGCTATTTCTCAGATAAGATGCAGATCGGTTCTTTTAGGTTGTAATTTATAGTTTAAAGTTTTGAATTCTAGTTGTTCTCGAGAAGTAATACATAAAAAAATAGTTTTATATAATTTTGGTCGATACAACTAAATTTAATATATTTTTATTATAATTTTTTTGTTCATTTCATCTTTAAAAAATACACATTTGATAACTAATTATTATAATATAAGTCATAAGTTATTAGTGTTAAAAAACCACCCTTTATCTGATAACCAAAAAAGTAAGAAGATAGGTACCAGTGAGGAGGGGAGGAATTAATTGAATTGGTTGCTAGTATTGGTGACGTGAGAGCGGAAGGGAGGTAGCAAGAAAAAATTAATTGATTTGTGGTTCCTAGATACATGTGGTCATGCTCATCTGTGATTTGGCTTCTAACTTTTTATTTTTTTTTATATATTTCGGTTATTTTTGGACTCTTTTTTCTTTTTTAATTCTTTTTATATTATTTGTGATGATATATTTTTTATTTTTTAAAATTTAATTACGCTGAAAAAACTATCAGTAACTACAGTATATTTTCAAACGTTACACTAAAAAAAATCATAAACCTGAGTTTTTAAATTCAAATCAGCGCCACCACACTACAGTGGAAATGTTGTATTAGAGTTATTTCCATATGTGATTAGGTACAATCTATGAAAATTATGCACTATGACTACCCTGACGGTACGCTCTCCTGTAAGTTCTGGCTGGCCAAACAAATCTAGACAGCTATTTGGGGGCACTGTAGGCAACACTGCTGCTGCTGCTTGCAAAGTTTTTTTGTGACCTCAGGTCGCAATTTTTGTGAAGCTTACACTGTTTCAGTTTGTAGCTCGGGTAACTAGGAGGTACTAGGAATCTTCAGTTTTGTTTATCCATCTGGAATTAGTTTATAGTTTATACTCTGTTGTAAGTAGCGCGTAACATTTGTCCCTCGAAAGGCTCCCAATCTTCCCATGCTACCTATACCAGACAGTGTTTTCTTAAAAAGAAAAAAAAACCTATACCAGATAGTGTTTTGGCCTGCACTGGCTGCTTTGCCTATTGTTTTAAGGGAATGTTTACGGCCGTTCATTCCACGGTCCGAAGACAAGGCGGAAGAAGATGTGCTGGAGTAGATGGTGCTACACGACCGGCATGTCAAGCTGAGACTCTGAGAGTACCGTCCTCACGGCCGCCGGCCGCAGCGGCATGGGCCGGTTCCACGACGCGGCCCTGCAGCAAGCTAGCGGATGTGGGCCAAGCAAGCGGCACTTCCGCTTCACTTTTGGTCCAACTTTCTCGTTCAATCAGGCCCGCGCGGCTCCTTCGCCACTCGCGCCCTGCCAGGCCGCTGATGGATCCTGCAGGAGGCTTTCACGTTGTCGACTTGCGTGGTGCATGTCTCCCTTCGCCCTCGACTTTTTATTGGTCCTGTTCTCCCGTTCTTTTGTGTTTTTGCTTTTATTTTATATGAAAATCAAAATAAATAGGATGATTTTTAGAAACAGATTTTACAAACAGTTTTTAAATCTAAAATCATATGCACCCTCCGTATCTATGACTTTTTAAGTTCAAAACCATTTGTTTTATCTATCCATCGCCGTTTCAGAAAATATAGTAAAAATTTATTGGCCGCAGCTTAAGGCATTTCTCAATTTAGTTTTTGACTTTTGACTTCTGTTTTTTCACTATTCATCAATTTCGTCTTTTTCTAATTTTTTTGGGCTTATTTTCTTTTCCTTTTTTTCCGTATTCATTTGCATTGTTCGTGATGGATTAACATGTTTTTATTTTTATTTTTATTAAATTTAATTATGTTAAATAAGTCAACTCAGCTACAGTAAAAAATAAATTATATATAATAAAAAAAATTTATAACCTAATATCATTCTAAATACCCCTAAAAAACTGGGACAATGGAAGAAAACCCCCCTCTTCCTCGTTCGGACAAAACCGATAATAAGTTGCCACGCATCATCCCTGCAATAACGGCATGCAAAAACTTCATAAACAAGAGATGACACACGTGTGAAGACTGTCCGGGCCCTTACTGTTCGCATATGGGAAAATAAGCTATCTCTGCTCTCTTGTTAACCCAAAGAAATATATAACATATCTATTAGGATTTATTATAATAATACTCTAACCATTATATACTATTCTAGAGATATACATGTTTTATTAGATCTTTTGTCCCAGCAGACCGAATAGTTATAGGTGAAGACCATCACCACAACAATCACCTAGGGGGTTGCTCTAGCGCCGGTGCCACTGTACAGGCGGCTTATGCATACACTTGTAAACTTATGTTGTCTGAATAGGCCAGTAATCCCACCATCATGTGGTTTAATTTTCCCCCTTTGTCCTGGTGGTTACGGTACTCTTGTCTGCTTTTAAGATTCTACTTTGAGCTTGCACTTTGTTGATTACACGCCAAAATATTGCTTGACATATTCATTGTCGATGATTCGTAAAACTGTATGGACTCTAGTGAACCTGATTTTTATTTGTAAAAAAATTATGTCACATAGGAAGATCGTTTTTGTTGCATTTACGCCTGCTATTAATTTCATATGATCTTTGACACAAGTTTTGATTCTTTCATGCTAGATTCATGACGTTGTCATATTAATCAGTTTGCCTATGGCACAAGATCCAATGTATTGGATTTCCTTCACCCTTTGCAATTATTCAAGTTACTGATATACAACGGAAGGAATTATCCAACAAGTTTCCATCAATACAGAGTAATTGAAATGTGGTCAATGTAGATAATTAATTGTACAAGTAATAACTTGTTTTCGTATTGTTGAAGAGTACTATATGTGGCTAATCTTAATTGTTTTATCTCAGTTAACTTGTCTCAGTATATGGTATTTCTGTTTAATATTAGGCTTTTTTTATTGGCTGGAACCTTCGTCTGTTTATTCGTCTGCATCTGGTTTCTTGATTATTGTTTCTTGTACTATGTATTGGACAGGTGGAATTTTCAAGCCTGAACTTTTCTTACCCGAGGAATATCCAATGGCTGCTCCAAAAGTAATTTCTTGATTGAGAATCAGTTATTGTTGGTTTACAAAATTATTAGTTGGACATTTATATTTCTGTGTCCTATGTGCTTGGCTGTAACGGTAACCTCCTTGATGCGAATTATGGTTTATTTCCTAGCTGTAACTGCGAAGTATTAACTTCAAAATCCTATCAGGGCGATCTTGGTCAACCATGTTAAGACCAGGGAGTGGGGATGAGCTGACATGTCTCGTTTGTTACAATTGCGCCTTTCTTATAATTTTGTTAGTGGGTAATTGAACTAACCAATGCGGGAAACGCGCACGTAGGCGTGTTGTGCTGCTCTTGTGCGGCGGACGGGTTTGTCTTGCCGCATGCCGAGACGGCGGTGGTGCCGAGGCCGTCGTGCGAAGGTAGGATACGTACAGGCGAATTGCGCGGGAGATGCACAGTAGCAGCACAAGGACGCATGATTCAGCGGCTGGGCTGGGCCGCGCGCTACAAGCCGTTCAAGCGGCCTGCGTGAACAGAAGGCACACCTGGGAGGCTGAGACCTGACTGCAGAAACGTCTTGTTCGGAAAAAGACTGCAGAAACGTGGAGTAATCGCTCTGGGAAGAACAGTGCAGAAGACGAGTATGTCGGTACTGCATTACTCCTACCCAATGGTTCATCATTCATGCTGTCTTGGTATATGATCACTTTTGTTGCAGTGGGAAATTAGTAGGATCGGTTGAAGGATGATGATCCGGAGAGTTTGATCCCGAGATAAGGTCTTACAAATTCTTTTTGCTTACAAAAGGAAGAATTCGGACAGGTGTATATGTGCTTACTATGGCTCTGTTCAAAAGTGCTATGACTTTTGATTGATTGCGAGAGAGATTGAGAGAGTAAGAGCACTCGTGTTGAAAAGCCATTTCATTCAAAACGGCTATTACAGTAACTCCTACAAATAATTTATATAAACTATTTTAAAAAGCTATTTTATTTAAAAATTGATTTTTAAAGATTAAAACCAGAAACTGTTTGAAAAATGGCCATATCTCACTTAAGACTCCACGTGCTCTTCATCTTTCCTCACGATTAAAACGCGCTCGTGCGGAATGTGGATGCTGGTCACCCTTCGTTGTCCCTCGACATTGGTCCTGCGTCTACGTGCCATCCTAGTACCGTTCACATCACCCTAGCTTAGCTCTGGGGCTCTTGGGGTACGTATGTTTGCAGAGAGAGTGCTTATGCCGATCGATGCATTGCACCTTCGCCTTCGAGTCCCAGCTAGCACTAGGATATATAGCTGACTGACCTGGGCCGAGCCAGGAAAAAATCTACTCTGGACAAGTTTAGTATGGTTAATATGTCATAGACAAATCAATGTGTGCATACGAAATTAACACTCGCACTAGTTTTATACTAAAAGTAACACATATGGTTATACATAACACATATGGTTATACATTGATGAAAACTAAGTGCATACAGCCATGATGGTACATCTATACGGAAGCTTACGTAGACATTTTGTAATGACAACAAGTACAATCCATACCTAAATAACACTTATACTTGCACTGGTTCCACTTCCACCAGTCCAGTGCTTCTCTTAGCTAGGAACAAAAAATTTCCGATTCAAATTTTGATTCAATACCAAGTACCAAAATAGTTTAATGATCAAATCTCTATCAATGCTAATTGCTAAACGCCTAAACAAAAGTAGCAAAATTAGAATTGGAATTTGTCCATTTGGATTTGGGCATTGCCGCATTAGGGGAGCCGGGGACTGGGAAAGAGGGGGGAATTGGGGAATCACCGAAAGCAATGAACGCAGCACGCGCTCGAAGTCTTCTCCTCTGCTGTGCGGGGCTACGCCTACGGGCCGTCGCCGAACGCCCTCGCCGGCCACCACCTCACCGCGCGGGCCGCCGCCTGGAGCCCTGGAGGAGTGGAGGGAGAGCCGAAGGCTTGGGAAGTTGGTATCTGGACTGATGCTCCTCACTAGCCGCCGCCTCGCCGAAGGCCAAACTGCTCCTCCTGGAGGCCGCTAAAGGCTGGACCGCTCCCCCTACCGTCGCTTGGAGGAGGAAGAGGCACAGAGGGGGGATGTCGGATCCAGACTGCTCCTCGCTGGCCGCCGCCTTGCCAGTCGCCAGCTGCCGAGGTCTCCGGGGGAGGAGAGGGGAATTGGAGGCTGGCTGCCTAGGCCCAGACCAGATACTATAAGGAGTTGCGTCTGAGTGGGCCTTGCCGCCTTGGTGTTTCGCGTTTTCAGCCCAAGAGCTCACATACGGCCCAGCTGTCCAGGAGAGGCTCGTCTTCAACCTCCAGATTAGCGATCCAGCAGCTGGCGCTTGGGCAGATCATCCATGGGGAATCAATTCCTTTCGTCGGACTCCATGGAGCTCTAAGGGCTCGCTGAATCGAACCCTGGAAAGGTGCCCAACCTGCTCGGAGGGTTGGCTCCGCTCTGCTGACCGGGATGCTCACATGTCATATGTCCACGAGGGAAACAAGAAGGCTCGGCTCGCTCCATCCTATCTCTGCATACCATATGAAGATCACGAGATGAAATGTAAAAGCTTAGCCCTTCCATTGACTTGTCCAATCGGATTCGCGCCAGCTCCTGCCACTTACACCTGGCGAGGCTGAGATTCTCTGCACGCGGTGTTCCTTGGGGGACAAACCGAAGGGCATCGGGGCTCTGATTGATTCGCGCGCCCTGCGTGCGAAATGGCAGCGCTGCAGGCTATGGTGCAGCCCCTTCGTCGAACGGTTAATGGCAGCTCCCCAAAGGCAGACAAGAGGAGGTGGTGCCAGCATCACCATGGCCTCCCTCTGCATTGCTGCTCTCCTCTTTTCTTACAGACCGTACGCATGTCGAGCACCCATGATTAATTTCATGATAATTTAGCACTTAGCAGGTTAATGAAAAATTCCGGTCAAAGAAAATGGCACCTACAATGCGTGCAATCAAACCCTATTAATTTTGACCAAATGGATTATTTAAAACATATGATTTGCATATATGAAACGATGCTATCATAATATTGCACTTTTTTTAAAAAACCGAATATATAATAAAAGAATTTAGAGGTCATCCTGTTGACTTTATGAAGTAAAAAGTCAATCTTTTGTAACTGTAGGAGTACTAAATTGTGTACGTACGTAATCAACTTTGCACTCGTCACATGCTGAGACCGTTTCTCTTCTGAAGGAATCCAATGCACAAACTGAAATATAGCTATATTAGGACATGGGGACATGCAATCACGTTTGGTTAAAGAAAACGGAAAAGGAAATGAAAGACTAGGCGGAAATAATAGAAGTCTGAACAGAAATCACGGTTCACGGCTAGTAGATAAATGTCAACATGTCATGCATGAATAAAGAAAAAAATAGAAAAAATATTATATCGTCACAGACAATGTAAAGAAATAAAAAAAGAAAAGATAAAAAAACTAAAAAAACCCAAAAACCAAAATAAACCGACGTATTTCAAGTGATTTCTAGGTTAAATAAGTTGAAAACCAAAATAAACTAGAAGCTAAAACTGTTTGGAACAGACCATAAACGTGTCATAAAAGCCTCTGCCGAAAGTTCCATTTTTTATGTCTGAATATGTCTGCTTCCATGAGGCATATGATCAAGGTTGAATTGGCCATTTCTTCTGATCAGTGATAGATACTTAGGTTTGCCTACTGCAGCTGGGAGACTTACTAGCGAATCGTTTGAGAATATTACTGAAAGGGCCAGAGGAAAGATACAAGGATGGTCAGAAAAAGAAACTTTCTTGTGCTGGAAAGGAAGATCTCCTTAAATCGGTAATCCAAGCGATGCCGACTTATAGTATGAACCGTTTCAAATTGACTGCTTTGACATGTAAGAAAATTACGTCGTATATGGCAAGATATTGGTGGACTAGTGACTCAGAAAGAGAAACAAGCTCTAGTAGAGGAAGGAACAACATCATCATCTTCAGCGAGTAATGAGGTGTGGAGATGACACTGGAAGCTACAAGTGTCAAGTGGTACCGAAGGTTCATGTCTTTTGGTGGTGTGTACTACGAGGTATTCTACCAGATGCCGCTACTCTCAAGTATATATCGCCATGTCAAAGAACGAAACTTGTGTGAGGTTTGTAAAGCAAAAGAAGAGGATTTGATGCATGCTCTGGTCCATTGCTCCCATGCACAAATGTTCTGGATTGCCGCAAAGAATATTATGAATATTAAGCTTCCCAGGCTACACCCAGGTACATGGGCAGCGGACATTCTTTGCACCGATTTATGCCAAGAATTGGACAAAGCAAAGATTGTGACGATAATGTGGTATATTTGGTCGTCCTAAAATAAATGGACACATGAAAAAAAAATGGTTATGACTCAGCAATATCAATGGAGTTCGTACGTGAAACTTTATCTGCACTAGAGCTACCCAAGAAAAGTAAAAGACCAATGGCTACAATCGCTAAATATCCTTGGACGAGGCCACCGAAGGGTTGGATCAAGTTAGACACTGATGGTGCAATTGCTAATGTAGGAGGTGCTAGGGGTGTTGCTCAGCAATACAACGGTTTCCTTGGCGCTTGAAGCAAGTTGTATCAGGGGATTTCAAACCCACTGATTATCGAAGCATTGGCGTTCCGTGATTATTGAAGCAAGTTGGTGTGAATTTTGCTCGTCAAAGAGGCTGTAGTCAGGTAATTATGGACTTGGATTATCAAGAATTGGTGAATCTCTAGAAAGACCGTCGAAAATGCAAATCTGCGATTAGTGCAATCCTTCATAAGGTCTATAAACTCACTTATGGTTTTGTGTGTTTTGTTATTCAGTTTGCTAGAAGAACAGCAAATTTCGTAGCTCACTGTTATGCTAAGCACGTTTATACGCAGCGAGACTCGTAAGTTTAGTTGTTATCTTGCCCATAGTTTCTAGTTCACAGTCTAAGGGCTGATTGTATCGGAAATCTTCATTTTAACGAAAGTTCGTAGCTTCTCTTAAAAAAAAAAAAGACGTAATCCTGCATTGTTTTGTAGACCAGCTTAATCGTGCAAGTTAGTCACTCCATTTTGGTCAAATCATATGACAGGGGAAGCATGGAAATGACTCGTGTGACCTATCCTCCCAAATTTGTGCCTTTTGCTGGACAAGTGAATCTTCGGTGGGGGGGAGTTGCTGCTCTGCCTGGTCCATCGTCAATAATGACGGCCCTAAACAAAGGAAACGGTTTTATTCCCATGTGACTCGTTTCTACCTAGTAATCATTTTTTTACGCTACCAATGCACGGTGCATTTAGGCCCCGTTCATTTCAGCTTTTTTTCAGCTTCAGCTTCTAACTTCAGCTTTTTTTTACTATTCAGTAATTCGTCTCTTTCTAAATTTTTTTTAGATATTTTGGACTTTTTAAAATTTTTCTTTTTTTCCGTATTCCTTTGCATTATCCGTGATATGCTAATATATTTTTTCTATTTTTACATTTTTTTAAATTTAATTATGCCCAAAAAACCAAATCACTCTGATAAAAAAAGCCACTCTGATGAAATTTATTAAAAGCGAAGCCATCGCTAAAACGATCACCCCCTTAGTAAACAAAGGAAACTATAGAGCTTGCCATGGTACTCGCCTCCGCATTCTTCCATGTCTCTATAATTTCAACACTCAAAATATGCTTACTTTGATGGATGCATGCCCGGGATATGAGTAGGATCGGTAAAAAAAAAGCTTTTTTAGTGGATCTATGCGGTCCGATTTAAAATTGTTTTGATTACACTTGTATTTTGTTCAAAATTGAAATGAATTGATTTGGAGTGAGATACGATTACACTTAGGGGGCGTTCGGAATAGCGATGGCTTTTGGTTTTTGCTGAAAAAACACTGTAGCTGACTGAAAAAACACTGTAGCTGAGTTGGTTTATTGAGTATAATTAAATTTTACAAAATATAAAAATAAAAACAGCTCGTTAATCTAGAGTGGACGATACAAAAGAATACGAGGAAAAAAAATGAAATTTTTTTTACTGTAGCGCACACAGTGTGCGCTACACTAAAAATCGCCGCTGAACGCCACCGCTAGCGATGGCATAAGCCATCCTGAGCGGGGCCTTAGGCTTGGCTTATTAGCTCGATAACAAAACCGGCTCTAAACTAAGATGATACTAAATCAAAATGCACTCCAAATGTTCAAGTCCTACTCTACCTTACTACCTTACACGCATGCATGTATGCGCACGTCGATCCTTCTACGACCAAGTTGCTAATTGTCATCGAAGCCGCCTCAGTCAGGGCCAGCAGTTTGTTCCATCTCAAAGCGAACGTTGCCCAATGCCGTTTCAGGATAGCGCACGAAAGCAACCGTACGTGAGCTAGCTACATAATAGTGTTCTCTCGCTATCATAAGAAAATATCTCACTTTCTCGATTTGAACTAAGCCTTTTGAAGGAACTAAACTTAGGCATCGCAACGGTCAATGATGAGCAGGGATATATGATATCCCCAAAGCTCGGCGACAAAGCTGGAAGGCAAGTGGCGAGGCCTGCAGGTACGTTCCCAAAGAAACGACCGTGAAAGGCATAACCTATAACCGATGGATGAGCTGAATCTAGCATGGACATACAAGGCCCAGCTCAGCGTCTTTTTTCCTATTTATTTTTTATTTTTATTTTATGTTTTCTTTTTTTCGTATCTTTTATATTATCTATGATGGGTTAACATATTTTTTCTATTTTATTTTTTTAAAATTTAATTATATCAAATAAATCAACTCAGTTACAGTAAAAATCAACCAACTATAGTAGAAAAACTATCAACCAAGGTGTGTCCATCGTGCTCCGGGCGAAACAGAGCAGATCGAGCACACGCTGCGTGCAGATGGTGCGTGAAGACCCCGGCCCTCACGTACGTACACACGTCTTTTCCTATTCCCAGGCCTCTTTCCTGTGCACCCGCGCGGCCGGACGGCCGGTGCCAGGAGATCGCACTCGCGCGCGTACGTTCCATCGTGTGGCCACTTATCAAGCACGGAAACCGGCTCTCGAGTACGTGCCTGAGCCGCGCGCGCGTGATGACCAGCCAGAGGCAGCGCGCGTGCGTACGTGGTGTGTCCCGGCCGGACGAACGATGCGACGGCCGCGCGGGGCCGCGCGCGAGGCTGTATGTACGTATGGCATGTGATCGATCGAGACCTTGCCATGCCGCGCGGCCGCGCTCGCTCTCCCCGGTACTCGCTAGGCCTGTGGCGGATCTAGAACAGAACTACTATGGGATCTCATACTCTATGTATATACTTATCAACGTATTCATCTACAAATATAATTAAAATGGATACAGACGGATATCCGATCTGTTTGCACCTCTACATCTATCAATAATGTAGTAGATAGTAATATATTTTAAAATTTGTAATATCAACTAACTTCAAGATAAAATTCAATAATAAATAACTATTTATCAGATAGTATACCAAAATCAAGAAACCTACCATTAATGAATGATCTAAGATGAATCTAAGAACCTACTATTACATGCATTGTTTTGGAATATCTTACTTTGTCAACGTCATGTGTGTTTTTTTTTCTTTTCTCCCTCTAGTTATCGACGTGTTCAAGCCTTCCTTTTTTTAGATAGATATAGTTTTTGACATATGGGGGTACTAGTTTTTGATATGTGAGGACACACATTATATAAGCTTGAACTATAAACAACAAAAATTAAAATCGTGCGGGGACCTGTGCCCCCATACTAGTGACCATGCATCCACCCTAGTAACCGGTCGCTTTAGCTAGCTGAGTAGCTACTACCCCATGGTTGGGGTCGCTGGGCCGGAGCCAAAGTCGCTAACACCACCGACCGATATGTAGGATTGTACTGTACCACTCGGTAAGGCCATCAACATTTTCCGCGGGGCAAGTGATGTGATTTGCCCACTTTTTAGATCCCAGATAGCAACACGAGTTTGGCTGAGTTCTTTTTCACTTTCAGCCAGCTTATGCTTGTATGGATTACACTAACTAACTTTTAAACGGAGTTTTTTTTAAAGATGGGGTCAATAGAAAGATTATAGTAAAAAGTGTATTGAGTTCAGCTATACCAGCCAAAATCGTATACGACTATTTTTCTGTATATACTACCTCTTAGAAACAACTAGAACCTAAATATTTAGGGGGTGTTTAGAATAGAGTTGGTTTATGACTTTTTTTTACTATAACTGATTTATTTTTTACTATAGTTAAGTTAACTTATTTGGTATAATTAAATTAAAAAATTAAAAATAGGAAAAATATGTTAGCCCATCAAGAACAATGCAAAAGAATACGGGAAAAAGGAAAAAGGCAAAAAAGCCCAAAAACTAGAAAAACGAAATTAGTGAATAGTAAAAAAAAATCAGAAGTCAAAAGCTAAATTGAATAATGCATTAAACCATAAGCTTAAAAGAACCCACCATTATTTCTCAAGACAAACTCCTACTTGCTGGCTAGTTTTGTGGAAGCATAGAGTGTTGCATTCCAGTCGAGTCCTTGGTATTTTTGTTCTGTGTTAGAGCCGTATTTTGCTACCGTGGGTAAGTAGTTACTTTTAGCTTGCAAACTGAGATTAATGTGAAACAAAGGGCAGTGCATCTACCGTACGTACAAAACACATCGCAAAATGGTACTGTGCATTTCCCCATGGCAGTGCAGTACAGTACAACACTATTCTATTGCCACTGGGACAATAGATTCGAGCATGATATCTGGTCGAAACCCGAAAGCAACGCAACCTCCGTGAATAACTGGTTATGCGTCCAGTGTCAAATGATGGTGGCCGTCGATAGGTCAATTAAGTACGTACCTAAAGACCACATGATAAGATCTATGATCAACTGATGATAAATAATTAACATATTTATTAAGTTAGATATTGATTTTTTAAAAGTTGGTAAAATTTTGTTTTGCTGTTTGTCAAGGACGATCTAACTAGTATGCAACTGCTATCAGATCGGTGTGCGTCGAGCGGTTGGACCCGCTATTGGTTGGTTGTCTGATTACCGGTACGGTGTGATTGAACTATGGTCGATGGTCTAACCTAGACGGTTCAACCACCATAGGGAGACGGTCCGATCGATGGCTCGAGGGTAGATATATTTGGAGTATCCTAGACATGTCTGAGGTGTCTAGAGAGGTTTTGGAGGGGCTAGAAATATATGTGGTACTCCCAAGACATATTTGGGGTGTTAATAAAAATTGGCATTGAGTTGGTTTGAGTGTGTGTACGGCATGAGTACCGTTGGTTATTTGTGTTGTATGTTGTATTATTTTAACTAACATGAGTCAAGTGCATAGAATTTGTGCTTGAAATGGTTGCTTGATCTTTGAATGTGCAGGAGGCTTAGAAAACGTTAGCGATCGACAACAAGAAACTGGGATTAGACTGGAGAGCCAAGATTCAAGTGGTCGCATAAGTCTGGGTATGGCTATGTGGCTCAAGCGAGAAACACCCGAAAGACAATGATAGTGAAGATGTGAGTTGATACATATGGTGCATCGAGTGATGAGACCAATATACGTTAAGACAGTTGGGAGGAGTCCGAATGCGTGAAGACATGAGGCTAGTCATCGGGCATTATAAGTTACGTGTCAAAGCATATGGAGATATTTTGATGTGAAGATATGACAGTAACAACAAGGTGGACCGAAACCAAATTCAAGACAATCTAAGGTCTAGATTGGTTAGTGAAGTCATAGTGCAAGGTGAGGTATGTGACACGCTAAGTGAATTTGGTCTGCTTGCAAATGAGAATGGTTATGTAGAATTCAGACGTACGAGATACTTGGCGGAAAGTCATTGGGATTACATGGGAAGTGACAGAGTCAAAAGAAGGTATCCTAAAGCTTCATTAGAGATCTTTTGGTAATTTACCAAAATACCGGGTTTGACCCTTGGACAAAACCACGGTGTAAGAAAGCACAAAGAGAAGTGATTTATGTCAATATGAGCTGGTTTGGCTAAGTGGATCAATCGCTAATGGTTTAGCGAGTTAAGTCTTGTAAATATTTTGAGAAGCCTGTGCACATGTGTAAAATCTGTGTTAGTGGGATTGACAGGTTTCCTCAATTTGTTTATCGGGTTGAGACCCACTAAGTGGTACTTGTTATACGAGAGAGGAGAGGGGAGAGCTAGGGTTAAAGTTGTGAGAGAAACATAGAGCGATTGTCTAAGTTTTGAGTAGTTTCTTCTCTCTCTCCCTACATGCGAAATCTTGTGTGTATGGATGGTGCTTTGGAAGTACCTTGTAATCATCTATGTACTCATGAATTACCCACTCTAGTGGAAATAGATCAAATCTTTGATCCATTATTAGTGTTCCCCTTGTTCTTTGTTTGGTTTCTCATGTTCCTGAGCAAGAATGTTGAAATCTTGTTCTAGGAGGTTTTTGCCTGAACCTTTGTGTTTATTACCTTACTAGTATATGTGAGAGTAGATTTAAAATATCTTATGTCATAGATCCCCATGAGTAACAAGTAATTTCGGTTTTAGAGGTTTTGGGTGTTCTTGAGGTCTAGAATTGATTTTCTTCATTTTAGTGAGCCCGAGTCTAAGAATTGTGTGGTTCTTGATTAGTTTAGGTTGCTAATATCTTGAACAAATCTCATACAAAATTTATAAGTGTTTGGATGAGATTTAAACAAGTTCTTGAGACTTGAGTTTTAACCCAAGAGTGTTTGAAGTCTAGGAACAGGGAACCGCTCAGTCCAACCCTAACCTACGGTCAGACTAGAATGGCGGTCCAACTGGACTTGGACGTATTGATCCGACCAGTCTTGTGCTAAAGATTGTCGATTTTGTTGATTTCGGTCTTTAGCTTTATTTTGTATTGTTCAGTTGGTGTAATCTGAATTTTATGGCTCTTGTAGTAACTAAGTGAAGGTTTTAAATATCATGTGGAAAAGTTTTAAGATTCATACACTCCTCTAATTGTCGGCACGGGCCTGCAATATCTATGCTGAGTTGCCGACTAACTATTTAGGTATTACTAGTTTCTTTTCACTGTTGAACGGATGTTGCTTTTTGAAGTGACAGCACGAGATCGAACCGCTGTTACTATACGATGCTAGTTGGCCTCGTGCAAAAACAAAGGCCATCTGTGTAAGACCGAAACTTGAGAGAATTTGCAGAACGTACAGGAGTCGTGACTAGCAAAGTCCGAGCCGAGTGGATGGCACGCAGTTCCTTTTTTTTTTTTTGTTCGTTTGGTCAGGCAAAGTTCATCCTACATTCCTACGAGAAGAAAGCGGAGTGAGACGACGGAGACACGGGCGACGCGCAGCGCAAGCGGCAGTATGCCAGTATCTCTGCCCGCCCCCTACCAGCCATTCTGTCCTGCATCCGATCACATCAACAGATACCCGGCCTCGCGTGGATCGATCGGATCCGTGAATTTTCAACACAGGAGTATGTACGTGAATTTAATCTTCCTTCCATCAATGACAACACTGAAAGAAACAGGGACAAAAGATTAAAGGAAGATTGATCGATCTTGCATATGCACAACACTTTACAACGTGGCCATTTAATTTGTAAAAGGCACACACACAGACACGTTCAATTTACCGTTACCTTAGCACCACACATGCTAATTAAGCTGCTGCCTATTTACCAAGAAGTGAGCAAGCTATCACCGGCCGGCCGGCCGGTAAGAACTAAGCAAAAAAAGGGGCAGCATATTTGCAAAAGCCAGGACAAAGTGGGCAGGCAGAACAGCAGAGGCAGACAGGCACTGAGCCAGGAGCCAGTGCCAGTGGAGGGCTGGCCAAGCAAGCCAAGGTAACAGCTCCCTTCAGTTACCAGATATGGATTAAACGAGAGAGATCGATCAGGGTGTAGGAACATATGTAGGAGAGCCTAGCTAGCTAGTACACTTGTGCCAGCTGCTGCTGCGGCTGCGGCTGCACGCAGGTGCTGTTGCTGCAGTGCTGATCGGCACTATTTGCGGCCGGTTCTTTGGGCGATCTGGCGGCGGGTAGCTCGAAGGGGCCGAGCCGGTGGTCGCCGAGGCGGGTCATGTAGGCGGCCTTCTTGTACTCGTCCCACGTGAACTCCCTGTACAGCCTCTGCTCCCCTTCCCGCATCACCTGCGGCAGCGGCGCGATCCGCTGCGACGCCGCCGGCCCGCCGAAGTAGATCATCGACAGCCTCGACCGCTGCCCGGCCGGCGTCACCACACGGTGCTTCACGCTCCGGAACCGCCCGTTCGTCAGCACCTACAGCTTAACAAGATCTCCCATCAATTTAAGCTACTAGCTAGCTAGTAGCGCACGCAAACTTCTCTCATGGACGCCTGCATGCAAAATCTTCCGACTGCTGCCGGCCGGCACATCAAAAGATTCAAGAGTGTACATGTAGGCCACTAGTTACACGGTGGCTGGCCCTATTTCGATCCGGCCTTCATGCATGATTCACGGTCGAACGCGATGAATGTTTGGTCCAAGTTGCACACTTGCGCGTACGTTGCTGACAAGAACGGGAGGTGCATGGGGGCCGGGCTGCACGATATCTATCTATCATCCATGTGGATACGCGAAGAGCTACCTGAATAAAAAGGGCTAGTGGTAGTAAAGGTAATCGAGTAGTGGTTGGTACGACCACGACCTGCAGTAAGTCTCCGACGTTCACGAAGAAGGATTCCGGGTCGGGGGCCACGGGAAACCACCTGCCGTCCCGGAGCTTGATCTGGAGGCCCGCGGTGCGGTTGGACCTGAGCACGGAGATGATCTGTGGGTCCGTGTGCTCCCCGAAGCCCGTCACGCCGCAGTCCCGAACCGGCTGCCCCGGCGCCAGGGGGCAGGGCGGGTAGTGGTTCACCCGCACCATCTCGTCGCTCCCTTCCCTCCCCACCACCATCCGCCGCAGCACCGTCCGGTCCTCCTCCCCCACCCCGAGCCCCTCCGCCATCAGCTCCAGCACCCGCCCTCCCACCTCCCTCACCGCCGCAGTGTACTCCTCCAGCGCCACCCTGTATCATGCACATGCATGCATGCATGCATGTTCAGCGAACATTCTCTCTTGAAACGTGGATCATCGATGGACAAGTAATATTAATGGTGTTGCTGATGGATTTTACAGGAGTGAGGGTGGCAGGGAGGAGCCGGGGACGGCGTTGGAGCTGACGGAGAGGAGGAGGTACTCCAGCCACCCGGCGTCGCCGTTGGAGCCGATGTTCTTGCTACCGTAGCCGAAGGGGTGGGCGGGGCCGGACATGTCCAGCTTCTCCTGGTGTGGCAGCGCGAAGAACGCCATGGCGCCGGCCTCCAGCGCGTCGGCCAGGCCCGCCAGCACACCGTGGTTGGTCGCCCTGAAGAAACCCAGGCCGCGGCACGCGTCCGCCACCGCTATCGCCGCGCCCGGCGCCGACAGGTCGATGGCCGGGATGACGGCCGGCGGGCCCGCATTGGCCTTGGGGCACCTCACCAGTGGGATCTGGTCGATGGAACTGGGCGCCGTTATCGTGACCATGGGCAATGAACCCTAAGCTATCTTCTTCTTATTCTGTGAGACTGTAAGTGAAACGGAGCAGGAACAGGGGAGCGGCTATCTAGCCGAGACAGGGGAGCTAGGGGTTGTTCTGTTGTACGTTCGCACCTGTGGTGATCTGATGGGCTGATGGCCTCGTATTTATAGGCGACCGGAGCATTTTGAGCCGCACTAAGCAAGAGCTTAAGAACAGATGCATCCTTAATTAGGAGTAGGACAGGCTCCTTAGTTTAGTGAAAATGATGTGGGGCTTGGAAGAGTAACTAGAAACGCTAGTTGCGTACGTGCAGTGCAGCTTGTGGATCGGGGAAACGCCAAGTTGCCAGCAAGGCCAGCAGGACATGCAGTGGCCTACAAACGCGAACTGAATCTGCTGCAAGGACGGCTCATGGGCAATGCATTTTGGTCTCTCTTTTTCCATTACAAGGAAGGCTCGCACCCACACACACTTTATCACACACACACACCATACACGAATGCATACAAGTGTGTTCCTTTAGCACATGTCTAAAATGATAAAGACCAGATATAAATTGTAGCACCCCACATATTAAAATTGTGGTACAACGCGTAACGTCATTGCACTCGGTCAAAGAAACACAAGATATAAAATCTAAAGAAATTAAAATTAAGCATCTGTAAATGGTTTATAAATAAATAAATAATTCAATAGCAACAATATCACCAGCAGAAACAAATGAAAATAAATAATTTGGCACAATGGACCGGTCCAAAACCTTTTATTTAAAATGAAACAATAATCGAAGTAAATATAGCAAGCCACAATGCTGATAAATCGTGTGCCATTCATACCCATGCTCTCATGTAAATCTACTCCACTGACTTTTTACCTGGAACGAAAAGAACAAGTGTGAGATTGAAAAATCTTAGCAAGTAGCCCAATGTCGATAAATGAAATGATAATGTAAAGGAATATAGTAAACGGTGCAAGGAGTTCCAGGCAGCCACACACCGAGTGTAACTATAGAGATAAACAAAGGATTCATTCGACAAACAAAAACATGTGAAAAGTGTAATAATGGAATTCATAAGTAATAAGGAAATGAAAATCATGTAATGATATTGACGAATATTTACTACATGGCTTCAACATATTACACACCTGGTAATACGAGAATAGTCAGGCACACACCTCGACTGTATACCTGTGTCAGGGTGTTATTTTTCCAATAATAAGACTGTACGGCTCCATGTACACTATTGGGTAGGTATTGTTATTACCCCTATATGTGATACTAAATTATGTAATAGAAATATGCAAAGATAGTGATTGAAAATTGATCAACGGAAAAGGTTACCATGATCCAAAGATTAAGAATCGGGATTGCTTAACATGATATGCCTTGAGATGGTAGGGATAGTAACTGATATGTAACCGAGGGGTCAAAATTAGTCATTCAATAATAATAGTGATACAGGCAACTGAAAGGCTTCGGTTTGGAATTTACAACCCAAGGTACCCTTATGCCTGCTACTGTATTAACGACTGAAGACCCAAAGATCACGTTTTATGTTTCCAGAACTAAGCGATCAGCTAATTCCATGTTAAACTTCTACTGTCCCCCAACATGGCAGTATGCGAACCAACTACTAGATAACAATTGTCCAGGCACAGCCTACTCTCAAGTTTAGTATTTGCTAAATCAACAATCTAACTGGTCCAAGATCACTACGACATCAGGTTCACACTAATGAGCAACCATCCATTAATTGATAACTAATCATCACCACAGTCCATACTAATGAATCGAAGAACAGATCCTTAAACTTAGGCCACAGACTAGCGGACCAGTTATTAAGTGATCATGCAAGTGTAGGGAAGAATTTAACTGCTATCAGATAGATACGGGAAAGATTGTCGGGAGGTACTTGCAATTCAGTAGACCGACTGCACGATGGATCGGAAACGCGACGGTGTCCAGAGCTCCCTTCTACCCCTAAGCGTGAACCTAAATGCAAGGCAAAGGGATTAAAGAAAGGTGATTAAGGAAAAGGATTAGGGACATCATTAAAAGGTAGACACGACCGGAAGACATGCATGCATGCGGCCAATTAACTCCCTGCATGCTCACGGCCCAAGCCATGCTTGCACTCACGGTCAGCTGGGACTGGGAGTCTCGCATGTAGAGTTGGTGCAAACGCGCGGCGCCAACGGCAGGCATGCAGCAGCGACGGCGAGAGGGCGCACGGCGGAGGCCTCGCCTGGCGTGAGCACCGGTGGCCTCACCAGTGCGCGTGATGGCAGCGAGCGAAGGGTGGCGCCAGCAGCCCTAGATGGGTTCAGACTTCAGAGTGAGAGAGAGAGATAAGCTCTTCCCCTTTGAAGCCGGTGCGTGTTGATGAAGATTAGTTCAGAGATAAAGGGGTAAAAGAAGGCAAATCCAGATCAGAAGTTTTAGGTAATCTAGTGGCATTTCCCTTTTATTTTCGGATTTTATAATTTCAGGGTATTATATAAATCTTTGATGTCACAAAGTTTTTACTAAAATACGCTTACGTGTATGTAAAGATTAGCATGAAAATTTAAATTCTAGTAGATAGAGCCACGCATCCACAACTCCATCCGATGTGGTTGTCGTATTTTGGTCTCAATAATTACAACAAACGAAATGACGATCGTCGCCTGCGTGATGAGAGCACTAGCTAGAGGCAAGGCAACCATTGGAATAATCCAGCACTTTCCTGGGACTGCATGCGTGGTACAATACGATAGCACCGGTCCATGCATTACAACACCAACCATGGATAAAGTTTGCATGCCGTCGTCTAGTTCTATTCTTCAGGCAACTGAACATTGCCATGGGCTTACATGGTTTATTTACCTTGCCCCCATGTTCGAGCTAGACAAGAGATGTTTAGTTATTTTCTTCTGACATTCAGATCACCCAACCTAATAAACAGCATGATGTTTAAGTACTTGAAGCCTGTGGAACATGTACAGTTTTTAGCACAATAATTTTTGAAAAAATCCACTCTATGCCAGTGAATAAATCGTGCTTTCACTATTTACCACTAAATAAGGTCATATTTCTTCATGCCACCGGGTTTTGTTTTTTTCTTCCCTTTGTGCCATTGCTGTCCGTCACCTAGCTACCGTTATACTGTTAAATTTCTTCAGAAATACCCGAAATATCCCACGCTGAGAGCCCTACTCCACGCCGTTCATGGTGTGGACTCCATTAGCCAAGCTCAAACAATTGAAACTTCAACCGTGGAAGGAGAAAAGGTGTAAAATTAGAATACTTACAACTGAAGCATAGAATTATGTCAAAAGATACGTACAACAGCCGCAGTCTGAAGCTCATCTCATGTCACTCAATAGTCTGTCTTGGTGGGCACAGGCTGATATGTTTTAGCCAACTTCCCGTCACCAAAATCCATCGGCTGTCAAGGCCAAGCTGTACCATTGTGCCTCATCTTGGCCCTCAACGTCAGCACTGCTGACCATAACCAACAACCACCCCGCGAAGATTAAACCACAAAGCAGTGAGTGGGCAAATTCCCCAATCCCCTTACCACATACTACTCCATGTGAAGTCCCCATCGATACCGCGACCCGTTCTGTTCATCCTCGTTATCTCCATCGCATTAAGGATGCCACTGACTTCCTCAGTTCAGCTCTTCTTCGAGCCACCAATGGCCAATTTCAGCATCCCTTCATCTTCAACATGCACAATAAATACAGGATAGATTCTTTTAGATTGATGGTTTATGATTTAAATATTTGAATTCTAGCTGTTTGCGAGAGGTATTACGCTTAGAAAAATAGTCTTATGCGATTTTGGCCATTACAGCTGAACTTAGTACACTTTTTATTATAATATACATGTTGATTCCGCTTTAAAAAAAATACACCATTTAAAAGCTAATTATTATAGATAGTACAAGTATAAACTAGCTAAAAATTGAAAAAACTCAGCCCTTTTAAGTAAGGCAACATGAACAATAAGGATTATTCTTGTGTATTTATACGACAATCCCATAATAGATTTTGTATAATCTCAGTGTATGTAGATGATCTAAATATCATCAGAACCCTAAAAAATATCAAGGAAGCGAGCTCTTACCAAGAATCAGAGTTCGAAATGAAAGATTTATGTAAAACCAAAAATTGCTTAACCTTACAGCTCAAGCATGTCCCCAAAGTGATATTAGTGCATCAGTCAGCCTACACTCAGAAGGTGTTAGAAATATTTGGCTTTAAAAAAGCATACCCTTCAAAAATACCAATGGTCGAAAGATCTTTGCAGTAAGATAAGGATCTGTACAGACCTACAGAAGAGAGGGAAGAAGTCCTGGGACCGAAATTCTTATACTTAAGTGCAGTAGGAGCACTCATGTATTTAGCAAACTATATTAGACTGGGCATTTCATTTACTGTAAACTTATTAGCAAGGTACAATGTATAACCTATCAAAAGGTATTGACAGGGAATAAAGGACATCCTCCGATACATCTAAGGAAGCAAATATCTTAGTGTTCTATAGAAAGGACTAGGATCTGAATATGACTGGTTATGCAGACATATGGTACTTGTCAGACCCACATACGGCCAAATCGCAAACAGACTGTGTGTTCCTGTGTGGTGGAACTATAATTTTATGAAAATCGACCAAGCAAGTCTTGTATCTACTTTGACGAATCACTCAAAAATCATAGCACTATACAAAACCGTACAGGAATATGCTTGGCTTCAATGAATAATTCATCACATCCAGCAATCATGTGGATTGAACATTATGTAAACTTCCATAATTATCTATGAAGATAATGCAGTTCATGTTGCACAAGTACAAACAGGTTACATGAAGAGTCATCTCATAAAAGCATATCAACTCTAAGTTCTTCTATGCTCAAGAATTGCAAAAGATGAACGAAATTAAGGTACTGCATAATAAGTCGTGTGAAAATCGTATAGATTTATTCACTAAGTCATTTTCAGCATCTAATTTTGAAATATGTATATATGGAATTAGAATAATGAGACTTAAAGAAGTGTATAATTCTAAGGGAGATTTTTCTCAAGCTCACTATTAAATTTGATCACAAAGATCGAGTACCTAGAGAATAAATCATGTAGATTAAATGAAATTAGGTGGATTGTACTCTTTTCCCTTGACGAGTTTTTCTGAAGATTCTCGGTCAAGTTTTTAATGAGATAATTCGTGCAATACAATACAACATGTATTATGTACTCTTTTTTCAAATTTTTTCACTCAATTTTTATAGAGTTTTGATGAGACATGAACGTATCGGATGAGTGCCTAAGGGAGAGTATTAGAAAACTTAGGCCTAAGCCTGCAAGCCTAACCCATGGTAGGCACTCTCCACTTAGCCTATAAATAGGGGTCCCAATAATTGAAAAGTTGTATGTGAACAGAAAAATGAATAAAGGAAGGAGTTTCTCTCTTATCTCTCTGTGTTCAACTTCTTGTTTGTAATATTCTGTGTTTGATCTATCTCTTTTTTATAGAAGGAATTGATCAGACTAAACTCATCAGCGACAGATACTCAACAAAAAGATGTAAGTATCATCCTTTACGCCATGTGGTCCTCGTGGTCTGGAAGGAATGCACGACGACGTCATGGGGAACTGCCGCTGGAATAATCCAGTCCATCCGATGGGAGAGGGACACGACTAACTATCGGATTCAAGTGACCAAAAAACATCTAGGGACAGGTGCTGTTACTAGACCAGCAAAATGGAGTCCTCTCCTTGCAGTTGCAGTCGAAGTTTATGTGGACGGAGCATTCATGAGGCCGCGCTCAAAAGAGTTGTGCGATGGATGCCAGCGACCGCGTCAGCTTCTTTTCTCTTGTAGCTTTTTTGTCACTTTCCTTTTTTGTTTTTTTTCAATTTTTGCATTTTATTTTTCCCCATATTTCTTTGTATTGTCCACTCTAGATTAGTGCGTTATTTTTATTTTGATATTTTTTTTAAATTTAATTATGCCTAATAAGTCAACTCAGCTACAGTAAAAAAATCAGCCAGCTACAGTGCAATTTCAACCAGAAGCCAAAAGCCATCGCTATTCTGAACGCCACCTCAGTGTGGCCGAGATACAGGGGGCAACTTGGGCGGTAGTCAGGGACAGTCCGGGTTCCTTCATAGCTGCAGCAACAAGGTGGTATCCCTCTTATCTCTAATGCTTTGGCCGCTAAGGCCCTCACATGCTGTGACGGTGCGTTGCTGAACTCTGACTGGCAGTCATCCAGTGTCATCGTGGAGACAGACTAATTGAACCTTGTGGACATGTGGAGTTCACGGCATGGTGACCATTCTGCAACAATGCTAATTCGGGCTGAAATCCAAGAGCTTAGTAGGATGTATTAAGTTACATGCACTGGCCAGCTCATTCAAAAGCTTTGTTTGATAAGAAAAAGTTGGCAATATACCAATACTTCTACATGGGGCTATATTCTTTTAAAATCATTCATGTAAGGCGGAATAGGAATTTGATGGCTCATTTGTGTGCCAAACAAGCTAGCTTCACCTGTTTAGAAAGGTGTACATGAATTAACCAGTGCCATGCTGAACTTGAGGGTGCGCTCAAAAGAGCTTTTCCTCAGCGTTTCTGCGTTTGGTACTATTCAGCTTCTCGATTACTGTTCATATTTTGTTCTGTAGTGTTTATTTGTTTTTTTTTTGTATTTTTGTGTTTTATTTTTTCCCTATTTCTTTGCATTGTTCGCTCTAAATTAGCATGCCGCTTTTATTTTATATTTTTTAAATTTAATTATGCCCAATAAGCCAACTCAGCTACAGTAAAAAACCAGCCAGCTACAATAACATTTCAGTCAGAAACCATCGCTATTCTGAACGCCCCCTGATTGTACTCCCGTTGAGTAAATGAAAGCTGAAGCTGTTGGTGTGAAAAACAATAGTTAATTTCCTTTGATTTTTATTTTAAATTTGCATAATTTTATATTATCATTCTTATTGACTTTCTTTTTAGTTTTAAGTTAGGATTTGTACATAAATTCATCTGCTAATTTTTATTTCAAATATGCATTATTTTTTATTATACTTTACATGGACTCTTTCTTTTAATCTATACTTTGTTTTGATTTAATTTTGAACTTCAGTTTTAGGTTAGAATCATATGTAAATCTAATTCCTAATTTTTATTTAATTTTTATTCAGAATTTCAGCTACTAGGGGTTTTAATGTGGATTTCATATTAAAATCACATTGCCAATTCCCTTTTATTTTTTATTCCGAATTTCTATTATTTTTATTGTTATTTTTTATTTAATTTTGAATTTAAGTTTTAGGTTAGAATTTGTATACAAATTCAACTACTAATTTTTATTCTGAATTTTAACTATATAGAGGGTTTAATTTTGAGTTCTCATGAAAATCACATTGCTAATTTCTTTTTATTTTTCATTCTAAATTTATAATTTTGTTTTTTAAATTTAATTTTGAATCTTAATTTTAGGTTAGAATTTGTATACAAATCTTACTGCTAATTTGTATGTAACTTTTATTCTGAATTTCAACTATATATGCATTGTAATTTGGAGTTCGCATGAAAATCAAATAGTTAATTTTCTTTTATTTTAAATGTTTTTAAATAATAACATCCAATATATATCATAGTTCAACTTAATTATGGTCCTCCAAATTAAGGACCAGGTGTTTCTTATTGTGAGAATTTTTAGCCTATTTTTCTTAGCAGCTCTATAACAGACATCGCTTTCTCAATATCCTACCGACTCTCAGACCGCAGGTTAAGAGCTCGTGCAACATTCGAGTAAAAACTCTTCGAAATTTCTGCGGCGACATAAGAAAATGGCAGTGAGGAACCTGGGTGTGCTTTCCAAGTCCCAATCATGAATTCGACTACGATTCCATAATGTACCTCAACCATCCTAGGACCCTCTCTTTTTTGTTGCCAAGCATTTTCAGACTAGTCATTGGGAGAGTAACAATCCGACCAAGAATTGTAACAAAACTGCTGCGACTAGTGAGATATTTGACCACAGAGCTATCGGTGATTCACCAGTGGGAAAGCATTGCGTTTGAAACAAATAACTGAAGCATCAAAGCCATTTTCTCATCCAGCTAAGAGAACGCGCACAAAGATCCTTGAGACCGTGAGCAATATTATCTTAGAGGGTAACTTGCTGAAAAATTCTGCCGACATATTTAGTTATTTTCTAGAAAAATATTTTCTCTTTTTTAAAAAACGCCGAGGCATGAATTATAATTAGTTTCGACAGGACACACGTCGATTACAATCGACAAGCGGAAATAGCATGCTGCCGCGCTTGCCCCACGGCCCACGACCACGAGCGACACATTCTTTCCTCGGATTCCGCTACCTGGCAAATTCGCTGACGTCAGCGATCCTCGAAAGCTATTTTTGAAAATGTCGTGATCCATTTGAACCTTTCTTGTTACGAGATCTTCTAAATAAGCCACCATCTACATTTACTTCAGCAGTATTTTTTTGAAGATTATGTTGAATGTTCTACTATTAGTTTTGAATTATTCCACGAGCACAAGTTATTTGTTCTACAATTAGTCCTGAATTATTCAACAAGCCCGTTTGATTTTCGTATGAACTACTAGAACATTTTAGAAAGTAAAGCTCGAAGTGTTTAGTCCTACTACTGGAACATCCCACTTTAATTAAACTGGTTCATGTCCCCTAATCATTTCCAAAAATACACACGGGAACACTATCCACGAACCACTGGATCATTCGAAGGCCTACTGAAACATCTAAAGTTGAGAGTCAGGTCGATGTTCCACCATTATGTTTGGTTTGTTCCACGACATATGTTATCGTTACTAAGTTGAAATATATGTAATATGGGTTTTATGATGTAGAATTCACCGTAGAGAATGTGATGGTTCTAACGGATTGTGAAACGGTACTCGGTTTCGAAGCTTTTGACTTTTTAAAACAGGAAAAAAGGCCAGTGAAATGCCACGTGGGCCGCACCCAGCCCACCTGTGCGCACGCTGCGGCGCGGGCGGCACCTAGCTCGACCCATTGACGTGCTAGCCACACCGTGGAGGCCCAAATAAGGGGGTGATCGGAATAGCGATGGTTTTTGTCTTTTGACTGAAAAAACACTGTAGCTGGCTGAAAAAACACTGTAGTTGAGTTAGTAGATAGTGTAGTGAATAGTGAAAAAAAAGCTGAAGCTAGAAGTTGAAGTCGAAAAAAACCGAAACGATCACCCCCTAAATAATGCTTGGCAGGGCAAGGCAATGCTGTGGTGTTGGTCCTAGGCCGCTGGGCAGCTAGGAAACTCCGTGAAACGTTTGTTTGGTGTTTTAATTTGCTCGTGAGCATGATAAGTAGCTAGCTAATTACCCTGCCAAGTTGTGCACGCGCGATGAGAAATTTCTCTTCTTTTTGGAGTCAAAGGGATAAGATATAGAGTGGGGTTTTTTTTTGTGCTGTGACTTTAACTTTTGATCTATGATTTTGAATGTTCGTAAGAAACAGTACGAAAAGAAAAATATCATATACAATTTTAGTCGATACAGTTGAACTCGTTAAGTGTGTACTATAATTTACTTGTAGATCCTATTTTGAAAAGACGTATCATTTAAAAATAAGTTACTTTAGTACAGCATAAAAAAACCAAAGCATAAGTGCTTCTAAACCCACCCATATTACACGTCATGGCCGCACATCCATTTAGACCAGTTGGAACACTGAAAAAGGAATAACACTTTCTTGCCACAAGCTCGCACGACCACGCTAGAGCAAGGCGTGCATGATCGCGCTTCGACCACAGCAATTGTTTACACCGACGTTGATTTTCTTTTGAAACATCACGATGTCCCGCCCCCGTTTTCAACGCCAATCAGATCGGCAAATGTTGCGCCCTAATAAAATTAGGAAGAACTCTGTTCGCGAAGTCAAACCCGGCACGTACCGAGTCCGCCCCCCGCACACACATTGCCGAATCCAACTGGCCGAGATCGAGAGGTGTCCCGTCGAAACGAGAGCGCACCACGGGAGAGCCCCGGGACGTCGGCAGTGCGCTCCATGCGCGCGTCTAACGTGTAAGCCCATTTCTCCGGCTATTCGCCGGCCGGCCAGCTCAAGTGCACGCACGGCCACTGGCCACATAATACATATGTAGGTCGATCGAGATCGATCTTTACTTAATTTTCCAGCACCGGTCGGGCGGCCTATCGGGCGCCACTTTTGTGTGCGAGCTGCCGGCCGTCTTATCGCAGACCGGCACCGGTGGACTCCATGGGTCGATGTGCATGGAACAACGCAGAAACGTACCATCCGATTCGACCTCTCCTCACGTACGTCGATCGCCTCGATGCTGCGTGGGCGTGGCGTCCACTAGTTCCGCGCGGCTCTTCGAGCGCATGCGAGCTACCCACGCGCGCCTATATAAACCGCCGGCCGTTCGCATTGCGCTGGGCATCGGTCTAGCTATACTTGCAGATCAGTCGCTTGAGTTGCAGGACGGTTCAGGTCCTCACTGAGGGTACGTACTCGCTGGTATATTGCTGTAGGCCTCACTGAGAGTAGGGCTTACCGCGTACGTACATGGCGAAGGTTAGCGTGCTGGCCGGCGCTGTGCTGGTGTGCGTCCTCCTGGTTCTCTCGTCCGCTGTGACGGCCGAGGCCGGCCGGCAATGGGATGGGAAAGCTCGTCGGGCGAGGGCTGCGACGGCGAGCAGGGGGCGTTTCAGGGAGGTAACGAGAGAGGAGATGGTCCGGATGGACGGTGACATCGGCGAGTCTAAGAGGCAGAGCCCAGGCGGCCCAGATCCTCAGCATCACTGAGATCGATATATAACCAAGGAAAAACCTCAAATCTGTGACGAATCTGGTATGGGCAGTCATCGACGGATGACGTACGGCTAGCTTACCAATTATCACATATCACAGGTGGCTTTTACTTATAAACTATTTGTGATTATCATCTATCATAGATGGCTTTTACTTACAAACCGTCTGTGATTATCAGCTATCACAGACGATTTTTAGTTACAAATCATCTGTGATATTTACACCACAGACGGTTTTCGAACCGTCTGTGATAACCTTCGATTATCATTGACCTATAAATTCAGACGGTTCAGAAAACCATCTATAATGATGTTTGTGAATTGTCTGTAATACGATTTTCTGTAGTAGTGTTTGTGCACAATATGTATCAGTCCGTCGTCATATATGTACAGGGGACTTGAAGAGCTTTATGCTTTTGTCTCAATAGAAGTATGTTGTGTTTGCCATACGTATACAGGGTCGTTGATACATGCGTACTAGGAGTCTACTACTCTGCATGTGATCTGAGTCCAATAAACCACAGGTTTCTGGAACAGGTCAAGTTATGTAACTAGTTCCCCGACATGAATAAAATTTAGCTTTGCTCCGTTATTTTGCTGCATTAATTCTGCTAAAGATTCAATTTACTTTGTGCCCATCGGAAGTATATATTATTCATGCAACGCTCAAGTTGCATGCTCTAGCTCCGAGACTCCAAGTGCATTACGAGGCCAACACTCCTTTGTAAATATACTCAGCAAAGTGATCTCGATCGGTGGCGTTGCCAGAATCCAAACTATATGGATTTTCCGTTTGCAGATGTTGCTACGTTCCGTGCATGCGTTTTCTGATATTTTCGTACGCATACCCGTACCGAATAACTAGGCAACAAAAAATATACATTCCTATCACTGTTACTTTTTGTCCAACGCCCCCATGCCAAAGAAAAAAAGGCATATTTTGATGACTGCAGTTATGCAGTCCAAGTTCGTTAAAGCAAATCAGTATAATTTTGAGAGCAAATTCAATATAATTTGAAAAAGCAAATTCTTTATAATTTTGAGAGCGAGTCCACCTCATCGTAGACTCAAGTGGGACGTAGATTGTGCAGTGCTCACCTCGTTTGGAACAAAGTATATTTTGGTGGCTGTAGCTGTGCAGTCCAAGTCTGTTAGAGCAAATCAGCATAATTCTGAGAACAAATTTAATATAATTTCAAAAGCAAATTCAGTATAATTTTGAGAGCAAATTCACTTCATCATGGACCTAGTGTGGGACATAGACTGTGTAGTCTTATTGCCCCTATAGCAACATACAAGTGACCTCATCTATTTAACTACTATACATACTATATGTTCAATAACACAATTGGATGTGCACGTGGAAAATGTATTTTCCGTTTGCTCTATGTATGGCAAGACTGTTGGATCAGAATCCGACGCTTGTAAAACCAACACTTGTCATGATATTGATCCATACGGCACATGAACACGATTTTTTTTAAGGAATAGATGCGGATTTCCAATATAATCTTCACCATAGTTCCATTTTGCAGTAATTAATCCTCATCATCTAACTCTCCAAGTTCAGGTGAAAATTGCTTACTTGAGAAAGACTAAAAAATATTAGTAAGAGGAACATCTCCTGACTAGGATGGGGTCGTTCTTTTGAGTTGTGGCTTATAGTTTAAATTTTTTAATTTTAGTTGTCACGAGGGAGAGTACAGAGACATACACTCGTATGCGATTTTAACCGATATAGCTAAAGTTTATATAATATTTACTATAATCAACTTGTAGACCTCACCTTGAAAAGATACCTCGTTTGAAAGATAGTTATTATAACATAAACTATAAGCTAAAAAGAACGACTTGATATCTCTTGATTGGAGTTGGATTAAGTCAAGAGAGTTATTTTGGCTTGAGTTGTAAAATTTGTTAAATTAATTATGTTGTAAACGAAAAATGAATACGAATAGTCGTTCCGCTACCTCCCGTTGGGAACAGTTTCTAAGGAATTCTAACCGTTGTCTTTCCTTGATTAATAGGTGGTGCTCCGACTAGTTTTTAGCTGAAATTTTACTGTAGCGGTTGTTAGTTTTTTCTAAAAAAATAAAAAAAATAAAAGAAATGAAAGAAAAAACCGTTATATCGTCACGACAATGCAAAAGAATAAGGTAAAAAAGAAAAGGAAAAAAAACCAAAATAAGCTAAATTAAAAGTTGAGTTGTTTCAAATGGTTCCTGGTCTAAGTAAATTGAAAGCCAAAAAAAAAAATAGAAGTTGAAGTCGATTGAAGAGGACTATAAATAGGAACCAAGAGTAAGATTAGGACTTTACTTTTTCCCAATCTATTCGTCTCCGCGAGCTCTACTCTCCTCGCCACCTCCCAAATTCAAGCCTTCCACTGCATGATTCCACCGTAAGGTGTGTTGAACTTTTTAATAATCTAATTTGACCGTAATTAGTTTCGCAACTGGACTTAAAAGAGCTAGTACAAGAACAATTCGTCTATGAGCTTACGTCCGTGGGACTGTGGCTCACCTCACTGCAACGAATGCAATTAGATAGCTAGTTCACCACTACGTACCATTTGTTTGGCCTTAATTTCGACATGAGTAGACGTGGACCAGCTCTCCAGTTATGCGTTTTATCGCTAGCTAATGCCCAATGTCACGTTCCATGAGTACGCATTAATTGAACCTTTACTTCTTCGGTAAAGAAGACAAAAGGTGCATGCATGGTTGTCAAATATATCGTGGCGGCACAGAGTCCTTGTTAGTTTATTAATGGTCATTGTTTGAAGTGATCACACTAATCCCACTAGCTAATCGGACAAATAGTAACTTACTATTTCGAAATTATCCAAATTAAGAGGCCTGGAGTAGAGTACAACACACCAGTCACCAATCCAACAAATTCGTACTCACGAGGCTACTTTTTTTACGAGGCATATTTCGACCAAGCTCGTGCGTTAAGGAGATTACATAGCTAGATAATTGTAAAGCACAATGACCATAATTTCCCTAATAATAATGTCTTGGAAATAAAAGAGAATGTACAGTAGCATAGCGTGAATGTTTAATCATAAATGTTGGAGATGAATAGAAGATAAATGAGAGAAAATGGAAAATTATCATTAAATTTACATGCACACCTTATATTTATGAAATAAGACTGAAAAACTATGTGGCTTATATTTTAGACGGAGGATTACATGGTTGCGTTCTATGACAAAATAAAGCAAATTAAGTGTGCGCGCGCAAACATGAGAAGAACGCAATAATCTATTTCCACCTTACACTGTCAAAATCTTGACTACATGACCTATTTGGCCATACCTTATACTAACCGCTAAAATTTTGACTATATGACCTTTTTTAGAGGACTTCGTGACATATATTTCCAATGATGTTATGAGTGACGCAAAATGAATCATTAATCCGGAAAACTTTTCAGCAAAACATACACTACAAGCCGTATTTTTCCTTCTGCCGACGAAGCAGAGAAGGCCATACATTACACCGGCCACGAACCTCTGCTAAAAGAAGAAAAACTACGTTGCCTTCGTTTGTTTTTTTGGGACCGCGGACGAGTGTGAGACGTGCGGCGACCAACATTCATAAAAAATGTTAGGAGCGCACAAAAAAAAAATTGTCCGCCATCAGCCATTTTCACCTTTTAATGTGCGCCGCCACGACCAGAAACCGTATGCCGATAAAGCATTCATGTCTGATAAGCGCATCAGATCGCGGTGGCCATTAAGCCAAGTGGCCGCCAGATTAGTTGGGCTTAGCTAGTTTATCGCCTGTCCAACTGCTGAGCAAAAGCGGCCAAGTGCATACCACATCATGCCGGAGACGGACTGCCGGTACATTAAGCTCGAACTTGATTTAAAGTGGCACGATCCAGTGCATTCTTATAGGTTAGTTAATTGCTGTTGGATCGGGTACGACGAGATAAAGAGGAGCGAATGACTTTTCTTTAAAAAAAATCCCTAGTGTTAGCAACATATTACAATGAAAAATCTAAACTATAAGTTTCACCAAAACCAAAAGTCAAATATCACAAAGCATTTGAGACATCATCGAGTGGGTCAAATGAATACGATGATGTGTGACGGTGAATTGGATTATGATTGGCTAGATTTGAAGATCTATTTTACCATAGCGCCATCGTCGAGTGTGTCAACTCTAAGAACCGGTGTAGGTGGGAACGCTGTGGTAGCTACAGAAGAGAAAGTACTACTGGTTGGAGCTGTCAATGTTGAAGATGCACAAGTAGCACAACAACCACAACCGCAGGAAGAAACTGAAGGTATTAAGGATCATCGTGTTGATACTTTCTTTGCCGCTATTGATGCTATTAATACAAAGATGGATCATCGCTTGATGGTATGCTATAGACTATCCGATGAGTGGCTCAATGATTTAATGGTGTGCTACATCGAGCGAAAGATATTCAAAGGACTTCATCAAGGTAAAATTAAAAAACAATTTCAAGTCATGAAATCTCAGAGAATGAAATTACCTCGGCCTCCTAGACGTAATTAGTATTTTAACGGTATGTCTTTTTATTTGTTACGTTCAATAATTTTTATGATTTACGATGAATTAATTTGAATACTCACCATCCGTCTACTTTTGATAGGTTGTTACTAGTAATTCAACAATTTGTTATTTTAGTGGTAAATTATTCTGTAAACTTCATTGATGAGGTACATTTTCTACATTTGACCTGTCTTTGTATGTTTGTATGATGCGGATTGTAGTTTTGAGATTCATTTAGTGTCATATGCTCTATTGAAAGTGATTGTAATGTGTATTATATATTCTTTGCTTTGTTATCAGATAATAGTATTGGTTCATTCCGTCCAACTTAAATTTCAATCTTGGATCCGCCACTGACTACCATGTGTAGTCAAGTACATCCAGATAAAAGGATACCCACTTAAGAAAATACTCTGAACCTTCCGGAGATGATTCTTCGCAGAACTCAATTGTTCTGAACAGAAGAATAAGCAACCACAATCGTAGTTTTGGTTAATAGCCACGCGACGAGTCGACGACCATATGTCACATGACTGAACAAGCTGTGCTGCGTTAGTGTGTCCAAAACGCGCATTAAAATCTCAGTTACAACTTACAAGTACTTGTACTTTTTTTTAATTGACAACTACTAGTACTGCATAACATTCTAAACAGGAATAGGCACCAACAAGACATCACAGCCCATGTCCAGAACTATGAGCTAGCACAATTCGAAGCCGTCTCACGATTCCAACGCAATATGCCGTTACTATTTCCCATGTCGAAGTTTCAGACGTAAGCTTCCACTCGCTCTCTCAGATCCGGAGTCAGCACGCGAAGCAATAGCACGATGCGGGGCGGCTCCCCGAGCACGAGGAGTCCGACGACGGCGGGCGGATCGCCATCGCGTCGGCGCAACGGGGGGAGCGCCGGCCGCAGCACCAGTGCCCGGCGCGTTGGTATGTGTTGTGGAATCAGACTGGTTAGTACAGCCCGGCCTGGCCCGGTCAGACTATTGGGCCAGGCCGAAATGGCTCAGACGCAACGAGATCTTTGTTCATCTTGACGTGGTGACAAAGTAGAAGAGGCGAACTTACATTGTGATATTGAGACGCTCAACATTATTAATGATGCGTTAGCGCGTGGGGAAATGCGAAGAAAGTTGCTAGTGCGATTCACCCGGACGAAGTCTCAATGACGATGTCAAGAACTCTTGTCAGCAAAGTGAGTAGTAATGTTTGATTGTGCATGGACATCGTGTGTTCTCACACGGAGTTGACCTATCGCACACGGGTATGGGCCTCGTACGCATGAAACATGACAATGCAGGCCTATTAGCAGTGGTATTACAATCTGGTCCACGCCGACTTCACATCTGTTGGATAGCCAAATAAATATGATTCACGTGTACATTTAAGACCCATTTCTGCCGATTCTTCTATTCGAGGAGATTATGGACGAAAGTAACCGACGCGGCTGAAGACCTGAATACCATTCAAGGATGACGTACTACCACAACGCGTCCGTGTATATTCTTCGCTGTATCATTCACTTCACTCGTCAAGAGCAAGCAGGTGTCGCCGTCGCCCAACTTAGGCCCTGATCGTTTTGATTTTTTTCGGTTTCAGTTTCTAGTTTCAGTTTTTTTTTATTATTTACTACACTATCCACTAACTCAGCTAGAGTGTTTTTTCAACCAAAAGCCAAAAGCCATCGCTATTCCGATCACCCCCTTATCCTACTGTGCTGTGCTCCGATCGACTTATAAGCTATGGGTTTAACTTTTTTGTACACTATCGGTCGAAAATATATTATATCAGTTATTAAATTAATTTACATGTACTTTTTTGTACTAATAATTAAATCAAAAAAGAAAAAACATCATACCGTTACGAACAATGCAAAAAATATAAGAAGAAAAAAACAAAAGCAGAAAACCTAAAAAAGCAAAAAAAAAAAAGAGGCAAAATTAAAAAGCCAAAAGTTGAGCTTCAACGAGCTTCTAATTCTAGCTTCTATCTTCTTAATTTCGTTTTTTTAGTTTCTTTTATCTTTTTTTAGTTTTTCTGATTCCTTTGTATTATTCATAATTATATAACTTTTTATTTTATAAATTTAATTACACTAAAAATACTAACAACAGTTACATTATATTTTTCAATCATCAAAGTAAAAAAAACCAAAAACCTAAAAATATGCACCGGAAGCTGACCTCAAACTTGCGAAGGCACTGCAGAGTGCAGAACACATACTCACATACGCATTGTTTGTGACACACAAGTTCGGTGCCAATCCTGTCAATTCTCTGTGTACGCACATGTTTCCCGACGGACGGCGACAGTATGCGATGCTGTGGACGAAAGGGATCGACGGGCCGTTGGCAGCCACCAAAATTCAGGCAAAGAAGATGCGGCAGGTATGAACGGTGACCCCTCACCATTCCCCAACCCCATTTTTCTAATGCTCAGGATCCGGGTCACATTCCTTTCCTCGTGTGTCTATCCACAACCGCCACCGTGGCGTCCCATTCGAATCATGCCTCACGTACCTGTCTTGGTGAAATCTAGAATGCAGCGTCAACATCTTTTATGGAGGTGCTGTGGATGCAACTTTCCAGCTGGGAAATCAACGTTTATGATTAAAAAAGATCAATCTCAGATGAAGGTGTACTTTCTTAATCCGTCATTGAACACAGCTTGATTTTTTTTTTTGCAAGGATCACAACTTGAAGTTGGATAAGCAACAAGATGGGTTGGACTTGTCAGCTGGGCTTCTTGTAGTCCAATTTGCCAATTGGTTTTTTAAAAAGTCTGTTCATTTTGAATTCGTATGCGTTTACTTAAATCTTACTTTTTTTTTGCGTGACGATAGATCTTACTGTTACTAATATAAAAGTTGGTCTCGTCGAAGTAAAAAAAAGTTCGTGTAGAGGTGGATCCACCCTGTAGCTATGAGACCAAATGACCAAACTTCACGTAGCAAACTAGCAATGCATACATAAACGAGACGCCTACTGTAGAAGAAGATTACGGATCTGCCAATCACCTGGTCCAGATGCAGGATGCACAAGTCGGAACTCATCCCAAGCATGCATTCATATACACGTCAACTTTTCATACCAGCCGATCCGCGAAAACCTGTCACGATGTCACCCCGTGTCCGTGCGCGGTAAAAATACGCCATTCCACTACCGTGAAACGCCGGCGGCTAGTGGAGGCGGGCGGGCCGCGTCCCTCGGCCACGCCCACCTCCCTCGCGTCGCAATAAAATCAGGCGGCCCGCGCCGTTTGACCCGCGCGGTTCACCAACCGTGAAAACCACGCGGAATCTGACCCGACGGACCGGCAGGCACGCGCGCGGCATCCGCCTCCGCGACCGCTCGGAGTTTTTTTCCCACCTTTTTCTCTCTCTCTTTCCCACTATATCCACATTTCCACGGAAACGAACTCGCCTCGCCTCCCTCCCTTTACTGAGCTCTTAGGGCCGTTTCAAAGTACTATGATTTTGAGTTTTTTGCTGTAATTTTTAATTTAAATGATACTGTAATAATTATTAGTTTTTTAAGCTGTTTAAATAAAGCTAAATAAATAAAAACTAGAAAATAAAAAAATTGATATATCTTTCTGGCTGTTCGGAATGGGGGCCTAATCCTTCTTTCGCTTTACTCTTTTTCTTCGCTTCCACTCCTCCCCACCACGCCCCCTCCTCTCCCCCCTCTTTCCTCGTCCCTTCCCTTCCGAGCCTCGCAGCGCAGCCCACACGGAGGAAACCCTAGCGCAGCCGCCGATCGCCGCCCTCCCGCATGGCGTCCCCGGCACGGCCCGCCGCCACCTCCGTCTCCGTCGCCTTCGGCCTCTCCCCCGACCCCGCCCGGTGCTCCTTCGACCAGACGCTCCGCCGAGAGGTAAGTGCCCTCCTCGATCTGCGTGAGATCTCTGTGCCTGCTGCTGTTTGTTCGGGAGTAGGTGCCGGAACTGAGTGGGTTTCGCGTGTGCGTGGATGGTTGGTTGGAACGGTGGGTCGTCAGGGGTGCAGTTTGCTGTCTCGTTGTGATTTTTGCGAACGACGGGGAACGATTGGAACTTATTGCTTGTTGTTTGTGCGTAATAGTGGGTTCGGGAGTTCGTTTTCCATTTCCAGGCGTAGGTTTTTGGATGTGCAAGGTTGTATGTACTGTTTCTGTGATTATTCTGACCGGTTTGAGCAAACGAAATGGGCGAAACAACCCGCTTCCACTTTTATGTGGAGATTTCAGGTTAGTTTGGGCCTTTTGGGTGACTGGTGGGATTTGCGGATGTTTTGATCTGGTTAGGGTTTCATGGTACGGGATGCAAACTGCTAGCAGAAAAGTCGAGATATCTGTCCTAGTGGCTGATGCGGTGATGCTAGTTTTGGTTAGGTTCTCTCCATATTTGTAATCAAACTGTTAAATAAAATGATATTATAACACATCTCGTTTCTGTCGCGTGACTTACATTTCAGAATTTACTTGTCTTGCTATTTATATTCAAAACACATCGCCAAGGTAGCTGCTTGTCGGGGTTGCTCGTTACTAACATGAAATTTCTTGTATAGATCCTATTGAGCTGAAACCCTGTAGTCATCTCATCTGTGTTACCCCTGTTGTCGTCACCTTATCATGACATATAGTAGGTCTAAATTCAGAAAGTATGTATTTGTCATCTGTGCAAACTACACAAGTATAGCTTGAATGATACATTGGCTGTAGATTTGTCAAATTCTGTTTTCACCTTACCCTGTACCGATATGGTTATATGCTCGTTGCCTGTGGTACTTACTATTTTTATTCCATTCTTCAATTAAGCAGGATTTTCAGGACAACCGACTGCTCATGTCATTTGTTAATATCCATGAACAAGAAAATTATTCCAGACAAATGATAACGGAGGCCGTAGAGAACTGCATGAAGAAACAAGCAGATAACTTGGTGCATTCACTGGAGGTCATCAGTGGAAGGCTGTCACAATTGGAGTTATATTGCTATAAGCTTGAGAGATCCATTGGAGAATTACGAAGTGATGTGATGGATTACCACAGCGAGGCAAATATTAACTTTCATTGCCTTGAAAAGCATGTGAAAGAGGTATGCCTTGTTTTACATTGACATATGCATAAGCAGTCATTGAGCATTGAGTATCCTTCACTGTTTTTCTTCTACGTCTGTTGTATAAAATAATATGATGCATTAACTAACTGGTTAAAGTTTTATCACCTTGAGCTGTGAACATTTAATTTCTGGTTTCAGAACTTGTTGTCAGTAGAGTTTGTTTCCTGTTTCTGATGGGTTAATGTTTGGACAATAGTTTTCCATATGGTAAAAGACAAATGATGTTGGTTTGGGGTTGAACAAGGTAAAGTACATCTCATGAACGAATGAGGTATTTTCCTAATTGAGTCATGTATATAAAAATACGGTGCGATGTTTTTTTAGTTAAGCATTTGATATTTGCAAACTAGAGCAGTCTCTATAAACATAAGTTTTATTTATAAGTAGGGATTTCTCAGGCATATGATAGCCTGGGATTTTTAAAGAGCTTATGTTAACAAGGGTACTCCCTCTAGTTGTAGGTGATGCTCCTGCACAATGGTGCCTCCAAATCACTGCAGTCTGAATTTTTGTGCTCTAATAACAGGCACATTATAGGCCTAGTGATACATTGATTAGCTAAACTAAGATGTTGCACTTATATATTGTATTTGGACACCTAAGAGTGTTTGACCCATGGTTGTCAAGGCGTCGCCTAGGCGTCCAGTCGGCCCGGAGCGGACGCCGTGGAGGCTCGCCTCGCCTTGGCTAGCTAGGCGGGCGCCTAGGGAGACACGGCGTCCACGGCGGAGACAAGGCGAGGCGCGGTGTCGGCTGGGCGGGCGCATGGCGTGTGGTCGCGTGAGCAACTGAGCATAAGAGAGGTCTCCGCTGCCGCCGCCGCCGGATCCGCCGTTGCCGCCGCCGGATCCGCCGTCTCCTCCGCCGGATCCGCCGTCTCCTCCGCCGGATCCGCCGTCTCCCCCGTCGGATCCGCGGTCGCCTCCGCCGGATCCCGCCGGTTCCGCGGTCTCCTCTGCATCGCCGGCCGGTTCTCCGCTGCGTCTGCCGGCTGCTGCTTGGAGGCAGTGGAGAGCGGCGGCGGGAAGAGGGAGCGGCCGCCGGCGAGCGGCCTCGGCCTCGCCAGTGCCGGAGGGAGACGAGATGGGGGAAGGGAGAGGGAGAGGAGGAGATGGGGGGCGACGGGCGAACTGGCGAAGAAATAGCCGAGCAGCCGAGTGGGGGGCTAATAAATAAGAGTGATTTTGGCTTTTTGCGAGTGAGTCCTCTCAAGTTTTGAAATTACAATATAGTCCTTCTTATATGCATTTCTTCTGTATAGGCTCTTTTTTATATGCATTTCTTAGTTCGCCTAGCAACGCCTAGAGGACGACTAGGCGCCCGCCTGGACGACTAGGCGTCCAGGCGCTCCTTAGGCGCCGTGGTCGCCGAGGTCGCCGTGACAACCATGGTTTGACCTATAATTATTCTATAGATTGTATATATGAATATAAGGCACATGAGATATTGGGATGCTGGGCTCAGGACTCAGCTACTAAGTAAAACAGCAAGTCGTAGCAAACAAACACAAACATCTAATAGTAATGCAAGAAGTTAGGATGTGATAAGGTTCACAATGGCTCAAACAATGCAGCTGTGGAGCTCCTTTAGTGATGGTTATGGCAGGGAATTTTCAAGCAAAGCTTGTTTTTGTTTGTATTTTAGTATTGACAGGCAGTCAAAATAAACCTCGTAGCTGATATTTAATGGGCCTTTTTTTACCCTTTTTCTGAAACTAATATGTCTAACTTTTGTTCTCATCAAACCCTGTGATTATATTCTTAAAAAAACTAACCAAACTACTTATTATCACTCATGACTGGACCTACTTTTGTGGCCAGGTTCAGAAATCTGTACAGGTTGTGCAGGATAAGCAAGAGCGTGCTGAAACTCAGAAGGAACTAGCCAAACTTCAAATAGTACATGAGGACTCTGCACAGAAGAGTGAAGATACTGCTTCATCAATTCTTATGACAAAGGAAAATGATGGCAGCTATGATGGCAGCTTGCCCGTTGGGAAACACGAACTTGCTCTTGTGCCGCAGCATCAAGTAAATGCTGTTCAGTCTCCTGCTATGCAATTCCAAAGTTGCAATGGGCTTTTCCTACAGCAACTGGTGCCAGTCTCTCTGAGCACCCAACAAGAGCAGCAGCACTTGAACCAACCCACCGTGTACTGTATGCAAAGCCAAAGTCATCTTGAGCACAGGCAGGCCCAACCGTTTCAACCTGCACCTCAATCTGTGCAGTCACATACCCAGATCCCTCAGCCACAGACTGTAGTCGAGGTACCTCAGATAACTAGTCAGGCACCAGAGTTCTACCTTCAACCTCAACAGCAATGGCCACATCATAGTGGTCAGCAGGTTCACTCACAGGCAAGGCAACCACAACCAAAGGTGGTTCAACAGCAGCAGTACAACAGTATTCATCAAGTTCCATCACAGATGGTTCAACTGCAAACATCGTCCCCACAGGCTCATAGTGCACCTCAGGTCACACTGTTGTATCCTTCATATGGATCTCAACAACCTGCCTGTGCTCGCACTGAGCCACGCCCTAGAAGCATGGTTGTGCAGCCTTCTTACTCTACAATTTCCTCATCCCAGCAGAAGCATCATGAAGTTGCTCCTATTTATGTGCAAAGCGGAGCAATTTCGGTTCCACTGGCAAAGCATAAGCTCCAGCATCAGCAGCCGCAGCAACTTCAATCGCTTGGCAATGGCTCATTTGCACCTCAGCCAAGCATGGTTGGTCTACATGGTGTTGCATCATATACAGTACAAGGGAGTGCCCAGACCTACAGCAATGCGTATGGAAACTCTTCGAACAATGCTGCTACTGTTGCTGCTGTCCTTCCTCAACAAGCACAGGCCAGTGCTCCAATGGTGCTTCATCATTTGGGACCGCAGGCTGTGCAGAATCATCCGGTAGACATGGTTGAAAAGGCTGCTCGAATGGGTTACTTAAAGGATCAAGCGGAGAGCATGGCGCTCCGGACGGTAACTGCAGGCCAGCCTGTAGAGTTCAACACATTGCATGATTGGCTGAGCTCTGGTGGCAACGCGGTGACTCCACAGGCATGGTCTGGGTAATCGAGAATGGACAAGTACGGAATCACTTCATGCGCTCTTGTGACTTGTTCCTGTGATATATTATGATATTATTGTCATCGGAAGCTTTTCAGTTTCGCTATGGTATTTCCTCTGGCATCTTTTATCTGCCAGCAGATTGGTACGTATCCTCCAGCTTATTTTTTTCAGCTGGATGATCTCGATAAAATAAGACTGCTAGGTTAGTTAAATGATTATTGTTGGCATGTGTCCTACCTTTTAATGGGCATTTATGCTTGTAACCTGTTGTGGACTTGCATATGCATGTTTGCAATATACAGATATGATTTGCTGTTTTTCACTTGAGTGTAAATCTCGTCGGTTTATATGTTCTTAACTGTGGTATTACTGGATTCATAAACAGTCTACTGCCTCAGTGCCTTGTGTTGACCATTTGTTTGCCAGTTGCTGCCCATACTTCCTGTGAGAAATTTAAAAGGGTTTGTCAGTATCGAGTGTTTGTCAACAAGATATTCATTAACCGTGATCTTAACAACAATCGAGTTCACAAATCTCGTAACATCTTCACCTTGTCTCTACTGCCCCATTGCCCTGTGTTGACCATTTGTTTGCCAGTTACTGCCCCATTGCCCTGTGTTGACCATTTGTTTGCCAGTTACTGCCCATACTTCCTGTGAGAAATTTAAAAGGGTTTGCCAGTCCCGAGTTTTTGTCAAATAAGATATTCATTAACGGAGATCTTAACAACAGCCGACCTTACAAATCTAAAGGGTGTTTAGAATGGCGTTGGTTTATGTTTTATGTTTTTTTACTATAAATGGTTTATTCTTTTTACTGTAGCGGAGTTAGCTTATTTGGTATAATTAAATTTTTTAAAAGATAAAAATAGAAAAAATATTTTAGCCCATCACGAATAATGTAAAAGAATGCTAAAAAAAGCTTAAAAAAGCTAAAAAAATCTTTAAAAATAGAAAAAGATAAAATTACTGAATAGTGAAAAAAAGTAGAAGTCAAAAGCAGAAGTTGACTTTAAATTAAAATGAACAAGAGCTAAGCCATCATTAGCCGAGCAAGGGTTTGGAAGCACGAGGGCACTTTCAATGGGCTGCTCTTAGCAAATTCCAATGGTCTGATCTCAACAACATTTATGGAGTGCCACATAAGCCTTAGAGTTTGCTCATTTGAGCTAAAAATAGTGAGTTATGGTTGAATTTTTACTGTATCTAGTTTATATTGTACTGTAGCTAATAATGGTTTATTTGGTATAATTAAATTTAAAAAAAATAAAATAAAAAATATGTTAGCCTATCACATATAATATAAACGAATACGAAAAAAAGAATCAGCAAAAGAACTAAAAAAAAGCTGAAAAATTAGGAAAAAATGAAATTTAATAATAGTAAAAAATAAGTCAAAAGCTAAAACCGAAATGAGTGGGATCTTTTAGTGAGGTAGAGGGGAAATTAATGAAGAAAGATAGAAGCAATATCTCATGTAAAACATTGTATATGCATAAAATATAAACAACAAGAAACCACTAAAAACTTATGTTGAGAAACTGTAGTGTTTATGTAACTATTGAGAGAATGAGAGGAGAGAGGGAAATAGGAAATGGTAAAATTTATTGTTTAGATCCATACATAGGCATTATTTTATTAAAGTAGTAGTGTCTACAGTAACTTTCTAATAATATGGGGGAGGTATAGGTATAGCTTGAGACATCTATCGTTAGAAATACCTTGAGAATATCAGACACATGATTCTGACAATGCGACACAGCGACGGCTCTGCTAAATGGGTGGTAAGGTTCCCGCAGCGTTTTCAGATGGGTGCTGACCAACCGCCGTGCCATGTAAGACGGAAGCAGCAAACTCACACACTCAGGCAGCCATACTGCCAGGATTATCTATGACGCATTGACGCCGTTCCGCGCGGCCGCCGCTCAGCGTCATGCCGTAGCAGCCAATGCACTGCACGACCTCTTCGCTGAGCGCATCACTTACCCATCTCCCAGATGCCGCATCCTTGGGCTCCCATCGCACAGCACGGCTTGCTCGGCAAGCGCGCAAACGCGTACCACATGTTGCAGACAATACGGTTTCAACGAATATTTAAATAAAATACTAGAATTATAAATAAAAAATAAAGCATGTTTTCAGCGTATATTAAATAAAATGATAGGTGTAAAAATAAAATGATTGTAATACAGCAATCTCTACCATATCATTTGAATATGAAATCATGCTCAATGAGACTAGTGAAATAAATCAAAAATTAGCATAGAACTCAAATTGTGATTTTCTAATTATTGCTCTCAGATACCGGTTGCACTTGTTTAACACAAGACCTTCTCGATACGATGGTTTATATTTATCCAATGATCATAATGATAATCTCTAGATATTTTACCAATTTGAGCTCTACTACTTATCACATTAATCAATTGCACTTTGAGGATAATAAATATAACATGATAACACTAAGTATGGCTCAAAAGGAGATGAAGATAATATGGGAAAACTCAAATGGATCTCGGTGTTCTTCTGGAAGGAGAACCTAAAACCAATATAAAGATAGAGATAGAGGAGGAGGACCGCGCTGTCAACGGTGTTGGCCGCCGAAGTAAGGGAGGTGGGGATCGGATGATCCCCATATCCCTCTTGATCCGGCGAAAAGAATGAGCCGGAGACTCCTTAATCCTTATCCTCTCTCTCTCTCTCAATGACAGGTGGCCCCTCTCTTTCTCTTTTTTTAATTCCAAAAACCCAAACAGGAAATTTCCAAACTGCCCTAAGCGGCAACAGCACGTGCCAGTCCTCGTGTCGTCTGAGCACCCGTGGGGTCGTTAAAAACTTGAAATGTCAGTTCTCTCCGGCAACAATGTCGCGCAAGAAACGCTCTAAAAGAGGCATGCAGGAGCCTTGGTCCAAGCACAGTGTATAAATTTCTCAACACTGTGCTGACGTGCAGGGAGACGACCTCCAAATCCAAACAGTTTTGCACTTTTTATTGCTCCCACGCAAGTGATAAACTGCATAGCCTTCTGCTGTTGCATAACATAATTATTATGTTGGTACAACAAACCAGTGCTTCTAAACATAGAAGCGGTACAAACACAAGGACACAACCACGATCTACATAGGTATCGTATGCTGATCGCGAATTGTGATGGAACTGAAGATACAGACCGGCTACAATAACTTAAGATACCTCATGCCCACATCAACTCTGCACCTTACTGGAGGAAACCAAGGCTAGTACTCCAGAAGCATGCCTAACTTGGTCATGGATGTTACGTTCAGCAACTTGGGTGGGGCACTTAATCTTTACAAATCTGCACCAGGAAGAACCCATCTAGCGACAACTTAGGCTCACCTTGATTCTTAGTCCCCAAATAGAGTAGAGAGCAGCAGGTCTTGCACAAATGTTGCTCTGACGCTGGCTTGTTTCCGTTTTTGTTCCCTTTCTTCACTTGTGAGGGATGAGTCAATACTGGCAAGGAAAAAAGAAGCAGATGACTGAATCGTAAAGTTCCACTAAATAATTCAAAGTGGTCGCCCTGAAAAACCATTGCTTCAGTGGTACACTTCCCAAATGATCCTAGAGATGCAAGCGAAGCAAAATTTTGTTGCTACATGGCTGCTAAATAGTCAATCCAACTTGCTGCCGGACCTACTTGTTCAGTGCAAGGCTGTCATCAATGGAAAACATTGACCTATCTAGAAATATTGAGTTCAAATTTCCATGGCCAAACCCGATTTCCCTGTGCTCTGAATGCACTGTGCTAAAAATGCACTGAAACTAAACATTGCCACAAGGCATAAGAAGAACAGTGGCCACAATGACAGTTTTCCAAAAAAATCTATGATGGCTAGACAAATCAATCTAGAGAAGTAAGGTTTTGGCATTTTGCATAAGAGCACAGGGGCGGAACATGATCACTACAACCTTGCCTATATCCACGACAGTGTTTCTATCTAGCATGAGTTAATACATACCTTGATTCCCACAGCTGAGCATTCGTCTCTTTTACCACAGATGCATCATTTGGAATGGAAATAGGTGGTTTTGATGTTTCCTCCGCAACTGATGTCGGAAAGCTAAGGCCAAATGATGACAGAAGAGGATCAGCTGAAATATTTGTGGCATTATTGTTGCTTGACCTATGCCCAGCACTCCCTAGAAGCACCTGTAAATGGGCTTCACGTAGATCTCGGCTCAGCAAAGAAAGGGCCTGGCTGCCAGGAATAATGAATCTGCGCAACTTGCGACGATTCTGCAGTTGTCCAAAGTTAATTAAGCTTACACAAAAACCTGTCTGAACGAGATATTTTTATGCATCAGTTGTCCATGAATAACATGTATGCATGGCTTGATCGATTTGAGTAGGCATGGAATAAGTGTGTGTGTGTGTGTGTGTGTGTGTGTGAGAGAGAGAGAGAGAGAGACCTTGAACATGTACCCATGTTGCACAGTGATATGATTAAGCATGTCTTTCGCAATCTTATCAGAGCAGATAGGGCAAGGCTGAAATGAGGGAGGGAAACCATCAGAACAAGAAAGCAACCCATGCCTTGCTATAGATTATTGTAGTACAAAATAAGCAAAAACATGATAAAGTTTCAAATTTTCATATATACTTTAACTGAGCTATATAGAAATATATAGAAAGTTTGCAGTAAACAGATAAACACAAGGCCAATTTAACTGAGGTAAATAAAAAAAGAATCCTCGGTCTATATGCAGCACTCCAGCACATTTAAAGCTCCTTGGAATCACATCCTTGTTTACTTGACTCCAATAAATCAGGCAACAATTTGATTTCTCTTCAATCATTTTGTGTTACCAATAAATAAGAATATTCCGCTTTGTCGCTCCTAATGGATAGAATAGTTCGAGGATTACTGGTACTTTCTTTTGAGAAGCTGATTACTGGTACTTAAATCCAGAGGTAGAGGCTCACGACTAGAGACTATCCTTTGGATCAAACTAGATAAAATATTTCTCCTCCTAATTCCTATTTCCCATGTTAGTAATATCCTTTGGAGATGATTATATCAATTCTATATTTATGATCTTTTGAATAATATATTATTTTTATCCCTTAAATAAATATCTTTTATATTAATTAATAAGTATGTGACTTGTTTATAAAACTTTATATTCATGTTTTTGATAATATTTTAAGTTATCATTGATCTTATATCATTATGTGGGACAACTATGATTTATAGATCAGCATGTATATTAATTGATGATTATGTTTCACGGATCATAAATATTAGGATATCAAATCAATAATATAGACACATATTAGAGAGCATGGTGTTGGATTAACCCATCTTTAGATATTGTTAAAATTGTTATGTTTTTATATATCAATTGGTCTCAAGCAATAATAATGTATAATCCTTGCACCTAAGATCAGTATAGTTTTCTATATGTGTAATAGTACACTTAGAGATTGCTATATGCTACTCCGTAACTGGATAGTTATAAAATTAACTTTCGGGTATACTATGAAACATGCAAAGAAATGTGACTAATCAAATTATGGGATGTGCACCTTCTACATAACAGAAGATATATCTCTGGGTCCTTGAATGTGATCGAATAAAGGAATTGCATGGCCATACCACAAGTGGTCAAAGAGTCAACAACATAAAGTTATCCATCACTAGACCGAGGAAAGATTGAACAGTTCATGGATGGCACGTTTCTCACCTGGAGTTCGATCAGGTATCGTAAGGTAAAAAGAAAATACGCAAACAGATCATTTAGTCTAACCAGAGATGAACTAGTCGTGTGGGTATACTCACTGATCATGAACTAGTTGAATATATCACAAATTGGTCTGCGAACTGGTCGTATAGAGATACAGTGACCGCAGTCAGATACGAACTAGTCGTAAGGAGTTATGAACTGATCGTGAGTGACTAGGACCTATTGCAGATCATGTTGCATAAGGTTTGTCTAGTTTAATCTTTATGTATATTTTGGGGGTCGATGTCCTACTAGGGATCGCTACCGACTAGTGATTAGAAATGTGTTTTTGGATTACAACCAAGTATACATAAACTTATAGTGTCACATGCTTAACGGGTTAAAACAATAAGGGTCTGGATGATAGATTTCAAATGGGATACGATCTCTACTCGTATTGGACAATGACAAGATCGGAGGCTCTCCAAGTGGGATACAATCTCTACTTATGATGCATAAAGATCTGGTCGGAGGCTCTATATAAAGAAAGATATTGCACCATCCACCGAAACCCTAGCCGCCTTCTTCCAAAGGCCCTGCTATGCGCGCTGATGTTAGCACAGCGACACACGGCATTCCATCTCTAGACGTGTGGACTTCATTAAATACATTGTTGCCACTGCAGAGCTCATCGGGACGATCAAAGAAGACAATCGGCTCGTGGAGATCGACTACCGCCGAGGACAATAGGATTCCGATGATCGCCTTCAAAAGACGTTGAATGATCAACTACTCCCACTACATCAACACATGCTATGTTGAACTAAACTGCTTCTACTCTTCTTCTGCATTACTGCGTGTCTAGTGGTAATGATCCATGATTTGTCACTCGCATGGTTTCCTGGTTTACACAATAGCAATTTAATTTGCGCTAGTGTAGCCTACCAATAATCCAACATCTTGTTGAACTCATGAGGGCAAATTGGTAATTTTCAATTTGATAAAAAGAAAAAAAAGAAGAGAGGAGGGTCCCACTCGTCGGTGGGACGAGAGAGGAGATAAGGCTTCGGCCTTAACTCTTGCGTGTGGGTATGCCCAGTCTTGCCTTGACCGATTCATTTGGACGGCTGGGTCTTGTGGGAGGGCGGCGACACCGGAGGTGCCATCGCCTCGGCAGCTTAGGCGACGGCCGTTTGGCTGCAACCTGTTGCCTCCTCCCCGCTCCCCTATAAGAGGCGACCCCCCTCTCCTCTCTTGGCATCCGAAGGCAGTGAGTCCACTTCTCCTCCTCAATCTCCCATTCTCCTCGGTTGGTCTTTTATCTGAGTGTTGGAGCAGTCACTCTGCCGAGCCCTTCCCCAGCACCGGTGGCTGTGTGATTTGAATCGACCCTTTGGATCCTTTCTCGTGCAATTTCCTTGTGCCTTTTCTATTTGAGTTCTCGTATAAAGGATTTGGGATTTGGATCTAGGGAAGATTCAGCTGGTTATTTACCAAGTGGAGAAAGGGGAATCCGAGGCTTGAGTTCTCGGGTGCTCTTTGGCCGGAGTGCCCGTCGGTCTTGTGCGGCGTCCACCTGACCCTCGGCTTCTACTTCGACTACTAAAGGTGGAAGTGTGGCATTGTATCTCCGATTGCCATCAACTCCTTGCTCGGTGCAGTGGGATGCTTGGTTTTCTGGGACAGCGCCTTGAGGCGTGCCTAGCTCTGATTTCTTCTCAGTGGTTTTGAGTACCACTGGCTCTATGAGTTTTTGGTTGTTTACTCTTTGCAATTTTGTGATCCATTTCATATATCTGTGAGTTATCACTGATCGAAAATTGCAAAGTACTGCTTTGGTGGGTTAATTGCTCAATGATGAAATAACTTTAACACTGAAATTATATATGATCTGGAGTATAGGTTAGATCTTGAGCTTTCAGTTGGATTGCTATTTGCCATACTCTGATCATTTATATTAGTGTGATTAATCACTACACATTGTGACTTCAGTGCTCTGTGATCTTTGTTCAATCACTATAGTTGATATCCTAGCTTTGTTATGCTGAAATAATCAAGTTAGTTCCTGTCAATAGAATGCTAGATTAATTATTATGATCTTAATTGATGTCCAGTAAGCGAAATTCATTATCGGTTTGTTTCTTTAATAGCAAAGCTTGATTTAAGCTCAAGATCAAATCTATAAGCTGTCATATATAATTGTGATTGCATTTTGTCATGGCAGAGACGGCCAAGAGTAAATCTTGTGCAACTAGCCTTCTAAGAGCAATATATAACATTCAAAATCTTGATAACATGTCGAATTTGATCATACGTGTTATATTCGTATTGTTATCAGTATTCAATTGGTATGACTTAATTTATTTACATGTGTATATACTGATTTTAGACTTACATGATATATATATGTTGGGCATATGTTACTATTTCAATGGCTTAAAGGGTTCATATGTTGATTAAGTCATTTATATAATCTTTATATCATGTTTGTATCGTTATTAAATATATTAGAATTAAAACTAAATATATACTTATACCGCATTATTTACAACACATCCCAACCATTCTCAACTCACAGTTTGCCAGACCAAGCACTAAAGCCATAAGCTTACAGCACCATAGGATGCGAAAGCTTCCACTTTTTTTCCTTCTCCAAATTTTGTGGTCGAGTTTTCTGCTCTAAGAACACTACCCACGGCCAAAAATCCTAACTTTTTGCATGTCCCAAATCTGCAATTTCAATTAGCCAGACCGGAGCTTTATGCAAACCATGATATTCTATTCAAACTACAATATTTCTAGCTGTAATGGCAACAAAAAAAAGGGGGGGACTCGTTCTTCAGGTCAGGTCAACACCCCCAATATGAACTCATTCTCCAGATCAACCATTCAAAGTACAAAATTCATCTTCTCTAATCATCCAAGTAGCAGATTAAGGTACACACCGCCGCGTGGGGCTCGAAGGGGTGCTCCTCCTCGAGGTGCGCGCAGAGGGAGGCGACGTCGTGGTCCTCGTAGCAGTAGGGGCACGCGAACTCCGGCCTCACCTCCTCATCCATGTCCAGCTCCTCCATCCCCGCCCGGTCTGCACCCACCAAACAAAGCCCAAATCAAGAAATCACAAACCTCCCAGGAAACAAATCCGCAAAACAGAAAGACAAATAATCCCAGGAGCGCGGTCGCCGCACCGCCGTGGCCGAGCTGCGCCGCGTAGAACCGCTTCGCGGCGGCCAGGCGCGAGATCCAGTGCTCCGAGTCCATCGATTCGGCGCGTCTAGATAAGGCTTCTCGCTTCCGCTCCCCTCTTCCTGTGGTGGTTGCCTCTCCTCTCCTCGACTCCACACGATCAGCTCGTGGATTCTGCGACGGGGCGATTCGAATTGGAGCCCGTCAGATTTCCTTCCTGTCGAGGAGAGGAGCTGAAGTGAAGGATGAGGAGGAAGGAAGGTGAGGAGGAATGAAGGTGCCGCGGTTTTTCGTTTTTATTATTCGCCACCCGGTCGCCGTCCCCGCCTCGTCATCGACCAGCCGGTGCCTCGTGTCCCCTCACCGGCTGTTAACTGTGGCGCGACTGACGAGTGGGGCAGGGCAAGCTGCCCACCAACGTGCGGTGGGATGGACCTGTCCGTCTGGTTACGGACTCGCGGCAGTACCAGTAGTATAGCATCCGAAACCAAGGCCAAGGCCAAGGCAAGGCGGTCGCGCCAAGGGCCAAAACCGCGTAGGCGTCACCGTACGGGGTGGGGTGGGTTCGGGGTAAATTCGCTGGGCCCGTGCACACGCAGCACCCGTGACACCGCTGTCAAGCGGCGAGCAGCGTTACATCGGACTACCCGTCGTCGCGCGGCAGATACGAGGGAATTTCGCGCGCGGAGCGCGGGCCGTGTGCAACGGTGGAGGGGTCGTGGCTGCGACCTGCGGGGTAGAGAGGTGTGTCGGGGGGCACGCGGCGTCCGGTGGCGCGTGGTGGGTTTTGGTGCACACGGCCGGGGGCAAGAGTGTCCGCCTTGGGCTCGGGCCAACAAGCGATACAGGAGACGGGCCGAGATCGTAAGCCTGCGGCACCCTGCCCGGTCACGCCTTCCATGTTTCACCGTGGGAACCTCGAGTGGTAGGACGCAATGTGCGTTGGGCTGTTCTCGTCTCTCCCTAGCACGGAGATTGGAGTCGCTCATGCTCAGCAGCAGGTATTTTTGCGAATATAAATAGCACTGTAACAACTTTTTTTTCTTTCAAAAATTAGTTTTTGAATGTTCGTTCTCCTCTGCGGACTTATCAAGCCAATAACTGCCGAGCCCCGTTATGCGATAGGTCGGCTTGCATCTTAATTAGTGATTGCAGTTGATGTGCTAATCGTATTAGCTAATTAATGACGGCCGACTCTGGCACATACCGCGCGGAGGTGTCTCGGTAGATGTCTGCCGAGCCATGGGTTCACGGAGAGGAGAGAACTAATTTTGAAAGAAAAAAAGTCGGCACGCTGCCGTTTTTATGCACAGTTCCTTTTTAGTAGTAGCACCATCAAGAATTCCAGAGAATGTCAACCGTAGCATAGCCTTGGCACATTTTCTCTGACAATGTCTAACCAGAACTATCACTCCACGATCTCGCATATTCCAATGCACTAATTCATGCAATGGGTGCAAAATCTACGCTTAATTATTCCATATACCAGCTCTTCCAGCAATATGAATCAGTGAACAAACTCCAATCCGAGAGATTTTACAAGGATTTTTCAGTTCCCTATGCACTTCAAACCGAACTAATTAGTAATCCTCACACATGAAAGCCACATTGCCTCGGCACAGCCCATCATCTAACCCAGGACGAACTCGTCAAACAAGCTGCAAGAGGCGGGATCTCCAGTTCAACACGCGCGAAAAAAAGGCTGATCAGTACATCGCTCCGTCCGTCTGTGCACCTGCCCTACTGCCCCAGCAGCCTCTTCACGCCGGACTTCTGGTCCGCCGTGAGCCTCGTCGGGAACTTGATGTCGAACTTGATCCTCAGGTTGCCCTTCTTCGACGGGTCCTTGGGGATCGGCATGCCCTCTCCCCGGACCACCTCCTCGTACCAGGGGTTGATGACGGAGTTGATCGGGATCGTGAGGCTACGGCCGTCGAGCGTCGTCAGGTGGACGGTGTAGCCGGTCAGGGCCTCGGCGAGCGGTATCTTCTGCGTCACGACCAGGTCGTTGCCGTCCCGGGTGAACACAGGGTGCGGCTTCTCGTCGATGATGAAGACGAGGTCGGCGGGGATCAAGTTTGGCTGCTCGTTTCCTTTCTCCGGGAAGGTGATCTTGGTGCCCTTCTTCCACCCAGCCTTCACGTCTATCGTTAGGATCTCCTCAACTGGAATGGTTTTCCTGCGCAGTTACAATGAGTAGCGTTCAGTACATAGCACAAATTGCAAACATGAGGCCAACATTTTTTTGGTGCACATGGTCCGAACAAACTAACAATAAAGGGTGACAGATAGGCCAGAATGATTGAGCAAATTGTAAGCTAGAAAGAGAGCTAACCACATAAGAAAGGGAACTTGTATGAAAAATGAGTAGATTTTGCCCTCTCATACCCCCTTAGGGGTTTATATATATGAATGGGAATTAATGAGAAATCCTTATGCTACCTCTTAATAATTAAAAAAGGTGATGATGCATTAGTACATTCATCTATACTATTAGATCTATTACATATTGGGCCCATTCCAAAGCCTAGTTACAGGGGACGGGACCATCCCCACAACAGTACTCTCTCGACAGCAAACGCGGAGGTCCTAGGGGGCGAGCTGCCGTGATCGATTGCCCCAACCCCCCCTTCCTCGCCAGCAAGCGCGAAGGTCCCGAGGGGCGAGCTGCCGTAATCTAACCCAGAGGTTCGGATGCTCTAAACCTCCCAGAACAGGGTTCGTTGCATAATCATGACGTGGTCGTAGAGTCCCCCGACTTAATATGATGGACTCGCTAAGGCGATGCCTCCAAGGCGGGTGTCGAAGTCTCTTGACGAAGGCGTGCCGTCCCTCCGAGGCGATGCCTACAAGGTGGACAGCGAAGTCGTGTCGCCCCTGTGAAGCAATGCCTCCCAAGCAAGTGGCGAAGTCCCACGCTGAAATCGTGTCGGCTTGCCGAGGCGATGCCTACAAGGCAGCAAGTTCGGTAGTTCCGATTTCGGGTGCGGTACTACCTCACTGCGGTAGTTCCGCTATGTATTTTCTGGTACTACCGATTTCGGCAAGTTTAAGTCTCAGAGTGGGTGCTCCTTGAAAAAAACGTACCGCTTAGGATGTCAGTACTACCGAATTCCGGTAGTTCCACAGTTTATACGTCGGTACTACCGTATTCCGGTAGTTCCACAAAATGCATTCTGGTACTTTCGATTTTTCTGACAGAGCACAGTTGATTTTCAAACTTAATTTTAAGTACATGCATGATTCTAGATTGGTGCAAATGGCACAAGAACATGCTATCAAGTTACTTTCTATGATCTCTCTTAATAGTACGACAACTATTCTATAATCCAATCTTGCAACCTTTCTCCTAAGACCGATAAAATTTAAAAGGGATCATATACTACTTGTACATTTGTCTTAAACCATCTTGATCCTTTTTTCATCCTTTAGCATACATCTTACCTTTGACATGCTCACTTTTGAGACTTAGCCTATACGATACTCAACAAACATATTAGTCCTATGTTCACATATTGTCATTAATTACCGAAACTATTTTTAGGAGCCTCGATGCTTTCAGTGGAGCCTAGCGGAGTCTGGCGGAGCCCGCAGGGATGACTTCAATAGTCAACGCGTGGAGGCCTACAAAGCCCACAGGGCGACTTCGACAGTCGGCGTGCGAAGCTTGGCAGAGCCCATGCGGAGCATGGCAGAGCCCAGAAGAGGCGAGGCGAGGCAACGCGAAGCCCGGAGGCCGGCAAAGGCTCAATGCGCCTGGGAGGGCAAGCGAAGGCCAGCGCGAAGGTCATGGTCACGCAGAGCCCAGCCGCCGATGGCCGGTGGAGTGGTTTCGCACGGACTTCATGCTGTTGACATTGACGTGGCTGCCATCCTTGCCATTGTCGATGATATTGACCTGCATGGTCTGGACATTGAGGTTCACCCCAGAGCTAAGGCCGTTCATGTCGTTGAGCAACGCTTTGAGGATGGTGTTGAACTCCATCGCAATGAGGTGATTGGTGGCGTTACCATTGTTGGCAGAGTCGACAAGGCCCATGAATGGCACCGGCAGTGCCGATGTGAAGTTCTTGCTCTCGGTGATCATGAAGGCCATGTAGTGGCTACTCATGTCCTCATACGTGCCGATGATGTCAATGGGGAAGGCCATGGAGCATCCACTGCCCTTCACCTCGTCGTCACCCACGGCGACCGAGGACGTCGCTACAACCATGACATACCATCGGCGAGCTACTTCGATAGCTATTGCTAGGCCTCCCATGGTGATCGTCTCCAGCTTCCTTCCTTTCGCAACTTCTTACACAATCCACATGGACAACACCATATGTTGTGGTATCAGCACAACAGGGGTACAGGATACTCATCTCCATGGGAGAAGGTAAAAGCTAAAAAGAGAGCTAATCATAGAAGAGAGAGCTTGTATGAAAAATAAGTGAATCTGGCCCTCTTATACCTTCTTAGGGGTTTATATATATAAATAGGGTAGAATAAAAAAAATTTATTGGTATATTTATCTATACTATTGGGTCTATTATATACTAGACCCATTTCAAGGCCTAGTTACAGGGTTGGACCATCCCCACAACACTGAACAATCTAAGACCGGAGAAATTCCAATTCAAGAACACAGGACTAGATGATCAGATGAAGCCAAAAATGGCATTCCACTTATACACATACACGTAACTTTACTAGGTCATCAACAATGACAAACAAACTTCAGCCATGTTTAAAAAAAACTTTTGCATTGGATTCATGAGTTTTAAATTCAAATTCAAGTTTAATTTGGACCAACCAAGACAATCTCCAATCCGCCAGTAGGAAGTAGGAACTGCCGATTCCTAAAATCTTAAGCAACAAGAACAAATCAACAATGCTAAGACAGAGTTGTGAAGCGAATGGAAGGAGACACTCACCCGCTGGCATCAGCAATTTCCCTGGAAATCTTCATCTTCTTGGTGGTCCCCTTGTATAGCTCCTCCAGGCTGCACGGCAGCTTCCTCTCGATCGCCGGCGCCTTCATTGGCCTCCCGCCGGCGTGCATCCCGTGGTGCCCAGCGGCGCCACCGCCGAACGTCGAGCCGAATATATCGTCCCCGAATATCGACGACGAGAACCTCGTGCCGCCGGTCCGCATGCCGGGCCCACCGCCCATGCCACCGAACGGGCTGGACGAGCCGAAGAACTCCGCGAAGATGTCCTCCGCGTTGCGCGGGTTGAACCGGAAGACCGTCGGCCCGTCGCCGCCGGTCGAGAAGAACGTCGCGCCTCCCGGGCCCGCACCGCCCGCGCCCGGCGGCGGCACCTGCCCCTTGAGCCCCTCCTCGCCGTACTGGTCGTACACCGCGCGCTTCTGCGGGTCGCTCAGCACCTGCTCAAACGCAAGCACCGAGAACGCGTCACGACATTCGGAATTCGACCGGGCAGACAGGTTGCGAGACGAATCTACGAACTAAGGATGGATCTGTCGGCTGTTTAATTACCTCGTAGGCCTCGGAGATCTGCTTGAACTTGTTCTCCGCATCTTTCTTGTTGTTGGGGTTCTTGTCGGGGTGCCACTTCATGGCGAGCTTGCGGTAGGCCTTCTTGAGGTCGTCGTCGGTGGCGGCCTTGTCCACACCCAGGATCTTGTAGTAGTCCAGCCCCATGGTTACCTCGAGGCTCGAGCTTTGCCGCCTAAGCTGGTGTGGGTGTGTTCTTGGTCACCGTCGCGTGAGATTTGCTCGCGCTCGTGCTGCCGTTGATGTGCGGTCCTGTACGGGGAGGGGCAGAGAGAGGGGGGAGAGAAGCGTCTGGAGAGGGAGGGGTATGGGAAGACAAGAGGAGTGTGGAAGCTTCCAGAAGGTGCGCCGGCTATCTCGGCCCGCACGGAGCTCTCACGTGCGCTGGACGCGTAGTGGACAACCAGATTCGTTGGGCTGTCAGGGTATTGGATTTGGCAGCAAGTACGTAGGCTGGTAGGGGAATTTTCGCCATATTTAGTATTATTTGGTGCTGGAACTATAAAAATAGTTATATACGAAGCATATTGATAAAAATAATATTTTTACCGTCCATCGGACGGGTGGCAACGCATGAGGACAAACGCGTGGCGCCTGCCATCCGATCTATTGTATATCTTACCACCGATCTATTGTATACACAGGGAATGTTAACTAATCTGTAAACTACCGCAACAATCACCTGACTGCCGCTTCAGTAATTTCTTTGCTGGTTGACTGGAGGGCGAATCTGCAGCTTCAATACATATCATCACTCACGGCCAAGACCCAGGTTAGAGATCTCGCTTATTCGCTGTACTCCGACGAATAGGATGTACCACCTTCATCGTCACCTGCGTTCTCCACTCCATCCCCACCATCGTCATCGCGTGGTTCATCATCCTCCCCCATCTCAGCATCATCGTTGTCATCATCAATAGGATGTTCGGCATCATAGTCCTCTCCATCCTCCTCACCGTCTTCGTCGTCTTCATCATTATCGTCGGTGCTATCATCCATCATCTGAAGGGGGCTGGACCCAGAATTGTTCCTCGAATAATCTGGAAGCTGCTCATCGTAGTCCACGTTCATAGGCTCACCATGTTCCTCGTATTCCTCTGATTCATCTGATTGAGATGCTGAATTGCTCTCATCTTCCTGCACACATGCCCTTCTCTCCAAGCCCCACTCTTCTGCACCGGAGCTCTGTGGAGAATGCGTACTGGTGGTAGGCATTGCATTGCTTAGCATGCTAAAACTGCCCAATAAGTTTGCCTTTGGAATTGATCTGGCTCCGAGCTCAGATGGCTGCCTAGGCCTAACAGTTCGAAGTCCTCGCCCGCGGCCACGATTACGCCCTCGACGTGCTTGCCTACGTGGGACTTTCTCATATGACTCAATCTTGGGAGAGCTGCCAATACCTCTTGGGACCTTGCCACCACGACTTCGGGATCTACCTCCTCTCCTACCACCTCGACCTCGTCGTCCACAGCCTCTACGGCCATTGCCGGGAGTCAGCCACATTCCATCATGCTGATCAAAACCAGTAGCTCCTATTGGTTCCACTTCTTGTTTGTTCTTCACTGCAGTATATCCTGATAGAAGCTTCTGCACAAAGAATTAAGATGTGCTTCAAAAACCGTCAAATATTCACATAAATCACCATGAACAAATGATAGTATTTTACGTAATTTCTCCAAGCATAGCAGAGCAAAAAATACCAATTACCACCAAAACATGTAAACACCTTGAAAAGATGATGCAATAATCATAAGCTACAAGACTCACAATGAAATCTCCAGCTTCTCGCTCCTTGTTTGATCCAGAATTTTGATGAAGCGTGTAAGAGATGGCAGAATCTAGGTCTAACAATCTTAATGCAACAGCAGCAGTAGTGTCGGGCACCCATGGAAGTACAGCAGCAGATCCAGACCGTGCAACAGAATTCTGAGTGGCAAAATCTTGTGTGGTTGAATTAAGCAACTCATTTGTTGTTTCAAAGTTTGATGACAAGTAATCTCGTTTTATTGCACCTTCCAGCACAGTTAGCATCTGCAAAAACATGACGCAGCATAGTTCAGATAGGCACACATGCACACGCTAACACACATCTAAAAGTTGCTATCCAATTACCAAGTTTTTTTTCAAAAACATGATAATCTCTCTAATCCCCACCCACCAAAGAAAAAACTCCCAAACTACAGGGTATTACAGGGACATTGGCCACTGCCATCTGTCCAAACTACAGTCTACATCATGAGTGAAAATTTCATACGCATGAAGTATCTAGTTATCATGTTCCATGTATGTTTGCTGCTTAAGCCTTTCACGTGAGGTTCCAAGTGAGGCCCCAAAACCCCATCGCAACTTTTGTCTAACTTTCGATGGCAGCTATTGCTAATACAGTAAAACTCAAGGTAATTGATGTCTACCAAAAAAAGGGTATGCAACCTGGAAAACTTCTTCGGTCGATGATGTCGAAAACAACTTTACGCTCCAAGATTTTCGATACCCATCCGTCCAAAATGGTTGGAGAGCTTCTACTGGAACTGAGGCCTGTAGAACATAGCTCTATTAAGTCACACAGACAGCACTACTTACAATAAACAACATAGGGACAAAAGGCACTGATCTGAAACATGATCCTTTACCTCAATGGTTGCTAACAGCCGCTTCAGCAATCTCAATCCTATGGGAATAGAATTGTCTGAAAGTTGCATCTTCCAATTAGGATCTTTTCTCTTTTTTTCTTCACACTGCCCCGTGTGCTCTGAGAGATTGTGAATGGATTTAAATGTCTTGTGGCAGGAAGGACAGTGCCTTTCTTCAGTTAAGTAAATCTGATAGCAATAATCACAAGATTGCATTAACTCAGAGCACCGTTTCTTTCCATATTTCATGGCACACGTGAATTGGTGATTGTTGCACTCCTTCCACATCCACTTTAGAAACATACATGCCCTTTTGGAAATAGCAATCTTCTCCACATCATTACGCCCAAGCTCTATCTTGAAAGAATCTGAATATGCCATAACATTATCAGATGCAACACCAGAAAGGGTACTGCATGGACTTCCAAATTCATTATTATGATTTGGACTTCTGATTTCACTACTTCCATTTTTCAAAATCCTTCCAGCTGAGTGTTCTATACTAGCACACTTTTTCCTCCCTATAGCTTCCTTAAAGGCTGACTCAATGCTTTGCAACATTGAATGCAGATGTGACTCCCGGATGCCACGAGTATCAAGGGATGCTACTAAAGCATCAAATGCCTGCATTTTAGAAAGGCATCATATTAAAATGATAAGAGGCTAATTCTGCAGATACCTCGCAAACCAGATAGTACAGCCGGTTCTGTGAAAAACATAAACAAGACAGACAATAATCTCTATGTAGAGCAATGCTGTACTTAATCAGGTTATAACGAATTAGTGTCCATTTGCTATCCAATGATGAAATATATCATGTCTATTACTCCATTTACTATCTAGTTTTTCTAGAAACAGTACCAGATACTGTTCGATTGAGTAGCCTTAAAGCAGCAGCTCAGCAAGGAATCAAAACAAAATAACAAAGTTAGAAAAGTTCATATCTCTAGCTGGTTCCCAGCGAAACTCGGTACAATTAATACACCAGGCAAAACGCTGAACCTGACTGAACAGATGCTACCCTACCAGTGTCAACTGGACAGTCACCCAGAGGTTGTGCTCAATATAATATGACCAAACATGCACATCAATTTTGAGTAGTGAACCATTTTAAGATATCAAATACGAACAAAGATTTAAATAGGAGAATGAGAACTACTATCTAAGCAATTGGATTCAATATAGATGGCTCATGTCATCCACCAAAAACTACCTTCCATTTTTCAAAAAGACCCAATGAACAATTCCACTTTAGTCTTATACTATCCCACCTTAAAGTGATATGGACAATCCACCTTAATCTACATCATTCGAAGTCAAATAGAGACAGTCTACATCATTCGAAGTCAAATAGAGACTGAGGCAATAATTCTCTCTCATATGCTAAGGCTAGTTCCTACCCAACATGCTCCCATAAATTACATAATAAATAAATCGATTAATTAACACACTGAAAAGACAAAATTCACCAGCTGAACTGTTTGCAGAGCTTCTATTCAGAATATTGGCTAGTAAAATTGCATCTAAGAATTATGAAGAAAATAGTTACCTCAGCTGTGTCAATGAGCCTCCAATATCCATCTCTACATTCAAAAAAGATTCTTCCAGAACCAGGGTCATTGGGTGATGCAGAAGTAGAGAACTGCCAATACCGGTTCCGTCTCCGATCTTGTCCAAGGGGTAATGATCTGTAAACATAAAGCTGTTCTGCCTTGTGACCTATGTGTGATTTCAAATGAGACCGTGTTTTCTCAAATGAAGCATGTTGCTGAACAGACAAGCTTTCTGGATTAGCATTCAGTTCCTGGCTTACACCATTCCTCTGATGAGCTATGTTGCCAGCATTAAGCTGACTTTTCTGATCAACAAGAAAGTCATTCTTTACTGTGCTGGCATTTCCATCGTTGTCTTTATCGAGGTTATGCACTGGAGTACTTTCAGCAACATTATTTTCTTGACCAGCATCATCCTTCAAACCCACGCAAGAATCATACTGCATTTTACTAACAAACTCCTCCCTTAAACGCCTTTTATCCAGTTGTGCCTCTGCCCACATTTGCTTTTTTAAAGCATTTGCTGCCTCCAGACGTTCCTGCAAAGTCTCTTCTTCAGATGATGTTCAATGGGAAATTAACGATACAAGAGAATATGCAAGATCATACCTCCAGAACTGCACGTATAGAATTTCCTTCGGTAGCAACACCAATCAGCGCAACCAACGCATTGAGGCGTTCCTCAACACTAAGATCGCAGTAGTCACCTTCAGCTAGCCCCTGAACCCAGGATTGCCCTTGGTTACTTTCATCGATCTCTGTGTCATGTGCATCGTCAGTGGCTACTTCATGACAATCTGACGAAGCTCCAATGGGTGGATCGCTTGAAGTACTCACTGCACTGGACTTGTCTAAAGTACACAACAAGCCACTTTCACAAGATTTACTGTGAGTACTTGGTGGTGTTAGCGTGTTAACCACACTATTTTGTTCCTCGTTTATGTTACCAATTGCAGTTGGCACACCACCGTTTTGTGCTTTAACTAGGGGAGTCTTGACATCTTTTTCCTCAATATCCACTTCATCGCCATCAGGATCATCATCAGCATCATCACATTCAGAATCCTCATCCCTTTCAGGATCATCCACATCCTTTTCCACTTCTTCACACTCAGAAAGAGCATTCTGGAACACCCTTATTTTCTCCCGTGCTGCTGACAACACAGCCTCAGAATCAGCTGGGTCTTTTCTGTAAGGTGTTTTAACACAATATGTTGAAGGTGCAATTCTTTCAAAAAGCTTTGTATCCCTTGACAATGCAGCAGATATAGATGCCTCGGGTGTCTTGCTAGTTGTAAGGTCTCTCAGCCCAGATTTCTGAAGAGATTAATAATCAAATCAATAAGGTTGCATAAGAAAATAACAGAAGGTCAGGGTTAGTTCAGCAAAACAGAAAATGGTGCCGATATACCTGAATTTTTTCTGCAATTTCCAGTATCGAGAGACCTTTGCTTCCTTCAAGTGACAACACATGGAAAGCAGCAAATTTTACCGTTCCAGGTGTCAGACGGTGTCGAGACCTGCGACGATTAGTGTACCCTCTTTCTTTCATTTTAGCAGCAGCGTTCACAGCTGCAGAACCATTTCGCAGAGTGGAAATAACATCATTACCATCATGACCCTGCCAACAAAATTTGCATTAAATTGTTCAGAGTTCTTGAATATTTTTTCTTTCTCGTCGTGAACAACAAAAGAGCACAGGTGTAAAAGTTTACAAAAGTTAATCTACTGCAAACATGCAGTTTACAAAAGGTAATCTTCCATTGTACAGAAAACTAATCTTCTTTTTTGAATTCTCATGAAAAATTTAAATACTGCAGGATTTTTTTTTTACGCAAAATACTGCTGTACTTCAAAATGGGAAGTTTATTTATTATTGGTGTTTGGTCCATCTGGAAACAACAAAATAGTCTCATCTTTCAAAATATTCCAGCTTCGGTGAATAATTGGAAGTTTCTATTTAAGAAAGAAGTAGCTCTACTTATGCATAGAGTGAATGACAATCATAAGCAAATTATTTTTTATTGGCTAGATTCCATTGATTAGAATATTTTAGTCCTCGGTGAGGACTTATACATTCTTCTCCTTGTACATAACCTTTTCCTTTTATTATATAAAATTATACTGTAGGGGCCTCCCCTACTGTTGTTCGTTCAAAAAAATGGGAAGTTTGTATTCGAGTTTCTAGGACATCAACTCAAATGTTTCTAGACATATGCCCTGCTGCTAGTGACAATTCAAACATGCGTGTCCAATAAGTGCTAACAAGCCCATTGCAGACCAGATTCTAGTAAGCCCTCGGTGGGCCCTGAATAGTACTATAAACCCAAATCGCCAAATCACCCTTAAGGTTAATGGACTATTGAGTATTTGGTCTCCCAACTTTCCATAGAGGCTCATTTCGGTCCCTCAAGTTTGAAAATGGGCAACCTAATTCTTGACTATCATTTTTGGACTAAACAAGAACTTGTGTCACGTTGTTAGTCCATGTAGAAGCACTGATTAAACCTCAAAGCATAATTTTCAACATGTTTCCAATGAAACAAATTATATATACAAAAAGAACAATATTGTTGAGAGAGGGTCCCTACGCTACCTCGAGCCCATGGCAACCTCAGTGCGACGACACACATCAGGGATCTACTTTGGACAAGGTCCGCGGACCAACCCTGGACGAGGTATGTCCATGCCGCCCCGGGTAGGGTCTAGCCGTCTAGGGAACTAAGATGAAGCCCGGAGATCGACCTCAGCCAAGATCCAAAGTCCCCCCAGATGGGCCCAAAGTCCACTGCGGACAAGATCTGTGCCACCCTGGACAAGGTCCGGGAATCGACCCAAGACGTTCAAATGCCAACCTTGGACGGGGTCCGAAGGCCCACCTCGGACGGAGTCCGGAAGCAATCTCAAGGGAGGTCCGTGGACCGGCCTTAAGAGTCCCTCGGACGCTGCGAGACCCATTTGGTGTGAAGGATGAAACTACCCTTAAACTAGGCCCCAAGGGCATACTTGTAACTTCACTCGTCTCCTCCTACTTTATAAATAGGATCCCTTGCAAGTAAAGAGGGGGAGGCTATTTGTAACACTTTTGACACCTATGTGCAATATACTTGTTCATCCATTCGTGTGTGATTCTCGTTGAGTCCCTTCGCATCCCCAGAGATCCTCGAATCCGACCTAGGGTGCATACCAATTTACTATCCGATCTCGTATCGACGACAAATATGATAACCAAGTTCAATTTGTTTTAAAATTAAACCCACTCGGCAATATTTCAGTGGGTTTAATTTTATTTTCCACTCAACACAAGTTCCGGAAACTATGTTTCGGTGACTTAGCTATATTTCCCCTCAGCACGATTCCAGGAGTTGCCACCAACTTTCCTGATCCTGATGCCCACCGCATCCTAACTAATTCAGAGTGTAAAGTCAATAACACTTTTCAATACGTCATACTTCTCATTATTGACCATGGTTATCAAGTCGTCGCCTAATCGACGACTAGTTGTCGACTAGGCGACAAGTCGGTGGCGCACGAACGACTGGAGGAGTCGACTCGACTTGCGCCGCCGCCGCCACCAAATCTGCCGTCGCCGCCGCCGGATCTACCGTCTCCGCCGTCGCCGCTGCCGGATCTGTCGCCGCCGCTGCCGGATCTACCGTCGCCGCTGCAGGAAGAGGGAGAGAAGGCGAGGCGTGGGGGGCGGTTGGAGAGAAGGCGAGGTGCGGGGGGCAGCGGCGGTCGGAGAGAAGGCGAGGCGCGTGGCGCGCGGTCGGAGAAGACGAGCGCGGGGAGGCGCGGTCGGAGAGAAGGAGGCGCGAGGCGAGTCGAGTGCCGATCGCGATGGTAAAGTAGTCGGGCAACAAGGGTGGGGGGTTTATTAGGATTCCGAATTTTGCAATTTAGCCCTCTTATATTCTGAAATTACAATAAAATCATTCTCTGTATATATACATATTCATGTAAATAGTATAAATAGTACCTATCGACTAGTCGGTCATTAGAAGAGTAGTGTCGACTTGTCGACTTAATAACCTTGTTATTGACAAATGGATACTAACAAAACCAGATAACTACAAATAATCATGTCAGTCTGCAGGTAAAGGAGTGTCAAGGCTCTACAAATCGGAGAAAATATTAGCTATAGTGAACATTGAAATTTATTCAGCAGTGACATTATAAAGTATAAACTAAAAAAATATCAAAACATAATGGAAAAAAGGTAAGAGCAACAGCAGACAAGCCACCACATATGTTTGACAGACCGACAACAAATGTCATTATGAACACACAAGATAATCATGTTTCCTAAAAAATTACTCGCTATAATATAGAGTACAGCACATGACTATAATATAACTGCCAAGCTAAAACTATTTTATAGATATCCTTATTGGAAACTGTCAATAGTTAATACCTCATTATCGTCATGGTAATAGACACCTTCAGCATTCCTTTTCTTTAGCTGAGGCCCAAAACCGGCAGATAAACCAAATTGGCGAAATATTTCAGGCCATGTAAGAAAATTCAAGTGGCGCTGCCAGATAAGTATGTTGAAGCCCCAAGCATATGCCTAACAATCAAAAACCAGAAATGTTAAAATATATATAAATTACTGGTTTTGAACAGAACAAAATCAACGTTTCAGAAAAGAACACATCAGCACACACACCCCTTCAACAATTTGTGGATGGCCACCTCCAGGACTAGCAGAACTGCTCTGATTCACCCCCAAAGCAACTGAAGGAGTTCGGGCAACGCCCTCAATATCTTTTATGATGGATTTTAGCAGAGCGACATGCAATTCCCCCAACAACCTTGAATCCTATCAAATGAATATCAGTGAACACTTAGATTCAGCTATAGTATACAGCTGTTAAACTTTATAAATGACACAGAAAATAAAAGCTCTGGAAACATAATCATGGTGCAACAGTCAAATACTAGTTCAGTCTTTACTCGTTAGCATACTTCAGTATGAATGGATTGTACACAAGCTGAGGAAGCAGATACTATCATGCAGAGTCAAAGCAGAGACTTACTGGATGTCACATCATAAACAGACAATATCAGCATTCAAAGGAACAAACTAATGTCACGGATGGAAAAGCCTAGGGTCGTATCTATGTCTAAGTTCTTATTCAATAATTGCTAGAAGATAACATAGATTCATAGAACCAGAACTATATCATCATATCACAGGTTCGTCATCTCCTCATATTAATTATAGTAAACCATATCAAGATTCCTTTTTAACATAATAGACCGGGCCAATTAACTTACATAATCATGAAGAGACTGCACGAACTCATCGAGTGTGAATGATGGAAGCCCAAGAACGTCAGCAAAGGTGATAAAGAACTTCCACACCTGAATTTCATTAACAGCAGCTTCCATTAAAAAAATATAATGAACTCTAGCGCATGATGTAAGAGAAAAATGTTCAGAATGCGATAATTCATCGCTTGGAAAAAACAAAATATGTAAATAAATTTAGCAAACACATGCAATATTGTTCATACATGATCACCAAAGGAAATATATGTGGTAGAAGTAGTAACAGAATCAACAGACTTTCTAGACGAAAAAATAATGATACCAGTTGGCCTTATTTATTTTCTAAATGTCTTCTGGATGATATATGCAGGGCAGTATATTTTTTTTTAAAAAAAAAAGGACAACTTGAAAGCTTTTGCTAACCATTCTTTGTGGGGAAAAAGGGCAAAACGTTGAAGAATTAGATCAGGAAGTACCATCAAAAGATTTCCAACGTTATCCTCAGAACTTGTCCATGGTTTTATTGAAAATGGCGCCTTCAATCTCACAATTTCAGTAGGAAATTGTCTCAGCATTCCTGTAAAAGGACAAACCATAATTTCTTGCACTACATCATGCAACTAAACTTCAAACTTAAGAGAGCCAAACTGGCATAACAATAAGCTAGACGTTTTTTGTGATATTTACCTCAAACCAAAGAAAGTACTTGTGATGATCTAGCACCAACTAAATAGTAGATAGTAATAACATAACTTGTTCTACCTTTTTGTCATCCTGATTATGGAAGTACCTAACTAGTTAGTGAAAATTTCACTCAGAGAGGTTATATTGATTTGTTGCCTTAAACAGTAAGCACTAGTTACATTTTACCTTTTTAGAGAGGGGGTTTTAGTTCACAGTCTCCCTTTTTTAAGGGAAAACAGCAGGGGAGACACTACTGTATATATATATATATATATATTAAATTAAAAAGGTAAAATAAAAGCTATGTAATACAGTTTCCCATTATTATATTAGATAAAAGGATAATCCTAGAACTTCACGCTTAAACATACTAGGAACCGACTATATCGTAAATTTAAATTGACTGTTCATGGTTTTTGACATTGAAAACTTGGTCTTTTGTCATCCTGATTATGGAAGTACCTCACTAGAAACAGATATAATTACAGGTACCCAACAAATGCATTTTTCAGAGGATTTTTTTTCTTTTCTGGAGTGAAAACAAAGGAAGCTGAGAAAATCTGCAGCATACAGAGTCCAAAAGCTTAGATCTAGGAATGCTTAGCGCACCTCTAAAAGAATCAAGTTGCTGCAATGTGTCACTATCAAGAGAAAGCATTGAGGGCAACCCTTTGCTTCGTGAAACCAGCTCCATTAGTTCTAAGCGCTCATCTTCCATGAGTTCCATATACTCCCGTGCAATTCTACGTGCTGTAGCCCTTTCATTAGCAGCCTTCTGTCTGGCAGCTTCTTTCTCCTTTCGAAGTTCCTCTTTTTGTCTTAGTTTTTCAGCCTGTGCATAAAACAGATTGTAAACTAAACAGTAGCAGTGCTCTAAACTATAGACTTATTGCATTTATAGTATAGGAGCTAGTGAACTAACTCTTATGGACTGTTTCTGCAAAAACTTCTCCACACGCTTGTTTTCACGCCTTTGTTCCCTTTGGAATCTCTCTTCTTCCCTCTGCTTTTCACGCATCAACCTCTCCTCTTCTTTTCTTCTTCCACGATCATGTCTCTCCATTTCCCTTCGCAGTTGTTCTTCTCTCTGCAAATATATGAAAATTTAAGTGTCATGTCATGAAAGATATAAATGATCTTCCGTAATGTAAATAAGGAAGACCTTTCTGTTCAACACATCTTGCTTCTCGAGTTCCCTTCTTATTCGTTTTTCATGAGCCTCAACTTCCTTTTCAATCTTTGCTTCCTCATTACGCTGAAGTTTAAGAAAGAGATCATATATCAATAACTAAAGCATACGGAAGAAGAACAAAAATACTACCATGAAGTCAGTGAAATCATACTTTGCGCTTTTTATCCAATCGATAAGCATCTTCATCGTGATAATCCATTCTCTCAGAGGATGCAAGGGGGTTTTCAAATCCAGCAACTAGAGGAATGACAAACTGGCCTTCGATTGGAGAAAAACTAACATTAATATTAGATCGAGCCATCTCATAATCCGTGGATCCAGATGGATAAATTGGCGGTCTGCCATGTTGAGTTAAATGGCTAGAACCAGATATTTGACCATGAGATGTATAGCTAGGTGCTTGTTCACCACCATGGAGAAAGCGTGACCCTGTAGACAGAGAAGATATCCTTGAATTTGAAGCTTCCGTTGGAGCATCATAAAAGCGCGACTGGCCTGCCCTCTCATATATATCACTTGGATGCTCAGGAAGGAACTGGTGCTCATGAATTGCCTGTGAACCAAGATGAGAATAATTTCCAGCCATGGACTTCCGCTTCCCAGTAACTGTATTTGGAACAAAAGGGTCTGTGCTAGGCAAGAATGCTGATGCCTACAAGGGGAAAACAGAGCTTGAACTGACCCATGATGGAGTTAATTAAGAAAACAAAATAAGCCCTTAAACTAAATGCAGTAAGACAGAAAGACAAATATTAAGTGTCATGTGATCAATCATGAAACAGGAACACATGTACAGTAATCAAGTTATCAAGCAGCACCAACCATCCATGTATTGCTCCATAAAACAGAGCAAACACACATGGTGTCTCTTCGTGCTTTCCCCTTAATGCAACAATATACATACAAGGCATAAGCATGTTATGTAGCATTACATAATAAAAGTACCACAAAAATGTAAGTTGGGACAACACACGATTAAACAGCCTCAACACATGAAAACACCAAAAGATCATCCACTGCAGTGTTACAGTATTCATAGGCTCAGATGACAGATCAATTGCTACAAAGAGTAGTCATGCATCATCCATCCCATTCTTCCATTTAATAGAGCTAAGGGTAGCAAGGTAGCACAGTACCAACATACATCATCACTACCAACATCATAACAGAAATGTTACAATCTGGGAGGACCAGGCTGGGAGGTTGGTTAGTTTTGGGTCATTAGTTTGGTTAGTTTTGGGTCAGTTGGATTGTGTCCCAGCTAGTTGAGCCAAGCAGATCAGGCCATCACTACCAACATACATCATAACAGAAATGTTACAATCTGGGAGGACCAGGCTGGGAGGGATTAGATTTTTGGGCCTAGCCTGTTAAGCCCAGCTTGGCACTAAACATCGGTTGGGACAAATTTGCCCGGATCTAATTCTTTTATAACACCAGCAGTTTAAGACTCTAGTATTAGCACCCTGCTCTCTTTAGACCTAATTGATATAAGCAGCTTTTCAAAATTAGCCATGGCGATTGAGCCATACTCTACGAATCCCGCTTGTGTTCCACAGTACCTGCAGAACTAGCTATGAATTATGATGCATCAAATGCCAGCAGTATGCTGTGGCTCTGCACAAAATAGTTTTCGTTCTTTGCGTTCATTACAGTGGCACACTAATTCTAAGTGTCTGTGAAGGCAGATTATTGAAAGGAAACCAGGATAAATGAATAAACCCTGTACTGAAGCCATCACTTCAAGGACAGCTGTGCATGAAGCTGTAATTAGGAAAACCAAATATTTGTCTGCAAATGTAACAAAGCATACCTTCATGAGCTTGGGATCATGCCCAGAAAATAGCTTGGTCTCATAAGATCGGAAAGGCTGCTTCCGTTGCTCTGGAACTGGTCCAAAACATGAAAAATAAAAGCCAGAAAACAAGTCAGTAGATTGTTATCACACGAACATATTAGCATCAACAACACTACAAATTCAATGCCCATAAAAACTTTCTAATACTTTCCTAAACATAAGAAAATAGAAATGCAAGTTTATATCTGCCACAATTTGCTCAGGTATGTCAATAAGCATGTCGCTTAATCGTAGAACCTTTGATGACAGGAAGTAAGCTAGAAAGATCTACCTGACATCAGGTTTTAGAATCATGTATATACCATACAAGCCAAAGGAAAATGTTTGGCAATAATAAAATGTAAACATATTAGAGCACAAATAAAATACAAGATGGAAGCATCACGGGCAAAAGACTCATACCAATAGGCGCCCCAAATGCACCAGGAGGAAGCGGATCGAAATCAACACCAAGCACTGGCCCATCCTTCCTCAGCGGCTCCCCAATCAGTTCTTGCACAGAATCGATCACCTGGAGCTCAGCCCGCGAGAGCTGCATCGGTACAAGCGGAGGCAGCATAACTTGTGGTGGCTCATAGTATCTCCTCGCAATCTCTGGAACAGAAATCCTTGGCACAGCGGACGACCTGCCAGGTCCTCTCCGGGGGCAGGGCACGAGTTGCTCACCATACGTCCCAGCAGAGCCCCCCGTTAGCTCGCTGTGTGGCAGTGATGGCGGCAGCACAGGCGGGGGCGCTATGACTGGCACGGCAACCTCCTCCTCCCGCTGCTGCCGCTTGGCCGGCGGATTCCGGTCCTTGAGTCGCCGGTGGCAGAACCACATCTGCAGTTGCCTGTCCGTCAGCCCCAACTTCACCGACAGCTCCGCCCGCAGCGTCTCGTTGGGATACGGATCCTCTGCACCACCACAAACCAAACCAAATCCTCAGAAGAAATCACACGCATATTGCGATCAATTATTCGGCAAAACGAACACGAACGGAAACCTAAAAATTTCAGAATCCTCGAAAATCATCCGCGAACCTGTATATGTCTTCTCGAGAACCTCCAATTGGTAGGGCGTCTTCATCACGCGCTTCACCGCCGGCTTCCCGCCGGATCCAGAGGCACCGGCTCCACCACCAGCGGCGGGTGCCGAGGCCGGCGCAGGGGTCTCCGGCTTCATCGCGCCGGCGCCCTCATCCCCTCCATCGCCGGAGGAATCCATCCCCGGCGACCGCCCGATCGATCGATCGAAACCCTAGATTCACCAGCCCCGCCGCAAAACCAAACACGACATAGAACAAAAAACAAAACAACCAAAACCTAACCCTTCCCCCTCCCACGCCGCGTCAATCTCCGCGATATATAGACGACCAGCCAGGGAAAAGCCGAACCCACCAGACGATGTGCGGCTCGATCCGCGCCACGAACAAAGCGAGCAGGGGGAGAGGCGGCGTGCGAAAGGGGAAAGAGGCGGAGACGCGATCGGGAGAGCGGTGGAGGAGGAGCAACACGGGAGGCTACAGCCCCTGCCGCTGCTCGATCCGAGTTGGTCAGGATTTGGATCGCTCGTTCCATGCTAATAAAAACCCCTTTTGATGTCTCCGACTTTATTATTTGCTGCTCCTGCTGCTGCCGTTGGTTGTTCTCTAGCAGTATCTTTTTTTTTGATGGGGGAAGGGAAAGGCAGAGGAATAATAATGAGGCGCTCGGATTCGCTGGGGGGGTTTGATCTTGGCGTGTGGGTGTGGCTTTTGCGCGTGCGTTTTGCGAGTTTTTGCGAGATGGATTTGGACGCGAATGTGCTTGCGCGTGTTCATAGGAGATGTTCCTGGCTTTGGCTTGAGGGTCGGAGGAGGAAAACTGGGCGCGGGATCTTCTGTGGTGGCGTGGCGTGGGGGTCGTCTGGACCGTGCGGCGGCGTACGCGGTGGGGCCCTGGCAGCTGGGCGTTCTTGGCGTACCGAGAGGGCGTTTTGCTGCGGATGGATTGTGGGCCTGGGAGATCTGGGACCCACGCGGCAGTGGGATTGACAGAGGGGCTCAGTTCAGTAAATTTGCTCTGTACTTTTCATGGGATGGATGAATTGGAAAAAAATCTCTCTCGTATACAAACGTCTAGCATCTGAGTACCTCTTTGACTAATGAGAGCAACTCAGCTGCATGTAGTTGACGGGCTGTTCTTTATGGTTGCTGTTTATAGTTTTTAGCTAAAATTTTTAAATTTTAGTTATTCGTGATAGAGATTATGGAGAGATACTTACTTGTGATTTTAGCTGGTACAGATGTTGGGCTTTTAACATGTATTATAGTTAACTTTGTCGACCCTGTCTTAAAAAAATACTACGTTTGAAAGTTAGATACTGTAGTAAAAACCAAAAATCACTTTTAAAAGTCGCATTTAAATAGGCCCTACTAATGCCCTTCTCTTCAACTTCAGTTTTTGTCTTTTCTGATGTAACTAATTTTTCTACAATAATTAACTTTTAAATGAAGTATTTTTTAATACGAAGTTTACAAATTAATTACAGTACATATTGTAACGACTTTATCTATATCGGTCAAAATCGCACGTGAGTTTCTCTCCCTTCATACTTTCTCTCACAACTTCTCTTCCAGTCTTTACTATTCACCAGCTGCAACCAAACACCACCAGCAGAAGCTAAAAAGAACGAGCCCTTAAACCCCACTTAAAAGTGTTATGGCCCTTTTTTTTCTTTTAAGTGAATTTTAACTTTTGGTTTCTCTTTAACAATTACTAATCACTATTTATTTGGCTTTTGACTGATCGCGACAGATAGTAAGAGATACTCGCATTGGGAAGCCACTCTGTTCAAAATATCTCTACGGTGACTCCTATAAAATAGCTTATAGAAACTATATTGAGAAGTTACTTCATTCAAAAGCCGATTTCTAAAAGTTAGAAGCTATTTAAAACAGGGTCTAAGGCATGATTTGTCCTTTTGGGGTTTATCTTGAGAAGTCACTCGCATTGTTCCTCTGAAAGCCAAAACAAATAAGATGGCTTCTCGAAGTCACTTCTCTTAACGGCTTCTTAAGCCCGAAAAAGTGTGCACCATCTATGTCAATATCTCTGCCGTTCGCTACCATTTTAAAAATATAGATAAAAATATCAAACATGATTAAAAATTATCAGCTACAGTTAAAAAAATTGTCAAGGAAAATTTACAGACCAATCATTCTCTAATGCTCCCGTCATGTCACCGAGGACAGGAGTCTGGTGTATGCTATGTGCATCGAACTACACGAAAACCTCAGGTGACGAGCAATGTCGCATCAACTAACGGGTTATGAATATGATGTCCCATGTATCCCGCTCTTTATCCAAGTCCACCTATGTGCCACGCTTGTTTATCCAAGTCTGCACGCTTCCTGGTAATGAGGTAATACTATGTGCCTATGTAAGAACTAAGGGGGTGATCGTTTTAGCTTTTTTTAGCTTCAGCTTTTTTTTCACTATTCACTACACTATCCACTAACTCATTCTGGTGTTTTTCACCAATTCTGATGTTTTTTCAACCAAAAGCCAAAAGCCATCGCTATTCCGATCACCCCCTAAGAACTCCTTGTTCATAGATTGATGTTTCCAGTCATCAAACATACTAATTTGTAGCATATGAAATTAATCAAGTGCCCTATATTTCTACTCTTCGCCCCTTGACGGGGTTTACAGTCTTGTTCGTGTAATTTATTTATAAGAGTTAACTAGAAAGAGGAATGAATACAAATACAATCGGCACTCTAGTTTAGTGCGGTGAGAGAGGAAACCCGATGCCATGGCGGGTGGTCGGGAAGCTCACAAACAGCATGCTCCCGACGACCCCAATGGCGATCGGCAATGCCGTGAGCACCTGCCTCGTGTCCTCGGATGGCACCGGGTAGAAGCACGACACCACGTTCTGATCGAACATCGCGACCGCCGCGAAGATCATCACGGACACGACCGCGTGCACGAAGTCCAAGAACCGAATCCTGTAGCCGGCGGCGGCCTGCGGATCCAGCGGGGCGCCTCCGTCGATGACCCAGAGCCCCCGGAACGTGGCGAACCCGTACCGCACGGCGCACTTCTCGTCCCTGAAGCTGTCCGTGAAGCTGAGCACGAAGCACGAGAGCGCGCAGAGCGCCATGAGCGCCCCCGTCATGGCCCGGTTGCCCTGGATGCAGTGACCCTGGTCCGTGACGATGGGGGACAGGAGCTGGAAAGCCAGCACGGTGCCCGTCGGGAGCAGCTTCGCGAGGTGCGCCGTGCTCTGGTAAGTCTGGCTGATCGCCCTCTGCACCGGGCTCATGCCGCCGCCATCGTCGTCGAGGATGGATCGCCTCGCCAAGAGAGGACGCTTCGAGTCATCGTCATGGACCTCATGGTCGCGATCATGCCGCGACTCCACGTCGTCGTGATGCGTCGCCGCCGCCATTGCCGCCGATCCCTTCGCGCTACTCTGCATTCCCTTCTCCGTTAATTAGGAGGGAATTCAAGCGAATTATCTATGCTGCTGCGAATGGAAGGGAAGGGGATTTAAAGATGATGGGCATGGTGGCGAGATGTATCGAGGCTGCTGGGCGTTTTTGGTTGGTTGGCACTTAGCTTGCAAGAAACAGGAACCTTAACCGAAACAAAACCGGGAGTTTTCTGTTGCTTGCAAGTTGCCAGAGATCGACCGAAACGGGGGAGGAGATCGAGTTTTTGCCGCTTGAGCCTTCGGTTACTTTCGGTTGCACTCCAGCCACGCTTAAACGCAAACACACACGGCACACCGCACCACACACGGTTGAGTAACGGGAGGGACAATATGCTAGCCTCTGCCTGCCTGCCAGGCCGTTATGAGCTTCTGTGTGCCATCTGTATGTACCAAAAGCTTTTGGCACGATACACATTAGGCGAGTTCATGCATGATAGGTATATTCTTTTTTGTTATAACTTGATAATTTATAGTTACGACTAATATATTTTTGTTTTAGCGCAAGTGTTTATGCGAACAAATCAAACTTCGATAAACTATTTTGAAAATATTATCTTGATAAGTTGTTTCAAAATAATGACAAAGAAGTCACTCTATTTATTTCTTTCAAAAAAATTATAATCGTAAGTTGAAAAGAACAGATGGATATCGTGAGATTTGATAGATATGTCTTGGGAGGAGATACTGATGTACGTACGTGTCATATGCATGTACATGCCATGTGTGCGTGTTTGAGTGAACAAGCAAACGTGGTATGGGGAATCTTTTCCTTCCAGGATTTTGGACATGGCATGCCGGGGCTCGACCAAGGATATTGGGGACTCCCTAGCTTTCATTGCTGTTTCTGCTACGCAAAGTACGCATGTTCCTTTTCTCTGATGGCTGATGACCGCCGGATCGGCGTTGGCCGGCGCTGAGAAGCCGTTGGCCATCATGTCTGGCCGGAAGACTGAGGTGAGACTTCCAACTGTTTCTCGCACTGTTCACGTGGAAGTTGGGAAGAACCGGAGGTCCAACAAATGACCCCTGAAAATGCAGGCCCAATAAATTTCGAACCTCATGCATGAAAAGCCCACTAGACTATTGACCAGGTTCTGTCATGTTTTGGATTGGTCTGAAACAGCACAGGCACTACATGGCTTACGCCATCAAAAGGATGGTAATGGGAACAAAGTGCTTTGGGCCACGGCAAGTATAATGCTTTTTGCCACGACAAACGTCCTATAGTGGGCATAAAATGCTCCTTTAACGTCATATTTTTTAGGCCACGGCTAATATATTTTGGCTATTGTTAGATCATGTGGTTAGGTCTAATATTTTTATAGTGATAAATAATTGACAACTTTATTTATCGATGTTATTTGAGATTTGTGGTATTGCGTGGACTAATGTTTGTCAAGTTAGGAAGAACTTGTGCTGGAAAAAATGTTGGTTTGCTCTTTGCATGTGTAGGATAAACTCGAAGGCGATCGTAGTCTACGGCGAAGACCAGGAGATGACTTAGTGAGAAGTCATGATCCAGAGGGTCAAGGATGCCGAAGGAGACCGTCGTGCTCGAGTTAGAGCGCAAGGAGATCAAAGATGGATGATACGTATCGGAGTAGGCTACGACATGTGAGGAAAGTGAAAAACCTGTGTTATGGAAGAGTTTCGGATCTCTTGAAAAGTAAATGGTCAAAAGCCTAGTTGAAGTAAAAAAGGCATAGGCCTAGTTAGATGAGTTGTATTAGGGTTTTGAGTAGAGACTTGTATTATAAATATTGAAAATTTAAATTTTAAGGTTTTGTCAATTTCGAGATAAAGCTTTTGAATTATCAGAATTTGAATTTTTGCATACGAAAATTTGATGGGAAAGATTTTAATATTAGCTTTTGGTTTCAAGTTCTTATCGGTTTAGAATTTTCAGATTCCCGCTTTGAAATTGAAGTTTTGGTCTTAACAAAAGGGGTCTGGAGTTTTTTTTTCTGATTTGGTTTTCATTAATTAAATCGATTAGCGAAAATCCAATTTAAGAACCTTGAATGAACACCGAATAATTTTTGAATAGAACTGAAAATTAATAAAAAAATTATTTTTTTAAATTTTCAAATGCTACAAATTGGGATGTTACAGTCTCCAGTTTCCAACACATTGCATTGCGTATAGCATGCACCGGGGATCGTGAAGAACATTGCAAAGTTGCAAGCGACGACAGCATAAGCCTTTAACCATGTGATTCCTTTTCGTGTGCGTCAATCATTAGTCATAACATGATCGATCCGTGCATGTTTGTAAGCTCTAGTGATCTTGCTGCCTTATTTGTATCAAAGGATCTCAAGTGGTACATTTTACTCAGCTAGCTAGCTATCGAATCATCGATCTCTTTTTATGTGTGTGACAACTTATTTATTTTCCCATGATTCAAGTCAGTAGACCACATCATGTAATTTAATGTCTCCATCAAGTTCACGTTTCTGCATTATCTTGCCATCGAGAAATCAGGAGCAACATCGAGATAGTACTTTGTCCTAAAACATATTTTTTAGGATCAAGTTCGTCTTGTAGATACTTTTTTCTTTTGCTGAGTTGACATGTCATCACTCATCAAGAGCTTAGTACTTTGTCCTTCGATGGTAGCAAAGAAATATGTTTTAGGCTCCTTGGATGGTGCCATATATGTGTGGCGTACCCAATCATTTCTTGATAGAAGCGTACTATCTCCCGATAGATCGCCAAGAACACTAACACTTGTGTTCTATCTCTTAATCATCTGCAAGGCATATTTTCTGATCATTCGATCAACATTTAGCCACGATTAGGACCTAAACGGAGAGCGTGGCGCATTGTAGCAGTTAGCCTCACCTAAAAGCAATAAGCAACTTGCTTGTGGCTACGAATCAATCCCCCAACCAGTTCCTGCCACGCCACCAACACCTACCAAACTTCCAACATGTCTCATTTCTAAGCTTTCATATGATATCGAGCCTGTTTTTTTAGCTTCTCAAAATAGATTTTGGCTTTTTGCTACAATACCTAACTTTCAAACGGAGTATTTTTTTAAGATGAAGTTTACAAGTTAATTATAGTACACATTAAAAGTCCAACATATGTACAATCCAAAATCGCAAGCGAGTATCTCTCTCTTCATAATCTCTATCACAAACAGCTAAAATTTAAAAATTCCAGCTAAAAACCATAAACCACAGCCAAAAAAAAAAAACAGGCCCACTAGCTGACATGATGTACATGTATACTAGGCATCTCTAAAGCTAGCCTCAATTCAAAATTGGAAATTAGCTCTTAATTTCCTATCCGAATCTATGAACTCTTATCACAAATCACAACGTGTAGTCTTAACACCAATGTGCACTCCCATATAAACACTATATATATATACATGGAAGGTAGCATGATAGTCTCCATTATGCAAGGATGACGTACACATACCTAAGCTTCAGGACGTGCATGCACGTAGCTAGCTCGCCTTTTCTATTGTGGGGTATTTTGTCTTGCAAGACACTCCACGGCGACTACATATCTAAGCCGCCGCCTCCTCCCCTTCGTCCCCTTGTGTGTGGTGGAACGTCCTGCGAATCGGGTTGCCCCATCTCCACTCCACTTACTCGCACGCATGACAATCTTCTAAGTTTTCCTTTTAGTTATTGCGTGGGTTTTTTTGAGCCGTAACTCATAGCTTTTGGTTTTTGAATTCTAATTATTTATAAGAGAGATTACGAAGAGAGAGATAATTACATATGATTTTAATCAGTACTGCTGATATCAGTATAATATCTACGATAATTAACTTGTAGACTCTATTTTAAAAAAGATATATCATTTAAAAACTAGTTACTGTAATAAAATACAAAAGCAAAATACTGGAAGCCCTGCTGAATCCAGCCATTTGACTCTCATCGCAAACTTGCCCGGTGCCAGTCGGAAGGCCTCAGGACTTGTGTGATATTAACCGAATTCCCATCATCCAGAAGTTTCAAGGCCTTGTTTCAAAAACAAAGCATCATATAAATTACAAAGGATTTACACTGTTTCCTACATTGAGCTTGCGAATTATATATAAAATTCACGTGTTCCAACTAGACCCAAAAAGTCTGATCTAATCTTAGGGGGTGATCGGTTTAGCGATGGCTTTTGACTTTTGCTGAAAAACACAGAGTTGGTGAAAAACACCGTAGCGGTGACAAAAGCATCAGAGTGACCGATAAAACCACCTTACCTCTCTCTCACTCCACCTAGCTGTCGGGCCTAGCCGCCTTCCCACCCAACCATGCTGGGCCTAGCCGCCGACACCTCGCCGGCGGCGCGACCCGCCGCTCTCGCCCAGAGGGCGTCGCCTCGCCATCCCCTCCACCTCCTCCCGCGCCGAGCCCGTGAAGGCGGCGGGGCGCGCAGCCGAGACAGACGAGGCGGCGCCGACAACCGGATCTGGGACCATTCCTCCTCGCGTGCCCGCGACGCCATGGTCTCGGGAGGCGGCGGCGCGCGCGCGCGCCGAGTTCGCTGAAGCGGGCGGCCGCGCGCCGAGCGGCGGGCGAGGGCGCCGAGCTCGAGCTCGCCATGAGCCTCCACGTCGCCGCCGCGATCCACTGCGGCCGACGCCATCCCCGTCCTCGAGCGCGCCGTCGCGGTCGTCACACCGCCCGAGGGAGAGGGTTCGGAGGAGGGGGGCGCAGGAGGATGCGCGGTTGCCGGAGGAGGATGTGCGGGGGCCGGTGGAGGCCGGATCCGGAGGAGGGGGGCGCAGGAGCGAGCGTCGCGGAGGCGGAGGAGCCGGTGGAGGCCGGATCCGGAGGAGCGGCTCCGCAGAAGCCAATAGCTAGCGCTCAGCTCCGACTCCGCCCGGCTTCGGCTCCCCGTCGCTACCGCCCGTCGCTGCCGCCCGTCGCCAATCTGATCGGGGCCTTACTCATTTCGGTTTGAGCTTTTGGTATCTGGCTTACTTTTTATTATTCCTAAATTTTATCTTTTTTTTTGACTTTTTTACCTTTTTGAGTTTTTTTACTAGTTCTTTTTTTCGTACTCATTTACATTATACGTGATGAGCTAATTTGTTTTTTCTATTTTTATTTTTAATTTAATTATAACAAATAAGATACCATTAGCTACAATATAAAATAAACCAATCATAATATAAATTTAACCATAAGTCAAGTTTAATAAACCAAACTCAGCGCACCCTTATATACCCAGTCCTGTATGGAGAGCTACATTAATTAATTGAATCTTTGTCTCAGATCCAAACATGAGCTTTTGATGCGCATATCTTCATGCACCTAACCGATGTACTCTCTCATCCCATAATTCCACACATGCTTGTTTTGTAATAGTATCTCTTCAAATTTGGTTTCATAAACGAAGGGAAAAATATCTATCTATATAAGCAACTAGTAGAGTAAGCGTGGAGTCACGCCACGCTAGTTATTATGTAGACCGAATTAAAAGAGCCAATAATTTATAGGGAGGTTTGTCTAGAAAAATCGAGGATATGAACATAATTTTGGAAAAATTGAATGGCTTTTCTGCAAAAAAAAAGATTCACGCGTATTTGTTAGAAACTATGGGGTGCTGCTATCCAACAAAAGGAGGGTTCCATAAAAATACTGAGAACCCATATATAATTTTGGAGATATGGAGTTTTTTTTTCACAAAATCAAGGATCTTTACGGTATTTCAGAAATATAGATGTTTGTTTTGTAAAACCTATGATGTGATACAGGGGAAGCCAAAGCTCCTCATTTTTATTACAGGTATGATACAGTCATGCAAATATGCAACCAACAAGATTTCAGTTTTAGATATTTTCATCTACAGTGACCCGCACTGCATGGACGGCCATAGATCGAGAGAAGGAAGAATGTAGGTCGTGCGTGTGCCGCGGCTGCTTTTATTTAACACGGCCAAAGTTCGAGGCTTAATTAGATCTCGTGCATCCATGAACGCTTCTCTTATTGGCACTACGCTTGCAGGTGTATGTACTGCTCCTTACTAACTTCTGTTGAAAAATCAAACAAGGTCGAATCGATCTGATCTGATCATGTGGACGGCTGCCATGTCCACGCTGACGCTACTGCAGCCACTCGATCGATCGCCCGCCGTGAATGGGGACCGAGAGCTGCAGGGAGGGCCCGCCGCGCGCAGAGAATCCGGGCGCCGCCCTGGTTTTCTTCTCACGTATACGAAAAAAATTGCGTGCCTATACGCGAGGACCAAGCAACCTGCCATCATCCATATCTACCTATTGCGTGTGCTTGTGTATGTTTTTTCCACATAAGAAAGAAAGGAAAAGCTCTACCTCCCCTCTCCTGTTGCTCATCATCCTTTCCCTTTGTAGTGCCTCTCTCGATCTTCTTGGGGAAAGAATAGAAAAGTTACAGTGCATGCATGTTGTGTTCCCTGTTTGTACCAGCTGAAGAAAGGGAAATCACACAGAGGGTGGTGGTGTAGTAAGGGGTGTGTGATTACGAGTAACTTTTAACAGGGACAAGCTAGCTATAAGCTTCATTCTTTTCCCTCTCTCTCTCTCTTCTCTTCTCTTTCCAGGACCCCTTTGCTTGTTCCCTCTCCGATCTCTATCTCTCTAGATGCCTCTAGCTAGCCTTCTTTTAATCCGGCAGTGCCTTGCCTGTTATGGAGTCTCGTACACTATCTAGTATCGTTGTGCAAAAGCATATGGTTGTTGAGAGAGGGGATTAAACTACCTAGCTAGCACTGTGAGGAAGATCGATCTGCTAGGAGGATGACGTGGTGCAACAGCTTCAACGATGTCCGCGCCGCCGTGGACAACAGTTTGCCCCCCGCCGCCGACGAGGCCGCCGCGGCGGGCAAGAAGGCAGCGGCGTCGCTTGCCGTCCTGGTCAAGACGTGCCCGTCGTGCGGGCACCGCGCACAGTACGAACAGGTACGCATATGCATCCGCGGCGCGCTGGCTCCGTGCCCCCGCGCGCGCGTCCGGCCTCTTCGCCAATTCCCGGCCGTATACTAACGATCAAGGCATATACGTTCTTCATGTATACGTACGTTTATGTGGACGCCTGCAAGTGTGCACGCGTTAACATGCATGTACATGGTTTCTGAGCACTTGCCAAGTCACACCGCCGGCTGTACTGGCAATTAAGGTGGGACTCACAATTTCCATGCATGCGTGCAGTTGGTTGGGCCACAGATCATGGGCTTCCACCGTGAGTTTTATATATATGTTTGCCTTTGCTGGACTGTTTGGTACTAGCTAGTGTAAGTTCATGCATGCTTCGTGTTAGACATTTGTTTTGTCAGAGATAATTAAGAATTACTACACTTAGTCTGAAACAGGAGTACACTAACATGCATGCACGAAACAAATTAATTAAATTCCAGGAGACCACCACGATCCAAGACTTGCCGGGGCTGCCGGCCGGCGTGAAGTTCGATCCGACGGACCAGGAGCTTCTGGAGCACTTGGAGGGCAAGGCGAGGCCGGACCCCCGGAAGCTCCACCCCCTCGTCGACGAGTTCATCCCCACCATCGAGGGCGAGGACGGCATCTGCTACACCCATCCCGAGAGGCTTCCCGGTACGTACGTACGTATGCACAGCCATATGTTTGCGTGCATGTGTATGTGATGTGTGGAAGTTTTGCGGATTTTCAGGTGTGAGCAAGGACGGCCTGGTCCGGCACTTCTTCCACCGGCCGTCGAAGGCGTACACGACGGGGACGAGGAAGCGGCGGAAGGTGCACAGCGACGAGGACGGCGGCGAGACGCGGTGGCACAAGACAGGCAAGACGAGGCCGGTGCTCGCCAACGGCAGGCCCAGGGGCTACAAGAAGATCCTGGTGCTCTACACCAACTACGGCAAGCAGCGCAAGCCCGAGAAGACCAACTGGGTCATGCACCAGTACCACCTCGGCTCCGACGAGGAGGAGAGGGACGGCGAGCTCGTCGTCTCCAAGATCTTCTTCCAGACGCAGCCCAGGCAGTGCGGTTCCACCACGGCCAAGGACGCAGCCGCCGCCGCGAACAACAACTCCCTTCACGGTGCACTTGCTGGTCATCTAGGTGGTGGCAATGGCGTTCTCAAGGAAGCAAACGTTGTAGAATTCTACAACCCGGCAATAATGGGGTACAGCCAGGGGGTCCCATATAACAGGGCACCTTCTACTACTACTGCTGCAGCTGCTGCTGCTCACTTCGTGCCAAACTTTGCAGTGCATGCAGGAAGGGATAGCTTTGGTCCTTGAAGAAACACAATGATACAAATCTATCGATTTATATAGGTGCCAAATTAGGGACAGCTGATCAGGGGATTGTGCGTGGCCTGAATTGCTAAACGCTAGAGCACAAGTCATCAAGATGTTGAGAGTGTAGGAGTATCATCATGTTCATTACACTAGTCTTAACTTACATTCATTTATCAATTATTTACCTTTCTTGTTTAAGCTGTTACTGTCCCGTTGAATTTGTCTGAACACTACGCTGTGCAACTCCATTTCTAACTGTCAAATGTAATAACCTTTCCGTTCTTGCATACGGGGGAAGGTATCTATGCTCAAGATAGTAGAGATACATCGGTTCATTCCTTTCGGTAGTTCGGATAATTCTATGTTCTACCAGTAGAAATCAGTCTTACTATGTCTTTGTTCTACTATATATCAGTGCATATTACTATAGAAAAGGTCATCTAGACGATTCAAAACCATCATCACAAAACAGATTCTGAACTGTCTGAATTAATGTGTCAATGATAACAGGTAGTTATCACAGACGGCTCTCAAACCATCTGTGATAAGATGCAACACAGATAATTTTTCAAAACAACCATATGTGATATATCAGCTATCATAGACGGTTTTTGATATTAGCCATCTGTGATAACTTACATATCACAGACGACTAACATTAATAACCATCTGTGATAGCGAATATATCACAGTATTTAAAAATCATTTGTGATAGCGGATATATCACATGCGGTTGTATTTAAAAACCATTTGTGATAGCTATCTAAAAAGTTACATTATTTTATATTTTTGGCTAGCCTTAAAAAATGCTAACAATACCATCTGAAAAAAGCATAGGACAATCATTACATAGATCTCATAAATAAATTAAACAACACAAGTTGATCCCACATATAATGACAATCATTATATGTGCAGATCTTATAAATGAATTAAACAACTGAATAAAGTACAACTGAATGAGTGATGTCTTACATTATCATAGATAGTTCGTATGAATAACCGTATGTAAAAATATAACAGACGGTTATTCGTATGAATAGTCTATTATAGTTGCATATCACAGACGGTACACGGTCATACTTGTAAAACTGTTCGTGATAATTATATTACAGGCGGTTCATAGGAACCGTATGTGATGTAGACGTCTAGTATAACCTCTTTTATAGTAGTGACAAGTTGTATTCCTATATTTGCTTCTTTTTTACGGGCCATTTGTAAATTCCTCGATTATTTCGTTAGTAGAAAAACGCCAGCGAAAGATGTTTGGTGTTTTTCGAACTAAATTTCTGACTGCAAACCGGTTCAACTAATGCTGCCCAAATATCTTCTACCAATTTTCATAGTTTTCCTGTTATCTCGTTTACACAGGCCGAGGAAAAACGCCACCCGTGCAACTATGGAAGGAGTAGAAAAGGCAATGCAGCCACCGTTGCCTATGGTAGCAAGGCGTTTGTGAATTTTTTTAAATAATTAATTTTTAATTCAAAATTATAATATTATATTTGTTTTTTTTTTTACAGTTTTGACTATTTGTCGTCTAACCGTTGGACGACTTAGCCACGTGTCGTCTAACTGCCAAGTCGCCCAACGGTTAGATGATTAGCCCCTATCGCCTAACGGTTAGGTGACAAGTCTCTAATCGCCCAACTGTTGAGCGACTAGGGGGTATAACCCTTCGCGGCCAAGCCGGCTTAGCGTATGCGCTCCCCATTTGTTCTTTTCAGCAGAAAGCGAAGAAAGAGAAGAGGAAGGGAGAAGAAGAGGAAAGGAAAGAAGGAGAAAAGAGGACAGGAGAGGAGGAGAGAAGAAGGGAGAGGAAGAGGAGGGAAGAGAGAGGAAGAGGAGGAGGAGAGGGAGAGGAAGAGTAGAGGAGAAGGGATCTGCGTATTGACGACGGTGAGTTTTTTGTATTTTTTGTACATTTATTTTTTAAATATGGTAATATAGTAACTGAAATTATTAAATTTGTAGTTTAGAAAGTAATGTTAATTTAGTTGTTAATAATTCTATTGTATTATCGTTTAAATTGCAGCCCAAGAGAGCTGAACTTGGGGCTTGGTCGGTTGCTTGGTCCAGTTGGTCGGTGCAGGTGCAGAGCACGTAAGAAAAAGCTTAAATAAAAAGTATTTCCTCCTGGCTTGATGGATTGCATTGTTGGGCCTGAGGGGCCTTCCATCAGATTGCATGGGCTGTTACTGCCTTTAGCTATAGCAGTGTAGAAGAGTCTCAATAGACCATCGCATTTTCTGCCCTACAAATTAAGTGACCAAATTTGCATCTTAGATTAGCTCCAAAAGAGAAGAAAAGGGTTGCATCTCGGATTAACTAATATAGATGTAAAATTTTGTGCATGCATCTGTTAACACTGCATCTGGTCATATGATTTATTCTCATGTATTAATTATTGGTTTACTGGATTATGCAAACCTAAGGGTGATGAATTTAGAATTTTATCACACCTCGGACTAACATTCTAAAACTAACGCTAATTTATAATCACATCACAACATAACAAAAATAAACCACAAATACATCATTGACATAAAACTTTAATTCACTGCTTCAACAAAAAACATAATAAGAAAAACATGGTAAACCATAAACGATATAGCATCGTAGAGATCCGACCGTTTCTGAAAGAGATTGGTTGGAGTTAGATTGTGTTCTTATTAGAAAATAATATGACAGTGTTTTACTCCTTTTCATTTTTTATCTCTTATTCCTAAATAAAAAAATGCAAAACGTATGAAATTCATTTCATTTTGTCATTCAGATTTCATATCAAAATGGGGATGAAGGAGTAAGGAGTACTAAATCTGAGCGCACTGTGGTTGGCTTGGCTGGTCGGTCATTGTGTGTGGCAGTGTGGCACCTGTCACTTGGGGACTAGGGAGGTCGGAGGGCAGAGCCGTGGAGGTGTAGAGGGCTAGAGGTGGAGGCAATAGCGTTAGTGTTAGGTTGCCGTGGGCGGCATCCGGCATGGGCCGTGGCGGGCGAGCCACTGCGTGGGGTGTGGCCGCATGGCGAGTGCACGGTGGTGCAATGCGTTCTACGGTCACTTGACGTTGAGCGAGCTAGCGAGGGGAAACGGTGCAACACGATGGCCTCAACCCAAGTGCAGCTGTATGAGTAGGGTTAAGATATTAACTCGTTGAGTGCTAGATAAGAGATTGATAGGCTGCCCGATGATATTCGCACATATGTTGGACTGTGGAGCTGGACCATGTGTCTCGGCCTCGGGTTATAGCCCACCCAGCCTGATCCGTCCAGTCTGAATCAAAGACACGTCCCATCTTTACCAGATTAGCAAAAGATGGTTTCTGCAGTCTCATGTGGCCGTGCCAGAATTGCACTGCTGATTTTTCTTTATGCTAGGCCATTTGCAGTAATCTTTCAGACGCCGTTTGGTCGGTTGGGTGCCCCCTCAAATCTCGATCGATCACGCTTTTGCAGACAGAAACTGAAGATTATACGTACTAGTAATAGATATCGTTGCTTGCACCGTGAGCGAAAGGGAAAAAAGTATTTCAGCACATTGTATTTACAGCACTAAAACGGCGACAAAAGAGGATGTTTCACAGTGAAGAGAGTGCTTTAACAAATGGCGACATCACTGAGTTGGCTTTGCAAGAGGAACACTATTAGATTAGTAGTTCATCCTTATAAGCCGGGAAAGCGAAGTGGTAGGCCAATCCAAAGTCCAAAGAAGGTGAAAGCGAGATGCTACCGGACAAAAGGTTCAAGCTGGAAAAAGGGTCAATCTGACATTACCATAGTGTTCAGCGCACAAAATAGGTTCCCTATCTGATTGCCTAGATCACTTATCTCGCTTCACACCTCTCCAACTCCGCTGCTAATTATTAAAAGCATAACCTAAGATTGCAAAGTTTCATTTTTTGTAGACAGCCTAGTGTGTCATTCTGTAACCCTAGTGCTAGTGCCATTGCCCTGTTGTCGTAGTACCATCTTACCCAATATAGGAGTTGGTGGTGTTCAGTAGTACTTCTAGAAATCAGGTATTTGGCCTTCTAAGCCGTTGACAAACTGAGGACAAACAAGTACGGGCATGTTATTTGTGTCCGTGGCTTTTGGTTAAAATTTTTAAATTTTAGCTATTCGCGACAGAGATTACGGAGAGAGATACTCGCTTGTGATTTTGACTGATATAGATGCTAGGCTTTTAACGTATACTACAGTTAATTTGTATACTCCGTCTTAAAAAAATACTCTGTTTGAAAATTAGGTACTACAGTAAAAATCAAATGATGGTTTCAAAAGCCAAAAATAACAGGCCATACAACTACAAGACATGAACAAATGTAGGGGGTGTTCGTATTGATTTTTTTTGTAGCACCCCACATATTGAAAATATGGTACTACATATAACGTCATCGCACGCAATCAAAGAAACATAAGATATAAATTCCAAGAGAATTAAAATTTAAACATCCGTAAATGATTCACAAATAAATAAATAATTCAATAGGAACAATGTCACCAGGGGAAGCAAACGGGAATAAATAATTTTTGACACATTGGACCGGTCCAAAGCCTTTTATTCAAAAGAAAATAATAATAGAAGTAAACATATCAAGACACAGTGCTGAAAAATCGTGTGCCACTCATGCCCATGCTCTCATGTAAATCTACTCCACTAACTTTTTACCTGGAACGGAAAAAATAAGTGTGAGATTGAAAAATCTCATTAAGTAGCCCAGCATTGACAAGTGAAATGATAATGTAAAGGAATATGGTAAATGGTACAAGGAGTTCTAGGCAGCCACACACCAAATACAACTACGGTAAGGTAATAATAAGAATGGCATAAACAGACATGTGATTTCTGTAACCATGGAAACTCATAAGTAATAAGGAGATACAACAATAGGTGATAATCATGTAATCATATTGAGAACGTAATTACGGCACCGATGTCACAAATCACATACCAGGTCATAAGAGAATAGTCAGACACACACCTTGATTGTATACATGTGACAAGGTGTTATTTTCCTAACAACGAGACTGTACGGCCTACCCGTACATTGTTGGGTGGGTACTGTTATTACCCCTAAATGGTGATACTAAGTTATGTAACTAGGGTCAATAAATGAGATAGATTGCATGGTGGCAAATTTTAAAGAATCAATTTGATTAGCGAGGTATGAGAATATATAGGTAAAGGGAATCATGCGGGATATGTAACTGGGAGTTTGAAATTAGATATTTAAAAGCATGTGGCACGCATGAGTGCACACTGCAGAGAAGTTCTTACTAGTCCAAGGTACCCCTCCTAGATTGCTACCATTAAGCACCAACACCAACCCAAAATTTAGTAATAGACTCAATTAGGCTACCACCTCTGCCATTGATCACGGAACCACAATAATTAGTTTCTTAAGTAACCACCGATCCGAGAGCTAACCCACCAGCAAGTACTGATCATGCACCGATAAAGCTAGAGAGCTCACGTTCATACCCCCTAAGTAGATAACAATGAAAACTATCTCCAGCTAGATCATGCTACTATCCACGAGTAGCAAACCATGGCTTAACCAGATGATACATAAAAGTGCTAATGTCTTCCGGATGATAGATAAAAGTGCTAATTGAGACATGGCGAAACAATTGCTGGTAAAGAACATCCTGACATGATTATGCGGAATAGATCGATGCGAGGTACTTGCCTGCCAAGCGCTTGGTGAACTGATTGTGCGAAGGATTGAAAACGTGATGGTGTCCAAAACTGTCTTCTATCCCCACATGAGAACCTACACGCAAGGCAAGAGGATTAGAGGTGGAGTTAAGAATTGAATGGATTAGGCTCTCTGTGTTTGTGCTCAGAATGATGATGTTTTATAACTTTTTTTTACTGTAAATAACTTTTTTTACTGTAGCTGAGTTGATTTATTTAGCATAATTAATTTTAAAAAAATTAAAATAGAAAAATACATTAACCTATCACGAATAATACAAAAGAAATACAGAAAAAAAATAAAAAATAAACAGTAAAAAAACGTCGCAGAAGCCGAACGCCAACACGAAGCCATACCGAGCGCAGCATCAAGACAAGCACGTATTCACGGCTTGGCCAGAGGCAGCACCCATGCTAGCTATCCAGCCATGCACGCGCTCCCATGCATGCACAACCTGGCCAGGGCGGCCCCTGCGCTCAGCCGCCCGGCCATGCGTGCGCTCCCACACCCTACTGGACATGCATAGCGACGAAGTGAGGTCGCACGGTGGAGGAAGGTAAAGAAATTGGAATAACACTAAATGGGAATGGTTACAATAATTACCTCATTTTAGAAAAAGATTGGGATACTTCTCGTGCATGTGAGACTATAGTTACCAAATAGCTTCACGTTCAGTTTGGTGAGATCAAGGGACCCTGACATAAGGAATAGTTAGGGGCCTTATTCCCAAATCAATATATAAATATGTAGGTCAGAAAAACACTAGACGTTCCAACGGATGGATGTGGGAAGCGATTCGGATATATCACCATGGAATCCTGCAGGACTTTAGCGTCATGCGTAGTGTCGCCCCACCCAGCACACACGAAAGTAAATCAGTCGTTGAAGTCACAAACCACGAGCATGTTCAGACTGGTGTATCCGTGGCGGTTGTAATGCCTTGGCGCTACGGAGCAGGTATTGATACTGCCACATGTGTAACGTTGATCGCCCTAATGCAGTCCTTGAAATGGGGGTGAAAACACGACTCCTTCAACCTCCTATGGACCATGCGGAACTCTGCGTCTATTAGCCGTACAATATCACGTGCCATATTGGCCACCACACCCAACACCCTGATGAAGGTATTGCTGGCAAGACATGCGAATCGCTTAAATCTATTCTGTGCTTGGTAATTTGACTGGGGATGCCACACATCCATAAGAAGAGTCTAAGCGCCTCTTTAGAGGTAGTCTGATGAGTTGATCGAAGCTCGAAGTCTGGCACGAGAGTTTTATGCAATTCATGAAAGACCGACCCCCTTATCCTGAAAATGTCTTTGCATGAGCATGAGTCGCTAAGCTGCTCCTTGACCCATTCTAGGCCAGTTTTATTAGGCACCATTTGAGGTCCGTGGGATGATAACCCCCCCTCGTCATCCCCTATAGGCAAAACACGGTTTGATCGGATAGACCAACAGATGAGCTTACAATGATGGAGACGGAGGCGGTATCCACGCGAGAGAGGATGAGAGCACGAGGGCAACACAAATGGGAAAGTGGACACGCGTCTCAGCCCTTCGGGTCTTTTCGTGCACGCACAAGGGGCTTTCAGAAGCCGTTTTTCTAAGCCGGCCGTTCGAATTCGCTTCGGCTTGCAGGAGCAGAAGCCAACGAAAAGGCCTATATGGACAGGGCCGTAAGTGTTTGATAGAAGATAGAGATGCTGAAGTTTTTCACCAGCACAATTTATTGCTTGCCACCTTCATCTAGGATTCTAGATGCACTTGCCTAGCTACCACCACACTTGGTCAAGTGGAGAGCACAGTGTGGTGCGGTCCTTAATTTCGATCCATCACTTTGTGTGGTCACTCACCCTGCCAAGATCTGCGCCGGCCACTCGCTGGCCGTTGCAGGCTATGCATGCTCCCCGGCCGCTCGAATCGATCAATCAATGGAACCGCGCGACGCCCCCCGGCTTAAACGGGCAAATTCCTGCGATCCCTTTCGAGTATGCGCGGCCCGGTTGGTTCATGCACGCACGCCTGCTGCGTCGACCTCTCTCTCCTGCTTGCGATGGAGGGTCGCTAGGATGGACTAGCTAGCATGGTCCAGCCCCAGCTGCTGCGTGACTGAACATTTGCGTCTCCATGCCCTGCCAATCGCGCAGCACCGGCGGCCAGCTCTGTGCTCTGTAAATGTAGCGGCAGCGGTCGGAAGAGGAGTATTGTATTGTGGTCACTTGGAAACTTTTCTCTCCCTCCTGCTAGGCCCATAGCCGATAGCTCGCTCTTCGGTCTTCATGTTAATTTGTGAAGTGGCTTGCGTGTCTGTGCGTGTCCCGGTTTATCCGGGGGATTACTTTGGAGTTTGGGCATTTGGATGTTAATTTGGGTTAGTTAGGGACTGTCTGGTCTTTAGCCTAACAAGACGGCCAATGTTAGTAAGAGTAGAAGTATCGTACTCTCTCATTGCATTGTCTAGTTGCTACTGCTCCATACATGTAGAGGACACTGCCAATTAATTCACCATTGCTAAGGTGGTCAGCTGGCTTTGTGTCTACATCAAGTACAGTCAAGCAGTATGGTTTGAGGAAAAGGATTATGCAGCGCATCTCACACGATGGCTCTGTCAATCTATTATTTACATGATTCAATACACAGAGGAGATTACAATGGACTCAGGTTTAAAGGGAAACTGATCCCTACAACCACGGCAAAATATCTGGTACTGTTCACCTAACGGCAACAGCCCAAATCAGAGGATTCCTCTCTGCAGACACAATCTGTTCTCCAGAATTCGGTCTTCAGACTTCCTTTCTTTACAAGTACTTGCTTGATGTTGGCTCAGATTTGCTTTCATATAGGGCAAAGTGGGGATACAAATTAGTGAATGGCTTTTATCCTGGGTTTAGGTGCGCAACATTTGCTAAAGCTAAAAGGGCATGCAGCCTTTTGCCAAACCGGGGATCAGGATCATTAGGTCGGGGGCATGCATTCACGTTAGAAATGCTAGGATAACACTTTGCATGGACTAGATTAAGGTTAATCCAAAAAAATTCATGAGTACCGTCCTGATTTCCGTGTCTTAAGTTTACCCTTGCATGCTCAGATCACTGCATACATAAATCCCCGAACTAGGTAATACAAACCTCTATTTGCATTTTATTCTTATCATTAGCGCATATCCCTATGAGCTGCAAGAGAAACCTTCAGCTCGAAGCGGTACCAAAAAGAATCATTTCGTGAGAAGGCCTGCAAGCTAGCGTCTTTCCATGAAGCAGTGTTGCAACTTGCTAGCTTTGATGTGCTCCTTTTACGTACTCATGCTGCATCATGTCCCTCCCATTTTCGAATAGCTGGTTATTCATCAGTTCATCAATCGTTCAGCTGTTGGGGTCCTCAAAAGAACTAGTACTACTACCTCTTTGTAGGCAGTAGCTAATCACTAGCTGATAGCCTCGTACTCATCATGGTTGCCACAACTCAAATGCGCACTAATCCAACCGTACTAGTAGTAAATAGCAATATGTATCATAGACATGACTGAAGTCTACCGCACGGTCCTTCGATTTGCTGATATATTCGTCCATTTCTTTCTTCTTTATCAAAGTCCAAGAGAGCACTACTAATGGTGCAGCGTGCATCCATACTCTCCTCGCTAGCTAGCTAGCTGTTTGATATCGTCTGTCCATTGACCTGGGTTGCCATGCGTGTCTTTCGACCCTCCCAAGAAGAGAGACACACGAACTATGTTTTTCTTTCTAAAAAAGTAACACTAATATCAAAACACATAAAAGATAGAAATATCTATATAACATTCGTATATTTTTTAGGCTCAAATCTATCAGAGTTTAGAGTGTTAGATCAAAAATCCAACCCCAAATTCGGACCACTTATTTTTTAGAGGGTATGGAGGGATCCATTAAATGGAGATTCAACATCCTAAATTTAAAGCACTCATTTTTTTTAGAGGAGGATATAGGGAGATCTGTTGGATGGAAATCCAACGCCCCAAAATATGACATATTTGAGCTCAAAAAATATGTGAATGTTGTATAGAAATTCTCTAAAGAAATAAGTAACATCTATCCACTATTTATTATGCTTTAAAAATTATGCAAATCACTATTAAAAAAATATATAAAATCACTATATGGGTATGTTCTTTTTGGCTGCAACTTATGGTTTTTGGCTAAAATTTTTGAATTTTAGCTGTTTGCGACAGAAATTACGGAGAGAGAAATACTCGCTTGCGATTTTGGATGGTACAGACGTTGGACTTTTAACATGTACTATAATTAACTTGTAGACTATATCTTAAAAAATACTCTGTTTAAAAGTTAGATACTGTAGTAAAAATCAAAAACCATTTTAAAAAGCTGAAAAGAACAGGCCATACATGTGCGTCGCTAGCTTCTTTTGCAGGGTCACACAATCGCTTTCTTTTTAGTTGGATGTCGAGGGAAATTTATGATTTCTTTGGTTAGCAGCTCACTAACCTGAAAGTAGAAGTATGTGTGACCCTTTAGCAACAAGCATGGACCCATATATGGAGACCCGCAGAGAGTACCATGCACTCGGCCCCGGGAGGAGGCTAGGGGCTTACTGGCTTCTCGGCTTTTTTGTGTGGGATTTTTGTTTGTTCATGTCGGGCAAATCAACTGTCGCCACCGCGGTGCCGAGTGGAAGACCCGTTGCTCGGCGGATAAAAGTTACACTGCCTTGAGATTTAGTAAAAAAAACTGTGGACACGGTAATACGGTATAACTAGTACAGCAGTTAGGACAGTTTCTGTTAGGCACAATTCCCGCCCGTTAGTATATATAGTTTTATGGAGTGAACTACCGCTATTTTATGCTCAACTATACTTAGATAGCGCTTAGTTTAGCATTAATTTTTTACTGTAGCTGATTTATTTTTATGTAACTAAGTTGGCTTATTTGACATAATTAAATTTTTTAAAAAAGAAAAAAAAATATGTTTACCCATCGCGGACAATGCAAAGGAATACAAGAAAAAAAATAAAAAACCCAAAAGATCTAAAAAACAGAGAAAGACGAAATTACTAAATAGTGAAAAAAAAGTAGAAACTGATTTTAAGCGAATTTAAGCATGACTTTACATCAATAGAGTTTTATGGAGTAATACTTTCCAGAGTAGTAATAGTAGTATTTACTACCACTTACAGTTAATGCAAGTTCGAGAAGGTGTGCAAGTGGTAACATTGCCCGGCAACATTTAGGGCACTCTTAAGGACATCTCCAATGGTCTTAGTTAGTAACTAACTAGGAGACTTCCACATTATTTATATAATACATACTAAAAGCTAGCATTCCAAAGGACTATCTATAAGGATAACTATTTGATGCTTACATGCACACACAGTTATTTATAGAGGCTGCTTCGTTTTACGTTATAGACTAGAGATGAAATAGTAGCTAACTATTTGTGTTTTGCATACTCTCTTTCCTCCACATAGAATATATGCTGATGTGTACATGCAAATAGCTAGCTGACTTAGCACCATTGGAGATGCCCTAATGCATGTCTCTATAGTCATATCTAAAAGCATCTACATCACTAATAAATAGTAATAGATACAACCCTCCAACTCTTTCTATCTTAGCAAGAATACATAGAAAACACCAAATTAATAAATATCATGCAAGACATAGCAACGTAGTTGGATACAACCTTTCTCTTCCCAATGCATGTTTTTTTTCTGCATGCCTAAGCTGTTTCTCATGCAAGAAATTACTTCTCTTTCTCTCTTCTTTAATCTTCACTTCACGTAAACATTAATCCTAGGTGGTAAAGAACTGCTGTTGCTGATGTTGGAGCATTAGGACGAGTGTAGGTGCAGGCTTCTCACGTAAACCATCCATAAGACATATTTAATAATGCTATTTCAGCTGCTGTATTAAATAAGTAAAATACTATGTAAAAGAGATAAAAGTGAGGAAAGATAATATGTTATCTTTTATGTAAAAGACAACTTGAGTCAGCAAACCAATATAAATAACGACAGGGTAAGGCAAGAAATTATAGCGAAATAAGTATAAAATAGTTAGATGAATGATTTACTATTAGATAAATTGTCTCTAATACTATCTTTAGATAAAATAAAAATTTTAAAAATAATATTAAAAAGGTAGACTATTATACATGATCTATAGCAAAAAAAAAAACTTCTAACATCTCTCTTAATTCCGGTAGCTAGCCTGACCTCTCCCGGCAGCCGGCAGTGGGATTTATCATTTATAGTACCATTTATGGAGTATTGAAGCGAGAGCACTGTATCGAGTCGGACGTACGTACAAAAGCGACGTGCCTCCGCCTAGCCGCGCCGATCGAGCCCGAGCGGCCGGGCCCGGGCGGGCAGGCAGCATGCACGAGGGCAAAATAATCCCACCATGTGAGGCCGGGCGCATACTTCCGCCTTGCCCCCCCCCGGGTCTCCCTCGCCCGCGCGGCGCGGCCGGATTTATTTCGAGGGCACCCTGCTCGCCTCACAGATTGCTTTGCAATATTGCTGCATCCACACTTCTGGGTTTCATTGCGTGTGCTGTGTATAGCCGGCCCTGGAAGTTAATAATCGCTCTGCCCTGTTTGTATCTGCCCGATATAATAATGCGTCCGTTGCTGCCGTGGTTGTGGGGTAGCAGTAGCACCGTAGCTGTACTTGGATCTTGCCTTTCATTCCGTAACGAGTAGAGGTAGGAGTTGGGTCATGTCTTTTTTATAAGTATTGAACTACTGTAGTGGTATTTTTCAAAAGATTAGGATTGTAGTGATATTTTTCAGAATTGAAACGATTACAGTAATATATAGTCAATTATCCCAAAGAATAAAAGCGCGACGCATTAGCCTAAAGCTGAGTTTAACATCGTGCACCAAAATATTCCCATGGACCAATGGCGGGTCCATGTAGGATCATGCGGGATCGATCACGGAATCTCACCGAATTGTCACAAACATGAATTGTCACAAACATATCCTTTGGGTCTTCGAACCCACGTACTGCATCTGGGTTTGTTTCATTCAGGGTTACAGTGACGAGGTTAGCTAATTCTATATCCAACTATGTTAGCTCAAGCGCTCAACCCAAATTTCATGTTTAGCAATAAATTTGGTCAGCGTAGATTTGTTTTTCTTGATTAAGTGGATTCGTGTTGGGAAAGAAACTCAAGAGGACTAACTGTGCTAGGTTAGAACATTCCATTTTTTAAATTTTAGTTTAATCCTTAATTAAGAGGGATTATAATGCTTTTCCTTGGTTAAATTAACCCTATATTAACCCACCAATGTTTGACTGGTTAACCAACCTCTAACCCAACTATTAGTGCTTATTTGAAATACAGACGAAACAATTTCATCCTGCAGAAGTCGAGGAAAATTACTTAATATTTCCCATAGGTCGCATGGTCTTAACTTTGAACCAAAATGGAGCTTATTTCGATCGCTCACCTCATGTATCTTCTAGTAAGCTACTCTGGGTAGAAGTCATGTAAAGTTCGAATAAAAAATATTCCAGTTTACTACTAGTAGTTTCGAAATTTCATTTGTTTTCTCTGTAGATCTATTTATCCAGCACTTCGCACCAATTTGCACCTCCAACATATGTCATTTCGTCTGTTTTCACATATTTGGGGGAGATTCTGTTGCGTAGCTCACTGGCTCATCCAAGTTTTGGGCACGATGACGAGAATGAAGTACAAACTTGCAACATAAAGAAAGCTGTTTTTTTCTTGCGCATAAAATTTCTTTGCCCCCGTGTCACGGACAACAAATGGTAGTACATCCTTGTAACTCGTAAAAGGTTGTTTTTTCCTCTTCAACATATAAGGCCCTACTTTATCATGTGTGTTTATTGGAGTAAGGAGTATTTTCTTTGCTAGTTCTAATGTCGAGCCAAAGCATTACCCCATTCTCTCACAAGCAGTGGCGGACAGAATTTTTCTAGAACCCCGGCACACCAGTCATGCCCATGCGCCTACGTGACACCTGACTCTCTAGCTCACATCCATATCGAACAGACTCCTTTGCATTATCTATAATAGACTAACATATTTTTTAATTTAATTATATTAAATAAATTAATTTAACTACAGTAAAAAAATTTATAAACTAATATCATTCTACACGCTCCTAAATATAGTCCTCCGGTGTCCGTACCAAACATTCTATCCGCGTGCCGGCCCGGGGCGACGCAACGCAGCGCACGCATCACGTGCGCGCGCGCGCGAAAGATTTGCCCCCCCGTCCACGGCCCCGGGAGGCGGTGCAAAACGGACGGAACACAACGATTTGCCCAATCATACGGCGAATCATGAAGGCTGCCGCGCGGGCGCCGTGCCGTGCTCGCTGCGCCTTGGGGCGTCGCACTCGCATCACCACAAGTGCGCGGCCGAGCCGTTCCACGTACGGCTCACGATGGGCGCTCTCCTTTCCTCTCTCTCTCTCTCTGTCCTTGGCTGCGTACGTGGCGCCGAGCATCCGATAAAAAAGAGCTCATCACATCTGCTTCTGTAGCAATTTTTTTTCTTCCAACCCTGCCTTACGTACCTAATTATAAATCTAGCCACCTCCATAACCATAGCAACAGATGACACTATCACCTATCGCACTACTCCACTGTGATAGAAAGGGATCGGGCTGTCGAGCTGGTGGAGTTCGGTAGCCCGATGCCACCCACGGCCTGTTGCGCCTCCTCTCCCGTCGACTCGCCTTCCTCTCCTACCAAGCTCCATCAGCTCGATAGCTTAGTCACATTTTGTTGCAATGGGGCAGCGTGGTATTGGTAGGTGGCACGTGTCGTCTATCATTGCTACCACGGTCAAAGAGAAGACTAAATTTGTAATTTTGTATACATAGAAAAAATATTGCTACAAAGCCAGATGTGCAATGGCTTTATAGAAAAGAGGGTGAGCACGGCACATGAATCTTCTATGAAATGCTGCCGTGGAAGATTTTGCATCTGAGATCGATGAGAGTCGAGCAGGTGGCGCAGGAGGTTTCCAAGCCGCCGCCTCCTCCCTCCTTAGCACTACTACAGGACCATAATCTATTCTAATTCTACCGAGCTTGAATGCTTGAGGACTATTCCAGCTATCTGTTGAGATTCTTGAAACACTGTCCCCTGCTAACGAGATTTCCTTTTCAAGATTACAACAAAGACACATGCTAACATGCTATTACACATGCACACCATGCGTATATATATGTGAGTAAGCTCCTTTAACATACGGTTAGAATAATGAAGGGCAGAGATAAACCACTGATCTTACAAAATTCCAACTAAAAAAAGCCCTCGATCCACCTCCCCTAAACGGTCGCTTCCCTTTGCTCTACTAACAAGTTCTCCGGACGGATGAATCAATCAATGTGGCATTTTAAACGAAGAATCGATCAGGTGATAGATTGTGTGTGCCATGTCTTGTCGTCATTAATTCGTTTGCGTTATGACTTACACTGAAAATCATGTGCAACCTCTGTTTACTTTATTGGATTTTTGTTCATTTCCTAGTCTCTCTCACATTAGTGTGTGAATACTGGTACAGGATAAGTACAAGGCTCACCAGTTAGTCAAAATCTACTACAGTGTACGATGCCAAGAGGTGGGTCGTGGGGGTGAATCAAATTGCACTTTGAAGCGATACACCAATTCATGATTTCGCTCCCATGGGGCTGGATCGATCGATTCGATGGCTGGGTACAACTGATACATGCTTCGATCTTAGTTTGATTATTGGAGTACGCGTAGTCTTGTAACTTTGTTTTTTTTCTAACTTTGTAAATAAAGAGGCGCATTTGCTAAAGGCAGCCAGGCAGGAACGTCCTAAACGTAAGAGAATTTCGATGGCAAGAGCCACCAAGATGCTTCATGGTGGAGTGTAGCGCTGAAAGCTCAAGTCAAACACATGTTGGAGTAGCTTTGCACGGGGAGGAAAGACGAGCCGCCAGACGGGCCCCACGGCTCAGAGCCCGTACAAAAGCCCCCCCGTAATCTTGCTTGCTCGGGTACGTGGGCCCGCGATAGGCACAGGCGACGCGTCCTTTAATCGAAAGCAGACAGCAGAACGCGGCAGGGAGAAGCAGAGCAACTGCGCAAGCAACAGCGATAACAAATGCCATTGCCGCATGCCCGATGCCATTGCTCTCTCTCTCTCTCTCATCTGCTCACTTCCGGAAAAGCAGAGCGGCTTCTCCCCCGTCTTGTCATGCTTGATGTCTCACTACCACTTAGATATATATCACCAGCTCATTAACTCGTAGCTAGCCTCTCGTCACAAGCCAACAAGCCTTTTGACTGTTCAAGTACCTTGCATCAGCTGGCCGATGGGCGCCGTCCCGTAGCTTGGCCCCACCTACCAGCGCCCAACGCGTGGGGTTCCCAGGAGAGCCAGACCGCCCAAAGCTAAAGCACCAAGCAACGACACGGGAACCGCTCTCCGGAGGCCCGGTCCATGGTCCGGACACCACCCACGTCTACAGTAGGGGATCAGTAATAGTATGCTACACGCCAAAGCTAAAGCACCAAGCAACGACACGGGAACCACTCGCCGTAGGCCCGGTCCATGGTCCGGACACCATCCACGCCTACAGTAGGGGATCGGTAGTATTCCGTTCCAACAAGCCGCGCTTATGGTTCTGGAGGATTGGACACATATAACATGTTTGATCTTCAAAATTCCGAAAATAACCTCTAGAACCCAAAAATTCCAAATATAACCCCCTGTTTGACCGCATGACTAGGTGGTGCGCCCGGGGAGCGCACCACCCACTGTTCACAGAGTGGTGGTGCGCCCGGCGAGCGCACCACCCACTGTTCATCCCCCGTATTATTTTTTACATTAAATTATAGTTTTTATTTGAAATCTTTTGTAATTAGATAATTTAAAATTTTTTATCCGTAATTTATTTGTACAGTGTGGACGAATATAATTTTTATTATAAATTATTTATTTGTACAGTGTGCATGAATTTGATTTTCGTTCTAAATTATTTATTTGTACAGTGTGCACGAATATAATTTTTATCCGTAAATTATTTATTTGTATAGTGTGCACAAATAAATATTTTGACAAAAATTAAATTCATGCACACTATACAAATAAATAATTTACAAATAAAAATTAAATTCATACACACTGTACAAATAAAATTCGTCCACACTATACAAATAAATTATGGACAAATTTTTTTAAATTATCTAATTACAAAAGATTTCAAATAAAAACTATAATTTAATGTAAAACATAATACGGGTGATGAATGATGGGTGGTGCTTCGGCGCACCACCACTGTGAACGATGGTGAGTGCGCTCGGCGCACTCACCACTCTATGAGCGATGGGTGGTGCGCTCCCCGGGCGCACCACCGCATACGTGTCAACACCGGGTAGTCGCGCGGTCGGGCAAGGGGCTATATTTGGAATTTTTGAGTTTTAGGAGCTATTTTCGGAATTTTGAAGATCAAACATATTAAATGTGTCCAAAATTCATGGTTCTGCTCTGCTCTGTTCTGTTCGTTTTTCGTTTTTGGTTTTTTTAAAAAACGAAATGGCTTCTTTTATGTGGGTTCTTCGAACAGATTTCGGAGTTTAAAAATATATACATTATCTATATTAATATCTTTATTATCCACTACTATCTCGAAAAGATAAAACAAAAGTTATCACCTACAGGAATATAACATATTTGGCTAGGGCATTGTGAGGTTCTAACATGTTCTCATAAGCAAAAACCGTATGCAATTTGGACTCGTCGAGCCTGATTTTACAATGGGATTGAGTTGAATCGCCGTTACATCTTGTCGGAGTGTGTTTTTGGCTTCGGCTCATTGATTTACCCCCCGATGCTCCACATTGCGGTGCGTTGTTGGCAGCAGAGGCGCTCGTGAGTGGATGAGTGATATCTGGGCCCTGTTGCACACCGTTATAAAAGTATTTGGCTTTTGACTTTTAGGTTTGAGAAGTCAAAAGTTATTTCAAACATGTCAATTTCTTAATTTTTTTTCTGTTTTTCTCTTATTTTTTATATTATCCGTAATGATATAACGCTGTCTTTTATTATTTTATTTTTAAAATTGAATGACTCAGAAAAAATAACGAGCCTGATTTTTGGGGTTGCAGGTTATGGCTTTTGCTTGTTTGTGAGAGAGTACAGAGAGATACTTGCATACGATTTTGACGTATGTACTACAATTAACTTGTAGACTATGTCTTAGAAAGACATCCCATTTGAAAACTAATTACTATAGAAAAGTAGATTTTAAAAGCTGAAAGAATAGAACCAACAATAACTACAGTGCAAATTAGACCTATCCAGTAGGCCGTGCCGGGCCGGCCCGATACACAGACACGGCCCGTTTAGGCACGAGAAATAAATAGGTCATGTCGTGCCAGCCACTGGCAATGGTCCAGGCACGGTCCACAATCGTGTCATGCTGGCACATTTACGGTTAAGGCTTAATGGGTGGTGCCGACACAGTTGGCCCATTAAGCCGGGAAAAGGAAAAATTCTAAAATTTGTTTAGACATTATTAATCATAGATATAAATATTGGAAATGTTACATTATAAGCTTTATTAATTTGTAGAATATCAATATGAAATTATGGATTATAGATTGTTATATGATTAGAAAATTACAGAAAAATTATAGAAACTGAAGAAAATTATAGAAAAATTGTACACTATTATAGACATTGTTAATCATCAAGGTAAGTATTGTCAATGACATCATGAGCTTTATTAACTTGTAGAATATCCATATAGATTATTACATGGTATAGTTGTCTTGTTAAAAACTTTACCAAGTAAAAAACTTAACTTGAGAAAATCTTGATAAAGAAAAAAGTGTACATCCTACAAAGCTCACTAGTCACTACATGTAAAGAAAAATATTAAAATAAGGCATCACTATTATCTCTTCTACATCTCTCGTTAATTCTTTGAAATTTTTTGAATTTCGCACTAATTTTTCGGTAATTTTACCAAATTTGCACAAACACTACCAATTTTTTCACAGCTAAACAGAAATATGAGAGTGAGGTTTGAGGTGTGAAGAATGGAGGCTGGATGACCCTTATTTATTGGGGGAAAATGATATATTTTTTGATTTTTTTGCTATTTTTCAGATTTTTACCTCTTAACGGTTAAAAAACGGCTATTTTTAACCGTACCACCCTTTAGTGCAGGCACGACATGGTTTGGTGGATCATACCGTGCTTAGCCAAGACCAACAGTGCTTGGCTACGGACCGGTACGCAAGACGAAACCTATTGATCACCTGCAAATTAAATCATTACAGTGTAAATTTAACTGCATGCTGGCAGCCCATTGGAGCGGTCTTGAGCGTGATCCATGGAACGGAACGAGCGAGCGAGCGCCCAGTGCTCAGGCGCGCGCGCTCAGGGGCACACAGAGCTCGCCGCCGCCGCTGCATGTGGAGCGGAGCTGCCGCCTGCGTGCGGCAACAGCTGCTTCCTGCAAACGGCAGCTCTGATCCACGCCCGATAAAAAGAGAGGAGAAAGTTGACGTGGGACGTCGCAGTTTCACTACTACTACTAGTACCTAGCCTACACGCTGCCTGCTCCTGCCCCTTTTCTACTATTCATTTCATTGCTCTTCTTCGGCTTGTACCTGTAGTTGCTTACTCCTACTACTACTACATGATGTATATATGCAGTTATGCACACACATTTCCTTTCCTTTCAGAGAAGACTGCTAGAGCAGAGATGATCTATGAACGTATGTCAGTTAGCTTTCAAATCAACTATTTTTTAAGATAAGATCTACAAATCTATTATATTAGATATTATAATCACATTAAGTATCTCTTCGTATTCTCTCACAGGTAGATAAAATTTAAAATTTTTAACAAAAACTATAAATAACACAAAAAAATAGACCCATGTTTATGTGCGCCGAGACGAGACGCCTCTCTCTCTACTAGTAGTGCATGCATAGCGTGGTGACTGTGAGCTGCTTTTGGTCCTTTTCCCTTTCTTTCTACACTGCCCTCTGGGAGCGGTGGCAGCGACAGCACCATCAAATTTGGCAGAAGCACTGAAGCAGTAGATAGGCAGCTGCATGCTGATGGCTTCTTTTTTTTATTTATGGTTTTTAGCTATTGATTGAAATAGATACGCGTTAGTTTTTAGCTGAGTTATTTAACTAAAAGAGAAAAATAAAAAATTATTATATCTTTACAGATAATACAAAAAAACCACGTTAAAAAAGATAACATGATGAGGATCTAACTATTGAACTAGTAAGATCGTGTTGTTTTGGGCCGATCTTTCGTGATACATAGCAATCACCAAGATAGATGGGTTCGCAGTTAGAAACTGAAACCCTAGATAGCACTTCCTCTCCCACGTACACCTTAGCATGTGATCAAAAGAAGATAAATCTCATGATTCAGTGAACAAGAACTAGCACCGTAGTTAGAACCGGCACACCAAGATGAATTTCTTGTTGGAAATCACAAGAACACACACAATGTGGCTGCCAATCATGGTAATTTTCTGGTTTATTCAACTCAATATAATATAATATAATAGATCCTAACTATTCTTTTCTACAAAGAGACATGTACATGGGTTTATATAGTCTTCCTAATATTTAGAATAAAATTGGACTCTAATATGAACTAAAAAAAGAAATAACTAAGTTACAACCGTCAGATTATTTCTGAATTTGCGATATGACCATAAGGTTTCCGAGGCTGGAACCTCATCCATTGTGTGGAGCTTCAAGTTAGCTTCCCAACAAGTCTAAAAATATTTAAATCAGACTCTGTTTGTAAAAGTTATATGTGTTTTAATGTTAGTCTTGACAATTGTCTCGAATTGAGATCGAATTGATTTCAAATCTTCATATATTTACTTTCCTTATTTAAGAGGCTTCTAAATCCGTTTGGAATCTAAAAAGGATACTTCTCAACTTTTAGAAAGTTATGGTATGGTTGGATATTAACCACATTTACATTACAATACTCAGAATCTCCAGATAGTCCGTACAACATCCAATGAACTCATCATAACTTTGTGTAGAAAGCTCCAAATCCAACTCCGCAAACGTCCAATGAACTTATCGTTAGTATTTTTGTTCCTATTTGAAGGCTTTGCACCTCCCACCCTGATACACCATATTTTTTTGAACCGGTACTCTTCTACACATGAATCAACAAATTCATGTAAGCATGGCTTGCACTTTGAAGCATAAAACCCTTAAGGTCTTAATGGGTATCTCTTATCTAGAGTAGTCATATAGCATTCCAAGTCACACAAAATCATAAACCCAATTTTTTGAAATCTAAAATCCTAATTTTTGAGATCCAAACCCTTAATTTTCAAGATAATTTCAGAACATATAAAATTCTAGAAAAACTACACAATAAAATACACTGTGTAAAGAGTCTTCAAAAAAATTATAATATTTGGACCTTATTTTCTGATTTAAAAACTCAAACAAATAATATACTTCAATAAAATTATGAGAACATTCAGAAAGGGTAAAATTATGAAAAAATTATATAAGTAAGTACACTATGTCGAGAGGCTACACAAAAATTTTATAATCTTTGAAGCTCATTTGATGTATTTAAAAACCCCTTTAAAAATATTTAAATGAATTTTTCTAAAAGTTTACTACAGTGTTCACCGCATGGTGGCTGTGCGATTTTGGATGCTACAGTGACTCTACTGCATGGATATTGTGCGGCTAATCCGTGCTGGCTTGCCGGTTGTCCCGCGCGGTGGATGCGCTATTTCTATGAAGTCACCACAACGAGTGCTATTCTTGTTATTACACAGGTAAACATCACTAATTCGGCAAAAAAAACTCATAAATACATGCTAGTACCACTGAATTGCTGCAAAAAAAAAATTGTTTTGAAGCAAGACGTTAACCGTACTGGGTTTTCGACCACCGTCGTATGTATAAATCAATGCTCGCCGGACTGAGTTTCCGAGTTTTACCCGCCTGGCTACAACATGTAATGGTTTTGGTTAGAGGACTAACGGTAACCAGACGCTGTAACCGCCATTAAACTTTGGCCTAATGCAGCATCGCCAACATTTGTATGCGCGATAAGAAAAAGGAAAAAAACGCTGCTACAGGGAGCATACGGCTTGCAACAAAGACACGAGAAACCGACTCGTCGTCTCGAAGTCGCTTTATCCAAGGACCACATACGACGCGCGTATGGACCACCGACCGCGCCAATAATGGCGAGGTGGCGTGCCAACGCACGGATATTAACCCCCCGCGAGGGACACCTCATGAGCAACAGCTCAACAAATCAGGTCCTGGCACGCGAAGGAGAGCGAGCCTCTACGAGTATACACACCTCCTCTCCGCCATTTTTTTTAATGTGGACTGTGTGAAGACAGGGACACGGACACAGACAGGGACACGCGCAAATGGCTACAGGGAGTTGATAGCAACGGACGCCCGGGCTGCAGGATGTACATCGTACGGTCCGCTTTGATGCCTTTTTTGACACCCCCTCTTAACGACTGGTAGCAGTACAGAAAAACGAAGCTGCAAATACAGAAGTGGTACCGTGTCACCGAAGTAGCTAGCAACAGGGCAGTACAAGTATGTTAATACGGGGCAGTGCAGATTTACTGCTACTCTTGCTAGTAGTCTAGTGCCGGTAGCAGAAAAAAAAAGTTTTGTTCGAGAGTATAGCGTAGATAATGGTGGTGGATTGGAGACGTACGACCAGTGACTGGCTAAAAAACAAGGCCAGTCGGTCTGGTAGAGGTCCTAGTCTTGAGCTCTCGAAGTGGTTTTCTGAATTTGCCGTCACTAGCGCAGATATGCATTTAGCACCCTGTTTGTATCCAAGGATTGAATTTGATTCACTCTATTGGGTTCCAAATCCTATTCTAATAGAAATTCAATTAAATTCAGGCCAATTACAATTCCTTTTTTTTTTGTATTTGGGTGTTCTTTGGAATTGGATTTCTTTTGACTAGATCAACATCACATCCCGTCTCTCTCTCTCTCTCTCATGCAAGGAGATCGGACCGTCTCCGATCCGACGCCGCTCCAAAACCAAAAGCTGTTGACGTAGTCGATTCTTGCTGCTTCGTGCCGTCCATGGCCGAATCGAAGAGCAACTCGTCATCGCGATTGAGGAAGAGGCAGCAACAGCAGTAGATCTGGGCGAGGAGGAACTCGGCGGCAAGATAACAACAATCCGGTGAAGGGGAGGAAGCTAATGTGGCGGTCAAGGTCACCGAAGAAGAGGTACTCGCGGGGGGACGGAGGAGGAGGGGAGAAGCAGCGGGATTCTGAGGAGGTAGTGCAGAAGGCAAGGGCGTCGCGGGAGGGCCGAGGTCGCCGGTGAAGGGAAAGAGGTGGTGCAGAGGGCGGCGGAGGAGGGGAGAAGCAGCGGGTGGAGGCCGGAGTGAGCGACGGCGGGATTTGGGTCGCTGCTCCTGCGGTGGAGGGGGAGGGGAGAGGCAGCGGAAGGAGGTCGGAATTGAGTAGAGGCAGCGGCCAGAGTTGAGTGGCTGGCGGCGGCGGCCAGAGTTGCGCGGGGAGGCAGCGACCGACCTTGAGCGCGATTGGATCGATGCTTCAATTCCAAACAAACGACAGGTGAGACCGTGAGAGCGAAGGATTCCCTCTGCAGTTGTATGTTGCCTCATTGGAATTGACTCTGGAATCATCATTTTCAATTCCAGTGGCAGCCAAACAACTCCAGCCTTAGAATTTGAATTTCAATTCCATATTTCCATACGCAATTGGCAGGAGCCATAGAGGGTGTAATAGATTATCAATCATCACTTTGACTAGTACTATTACACACCAGAATGTCTAGTATGTACGTATTTGTTATGACATCGCATTCAGATTTACATTACCCCTGATCCTATACTAGTAGTGGCAGTAGAAAACTGGAGTAGCATCGTCATTAACAGCGTGTTTTCAGTAACATGCTCCTATAGCTGTAGGAGCCAGTAGAAAGCTGGAGCTCAGCTGCACTACCACTACTGCTTCGCTTGTGCAAGTTTTACTACCAGTCTGCCGTTGCCGCAGAGCTGCCCGCCTGCTCTGCGCCCTCGCTGTGCGCCTCCCGCCTCATGCGCTCTCTTTTTCACCATTCCCAGTTCTTTATTAACTAATAAGATGCTCGTACCTTACAACAAAAAACTAAATAAAATTGATGTATACTATAGAGCATCTTTTCAACAAATTTTCTTTCTTAGTATATAGCTAAGTGATTGGCAAACAAGCAAACCAATTTTAGCCCACTCCATTAGGACTTGTAAAAGCTCAGAAAAATCAGCGTATGCGCTAGATAAAAGAATAAACTGCATAGTATCTCATAAACAGAGCAATAAGAGCATGCAATAGAATAAAGTGACCAAAACACTTGCAGCAGAATTAAATTAACAATGAACCGCATAGTGTCTCATCAATAAAGTACACATTCATATATCACCTAGAACATTAGATATTGCAAACGAAACAAAATCACAACAATAGCCTGCTCTGCGTATTTGGGCTTTTCAATACAACAACATCAACCAAGGCAGAAAATTCAAGACATTGTTCACTGTAAAGCTCCATGAGAAAACAGATCTCACGCATTGGTGTCATAACTTATAATATGCAGACCAACTAAACAACTATATCTATGTGTACTGCAGTCAAAATCCATCTAATAGACAAAATCCAGTTAGAATCCTGCAAAGTTCCACAAAATCCTAGATGAACTTGGGACAAAATAACACAAAATTCAGTTACCTACAAAGCATCCTGCTAAGGGGAAGATGAAAGAACAGTTGAAAGAAGTTCTATGCTGTTACGAGCCACATCAAAAGCTTCCTTTGTTTCTTTAGCAGTATATGTATGCTATGCACATCTTCAAAGGTCTGCTGGGATAGGTTTGCATCGACTTCAGTTTCAGCAACTGATTGTGGTGGAGTAAATATGGGGGCCAAGCTCTCATTGTCACGTCCAGGAAACCACACTCATCTTGATTTCAAGCTCTACAAAGATCAGGACAGCCTTGGTTACTAAAGCATGAAATATTTTTGCTGCAAGAATAAATCATATGGATATATAGTACTACCATCAAACTGGATAGTGGATACTGAAACAACCAGCGAATTATGATAAATATTCAACCCATGTATTTATGAGCAAATAAATATCAAAATTGTATTTGAGCTGTTAGACATGCTTCGTTCAAAGTCTCTTAAGGTATAACTTCTTGTCTTCTTAACACATCACACACAACACCGGAGAAAGTCTCATGGCATAAATATCAATGGTCGTTATCAAGAGATGCTAGGTGTTTTTCAGGATAGGAGGCAATCAGTAAATACTGGTGGCAAAAGTAAAACAGGCACTGGCTAAGTTCATTGCCAATTCTTCACCAATCAACTACTAATAAAGATGGATGGCCCCTCCCCTCTGATGGAATAATGGACACGATTATAACCGAGTGGGACATTTGCTTTGCATCACCAAAAAAGACCCTGCTCTGATAAAAAAGAACTACTACAATGCAACTTCAGAATCATCTTCTTCTACTTACTGTTCGACACGAACCATTTATTATTTTGCACAGCACATGCTGCAAGAGCGGGGGCGGGGCGGCGTCATCGGCGGCGTCGGGGAAGAGGTTCTCGGTGAGCTCGCGGGAGGGCGAGGGAAGGCGGGGCGCGGGGAGGGCAGGGGAGGCGTGGGAGAGCGAGGGAGGCGGATCGGGCGGCGGAGAGCGAGGGAGGCGGTCGGGCGCGGAGAGCGGGAGGCGGGGCGGCGGGGGGGGAGGAGGAGGAGGCGGGGAGAGCGAGGGAGGCGGGAGAGCGAGGGAGGCGAGGGGCAAGCGGGGGGGAGCGAGGCGAGCGAGAGGGGGAGAGAGCGAAGGAAGCGGGGGAGAGGGAGGAGGAGGGCGGGGGCTGGGAGGAGAGCGGGCGGCGGGGAGGAGGGGAGGCCGGGAGAGGGAGGGGGAGGAGGCGGCGGGTGGAGGAGGAGGAGGAGGGGGGGGGGAGAGCGAGGCGGGGAGGCCGGGAGGGAGGAGGGCGGCGATGGGGGAGGGGGGAAGAGGGGAGGCCGAGAGGGGGAGGGGGGCGATTGTTGGAGGGTTTTAGGGTTGGCTGGAAGGGGGAGGGGGAGGGGGAGGGGAGGGAAGGGAAGATCCGACGGTCCAGATTGGATGGAGGTTTCGGCAACCACCAACTCTTTCTTTTAAATAGTAAAGATCAATCCCCCACGCCTCCAGCCCAGCCCAGTCCCCCTTCTCAAATATCAACTCACTCCTCTGCCCTTCCCTTGCTCCCCTACAGAAAAATAAGCAAGCAGAAGCACAGGTTGTACTTAGTAATAATATTTTTGAAACACCCTGTGAAGGACTTGGAATTCAAATTTGGTAAATTTGCTGTTTTTCCAAAGATTTTAGCAAACCTAACGGCCACACCAGCCAGAGATGACGGTCAGATCGGTTGGCGCCAACTGTCTGATCAGCAGCCACTGGCGGCCAGTTCGGCTGGAGCTAATGGTCTGAGAGGTTAGGGAATTTGCGTCGGGCAAAATTGGAAATTTTGGATTTTTCATGGTGTGTTTTAGTTTGACTTAGATTAGTGCATATGTGCTGCATGAATGATATGTATCAACTAACGTAGATCAAGTTGTGAAGAATTTATTCCCGAAAATAATTTTTTAGTCTTTCGATGTGCAAGGAGGTTTGGAGTAAACTATAGTCAACGGCGAGAATTAGGGCTACGCTTATGGTGGAGTTGAGATCTAGAACGATGAATGATGCCGGGTGAGATTGCTGAGCTTAAGCATGTCACAAGAAAGATAGAAAAATATCGAAAGAATGTTCGAGCGACGGGTTGCATAATGTGGTTTGGTCGATCTAAGTGATGCGTGTTCTAATGGAACTAAAACACGAGAGATTTTACCGACACATGGCAAGCTAATAGTGCATCTATACGTGGCAAGCATAATGATTGTTTGCAAAAAAAAAGTGAAGACCAGGGCAAGAAATAATATTTTGATAAATTGATTAAAATATCTTAAATCAAAACTGCAGCACTTAAATAGTACTTTGGAAAACGGTTTAGATCAAATAGAAACTAAGAAAATCAAATTAGATCAAAGGCTAAAAATTAGCAGATTCGAACTCATATGCTTTTGGAAAGCACGTATGAGTGTTGTGTGTTAGTAAAACCTATATTGTGTGGAATTAACAGGTTTTATCATATATGCTAGTGGATAATATCTATTAGGGGTTAGACATGAGCTGATTGTCTTATCTATTTATTTGGTTGAAATGGAGATTTACAAGTTAATCATCTGCCTATCCTATTGTAGCCAAGTGTTTTAAGGTGAGAATTTATGAAATATGAGTGCTGTGGTGTGCTCGTTTGTCTTTTAAGTGGAGTGACTATAAAATCTTTTTCATCAAATAGCAATACATTAACTTTATTTACCTATTATGGAATTATTTTGTTTAGATTGATTTGCTTTTGGTCTTATTGGTTTTGATCTTTTATCTTCTTTTTGATATTGCTGTGTGCCAAAACATATAAGTGATGGAAATAATTTATGGAGTTCTTCAAGTTACTTGATTTTGCTTAGATTTAATCTCAATGGTGAGATTTCTTGATCAAAAGGGTTTTTTTTTCAATTCTTTAGAAGTTCTTGTTTGCTGTGTTATGTAAAAATATAGCAAAGTTATTTTTCATCATGAGTAAGTTATATTTATCATTTTCGGTTTTATTCCGATTTAAGTTCTGTCTGGGTGAATGTTCAAAGAACACTTCGAGAAAATTTAGAGTGACCATTCATCCTACAATTTTCTACACGGGCAGAGCTAGCACAGCCGTTGCAGTCGTCCGCCCCCCTTCTTTTTGGCTACTAGTAGCAGCAGCTCCAGCCTCAGCCTCAGCTCCCTCTACTCTCCTCTCTCTATAGCATAACCCCCATTAATGGCCAGTACCACGATGTGTCACCCCACCACACCGCCCCCTCCACTTCCGCTAACCAGCGCCCCCTAGTCCTGCTGCCGCTGCGCTCCATCCCACCCCACCCCTCTTCATTAATCACTTCGCCTGCCTGCCTCCGCGTGCTCCGCGCCGCGCTCCCTCGTGCTTCGCGCTCGCTTAATTCGCTTGTGTTGCGCTTGAGTCGCGCTCGCCGCCGCCATGACGGGGATCGACCTCAACACCATCGAGGAGGACGAAGGGGAGGCGGAGGAGGTCGCCACCAACTGCTCCCACCACAGCCAGGCCAGCTCCGCGGCTACGGCAGCGACGTCCAGGCCGAGCGCGGTCTGCCTCGAGCTGTGGCACGCGTGCGCCGGCCCCGTCGCGCCGCTGCCGAGGAAGGGGAGCGTCGTCGTGTACCTCCCACAGGGCCACCTCGAGCACCTCGGGGACGCGGCAGCGGGCGGGGCGCCCGCCACGGCGTCCGCTGTGCCGCCCCACGTCTTCTGCCGGGTGCTCGACGTCACTCTCCATGTGCGTGCGCCGGTTCGGTGCTTCCGAGCTCAATGTGTTCGTTTGTGTGGTTCCCTTTCCTCTGCGTGTGAACAGCTTGTTGATTGGTTTGTGCTGCGGTTTGCAGGCAGACGCAGCCACGGATGAGGTCTATGCGCAGCTCTCGCTGGACGCCGAGAACGAGGTGCGTGATACCTACAATACGGCATGCAGTAACATTTGGTTTGTTTCGATTTGGTTTGTGTGCGTTGGTTAAGACTGCGACTGATTTGTTTCTTCGGGTGCCCGTTTCTGACGCGTGAAGGAAGTGGTGAGGCGGCTGCGCGAAGGGACGGATGATGGCAGCGGCGGCGACGCCGAGGACGGGGAGACCGTAAAGCAGCGCTTCGCGAGGATGCCGCACATGTTCTGCAAGACGCTCACGGCCTCCGACACCAGCACTCACGGCGGCTTCTCCGTGCCGCGCCGCGCCGCCGAGGACTGCTTCCCCCCTCTGGTGCGTGCATTGGCGAAAAGCTCCATTTTTTGGGCGTGTGTGATGCATACTATGATGTTTGGAGCTGGTTTACCGACTCCTTTTGGTTTGGGGCGCGAGCGCAGGATTATAGCCAGCAGCGGCCGTCTCAGGAGCTTGTTGCGAAGGATTTGCACGGCACCGAGTGGAGGTTCCGCCACATCTATCGAGGTACAGCAGAACAAATATATGGGGTATTTTACCCTGTTTTGGTGACTGAGATATGCGCTGTACAGTGCATGCATTTCCAGTTGGAGTTGCTGCACTGGCTGAACCAGTGCGCCTGTATCATTGATTGAGATTGAATAATGGCACATCAATTGTGCTTAGTGCTCCTGGTTTGATTTAGTAATGAGCACTTGTAAATTACAAGTGCTCAAGTTGTAAATTCAACGTACATCAACTTTGCTCACCGAGGACGTGTGCTTGTTATGGTTGAGGTTGACCCCTTGGCCTTTGGGATTATCCATCCGAGCTTTGTATGTTCCTTACTCATGATTATATGGTGGCATTTGTTGTAGACAGTGTGTTGATTCTTCATACTCTCTGCATTTGCTTTGCTTTCTTGTGTGAGTCTACACCTTTGTCGAAAGCTTTACTAGCGGTAATATTACTTGTGAGTCATGTTAACTCTATTTTACAGTTGCTGTTTGCTACAAAACTTTTTTTTGGGGGTTGGGGGGGATTCGAGGTTTGGTCCTTTTTAAGGAATATAACGGACAAACATGAGAAGGTAAGTGGTCCTTAATTTCTGATAGATCTACATCTCAATGTGTTACAGGCCAGCCGCGCAGGCACCTTTTAACCACCGGATGGAGTGCATTTGTCAACAAGAAGAAGCTTGTCTCTGGGGATGCTGTACTATTTTTGCGGTAGGCCAATAGAATCATCCAGATAATTATCACATGTTGTTGCCTCTCTTTCTTGAAGGTTCTTCATCAATTTTCAGAGGTGACGATGGGGAGCTTCGACTGGGAGTGCGCCGTGCAGCCCAGCTCAAAAATGGATCTGCTTTCCCTGCGCTTTATAACCAGTGTTCAAATCTTGGTACACTAGCTAATGTTGCACATGCTGTGGCTACAAAAAGTATGTTCCATATCTACTATAACCCCAGGTAATGAACAACGTGCTGGTTGTTTTGTTAATGCCTTGGTACATTACTTCTTGGTAAATTTCGATTGCACTACTAACATATGCTTACAAAAACATCATGTTAATGCCTCAAGACATTCATGTTATGGAGACAGCAGTTTAATGCCTTAAGACAGAAGTTGTGCTAGAAGAATTTTGCTGGTGTGTGGTGTGGATCTTAAATTGTGCCCAATATTTGTTACTTTGAGTTATTTCTTATTGGTAACGCACTAGGTCCAGCTCATCATGTTCCATTACATGGTTTTATCTGGGTGCTTTCTGCTTTGGTATTCCTGCTGAGATTTGAAGTTTTAAACTCTGGTGGTGTTGCTTTGTCGATCAGTTTTGAAATTTGTTTTGTTTAAATGTTATGATATGCAGAAACAAATAATTTATTTCATACCTTCATGTTTTTAAATAATTTGCATTGTAATTCTTGTGTTCGTGATGACCTACATAGAAAATATATGTATAATTATACATATCAATATACTTCGCTGTGATCCCATCCTTTTGTTGATGCAATAAAGCAGATTCTGATGTCAGTTGTTGCTTCTATAAACTGACAGGTTAAGTCAATCTGAATTCATTGTACCCTACTGGAAGTTCATGAAAAGTTTCAGTCAACCATTTTCTATTGGACTGAGGTTTAAAATGAGATATGAAAGTGAAGATGCTGCTGAAAGAAGGTTTGTATGCTACATCTGTCCTACTGATACTGATCATCTGAATTGGATGCTGGATTGGTGATGCATATGAGATTATTCTACAGGTACACAGGGATAATAACTGGAAGTGGCGATGCGGACCCTATGTGGCGTGGTTCAAAGTGGAAATGTTTGCTGGTACGCCATCTTTTCTCATGTTTCTCACAATAGATGGTTGACAGCATCAGCTCCGTTTGCAGTATAACCTTTTGTTTTCCACTGCTCGAGCAAGACTGCAAACTTACTTATTGTTTTTGCGTAGTGCATTGAGGTATTTGCATCATGTAGCTGTCTTGAGTCTTGACATCTTGTTATAATTTGGACAATATTTAATTTATAACAAGTGAACGTACACATCCTACTGTCAATATTGCTAGAAAGAATGTCCTTTCATGGAGCTGGTTCACTTTATTTAATGGTGTAGTAAGTGACTTTTGGTTTACATACTACTAAACCCAAATTATCTTTAAAAACACAGTAGCATTATTTTTTTCCAATCATTGGGAAACTCAGAAGTATTCTAGTAAATATTTGCTTGGATTCATTCAAGGAAGCAAAAAGGCTGTGCTAGATTGTTAATTATTGTAACTGCAGTAATAATCAATATAAAATTTTATTTCTATTATTGCACACCGACAATCATACACTAGGAAGTTAGGTTGCATGTAACATAGTGGAAACGATCTTAAATAGATTCATTGTTGTTGTCATTTCTTCTTCTTAGCTTACAATTTGATTGCCACAAGTTTCTACAGTAGTACAGGTGTGTTTTATACTCAGCTTGGTTTCCTTATCAAAATGTTAGGAAGTGAATATGAAGTTACAAAAACTGGAAGGTGGTATTCTTTTGGCATTTTACCTTCCAGGATTAGGTAGCCATTTGAAAGCAAAAATTATATGTTTACACTTTGTAGACTATGACTTCCCTAAGAGCCTTCTGAATATAATCTGGCAATCTAACCCCCTTTAAGACCCTATCTATGTTTTATTAACTTATGGCCATGTTGACAGGTGAGGTGGGATGATGATGTTGAGTTTCGTCGACCAAACAGGGTATCTCCTTGGGAGATTGAGCTGACCAGTTCAATCACAGGATCCCATCTTTCCACACCCAATTCAAAGCGACTGAAACCAAGTCTTCCCCATGTTAATCCAGAATACATGGTTCCACGTATGTCTTTCTTATAGTTAAAAGTAACTGTTTAGTAAATAATTATCTGTTGGATATACCCTGCTGAATTCTATTTTCCTTTTGGCAGGTGGAGGTGGTTGCTCTGATTTTGCGGAATCTGCCCAGTTCCACAAGGTCTTGCAAGGTCAAGAATTATTGGGTTTTAAAACTCATGATGGTACTGCTCTTGCTACTTCTCAGCAATGTGAAGCAAGAAGTATGCAGTACATCAATGAACGGAGTTGCTCCAATGATGCGAGTAACAGTATCCTAGGGGTTCCAAGAGTTGGTGTTAGAACACCACCTGGAAACCCTGGGTTTTCCTACCATTGCTCAGGCTTCGGGGAGTCTCAAAGATTCCAAAAGGTCTTGCAAGGTCAAGAAGTGTTTCGTCCTTATCGAGGAACTTTGGTTGATGCATGTATGAGAAATAGTGGCTTTCATCAACAAGATGGTCCTCATGCACCTGGTATGACGAATAAATGGCACACACAACTTCACAGATGTGCTTTTCGTGGGCCACCAGCACCAGTGCTTCCCTCTCAATCTTCATCTCCATCTGTCCTAATGTTTCAGCAAGGTAATTCAAAGATATCCCAATTTGATTTTGGGCATGGCCACTTGGATAAAAACGAGGATAGGTGTGCTAGGTTCGGCCATGCTGAAGGTATTGGAAGAACAGAGCAAACGTTGCCATCCTGGTCTCATCTTGTTTCCGGAGATGTGATAGATGGACATGCTACAGTAGAGAAGTTGCACCCGCCTGTTCGTCTAGGAAAGGATGGACCAGATAACAAAAATGTTAGAACAAATAGTTGCAAAATTTTTGGCATCTCCTTGACTGAAAAGGTTCCAGCAAGAGAGGAAATAGATTGCGGTGATGCCAACTATCCATCTCCATTCCAATCGTTGAAGCAACAAGTGCCGAAGTCCCTGGGCAACAGTTGTGCAACTGTGAGTGCTTTGTGATCGTAACTTTTATGCCTTACTAGGGTAAACTGCTTGTTAACTAAAAATTCTGCAGGTTCATGAGCAACGGCCTGTTGTTGGCAGGGTGATCGACGTCTCTACAATGGATATGATGATCTAATCTGTTAGCTGGATTTGCAAGTTATCTGGAGGTAAAGAAATACCAAGCCTGCTAACGTCTTCATGTTTGTGATACTTGAAAAGCAGAATAGCCTCTTAGACTGTTCTACCCATATATATGCTGATTATCCCTTTAATGCTTTGCAGAGACTTCTTTTGTATTGCGGATAGTCTCCGGATGATGATTGGGTCTCATGAAGATGGATGGATCGAGGATGCTTGTCCAACTTTGTATCTTAGTTGTAAGCGCTGGAGCTCTTATTATGTGACCTAGTGTACCTAGGTGCTCATTGTCAGCAGCATTTGTTGCCGCTGGAACTACCTGTATGTTTACATAAGCTGTATGCTATAATAGGCCCATTTAGCGGGTTCTGGTACTATTAGAACAAATTTTTTTTGGTCTGCTTTGCTCCTCTGGCAGCGTAGTATGGGTTCTTATGCTGTTCACAGTTTAGTATAATATGATGGTGGCAGCATGAATCTGAGAGGATACATTATGCTCTCTGTTCCAACCGTCACGTTTAGAGCATGCTACTGAACCATGCCTTTAATTTTGGACATTATTTTTTGGTTATGATTAGTATCGTCGATCATTAGTTGTTAGAAATAGAATATGCTAGTTCTGTCTTATGCAGTGCAGCTCCCCCAAAAAGCAAGAATAACGGCCAATCCCATGATTTTGCATTAGAAGAGAAGCATGCCCCAATAGATCATGGTTTTGCAATCCCTTCCGTCCTCTTTAGCCGGCACAGGCTTTCGGACCGTAAGACGGGTATCTGTTATGATCAAAATTCGGGTCACTGATAGAGAATGGTTCTAAATGTCTTCTATGATATCATATGACTTCTAGAGGAAGTGCATTCGCTAAGATTTGGTCTCCGGTCCTATCCGTGCCCTGGTTTCGCCGGCATAAGCTTCCAGTACATATCATGGATTAAATTTTGACTCATTCATTAGGAATAGTTTTAAATGCCTAGCATGATGCCTTAGGGCATATAGGAAATGCGCTCGTCGAAATTCAGTCGTGGGTTCCCTTTTGTGCCTTAGCTTTTGCCCGTATAAGCTTTTGGTATCCGTCGTGAACCAAAGTTCGGCTCACTGACTAGGAATAATTCCAAACGCCTTGCGTAATGCTATCATGCAAGCATGAAGTGCATTTGCCAAAATTTGGTCCATGGTTCACCTCCGTTCCCCAGTTTCGCCCTCACGAGCTTCTAGTATTTATGGTGGATCAAAATTCAGTCTACTGACTAGAAAATGTTCTGAATGCTTTCCATGATGTCATAGGGTAGACAGGAAGTGCACTTGCCACGAGCTTTCAGTATTTGTGGTGGATCAAAATTCAGTCTATTGACTAGAAAATGTTTCGAATGCTTTCCATGATGTCATAGGGTAGGCAGGAAGTGCACTCGCCGAAATTGGTCTCCGGTTTCACCCGCAGAAGCTTTCGGTACCTGTTGTGGACCAAACTTTGGCTTACTGACTAGTAATGATTCCAAAAGCCTCCAATAATGTCATAGGGCAAGTAACAAGTGCCCTTGTTGAAATTCGGTCCTTGATTCCCTTCCATGCCTCGGTTTTGCCCACACAAGCTTTCAGTACCTGTCGTGACCCATCATAGACCACGGTGTGGCTTACTGACTAGGAATGATTCCAAATGCCTTCCATGATATCATAGGGCACCCACGAAGTGCACTCGCTAAAATTTGATCCCCGATTTCGCTTGCACGAGATTTTGGTACCCGTCGTGGCCCAAATATCGGCTCACTAACTATGGATGGTCTGAATGCTTTTCATAATGTCATAGGGTACACAGGAAGTACACTCATCGAAATTCAGTATCCAATTCCCTTCCATGCCCTTGTTTCGCCTGCTTTTAGTACATATCGTGAACCAAAATTCGTCTCACTGGCCGGTAGTGGTTCCAAATGCCTCCTATGATGTCATAAAGCATGCAAGAAGTGCACTCGTTGAAATTTGTTCCTTGGTTCCCTTTTGTGCCTTGATTTCACCCACACAAGCTTTTGATACATGTCGTGACCCATCATTGATCAAAATTTGGCTCACTGACTTGGAATGGTTCCAAATGCCTACCATAATGTCATCAGGAATGCAAGAAGTGCACTCACCGAAATTCGGTCCCCAATTCACTTCCCTGCCCCAATTTTGCTCGCACAAGCTTCCATTACCCGTCATGACCTGTTATGCATCAAAATTTAGCTCACTAAATAGGAATGGTCCAAATGTCTCCCATGATGTCATATAGTACACAGAAAGTGCACTTATCAAAATTTGGCCCTCAGTTCCCTTCCGTGCCCTTATTTCACCCGTACGAGCTTTTGATACCTGTTGTGACCTACCATAGACCAAATTTTGGCTCACTAACTAGGAATGATTTGAAATACCTCCCACAATGTCATAGGGCACGTAGGAAGTGCAATCTCCAAAATTTGGTCCTTGGTTCCCTTCTGTTCCCGATTTTGCCTGCTCAAACTTTTGGTAACCATCGTGGACCAAACTTTGGCTCACTGACTATAAATTGTTCCAAATGCCTCATATGATGGCATTGGTCATGCAGGAGGTGCACTTGTAGAATTGCGGTCCCTAGTTCACTTCCGTGCACTGGTTTCTCCCACATAAGTTTTTGGTATCGGTCGTGACCCGTCGTGGGCCAAACTTCGGCTCATAGACTAGGAATGGTTTCGAATGCATGCCATGTTGTCATCGGGCACACTGGAAGTAGACTTGCCAATATTTGGTCCCCGATTCCCTTCCATGCCCTTGTTTTGCTCTCATGAGCTTTCTGCAATTGATTGATGTCACATTACTCAGTAAACTAACACATGATCAAATAATACGATGTGGATTTGGAAGCACTGGGTTGCATCTTCGTGCGAACTTCCAGTTCCGGAAGCACGGGTGACCCTCTTCACCGGCTTTTAATCACTATTGACGCGGAGTCTTGAATTCTCTTTGGAAAAAGATTTTGAGAAGTGCTGTATTTGTTTAGGCAGCTATTCATCTTCTTCTCCTAGTCGTCATTCTCGATCCTATAAGAAGAGAAGGGTAAGGAGGTCATTTTAGATATGCTCTTGTATTATTTTCATAGATCCGGTGCCCACAAGCAAACCACCAAAATCCAGTATCTTTCATCAAAGACACAAAAAGTGAGTGTCTTAGAGCAATCGCCACAGAAGTTTAGTGTCATATAGCCAATTTTACCTAAAATAAGACAATCGTACGAGGATTGGATATAAGAGATGGATGCTAAGAGGCGTATGACAATGGTTCTACATACTCCATGCAGCTAAGATTGCTATATTAGTTTCAGCTAGCTGCCATAGCAGCGACATTCCCCGCAAAAGTTTAAAACACACCAACGACAATGGGCAAGGCAAAAGGTGGAATTCGGCCCTGCTACAGGAATGCTCCAAACAAGTGCATCCTGAACAGTACCACAACTAACATACTACAAAATACCAACTGCCATCATCCTTTTTCTATGCACCCGTCACTCGTTGCTATCATCGTCGTCGTCAGTTAGATCCGTGAAATCCTCTATGTTTGTAGCATTTGGAGCAGCAGGCCCTGATGAACGTAGCTCTTCGATTTCAACACGGAGGAGGGAATCACAAACAACCTTCCCGACTTGTAGGACCCTCGGGCAACCTGGTTGGACAGATAAACCAAGTGAGCACCTTGTGAAACGAGAGAACAAGGGGGCAGAGAGCAATGACATACCTGCAATAGGGCATTTCGGAGGTTTTGTGTTTCTTATGTAATGGATAATTGGGTCCTTTTCATAAATGTGTCTGCATTCCACACTGCACAGGACATAAACATCATGAGTTCAGCACAAGAATTGAACATTTGAACATATATACTACTCATGTCCAAGGAAAAGTCCACTTAACAAAGAAAAACAAACCCAAATCAGCAATTAGGATTTGGAATCTAATCATGCCAAATGTAGAAAGACCTTATAGACATAGGGAAATGATTAGTTTTGAATCATATCTCGAACTCAGATTAGCTGAAAGGGATGTACAGCTCGCACCAGACCTTCTGGGCCCTGGAACACGATGCTGATTGTTTGATTCACAACTGCAAATTAGTACTACCGACAAATATTCTTAACAGAAAGAACAGGCCTTCCTTATAACATGCATACCATATGCAAGGGGGAGAAGATCCTGATGGTTTCAACAAGAGATTGAAAGGATATAAAGGCAAAATAAAAAAAAGGAGAGACATAATCCTAAGGGATTCTGTAACATGTGACTTGTGCCTAAAAACTTAACTCAATTTCTACTAGGTGAAAACGGAAAGACTAGATATTGCTTTGGGCATGATGTTGTAATAAAAAAAATTGGTCAATTTTTATCAAGTGAAAACAAAATGAGAATGGATGTGCTTTGAACAATCATCTAGTAAACATTTAGTTGCTAAACCTACAACTTTCTACTTTTCTGTTAGAAGATCACGTTATAAATTTCCAAGAGTTATAAAACAAATCCGTGTCTTACCAACGAACTGGATTTGCCAACTCATATACAGGCTTCCCAGTTAATGGGCATGTGACATTTAAGATGTTGATCTGGGTACTAGTCATAACAATGTCCTCTTGTTCGTCACCAGGCATTGGTTGACCTGCATGGTGAACATTCTGCAGAAAATAACACGATTCCACAACAAAAGGTCAGGCATCTTGAAATTAAACACGAATAGCTAATTTTATTCCCAAACATAACTCAATGGAAATTTATACTAGGAAGCTGGTTCATTTCAAATTCATCTTCCGTATACCTCTTTGGACGTACATGAGCACCTATCTAATGCAGTGAATATAGTAACAGTACATAATCCTGAATAATCTTCTCAACGATCATAACACAAATCTCTGTAGCACATACCCAAACAGCCTCCCTAAACTGCCGAAGGAGCGGGTGGTTCTGCCCAGACGCCGGTGAGGCCCCCCTGACCTTGTTAACCTCCGCTTCGATCAACCTTTTGAAATCCGTCATCTTGAAACAGAAACCGTACCCAAACAACAACGGCCGTTTTTAGCCCAAATTGCTCCAATGCGAACGCTCAAAGAAAAGCATCACGGGCGACAGAGCCCCCACCTGATCAGACGGCTGGTATGCCCGAGGCACCGCCTGGACCGCCTCGGCGAAGGACGTGCAGTCATCGTACGAAGCAATTAGCTCCAGCGCCGCCTCGTCGAGCTTCTGCACCTGGAAAAATTCATGCCGTTCGGGGGTTAGGGGTTTCGAGGCGAGGCGAGATTGGGGGTCTTGTGGGGTTAATGCGGAGTGGTCGCGTGCCTTGTCGGACTTGCCGTCCTTCTCGTAGTCGACGGCGAGGGTCTTCATGGTGCCGAGCGCCTTGCGCATCTCCTGCGGGTTTGGGGATTTGAGGGGGTTAGGGTTTTGCGGGTTCAAAGAGGAGGGGAGTTGGTGGGGAGAGGGGTGGGTAGATAGGGGCTCTTACCACGATGAGGGATTGGACCTCTGACGAGACAACGTCAGCGGCGCTGGAGATCTTCGTGGTCGCCGACGACATCTCCGTCGAACGCCGGCGGTTCTCGCCCCCGCCCCCCCCCCCCCCCCCCCTTTTCTGCGACGGAATGGAGGGTACCAGCGTCCGATTTAGATCGCGAATAAATTCCGCGATCATGGGCCGGTCGATCAACGTTGTGCGGCTCAGATGAGGGGGGATTAGTTTGTTGTCGAGGCGCTTTTCCACGGAAGGCCCTTGTGTTTTTCGGTCTTACCCCTATATCCGTTTCCACCTTCTAAATTCGAACCGAAGATAAAATTCGCGATCGTAGGCCGCTCGATCCGCATTGTGTGGCCTAGATGGAGTGGAAACGAACCGCATACTTGTGCGGAAGAATCACGCGCGGGTGCAATCTCCAAACTGGATACCTGGGCCTAAAAGTGGAAAAGGGCCGAAACGTTGTACGGCCACTTTACCCTCTGGGCAGCGTGCCATTTGGGCTTTCTTGTGCCGTTAGCTAGGCGATCATAACGCTGGGATACATGTCATGGGCTGCTACATTGGCCTTCAAACAAGAGTTTCGTTGAGTGAAAGTGATGGCAAATTAGACCCCCTCTTCTCTCGAGACGGCACATTAGATGCTTGAAGAATTAACGCACGAATTGACGATGCTGTAATTTTTTTTCGAGGGATGCTGTAATTAGGCCTGTACTATCTGAAATAGAAACCCTGTACTATCTTTATATATATAAATAAAAGTGAGGACATGGTGAGAACTGAGCAACGCTCAGTTGGCGTGCGTCCCAGCCAGTCCAGGTTGACTCCATCCATCCGTGCGCTCACCAATAATTTTTGTATATACACATACATGCGTATTAATGTGCGTCTTCCTTGCACCCAAAAAAGTTAGGATATAGTGAGGCTGTAAGCCTGTACTATGTTTAGTTATTTATAAATCAGCTGTGATTCAGAGAGGAGATTAACAGAAATCGGGGGCTTGGCCCACTGTTAAAAAAAAAAGATTCAGAATGTGGTGCATCAACTATCAAGTAAGAGTGAAGTCTTCAAAACAAAAATGTAAGAGTGCAGGGAAAAAAGAACTCTGAACTTATGCCACCAGATTCATAGGGTGTTCAGAATGACGGTGACTTATGACTTTTTTTACTGTAGCTGACTTTTTTTACTGTAAATGAGTTGGTTTATTTGATATAATAAATTTTTAAAAAAATTAAAATAGAATAAACATGTTAACTCATACCGGACAATAGAAAGGAATACGGGAAAAAAAAGAAATAAACAAAAAAAATAAACAAGAAAAAAAAGCTGAATGCGGACGCTGGAAGTCATCGTGCAGCCGTTCTGAGCTGGACCTCGGTAGCATCCAAGGACATCCATGCACTAAAATTCATCAGCGGTGTACTCCTGACATGAACCATGGATCTGAACGTTCTGAAACTGACGTGGCATTCATGTGATCACCTGCGCCTGCTTGCTAGAGGCCTGGACATTGCCAGGCATATGGATCAAGGTGCAGAGCAAGAATCATTTTCTCGTATTGAGCATGTGGTGTCTCCACGACTACGCAGAAGACTCCAACCTGTGGATGAACCACTTGTCAAATTATTGTGTCCGTCCATAAGCTGAACTGAAGCTTGAAAGCCATCGATCTGATCGATGAACTAGCTAGCTGGCTGCCGCCTCACGCATACGAAAAGCGCACACCCATACTGACTTCAGGTCGTACTCCAAGATACTCCTGCTCGGTTCATTTTTTACAGTACAAATTGTTTTTTAAAAAAGAAACGAAAAGAAACAGGAAAAAGATTTGAAGTACTACTAGCACACTTAATTAGAGCTTCCCATCTGAAGTTTCAACTCTCAAGCAAGGAAATCAATCAGTACTATTCGTTTAGTCTGAGCGAAGTTCTTGTTACTTTTTAATCAGCATCGCAATTCGAATTGGCATGTGAATGCCAGCCAGGAAGGCTCTTAGTCTTAGAGCATCTGTAATGATTTGAGTCAGCTAGCTATTTGCATATACATATCAGCATATATCCTATGTGGAGGAAAGAGAGTATGTAAAAAAAACCGAGCTAGCTCTTTCTTAAGCACTAGTCTATAACACAAAATAAGACAACATCTATAAATAATAATCTTTTCCTGTGTGTATATGTAAACATCAAATAGCTATCCTTATAGATAGTCATTTAGAATGCTAGCTTTTAATGTGTACTCTATAAATAATGTGAAAGTTTTCTAGTTAGTTGTTAGTTAAGATTATTAGAGATATCCTTATCATGGGGTACTAACTACGCCGATGTTAAGGAACCTTGCGCGGCAGCTTTTAATTAACCTGATCTGACTGACAGGCTCAGTTGTATGCTTGCGTTGCGTGCTCTTATTTTATCCCTGCAGTTCTGTGATCGTTACGTCGTAACTGAACCATTAATACTGGCCCAATTATCCATGTAAACTTCACTGGGAATCGCGCTCGCAATTCTGTAGTGTCAAGGTAACGGCTACGTTCTGCCGTTGTCGTATACTCGATCGTATTGTAATCTGCAAGTCACATGCAGTATCAAGTGCTGCTTTTGACTAAACTCTGAATTCTTTGTGTGTAGGTTCAGAACACAAGTGCATGTCTATTCTTGCGAGATGGCTCATCTGTGCAGTGCCAAGAGGTCTTGACCGGACAAATGCAGCGAGGCGATTAGTTAAGTTCTATGATGCACGGATACGGATACGTCGACACGACACGATATGATATCGACATAGGAATTCATCGTTTTCCTAAAAATACCGACACAGCGATACGACTATATATATTAAAATAATAAATAAATTACATATATATGTATTATTTTCTATGTTTCCTTGTGCTTATCAAACTGAAATTATATAAACTTGTAATTTGTAATGTATATACTAGGAGAATATGTACCTCATCAGTCATCAATTGTTTTGTTAATTATGACGATAATTGTTGATGTGAATACCATTTGTAGAAATAAGAATTCCATTAACCTAGGAAAAAAGTAACATGATCAGATCAGTAAGACTACAAAGATAACATGTATATTTGATTCTTGAACAATCAAAGCAATAGACTAATAGAGCAATAAATAATAATAAATAGCCAAGTTCAAACATATAGACTTAAATGTAGAGTTCAATCAAAAGCAAGTGGGCACAATTAGCAGTTTAGCACTTCAATTGTTCATTGTTCATAATCATTATCATGATTGTTCATTAACACTCCAATATTCATCACACACATATCAATATATCATCAACATGTTTTCATTGTTCATTAACACTCCAATATTCATCACACACATATCATCACACACCTTTTCACAAGTCACAACTAACAATAGCTTGCTGTTTTTGTGATACAAGTGTTGCTGGATTATGGACAAGATCATGTATTTTACAAGTTTAAATAGTTCAATATCAGTTGATGGTTGCATACCTCAGCAGTCAGCACGGCAGCAGCGGGAGGAAGTCAGAGGCGGCGTGGCGCACGGGAAGTCGGGGAGGGAGGAGATGCCGGGGAGGGAGGAGATGCGGGCGGCGACGAGAGGCGGCCAGATCTGGGGGAGGTGCCGAGTTGCGGGGAGGAAGCTGGAGAGAAGAGAGGCGGGGAGGGAGGAGAGGCGGGGAGGCGGCGACGAGAGCAGATGTGGGGAGGAGGCGGCGACGGGAGGGGGCCAGATCTGGGGGAGGCGCCGAGTTGTGGGGAGGAGGCTGGAGGGAAGAGAGGCGGGGAGGCGGCGACGGGAGCAGATGTGGGGAGGAGGCGGCGACGGGAGGGGGCCAGATCTGGGGGAGGCGCCGAGTTGCGGGGAGGAGGCTGGAGGAAGGAGAGACGGGGAGGGAGGAGAGGCGGGGAGGCGGCGACGGGAGGGAGGAGATGCGGGGAGGAGGCGGCGACGGGAGAGATGGCGAGGCGACGAGATGCGGGCGGCGATGGGAGGCGGCGAGATCTGGGGGAGGAGATGCCGAGGAGGGAGGAGACGCGGGGAGGCGCCTAGGCAGCGATGGGAGAGGTGGGGAGACGGCGAGAGGCGGGCGGCGACGGGAGAGGCGGAGAGCTTCGGGGAAGATGGCGGCGCACGGGAATGGATTGAAGGAGGAAGCGCGGCTCGTAACGGGAAAAGTGGAGGACATAGCCTGGGCCGGGAACGGGGATATTGGCTTGGGCCGTGTCCTCCTCAGCTTGGGCTGTGTCCGATTCATGTATTTAACGTGTCGGACATGTATCGATAATTTTAAAAATTAAAATTTATTCAAAAATCAGTCGATACGTCACCGACACGTGTTCGATCCGTGTCTGTGTCGTATCCGTGTCCGACACGGTGTTGGACACGGATACGCCGATTTTTGCACGTGTCGATGTTTCAGAGGTTAAGTTTACGCGAGTCAAGGGGAGATCTTACAAGAAGCGAGGTCCACATGTTACTCCTGGTCTTGGAGGCGAACATGCTAAAGCATGCAGGTAGATAGATTGCGGTCAAAAAAATCAAATTGCCCCATTAGAATTTCGCATTGATTTGTGAGATCGAGCTGCTTCGGATCCTGAACCACCCGTATCTTCGGCAGGTACACCAAAATACAAAAATTGCTGTTCAGTGGTAAAGACCACCGGAGAGCTGTTGAGTAGATCTTCAGATATTTAATGGGCATTTCTGATACATGTTTACATTTTAGATAAGCTAAGATCACTTATTAGTTATGTTTTTGCGATCGAAGCCTGTGCCGTGAGTTGGAAAGCTAGTTTATACGCTACTATTGCTCTCTCGACCACTAAAACCGAGTACATGACTATTTTAAAAACATGTAAAGAAATTGTTTGGCTAAGAGATCTCTATACTAAGCTTTGTAGAAGTACATCTTGTACTAATATTTTTTGTGATGGTCAAAGTATTATTTATCTTACAAAAGATTAAATGTTCTATGAAAGAACAAAACACATTGAAGTTAAATATCACTTCATCTAGGGAGTTATTACACAATGTGATATCAAAGTTTGCATGATTAGTACTAATGAGAATTCAGCTAATACGCTGACAAATCAGTTCCTACTGCTATGTTTGAGCTCTGCTCAGATTTAATCGGCATTATTAACTAGTCCTTTCAAACACTTGACACCTAAGAAGTATTCTACAAATTCATTGAGAAGTTCTACGCTTCTTCTTTTCGCTATAGGAGGAATTCGGCTTAAGGTGGTGTTTATTGTATTTTATAATTCAAATTTGGTTAGGTTTGACTACTGCTGGTCTTTCTCACCACCAGAACAGTTTGATCGAAAAGCAATGCGAAATGATTAGATGTTATGATTGGAATCATCTTCATATCCATAATGAACTATGCATTGATCTGCATCAAACGTGTTGTTCTAAGATATGTGCGCTGATTGGAGTCTGATGTAGCTATTCGAGGTATCTTCTGACTACAACTCTTCATCATTATCTTCTGAGACTCTTCAAGCGGGTTGCTATTCTCGTTTTCGAGAAGATTACTATTCTAGTTCCTGAGTAGGTTTCTGTTTCGTTGCCGACTAGAACTCTATTCCTTTCTTCATTAAGGACTTTGATACCTAGCTTATATATGTACTACTATAGTCGTATGATTGATATACGTCGTAGTTTTTCGTGCTTATAACTTCTTCTTATATAGTGATTTCACCGATTATGCGTATATGATTTTTTGACCTGAAAGGGTTTTTAATATTAAATCTCTATCTCGTATTCTTGATTATTTTGTTTTTGTCTTGTCAATTTTGTAACAGGGCACAGTTCTATCATGTTCCAGTCAGTTATACACTCAATCACGGCACACAATGCCTAACAGTTTTAATGGAGATCACGTGACTCTGCACCTGCGTTCGCTTCGTCGTGCTCGGCGCGAAGCCCACGAACATACATTGTAAGGGGACACACATTTGTGTCGGTAGAACGACGAGTGATGTTGCTGGTGGAGCACGAAGCTTGTCTGACAGCTAATATAATTTGGACATCGTGCATAACACGTATTAGGTTAGCCATTGTTCAGAGAAAGAAAACCAAGGAATGTATAGATACATAGGAGCATCTTTTCTGCTCGTCCCATCGCAATAGTAGTCCCTGCGTTTCAGATGGATTATACGGTTGTCTTGCAGTGAACGGCGAAAAACTGATCACCATGTGCTTGCAATATTGCAGAGAACTGTGCAGCAGCAAGCAGTGCAGGCTTGTTTTCTCCCCATGTCCCCAAGGAGAAGAACTTTCCTGCACATTTGGTTACAAGCACATGATGTTTTGTCAAGGTCATATAAACTCCACAAAGCTTCCTACCCGAAGAAATTGCACAAAGTTACCTTCTCATCACGCATATGCGCCCATCTCCTCGTCTGGGCATTTCATGTTCCCAAATTCGGGTTCCTAGCGATAATTCGTAGGACCGAGAATAGCGACTACTAGGGTGAATAGGAGTTTACATAAATACAATTTTTTTTCAAATCTTTCCCAATGATAAATCAAGATTCTTCGCTTCAATAGTGATTAGAATCTATATGTTGTGGCATAGGCCAAACAATAACAAGAGACTATGAGAGACCACTAGGAGCTGTTCGGAGCTTTGCCTACACTAGAAATGGGAATGAGCAAAATGAAAATGAATTGTCCTTGCCCTGGCTCCTGTCTTCATATATATATATATATATATATATATATATATATATATATATATATATGAAATAATTGGTTGTTTGCCATCCAAACAATATCATTTCAGAAATATACCATTGAAAAAATGGGTTCACTTTAAGACCATCTAATTTTTTTGAAGTTAAGCAAAATGCCATTCTGTCTGTACATTTCCACCTCCGTTACTTGCTCCCAAAAAGAAACCATCTGCATATCGAGCTTATCTGTGAAGAGCTCCCCACCCGTCTGCCCTCCCCCTTCTCCAGCGGCGCCATCATGCCGCCCGGCCTCCCCCCTCCACCTTCTGTAGCGCCGCCACCCAGTCTCCCCCTTCCCCGGCATCCCCAGCCCTCCCCCTTCTCCAGCGCCGCCGAGCCTCCCTCTTCACCAGCCTCGCCCACCCCTTCCCCTTCCCCTTCTCCAGCGGCGCCACCACGCCGCTCGGCCTCCCCCACCCCTGCCCGCTCCCCCGCCTCCACCACCCCTCCCCGCCCTCGCCCCTCCCCCTTCTGCAGCGCCGCCACCCCACCACCCGGCCTTCCCACCCCTCCCTCTTCTCCAGCGACACCACCCTGCCACCCCTCCCCCTCCCCTTCCCTGGTCTTCCCTTCCCTAGACTCCCACACCGCTCCCTCCTCCTCCTTCCTCAACATCGCCCCACCCGGCCTTCGCCACCCCTCCCGGCCTCCCCACCCCTCCCCCTTCTCGAGCGCCACTCCGGTGGGGTTCTTCACAAAGTACTCGTGTCAAAGCGTGTTCCCAGATGCCTTCCTCCTCCCCTCTTCGTTAATTGGATTTCCATGGCCAAAGCATGCCGAAACTCCTTTGTCTTTGCCTCGGGCCAATACCGCGTCGCCGCCGCTACTCCCCCTCCACTCCATCTCGGCTCGATTCATGCCTCTTGAAGCATCACCACGACATCCTGAAGCTTCTCCAATTGCTGGCCTAGGCTCTCCTTCGCCATTGAGCCCACTCCACGGCGGCCTCCAGGTGCCACCGTCAGTCCTCACCGCTAGCACACCACTGCTCCTCCATGGCAAAGCCAACTACCCAGTACGTTCCATTGGCCTCTCTCATGCTCATGCTCCCCTCCGTTTCTTCCCGTATCTCTCCAGCCACCGCCGTGCCTTTTCACCCACGCCGCCGGCCATCCAAGCCGTCGCCCGAGCCACTTTAGTGCCACCTTGGCCAATACGCCGCCTCCCCTAGCTCCGGTATCTTCGTAGTAGGCCATTTTGATACCCCTCGCCGCCTCTCCGGCCTTCGCCTATCGCTGGCAAGCTTGCCCCCTTACTCCTTTGTTTTGGTTCTGAATGTTTCGGCATTGCTGTTCTTTGTTCTTGTGTTAAGTGGCACTTAAAATTCTAACGGCAGTTGATGTCTGACCAAACAGACCAAACATAGTGGTATATTAGTGAATTTGGAAAAATTTCAGTGGTATTAAAGTGAACCAGTTTTTTAGGTGGTACATTTCTAAAATAGACACATTTCGATGGTATATATCTGAAAACTTATATATATACTGCCATAAAACCGGATTACACGAATGCATTTGCTAGGGGTACAATGTCCTTTTACATGCGTATTGGACCTATTGGCCCAGTAGGCCAAATGGGCAAAGGTAGGGGCTACTTCCCCAACAGTAGCATCTCATGATAAATGGCTCCACCAATTGGAGGCCAAAACCATGTCGCATTGCCTTTTGGCCCCTTCCATCCCTTCGGCCCTTTGGTTGGCAGGTTCGTGGGTTGTTTTTGCCTTTGGCATCTTGCTAAACACTGTGGTGATTCTCATGGTAAAATCATCCACAGACCCCCCCCCTCACTCATCCGGAGCTCATCAAACTCGATCTTGAGGGTTTGAAGCTTTGCCTTTATTACACTATCGACCCACGTACATGGACTTTAACGTAGTCCATACATCTTTGGCCATCTTCTTCTCTGAGAGAAGAAGTGTTTCCTCGCTTACCCCATAATAGATGATTGCAGGTGACATCTTATCACGCTAGTTGTCAATCTTTCCCTCGGCTTCAACCGCATCTCACACGCCTTGCACCGCTATGTAGACACTCATCTTGATTGACCACACCACATAGTTTATGGTCATCAACAGTGGGTATTGTAGAGCCACTAAACTCTCCTTCTTGGCTACCTTCAACATCATAGCATCGCCGGTATCGCTCTTCATCGGCATTTTTGATATCATCAGGCTCTAATACCAAATATTGGAGCTAACTAGTGGGGTGGCAATAAAACAACATGCAAGGATAGAGTAGAAGCTCTTACACACACTCATTCTTGTGGTGAACTTGCAATGCACTGGTTCTTATTTCTCAGTTTACATGCACATACTCTGATACATGCACATACAGAAAGCAGTGTTTTCTAGCTTACAGGGTACTACTACTTGAACTCATACGCGCGCACTTTTCTACTCTAAGCTATCTAGCGTAAAAGTTTTACATGCAATATTTATAGGCTAATGAACCAACTTGCTTTTGTTGCTCTAATTAGCCAGAAACTTCATGCATATGTCGGTACAAAATCCTTATGTGGACTGCGGCAGCATTGATAAAAAAACCAAACAGAGTAATGTCAGCTTGGCTTATACGGTTACCATCTTGCTTTATGGTTATTTATACTTGACCAAGACAGCAATAGTTAGAAACTCTTAACTTATACGGCCATAATTGGTGCTTGTGTTTATACAAAAGAGTTAGATGCTTCTTCAAAAATCTATTTCCGATATACACGAGCAACAAAATTATAAACAACATTCCAGACGGCCACCAACCCCGTGCGCACGCAGGTGTCCGGCGCCGACGGGCCCTACACGGTCAACATCACCGCCACCAGCGCTAGCCAGGTCAACATCTCCACCGGCATCGTCAGCGCCACCGGCAGCACCGCGCTGCCCACCGACCAGCCGCTCCCCTACGACCTGTTGAGCGCCAAGCCGCGGGCCTCCGCGCCTTTGAGATGGGTCGAGGCTACGTGTGCGTGTGCATGGATTTGAAGAGCAGTAGTTCTTGACGCTGCTTCTTTTTCTCCCAATCTCTTTCCCTCTCTCCTTCTCTTGTTACTGAATTTGTTCGGTGGTTTTGAAGATTGGGTTTAGTATGTGATGCCGTCAATGGCTCAATGTTAATGATGATTTGCTGTGGAAATCCACCTTTCTGTACCATTTCTTTCGCAGCTCATCTGCACAAATTAAGCGATACATCAAAATCTTCGATCTGTAAGAGAGAGGGGGGGAGCACCTAGTGCCAGGTGACTATATATGAGTTCGATTTAAAGGCTTTAATGGTAACGTGTTGTTCATCAAGAATCTTCAACGTAGATGCAGAGTACTCGTATATTGTACCTAAGTTACTAATATAAATAAATAGTTTTTTTCTAAGAAAAAGTCCGGTGCGTTGTATGTGTTGCTCGTTTAGTTCGTGATCTGCGTGAACGGGGGTTACGAAAGGACAAGGGGTTTGGTCAGGTGGCGCAGAATACGGAGTTGAAAGAGGAAGGACATATGATATTCTAGAGAGAGGTGAGAGGGACAGCATCAGCATGTGGTGCTTGCCAAGCAGGTTCCGGTGAGCAGTCGATCGATTCTCTCTCACTGTTGCTAATTTGAAGCTTGTGCATTGCATGGCTGTGCTGGAAAATCAATTTCGTTTAGTTGAAGTGGCGACGGGTGCCTGCTCACCTGTCATGAACTTATTTTAATCTCGCCATTCGAGACCGATCGATCGATTAGCACGTGAGATCCATCTCTAGAGGAAGAGGCAATCGAATGGTGAGAGCTAGCTGCACGTCCGTAGCCCGCCGCCTGCCCAATGACTACAAGCTAGCCTTGTGGTTTCGTCGATTCTAAGGGGGTGATCGTTTCGGTTTTTTTCGGCTTCAGCTTCTAACTTCAGCTTTTTTTTCACTATTCACTACACTATCCACTAACTCAGCTACAGTGTTTTTTCAGCCAGCTACAGTGTTTTTTCAGCCAAAAACCAAAAGCCATCGCTATTCCGATCACCCCCTAAGCTGCGAACGGCCGGTGTTATATTGGAGGAGAAGCGCGGCACCGATCAAGCTAGCCGTGCTTACTTGTTTGTGTTGTGTCCAGCGAAAATAATTTCGGTTTAGAAAAAATTTTAGACCTCTTCGAGAAATCAAAAAATCAGAAATATCATTTTTTAAAAAAAATAGACGAAAAATTCAAATATGCATTTTGAATTTAAGAAATACGATTATATGAAAACGGCAAAATCTCCAAAATTTCGACAAATCTCGGTCAAATCTTGAAAAAGATTAAAATAAGCTGAATTTTTTGGTTGAGGGTGGGCTTTTTCTCGTAGTGGCCATGATAACGTAAATTCGGCTAATCTCGGTCAAATCTTGAAAAAGATTAAAATAAGCTGAATTTTTTGGTTGAGGTCGGCTTTTTCTCGTAGGGGGCCGTGATAACCTAAATTCGGATAATTTTCACAAAATTTTGTCTGAAATTTTTTTCCTTGTGTCCCTGAACCTGAAGTTGGAATATTGTGCTAGGCTGCTAGCTAGCTGCTATTCGGCGTGAATGGATGGACGTCGTCTCCGGGTCGTTACGGCGTCGCCATCGCCGATGTCTCCTCTCCTCCGTCAGTTGGCGACTTGGCTTATGCAGAAGATCACTGCTGCTACGTACTTGCCTTTTGCCTTGCTTATCTCAGATCCAACAGTAGTACAGCGCCACACCAACTTGATGTAACAAAGCAGATACGGGCATCCATGGGACTGTACTTTTTAGATTTGGTTTATAATTTTTAGGTATAATCTATAGTTTTTAGACTGTTCATAATAGAGAGTAGTAACAGAAACTCGCGTATGGTTTTAAGTTTTGACCAATATAAGGGGGCGTTCGGAATATCGATGGTTTCTGACTTTTAGCTGAAATTTTACTGTAACTGGTTTATTTTTTACTGTAGCTGAATTGACTTATTAGGCATAATTAAATCTAAAAAATATGTAAAAATAAAAGCGGCATATTAATCTATCACACAATGCAAAGGAATGCGGGAAAAGAACAAAACACAAAAAACAAAAAAAACAGAAAAAAAAGAAACAATAAAACAAACGCTAGCTTCAATCGCAAACGCTCACCGCGCAGCGGACTTGAGCAGTGCCTAAATAAAGTCGCTACAGTATATACTTTAATAAATTTGTAGACCTGTCTTAAAAAAACACCTCATTTAAAAACTAGTTACCGTAAAAAAGCTAAAAGAATAACTTTTAGAAGCTAAAAAAAAGATATCCATATTTCACAGTTTGCATACTGATCCAATTGCCATTGCCATAGCCCACAAATTTCACCACTACTGTTTATCAGCAGGTAATGATTAATTAAGCTTTAGTAGGATCATGCCATAAAAGCGTTACTGTAATCCAGTATATAGTTGGCCTGTTTTCTTTATGGAGCATATATGATTTGAGGTAGGCCAGAAACTCGTCTGCGCGCTATACGGGGAATCAGCTCTCCTGGGGGAAAAAAATGGAGTTTCGTATTGTCACGCACGTCAGAACGTTGTGCAGGCACTGTCAATCGAGCAATAGTTCGACATGGACAGCCAGCTTGCAGCAGAACTACAACAATACTGTCGGTGCGCGTGCGATTCTTCTTTTATATATGTGAATGCATGATGAACGTACATTATCCCCAATATATATATACCCCTTAATTATTGGTACGTACCAACATGTATGGTATACTATGGTCTAACTGGCACGCACCATTTCAGAATGTACAAGACCCAGCCGACAAAAATGTTGAGATGGCCAGTCTGTAGAGGTCACACCTACAGGCAACATGTAAACATATTCAACAATCCTCTTGCAGCCTTATCGATACACTTAAATGGACAACGGGATCGATATTTCATCGAGTTCCTAACAAGCCGGTACAACATCACCCTTCGAAAGCTATCTTCCTGACTTACCACCGCCACATGCAGCAGCTAGGAGATACGTGCGTGCGTGCGTGCACTCGTACACCCGTGTTTCACAATGCAAAAATCTGCAATGCTGCTAGCTGATGTGTAACCCGCTGAAATTTACCTACAATAATATTATCATATTGCTAAGTTCCGGTTGCCTGAAAATTTTCTATCCTTAAAATCGATTCTCCTCACTGTTGCCATCCGCTGAGATTCGTGCTCCGCTACACGTCGTCGCCACTGATTGCCCTTACGCCACCACCTTCTTCTTCGTCTCCGGTGAAGCCGCATGCCGCACTTTGGTGAAGCCGATGGCTGGGCCTCATCGCCAATTGCCCCCCTCGTTGACCCTCCTCCCCCCTTTCCGTTACATTAAGCGGATGTCCAAGGCACTACCACCTGACTTACCACCCTTCGAAAGCTATCTTCCGGACTTACCACCGCCACATGCAGCAGCTAATTGCCAATGCCCCCCTCATTGACCCTCCTCCCTCCCTTTCCGTTACATCAGGGGGATGTCCAAGGTGCTGCCACCTGTTGCCGAAGGTGACGGCAAGGTAAGGAGGAGAAGAAAACTGTGTGGCGATGACAAGCTCGAAGGAGAGGACTGAGGAGGGGCAGCAGGAGGTGGATCCAGTGCCACCACAGTCGGAGATGAAGGAATGCGGTGGCGGGGGAGATGTAGGTAGGGTAGAGGAGGAGGAGGAGGTAGATGGAGACGATGCTAGCGGGCGCATCGGGCTGTGACAGTGGCGGGGGAGATGTAGGTAGGGTAGAGGAGGAGGAGGAGGTAGATGGAGACGATGCTAGCGGGCGCATCGGGCTGTGACAGTGTCGGGGGAGGAGCACGCGGCCGCGGTGAGCCAGTGGATTGGTGGATAAGAAAAAAATTCAGCCAACTGATACCTAGACAGATCCATAATATTATATTTATTAGCTAGATGACATATACTTGCATCTGTACAAGTTCACTTCAGGTTCCGGTAGCTCGCAAATCACATAGCTCATGTGGAAAAAGGTGAAAAATGTTTTTATATTTTTTAACAGTAATTTATATAATTTTAAAATATGATAAATGATAAATAGATATTATTTATCTCTTCATGTCTTTTGAGATTAATATTATTTTTATTAAAGAGAAAAATATAGAAACACACGTCAAAAAAAAGAGATTGCTCTGAAATTAACCAAGCAACGGGCCAAACCCCGGCTCTCCAGCTCACCTCGCACACTACTATGCGCTGCGCGCATCGATCACATACGCTCACATCGCCACCGTCTATTAAACACTGCTTCAGATCCCGCCTCTTCCTCGCCAACGCGCGCACCCACCAACCCAACGCACCACCGCCATGGCCCCGTCGGCGTCGCGCCTCCTCCTCCTCGCCGCGCTCCTCGCCTCGGTGGCGGTTCTGGCAACGGCGCAGAAGGCCAAGGCGAAGCCCGCGCCCGCGGCGTCAGGCCCCGCCGCAGCCGCTGCCGACGGCGGCCCGCCGACCAACGTGACGACGGTGCTGGCGAAGTCCGGCAAGTACAGCATCTTACTGCGTCTGCTCCACGAGAGCCGCGTGGACACGCAGATCAACAGCCAGCTGATGGACAGCTACAACGGGCTCACCATCTTCGCGCCCACCGACGCCGCCTTCAACGCGCTCAAGGCCGGCATGCTCAACGGCCTGTCGCAGCAGGACCAGATCCAGCTGATGCTCTACTGCGTGCTGCCCAGGTTCTACAGCCTCTCCATGCTCACCACCCTGAGCGGCCCCGTCAACACGCAGGCCTCCGGCGCCGACGGCCCCTACAAGTATAAGATCAAGCCCTCCAACAACAACGTCAACATCTCCACCGGCGTCAATTCCATGCTCCTCTCCACCGTCGTCAGCAAGGACTTCCCGCTCGCCGTCTACTCCGTCGACAAGGTGCCCCTCCCGTACGAGCTCTTTGGCCCCAAACCGCCCACGCCCGCGCCCGCGCCCGCGCCGGCCACGTCCAAGACCAAGTCCAAGAAGCCCAAGAAGTCGTCCGGGATCGCCGAGCCGCCCGCGGCCGACGAAGCCTCCGCCGCGGACAAAGTGAAGTCGGCGGCCGCATCCGGCGCCGGGATGGCCAGGTGGGTCGCGGCGGCCGGTGTCATGGGCGGCGCCATTCTTGGCGGCCTATTCTGAGAATCGCAAGAGGGCGGTGGTGTGACCGGTGGATGGCAAGGTGGTGGTTATTTTTGTGCGTTGTGCATGTCATGCATGATCGAGTTGGTGTGGTGTACCCAATCCCATGGATCGATCGATTGATCCCTGTACCAATATGGTGCTGCGTATGTTCATCGGCTTTATTCTTTCTCTCTCTTTCTTTTTCGGTTTCGTACTTGATGATTTGCATTTTGTAACTTATGTGATATATTAGCGCTTCTTTCATTGGATTCTACTGCTCTTTGTGATCTGGATCTGCTTGTGTTCAAGCATTGAGGCAGTAACTGAAGTTGCACCCAAAGATCTGGCTTGTTCTTGCACGATGTTCACGAACACCCCCTGATGGAATAGAAAGATAAGGTGGCAGATCCGAGACATCAGACGACGTGGGTGGTACCAGAGCGACGAACAGTAGATCTTGCATGCCAGCGAAGTTTTGTTGTCCCTTTGACCAAAATGCATTGCTTCTCTTGATCCAACGATCATTTCGCTCCAAAAGCGACACTGCACCGAAGGACGTCATCTATACTACTGCGGTAATACTACTATTGTTTCGACAGTCATCATCTGTTCATTGGGAAAGGGGGAAAAATGGCAGTGAAACAGAGGCATCTTGCGAAAGACGTACTGCCTTTTCAAATCAAGCTCTTGGATCTGTCACATAAATAATTGGGTTGATCATTTGATCAAGTGGCAACGGAATACGGCCGGAATGCATGATTGATGGCTACGCCACCGTGTTTAAAGTATTCCGGGTACACCGGATGCATGGACGGAGGCATCTTGAACCCTTTTGCTTTGCCTTGCCTCACATGGAACCTACCAACTCTGGATCTGCCTTCCCGTCGTTCTTGCTCTGGACATATATAAATTGGTGCCTTCCCGTTGTTCCCGTTGAGAATTAAGCCTCGATCGTTTCGGCTTTTTTCGGCTTCATCTTCTAGTTTCAGCTTTTTTTCACTATTTACTACACTATCTACTAACTCAACTACAGTGTTTTTTCAGCCAGCTACAGTGTTTTTTTAGCCAAAAACCATCGCTATTCCGATCACCCCTTAGGTCATTCGGTGTGCGGTGTATTATACACTCATGGCTAAAATAATTTTAAAAGCATAGTCTCGTTCGGAGGAATCAATTGTACTTATGTAACCATCAAATCAATCGTACTTTAACCATTACTGTGCATTTTGAACTAATCCGGGTTATATAAAATAATTTTAAAAGCATGTTTCAGTAGTCTTGTTTCAGCTTTTTTTCACTATTCAATAATTCATCTTTTTCTGAATTTTTTTTAGATTTTTAGGCATTTTTGCATTTTTCTTTTTTCCCGTGTTCCTTTGCATTGTCCGTAATGGGCTAACATATTTTTTCTATTTTTTAAATTTAATTATACCCAAAAAGCTAAACCAGCTACAGTAAAAAAAGCCAGCTACAGTAAAATTTCAACCAAAAGTCAAAAGTCATCGTTAAAACGAACACCCTCTTAAGAAATACTCCTTCCAGTCACATAAGAGTGACATCCTAGAACACGTGCAGTCAAACTCTATAAATTTTAACCAAAGATACTGTATAAAATATATGATTTAGATATATATGAAAACACAGCTAAGTGTTGGGGCTCTCAATGTCCAGTAGGATTGCTCCCCGAGCTTAAGATTCGGCACTTGCTTCGCTGAGAAAGAAGAGTAAAAATCTGCGTGTAAGTAGCAAAACCATCGAAGCTTAACATGGAGACACACCGAGTGGGTAGAAAATGCAGCCATTATGATACGTTGCCATTGATATGGAGTGTATCCCTTGGTAGGCCATGGTGATATGGACTGACAAGGGAGTTTTGCACTGATTCTGATTCCTGAACATACTAGTTGAACATTTAAATCAGAACAGAATGCAAACTCTGAATACTAGAGTTGAGGATTCAACATGGAAAGCAGACTAACCATCATTAAAGTTTAACTAGCTAGGGTATGTTGCAGACTGTAACATCGATCTAAAGCAAAACTGCAAGATACAACCAGATATCGGGAAAAACATCATTGCGCGCTTAGAACTCGTCCAAATTAATGTTCACCAAGCTGCTAGTTCGATGAGCACGTTGGAACAAATAAAAGAAAACCTGCTGGGTGTACCGCCCCGCGTTTCTAAACTATTCTTAGTACAACAATTAACCGTGTATTAACAAAAGCATGGCAGCCATTTCAAGTATCAAAATTGTACAACGATTCTATTGATTAAAAGACAACATAGTAAAGTTATACAAATTACAACATATATCGAAATTTAATATTATTACATTCATTTCCATACACACAGTGAATACAATAACTAAATTTACAATTGAGCTTATTTCTTACACATTCACAACTAACCATAAATTATAAATCAACCGACAATATTAATTGCGAGAAAAGCAAATATTAAGATACTGAAAAAGACAGAAAAGAGAAGAATTTAAAAATTAGCTTGCCGTCAGAATCCTGGTTCAGTTACCGAAATGAGCATTTCGCTCATTGAGATATCATATCATTTTAGACTCGATTCGAGTTCGACTCGAGCTCCAAACGAGCCGAACTCGAGCCTGATCTGAAGCTCACGAGCTACTCGCGAGCTTGCGATATTGTATCCACCCCATATCCCACCCCGCCCCCACCCCCACCCCCCGGCTCGAATCCCGCGCCGCGCGGGCCGCCCCGTGCTCCTTCCCGCCCCCCACCCCCGCTCGCTCCTCCTCTCCTCGCGCCCCCGCCCGCTTCCTCTCCCCACCCCATCCTCCTCTTCTCCCCCCGTCCCCCTCCTCTCCCCCCGGTCCCCCTCGCCCCCGCCGCCACCCTCCTCTCCCCTCGTCCCCCTCCTCTCCCCACCCCGCCCCCGCCGCCTCCTCCCTCCCCTCGCCGCCGCCGCCGCCCTCGACCTCGCGCGCGCGCCTCGCGCCGGCCGCCTGATGCCGCCACCGCTAGGCGCCCCTCCTCGACCCGAGCGCCTCTCACGGATCCAGATCTCCCACCCGGCCGCCGCCGCCGCCTCTTCCCGCGGCCGAGGCTACCTCCGCCCCGCCGCCCGATGTCGCCACGCGCTGACGCCTCCTCTCCCCGCCGGCGCCACTCCTCGACCCGGATCCGGCCTAACAGGTACGCCCTCGGCACCGAGCCGCTCGAGCTTTGTCCGAGCCGAGCTCGAATGAGCTTGAGATTGTCAAGCTTGTTCGAGCTCGACTCGAGTTTCTACCGAGCTCGAGCCGAGCCAGGTCAAGCTCGTTCGAGCTCGGCTCGTTTACAGCCCTAAGCGGTGGTGTGAGGAGTGTTGGCCAGAGAAGAGAAACCGAGAGGCAGAGGGGAAACCAAGAGCTAGAGAGAAACGACTGAGCTGAGAGAGATGAGAGAGAGAGTCGGTGTAGGGAGTAGATGGGCCAAGCCCAGTGGTCCGGGAGTGAAGAGAGAGGGAGTAGAGGGTATTTATACAGCGTATTGTTGTATTGAGTGCTCCGATGCACGTTTAGTTGCATATCGAATCATTTAGGTAATATTTAAATTGCAGAACATTGGTAATAATTGTTCATAGATATTAAACTGAATCAATTGTCATTAGTAAGCTAATTTCACGCGGTAAATAGCTTTTAATTGTAAATTTTGGCTAAATTGACCTAGGGGGAACGCATCGGCATACTCTATGGTTGGTTGTTGTCTAAAAACAAGCTGTCGACAAAACAAAACTTGACGAAGACGAAGTAGACTGGTGAGATACTACTTGGGTTTTTTGTTCGGACCAAGAGTCAATGAATAAACTTTTCGTTAATTTCTATGCGGCTAAAACTACCTGGAAAGGTGTTGCAGATATTGTTGGCTAAGACCTGAGCAAAGATTTTTCAATATATTGCTTGGTGGTGGGTCAGTGAATCAAAACGTTCTACTTCGATTTTTGTTTGTGCTTTTACACCCTTTGGGGCTGTGGAAAGTGAGGAATGATTTGGTTTTAAAAAATTGTAGTTTCGTGTACAAGTGCTATGGAGGAACCTTTCTGTGATGTTAAAGAGCTAGAAGCCAATATTCAAGAATTGCGCAATTGGCAGCAGATGGATCGCTGGATTTAAGTTTTGGAGAAGAAAACTGCGGAGATCCAAAGATTGAGAGACGAATGATGCTGAAATGCTGAAGCTAACAAGAACTCAAAGCCATCTTCTTGTCTTTTTTTTTTGTCTCATTAAGTACTTTATTGTAATGAGGATTAGCAATTTCGTGGATGTGTTATGCTTTTATGATAGTTTGCTGTGGAGTTGCAAGCTCGGCCCTAAAGAGTTAAGACCTGGTACTTTTTATTTTAAAATTGAAAATGTTACTTGTGTCCTTTAATCGTCCTAGTGAGCGTGCCTTTGTATTTTGAATTGTGAACCTTTGTCGCATTCTATAACATAGATGATAGAACAAAGATGTTTCAAATGCTTTTTCTATATTCGCAACAATGTGTGGGCACTTTGCAACAACATAGAGAAGTAGGCTGATTTTGCATGTGTATTTATGGCCTCTGTATGATTTTGCGGAAGCTGGTGATGGTTTTCATGTGCGCGCAAGATCACCATCAAATACGATACACTCTGTATATTTCGAAATGAGCTATTTTCTTTAACTTTATTCTTGAATTATGGGTTTAGATTACATCGATTGGGATTATAATTTTAATTCACAACAAGGTCTTACATATATTTCTTTATTCGTTGCAATTCTGCCTGATATAGCTTAAGGGAAACAAAATGCTCTAGGAGAAATGAGCAATCAGTATAACGATGAAGCCTCTTGAGTTGGATAGGGCAATGTTTGAATTTCAAAACCTCTTGAGTTGGATAGCGCGAAGTTTGAATTTCTGTTGCGATACACGGGTAACTTACTAATATAGCTATGTATTCATCTAGAATCTCTCCTAATTTCTCCTCATGCTGATCTCAGTTGAGCAGAGCCTGAAATTTCGCACCATGTTACGCTGCTCTGCCGTGTCTCCACAATTTTTCTCAGTTAATGGGCCGAATGTTACAACTGGAGACACATTGGATCCTTATTTGTATCACAGATGAAAAATACGAATACGAATACTGAACATCAAATCTGTGATATAAATTGGATTTTAGCATTGTAAGGCCCATACCATCAGGCAGTACGGGCTAATGGCGGAGGAGCCCTTGGAAGGGCACGATCGTCGGCGGCTCACCCTCGCTCCCAGGATCTCCACCCTGGTCGATGTGAGAGAGTGCCCCATCGTCTGCGACACCACTACGGAATCGCTTCAAGGCGATCGCCATCAAAACGAGGCTAGTAATTTAAACTCTGTTTTTTCGCCAAACAATAGTCTCTTGTCGGATGATCTACAGGAGGTCGCTTGCAGTTTTGATTACCACGTCGATACGACCGTTGCCGACGAGCAGCGACAACAACTTTCGACACATGAATCTGAACATGATTTGTCGGAGGAATTTTGGAGAGCAATTGGTTATCCCAAAGGGACCCGTTGGTGGGAGCAAAATGATCCAATGCAGTCATCGGATAAACAGATCAAGGCCGTCGTAGAGTTTACGCCAAGCCGGGCTGTACATTCGGATTTTGATGAACAGATTCGCCCAAGGGGGAAAGGACGGGACCTTCCACGACGTGGATGTGTCATTCATCCTTGGAAAGGTCCCCTTCCTCGATCACGATCGACGATCAGAACTTTGGCGGCGTTCATGCCACCAATGTGCATCCCCAAGATGCCGTCCGTCCGTGCTCGACAGGAGGTTCAAATTTCGAACTCCATCGTTGATACGGATCGGTTGGCGTTGATTTCGCGAACCAGCGTTGAAACGGAGCGATTGGCATTGATTGAGCGAGCCCGAGATTACGGGCGCCTCAGTTGGGATTTGCTGCGAAGACCACCTGCACCTCCAGGAAAATCAAACCGATCGACTGGGCCGCCTGAGCACTCCAACAGGCCCACAACGGTTGCCCCCCTTACCCTAATCCACAGGAAGAGCCTTGCTTCGTCAAACCAACCCGCCGCCCGACCTTCTGCGCCACTTCACGCCGCCCGACCTAGTACGCCACTTCACGACGCCGCCCGACCTTCGTACGCCGATATGGCCGCTCGCCCGCCCCCTCAATCCCAATCTCGACCGCCGCCTCCACAACGCCGCTCCTCGCCAACACTTCCTCGCCGCTCGCCACCCCCAACGCTTCGCCACTCGCCTCAGCAACGCCGCTCATCGCCAACTCCGCACAACCGCGCGTCGCCACCACCACTACAACGCCGCAGTTGCCCTCAGCGTCCACCAGCAGGTCGTGGCAATGGCCATCATTGGGGAGGACGAGGGCATGCCGAGGGACCGTGCGGGCGGGCTCGGCTTGGAGGACGGGCGGTTTGGAGGCCGGGCGTGGATGGCAATGGCGGTATCACCTCTTGAGGCCCAACAGACAGTGGATCCGGCCCACCGAGGAGCAGAACATCCACCTGACACTACAGTGCAACCAATTCCTACGGGTGATCAGGGTGGGGTAAAGGCGAAAAAACCCAGGTCTCCCTTCTGCTGGAGATGCAAGACAAGCGGCCATGTTGTGGAAGTTTGCTCAGCAGACTTGGATTGCTTTGTATGCAACAAGCAGAATGCTCATCTAGCAGCCAAATGCCCAATTCTCAAGATGCCGAAGCCAGCTGCCAACCTCCTCGGCTATGGCACAAATGACTTATGCTTTTTGAGAATGCCTGATTTTGATTTCAAGTTGGAGGTCCCGGACCCTGCACCTACAGCTCTGGTTATGGTGACGGAAGGCGTTCTCTCGGCGGAGGCAGTGCAGACAGAGCTTGCTAAGCTCACAAGGACGGATTGGAATTGGGAGGCCTTACCTCAGGGGAAGAACTCATTCCTGGTTGCCTTCCCTTCGATGGAGGAACTGAAGCGGATGTCAGATATATAGTTCCGCTTAAGGAACCATGGGGTCACATTGACAATTTCAGAATGGCAGACTACAGCAGATGTCAAACCTGTTTATCAGTTAGATGAAGTATGGGTACATATCACAGGAGTACCACATGCTTGGAGACACTATCTCGCTTTCTGGGCTTTGGGTTCTGTAATCGGAGCTACATCAGACGTGGATATGTTGACATACAGGAAAAAAGGTATCATTCGTGTGTTGGTTGGCATGCTAAATAGAGATTTACTGCCATATACCACACACATGGTGTTTCGTTTGGAAGGTTACAATATCACTTTCACTTTGGAGAGTCCCGACTTTGAACCGGCGACACCACCTTCTGATGATAATGAGCATTTGGATCAGGATGGGGAGGGGGCCGGCAAAGACAGTCCTGATAGTTCACAAGACCTTGGCAATGTGGCAAAGAAGTCTAAGAGTGATGTTTCATCCAGCAGTACTACGCCTACCCAACATTCTTCGGGACCAACTCCTATGCAGACGGCGCTATGTGTGACACCGCTCGGGAAAACCACACTATCATACTCACCAAGGCCAATTGTTTTGGATGACATTCATCCTAACAGACTTATTGCTGTCACACCTCCCAGAGTCCCAACCGGCCCTGCAAATCCACTAGGAGATTCTCCACCGGATTGCGCAAAGGGCCCGGATTGCATAAAGGGAGCATTCCAACCGAACTGCGTGAAGGGAGATTTGGATTCTTTTGATACACCAGATAATAATGTGCTTGCTGATTTGAGGGCTAGGCCGATCGTGTACAGACGCCGTCAAATGGCTTCTCTCAGTACTGAAGATGTGTCGAGCAAGCGGCAGTCTACACAGTCTCCTGCCCAGGTAGTCGAAGTGCAACAACCAGTTTCGACGTTGTTTCCAGCGCCAACCGGAGTCATTTCCACTATGTCGGATGTAGGTAGTCACAACATGGTGATTCCTATATCTTCAGGTATGGATACTAATGTGACATTGGGTGGGTCAGTTTACCTTGAGGGTAAGAGAAGAAGTTTACGAGCTAATACTCCTCTTTCCGTCCAAGGAATTGTACCTGCAGATGAGGATATCTTGACAAAAGCAATGCAACGTACGGCATCACGCAATTTGGACGGGCCAGTGGAGTTCAAGCCGGTGGTAGACCACAGATTGTCACCACTTTCGCCTCCCACTCCCCACAATATGATGAACGGTACGCCTCACACTTGCTCAGCCATTTCCATTTCTACTTTACCTAGTGATAAATGTGCCTCCAATTTAAAAAATTTGGGGTTCGTGCTGGGTAGTTGTAGTAAAACTGTTAATTTTTCAATTAACGCACTCAAAAGGATGGAACTTGATCGTATTACTATGTCACCTAGTTTGAAAGGCAAGGGTAAACCTAGTACCATTAACATTGTTGATCCTTTCGAGGATACAGAAGATAATGAAACAGATAATACCCTTCTCAGTCAGTTACTTACGGATATCTCGGATATTGGATATGACGATGCGGACCTCGACACACGACTATGTGATTTGAAGGTTATCGATCGAAAATCCAAATCGAGAATCAAAAAGAGTAGAGTTCGCACGAAGGGAGTTATTGTTAATAATAAGGTTTCTTCATGAAAGGTTTATTTTGGAATAGCATAGGTCTTTCAGACTTGGCTAAATATCGATATATATCAGAGGCAATCAAAGATCACAAATTAGACTTTGTTGCTATCATGGAGACGGGGAAACAAGACATGTCAAAGACGAATCTGACTAGACTATCTGGCGGGTTAGATTTCACTTGGCACTGTCTGCCTCCGCGAGGACGTTCGGGTGGCGTTCTTTTAGGGATAAATGCAACCGTCTTAGGCTTATCGTTTATTGTTGAAGGGGAATTTTATCTTAAATTCCATCTATGCAATAAATCGGATAACTTCAAATGGATTCTCATGGCGGTCTATGGACCAGCTCAAGTTGAATTCAAATCCAGTTTTTTAGCTGAGTTGGTTCGGACATGTCAGCATAATCCTTTACCAACTCTCATAGGTGGTGATTTTAATATCTTGAGACATAGTACAGATAAGAACAAGGATAATTTCAATTCCCGCTGGCCTTTTCTGTTTAATGCTGTCATCGATAGCTTTGATCTTAGGGAAATAGACTTAGCGGGATGACAATTTACCTGGGCGAATTCTCGCTCTGATCCTACCTATGAGAAACTAGATCGAGTACTAATGACCACTGAATGGGAGTTCAAATATCCATTGGTGACCGTACATGCCCTGGATAGAGGTTTATCAGACCATACCCCATTACTTTTGGATACAGGTCTACCGGCTTTCACGGAAATAACTCGTCAGTTCAAAATGGAACTTACCTGGTTTTCCCGAGATGATTTCTACGACCAGGTGGTTGCTGTCTGGAATAAGCCAGTGCCCGGAAGGAACCCGGTCCAACGATGGAATACCAAGTTGAGTGCTCTACGGAAACATCTTCGAGGATGGGCGACACATATAAACGGGTCATATAAACAACAGAAAGCTACCCTTCAGTCTATCATTAGTGATTTAGATGTTGCCGCTGAAACTAGAGAGCTTACGTGAGTTGAGCAAGATCAACTTGCTCAGGCAAGGGATCAATTGTCTAAACTTCTTCGGGAGGAGGAAATCAAATACTATCAGTGTGCAAAAGCTACCGATATTCTTCTAGGAGATAATAACACTCGTTATTTCCAAATGATTGCCAATGGCAAACACAGGAAAAAACGAATATTTTCCCTGGATCAGGAGAATGGAAAGATTGAAGGCCAGGCTAACCTTAAAAGATACATAACTCGATTTTACAAAGATCTGTTTGGTTCACCTGAGGACAATTACTTTACACTAGATGAGTCTCGAACGGACGACATCCCCCAGGTCACACAGGCAGAAAATGACTTCCTAACGGCTCCCTTCATTGAAAAGGAGATTCGGGACGCAATTTTTGATATGGAACATAACAAAGCACCTGGTCCGGATGGCTTCCCTGCAGAGTTCTACCAGAAATTCTGGGACGTTATTAAAGGGGATTTGTTGCAAATGTTCCATGCCCTTTATACGGGTCACATTCCATTGTTTAGCCTGAACTTTGGAGTTATTACGCTAATCCCGAAAGTTCAAGATGCCAATCAAATTCAACAATACAGGCCAATTTGTCTTCTAAATGTTAGTTTCAAAATCTTCACCAAAGTAATTACCATCAGATTAAATTCAATAGCAGATCATATCATTAGCCCAACTCAAACTGCTTTTATGCGAGGACGTAACATTCTAGAGGGTGTCGTCATCTTGCATGAGACAATACATGAGTTGCATCGTAAAAAACAAAGTGGAGTTATTTTTAAGATAGACTTTGAAAAGGCTTACGATAAAGTAAGGTGGCCCTTTATAATGCAGACATTGCGGATGAAGGGTTTCTCACCAAAGTGGATAGCTTGGGTACAGTCCTTCATCTCGGGTGGTTCTGTTGCAGTTAACGTTAACAATGATGTGGGGTCTTATTTCCAAACAAAAAAGGGTCTTCGACAGGGGGATCCGCTATCTCCACTACTTTTCAATATTGTTGCTGATATACTATCAATTTTGATCAGAAGAGCTAAAGTAGATGGTCAGATCAGTGGAGTGGTGCCGCATCTGGTAGAAGACGGCTTATCCATTCTACAGTATGCTGATGATACAATTCTCTTTATGGACCATGACTTGGAGAAGGCTCGTAATATGAAGTTATTACTTTGTGCTTTCGAGCAATTATCGGGTTTAAAAATCAATTTCCATAAGAGTGAATTATTCTTCTTCGGGGAGGCACAGGAGGCGGTCGATCAATACACTGAATTGTTTGGTTGCAACCACGGGGAATTTCCAATAAAATATTTAGGGATTCCTATACACTATAGGAAACTATCTAATGCTGATTGGAAACGAGTTGAGGAACGATTTGAAAAACGACTCAGCAGTTGGAAGGGCAAACACCTTTCGACGGGTGGGAGATTAACTCTGATTAACTCAGTACTTAGCAGTTTACCCATGTATATGATGTCTTTCTTTGAAATTCCAAAAGGGGTCCGTCAGAAACTAGATTATTTCCGCTCTCGATTTTTTTGGCAGAGTGATGACCTGAAACGAAAGTATCGACTCGCTAAATGGAGTATATTGTGCCAACCTAAAGACCAAGGGGGACTAGGAATTCAGGATTTGGGTATTCAGAATACAGCCCTGCTCAGTAAATGGCTCTTCAAATTGCTGACAACTGATGGTATCTGGCAACAGATTTTACGGAATAAATACCTTCATTCCAAACCGATTTCACTAGCACAGTGGAGAATTGGCGACTCACACTTTTGGGCTAGTCTTATGAAGGTGAAAGGAGAGTTTCTCCGCTTTGGCTCGTTCATAGTTAAAGATGGATCCCAAATTAGGTTTTGGGAGGACAAATGGCTAAGTCAAACAACCCTGTGCGAACAGTACCCGAGACTATATAATATAGCCCGACACAAGCATGCTACTGTAGCTGAGGTCCTTAGCACCTCGCCGCCAAATATCCCTTGGAGGAGAAATCTCATTGGACATACGTTAGTAGCATGGAATGATTTACTTCCACGCATTGCTAACATTGTATTGAGCCACGAACCTGATGAATTTCGCTGGAATCTACAACGAACCGGAAAGTTCTCGGTGAAATCACATTACCAGGCTATGATTCATGTTGATGTCCCTAACTTGAATAAGCGATTTGGAAGTTAAAAGCTCCTCAAAATCAAAATTTTCCTCCGGTACCTACGAAGAGGGGTAGTGCCGATTTAAAGATAATCTCGCCAAACGAATCGGCATGGCAATAAGAAGTGTTGTTTTTGTCCTCACGACGAAACCATTAAACATTTGTTCTTTGATTGCCGCTTTGCTCGACATGTTTGGTCTTTTTTCGAGCAGCTTAGGACTTTCTCAACCTCGTAGTGTGTCTCACTTGTTTGGTCCGTGGCTAGGGGGTGTTGGGACAGTTTTGAAGCCTTTGTTCCTGCTAGGGGCGGCTGCTATATGTTGGTCTCTTTGGCTATGCAGAATGATCGATATTTGAAAAACTCTTTTGTTTCCCTTTTCGAGTTATTTTCAAAGTAATTCATTGGCTTCGTACCTGGTCTATTCTGCAGTCGCCATCGTCGCAGGATTTAGTTTCAGCGGCGTCTCAAATTTTGGAGCAAGTGGTCAAGGAGTTTTTTGCCCAGGCACATGGATGGCGGTCTAGTCTACGGATTGATTGTCTTTAGTTTGTGCTTGTTTTATATTTTTTTATCCTTTTGGTTGTGTGCATCCTAGTTATGCAGAGGCCGGGAACTGTTTTTCAGGGTCTTGTATCATCTTGATGTTAAAACCTTGAAATTTAATAAAGTTTCTCTTATCGAAAAAAAAGCATTGTAATACAAATAATTTGAGTAGAACGTCTGGAACGTGGGCCGCTAATGGGCCGAATCTTTTCATCACTAAGCCGCGTTGTTTGCCGCACGAATTCCCTTTCCAAGCCACGCTGGGGCACCACTGAAACAGTCAGGGTAGAAACCAGTGCTGGTGAGGAAACATCTGAAGCATCAGTGCTATCTGTCTGCACCTCTTCGCTAGAAGCACTCGTGCTGACTGTCGGGACAGCTCCACCGATGTCTGGCAACGGCACCAAAGCTGTGCTGCTAGTGCTGTCTACTGTGGCAGTCTGCATTCTGAAACCTGCAGTCTGCATGCATGGGTTAGATGACACAGGAACGCAAATGAAAGGCATTTGGTCATTCTGGATAGCAAAAGGAAGATAACAGTTATTTAACATAGACACTCGACTTAATAATGTCCTCGTGTTTTCCTTTTTTTAGCGAGGACTTCATAATGTTCAGTATCAAGAAGCTGGGCCAAATAGCAATCGAGCACACTTATTCGGGCGTTCCATGACAAAATGTGAGCCCACCTAGTGTCATTTTTTTGAGGCAACACCAAGTGGAATCCGAGGGAATCCAACACGTTAAGTCATGTGAGAACTGCGAACCAGGCTCTCCAGGTGAAGAGAACTCGACCGAGGCACCTGAAATGGCGAAACACGACAGGGGGAGAGCATCTGCGGATCCCGAATTTCACCAAGCCTAATGCTAAACTCTAACAGACTAATATCTTAGAACTAACGTTAATTTATACCTGACGTGTACAACAAATGTAAGCCACAAGTACATCAATGTAAGCCACAAGTACATGTTAACATAAAACTTTAACTCAATCCATCGACATAAAACATAATAAACAAAACATGAACAATATAGCATAGTAGAGATACAATTTAAGTATATGAATAACAAAGATTTGCTCTCTATCCTAGTCCACTGCTACGAGCTCCAGTTCCAATTGTTCCCAGAGGAGATTGGTTGGACTAATTTTGTATCCTTAAATCCCTAATAGAAAATGCAAAAACACATGGCATTGATTTCATTTGTCATTCCAATTTCAAATCAAACGGGGTGAGATGAGGGAGGACTGAAGGAGTAGAGTAGGGACTAGGGAGAGTACCGGGTCTGAACGAAGTGTTTGCGTGCTTGCGGTGTGAGGTGTAGCCCTGCCCCTGCCCCACGCGGAGGTGCCTTTGTGGTCACCGATTCATCGTGCGTGTTGGCATGGTGCATGGAGAGGGCGGAGGTAGTAGCACAAACCACTAGGTCTTCCTCTTCCGGAAGGGTGGATCGTAGTAGCGCAAAGGGACAGGGTGGGCCGTGGGCGCTGGGCGGCGGCGCAGTGTTGTGGCTGTCGAGGCAGCGTGCTGTTGGGGCAAGCAATGGAGGTGAGTGTCGATGGCTTCAGGCACCAGGGATGGGAGGTGGTGATGTGTGTGGGTTGTTGCATGCTGGCTGATGCTGTTTGGACTTTGGAGTTGGGCCGCTAGCACTAGGACTCATGGGTTACAGTTAGGGGTTGCAATCGAAGTGGATATAGACGGATATAGCTCATTATGTCGGAATTGAACATATATAGTGCCGAATACCCATTTCTCTATTTCTCGGACAGAAATCATTCACTTTTTTTGCACCCCCACATAGGACATGGAACAATAGAGGTGCAATAAGAGTGAACATTGAGAGACTAATCGTCGAGATGTCGAAGGAAGAACACTCATTGCTCTCTCATGTTTAGATGTGGCAATCCTCATATCCAGTATCATGTTCCTAAGTGAACTTGTAACGGATTTACTCATATCATTTAACATACGGACATATACGAACGAATATCACTCATCCCATATCCTATTTTTTTTCTCGGACTTGGAGTCATAAATGGATAGTGTTAGATATCCATTTACCCCTCCGTATTAGCTCTGTGAGCCTTTGGTTGGTCGGATGAAAATTATTCGCTTCCTTTATACTCTAGCTGTAGTCTAGTCAACCTAGTCTGAGGGATGAATCCATCCTTGGGGGAGAGGTGTGAGCGTGACCATCCATCCATGACACGTCACTGAGATCTGGTCAGCGCCGCGACTTAGAGCAACTCAAGCAGGGCCCCTACTTGAGCTCCTAAACTCAGATTTGAGAGCCAGAGCAAAAAACTGAACTCCAGCAGGGCCCCTACTTGAGCCCTCAAAAATAGGGGCCTCTCAAATACTTGAGCCCTCAAACTCAGATTTATTCGTATTTGAATAAATACGTCCCTCATTCGGAACAAATTTGAATTTAAATTTGAATATTCATATTTGAATTCATAAATTTAAATTCGGAATAAATTTGAATTTAAATTTGAATATTCGTATTTGAATTCATAAATTTAAATTCAGAATAAATTTGAATTTAAATTTGAATATTCGTATTTGAATTCATAAATTTACATATTGTCCCTCATTGTGAAATCATAAATATTTTATTGTGTATTGTGCTTTTGTCTCATACATATGCATATAGTGTGTGAGGAAATAGAGAGAATTGAGAAGTAGGAGCTCTGTTTTGAAGGCTCCTGCTGGAGTGCAGCTCAGAAAACAGGGCTCTTAAAAGTAAGGAGAGCTCTTAAATAAAAAGTAGAGGCGCTGTTTTGAGGGTTACTGCTGGAGTTGCTCTTATGTAGGTTGGAGTGATAAGGCTAAAACGATGTGCCGCCGCGCTGCCACGCCAAACCGCACACCCTGTTCCCGAGCTCACGTGTTGGGGGCTTTCGAGCGCGCATTGCACCAACGCATGAGACATGACGTGGTTGAATGAGTGGCCAATGTGACACACACACACACACGATCGTTGGCAGCTGCGTCGATGACATATATCCAAATTGTCATGCAAAAGATTTTTCTACATGCCATTTCTATTTAGCGACTGTCAATGAATTTTCACCGATCTTATGAAGTAAATACGAGGAATATGATATTCGAGATCACATAGAAAGAGACATGATGTTTTAGACAAGTTCATACCTTCTTTAGAAAGAATAATAACCCTACTCTTGTATTATTATATTACAATGGAGTACATAAGGCTATGGTCACAAAAATATGCAGCTATCTTGCGCTCTGTATGCTTCTGTCTGTTCTCCATCTCTTGCCACCACTCCTTATAAAGCATTGAAGGAGTGGCAGTTGTAGCCCGCAAGGAGACGCCTCGTCAGTTCGTGAATCCTGCACATAATTGTTAGTTATTGTCAACGATACATCCTCTAAGCATGATCGTCAGACGGTTATTGTTGGAGATAGAGATTAGATTTGTGTGGTTATGTCAAAGATATAAGGGCGCATATTCCCTTTTGACTACCGCATATGGTTAATTGTAGTGTATTTAATATCCAATCAGAGAATAGGGTCCACATTACAGACCCTTCCGACTAGGGGTGGTCGATACTCGGTTTGACTTGAGCATATTCTTCCCGACCAAAGGTACTCGAAGGAACTATCATATATATGCAAGAGTAACATGCCCTAAAAATGGGATGTTAAAGGGCACCATCTTGGCTTGTCTAACTTTCGTTTAGGGCACTTGCCTTTGCCTCGATCAGAGTATGACTTAGAGCCCTTAGACTCCTTGTCAGGGATGGCCAACACTTCTATTGAGTTGTTGGCCATTGGCTTCGTGCCCTTGGGTTTGTTGGACCCCTTCTTTTTTTTTCTTATCCTTGCCATGTAGATCTCTAGGAATTTTGTCATCACAATCGATCGTTTGATTCCATTCGACAGCTTCTACTGCATCTCAAAGAGTTCAATGAGTCACGGGGCCCGGTGACACATCTTAGGAATAGTTATTCACCTCCGATAAGTAGACGCTCTGCTCCAGTTCGTCAAAGCGAGCATCCATGTCAATCCCTTCGTAATCCGTGAGGTCGAACTAGTTATCTTCATTCCACTCATTTGCCATAAATGCATGAGGGCCAATGAGAACTAGAACTTTACCGCCATGTCCCTGTGGTTGGCGCCAGTTGTCGATGACTTACTACCAATCTTGCGAAGTAAATATAAGGAACATGACACTCGAGGTCACACAGGAAGAGACATGGCGTTTTAGATAGGTTCAAGCCTTATTCAAAGAGAATAATAACTCTATTTCTTGTGTTCTTGTATTGCTAAAGACTATAATAGGGTACATAAGGCTATGGCTACAAAAAGTATGCGGCTATATTACGCTCCATATGCTTTTGTCTGTTCTCCATCTCTCAGCACCTCTCCTTATAAAACATCAAAGGAGTGGCAGTTGCAGTCCACAGGGAGGTGCCTTGTCTGTTCGGGAATCCCACGCGTGATCATCAGTTATCGTCAACAAGACATTATCTAAACACGATCATCAAGCGGTTATTGTCAAAAGGTAGAGATTAGATTTGTGCGGTTATGTCAGAGAGATAAGGGCGTACATTTCTTTTTAACTGCCACATATGGTTGATTGTGGTGGATGTAATATCTAGTCAGAGGATAGGGTTCATATGTCCGACTACAGATCCTTTCGACCAGGGGTGGTCGATACTGGGCTTTGCACAAGCATATTCTTCCTGACCAAGGGTACTCAAAAGGTTATTAAAGCGATTCTCTATCCAACTATTGCGGACATTAAACCTATTTATTAAAAATTATTTAATTCTCATCAATTACCTAGTCATCCACCTGATGGGTGGCGGAAACTAACTGTGGCTTGCAACCTAGCAGCTGGTTAGATCCTAACCACGGCTCAGGTACTTAAAATTGCTATATAACTAACAGGAGTTGTTTATGCCTTACTCCTAATTACTCCATCATATAAACAATCAAAATTTTAAATTTTAAACTAAAAATCAAAAACCACGAACCAAAAAAATACACTCATAATCTCCATTTATCACGTATGCTTTGTCTCTATCATCGATCTGGCGGAGGAAGTTGGGACACTTCTGCCGAATCGTGAGGTGGCGGTTGTGTCGTGAATGCATGTAGACGCCTCGGTGACGTAATTATGGATTGGTGCTTCCGCGCCCAGCTTTGAGTGGTTTGCAGTGTTTGCCCATTGGTTCAGTGATTCTGAAGGAAACCCAAGCAAATGACTTGGGAAAAGTGAACGCGCGAGCTGGGCTAACGTAAAACCGGGTGTTTTCTAGAAGGTCCTTTGCATGCCTCACGTGTGATCTATATATGCTCTATTTAACATGCTTGAGCATATCAAGATGTCTTACCAGTAAAGCTGGAATTGGACATGGCGATATTGAAACATTATTTTTACGTTTTTTAATTATAATGAAGAATATTGAAATATATGTTTGATTTAAAACAAAGACCGCTAAATAAATTTATGAATTTATGTAGCATCTCAGAAAATGTGTGAGGTCAGCCGCACCGTACCGATCCCGGGCTGACGTTGCCGACTGAGCCAACGCTCAGTTCTCATCATGTTTACGTTTCAGAAGGCAATTATTAGTTGGTCTAGATGCCCGATGCCGTGGTCTTCTGTGAATTCTGATCTCTGAAGTCCGAACCAAAGAACGGGCCAAATACAGAAGGCAACGCGACGTCATACGTGATCTGTTTTGTTGCAATCCACACAGTGGGCTGATATTGTCGGCTTCTGATTTATATTATATTAATTAGCTTTTAAAAAATATATTTTTAAAAAATAAAATTTACAAATTAATTATAATAAATACTGTAATAACTTTAACTATATCGATCAAAATCATATACAAGTGTCTCTTTCTATACTCTTTCTCATGAATAACCAAAATTCAAAAATTCTAACCATATACTACATGCTAAAAGATCAACCCTAATATACATGGTACTATGTGCTGCTCGTCATCATGTGTACATGGCATGCGCACGCGCACGTCACCAGTGAGGTAATATGTTACTGTTATGAAATCTAGAAAATTACGTTATGGTTAAATATCAAATCTATCTCTGAGGTAATTTGACTATAAATAGATAAGCTTATGTGCATTAAAAAGAGATCTAAGATTAATAAAGATTTCAATTCTTTGATGTTCTTTATCAATTATTTTATGTTAATTCTCTATTAATTAGTTATGTAAATTGTATTGAAAATTATTATCATTATTTCTTAACAATTATCTGGTCCTTTCGAGATGGAGCAATTATTATTAATCCAGCTGCTCAAAATCAAATGGAATGAGAGAGAGGGGAACGGTGGAAATGTCCAACGAAAAATCACGCCCTCGACCGCGACGTGGCCGCTGCTCTGCCGGCGCCACTACGAGGAAACGTTCGGCGCGCGCATCCCGCGTGCATCTTCCAGCCTGCCCGAGTTTGTAATTTATTCTACACTATAACTATAGTTAGTTTATTCCATATAATTAAATAAAAATTCAAAATATTATATCAATATGGATAATACAAATAAATAAAACAAAAAACAAAAAAACGAAAAATCATAAGTTATAAATAAAAAATCAGAACAGAAGTGGTTTGAAGCGGAGCGTGTCTCCAACCAAACACCGGATACAACACTGTAGAATACCGATCTTAATTTTCAGCCTCTCGAACGACAGATTACAAAACTGTAGAATCAAGAAAGATTAAGGCTACGCTATGATCTGGTACATGAAAGCTAGATTGCAGAAATGCTAACGTGAGTCGTAGAATTAATGCTGATACTGATATGTACAAATGATGCATGCCGTCTCAAATTAGAACTAGCACAATTATTAGCAAGAAAAATGCTACGTATTACAAATCTGTGATGGACTGCCTACTGCAATGACATTAAGCAAACATCGATCGCGCTGTGCGTATGTTTGGACTCTGAAGCACGTCACTCTTAACACGCCTCCAAATTCCGACGGCGTACGTTGCTGGGCCCCAGCGACGACCATCCAATCATCACCCGCCACGTCACCTCCCACGCTGCGCGCTGTCCGCGCCCCGTCGGACCCAGCCTCATCGGCTCTGCCGTCACGGATGGGGTGTCCCGGCCCGGGCTGGGCCACGGAACCACCCGTCCGTCTCCTCAACGCGCACACAGCCAACTGTACACACTCCAGATGAGACAGAGATCAAAGGCCCTGATCGTTTCGGCTTTTTTCGACTTCAGCTTCTAACTTCAGCTTTTTTTTCACTATTCACTACACTATCCACTAACTCATTACATGATTTTTCAGTCATTTCTGATGTTTTTTCAACCAAAAGCCAAAAGCCATCGCTATTCCGATCACCCCCAAAGAGTCATAGATTGTAAGTACATGTTTTGATTATTGAATATATCTATATATATGTCTTAAAGAATACTATTTATGATAAACAAGTTATCCATTAATAATGTTGCTAATCGAGTAAATAACACTTAGCCTATATAAATAATAGAAATTTAACTGATAAAGATATGGACTAAAAATTATAAGGGACCGCAGCACCGCACGTCCGCACCCACTGGGTCAGCTCCTGAAACCATCGCCCTCCTCCGCTGACGTCACCACCCTTTATATATCCCGCTCCTTTGCCCATCGCACGACGGCGCAAGTCGCACACGAAGGAAGCGACGAAGAAAAAATCGCGTAGTAGCCACCGTGATGTACCAGGCCATCCCGTACAGCGCGAGCCGGGCGTGGCCGCGGCAGCCGGAGCCAATGGCGGCGGAGGCGGTGGGCGTCGACGCGGCGGAGGAGAGGCAGAGGCTTGTGGCGGCGGCGAGGGGGGAAAGGGGCGGGGAGGTGAGGAGGGCGGTGGCGGAGAGCCCGGTGCTGGTGGTGGGGAGGAGGGGGTGCTGCCTCAGCCACGTCGTGAAGCGGCTGCTGCAGGGCCTCGGGGTCAACCCCGCCGTGCGCGAGGTCGCCGACGAGGCCGAGCTCGCCGGGGCCGTCCACGGCGGCGACGTCGCGCTCCCGGCGGTGTTCGTCGGGGGGAGGCTCCTCGGGGGCCTCGACCGCCTCATGGCCGTGCACATCTCCGGCGAGCTCGTGCCCATACTCAAGAAGGCCGGTGCACTCTGGCTTTGAAAAGATCGATGCGATCATCAGAATCGTTAATCAGGAGCTCTTCTTCCTCTTCTGCCTTGATTAGACTCTTAAGTTCTTATTACTGGCGCTCCTTTTTTTTTGTTTCGAATTAATAATGGTGTTTGTTATTAGACGATAGACTTGAATTCTTTTATGAGAAGGGAAATTAGGAAATGGTGTGTGTGTTAATGCTACTGCTTGTATTATTTATTTTCGACCATGTGAATACAACGAAGAGTGAAGCGAAATACTCGCAGTATCATTTTCGTTTTGCACAGTACCTTTGGTTTCTGGATGAGAATGGGCCTGTTGCATAGCATTCCTAATTGTCCATTTCTTTTTTTCTGAACGTTCTGTCACTCGCATAAGTACAGCCCCTGCATGAATGGCACTGTGTTGGATGTGTTTGTGATTCATGGCCGGTTGTTGTTTTGTCGCGTTGATTTTCTTTTTCTGCTCCTTCCGTTCGATGAGCTGATGTTAATTACCACAGCATTCAGGCTAGCTGGAGCTGCATTCTCGACGATGGATTTTTGGTAGTGCAACGAGGACGTGTGATCGGTAGCCCCGTATACGCGGCACCGCACGTCAATTCCTCTAATCAAGATGTTCATTGGCTCAAATCAATCGGGATGGTCTTATCAGACTGCATCCCAACCGGCAATTTCCTCTCAGAATACTCAAATTCCTCCAACCCGCAATTCCTCTCAGAATACCCAAATTCCTGTGTGAAATCACGCGATCTTTTTTATATCTAAGGGTAAAACCTTAAAGTAGTAGTACCATTAGCATTTTGGATGTTTTTTTTTTTGCGTCGTGGCTTTGACTTTTGTGTTACGGTTTTGAAATTCTGACTGTTAATAAGAGAAAGTACGCAGAGAAAAATAGTCGTATATAATTTTAATTAGTATAGCTAAACTCAGTATTGTGTCTACTATAATTTATTTATAAACTCTATTTTAAAAATATATATCTTTTAAAAATTAATTATTATAACAGAAAAGAATAAGCCGAAGTACGAGCCGTTCCGGCACGAGAACAAGAAACGGCCCCAAATGTTTCCGTAGGTGCGCGCCACACGAAACGGGCCAGGAGAAGCAAGCTTCACACGTCGCCATATTCCACAATCCACATCAGTAAGTAGGAACGTTCGCTCCAAAAAAAAAAAGGGTAGGAACGTCCCAAAACTTACTAGACAACCAAACGGCAAGTACTATGTAAGAATATAGATGGCTATATAGTGGTGGAACTAGGATTTTAATATAAAAATGTAAACTTAAGATATGTCTACTCTAAGACAAGTTTAAATGATATAGTATGAAAGTTTAATATATATAACTAAGCAATCATTTAAGTATTATTCATCTATACTATTTCTTAGCTTATTAAAATTGATCATAACTCCTTAACTCTCTTTTGGGTTTTGATTTATGATATCATCCTTTTAAATCCAAAGGCAAAAAAGAAGCAATTTACTTTCTGGTGTCTCAAACCAATCAATATACTACAATATATAACTACCATGAAAATCATCATATTGGAGCCTTTTACATCCCCATCCGATCACTAAACTCGGTGACAAGAAAAATCCCAATACACCACCGCGTACCACATAAGCTCACAAATTGGTATACGAAAACTCAAACTAACACCATACTCTCCAGAAGCGTATCTTGCAGCCTCATAACATTCTAATCATACCTTAATTTGGACAATTCAGAAGGATTTAGCAGCATTATTAGCACCACCGAATTGCCAGCTAGTTGACACATGAACATTAGAAAATGATCTACTAGCATTCAAGATTCAAGAAGCTAATTGACATCGAGGAGTCAGGTGCATAGAAGAGCTTGGCAGTAAAAAGCAAGGTACAATAAGTCAGGAGTGTTAAGGACTTGATGAGGCGAGTGTGGAAGAGATGTTTGGAGAGCTTTTGGCACTTCTTGATAGTAGACGGGTTGACGATATACTGCTTATTTCTCCCTAAGCGTCTTGTGGTACATGCACCTATGCTGGGTCGCCAACCTCGTCGCCTGGCATTCCTTGGACTATAGCTGCACCAACTTCGACGTCAATGCCCCACGGATCTGCCGCCATTTCACAGTTAAACCGAATCAATGCGGATGAGAAAAATCTAAACAATATATCTACAAACTGGGAAGTACGGGATCGAGACTTGGCTCAATGACTTCTTTGGTTTACTTTTTTCTCTCTAGTGCTTGGTGGTCGCCAACAGCTGCAAGGGCTTTGGCCTTAGGAGAGCACAGTAACGGCGATGATCTGTGTGTGAGCAGAACCACATGCTTGAGCTTGAGCTCGACTACTACGCTAGGGTAGAAGCCTAAAGGATTTGGCCGATTGGGGAATCTTCGGTGGGGGTGGCCGATCGATTGAGGAGGTGAGGATGATTTGGGCACTTAGATTAATAGACTTGACTTATTGTCTGTTGGGTCTAATGAATTACTAGAAATATGTTAGTATATGTAGCGGATACTTTATATATTAAAAAGATATATATAGGATTTAACACTGTGGCTCCGCCACTATGGCTATAGTAGTATAGTACAAACGCTACCGGAGTACTACGGAATGTAATTGTATGGATATGCTCTGCGTATTGCTCTGCCGCTGGTTTGGTCGGCGGGAAAAATAACAAGAGGCGCATGAATTGATGTGGACAAAACCGCACGAAATGCATAACTCTATTTTTTTTAGCTCGTGATTTTTCTAAATAAATAAATAAGTTAACTTTTTTGTTGTTATTTCAAAATAATTTATTAAAACAGTCTTTTCAAAATAATTTATCTTTATTCAATTCATTCGTATAAACAATCATACTAGATCTTTCTTGCTATCAATCGCACATGAGACAAATCATGCCTGTTACCCACTTTCAATTTTTCCCTACCATTTTTCGGGAAGGGTACGCTGCAACGTATATGTGATCTATGTGAATGTAAGGGGGCATTCGGAATAGCGATGACTTATAGCTGAAATTTTACTGTAGCTGGCTACTTTTTTACTGTAACTGAATTGGTTTATTAGGCATAATTAAATTTAAAAAAATATAAAAATAAAAATGATATGTTAGCCTATCACAAATAATACAAAAAAAATACGAAAAAAACCAAACACAAAAACACCAAGAAATAAAAAAACAAAAAAAAGACAAAAATACTATAGTAAACGAGAAGCCATATACACAGCCAAAGCCACCGCCGACCGTTGTCGTGCCCATTTTTACTGCATTTTCTAAGGGAAGCTGCTGCTGCTGCAAGACTCACCTATTGGTTTCAACTTTCAATAGTGATTTCCCTATCAGTCCTGACGAGAGCACTGCGTGTTGGTGGCATTAACCCATCGGTTTGATTACGGTAGTGTCTCCAGTAAGATGGAGATTACGTAGAAAAGTAGTACTAGCTTAAATATAAAAGAAGGCTTGGACCCTTTTGTCTGGGCTTCAGTTTTTAGCTTCTAATTATTATTATTATTATTTGCTTTTTTTTTACCTTTTTAGACTTTTGTTTTTTGTATTCCTTTGCATCGTCTGTAATGTACTAACATATTTTTTTATTTTTTAAATTTAATTACACAAAAACACTAATAACTATAGTGTAAAATAAGCCAGCTACAATACCAAATAGTAAAAAATAAGATATAAATCATAAAAAAAGCCAACTGAACAAAGATTGGAGATAGATCTGTCTTTGACTTCTACTGTCCCACATAGGGCTGTAAAAAAAGCTCGAGACTCGCGAACTACTCAAACTCGGCTCACTTTAGACTCGATTCGTGCTTGACTCGAGCTCCAAATGAGCCGAACTCGAGCCTATCCTCAGACTAACGAGCTTTTATCGAGCCGAGCGAGCTATTCGCGAGCTTGAAGTTTTTTTTATCCCACGCCTCCCCCCGCGCCTGTTTCCCAGATCCCGCCCCCATTCCCCAATCCCCAGATCCCACCCCCACGCGCGCGTTCCCAATCCCGTCCGCTCCTCGCTCCTGCGCCCTCCCCATCCCGCGGTCCCGCCCGCTCCTTGCGCCCCCCGTCCCTCTCCCTCCCTCTCCCCAGTCCCCACCCACCCCATCCCCTCCTCGCGGCGCCGCCCTCCTCTCCCCCTGTCCCCCTCCTCGTCCCCCGTCCCCTCCTCTCCGACTCTCCCCTCTCGTCCCCCTCCTCGCCCCCCAGCCCCCCACCGCCGCCCCTCCTCGGCTCCTCGCCCCCCGTCCCCCTCCTCTCCCCCCCGCCTCCTCGCCTCCCCCCCCGCCGCTGCTCGGCCTCTTCCCCCCGGGCGAGGCCACCTCTGCGCCCGGCCGCCCGATGCCGTCACTGCTCGGCACCCCTCCTCTCCCCCACCGTCGGTGCCCCTCCTCGACCCGGATCCGGCCAGATCTGCTCTCCCCCGCCGCCGACGCCCCTCCTCGCCGGCCCGCCCCCTGTAGCTCGGCCACGGCTCCTACGGCAATGTCTTCCCCAACCGGCAACCGCCAGCAGGTACGCCCTTCGGCTCTCGGCACCGAGTCGTGCCGAGCCTACACGAGCCGTCCGAGCTGAGCTCGAGCCCAGCTTGAAGCTCGACACAATCTCAAGCTCGGCTCGAGTTTCTACCGAGCTCGAGCCGAGCCAGATCAAGCTCGCTCGAGCTCAGCTCGTTTACAGCCCTAGTCCCACATATCAGGAAGCATTTCCCTTGTGAAGCTTTCAAGAAGTCTTCTAGGTAGGTTCTTTTAGCCTTATAGCTTAGCATTTTATAGTAATTAGTATTCAAATAAAGTATTTTTTAATATGGATCTACAAGTCAATTGTAATAGACGCAATTTATATTTTTTTCATATCGGCTAAAATCACACATGAGTATTTCTCTCTTCGTACTCTCTCGCGAACAACAAAAATTAAAAAATTTAAACCAAAAACCGTAAATCACAACCCCCCCATATTGTAGAAACTATTCTACAACTCAACTGGATGCAATATTGTTGTGGGTTTTGCCTCGAACAAAGACACGCACAGCCGGTAAAAAGCCTAATGATCCGATTATGGGAAATGAAGTTGTCCTTCTAATTGGGAAGTGAGATGATATGATCAAGAAAATGCCCTTCAGTCGAAAATGATTACTGCATGAGCTGGCAAAGTTAACACGTCACACTGTCTGTCACACTCATCACAATTCACATATAGAGGTTCCGATGAACTCACGAGTCACGACAGTGTAAGCACGTTGAAACTCGAGAAGTTCGTGGCGAGGAAGGTAGGGGAGAAAGAAAAGTGCACAAATTTAAGGCTTCAGCTTTAGCATTTTTAATTTTTAGTTTTTGATTTTTTTGGGTTCTTTTTCTCTCTCATATTTTTTTATATTATTTGTGATAGATTAATATGCTTTTTTCTATTTTTAAATTAAATTATATAAAAAAATCATCAACAACTATAAATACAAAATAAGTTAGCTATAGTGCTAACAGTGAAAAAAAGTATAAACCACTAAATAAAAGTCCAAATAAGCAGGGATGTCTGGACTTTCCAGAAGACTAGTGCAAACGTATGACGAATCGGATGCAAGAAAAAACATGTAAATAGAAGACTCAGATGGTTAACCACTCTTAGAAAAAAAATGTAAATAGAAGACTCTTAGATGCTGAAAGCCTGAAAATTACGTAAATGGTTTTACTGTAGCTAAGTTGCTTCTAATTGTAGGTGGCTGGGTGTAAATCCAAGGCAGTTCTAGAACATGGTTGGTATTCTGAAATGTTCTTGGCTATGCTGGTCGACAAGAGCAGACTTTAATAATCGCGAGAAGGAAATGACATGACGCCTTTCAGAATTCAGATTCACCAAACAACCAACCCAAAAACATGTAGACGTAATCCAACGACGACTGCAAAGTAATTTATTTTATCTACGTGGCGCGAGCAAGGCCACGGTACGACGTGAGATAAAAGATCTGGAAGATCACATCCTGACATCAACGTGTTCGACAAGTTAGCTAGTGTTTGGGTGGCGAATACTACTAGCCGATTGCGTATTTGCTCATCAAAGCACGTCACATTTGTGCATAAACCACTGCCTCTGGTATGGGTATCCAGCCCATCCTAGTGCAAGAAGAAGACTTTGGCTATAAGTAAACTAGGAATTTTGGATATTATTGGATCTATTGCCCTCTAGAATTCTATTTTTGGCCTCTCGAAGTAAAAAATTCTACAATTGAATCCCGTTTGAGCGCGCGATTACGGGAGGCTGCCACGTGCCCCAGTCGTGTGGTCTGGTACCGCACGACCGCACTGTTTATCAGGTCGTGCGGTACCAGACCGCACGACCGACCTGCATACATGCCCAAGCGCGCGACCATCCGCCCGAGCGCGCGACCGTCCGCCCGAGTGCGCGTCTGGCGCCCGAGCGCGCGTGTTTGGGTGGCGAATACTACTAGCCGATTGCGTATTTGCTCATCAAAGCACGTCACATTTGTGCACAAACCACTGCCTCTGGTATGGGTATCCAAGCCCATCCTAGTGCAAGAACCACTGCCTCTGCCTCTGGTATTGGCTATAGGTTAACTAGGACCTGGTCTGTGTCAAAAACATCGGTTGAGACATCTAGATGCATTGTTTCTTCTTCAGGTCGTTCATTTAGCATCTCCCATAGAATCAATGGCATGTTGCAATTGAACACCGCAAATTGGAGTTTGGTCTATCACAACTTGCTAAGGGGGCATATACTAGACCTGGAATGAAACGGGGACCGTATAACGTTGGAGTGAAACACCAGCTAGCTAGGCGATCATGTTGATGTTGTGGTGTTGATTCTAGAAACTTAATGAGCTTTATAATGTATAAATGGTTGCCTCGTTGAAAACTTTGTCATGTAAAAACTTAACTTAAGAAAACATTAGCAAAAAAAAAAAAGTACAACCTGTAGCCCAGTATTAAAAGTAAAAAAAAAGAGGAAAAAGTGCAATGTATACATGGATGCTCTAAGGTGGTGATCGTTTTAGCAATGGCTTCTAGCTTTTGGCTGAAATTTCACTGTAACTGACTTTTTTTAACTGTAGCTGAGTTAGTGGATAGTGTAGTGAATAGTGAAAGAATATTAGTGAATCCAGTAATTTTAGTTCTTAGATTTAGAATAAATGCAAATAGGTATAACTATGGAATCTAATTCTAATATTTTAAATATTTAGCTTTCATAGCTCACATAGTCTCTGGTAGCACTATGCTATTTTTATTAGCTTTCAAGTAAAGGGCAATCACAAGAATATAATGCACAATTATCTAAGATATTGGATAGTACACTCTGGATAAAGCAACAGTGGTTTTGTAAAAGATTTCCAGAAATACTAATAACTTCTCAGCAACATACCAGTGCTACTTAGTTAGTAATATGTTACCGTAATGATTGTGATAGTGCGTAGGGCTGTTCATTCGGTTTTTTCGGTTTATACGGTTCGGTAAATACGGTTTAATCGGTAAATACGGTTTTAGTATTTCGGGAAATACGGTATGGTATCGGTAAATACCATCTTATTTCGGTACGGTATCGGTTAATACCAATTTTACCAAAGTTTACGCGAATTGCTAAACGTTAATCTCATTTCCAGACTCCAATTCTCCATTCTACAGTTCAAAATTCATAATATAGCAGCTAGCCAGCTAGGGGCGCGTCGCCGCGTCGGCCAGGTGCCAGCAAGCCCAGCATGCATGCGCGCGTCCGCCAGGCGCCAATTCAAAATTCTACAGACTCCAATTCGCGCGCGCATCCGCAGCGCGGCGCGTCGCGTCGCGCGCGCCCGCCGCGGCCGCGTCCGCGCGCGTAAGCGCGACAGCGCAGCGTCTTGGCCTCTTGGGCTTTTCGGTTTTTACCGAAAAAATCGAATCGTAGAAATACCCCTTTTCTTGCTACCGAACCGAATACCGAATACCGGTCAAACCGAGTTGACCGGTTCGGTTCGGTTTTTTCGGTACGGTTTTTTCGGTTCGGTATGAAAGTGCGTGTGGATAAAAAAAATATGGGCTTATAGGGTAGAAGATTTTTATAGCACGAGATAAGTTGAGTTCCACCTTACCAATATGTTTACAATGAATTTTCATGGACGTATACCCATCGTAATAAATAGGTCTTATATGTTGCAATTCATTTATTAGAATTATTTACGAAAGAAATTGCATCGCAAAAAGTTTGAAGATATGGAACCACCCTCTTCAAACCATATTTAACTATAAAATTAATAATATGATAGGTGCATCGCTGATATAGCCAGAAGGATTCGGCATATGTACTACATAAAAGAGTGAGAATATCCATTGCCCTAGAGTTTGCTGTAGCATTGTCCAAGGTAATTGCAAAAATTCTATTTGTAAAACCAAAATCTTCGATGACTTTAATAATACATTCTGCTATATTCATCTGTATGTGCTACGTCAATTAGTTCGAAGCCTACAATTCTCTTTTTCAATGCTCAGTTATCATTTATATAATGAGCGACTACACTAAGATAATCCTCATTAGACTGACCACTCCATATATCCCAGGTCAAGGCTACAAAAAAGTACAGATTCCAAAGAGTTTTTTAATTTTATTGCGACTATTATTGTAGAATTTAACTAAATCTCTAATTATTATCTATCTAGAAATGTGAGTAAATCTAGGATTATGAGCAGTTCTAATGTACTTTTTGAACACATCTGATGCATCAAAATTTAAAGAAAAATCTTATGAGGCAATTAAATGGGCTAAACATTCTCGAGCTACGTCAGGATTATAATCCCAGTTACATACCGTCGAGTTTGTATTGTAGCTACGTTTGCCTCATGGCTGTCTTATTTTTTTACATCTTTGAACATATCTATGCAAGTGCCTGGTTCCTCCTAAAGATTCTGCAAATAATTCATGACATATTATGCAAAACGACAATTCTACCTGAGCTCTGGTCGCGTCTCGCTTCGCTACCTTGTTGAAATATGTCCACACCTTCAACATGCTGAGTCTAGACATCTTTGCTCCGTTGCTTGCTGACACAAAGGTACTATTAAAGTCTGATGATGGTATAACCAGGGTCAACTTTGCCATTTGAGGTGAAGGCGGAGGCAAAGACATTTCATCCCCGAAGGATGAAAGATCTTCTGAATCAATTTCGTATTTATTTGCAAGAAAATTGTCAAAAGTTTCCATGGAAAAATGTCAAAAACTGCAAAATACAAATAAAAAATTACACTATTACTTATTTATATCATAATAAAGAAAAATAAGAACAACATAAGTATATGAAAATTAGTATTGTTACCTATTTTCTTGATTGTGGGCCGAATTTTGAATTTTTGGATTTTTTGTAAAATTATTTTGAATTATGCCAACTTATCATAAAGTGTATCGAAATTTTCACAAGATAATTCGGAGAAGAGATTGCCAATTTGAATATAGCTGAATGAGAGGGGGAGGGGGTGTGCTGCCTATTTATAGAAAAAATTAAGATTGTTTTAAACTTTTTTCGTATTTTAAACTCATAAACAACTATAAATTTCAAAAATAAATCGTTAATTATGCTAAATGTGTTGTGCTCCAGACAAACGTGCCTAACGGTCCATGCTAAATGGACCGTGCCTACCAAACTACGTGTGACGACAGGCCAAGCGTGCCTGTCGTGCTGGTCCAATCCGATGCGCCTCGTGTCATGCTATGCCATGGATCTACCTACAATAGCAGACTGTGAGCCAACCTATTCATTTGACCACCTCAACGATGACTGATCTTCGATGTTGAGTTCAAGCATCCTACCCAAACACGGAGCTGAAGTCATTGGATGGGTACGAGTGCTGTTGTTATGCAGTTGGCCCATGAAAGCAACTACTATGGCTGCAGCCCACATAACCCCTGGAGTGATGCAAGAGCCACATCGTGTATAAAACCTCATAATAATATCTGGATTTCGACATGGACAGGGTGTCAAGATATGCTCACGTCTACAAACCCTGGGCAAGAGGAAAAACAAATGAATGATGATGAAGGCAAACAATTCGTACACAGAAAATCAAGACGACAAATCAAATAAATAAAATCTTCATGCTGATAAGTGTGCTTCTCTTTCCAAATAATTCTCTGCAGCAAGCTTCCAGAAAACCTTTTTTTTACCATCAATTTCTCGGCGGGCGGCAAGGGAAAAGAAGGCACGCCGCACGCACCTTTTCCACAGATATCTGACACTCTTCCCCCCCCCCCCCCCCAAAAAAAAAGGAGTAGATCTGACACTTTTCACTCCATAAAGATCCTGCAGAACAGTGTGATTGATCCTTGAAGTGACGCATCTGTTTGATCCAAGCAAACAATTGGCGGGATTGCAGCATCATACAGGGAAAACATTTGAACCAGACAACAGTGCTAAGAAGCGGCAACTGTTAGTGACCCATGCTTAACAGTTGAGTGGTTTGAATCCAATTTGAGCCCGTCCAGCTCAACTTGGTTTGCATGTAGTATTAAAGATAGACATCGATGATCAAACTGAACATACTCTGTAGCGTATCTCCCAGACCAAGTATAAGTTCAGCTCATGAAGGTACAGATCGGCAGCTTGAGATTTCACAGCAGTCACCCTCCTAGACTCCTGGTTAATATGACTATAGTGGGATATAATAGCAAAGGCTTGGTCGCGACCTGAAACATGCCGAAGAGTGAAGAAGTGAAGGGCATGGAAGCCAGGTTTTAGACTTTGCCGTATCCACTTTACCATCTTTTGTGATAATTTAACTATGTTCAGACTGCTCTCCAGTGGTCCTTCGTACCAATTGCTATGGGAGCTTAGAAAGACAGCTTCCTGAAAGGTTTAAATCAACAAAAGAAAACTGGGCCTTTGTATTTGCAGACTTGAAGTGAAGGATCCCTGAAGCCAACTGCACTTCTTCACCATGGCAATTGCTTCATTTGTCTCTATAGTGAATCAAACCACGAATCAAAATCATCTGATACATTTGAGGGACCAGAATGTGCAGGGGCGTTGGCATTTGAAATGTTGTCTTGCACCAGTGCAGATGTAGTTTGCGTCTGGTCATTCAAGCACAATGAACTGTCTGAAAGCAGGCCATCCACCGAATCATTGATAGATGTTACCTCAATCCGCTTAGCGTATCTGAAGTCAAAGTTGTGGTCAGAGTTAAAAGTTGGTTGAGAAGTTAAGCTTGATGCAGCAAAACCTTCGTTCTGGACAGACAGGGAAATCTCTGAAAGCAAGTCATCTAGAGCATCATCAAGAGGAGCAGGTGCCAGAGATTTGGAGGAAGTGCAAGATGTAATTTTCTCATTTGACTTGCTGACATTCGTAGTCGAATTGTTTCCAAATGATCCATCTAAATTGGAGCTAGAAAGGTGAGTTCCACCAAATGAATTAAGAAGCATGTCAAGTTCTTCTTCTGCAGCAGCCACCTCAAACTTGGACCCTTCGCTATGGCCTGTACCTGGAACAGCATCCATGACTCTTGTATAGCTCTTATCTTCTTCAGATTCTGAATGCACAAGTTGAGCATTAAGTCTGGGCGATGATGCAGTTTTTTCTTCTTCAAAACATTGTGACTGATGATCTGTTTTCTTTTGATCATCAGAATGGATGTTGCTACCATAGCCTTGATTAATTACATCTTTTCCGGCATCTATGTCCTTGAAGTTATGTTGAACCAAACTGTCTTTAGCATCACTTTCCGCAGATGTGTCACATTGAATCAGTATTTCATAGTCTTCAGATGCATCAGCCTAGGAATAATCAGATGAATCAGGGATTTCAAGTAAAGCTGAACGGATATGAAAGCCGCTCAAGCATAAATAGCATGTTTGACAAAAAAGATCTTAATGTAAATACTTATAAAACAGTCATACAAGAACATGAAATGAGAACCTTCATAGACAAATAGGCACCAAAGGAAGGGGGAGCAATTAATGTTACTCAGAATCTCAAAAGAATACCAACAGCAGCTTTAGCTTTATGCACACGAAGACAAATCAAGGGAGAGGTGTTAAATCGTCCTAATGCAATTGGTCATATAGCACAACATTCAAACTCATTACCCTATCTAATCCTGTATGGAAGGCTGTTCTGCTCCAATAAAAAAATGTCATTTCACCAATGAAAAATACATCAATCAGAAAACTTTGGACTAAAGCTTTGTTGCTTCAAATGATGGCAGAGTATGTAGTGCAGGAAATTCCCATGACGAGTGCTGCAGCAAGCAGAAGCAAAAGGAGCATCTGCAGCTGTGTAAGAGGTGAGAGATCAAAGCACCCTGTCCTTGTTGCAGGCTTGCAGGACGAGGCAGATGGATATCAGCAATAGCAGCAGAAGGCGCCAACCAGGGCACAGTAGGGCTGTATTGTGTGCAAGTGCCCAGGAGGAGGCAGCTGATAATCATGGTTGAGAAAGCGGTGACAAATATTTAGTATAATGGCAGCAATGACACATTAGGTTTGCCACCTGAATGGGTCCATGTATGGTTGTGTTTGTCAAGGAATAAGGAAATTTGGATATGGGTTGGGTAGCATATTTTCTTTGCATACGGATTGGATTAGACTTCCTCATCCCTTTTTATTTAGATATAAGCTGGACCCCTTCCAAAATTCAACACATCATAAATTTCCTTAACACTTCAGGATAATAAATGTTCTCATGAATTATTTTATGAGTCCACCCTCCTACTTGCACATGTGCCAAGGACAACCTACATTTAATTTAGTTCATAGCAATTTTCAAAATTAGCTTCAAAGTAAACATTGTCACACAAATTTCCCAGTGAAAAGTGAAATTGCAGTTTGGTTTAAGTAAAGGACAACTTAGTGGTCTTAGTGCATGATTTCATAAATTTCAATGTTTGGAAAAATTACAAAACTAAACATGATAGCCATAAACAAGAATGCACCAGATCCTCAGGTAGTATTTCTTCTTCAACGAAAAGTCTCTGTGAGAGCTTAAGCTTCGAAAGCTGGATGGCCAATGCATGCAGATCCATGGAGAGAAAAGGCACCTGAAAGTTGAGGAGAAAAGATATCGTTGCATGAATATGTAAGAATTTGACAGCAATGGGGGAATAAGCCAAAAAAGTACAGAAGGGTTCAAGAGAAAAGGAACCTCTACATTGCTTGATTGCTTCACATCTCATATTCTACTTAATAATCTAACAGGCTGCTATTGTCTAGTTAATCGAAAGAAATCTACATACACACACTTTGACAAGACACTCAGGAAAAGGCCCAAAGTGTGTTTCCCACCATAATACCATCCAATTTTAAACAAAATATTTACACTAGTAAATTATCTATATCAATGTTTTTAAGATAAGACCAAACCCTATAGCAGGATTGTCGATATTTTGGACAGCACAATGCAAATCATGAACATGATATAGCACAGTGCAAGTCACGAACATGGTATAGCACAATAGCAGGTTTGTACCTCAAAATCTGGTGCTAAATCATCCTCTAATATAAAGTTATCGTCTTCACACCAGGACAGAATCCCTTCCCCTTTAGCTTCAAGCATAGAGGTAGAAGCCTGCATAAAATCTAGAAAAAGAGCAGATCAACAATCTTAGCAGTTAGCACCATTAAAATAAAGCTATCTCACAAATAATAGACCACCTCCCAATCAACACATCCCATGTTCAGCATGTAAATAATGAGTTCTACATATCAATTTGCAGAACTACGAAACAAAAATTATGTAGTATTATATGCTAATTCATTGTGGTAGGAATTCTTAACACTGTAACTGATCGATCAACAAGATATGTGTTCAATTCTTGCTAATAAGAACACAGAAATTACTACTAAAAGCAAAGTATACCTTAAAATGTTTCATATACTCGATCAATGTAGTGGGCATTAGTATGACTAGGAACAAAACATTCATTACTTCAGCTAGTGTTCATAGTACGGATTTCGTCATATTTAGAGGAAGGATAGCAAGGATCACCTAATGACCTAAGCTTGGTCGAAGCAATCATCTGAATGAGCTAAGTCAATGAACAGATAGTGGCAACGCATGATGAGGCTAGAAGTGGTAGTGAAAGCTGGCGGCGCTACACTCACCAAATGGCGAGTCCTGGGAGGGGAGCCACGGCGCGTCGAGGCCCCGCGCCTCGCGGGGCTGGGCCCGCGCATGCTCGAGCAGGAAGGCGAAGTCGGCGCCCTTGCTACACGGCGACACCTCGCCGGTCCATTCCGCGTCGGGCGCGGGATCGTCGGCCTCGGCGTCGTAGCGGTCCCAGTTGGAGGGGAGGTTGCGGCTGCGGGGGCCGGACGAGGAGGAGGCGGCGGCGGCGCGCTTCTGCCTGTGGGCGGCGGCCGCGGCGGGGGTCTGGTGGGTGGCTGGGTGCGGCGGCCATGCACCGTGTGCGAGCGCTTTGACTTCGCGGCCGCCTTGGGATCCATTGGGCTGCGGCCGTAGGAAACTAGAAGAGCCTCGAATAACGAAGAAAAGGAAGGAGAAGTGCCTCCTGATTGAAAGGAATTTAAAGGAAAAACACGGGAATCCTGTATCTGCATTTGATTTAAAGAAATCGGTCCATCGAATCATTTAAGTTTACTGTAGCTTTATATGTAATCAAATGAATTTTAAAGGAATCAAAACATCCACTCTAACCTTATTTTTTAAATCCTCCACTTTTCCATCCTGTGTTTTACGATCTTCTGTTTTTCGCATGTGTTTTCTATTTTATTTTCTGTATTTTTCCTGTTCCTATATTTTTAGAATCATGCTAACCGAAGAGGAGTGTTGTTTTGTTAGGGGCAATTTGCTCACATGAGTTGAAAAATCTTTACTACTTTAAAAGAAGGAGTTGGTAGTTGATGAATCCTCCCTCATTTTTTCTTTAGCCATTCGATCTGATTATGAGATAGAATCTGAACCGTTCTCCCCACCGCCCCTCCTCCCCTCCACACCGCCGCCCGATCCGCTCCTCGCTCTCCCCCGCGCCCGATCCGCTCTCCCCCGCGCCTAATCCGCTCCCCTCGCTCTCCCGCCCTCCTCGCTCTCTCACACGCCCCCCCCCGCCGCCGCGCCTCGCTCCCCTGTCCTCCTCTCCCTCGCCTCCATGACGCCGCACCCTCCCGCCGCGCGCGCCTGGCTCCCCGTCCTCCTCTCTCTGCCTCGCCTTGACGCCGCTTCCCGGCGCGCGCCTCCTCCTCCTCCCCCCTCCTCGCTCTCTCGCCGCCCGCCTCCGCAGATCTCGCTCTCCCGCCGCCCACCGCCTCCCCTCGCTCTCCCGCCTCCCTCGCTCTCCTTCGCCTCCGCAGATCCGCCTCTCCCAGGCGCGCGGGCTCCCCCCCCCGCGTCGCCGTCCTCTCCTCCGTAGCGCGCCTCCCACCTGCGTCGCCGCCGCCTCCTCCCACCCCGCGCCGCCACCCCGCCTCCTCCCACCCCGCTCCGCCGCCTCCTCCTCCTCCCCCCCGCTCGCCGCCGCACCGCCTCCTCCTCCTCCCAACCCGCGCGCGCCGCACCGCCTCCTCCTCCTCCTGTCTTCGTCTTCGACCCCGCGACCGGCAAGTCCTCTCGGCCGACCGCACGGGCCTTACGCGCCGACTTCCTAGTGGACTCGTCGCTAACTTTGTCTTTGGAGCCTTCGCGCGCGCGCGCGACTGGTGGTCTTTGCTATTATTGCGGTGGTGTTGATTTGCAACTTTGGATCGAAAGTTCTCGGGAGGCTCTTGTTGTGCCTTAGGGTTTTGTAGCGTTCAAATCCATGGCGAGGAAGATGCTCAGGGCGAGGAGATGGCGTCGCCGACGGCGAGAACTACGACTATGATCTCTTCGTGATCGGCGCGGGAGCGGCGGCGTTCATGCGGCTCGCACCTCCGCATCTTTCGGAGCTAAGGTTGCTTTTTCCTCTTTCTTTTTTCTTTTTTGGTCCTATCACGCGTATGTAAGCAATCGTGTTTGCCGTATGAGTATATTGGGTTTGTTTGCGTGCAATTTGATTGGTTGTGAGATGTGGTGCAGGTTGCTATTTGCGAGCTCCCGTTCCACCCCATTAGCTCGGATTGGCAAGGAGGGCACGGGGGGACGTAAGAATCTCCCGTTAATTTTGTGCATTTCTGGTGTTGAATACTTGAACGTCTAGCTATTCATGCTTGGGGATGTTGTTACATTCTAAATCTATGAGCTCATTGTTGTACTAGGTGTGTCATTCGTGGTTGCGTCCCTAAAAAAGGTACTTGTATATGGTGCATCTTTCCGGGGAGAATTTGAGGCAAGTGGTCTTACTGCCCTATGCAACCCAATTGTTGCCGATACCGAAAAATGGGTTGGAAACATCATTGTTTACGCTCTGTGAATGAAATTTGACTCGCTAGATAGCGTTCCTTCCTCAATTCATCAGAGTTCTGCTATACAACTTTTGATCCATAATCCATCAGTTTATTTATGTATTTGAATTCAGATAACCTATTCATTTCAAAGCTTGTCTGTGCCTTCATAAAAGCCATCCTTCTAAGGAATATGCTGGTTTGCTGTATTTTAACTGCAGTTTTATTACAAATGCAGGATTCAAAGAATTTCGGGTGGGAGATTAACTTCAATTGGAAAAAGCTGCTGAAAAATAAGGTTAGGCCAAAACCTCATTTTGTTTTTTCTGAGCACATTCTTTGTGACTTGTGAGCACTTTATAGATGTCGTACTGCCCAAGATCCTCAAAATTTTCTTCCATGCAGACTCAAGAAATTGTTAGATTAAATGAAGGTTCTAGAAGAGGATATCTCAGTTTCTGGTGGTTTATTCTAGATTAGAAATGGTACACCTCTTTTGTTTCAGTCAATCTCAATCTTGATGTTGGTTATGCGTCATCATCATAACTATTATGGAAAATGATGTCATATCTTTCGGTTCCAGAGATGGTGAGCAGTTGAGTTAGTAATATGGTGGTGAGTTTCGATCTGTATTGGTTATTTTCCTAAATCATACAAGAGAAACTGTCATCAGAATTTGATAAAGGCGTGTAGGATATTAAGCTATTAAGGTTGTTTGGTCATTTAGATTTGTGAATAGAGACGGCCTATTCATCTTCAGGTTCTGGTGTAGTGGCAAAAATTGGGGAACAACAATCTATTGCCAAATGAGTAAATATTTTTTCTTGAAAACCATATTGTCAAATTGTGTGATTGATGCATTCTATTTTTCCATGCAGGAGAAGGGCGATGTTGATCTTGCAATTTGTTACTATCTTACGGCTATTTTGGTTTGCTTCTGATGTTATTTTGTATTCTTATTTTTATTACTTATCCTTTTTTATTTCAGTTATTTTTGAAATTTTCTTATTTGAATTTAGATAAAGAGAATTGTATGAATTGCTTTTGGGCTCCTCCAATACATGGTGTAAGATTATGAAATTATAGGGTATGCTATTTAAGATGTCATGTGTGGTGGAAAGAGAATCGAATTGGCACTTTCAAATAATATGGTTCTAACATCTCCATTACAACCTTTAGAACTCATGTAGTTGAAATCAATGGTATCAATTTTGGTTTAATCAACTCCTTTTAATTCTATTTATCTATTAATATCATTACTACTATAAAAGAATGAGTTAGTGGTCGTCCGTTCTCCTCCAACCGTCCTATTCTTTTAACTTCTCACTACTCTCCACTTCCTAATTGATTAGAGTAACTCTCTTTAATATCATTATTCTCTATATATTCAATGAATTCCGTTGCAACGTACGGGCATATAACTAGTAACACTAATGTGACACTGGCATATAGCCTCAGAACACCACGTATCATCCACACATTAGATATTATTTTAAATATTTTTTTAATTTATACTTCTTTGCAATGTTATTGAACAAATTTCCCTTTGTCAACTGTTGGTACTTATAACTCGACCGTGCATCCGAATTGCTTCTGATTTCATATGGTAGAGCAGTAGATAGGCAAAGAAATTGTAACAAGTCGTGTCGTGTCTGGCTGATAGGAACCTAGCTTGAGACTGGGGACCGTTTGTTTAAGCTGTAAATTATAGTTTTTTTGCTGTAATTTATTAGCATAATAAACAGTAATTATTAAGAAAGACTAAAATTAAAAATCGATGAAAAGTCAAAAAGAATAAAGACTTGAATTCAAAGCAGACGAGAAATCATACGAAAGACGATTTGTAGTGAACGTTCGTATTGGCTTTTGGCTGAAAATAAATAATAGTGACTGAAAGATATAGCTTTTGGAATGAGCGAACTAGTGGTGAAAAAAGTGAAGTAGATATGCGTGCGTGTGACGGGACTGAGAGAAGTAGAGTACATGATGCATCTGTGACTTCTGCCTTATCTTAGAAAATGGACGATGGCAAGAGAAATAAAGAAACTATTTTGTGAAAACAAATGTTCATATTATCTTTTGATTTTTATAAGTAGAAGCTTATGAAAAATCCAATAGAAAGGGCCTTACTCCTTGCACAACTCATCAGTCAATCCGAGCCATTGGTTCCCAATCGGACGGCGCCGGGACGCTCGAACCGCATCACACCAGCGTTATTATGCCCACCGAGCCGCTCGAGTCTCGACTTCTCGAGTCCTGTGATCCTTCTTCTCCGCTTCGTCGCGGCGCTGCGCCGCTGCCTCAAGCAGGTGTGGTGCCTCCCCCTTCCGTTCCCCTCCCTTCCCCATCTCTGGTCTCCTCCCCCTTATAAGTTGAGTAATCGCAAATTATTCTCCCCCGCAGCAGCAAACAGGATATCGAAGGGAAAAGGCTCGATTCATCCGCTCTCGAGGTGCGTGTCCGCCCAAACCCTAGATCTGCTCCTCCCCCTCTCGCTCCCGGTTGTTGATCTACGTTTTGCGGTGGCTTTCCTGGAGTTTGGGTTGATCGATCTGTGCCTAATTACTTTTGGTTCAGGGGCTAACACTGAATGCTCGTTGGGATTAACTGATAGGGGAATTGAATCTAGGGTTTTGTTTTTATCGAAACTAACCGCCTTCTGTGCTTCGTCGCGCTGTTGATCCCCTCCACTGGGCTGCTGTTGAGTTCTTTGTCTAATCGTCGCGTAGTGGGGAGCCGGGCGGCTATGGTTGGATAGGCAGGAGATTGTGTGGTGGGATAGTCGGGCGGTTCATTTTTACTGATCAAATCAATTGCTAGAGTAAAAAAAAGCGTCTCTTAGGGTTAGATGTATAGCTATAGCTATGTTTAGAGCAGCTGGAAATTTATGATGTAGACACATGTTTTACTAGATTCCAAGAGTTTATGAAGAAATATGCGGTAGTCTACTCTAAATTATGAGTGCATCTGTGCCGTTCTGGGTGGTAATTGCTTTTACTTTATTTTGGGTTGTTTTCTTCAATTGAAGATTAATGGTCTAAATGGTGTGCAGCTTAGGTTTTAAAAACGGATCGAATAGTATTCTTTGTCGGGCGGATATAACAAGGCCTACCCAAGAAGGAATGCCCTCGTGCAACAGGCAAAAAGTTGTTTCTTTTTTGTGCTATGTTGTTTGCTCTCTTTTGCAGTTGCAGGGGGGAGAAACACTAAACATTCTAGTGGGAGAAACACTTTCGTATTGTTTAGGTTTGGCTTTAATCTTTTTGAACGGTGTGCATATTTAGGTTAAAAACTGGTCAGTTTATCAGGTGCAAAATCTAGCCCTGATGTTGTCTTGAAGTACATTGCAATTCTTTTGATCTTTTTATTCACTTTGTTCTTCTAATATTAACGGTTTTGAGTGAGTGTGCAGATTAGGTTAAGAAAGGGACTGGGATTAGTGTTTTCTTGCAAGAGCTTGAGCTTTATAATGTTCCAATCAAACAGTGGGCGTTACAGGGGTAAAGTCAGAGGAATTGCACTTATTGGTGATCTTAAAAGATATTTAGGTTTTGTGAACCTGGTTTGGTTTAGCTGCATGTGTTCCCTTTTTCTATTTTGAAATCTGTATTGCACTATGACGACTTTAATCGAGGTATTCCTTGCTCCCTAATTACCAGATAACCCGATCATGTATATATAAGCATTCAAGAATTCTCGTGATTTGGACAAGGATTTCTGATGCTTTTTGTCTTCTATGTTGATTTTCTACAGCTTTAGTGTCAACTGAAGTGCTTTCAAAATCATGGCGGAGCACTTGGCTTCAATATTTGGCACCGAGAAGGATAGGGTCAACTGCCCTTTTTACTTCAAGATTGGGGCTTGCCGTCATGGTGATCGTTGCTCCCGTCTCCACAACAGGCCGACCACATCACCAACTATTGTGCTTGCTAACATGTATCAGCGCCCTGATATGATCACTCCTGGAGTTGATGCTCAAGGTCAGCCTATTGATCCTGACAAGATGCAGGAGCACTTTGAAGACTTTTATGAGGATATCTTTGAGGAACTGAGCAAGTTTGGTGAGGTTGAGACCCTGAATGTATGTGACAACCTTGCTGACCACATGATAGGGAATGTCTATGTCCAGTTCAGGGAGGAAGAACAGGCAGTCGCTGCGCATAATGCCCTTCAAGGCCGCTTTTACTCTGGGCGCCCGATAATTGTTGAGTATTCCCCTGTGACTGACTTCCGTGAGGCGACCTGTAGGCAGTTTGAGGAGAACAGCTGCAACCGTGGTGGCTACTGTAATTTCATGCATGTGAAGCAGATTGGCAGGGATCTCAGGAGGAAGCTCTATGGGCGTTCTAGGAGGAGCCATGGGAGAAGCCGCAGCCCAAGCCCACGCCACAGGAGGGGCCATCGTGATCGTGGTGATGACTACCGCCGTGACCGTGATGGTTACCGTGGTGGCCGTGGAGGTGATGATTACCGTGGTGGTGGCGGTGGACGGAGGGGTGGAGGCAGCAGGCATGACAGGTACGATGATGGAGGAAGGCGCAGGCATGGTAGCCCACCGAGGCGCGCAAGGAGCCCAATCAGAGAAAGCAGCGAGGAGCGCAGAGCGAAGATTGAACAGTGGAACCGTGAAAGGGAGGAAAAGCAGTGATGTCTATGGCAAGCGTTTCAGGGCGTTATCTGTTGGAATTTGCTCAGCTCGTTGTTTACTGCTATGTTCTAAGTTGTGGTGGAATTGTTGCTCAGCTCGTTGTTTACTGCTATGTTCTAAGTTGGAGTTCGGTGTGTGGGTTGATATTATGCTTTGGCTAGTACCCTTTTAAGTTTATTTTGGTTCATGAGACATTTCAACCGTCATTTATTTCGGAATATGTAGCGTTGGATCTTTTGTCATATTATTCGTGTTAGTGCTCTTGTTAATATCGATTGGATTCCCCATCTTGTTTTTAGTCTGGTGATTCCCAGTGGTTTTCAACTCTTCTCTGAATGTCCCTTATTCTGCTGGCATTTTGGTTTTGTGCCCTGGCTTGCAGATGTAGCTCAACGTTGTTTGCTTCTTGTGTTTTGCAGTTAACCAGAGCATCCCATCATGTGCATATTGCCTGTTTCACCGTCGCTACCTGCTTTTATCTTGTTATTACTGTGTGCTAGTGTACACAAGCTTTGTTCTGACAAGGTGTGGCGACGCCCGCGCAGCAGCGGTGCATCGGCCTTGCGCGTTTGGTCCCTGGCATCTGTGACGGGGATATGGAATATCCTCATCTTATGGATATGCTTATTATTCTCCCCAACGCTCGGCGCAGTTTATTGGCCCCTGCGGCCACTCTGTCCGCCGCAAGCTCCATAACTATACTGTTTTTCCTATCATCTCTGTTTGGTAAAAATCATACTAGAAAAATGGGAGATGCTCATTCTTCGTCCACACAATTCTTCTTTACGGTACTAAAATACAATTGACAACCACCTTCTCCAACTCCATGCAAATGATTTCAAGCGCCGGACCGAACTACATACGGAGCTTTTCACGTATCTAACGCTGGTACAATGTTTTTTTTTAAATTTTAGTCTATAGTACTGATTTTTACAAAAATAGTCTCCTCCCTAAGCTCAAGAAGACCACATATATTATCTATCACACCGTCATAGCTCAAAACTTCTGTAAACATTTCTGTCTTGGAAAGCATAAAGAATAAGAATGGGACTTAGGTGACTTACACAAAGCTATATGTAACACCCCGCGTCTTCGATTAACTTTAAGTGGTGAGTTACAGTGTTAAGTAGGATTAATTATGTAACTAATGATCTAAAATATAGGCGAATTTAAATTTTTCTATGCATCCAACCAAATTGAAACCAGCAAGCGATAAACAAATATGATGCTTTCAAAACTCCATCTGGGCCCGGTTCCATTGGATCAAGCGCTTTACTTGCTTGGCATTGTTGTCCTCGCCAACCCAAGCTCTCATGTGGCTCCCACGCCTCCTCTTCTCCTCCTTCGGTTGGATCTTGTGCTGGTGATGGTAGTTTAAGGTGTGGCCCCGCCAGATCTACACTTCCCCCTCTATTCCCTAGTTAATCTGGTTCTAACTTTTGTATTCTTTTGCAACATTACGGTTTATTTTCATCTTGATTTTGCACAGGATTGATTGGGGGGAATGATGACATGGTTCTGTGGTTGAGCAATCCATGATGGGGCTCGGGGATTCAGCATGCATCGAGGATCATGGCATAACCCGTCGGGTGTGCATCAGCAGCCATCTGCTATTTGGCCACCGCTGTTGTGAGCCGGTGATGCTACTTGTCCCAAATCTAACTGGCCAAGGTAAAAACTCAATACGTTCTCTTTGCTATTTTCCTTGATTTGCTGAGGTCAGTAATGAGGTGAGACGATTTTCGGTGAGATTTGGGGGTAGGGAGGGTGAAAGGGACAAGGTTGTGGGGGTATCCTAACTGATTTGGCTAGGTCAAGGTTGTGCTGGTGGTGGTAGTCCTCCCCCACGTGCTCTCTTGAGTGGCTGGCCTCCTCCTCCTTGGGCTCCTTTGGTCCAGGTCCCCTCCTCGCTCTAGGGCCACCGAGGATGTGGCTCACCTTCTCCTTCTCGGTTCTTCCCCAACTCCTTCTATGCTTCCCCCCCTTCTCCGACTCCGCCAAGGTACCTTCAAGCCCTTATTTTTCACTCTCTCGCCTCCGCTCGGATGGGATTTAGGAGGAGAGGTGGGTAGGGATTAAGGGTGTGGTTTGAGCTCTCTCTCCCGTGGCTTGGGAGAGATGGATGGGAATGCTTTTCTCTCTCTCGCGTGCGCGCTCGACTGGCTGATGCCTTATCCTTCGCCTCCTCACATTCCACTGTATGTGGTGAGAGGGAAGGTCACTTGCATGGACCGACGGTCCTTGGGGTTTCTCTGGTACTGTGGTTCGGTTCGGTTTATCTCTTCTGGAGGTAAGTTTTGGTGAGGTTTAAATGGGTTTTGGTATGATTTTCGCTAGATGATGAAGCTCACAATAGTGAGAGGTGTTGATTGGCTTCGAACGGTCCTAGTATCTCGATGAGCCCTATAGTTCGATATTCTAAATTGAACGGGTTCTAACGGCAATATTCTTTCTCTCTTACTTTCTTTTAGGATGGCTGTTTCCTAGATTTTTAGTTTGTTTTACCAACATAGATACTTGGCACAGACTCACTCTCTAGGCACCAACAGCTTAATTTACCACTCTAATATATAATTAATTATGTGTTGTATGCGTTTGAGAATGTATGGTGTATTTTGGTAATTGTTGTACCCTTGCAATGTTATTATCATGATGTAAACGATAACCTTGTTGTATTATCGTTTAATCTTATCACTTTGTGTTCTTTTAGTATTCGAATGTTGTGAGATTTTTTTCCCATCACTTGGTTATTCATGTAATTGAATTAGTTGTAATTGCATCATTTGTTATTTAATTAATTCTTGTTAAATTTAAATATGATGGTTTTGTCCAATAAAAGTGAAGATCGTTTCAGCTAACAAATTTGAAATTTGTATTGCTTGAGGGTGTTCTGCTCTTACAAGCTCCTGCTGTGTTGTGTTGTCTTTTTGCTCTTCCTGTTGTAATGGGCTAATGTGTCGTAATTCGGCGTAGTTTTTGTAGCTACATGCCTACCTCTTGTACTCCTCTACCCCTTCCACATGAAACCCTGACCAAATGGCTCCCTCCCTAACGGGAGCTGTCGTGCCAGGTCTTGCATTGCACTTTCGAGTAACCTATATATGTTCAGGACGGGAACTCCCCTCCGTTGATTTCTAAAAAAACAATATTTCCAATTGAAGCTTGTATGTAAGTTATCTTTGCACTTTTTAAGAGTTGCTACATCTAAGCTAAATTATTGAAGAAGTTTCAAATAACGCAACCAAAACCCTTGCACTTATCCGGAGGAAGCAGGGACGCTCTCTCGTCATCGTCTTCCCAGCTGCCCAAGCAATACGCTGAAGCCAAAAGATGGGTGATGCAAAACGATATAACCTGACCTCGTACACTAGTCGTCATGCACAAACGAAAGGTGCAACAATTCGAGTCAGGATCAAGTATCGATCGCTAGCTATTGTCAAACCCTACCACCTCTGAGATGATATATCACATCGGCTTTAATCATGTTCATCTGATCCGATCTGTTCATGATTCGGATGAGGACACTGATCGACGATCCGGTGGCAAATGGATTAGCAGAAGTGTCTTTACGAGAACCACTCGCAACGGCAAACCTTGCAGTAAACGCAAGCCTACTGCCCATATCCATCGCGACGCAATCACAGATGCTTCTGCGAGTTGGACAATGGATGTTGTTAGATAGCAGAGTGCAGCCAATAAGCTCCTGTTAAGTGCAGCTAGTGAAATTAATTGGAGCTTCGATTCTATTGCGGTGAGGCAAATTGGAGGCGATGATGTTTGATCTGCTACCTAATAATTGCGTGCAAGCAAAACATTGTTCCTTAGGCCCCAGTTTCAAAAGGCTTCATCTTCTCGTTTTTCTTTTCTTATTTTCGGTTTATTCAAGTTAGAAGTCACTTATAATATATCGGTTTCTAATTTTGGTTTATTTTAGTTATTTTAGCTTTTTTCTTTCTTTTTTCCCCATATTTCTTTTGCATTTTTCGTGATGATATAACGTATTTTTTTTAATTTTTTCTTTTTTCCTTATTTTTTTCTTAAAAAAACTAGTATCCGCTACAATGCAATTTCAATTATAAGTTTAACCCAAAAATTAGTTGGAGCATCACCCTCTTGGATGAGTCATATTACTTGCACGGGGCACAAATGTGCCTCCGGTATTGAAGAAGCGGTAGCGCTCATTCTAGTGTAAAGCTTAAGCTTTTAACTTTTTTTACTGCTTGAGGCTTTTTTTGCACGGTAGATGAGTTAGTTTTTTCAGCGTAACTAAATTTAAAAATTTTAAAAATAGAAAAAATATGTTATTTCCTCACGGACAATGCAAAGGAATACGGAAAAAAGAAAAGACAAAAAAACTTTAAAAAGCCAAAAAAAAAGATGAAATTAAGAAGTTAGAAACTAAAAGCTAAAAGTTAAAGCTCAATTGAGCAGGGCCATTTATATATTAAAAAACTTTGTCAAAAGTGCCACCTATATATTTGAGAAAGGAAAAGTAGGGTCTGTTCTTTTGAAGTATGATTTATAGTTTTTTGGTTGTTTATAATAGAGTACGGAGAAAGAGAGTCTCGTCTGCGATTTTAGCCGATATAAATAAAGTCGCTGCAGTATGTACTATAATCGATTTGTAGACTCTATTTTGAAAAGATATTTTGTTTGAAACTAGTTACTGTAAAAAATAATTTTTAGAAGTCGAAAAGAAGAGAGTAAGGATAGGGTTTTGAGTTCAAGAAATATCTGACGCAACTACAACGACAGTATAGCTAGGTAAGCATAGCACCGAAGGGATATGGTAAACCTCTCGATAAGATCCATGGGAGGCAGGCACAAACCATCCTCTCCCCTTCCTCGATCGAACAGCTTAAGTTATTGGACAAATTATAGTGCTTGCACGCCTCAGGGATCAGGAAAATGCAAGCATACGGGAACAAGAACTATATTCTTTTTGTTAAAAGTGTCAACCATATATAAGAAATGAGGAAGTACGAGGACAAAATAAAGATAGACCTCGGAGCACTCACTTTGGCTTCTCAATGTGGCGATAGCAACAGAAACACTGTGTGCAGCGATAGAAGCACTGTTGGCTATTTTGTCCTGTAGTATTTTTTTGTTTTTTTAAATTTTTGAATTTTGTTTTTTTCCTGTATTCCTTTGCATTGTCCACTCTAGATTAGCGTGTCGTTTTTATTTTTATATTTTTTAAAATTTAATTATACCCAGTAAGCTAACTCAGCTACAATAAAAAATCAGTCAGCTATAGTAAAATTTTAGCAAAAGCTAAAAGCCATCGCTATTCTGAACGCCCCTTAGTTTGAAATATGTATGACTAATACAACCAGATAGGTATAGTATTAAAAAGAATAATATAAACTTGTCTAACTTTACAACAGAAGTAGAGGCACGAACCCATTCCCTCCTCCTGCGAGCGAGGAGCCATGTCCCGCTCTAAAAAAAAAAGGTGATGCTCCAATCAACTTACCACTTAAACTTTTAGCTATAGCTTTTAATCAACTTAAGACTTAAACTTTTAGCTATAGCTTTTAATTTATAGCTAAATTATACTATAGCTTCTGTTAGTTTTTTAAAATAAAAATAAAAGATAAAAAGATTAAAAAAACTCATTACATCAACATTGCAAAGAAATAAAGGGAAAAGAAAAATACAAAATAGTCCAAAAACTCAAAATAAATCAAAATTAAAAGTTGACGTATTTTAAGTTATTTCTGGTTTAAATAAACTGAAATCTAAAATATACTAGAAGCTAAAGCTATTTAGGGAACCTAAAACGAGGAGAGACGAGGAAGAAGAGAGAGCATAGACGATTGATTTCTCCTTGTCCAAAAATAATAGAAAAAAGAGATAATTGATTTTATATCACTGAATAGCGTCAACTTGTACAAAATACCACTGGAAAATACTCTCTCTATTATATGCCAATGAATTGCACTGAAATTCTATTATATGCCACTGTCATTAGTGCATCGTTAGTGAAGGCCATTGTCTTCTAAAAAGACTAAAATGCCCCTCCAAAAGACCGAAGATCCGATTTATTTAAAATAGTAAACAATCTTAAAAAATTATAAAAATTCACAGAGGTGTTGTTTAACATGTCATTGAGTTAGAAAAAAATATTTTAAGGCACTGTTCAAAGGAATTTTTTAGATTTTTAATTTAAATGCTAAAAAAGGCTACTATTTACAGGCAGAGATTAATGAGGTCTAAAAATTTTGAAAAAAATTCTCATATGCTCTTAAGATGTCACATAGCTCTTAAAAATTATTATTTTATATTTTTCTACAGTAAAGTTATCCCAATTTATAAATAACTCAAATAGGTTGATTTTAGATTTGAATTTCAAAAAAAGATCAAATAAAAAGGTTGGTCCATAAAATTTTATATTTGAGTTGTACACTATGCTAATGATCCACCAAAAATATTTAAGTATTTTTGGCTAAGCTTTACCATGTATTTAATTTTTATCATAGAGATAAATTTTGAATTAAGGGCAAAATCATCTTTTTCTAGGATTAAATAGAGGCTAACTGATGGTAATAGTATATAATTAAATTTCAGTATAATTTAATAATATATAATAGAGATTGTTTTTTAGTAGTATTTTATAAACATGGACCCTATTCAATGACATGGGATCAATTCTTATAGTAAAAAGGCCGAGCCCCTTTACTCCCTCTCTCCCCTTCCGTTCGCTAAAAAGGCTTCCCGTGCATATAAATACCAACTCCGCCGGTCCTATTCTCCTTCCCCGATCGATCCCCCCACCCCCACCAACCGGTCGCCCCCTACCTCCCTCCCGCCGCACGACTGCCGAGGCAGCGAGACCCCCCCCCCCCTCCCCCCTCCGCGGATTCCTCCCTTGCTCAGCTCCCGCGCCGATCGCGCTCCCCGAGGTGACCGTTTCTGGAATTTGCTCGAGAATTTTCTCGGATTTTCTGCGGGCTGCGCTTGGTTCGCGTGTGACCGTGGCGGATTCTGTGGGTGCCGCGCGGGCGGAGGGGACGGGATTGGATCCCGAGCCCGGCGATTCGAGTGATTGGGAACTGGGGAGGCGTCGGGCGAGATGTTTCTGTGATTCGAGTGATTGAGCTCTGGTTTCATGAGCGTTCGGTTAGTTGGTTTCTGCTGCAAATCATGGCGGTTGCTGTAGGCTATCGGAAGGTGGGAGTTGCGTTTAGGTGCTTGGTTCGTGCGCAGGATTCGGATTTTTACTTTTGACTGGTACGTAGATGCATGCACGCTTGATTGATGCAGCGAAGCTCACTTCAAAGTGTGCAGGTTCTAGGCAGCATTGTTGGTGATTAAATTGCGGTGGACGGTTGATTTTGAAATTTTGTGCAATAGTTTATGTTTTTCAGTTGGGATGTCTGTAAATTTAAAATAATGACTACTCTCTTCGCATAACCAAAAAAGAAAAGAAAAGAAATAACGACTACTCTTAAGTACAGTCGCATAAGCACTTGGTTTGCGCAAGAGTTTTTGCTTGGAAGTGAGCAATTCTTAGTTCAAGGGAGACAGTAGACAGCTGCGAGTTAGCAGTGTTAGTTGTGTGGATTAGTGAAAACTTAAAGCTTCCATTAGTTCCACGTGAACTTTTGTTTGGTTATAAAATTTTGCTTTGAGTTTTTCATATATATATATATATATATATATATATATATATATATATATATATATATATATATATATATATATATATATATATATATAAAATTTGAATAGTCGTTGCTGGGTTTTGGGATATTTCAGTTGCGGACATAGGTAATTTTTTGATAAGGGTTGTGGTGTTTTTCTGGAAATCTGGAGTTGTGATAGTGGTTTAAAAACATGAATTATCTAGAGGACTTTTCTGTGGATTGTTTCTTAAATGTGGAATTACGAGATATTGTAGTTTGGATTGGTGTTTAACTGTTTATGCGTGGATGATCAAGTGTTGTTGTTGAAATGGCATATATGGTAGCAGCAGCGCCAGAATAGCCTGTGAGCAGGGGGTCTTTGTTGATTTGTGCCAATGTGTTTCTGGTCGTTAGTAGAGGATTTCACTAGTTTGAATTAAATTGTACATGCATTAATGTTGTTGACTGAACATTTGGTTTTACAGTGGATTTGGCTTAAATTAATTAGTAAAGAACTAAAGCTATCTGTGTTTGATCCTTTGGATGCACGAATACAGATTAATCATAGTGAGATACGTGTTCTTTTTTCCTTTTATTGTAATTTGCTTACCTCGTCTCTTGTTTACACTGTACCACCATAACCTATTTACTTTTTAGGGGTGTGCGTGCATTCATGTGCGCACGTGCCCAGATGTGTTTTGGTTATTAATTTCAGTGGTGTGTTCGCAGTGACTCACCACTCTAGTTCACCAGGGTTTCTGCTATGTCATCATCTCGGTCTCCTGTGGATTCCTCCTTCAACAAGTGGCATCACAGACTTGGTCATCTTTGTGGAGCTTGACTCACCGCTCTAGTTCACCAGGGTTTCTTAGGTCATGTCACTGTTGAGTCTAGTTTTCATTGTATTGGTTGTAAGCTTGGGAAGCAGCTACAACTTCCATATCCTAGTAGTACCTCTATGTTAGATGTATGAGGTCCATCTCCTTTTGTTTCGAAGGGTGGTCATAGTTACTATGTCATATTTGTTGATGACCACTCTCGATATATTTGGTCAGATGTATGGGGTCCATTTCCTTTTGTTTCGAAGGTTGGTCATAGTTATTATGTCGTATTTGTTGATGATCACTCTCGATACATTTGGATTTATTTTATAAAACATCGTTCTCAGTTGATTTCCATTTATTAGTCTTTTGCTAAGATGGTTCATACACAGTTTTCTTCTTCCATTCGTGTTTTTCGTTCCGACTCTGGGGGGAGTATCTCTCATCAGCTTTTCGTCAGTTCCTTTCTTCTGAGGGTACTCTTCCTCAACTCTCGTGTCTTGGTGCTTATGCTCAAAATGGTATCGCTGAGCGCAAGCACCGCCACATCATTGAGACTGCTTGTACTCTTCGCATCTCCTACTTTGTCCCTTCTCACTTTTGGTGGGAAGCAGTCTCTACGACAATCTTATCTCATCAACTGTCAGCCCTCTTCCAAGCTTCAGGGCAAGTCTCCTGGTGAGATCCTATATAAAGCACCTTCTCGCTATGCTCATCTCTGTGTTTTTGGTTGTGTTTGCTATGTTCTTCTAGCACCTCGTGAACGCACAAAGCTAAGTGCTCAGTTGGTTGAGTGTGTCTTCCTGTGTTATAGTCCTGAGCATAAGGGCTATCATTACTATAACCCCTCAGCACGTCGCATTCGCATCCCTCGTGATGTAACCTTTGATGAGGATCGACCTTTATTTTATCACCCTTCTACACATCCCACTTCTTCTTCCACAGATTCCACTTTTTTTGTGTCTACCTCCCATTTCTTTATCAGACTTGTCTTCTCCAAATATACCTTCTCCATCAGTTTTACCTTCTAGTGTGTCTCCTCCACCAGCTCCACCAGTTTCTGACACTTCCACTTTACCCTTTCACTATAGTCGTCGACAGAGAGTTCCTTCTGATCCTCAATCTTTCTCTTCTCCACTTTACCCTCCGGCTAGTACCACTGACTCTGATGATCGTTCTACTACATCACGGTATGCTCTACGTGATCATTCTTCTATTCAGACACCAGAGAGATGGGGTTTTTCTCATGCAGGTGCAGTAGCTGAGCCAAGTACCTATCAGGAGGCTGCTAGCATACCTGAGTGGCAATTGGCTATGACAGAGGAGCTCATAGCATTAGAGTGTACAAGTACTTGGGATCTTGTTCCGCTTTCATCTGAAGCTATTCCTATCACTTGCAAGTGGGTATACAAAGTGAAGAACAAGTCAAATGGTTCATTAGAGCGCTACAAGGCTCGTCTTGTTGCAAGAGATTTTCAGCAGGCTTATGGTCGAGATTAGGATGAGACTTTTACTCCAGTTGCTCATATGACCATAGTCTGTACTCTCATTGCTGTTGTGGCAGTACGTACATGGACTATATCTCAGGTGGATATCAAGAATACTTTTCTTCATGGTGATCTACATGAGGAGATCTATATACACTCACCCCCAGATATTGAGTTTCCTACAGGCTATGTTTGTCATCTTAGGTGTGCCCTATATGGTCTTAAGCAGGCTCCTCGTGCGTGGTTTGAGCGTTTCAGTTCCGTGATTTGAGCTGCTGATTTCACTCCAAGTGAGCATGATCCTGTCTTGTTTGTTCACACTTCTCTGTGGGGTCGTACTTTTCTTTTTCTATATGTCAATGATATGTTGATTACAGGAGATGACATAGAATATGTGGCTTTTGTGAAGGGGAAATTGAGTGAACAGTTTATGATATTCGATTTGGGACCATTGAGCTATTTTCTGGGAACTGAGGTTCATTCTGATAGTGGTGGCTACTATCTTTCTCAGCATCGCTATGTTCAAGATCTGCTTGCTCGCTCTAGCATGACTGATACACGCACCGCTGTCACCCCAATGGAGCTTCATCTACATCTTCGACCTACAGATGGTGTACCACTGACAGATCCTTCTCGTTATCGTCAGCTTATTGGGAGCCTGATTTATCTCACTGCCACTAGGCCAGACATTGCTCATGCTATTCATGTGCTCAACTAGTTTGTCAGACTCCCACATCAGTTCACTATAGTCATGTTCTTCGTGTGTTGAGATACTTGAGGGGGATTGCGTCTAGACATCTATTCTATGCGAGTTCGAGTCTCTCTTGGCACTTTACTCATCGCCTGGAAGTCCAAGAAACGGACTGCCGTATCACACTCTAGTGCAGAGGCTGAGTTTCGAGCTCTTGCTGCTACCACCTCAGATTGATCTTGGTGTCCTTTGTGACAATCCTACACTTCTCTTTTGTGACAATACGAGTGTCATTTAGATTGCTAGTGATCCAGTCAAGCATGAGCTGACAAAGAACATTGGTGTTGATGCATCCTTCACACGATCTCATTGTCAGCAGTTGACCATCTCCCTCAGGTATGTTCTCTCAGAGCTTCAAGTTGCAGATTTCTTCACTAAAGCTCAGACTCGAGAACAACACCGGCTTCATCTACTCAAACTCAGTGCATCAGATCCTCCTAATCCACCTTGAATTTGAAGGGGGTATTAAAGAGTAGTATTGTAGTTAGGAGTATTGTACTCTCTCTCTCTCTCTCTCTCTGGCCCATGTAGCAATGTCTATATATGTACCTCTCAGCAGATGAATAGATGAGTTGGTTATGAATAAGCCTAATGTTTCTAACATCTTCTGCCACAACTACTTTAAAAACCATGCTTTTCTGCATTTTGCATGTCTGCATACGCAGCTTGGACTGCATGCTAACCATATTTGGCTAATATGATATGCAGGAAGACATAATGATAATGCATAATTGTTGATCCAGCTTGCTGTAATTCCTTATGCAAGGGAAATAGCAGTTCGCATTATATCACATAGAAATATGGTGTGGACAAATCAGGTTGCTAATCTTGAATCACAAGGAGGACATGTCCAAGTTAAACCTGAAAGTTTCGATTATGGAGGCACTAGAAGTGATTTATCCAACCTGGGTGTGCAAGTTGCGGTCGGAGTTCCAGGAAATACTACTAATGTTGGAATCTGTGATTTGAGGAATTACTATGGGAGCATTAATAATCAGCACCAGCATGTTCAGAATTCATACCCACATGCAGGTTTCGATCCGAGTTTTGGCTACCCATCTACTATGTACAATCCCTGCATGTCAACAACAGCTATGAACAGATATGTTCCTCAGACTCGAAGTTTTGGATTGGACACTCCACTACCGCCACCTTTATATCATCAAGTTGTCACAGGAACTACGGATGAGAGTGACAGCAGTGGCAATTTTGGTGGTAGCACAAGAGAATTCATCAAAAGGAAAAATGAAGTAGTTAAGGGTGGCCATCATTTTGTTCATGTTTTTGCAAGCTCAAGTTCATCTGCTTGTGTGCCTCAGAATCCTGCACATGGGCCGTGGAATGCTTCATTTGAATCACATGGTTTGCTCAATGCTGCAGCTTCCAACCCATCAGAGTACCACGGTGATGGTTGGCCATTCTTAGAAAGATCTTCTGCAGATGGACCGAACATGTCCAATTCAATGGCTGCTCACCCGGAATTGGTACATCATGGTAACTATGTAGTTCCAGCTGGTCACATGGGCCGGTGCAATGCATGGATTGCACAGGCTGGAAATGGTATTAGTGATGGAGTACCACAGTGGGAATACAGCACTGCAGTGGCCAATCCTCCAGGTAAGTAAACCTTTTGAATAAAGATAAGTGAAAGTTGTTTTGATAGTTTGCTAAATGATGATGTGAGGGCTAATTTCATAGTTGGTAGTGTATTTGGATTGCTGAAGTAGTGATTTACTATTTTTGGTAGCTTCACTTGTTAGATTTACAATAAATTTTTGGTAATTTATGGCCTGGCCAGAGAATGGAATCTATGTGTATGAGATTTGAATATGTAACTGGAAACTCTTGCTTTTAACAGGTCAATTTGTCCACTCAGGAACCATAGACATGCCAAATGGAAGTTTTCAGGATTATCAAGCTGGCCCTTCTACCATTTGTCGTGGGCCTTCACCTCAATTCCACCAGAATCCTGTGCATAGCATGCCAGCTCCTGCTTTATTTAATCATATTCAAATGCAAGTACCTCATCGACAGGGCCTCATTAACAATGTAGTGCATGGTATAAATCCTTCTGGTGGCCTTCCCTTGCATCCAAGAATCCTGGCTTTTGCATCCAATTCTCGGCGTACTTTTGGGCCTCCAATGCATCCATTTCTGACAAACCAAGTTGGCAATGGGAGATTAAGAATTCTGCCATATGAGGTGACTTCACATTCCCACTCTGTTTTCCTCCTGGAATGATGACATGCATGTAGCTACTAATTACATGTTGAATGCTATTAAATATTACCTTCCTAGTATGCTTTGTATTGTTTACTACGGCCTTTCTTACTTGGGACTGAAGATGTTGTAGCAGTTTGCATTTACAGTTTGGACTAGAATCCTTGGTTCTGGAAGGAAATGAAAGGAGTTTCTTATTTTAAATGCTTTAGAATATGTGCTGGTCATCACGTTCCAGAAATCAAATTCCCTGATAATTTTAGCGAACCTTTTACTGTATGTACCTTTTCACTGCAATCTTTGTTGCCCGAATAAGTTATCTCTTAATTTCCGCCAAGATAAATGAAACAATTATTTTCATTACTGTGATATGTGAATCGCATTTTATAGTTGTGTCCGGCTGCCACCTACCTCTAGTTGGATATAGGTACCTACTACTCAGTTTTGTTCTTGCTATGGAAACTTTGACATCAAAAATGACGTCCTGACCTCACTAAAACGGCATATTCTACATAGCTGAACCTACTCTTTATGAATGATTTCCTATTGTATATGGGTATATGACGTGATCAATTTGTCCCTACAGAATGCTACATTGACGAATCTTTCAAGATTTTATGAAGCAGGGCATGCTATTGATGAACATAGAGACATGCGGCTAGATATAGACAGCATGACTTATGAGGTATGGAACGTAATGCCAGCCCATTTGGGTTGTGAGTTTCTTGTAGACTGCACCTTTTCTGAGTCTACATTTAACTGATAAAAACTGGTGTTTGCTTCTCCTACAGGAGCTTGTAGCATTGGAAGAGCAGATCGGAGACGTGAATACCGGTTTGAAAGAAAGCTACATCCAAGAAAACTTGAGGTCAAGTTTGTATGTTCCAGGAGCAGCTTACATGTCTGATCAGTCTTCTGTGGAGAATGATGCTTGCATAATGTGCCAGGTCCTTTTGCTTTCACGTTAATCTCTCGTCATATTCACTACTGAATTTGATCTGTAAAATCTGTAAATAATTAGCCATTTATCAGCTCCATGATAAATATTATGTTTGTCCCAAAGGATAACCTGTACCTCACTATTTTTAGAAGCACTACTTAAAACAGTGAACATACCCTTTTGTCACATTTGACAGCGAGATAGCCAAATATATATTTCTCCAGCAAATATTTGTTTATTGTTTCTAAAGTGTGTTTGCTATGTCTCTTGCAGGAGGAGTATAAGGCTACAGAACTGGTAGGAACGCTTGATTGTGGTCACAAGTACCATGCCATGTGCATAAAACAGTGGTTGACGGTGAAGAACTTGTGCCCCATCTGCAAGACAACAGCTTTGTCAGCAGATAGAAGAAACAGATGATGGATGCCAATAACATTATTGGTTATTTACCGCGACAAACCTTCAGCTCAATTTTGTACATAAGACATGCTTCATAATGGTGTTACCTGTATTTGCCGTTTGCTTTTCTGTGGACATAACTGAGCTCCCTAAAACTGTACAGCCAGAATCGTTCATTTTGTAACCTTAAATGCCCCATGGTGCGTGAACAGCTCTCATGATGGCTTCGCTAGATCGCCTCGTCCCCATTGTACAATGTATATTGTATTTATCTTTACTTTCTTTTTCAAAAAATCGAGAACTCGATAGTTCTTCTGTATATTCTGAATTCAAAGAACTAGAGAATTTTCCTGGTTCCGTTGTGATGCTTTTTTCAGTAGCGTAGTACTCGTCTTATGCTGGTCGTTCCTTTATGGTGAATCATCATGTTAAAGCAGCAGGAGCTAGTCGTGTTTACACACACACACACACTCTTTGTACTGTTGTTTCGAGCAGTGTTTTACATTCACAGTGCATCTCGTGATGTTGTGAGTTTGAACTTCGAAGTTCGAAATGCCGAAGCAAGGCAAGCAATGAAGATCTCTCGTTGCATCACGCAGTCTCCTGCTGTGCTTGTGCACACCTTTGCACTTTTGCAGTTCCACGGTTCTCTGAATTGTGTCATCCATTCCAGGTTTAACTTGGAATACATGCAGTGCATCGTCATGTCTTACAAGGCAGGTGCCTTTGCTGATGACGCCAGGATGGTAACTCAATAATATTCGCAGAGTAACACTTTTCCATGCCAAGTATGTCGACACAACCCAAGGATAGCAGGAGGGGAAAAAAAATGGAGAACCGTGGCGCAACTCACGTTACTTACCACCCTCATAAGATGGAAATTTACAACATGGTAGCACTAGCAGAGCAAACAAATTGTGAAGGCAATGCTACTGTGTGAATCTGAAATAAGCACTAACACACGTTTCAAGAGGTAAAAGCGGCAACAGAAAAGCCTATATGAAAATATGATAAATGAAAACCTCACACTTCCATATCCCTAAACTATACCAGCAAGCTGAAGTCCTGAATTTACTGTCCTCAATTTACATGTTCCCCAACCCCCGTGCTCCAGATGTCCATATGTATAAACACTCTAGCCTCTATCGGTTCCTGGTCCTACACAATCTTTGACTGCAATAGCTTACTGCTAAAAAATGTGATAGCCTGAGACATTGAAGGTGCAATCAACGAGGGCCATGAATCGAAAGAATGCCAAATCTAACCTTTTTTTTTCCTATCCTTCAAGGATCCGACCAGTTCAATCATATGCTACAACAATTAAGGATCACCAACCAAAGCTGCAGAGATCCACACGACACAGACATACCAGTTGCTAACAAAGAGAGGATGGATGGAGCTGATAGAGCACACACGGATCTAGGGGTGTTGGGTACCTTTCTTGGCCGGCGGCGTCCCTGATCTGGACCTTGACGTCGACGTGGATGTTGCGGGTGGCGCTCGACGCCGATGGTAGACTTGGACTCGAGGCTGAACTCGTTGCGCGTGAAGCGCGAGAGCAGGTTCGACTTGCCCACCCGGGAGTCCCCGATGAGCACCACTACGGGGACCCGTGTCATTACCGCAGTAGCATTAGTAAATGAATTATTATTTATTTGCACGGTAAAACATCATTCCAACGAGATCCATATAACAACAGAATAATAATTAGAAATAAAATATAATATGACATAAGAATAGCCACACGGAACTAAGTCTGATACAAAGTTATAAGAACTTAGATTATAATATCAAAATTAAATAGTTCTAATTCAACTTCTAATAATACAAGAGCTAAGAAATATAAGACAACACATTAATATACATATACCATGTGGGTTGTGGCCGTGCTGCTAGTAACACTCTAGTCATTCCCACTCTCGTATAAGGTGTCCATCTCATACGGATTGTTCTCAAAACCATCTCCCTTCCAACCAAGATAGAACTCCTCTCAGGAGGCCTCATCCACACCAAGTGAAAACCTAAGCTAGCTATCCTCTAAATAAAGAAAAATAATAGTAAAGGTGGGTGCAAAGTACTAAGCGTTATTAAAAAATACAATGTATACTCATAATCTAACATTTCATGGAACATCTATTTTCATTCCCATTCTCATTCTCATGACATATAGAAAATAAATATTTTCAGGTTGAGGAAGAATTTTGAATTGTTAATTTAAAAATCTACCGAACATCCATATAAATGGATAAAAACCTCCACTAATTCCCGTAGCCTCCAGTCCAAGTGACAGGCATGAATTTATGATTTATATATCACTGCGCAGACTTATGCCATTTTACCCATAGTCATCTTGATTTTTGTAGCGAATGGATCTTCACATTTTCTTATATGCGATGCCCAAATCAGAGCACATTACTTTTACCCCTATCTCAGTATATTATATCTCCACCCAACTATTCTTAACCGGTGGCTCGGGGCGATCTCTCACCCTCACCTAATGCCCACTCGACTGGTACTGGAACGACTTGGCGTAGGCTGAACTGGCGCATCACATGATGTGTCGCGTAGTCCTCTACATAGACATTGAACACGAGCTTCCTCCGCGTCAGCCAGTAAGCCTGGTCGCGCCAACACGGCGAGGACAGCCTGTTAGGAGTACAACTCTGTAGTGCCTCAAGAGAGTAGGGCTCCCAGCGTATGTCGTCAGCCGTGAGCCGGTCGAACTACTCCATGAAGGGCAGATACGTCCGTGTGACCTGCACGTGCATAAACTATACCTACAAGGAACACGAGCTGTTAGATAGAACGATCCATAATACGAAAGAATTTATCACAACCGAGAGTATGTACTCGTCTACGGCACCAGAGGGAACCCACTGTAGACCGGTCCATCGTGCCCCCGAGGTACGTCTCTACCCATAGGGAGTGGTATCCTCCAACATGGGCTGTCTGAGACTAAAACACTCGAACGACCAAAGCTGCAGAAGGAGCGGACATCCCGCGAGGACCGAGTTTGGCTTTGTCATCCAGCACACAGTGCACAAGCCACGATAGAGCGCGGCAAGTGCGGCCGAACACTAGCTGATGTGGGGGGCCTCCTCGTCGGTGATGGCCCTAGCTAGTGTAAGCGACGAGGTGTGCGTCGACAGTGTCACCATGGCTGGTAGTAAAGAGCGTCCAACCAAAGTAGCAAGTGTGCCTCCAAGTGCCATGACACTTGCTGCTCATATGCTACTAGGTCCATTCGATCGACCTGAGTACAAATAAAAAGTTAGTAAGACTGTAGTGTGGAAAGGAGAGCATAACGGTCCAAATGGGAAGGACATCGAACACGTACCCAGAACTGCAAAAGCAACCACAACGATGAGGGAATTAGCCCAAGATCAAACACTAGAACATGAGGATTTCTGTCAGGCGACGTAACGCCAAGTTTTTTTTCTCTTTTTCTTAACTTCACGAACACACAGCTTTGCATGCGTATTTATAAGCCTGAGCAACCAACATGCGCACGTCCCCTGAGCAACCAACTCATCGCAACGTCCGCACGAGATTCTGGCGCAACCAACGCACGGCTTCGATACGGCGCAACCAACGCCCGCAACGCACGCCACACACACGCACTCAACGCGCGGCTTCGATACGGCGCAACTAACGCCCGCAACACACGCCTCACATGGTTTATTCCAACAAATGATGGGCCGTGCGTCTGAGTAGGTGGGAAGACATAGTACCCCTCCACGGCCCCAGGCAGAAGAACTCCCTGGAACCTAGTCTGCACGTCCTCGCGCCAGCTGGACGAGGCCTCTAGCGAGAAGGCAACATCTCCCACGATAGGAAGGCCAGGCAGAAACGAGATGTCCTGCAAAGTAGGGGCCATCTTCCTCTTCAGCATAGGTCATTTGGTCATTGCTCTCCGTTTGATACACTATGTACTCCATAAGCTCTCCTTCATCAGCCTGTCCTGTATGCTCAGCATGCCGTGACCCTTCTTTCTCTCCTCAATCTACCACATCGGCCTCATCTCGATAAACTTCCTCTGTAATCTCTATGACACTGGCCTCCGGATCCTCCTCTTGACCAACATGCTAGGCGTCCGAGCTGCTCCCACCACCCAGATGATAGCCGTCGGTACGACCTTATACAGCTTCTATTGGGCATGGATGTACAAGCAGCACACAATTGTATCCACAGCGCTGACAGCCTTGCACAAATCCCTTCTATACAATAGTGCGCATCAATCTTCTCGACTCCCATCTAATGTGCATAGGAGACCAGCTCCAAAGCCCTTGTATGATGACACTGCACACCTCAGGATCTAAGGAGAAGCTGCAGATGAGCTAGTGCATCACATCTATGATTCAATCATTCTTGTCGTTCGGGTGTAATAGAGTGGCTTACGCAAAATTGCTCGAGTCAACACCGTTCGGACCTTCACAAATGGTGTCGACATTGTAATGCACTTTCAATGTAGGGGATATCGGTATTACTGATGTCTGTCTGTAAATATTTTTAATGTTGCAACTAGTCAAATCGCATCGCTCATTATGGAAGTACTGCTATACTGTAATTTATATTTTCACGGCCGTTCGCCTACCATGTACAACTATACTTCCCTTATTGCGTAGCCCATCCTTATTCACACTGACACCGCTCCCTTTCCTCCACCCCAATATGCACCAACTTCCTATCTACTCCCACACACACCGACGCTGCTATTCTCTCGCTGCTCGAGCTCTCTCCTACTATAAATAATTCCTAATGGGTTTCGAGAATTTATATGACATATTGATTTAAATGCCAATATACTAGTTCTAACAGCACAAGTGAATTTTCAATGTACTAATGACATTGTATTCATTCCTAATTAATCATAAATGTTATGTAATACTGTTTTGTATAAAGCGAACTATTTACTTCGTACAAAAATATTTACTAAATTTTTTACAACTATAATTTTCTATGATACTTATTTTGTATATAATATTGACTAAATTTTGTACAACTAGAATTATCTACGGATGCTAATTTTCTACAACTATATTCACTAAATTTTCTACAACTATAATGTTGACTAAATTTTCTATAACTATAAGTTTCTACGGATGCTAAATTTTTTTATAACTATATTAATTAAATTTTCTATGACTATTTACTTCATACCAAAGTTATATTATTCTTTTCTACAACAATAATATTCTATGGATCGTAATTTTATACTAAATAAACTATTTACTTTATACAAAAATATTGATTAAAATATGTAAAAAATTTTAACTCGCAGAAGTAGGCGAACTTCTCCTCTCCTTACTCTCCCTCTCCTCTCCTCTCCTTTCCTTTCTTTTTCTTCCCTCTTGTCTTTTCTTCTTTCTTTCCCTTCTCTTCTTTCTCTTTACAACACGGTGTCGGTAGATGGAAGAATGAATCGGTCAGGGGCTCGGCCTAGCAGCTAATTTATATATGGTGTCTAGTTGCCGAACGGTCAGACGACTAGACCTGCAGTCGCACAACGAATCGGCGATAGGTCTCAGTCTCCCGACCGTTCAGCAATTGCAATATGTCGCCCAACGGCTCACCGATTGCTTGCATGTCGCGCAGCCGTTGAACGACAGGGTCCAGTAGGGTAGGTGAAATGCTTTTCTATGGGGAAGGGCCTCAGCTGAGGTCTCTCCTTATTTACCGTTGATCCGGTAGGATCCACACGAGATCAATGGTTGATGTGCTGGATTTTCTTCCGGAGTAGGTGAGGCCATTATAAGCAGCAGCAGGAGGAGCAACCGGAAGAGACTCATAGGGTTCTTCCCCCCACTATTCCTCTACACAGGTGCCGCAGCTGTAGGCACCCCTGGCCGGCCGGCCCCTACCACTCGGCGCAGCTCTCATCATCGATCGCGGCAGAAGAAGCCACACTACCAACACAGCTATCTTGCTGAATCATATATAGGGATCGATCGGATTACAAGCATGGCCTCCCCAAATAGGCACTGGCCGAGCATGTTCAGGTCCAATCCTGCCTGCGACGTCCAGCAGCCGCAGCAGCCTGACATGAACAACAGCTCATCCTCCTCACTCCTCTCATCACCTGGCAGCAGCAAACCCTCCTTAATCTCCTCAGGTATGTCGCGTCTTCACTCGGTGCATGTTACTGTTTAATCGTTGTTGCATGATTAGTAGTGCATAGAGCTAGCTAGGGTTTCTTGAAGAGTTCTGGATACATGAGTAATTGGTAGGTTAATTGCTGTTTCGTTGTGATTGTGTAGGGTGTGAGGAGATCACGAGGAGCCCGGAGCCGAAGCCCCGGTGGAACCCGCGGCCGGAGCAGATCAGGATCCTAGAGGGGATCTTCAACTCCGGGATGGTGAACCCGCCGCGCGACGAGATCCGCCGCATCCGCCTGCAGCTGCAGAAGCACGGCCAGGTCGGCGACGCCAACGTCTTCTACTGGTTCCAGAATCGAAAGTCACGCACCAAGAACAAGCTGCGGGCGGCCGGGCAGCTGCAGCATTCCGGCCGCGCCGCCCTGGCGCGCGCTTGCGCGTCGCCTGCTCCCGTGACGCCGCCGCGGCACCTCTTATCCGCCCCGGTGGCTCCCACCTCCTCGTCCTCGTCATCATCCGACCGGTCCTCCGGATCCAGCAAGTCGATGAAGCCAGACGCGCTGACGTCTGCTGCGGCGGCCGCCCAGGGGATGCTTCCAGCCACTGCCATCAACCTGTTCTCGCCAACACCGGCGCCAGCGCTGTACTACAGCCATCCTGTGCCGATGCCCACGGCTCCGGTGCGTGAGCTCACCTCTCCCGAGCAACTCCTCCTAAAGTGGCCGCAGAGCCAGTACCTGCCGGCGACCGAGCTCGGCGGCGTCCTCGGCTCCCACCCTCACACGCCGGCCATGCATCCGGCCGTCTCCCCCGGCATGCTCCTGGGCCTATGCAACGAAGCACTAGTGCAGGAGATCAACGGCACGAGCTGCCCCAAGGGGATTGGCCAGTACTTAAACGCCACCAGCGGTACCGAGCTGAGCAACTACGGTGACGCGGTGAGCGCTGTGATTAGGGAGGACGAGAAGGCGAGGCTGGGGTTACTGCACTACGGTCTCACAACTGCTGCTGCTACTTCGGCGCCTCCTGCCGCTCCCGTGCATGCCGCTGTTGCTGCTGCAGACGATGTCAGGATGGCCGTGCTTCCAAGCGCTGCGCCGAGCAACGTTGCCACGAGCGCCGTACTCGCTGATCAGTTGCAAGGTATGTGCATGCATGCAAGATAAGTTGATTATTCGCAGCTTGCTAGCACATTTCGATCATCACTGCACTGCATGCTATAGCTTGTCTCTTCCCTTTTTTGTTGGGTACCATGCATGCATTGTTCATGCTGCTTGTAAGCTAGCTAGCTAGCTAGCGTGTGCATAGAAGTGTCTCCTCGGGGGGTCACCTCGTGCATTGTTGTGCCTGGCCTGTTTCGATCTAGCTACTTGCAACCTTGGCTCTAGCAACCTTGACATGAATGGAGAAAGGATAGTACCCTTGCCACTTTTATGATACGATCGAGTAAAGAGGGGGAGAGAGGAGACGACGTGTCTTTTGTGCTAGCTAGCTTGCTTGCGTTGCATGGGTTTGCAGCGTGGTACGGACGGCTCCAATCACATCGGATGACAACACATGCATGGTGTGTGCCAGTACCACAATGCGAGCAGGCAATGGGACAAGGTTAGGCCATGCATGTAAAATCTCTTGTACATGCACCAATCTTGTCAAGCTTTGTGTAGCATAGAGACATTTCCATGACAAGGATAGGGGAGAAACAAGATAGGGCCAAAATTGTGAGCTGTTCTCCATGACGACAAAAGATGGTTATTGTGAAGGAAGTAATCGATAGATCTGAGTTCATCAATTTCTTGATGGGAAAGCATCATGCCATGTACTAGTAAGTACATTACACAGCACACATTTACAGCAAGCAACAAATATTAAACATGACATGAAGACTAAGAAGTACTTAACCACGGTAGTATTAAAATGTTCATGCAAAAGAAGCTGGTAGCACTGGGCCGACCAAAAAGTTGAAGCATAAGATTCCAAAAGAAGACTTTATGGCATAACCACAAACACATTGATCACTTCATCATTTTGCATGGACTCAGTAAAAAGATCATGGCACATACACATGCATTAACTTCCAACAAGAGGTGTTTATTGTCTTTTGTTTATAGCTTATGAATAGTAATAGCTTATAGAGAGACACTCACGTGTGATTTTAGTCAACATAAATAAAGTTACTACATTGTCTACTATAATTGACCAGTATACCTAGCTTTGAAAAGACATTCTATTTGAAACTAGGTACTGTAGAAAAGCTATTTATTATAGAAAAATAGCTTTTGACTGAGTTCTTCTGGGCTTATGGATTTTAGCTTATACTACAGTAACTAACTTTCAAATAATACATCTTTTCAATACAGAGTCTATAAGTCAATTGTAATAAACACTACCAAATTCATCTATATCGGTCAAAATTACACACGAATATATCTCTTTGTACTCTCTCTTGCGAACAATTAGAATTCAAAAATTTAAACCATAAACCACAACCTAAAAAACTTATACTTTAAAAATCAATATGAACAAGATCTAGGGGGCCGCTCGCTTTGGCTGAAATAAGCTAGCTTATAGCTGAAATTGCACTGTGCCTGGCTAAAATTGTATTATAACTGATGGTGATTTATTTGACGTAATTAATTTTAAAAAATTAAAAATAAAAAATATGTTAGCCCATTACAAACAATGCAAACAAATACGAGAAAAAAGTGCAAAAAAATTAAAAAGATAAAAAATAAAATAAAATTTAAAAATAATAAAAAAATAAATTAGAAATCAGAAACTTAATCCGAAATAAAGGGACCTAAGAGATGAAAGCATGCATGGAGATCAAAATAGGAATCTATCTTTCAATGAACAGTACCCCGAACGTAAGCCTGGGTCGAGATCGATCATAAATGGTGCCCTTGTATAGTCTTGTCGCTGTGCTTCTTTCAAGAGTTAAAAGATCGAGAGGGCTTAAGGGAGTGCTCAAATCCGCTTTTTCTCAGCATCCGCGGTCAGCTTCTGCATCGAATTTACTGTAGCAGCACTGTTCATATTTTGTCCTTATTCGTTTTTTTTTGTTTTTAAGTATTTTTGTGTTTTGTTTTTTTCGTATTCCTTTGCATCGTCCGCTCTAGATTAGTGTGCTGTTTTTATTTTTATATTTTTTTAGATTTAATTATGCCCAGAAAGCCAACTCAAGTATAGTAAAAAATCGGCTAGCTATGGTAAAATTTCAGCTAAAATCATCGCTATTCCAAACGCCTCCTAATTTGCATGCGTACATTGTTGAAAAGATTGAAGTGATGGTGGTCAAAAATTGCTCCGATCCTGCTCGATCTCCAAGCAAACACTCGAAAGCTCTTTCTCAGTCGCTAGGGGCCGTTTCTACCAAGATTGGACGTGTGCATGGCAACTTCAGAAGAAGATGCTTTCAACTTCTTCAGAATTTGTCTTGGATTTCCTTCCCGTTCATTCATAGGCCATAAGTAATTGATCGTACTAGCTAGTAGCTTTTTGCAGCAGTTAATAAGTTGCACTTTTGATTTCCATTTGTTGTACACACCCTATGTTTGCAAGCAGGGCTGTTGGATGTTGGGTTAATTGGAGGCACGGCGCCGCCCACGGCGACGGTGGTAGCCGTAGCCCGGGATGCCGTGACGTGCACAAGCACCACGCAGTACAGCGTCCCGGCGATGATGCAACTCGACGTGAGGCTGTTCGGCGAGGCGGCCGTGCTGCTCCGCCACACCGGCGAGCTGGTCCTCGTCGACGAGTCCGGCGTCACCGTTGAGCCGCTCCAGCAGGGTGCGGTCTACTATGTGCTGGTAAATTAATTTCTATATAATAATGTTCGATCAAACATTACCATCTCTCGAGTTAATCTATGTTTTTCTTTCTTTCTTTCTTTCTTTCTTTGGCTTGTGCAGGCGACTAACTGAGGACGCTGTCGAGTGAGGTGGTCGAGAAGTACCTTAATTACGCTGGCAATTCGGCATTGTTGATGACATGCATTTGGGCGAGTTCCATTTCTTGCTAGCTGCTACTCATCTAAATTAGCTCCCTATATATATGCCTATATATATAGCTCGCTAGCTGGGTTTATTTTACTTCATTCAGTATGTATCTAGCTTAATTGTCTTGTATTTTTAGTCCAGGTCAAACAGCAATATGTTTGTTTTTCAATTTGTTTTTTATGCAATAAGCCATTCCAAGTTATTCAGCGGTGATACTCAGATTATTCAGATCTGAACTCTGAAGAGCATGACATGCATGGAGCCATGGACTCTCGGAGGCAGGAGAAACATGGTATGGTCTTCAGGGTGCAGAAGGAGGTTTGATGGTTTGTTTTTCAGACGCGCAGTGGCCTTTTCGCGGACTCGAACGCCTCTCCCGTCCCGTATAATTGAGCGCACACACTACAATTGTTGCATACAAATCGCAATTCGAGCAGATCAACTCCAAATCTTGGCTTCTGGTCCCCAAATCCGGTCCGGCGAAACAATCAGATGTTGGCAATGGAATAAGGTGGCAGCCACAGGAGGAAATGGAAAATGGTGCCGCCCCAGCCCTAGGGCGGCGGCGGCGGCCTCGTCGGCGAGGGGCGCTGCAAATCATAGGTGGCGGTACATAACGCGAGGGAGCAAGATGAGGCGAGGGCAGCACATATGGGCCAGGCAAGGGTGGTGTGGATGTGCGAGGTGATGGGAGGAACTGTATGGGGATCGGATCGAGGAGGAGACGAGAGATCGAGAGGGACGGGGCGGAGGAGCCATGCGAAAAAAAGCGACGCGGTTATTCCTCGGAAATAACCTTCAGGTTTCCACATGCTCCCTCCAGTAAAATAATATCGTTTTAAATATTGACACGATTTTCTAAACACTATTTTAACTACTAGTTTATATTATAGTATATTTTTAAAATCTAATAAAATTATAATATTATAAAATTACTTTTCGAGATAAATCTACGTATATGATTTTTCATGTATTCAATCTAAATATTTAAACCGATATTGTTGTGCTTTAAGGGACAACAATATATTGTGATACGTGTATGCAGTTCCAAAAAGTTTGACTGCATGCACGTATCACAATATATTGTTCTTTTGTGATGGTAGAGAGCAATTAACAACAATGATATAAATCTAGTAAAACAACTTATAGAGGGAAGTGCGTTGGTATCATCCTTAAAGCATGTTTAAATGACTTGGTAATATATGTGTGATTTTAATTTTTAAAAAATAGATCGTTGCATAACTTCATTTGTGATATTTTTAATATTATATATTATAAGAGAGAAAAATACTCACTATGTTTTCCAATACTTATCACATATGACCAAAACTTTCTTTCCCAACTACTTGCATAGCAAAACAGTAAATATAGCACAACATAATTAATATTTTTCATTCATATCATCACCATCACTATCTTTCATTATCGCAATACCTGTATATATTACATGTTCATAATGCACACCATATAGCTTATATTGATATAACCAAGTGAACACCCATCAATGCATCACTCTTGCAATCCCTCCATCCCAAAAATATCTACCAAATAAAGGTTCATAATATTTTCTTTTTGTGAGAATTTTTAGCATATTATCTATTTTCTTAGCGACGGCAAACCACCTATCATTGACTTTTTTATATAATAGATTTTTATTCCTCATTTATATGTATACAAATCAAATTCCTTACCTTGTTTTATTTTTCTCTCAAAGTACATATTTTCCAGAATTTTAATTATGAATAAAACCAAATTTTCACATAGTTTGGAATTAAAAAGACAATCACTAATTTCCTTTTACTTTTATTACGGATTTGCATATTTTTTGGATTGTACGTCTTATAGACTTTCTTTTTCAATTTTAGGTTAGAATTCATACATAAATATAGCTCCTAATTTTTATTTCGATTTCATGTTATTTTTGTATTGTACTTGATGTGGACTCTTTATTTTAATGTTTATCTTATTTTTATTTAATTTCCAATTTTAGTTTCGTATATAAATCCAACTGCTAATTTTTATTTAAAATTTCAAATATGTAGGGGTTTTAATTTGAAGTTCATATGAAAATCAAATTGCTAATTTACTTTAGCTTTTCATTCCAAACTTCTATTATTTTTGTTGTGTTTTTTATTTAATTTTGAATTTCAATTTTAGGTTAGTATTCATATACAAATCCAGTTTTTAATATTTATTCTGAATTTTAGCAATGTAAGGGTTTAAATTTGGAGTTCATGCAAAAATCATATTGCTAATTTTATTTTATTTTTATTCCTAATTTATATTAATTTATGTTGTTATTTTTAATGAATTTTTAATCTCAGTTTTATGTTGGAATTCGTATATAAATCCAACTACTAATTTTCATCTATTTTTTATTCCAAATCAAATGGCTAATTTCCATTGATTTTTATTCTAAATTTATGTTATTTTTAGTTGTACTTTGCATGGACTCTTTATTTTAATCTAAGCTATTATAATGGGTCCGCTAGACAAATGGTTAGATATTTTTCTTTAAGTAATAATATCTAATGGTTGCTTTAGTTCAACTTAGTTAGGATCACAAGATTAAAGAGTAGATTTCTAGCCTATTTCTTGTTTTCCTTAACAGCTATAAATGATTTGTCATGAGTTTTGAATATATAACAGATGAGTGCCATTAAAAATTTGGGAATGTATTATTCATGTTGCTGATAAGTTTTAAGAACCCCTGTCAATTTACTGGATTTTCTTATCTTTTTCCTTCTTTTTTTTTAAAAAATAGTTGCATCACCGTGTACATATATATGCACGCGTACACGTGGGTGCATGTGCGCAACCGATTGACCTTTAATTTGCACACTCGCAACTATTGATATACAATTTCAGACCTCATGGTCATATTTACGTACATACCAGCATCGCAGTTCAGCTCACATTTATGTGCTTTCAGCAAAAAATGCTGCCTGACCCACAATCCTTATATGCAATCTCTAAATTGTTTACATAAATGATACTGTAGCTATTTTTTCCAAATCTAACTTTTAACTATCCTTTTTGCAAATTAGTCACTTATTGGACCTACTAAGCTTGATAAGTACCTACCAAACTAGGCAAGGGCAGATCCAGGCGAAAAGATCATTAGAGTAACATCTACTGATGAACAATAATTTCTATATGATTTAGAAAATTTCATTGGGTCCCATGACCCTAATGCTCATGTGTTGGATCCGCCCTTGAAGCTAGGGGGCTTAGAAGGCACCTGGTAAGCTACAGTAGCTCAACAGACACTTGCCAAGCCCCCCACGTAGCGGCTGCGCATGATGAGTGCTAATTAAAGCTCATAATTAGCGCTAATTAAATATGATTAGTGTTAATTAAATATGATTAGCGCTAGTTAAATGTGACTTTGCTAACTGTGTGTGCCTGGTTGGCAACCTGTTGAGCTCTCCTAGCTCGGTAGGTCTATAATAAAGTTAGATTTATAAAAACGGATGTCTATAGCTAAATTTGAGTTTTTTGGGGGGAGGGGGTTTGGTGGGACGACTATAGAAATCATTTATGTGAACAGTTCGATTGAAAAGTGGGCAACCTTGCAGGTGCAAGGTAGGGGAAAGCGGGTTGAGCTAACGGTGGGCGCGGAGGTACTGAAGAAGGTAGCGAGGGATGCATTTAACCGAACGCAAGGATGGACGCCAATGGCGAGAAGACTGACGGATTAGTTCAGCTTTGTTCCTGTTGTGCTGAAGTCTGTGTTTTGGTCTTGTGTGGAGCTCCTCTGTAATAAGCTATTTTCAGACTTCAGATTTTTGCTTTTAGCTTTCGTTAATGCTATAGCAGTTTGCGTCGTCTGAGAGGTAAAAGTAAAAATGAAGTTTGTGTTTTTCCTTCTCTGGAGGCGGCGAGCCGTTCCAGCTTTTGTAATGTTCTGTTACTGTTGATAGAACTCTATTTTCGAGAAAACATGAAGTGTGCAGCTGTAATTGTTAAACACTGATGCATCTAACTAGTAGTACTACGATGTGAAAGAACATGTAAACCCTGTACGTAGCCAGTAGCAATTGAAATGAGTATGAGTATGGACAAATCACCTAATTAACTAACTACATATACATGCTGTGGAACAATCAATCTTAAGAGTGTATACAAATCTTTTGTCATGCATCATAAGTCCATAATCCTATTATCTAGCTACATTACACGATCCGCCTCCCTTATACAAGAGGCGGGAACAAGTAGTCCCAATACTCACCACCAATCTCCTCGATCACCCCTGCTGCATCGCTGCTCACACATTCTTGCATTATTGTTCGTTGATCTCTTTCTGAAGCGAATGATAATATCTTATCAGAACTTGTTGCCGCCAAATTGACATCGCTTCCTGTATCAGTACTCCTCCTCTTGCGGCGCACGCGGCTCGTCTCATCGGAGCAGCCGTGCCCGGCCAGCTCGCGCTCCAGGTGCCTCTGCACCGTCTCGAGCGGGAAGTTGAGGTGCGCGCGCGGGCCACGCATGCGAAGCGCCGCCTTGTCGTACGCGAGCGCGGCCTCCTCCGCCGTCGTGAACGTCCCCAGCCACACCCGCGCGCCTTTCCGCCGCGTGTCACGTATCTCGGCGGCGAACTTTCCCCACGGCCGCCGCCTCACCCCCCTGTAGCTCTTGGGCGCGGCCACCTTGGAGCGCTTAGCCTGATCCTGCAGTAGTGAGCAGCCGGTGCTTTGTCCTTCTCGGTGTGCAGGTGAGGCGATGAGCAGCTCATCGGAGGCATCTGACGCGAGCACTGCTCCATTGAGGAGCTCGTCCCACTCCTCGGCGCCCATGGAAATCCACCTCCCCAGGCTCGGCAGCCTCTGCAAGATCGCCGGCTTCTCCTCACCGGCCTCCGACGACGTCGGGGTGCACCCTGTCATGATGCTAGCCCATACGTTCTCGAGGATGTTGGTTGTGTCATGAGGATGAGGGGGAGCTGGTGCTCCAATCGCCATGCGTGCGCTGTGAAATCTCTGCATCTCTCTTTTGAAGAGCAGAACGACTGTGCATTGCACTGGACTATATATGTCTTCCTCGGTCGAGTTTAGTTGTGTCATAGCTGACACGGGTTGGCAGTTGGCGATTTCTGACAAAGCAAGGCAGTGCGTGGCCAATTTGTCAAGATAGCTAGCGAAATGGGAGGGAAGCTTAGCTGATCTGCAAACGAGTGAACCAAAATTTAATCGCCGCGCAAGATCTCTGCAGAAATTCAGGATGTTCATACGTGCATGGGACAGCTTGCGGCGGTTGATTTTGTGCTCTAGATATGCATTCTTTTTTCTTGTAGGGTTGACTAAATGCATGGCTATGATGTAATGCATTGGTCAGCTGCAGTATTTCAGGCTTTCAGTGTTCAGAAGTTTTTCTTTCGAATACTGTGTTCAGAAGTTATAGTTACAGTTGGATTTGTTCTGGCTAACTATTTCCGTATTCAGAAGGCATATATGCTGGCAATTCTAGTTCAGTTTATGAGGTTGGATGCAATTTTATGCAGTTGAGTAAATTGAGTTACAGTTGAATTATGTGCAGTACTATTTGCTGTTCCTTCAGAATCTGAACTCTGAAGAGAATTTAACTCATATATCATATATGAATGGCACGATATTTTAGACTTTTCTCAGCCATGTACTGTACTAGTCTACTAGATTATTAGTACGACATGCAACATCCTCATCGATTCTCCAAAAGAATAAGCTAACACCACGGGCATTCAGGAGCAGAACTTCTCCTTAATTAACTAATTTTCCTTCATGAGCAAGAAAATCTGATAATGATTGGATCATCAACAGAAGATGATCTCTTCCCTGAATTCAATTGCTTGATTTACTTCACAAGCCATGCATACGCATATTGTAGGCGCGGAATGCAGACACAGATGCAGCCACTTGCTTCTATCATTGCGTTCACATCGATCTGTGGGTCTTATCTTTGAACGCGCTCTATTATAATCCTCTTATCTGACAAGTCAAATGAGCTGACAAAATCACTCAAGCTCAACATTTTTTTTCTTCAGGGCCATATATAAATACGCAAGTTGCTTCTGATGATACTGTAAGTTTCGAGTTGTTCGCTTCATTGATGTTGCAAGTAGTGTACTTGAAGCCCTGGCTTTCTGGAGGACATCGCGTGTGCCATTGTTGCATTGCTCGTACGTTGGAGCAGGAAATGTCATAAGTGATAAGATGCTTCCGGGTGCAGGAACTGAGTGATAGGTAGGCATCCGGATGGCCATTACACCTTCGCAGAGGGCAGGCAGATAGCTTGATCTGGCTTCTTTTGAGCTTTATGTTTAAAGCTTTTAGATTTTGCTATATTAACTAGGATTCAAATGAAGTGATTTTTAAGGTGTGATTTATAAAATGATTATAGTAGACATCTTTTGAGCTTTATGTTTAAAGCTTTTAGATTTTGCTATATTAACTAGGATTCAAATGAAGTGATTTTTAAGGTGTGATTTATAAAATGATTATAGTAGACACTATACCAACTTCATATATACCAGCTAAAATCACATGTGACTGTCTCTCTCTCTTTGTGCTCTCTCGTGAACAGTCAGAATTTAAAAGCTATAAACCAAAAGTCATAAATCACAGCCTAAAAGAACCTACTATTTTTTTGTCCTCCGGACGCATGCGTAACGTTCAAGCCTTGATTGCTGCTTGGAGTTGAACAAAACTTCACTGATATATCTTGCCATGCGAGGTATGTAGTGCTGGGATACGGATAGGCTACACTAACGCAAATTAAAAATTTTTATTGCGTAAATCAGGAAGTCATGCAAATAAAAGATTATAGATCGTTATCACTAGACGCGTAGTGCAGCAGAAGTAGAGTTGAAGCAGCCGATTTAACGCACGTCAATATAGTGGAAGTAGTTGATTATTGATACGAGTAGATATTGTATCCCACTCGGAGACTATCATATGAACCTTATCGTTCCACCTATTAAGTGTGTAACTCTGTAGATTCATGTATATTTGGTCATAGGCTGAAAACTCCTTTTCAGTCCATAAATTGGTAGCGGTCCTTAATAGAACATAACAACTTCCAAACATACATAAAGATCGTATCAGATAAACTTATATAGTGCTTTTATACCAATCCTTTTTCCTCACGATACCAGATCGAATTTCAGATGAGAAGCGTGCCATCCTATAATAACTCAATTTTTTACTCGAACCTGCAGTGGATTACTCAGTTGTGATTGACTCCTCAACCACATTCAGTATGGTCATGCACTTCTTTAATCCAACCATATTAAAGGGCCTAGAGATATGTCTTCTATTATATAGAAGGGGTAAATTCTATCTTAATTATTCATATTCCTCCGTATATTTTATAGTAAAATCGAAAGCTACCTTTATGACTACCCAGTTACCGAGTAGTGTTTAGTAATCTCTAAATAAACTATTACACATGTAGAAAATAATGATGATCCCATGTCTAAAGATCCTACATATGAGACCAACTGATAACACTTAAGAATATAATAATTCCCACAATGTTTTATAATGGTTTAATCCAATATCATATTCTCTAATATGTGTCCACATTATTGATTTGATATCACATATCCATGATCTGTGAAATATGATCATCAATTAATACATATGCTAATCTGTAAATCATAATTGTCCCTGTAATTATATAAAAATCAGAGATAATTTAGAATAATATCAAAATATGAATAGAGATTTCAATAAATTACATACTTGTTGATCGGTATAAAAGATATTTATTCAAGAGACAAAATAACATTGCTATCGGTACGAGTCTAGACAGTATATTTGCAGTCACCCCCGATCGGATACGAAGACCACTGCGGGTGCGAAAGGAACTCGAAGTAGCTATATCAGACGTTACCTCGGTGTTAAATTGAGCATTTTTTGTTTGTGAATGATTTTTCAGATGGGGTCGAGTGGTCGAACGTAGATTTATAGTGTGGTTAAACCAAATTTCATGCTTCATCTCATAATATAAAAAAAATAAGAAAAGAAAAACAAGTTCCAGACAAATTGCCACGAATCAAGCCGTCAAGGAAGAGACATTTACCAACAGAAAATGTCCCAACTTTACCCGACCCAATAGTTGCCATGAATCAAACAGATGGATATGGCCTACAGCCCAAGGCCCATTAGGGTTTCGCGCCCCCCACCCGTAAATACTTCCCCTCCGCCTCCTCCCTCGTCGGCCGCCATCTCCTCCTTAGGTTTAGGTCTCCTCCGCCTCCGGTCTCGAGAGCTCGCGGAAATGGTCGCCTACAGGGTAAGCTCCTCTCATCCACGCCGCCGTCGTATTCGCCTTCTCTTGATCCACCGCGCCTTTGTTCGTCCCCGGTGTGGCTGATCTATGCGTTTCTCGATGTGTGAATTGTTCCGAGCGCGCAGTTCCATCAGTACCAGGTGGTTGGTCGCGCGCTGCCGACACCCGGCGATGAGCACCCCAAGATATACCGCATGAAGCTCTGGGCCACCAACGAGGTCCGCGCCAAGTCCAAGTTTTGGTCAGTATCCCAAAATGCAATATTCTCTGTGTGTTGTTTGGTGTGTGATTCTTGATGAAGTCGTGTGGTTTATGTGTCTTTGTGTGCGTGTGTCTGCGCGCAGGTACTTCCTGAGGAAGCTGAAGAAGGTGAAGAAGAGCAATGGCCAGATGCTCGCCATCAACGAGGTACCGCTCGTTTGCCTCTGATCAGGAACGCAACTTTACGTTCTGAGTTGATGTAGACTAAATGTTATAATATTGCCATAGATTAGTGGTGTTAGTGTGCTACCATGTTGATGTTATTTGTAATGAAGATTGGGTTTTCCTAGCTGAATATAAGATGATGCGTCTCGAGTGTATTTATTTGACCAAATGCAGTAGATCGATGGTATATGTGTGGCTTGTTATGAGTTGTGGTCTGTACTGAAGGTCCTTAGTTCGATGTAGAGCAGATCATGGTGTGTTGGTCTTAGCTTCATTTGTATGCCTGGTTTACTTTACGTTTCATATGATTTTGCAAAATTTGTCGATTTTGTTGGGCTAAGGATTGCTCCCCTTCCCGATTGCTGTAGCTATTGGATATGGCACAACCTCAATTCAAAAGAACCAGCAACGTCTCAAAATCAGAATGAATGGAATATAACCTTGTAAAAGAAACTTTGAAACATGATTCACTTGTTCAAGCCAAGAATGTCAACATGGTGACATTGATATATGCATGTGAAGCCAAAAAAAAAAAAGAATCATATTCATGTAGTTAGGCAGATTTTAGTGTAACATAATGATTTATAATGTTTGGTTCTACCAGCTAAAAATGCCAGGCTTGAAAAAGTTATTGTTTGTATCTGGCCATTGTTACTTTGTAGTTTGTACAAATTCATGCTATGTTATGTACCATACACAAGTTTCAGCAACATATGCCTGCCATGCTTAGTAGTATATAAAATAGTCAGTCGTGTTGCAGGAAAATTTTTACCTGGCATGGCATTGACATAGCAAAGACCTGAAATTTGCTATAACTGTCACTTAGCTATTGCATGTCAAAATCTTGTTGGAGCTACTTCAGTGTCAGATGTATGACTCGCCACATATTAGTCATGTTGGTGCAACAATGCAACCTAGGTTGTCCTATTATGTCCTGTGCATATAGTAAGTCCTGTTGCGCAGACTTGTAATAACATGTGCTAATCCAGCGTCATAAAGGGCAATATGCAAACAAGCATTATAACAAACTTTTCAATTTTGTTCTTTTTTAAATTATTGGCTGTTGACTGGTCCTAAATTATTTATTAATTTCTGTCTGCAGTTTTTGAGTGGTTTTTCTTAGCTACATTTGGATCAGGTCTTGGTAGTTTTATAAATAAGAGAGCTAGGCAGAAATCCTACTAATCTATGATCTTGTCCCCCCAATTTTGGTCACTTCAGAATTCAAACAAAAGTTGAGTGGTCTAGGGGAAATCGTACTGTGCTATGTCTTCATGTTATGTGAAATCGTACTGTGTGATGTCTTCATGTTACGTATCATCTTTCCCTTATAGTGCTGATTTACTCAGAATGTGTCTGCTTTTTATTATGTTGACTGTCTCTCAGATCTTCGAGCGTAACCCAACCACGATCAAGAACTATGGCATCTGGCTGCGTTACCAGAGCAGAACAGGTTACCACAACATGTACAAGGAATACCGTGACACCACTCTGAATGGCGCTGTGGAGCAGATGTACACGGAGATGGCCTCTCGTCACCGTGTGAGGTTCCCCTGCATTCAGATCATCAAGACCGCAACGGTTCACTTCAAGCTCTGCAAAAGGGACAACACCAAGCAGTTCCACAACTCAAAGATCAAGTTCCCGCTCGTGTACCGGAAGGTCAGGCCACCCACCAGGAAGCTGAAGACCACCTTCAAGGCGTCGAGGCCGAACTTGTTCATGTGATTGGGCTGCAACTTGTTCGCGCGATAGGGCACTGCGACGCTACCCATGCTCTGTGTTTCAGCAGAGACTTTGATGTTTTCATTTACCACTCCGAATGATGCCTTGCAAACCTGAGACTTCTCTCGAATTAGTGATCAGCAGACTACTTGTTACTTCGTTCTGTTTCTCTTGTTTGGTTTCAGGCTAGCTGCTAGCAACGTCACGGCACAAACCTAACCACCGGAAAGCGAATCCGATCCACGGCCGATCAGGGGGCACCTATGCGTACATGGTTTGGTTTCAGGCTGCTTGCGAAAGCAGATCGGAGTGAAACGTCGTTGGCTCTGGCTGCCAAGTGCCAAGGCTTAGATTATTCCCAAGCAGGCCCGGTGAGTCCATCGACTACTTTTTTTTTTGGGGTTGGTGATGATTAGCGATGGTGGTGGGTGGAAAGGAGATCACAGGCATGATTACGCTTCAGATTGCTGCGGCGTTTTTCATGACCCGGTAACTAACCTGCAGACTAATTGAGATCGTACAAGTACGTAATTAGCAGGTGAAGGAAGAGGCAGCGTAGAAAGATGATACGCTTCAGTCAAGGTGTTTCCAAGGGCCTTTCTTCTGGCCTGAGGTAGAACAGGATCGCATACTTTGACACAATGGTTCAAAGAACTTTTGGCGAGAACGCAAGGCGGTATCAGAGCTTCCTGTAGGCAGTAACTCATCGAAACTGACGAAATTCTGCACCCGAAAGGAGGAGACAGGCGTGGTGTTCCTGCACTGAAATGATCGTTCATCATTTCTCGAAAGGTTTGACCAGTGACACACTGACATGTCGACTTCACGGTACAAATTAAAGGGGAGTTATAGTATACTGACGGTCCAGGGAGAAACAGTGGCAGATTTCACCACCACTCAAGAGGGGAAGCAGATGGTAGTGACATGAGCCATGGAGAATGCGGGGCTGCCCAAGTTACACTTTTTTGCTCGCTTGTTTCGTGTGGACTCAGCGTGGGTGCTGGCCCATGACCTAATTAATGAGTGCACTTGCAGAAACAATGGAACACATATGCATGTCTTTTCCGTGGTTTTCTTCTCTCTGAACTGTGCTGGCCCATGACCTAATGAGTTCATCTCTGAACCCATCATTTGCCTATACATGGATTTGATTTGCTCATCAAGAAACGCACGTACCCCGCATATCACGGCAGCTAAGGCGCACGTATATATAATTGTACGAGGAGAAACCTCGAAGCTGTAGCTTACACGAGTCAATATTAAACGAACGAAAGAGACGATAAGATACTGGTTGCTAAGCTCGTCACCTTCCGCTCGTACAGCAAATTGTCCTGACCAAAGCAGGACCATCTCTGTCTGTGATTGACAGGGACTGCTTAACAGATCCTCCCATTAGCAACTACTACAAACTTTGACACCTCCTACGCCATGCAAATCCCCTCAACTTGGTCAGCCACTTCATCACCCCTTTTGCCCCTCTTCTTTTTGCTGGGAAAATCACATGAGCTAAAGTGATGGTTACTCTTGATCAGACATCTAGGAGGCATCTTGCACATTGCCATGCATGTAACAGAGAGTTAGCATCAAACATGCAGACATGGAGTTGGTGGGAGACCGGGAGGACACACACTGGACCTAAAACTCACTAGCTCCCGTCAGGAGTTGAGGTGATGGTGTTTACATTAGCCCTCTGTGTAAGCAATGTGAACTGCTCCACTACGCAGATTTGGATCCCGGGTTTTCGTTATGATGACATCGCGGAATACTAATCGAAAGCAAATGTGTCACCTGTGGCTACAAATGATCTGAGCTTGAAAGCACTTCACCCGTCTCTACTTGTCTTATTGTTTTGTATAAATGAGCAGGCTTAGATGCGACAACACTGTAACTACAATGTAATCTTTAGTTGTTTGTGGTCAGATCCTGGAATAACCTTGACGCCGTCATTCTGTGGATGAAATTGCAATGTATGAGATCCTTTTTTTAAAAAAAAAATCAACAGTAACAATGAAAATGAACAGAATGACCTTTTTATTAGAAGTTCAGGCTTTATTTCATTCATACAGAGCTACACATTTTTTGTCTACTTGCTGTAGACATGTGTATGAATGGAGTTACGAAGCAATGTCATTACCGTATCTCAAAAAGAAAAGGCAGTGCCATGACCCAAAGCAGATAGCTTTGCTGTGTGTTTGTGCTGGTCTCGAAGGTTTGTTGGCCAATGGACCTAGACACCTTGCCTACAAACTTGAACAGTTGAACACCCTACTTTCAGACTTGCTTTTGTAATTTTTCCCTAGATGCTGAATTGCTGATAGAGCAGCCAAACAATATCTTGGTGCTTCCTGGAGCACCACCACAAAAGCCTTCCTTTATACCATCATACCGTAGAGCTGTAAAAGCACAGCCAAATGTGCTCAAAAGCACCCATATCTTATTCCATCCCATTCCCCAACAGCACATAAGTCCACTATACTATATTATTGCTAAGCAGCCAAAGCAGCTGCTGCTCATATCCAAATCATTCATAGGACAACCCTCTCAAGTTATGCCCCAAGACCGACTAAATCTTATTTCTTAATTTGTTTGGCAGATTCTTTCATTCGCCTAGAAGTTATCCTGGAACACCGCCACATTGCACAGAGAATTATCAGGCATTGGTTTCTGCTCTTCTTTTTGTTCATTCTTTAGTGCAGATAGGTTTCTTTTCTCTTCTTGTAATGCCAGTATTTAAGGTGAGGAAGACCTTGAAAGAAAGGAATGACTTGGATAGTAGCATGAGGTGATAGTGAGAGAGGTCAAGAAAGCTTGCCTGTTCTTCTTCTGTCATTGTTAGCATAGGCGCATCAATTTTGTTTCAGTTGGCTCTCGTGCTGTTCAAGAGGTTCATTTCGGTTGCTTGCCCTTTTCTTGGTGTTTGTTTCTGCTGAGCGGGGACTAAATTGACAAGCATCAATGCTACTGTTTGGAAGAAAAAGACTGCTTCCTGTATCAGGTTGTATAATTCTTTTGCTTCTCACCCCAACCCAGGGCGCCTCAAATAGCTCGGAGAATCTAAATCAAAGCTACAGAACTGCTCAGTCTTTGGAGGTAACCCTCATGTCTCTTCCCCTGTAATTTTCAGGCAATTCCCTGATTTTATTAATCTCTACTAGAATCTGAATATCTGATAGAAGATGTTGTATTACTGAGTGCAACACTTCAATTATTTTTGCAGCTCACACCCAAACTCTCATTGCAACTCAAGCTCCATGCCTTCCTGCTATGGTCTTCGGTTGGCTTCTTGATGCCAATAGGAGTACTACTAATCAGAATTTCAAACAATGTTAAAAACACCAAAAACATCAAGGTTCTTTTCTACGGCCATGTTGCTTCACAGGTATCTGAATTGAACTCTACTTTTTTAATTGCTCAATTTCTCACAAAGCAGCAGATGCAAAATTATGTGTTGAACTGCAACTAGCAGATTGTTGCTGTCATTCTTGCTACTGCTGGGGCAGTTCTGTCAATAAGTAACTTTGAGAACGCCTTCAAAAACACTCACCAGAGAATAGGATTGGCACTGTATGGCTTCATATGGCTTCAGCCACTGATCGGCTTCTTGAGACCAGACAGGTGAAGTCTAAATTTCATCAAAATTTGTTTTGCATCTTCTCATGTTTCTTGTGAAGCTTATGCCTGAACATCTTATAAAATTTCATCAGAGGCGTGAAGATAAGGAGCACGTGGTACTTGATCCACTGGCTTCTCGGCATCGCGATCTGCGTGGTGGGCATTGCCAACGTCTACATCGGCCTCCACACGTACCAAGAGAGGACCGGGAAGAGCGTGAGGCTGTGGACCGTCCTCCTCACCGTCGAGGTGTCGGCGGTGGCGTTCGTCTACCTCTTCCAGGACAGATGGAACTACATGGTGCAGCAAGAAGCAGTCCTTGTCGACGAGCAGACGGAGCCCGCTTACCCGGCTAAAGATCACAAGGAGGTGGCCGTGGTGCCGTAGTGATCTTCCGAAATAGAATGCCAAGTTGCCTACTGTGGGCAGGCTGAAGCAGACGAATCGAACTGCTGTTGCCAAATGCATTGACCTGAGAGGCTATCCTCAAGAGTTGACACCTGTACAGTTTCTGCGAGCCTCTGGTAAATTTGTCTTGCGCAGCATATCTTGGATTGTGCTTCAACTAAGCTAAGCTACTGCCAGTCGGCAAGCTTGTCAAGAGTAGACAGACACATGCACTGCATTTCCCCGGGGAAATGCATGATTAGCGCGAGATTGCCGGCTATGAACCACACGATCTGAAAGCAGATACTGTGGCAAATACGATCTTACTAGTGCGTGACCCCGCGCGTTGCTCCGGCGTCTGAGACCGTGCGCACGCGCGCGGCGACTTCTTGCAGTATGCCGCGCCCACGCGCATCGCCGTATAGGACGGCGTGGTGGCTCCGACTGATTTTCGGCCAGGCGCCAGCACGCGCGCCCGCGGCCGTGACCGCTGCACGCCGCGCAGCGCGCACAGGCACGTCACAGTTGTTCGTGCCACCCAGCCCGGCACACGTACGCGCGCGCCTGTGCCGTCCTCTCAGCCACAACCCAGCCCGCGCGTACCGCCGGCCGGATTCACTGCTCCCCAACCACATCGTCCGTTGGTGAGCAAGCTATACTGGACGAACAGCCAAGCCCATCAGCGCTGCGGCACGCCATACATGGCTCCCCTCTCCGCGCGGCCCATTTCTCAATATTCAGAGGTACATCCAGCATTATAGGGGGAGAAGTAAGCCAACCATGCCCTTCTTCTCCAAGCAGATTCAGCTCGAATAAGCTTCTAAATTCGATTCCCCACCTTCGTGTACAAATTGCACACTTTCAAAGGATTTTCGCCTTTTCTTGATGTCCGGAAGGATCTCATGGATATTGTTAACCACTCTGAGACAATCCGACGCCACACAGACCTTCCACAGACCACAATCTTCCGCGAGCACTAGGACTTCATCACACGCCCAAGAGTTTCTGCCTCTGAAATTCCCGACCACACCACCACGCTAGCGGGCAGCTCGGCATGGCGGGAATCTGTGCATTTGGTCTCGGCTGAGGCTCTAGGCCTGACCGGAACTCTCGCAGGTCAGGCCCAACAAGCCTGCCATACATTTCAGTTACTCGTGTGCTTTATCTGAGTTGTTATTAATATAAATAAGAGAATTTGTTTCTAAAAAACGTTTTAATTTTTTTTATAAATAACTTTTTTTTCAAATCTGATCTTTTAAACAACGTCAACATACCACGTCATAGGGTAATTCTTGCCAAGCCAAAAATTGCCTTTTGTCCACACCACTATCGTGGCAAAAAAACACTGGCTAGTTTTAGTCATGCCATGGTAACTGTAGTGTAATTTTGCCACACCAGGGATGATGGTGTGATAAAAAGGGTCAGAGATGAAAATTAGGTTTTGCTTGTTTCAGTTTCAGTTTCTATCTTTCTAGCCTATGGATTCTAGTTCAATATTTCTTAATTTCGTTTTTTCTGACTTTCTGACTTATTTTTAAGTTTTTTCTTTTCTTTTTTCTCGTGTTCTTTTTGCATGGACGAGTAACCTGTTTTTTAATTTTAAAATTAATTATGCTAAAAAAATTATCAATAATTACAGTGTAAAATAATCTAGTTACAGTAAAAAAACTGTAAACCACAAAAAGCCAAGTTGAAGAGCCCCTTAGTTAGAGGTGTGATCATTAATAAAAATATATTGAAAAAGTTTAAAATAATAAAAAAATCGAGCACTTCACCGTAGCAACTTGCAGCAAGATTCTTTCTCAAAAACCTCTAGAAAAAGATTCAGCTCAAGCAAAAAGGGTTTTGATAAATATTACCTGAATATTTTTTTTCAAACAATTATCTAAATTTCTGATCTTTAGATGTATGCGAAAATTCTTGCGAATTTCCCCTCTAAAAAAAGGGGAAATGATGAGAGCCGTTGGATCATTAATCTGAAGGTCATAAATTTGTATGATTGTTTGGAGAAAAACATTTAGATGATAACACATAATTTAGATGTTTTTTCTAAACAATCATTCAAATTTATGATCTTTAGATTAAAGATCCAATAGCTTTTATTATTTTTCTTTTTTAGAAGAAAATTCATACAAATATTTACGTATACTAAAGATTAAAAATTTAGATAATTATTTAAAAAATTCAAATGATATTTATCATAGTCCAAACAAAAACTGCAGCAAGATTCAACATATCTGTCTGGTGAATCCCAAACTCTGCATTCTACTTCCAGAATCCCAAGGTGTAGAATCCCTCCACCACCTCCTTATCCTACCTCCAGCCTCCACTTCCAAGTTCCCATCCATGGCGTCTCACGATCAAGACAACCACAGCGATGGCCGCTCCCACGACGACGACCACCACCACCACTCTCACGGGTGCGTTCATCCTCCTCCTCCTTTGCCCCCGCCCCCTTCTCGCCGTCCGCACAACTGACTCAGCACCTGTTTGGTTTTGCGCTTGCAGGGATGGCGGCGATGCCGCCGCCGCCGCCGCCGGGACGGGGGCGAGCTCGTGGGTCGGGGAGGACGGACGCGTGTGGCACTCCCACGACGGCCTGGCGCCGCACTCCCACGAGCCCATCTACTCCCCCGGCGACTTCTCCAAGCGCGCGCCGCCGCTCGACTCCCGCCGCTTCGCCGACCGCGCCTTCACCGTCGGCATCGGCGGCCCTGTCGGCACCGGGTACGCTCACTCCAACTTAGCATCGCTCGCTCATTGCATCTGCTACTAATCTATTAGTAGAGTACAAGTATTCTGGTTGGGAATTTTAGTGTGGTTTTTATTGGGGTCAATGGGTCAATGTTGACATGTTTGTGATAGCAGGCAAGAAAGGCGCCTCCTTTGCATTCTTCTCTGAAGTTGTTTGTTTTCCCAACTTAGCAGATGGTAACGGTGCTAATCTCAACTCACACTTGACCTTTAGGTTGGTTTGGGATGGAGAGATTAGGTATCTCAGGATCGTTGGCGATAATGCTGCCTGCTTGTATCACGCACCCTAGTTGCTATTGCTGACTTGCTGTAAACATTGAATTGAAGCATGGTTTTGAGCCGAAAAGATTAGTTTCTTGTGTTTAGTTAGGGTAGATTTTTTTGGGGATTTAGTTTCCCCTCATGCTAAGTTGTGCATAGGAAAGATATGTTTCGTTATTTGAGATTGATGGAACACTTGCTGTTCTTGCTGTTCAGGTCACAAATGATATATTCACGAAAGAGGATGGAGAATTCTTAATCAAGCATGGAACACTTCCTGAAGAGCGTATTCGTGCAGTAGAAACTGGAGGATGCCCTCATGCAGCTATACGTGAGGACATCAGCATAAATATAGGACCCCTGGAGGAGCTATCAAACTTATACAAAGCTGATTTGCTACTCTGTGAATCTGGAGGAGGTATTTTCCTTACTGAATCCCAACAATGGAAGCACTTAGCTATTTTTATTACCATGTATATTTGTGTAAATCAGCCTACTTTTCATCTAGGATCCTGAATATCTCAAGCATCCCTCTGCTTCTGAATAATGTGCCTCCTGCATAACATCCTTGTGCCCCCAAGTTCTGCCTTTCTTTTCAAAAACTCCAGAATCAGGCACTAAAGAAAACCATTTGTACATCTCTTATGCAGATAACTTGGCTGCCAACTTCAGCAGAGAACTAGCAGACTACATAATCTACATCATTGATGTCTCTGGTGGGGACAAGATACCAAGGAAAGGTGGCCCTGGGATAACCCAAGCAGATCTGTTGGTGTGTTATAGCATTTGTCAAAGCCATTCTATATTACAATGCAAACTTGTATTGTCACACTGGTTATTTTTTACCTGCTAGAGATGCATTTACCATTTCCATCATTTTCTGAACACAGGTAATAAATAAGACAGACCTTGCACCAGCAGTTGGGGCTGACCTAGCTGTAATGGAACGAGATGCGCTTCGCATGCGGGAAGGAGGGCCTTTTGTCTTTGCTCAGGTTCAGGATCAAACAATACACATGTTCAATTCCTTCTTTCTCATGACCTTATGCTGATTGCAAGAAACATAGGTACATATTTACACATGTTTCTTTGTACTTCGTGCAGGTGAAACATGGAGTTGGTGTGGAGGAAATCGTGAATCATATACTGCAAGCTTGGGAGTTTGCGACTGGCAATAAGCGCCGATAAGCTTGCATGATTTACACATCATTTTGGGTGTGGAGCTGTTGCACTCGCATGTATAAATCACCGTATTGGTTTTTGACTACCTTGCATCATTCGGTGGCTTGGTGCTGCTGAAAGGGTGTACTAGTATTGTGCTAACTTGCGAGACTTGAAAGTTCACTTCTATTTGGAAAATAAAGAAAACTAAATTATGTCCTCAAATTTGGATGAGGGAATGTCAATGCTGAGACTTGAGTTTTAAGTTATTTTCCATTTGTTATTGAGGATTTCTTATTACAAGTCAACACTATTTTTTTGAGTCAGTGACTCCAAATGCCGGCAGGGACACAGCATTTCAGTTTCAGAGCATGCGATTGTGTGCGTTTCAGTAACAGTTGATAAAAGAAGCAGTTTTGTGTGCTTTTCAGAGACAGTTCGTGAGTTGCTGCGACGGCCGGAGAGCTGCTGCGCCTGCTCACCGGGCTGCCTGACATGACCATCGGTGCTTCAGTTACGCAGGGAGACCACCGTTTATTTGTCTGCTGTTTTAGCTGCAAAGCGAATGGGGTTCTGTGGACTTCTCTAAGCGAATTCTTTTTAAGAAAGTTTTTTGCGCTGGAGAAACAGAGGAGACAAATTTAAAACCTAGATTAGAGGAGGACTTCTCTAAGCGAATTCTGATATCTGATTGCACAAACGATGTCCTCCGAACCAACACCTATCTGAAGCTTGGTATGAGTTTAAAAAGCGTCACGGGCAGAAGCTACATCGCAGATGATGACTTGTACAGTTCTATTATTCACTATGTCATCTCCATGTCACCTACGTATATCGATCAGTAAAACCTAGATTATCGAAGTGGTATCAAGGACTCCATGGCCCAATGGATAAGGCGCTGGTCTACGGAACCAGAGATTCTGGGTTCGATCCCCAGTGGAGTCGTCTCGTGGTCATTGTTTCTTTTACTGCTTTTTTTTCACTCTCTCGACTTTGACTGGAATTCGTCACTGCGTCACTCTTCCAGCAAGTCTGACAACACTCATCGACTGAATGAACACTTACCTGGTGCATTCGCATTACCACGACAAAAGGCAGCAGACAGAAGATGATCCAAAATTGTTCACCATTGACTGCTACATTTTGTTTTTTATTGACTGCTCGAGCAGTAATGATGAATTGTTTTCAAGTCTTCCGACACATTTCTTGAAGCCACCCCTAAAGCCTCTGCAATTCTTTTCACCTCGGCTGTCATTGCCACCACGTCGTTGAGTTTGTTAACAGCAGAACCAACTCCCTGCAGTCAGAAGGGAAAAAAGGCTCTTGTGAAAACTATCTCACAGGCTCCAACAAGCAGAAACAAATATTTGAAACACGAAAATCCACAGGAGCTAAGAAGAAGCTATAGTTTATTATGATGTAAAATGTTCTGGGGCAATGTTGGTTTATTTTGGGTTACAAGTTGCTCTACCATTCTGCAGCAGTTTCAGAGAAAGATGCATACCACACCGGCAGCTCCGGCAGTTACTGCAATTGGTGCAGTCACTGAACTAAGCCCTGATGCGCACATCACTGGAATGCTAACTGCCCGAGATATGGAGTATTGGTGTTGCCTACAATTTGTTGAACAGTGATTATGAACTTATGATACAATAAAATAGCTGCTTGATACATTCTTTTTTTGTACTTTTACACTTCATTTTCAATTAGTCCAATCACTCCAGGCTTTGTCGGACTAGAACACTTTCCACCTTCAGTCTAGATGATATCAGCGCCTTCCTCTTCAAGTAGCTCTGCAACTCTCATCTGTAATTTTGCATTGAAAATATCCAGATTAAAGCACTTGTTAACTGTCATTTCGAAAAAGATCCTGTAACTGAAAGTATGACACAGGATGATACACCTGATCTGGGAGGCTCAGTGCGTGAGGAACTGTTACAGATAATGTGATATCTGGAAGCATCTTCCTTGTCTCCTTGGTCAGCTTTAGTATCTGAAAATGATCACACATGTATTTTTTTATTGTAAGATTGAAATGATGGATTGTTTCAGTAAACAGATACAGATGAACCATTAGCATAATTGACAATTTTAAATAGAAGTAGGTTGAGTGATTTACCTGCTCTGATGAGAATTCGATGCCCATGTCATAAAAAGAATCGTAATTTCCAATCTCAATCTGCACAGACAAAAGTTTGTCAAGGCGAGTGCCTAGCAGAATAAATGAAGGGCAGTTCTTTTAAATTTTGTTGCATAGTTCTCATCCAAAGTTAGAGGCTGACCATCTTCGCACCAGCTCCTACTGCAGAATGGAACGCTGAAGGATCTACAGAGGAGACACAAATCTACAATATCCAATTCCCAGAATGCACTTTGCATAGCAAACCCCGCAGTTAGGAAAGGAAATAACAATCAATAGTTTCCCATTACTCCTTGAATGCTTAGCTCACCGGAAGGGAAGTAAGCTCCAGATCAAGCTTTTCTAAGTCCAGGTCACATGCTATATCAACATGGATAGCACCTCCCTGCAATCATTACCGAGAGCATGACAAGTTTGCGATGATGAGTCTCTCTGATATATGTGTGTATGAAAATAATTCTATACTCTTGTAAGTACGCACATCCACTTCTTAAATACCACTTAAATGATGTTAATATATCTCTTTATCCTTCCGATTATACTTTAATAATGATTATAATATACTCCAAAGTGAATCCTATGAAAAACTTCATGAAAGTTTACTTTTTATAGCATAATTCGTGTATATATTCCTTTTATATATAGAAAAGGGTATATAGCAAAAATAAAAGGACTCCGATGAAATTTTTTCAACCAAATGACATTGAAATATCTTAGAATTAGGGTGGGTTCTTTTGGACTGTGGCTTATGGCTTAGATTTTTGAATTCTGACTGTTTGCAAGAGACAGTACGCAGAGAAAAATAGTCGCATGCGATTTTGACCGGTATAGTTAAACTTAGTACACTTTTTATTACAATTTTACTGTTGACCCTACCTTAAAAAACGCACCGTTTAAAATCTAGTTACTGTATCATAAGCCATAAGCCGTGAGCCATAAGCTCTCCTGAACATAACCTTAGTATTTAAGTATACTGAAAGTGATAAATAAATATAATACATTCGTTTAAGTAGTATATTAAAAATGAGAATATGTACTCCTAAAAGTACAAAAAGACTATATATATACACATATATATATAGGAAAATAGTTATATCCTCCTGGGGGTACGTATATATATACACATATATATAGAAAAATAGTTTTATACTCCTAGAAGTGCGTACTCTCACTTTCAATATACCCGTTTAATGATGTTATACTTCTTTATTTATTTGAGCATACTTTAAAAATAATTGTAAGATACTCCAAAATAAGTTCAATGAAAAATTTTATCAAAGTTTATTTTTATAGCATAATTTTTATATATACTCTTTTTATACATGGAAAAGTGTATATAGCAAAAATAAGGGTTTCGATGAAAATTTTCAACCAACTCATATTGAAATATCTTAGAATTAGTATTTAAGTATGCCAAAAGTGATAAAGAGGTATAAAATATTCATTTGAGTGGTATATTACAAGTGAAAGTATGTACTTCTAAGAGTACAGAAAAAACTTCATATATATATATATATATATATATATATGTGTGTGTGTGTGTGTGTGTGTGTGTGTGTGTGTGTGTGTGTGTGTGTGTGTGTGTGTAAGGCAAACCAGTTAGCATTCATTAATTCGAAAAAGCATCGATTTGAAAAGAAAATTATTGATTTAGTATGTTAAATCGATTATAGATGTAAAGTCTCAATCATGGAGGTTAGACACCATAGTTACCCTGTTATTTATACTATACACACACACACACACCTACAAAAAAAATGCTTAGTGGGACAAGTGTTTCATGCACCTAGGTGACTAGGCACTTATATCAATACCCGTTGATGTGCCTTGAAATTCGTGATATTTGATGTGTGTATCTTCATATACCCATAGAAAAGTATATTTAAGATATCAAACTTCAAAAAAAAGTACGTACTACGTACTTTGGAACCATTTTCTTAGAAGAGCCAAGAGTACAGAAAATAGTACGCTGAAATGGGGCACTATGGTGTCTAGGCACCAGACATCCTCGCCTTTGTATTGCTTTTAGATACATGCAAGTGCAATGGTATATAATATATCAAACAAACCAGTCAGCATTCATTAGTTTGAAAAGTCATCGATTTGAAAATGAAGTCATTAATTTAGCATGTTGAATCAATCATGGATGAAAAGTCTCAATCATGAAGTCTGAGCACCATGGTGCCCCTATAATTTATACTATATATATACACCCACAAAAAATACATAGTGGACAAGTGTTTTATGCACTAGTTATTTAAGTACCTATATCAATACTTGTTGATGTGCTTTGAAAAGGTTCATATATTTTTTCCAAAAACATTACAAAATTTTTTAAACCAAGTTGTTGGACAAGAGTATGAGAATATGAGATGATAATAGGTCTATTCTTTTCATATTCTCAAAACGGCTTTTGGTTTTTGGTACAGTACCTAACTTTCAAATGGAGTATTTTTTTTAAGATGGAGTCTACAAGTTAATTATAGTACATGTTAAAAACCTAACATTTGTACCATCCAAAATCGCAAGCGAGTATCTCTTTCTCCGTGATCTCTGTCATAAACAGCTAAAATTCAAAAATTTCAGCCAAAAACCATAAACCGCAGCAAAAACGAACATGCCCAATAACGGTTGCTCCTTGAATCCTGATTTCCTACATGTTGACTGAATTTGAAGAGGATACTTTGATGATGCGGCTAACTTGCATTGATAATGACTTTTCCAAAAAGATAATTCATAATTAATATACTAGCTCAAGGATAATGTGTGATAGCTCTGATTCTTCTGATAAGATAAACAACTAAGCGTGGGCACTAGTCATACACTGCCGTCTGCTTGTAGAGTTCTTCATTGACAAAATCAGTAGTGACATAAGCTGGCATTATTTACAGCTCGATTTACCCAAAACAAGGTTCTTGTTTAAGTAGCTTTGCTATATCCATCAAAAGAGATCAGAACTGGTACAACGTTTCATCCATCTGCAAGAACCAAACAATAAACAACACATGAAAGACGAATACACTATACAGTATCCGCACCTTGTCTGCAGCTGTGACAACAGACGCAACACTGCTCCTGTCTAGATTTTGAAGTCCTGAAATGATCTGCAGTCCGAAGGTTCTTGTCAAGCAAGGAAAGTTCACCCAAGCATGTCGATTCTGTAACGTTACGCTTCCACCTAGTGATAACTTCAGACATGAATGCTCTTGCTCTATCACAAGTAACATTTGAAACTTACTGCGTCTTAAACGTTGCATTAACAGAACTAACATCGAGAGCTGGAGGGAGACAGACGGAGAGACCTTGAGAGCCCTCTTCTCGCGGAAGGCCTTGAGGACGGCGTCCTTGGTGGCGGCAGCAGAAGCCGAGGCACGAACGGCGAACAGAGCTCGCCGTGAAGCTGACCGGCTCGCCACCGGCTGGCATTGGCCACAGTCAAGGACGGCACCTGGAGAAGTCCTAGTGAGCCCGGTGCTGCCATTCCTGCTCTTTCTTCTCCTCCCCTCTGCTGAAGATTTTTGGGAGGGAAAGAGATAAGGCCGTACACATATTATCTTCGATGGTGCAAATATCTGACAACTGAAAATCTCACATGGTTCATATAGTATCACATCAGCTCCACAATTCTGCGTTGTTTCAGTGGCGAGGTTTCAACTGAGGTGGTTTTCTGAAGCATCTTCAGATGAGGTGGTTGCTGTGCTGATGAGCTCCTCTTAGGGATATTTGGACATGTAGGTCATCAGCTGAATAAAATGATGTCATGTGCAGCATCATGTTGTCATGAACTCATTTGTGCCCGGGATTTTTCGACATAAAATTGTAGAGGCCAATCTGGATAGGGGATGCTAATCCATCAGACTACCACACTTCGCACAGAGAACTGATGTTACATCAACAAGCAGCAGCAAAAAATGTCATTCACAAATCACTGAATCAGCAAAGTAAAGCATGACACATACATCAACAAGAGTGAAATCCATGAAGTGTTGCGAGGGTGTCTTAAACACACAGGAATCGAATTTTATTCAGCAAAAATACAGAAGTTTCCATATCCCGGTGCGGCATTCCGACGAACACTTGCCTTGCCTTACTTGCGAATGCCGTTAAGGCGCTCGATGACGGTGACCAATCCCTGCATGCCCATGTCGCCATCGCCATTCGCCGCCATCGCCGAGAACATCTGCCGGAACAGCGCGGCCCCATGCAGCACAATGGCGTCGTCCTGGCCGTCCCCGACCTCCAGTGCCATGCCGATCCTCGATGATGTACCGCACGGAGCCCCCGGACGCGAACTCGCGGCTCAGCATGCGCTCGCCGAAGATGTCCATGAAGCGCGAGCCCGCCGCGCCCTTGGACACCGCGTCGAGAAACAGCGGCGAGTCGACCCCGGCGTCGATGGCGAAGGCCAGGGCCTCGTTGACGCCGGCCACCGCGATCTGGTTGGCGATCTTGATGCTCTGGCCGCTGCCGGGTGGGCCCATGTAGGTCAGCCTGCCGAGGTGGGCGAAGAGCGGGACGAGCCAGGCCACCACGGACTTGTCGCCAGCGAGGATGACGAGCGTGCCGTCCCGGGCGCCGACATCGCCGCCAGAGACAGGAGAGTCGACGGCGTAGCACCTGGCTGCGCGCGCTAGGGAAGGTAAGGAGCTCGTGCAGTCCACCAGGACGCCTTCGGGGCGGAGGCGGCGTCCAGGACGATCGCGCGGACGTCACCGGGGTTGCCGACCATGGTGAACGGCAGGTAGGGTCTCCGCCTTGGCCGGCATGCGAGCGTACGCGGTCAATGAGATGCGAGGAGGCGCGCGGCCATGGCACCGCCCATGACGCCGATGGCGATCCACCCCACCCGCGTGGCCCCCGACCGCACCTGCACCGGGGAGCCAAACGCAACCCCCCCCCCCCCCCCCGGGACCATGACCACCTCCACTCTCAAGTGCCCAAAGCTATCGCATTCTTTTATGCTAACACCACACCGACACATAAACAACTCATTGGTTCCCAAAACGCCATCTCTTGCATCACACTACCACAGCATCCAAAGAAACGCAAATTAACTCGGAGCAGATTGTAATTTGCAAATTTCCATGGTTGCACCGAAAGGTAGAAAATTTACATCATCATCATCATCAAGAGAAGAACTAAAGAACCAATAAAAACTAAGATTGCAGTGGTTACACGCCCAATTATGGCGAACGATGAATAGCTTAAAGGTGGCAGCCGCAGCAGAGGAAGAAGCAGGAGAGCGCGAGGCCAAGCACGACGGCCTCCAGGACGTACATCACTCGGAACACGACCGCATCGAGCACCGCCGATGCCGAGCCGCTCCGCAGGCTAAGGGAGAACCCCGGGAGCCGCTTCCACCGGAGCGACCGCGACAGCGACGCCAGCCTGGAGGCGCTCCCGCCGCCGGACGCAGCGGCAGCGCCCAGCTTCCACCACCGGCTCCGGGGCAGGTAGTCCCGCGGTATGAGCCGCCGCAGCCACCCGCGCCGCGCCGTGGCCGGCGCGATCGCCGTCCCGGCCTCCGGGGACATGGACGCCGTCTCAGACACCGCCCTCGCCGCCTCCACTGCGTCCGTCTCGATGGCCATTGGCGGCGCGCGCGGATTTGCCTTGGACTTGGGCTTGGGTTAGCTTGGTAAAAAATCAGGTCTTTGGTTGGGAAAGTGGGAAAGAGACGTCGTGGGAGTCGTCGTGCTTCCTGCGGGGAGCGGAGGCTTCGAGACCGGCCGGGGAATATATGGGAGCTGACTGAGGGGTTCGTTGCACTTTGCCCCCTGAGTTTCAATTTTATGTCGATTTGCTCCTTTATTTTGCTTTGTACACATAATTTTTTTAAAAAAAATCTATTTTTATTTCGAATTACAATAATATACCTGTGTTTTTTTATTTTGCACTAATAATCATTTATCGATTATGTTGAGCGAATTGGATACTTGTCGTCCAACCATTGGACGACTAGCCCAAGTCGCTCAATGGTTGCTTCAAACCGATGTCTAGCAGTTACCTCAAACCGTCAAACGGCACACGGCCTGTTTGGAACTCGGAAATTTCATTAAAAAAATTCTCGAGTTCCAAACATACATAATCTATTGGCTGTGTCCACAATGGGTAATAGCCTAGCAAATTGTTGTTCTCTTAAGAAATGGAGTAGAAACCGATGATTATTTCAGAAAGCAAAATAAGCACTCCTCTAGTTCAAAAAATTTGTTTTAGATACATACAATCAAACTTTGGCTTCCGATATATTTTTAGATATTTAGATTGGTTATATGAAAATTATATGTGTAAACTTATCTCAAAAAATATTTTCATAATACTATAATTTTATCAAGTTTTATAAATATATTATAATAAAAATTAGTGATGAAAGTATATTTTAGGAACTATGTCAATATCCAAAAAGATACATTTTTGTGATCAGAGAAAGTACCACGTAGTCTCAATGGAAGGAGATAAATACCAGGTTTTAAGGGGGGCGTTCGTTTTAGCAATAGCTTCTGGCTTTTGGCTGAAATTTCACTGTAGTTGGCTTTTTTTACTGTAGCTAATTTGACTTTTTAGGCATAATTAATTTTAAAAAAATAGAAAAATAGAAAGAACATGTTAGCCCATTAGGGATAATACAAAGGAACACGGGGGAAAAAATACAAAAAAGCCTAAAATATCTAAAAAAATTCAGAAAAAAATGAAATACTGAATAGTGAAAAAAAAGCAGAAGCTAGAAGTAGAAGCCGAAAAAAAGCCGAAACGAGCGGGGCCTAAAGCTTAAAAACTCCACAGTTCACCTTTACCTGTACCGCCTACCATTTGTAAAGGTCTTGCACAAGGAAGCTATTACACTTTTGTCCCCTGGCCTCTTTTTTTTTTTGCAATTTTGGCTCTTTCCGCGTAAAATTATACTTTTTGCCCTTGAAACGACCGTAGTAGCAGCGACGAGTAACACATGTACCTGTTGCATTCCCTAAGCGTAGCAGCAGTTTAGATTACGTCAAGTCGCTCATAAGCACAGTAGCCACAAATCTACTGTGGATGGCATCGTAGCAGGACTTACCATGTTATGGAACCATGGCAGAAAATGCTGGGTGGGATCACTGCCGCTAGCTTCATGCAAGTGCCCGTGGACCAGCTAATCCTACTGCGGTGTGGTACTGCAACAGAAGTTGCTACGCTCGAGCACCGCTATAGGACCTACTGCGGTTGGGTAGCTAGAGGGGGTGCAATGCAATAGAATAATAGATTGAACACAAGAAATGAGAGAGGAACTCCTTTATTTATTCTTTTTTCTGTTTACAAGGTACAACTTTAGAATGATTGAGAGTACTCCTATTTATAGACTAAGTAGAAAGTGTGCATGAATATGTCAAACTTACAGACCTAGATCTAGGTTTCCCAACAATGTTACTCTAGTGCTACAGGTTAATTTGAACCGTTGGGCAACCAAATTAACCGAAGTGAGCCTAAGTGGCAAGTAAATAGACGGATTTGGCACATTGCAATGAACAATACAGCTTGAAGTGCAAAATTGAGTATACCCTACTTCTCCATTAATTATCCTTCGAATAGCATTGAACTTGACCGTACCGGGTGTATAGTTCATTTTTCGGCAGATCACCGGTGCCGCTGATAGTCAGGATTCGGGGAGGGGGTTGAATGCAGCTAACGTCTGTGCGCCTCTGAGGACTAAGTCAGACGTAGTTCAGAACTGTTCAGTTTATATCTGAACCGAGTATGACTCATTCAAGACCAAATTAACCAGTATTAAACTACCCCAGCTGTCTGCTGAGCGGTACTCTAGTTAACACAGTGTATGCGTTGGTCGTTGTGACATGTAGACAGTATAGATTATAGAATATAACTTCGCATTTAGATGTGTATATCAAGAAGACAAGAACCTGCACCACCACGCACCAATCATCATCAGAAGAAAAAAATAATGACATAGCCGTTAACATCTAGCGATCTGTCGATCCATCCACCAATAGTTTGCTTGGCGCAAGGGCAACCTGAAAATAATATCCTGGTTTTTCTTTGCCTTAGGCGCGCGAGGGAAGCGACAAGTGGCGGCATTGACGAGCTGGAGGAGGAGAATCGCGACGCTTTCAGGCGCGCCAATACGAAGATCCCGCGCGCATGCAGGGCAGGCAGACGCATGGGAACATTTGGCCGCACAATGGTCGGCCTAACAAAGCAGCAGCAGCAGCAGCAGCATATTGATATATATCCCCCGATCCTACCAAGGAAAAGATATATGCATGCAGCTTTGCTTCCCATTAGCAAAGTTCAGGAATAAATTTTCATACGAATCGTCAGGAGTGCAACGTAGTAATATAATCGTTCCAATGCAAGCCTAACAGGTAGCAGCAGTAGTGTGGTAGAGTGCAGGCAGTGTATCTGCAACAGCTGGAAGAAATTAAAAGGAGATTCTTGGTTAGGTGACCAGCTAGCTAACGAAAGCGAAGTCAGCGCGCGGAAAATGTGCTGCAAAATTCACTTTCTAGCTGCGGGAATATATACCTCCGCCGAAAATCATCACACGCACTCGAATTTTCCAATGTTTTTTTATTCCTGCCAGAGAGAGAGAGCTATCTGCTACGTGAGTGATGTCCCAGTCACGTCTTCACGTTTCGCGAGCGTGTTGATCTCTGCGTGCAGGATGGGATCGATTTCCTCGCTTTATTTCTTCTTTCGTGAAAGGATTAATCTGTTCTCTTTCGTTTCCTCTGTAGATTAGATTAATTGCGTCGAGCATGTAGCTGGCCCGAAACAGAGGCGGGAGAATAATGCAGCTGCCTGTCTTTCTTGGACCGAAGCTGTTAGAAAATGCACCAGCTTCAGAAGTCCCGTCATTTTTATGTACCACCCTGATCCATAGAACGAAAGAAAACGACTACTACGTAGTACATACTACTGTTTTGTGTTTGCTGAGCAAATTGAACTGGCCTGTGCCGAGCGAAAGTTGAGGTCCTTGGGGAGGTTCACGCTGCCGGGACTCGTCGTTTCCTTCACCGGGAGCTTCGTTCGAAAGTGTTTTGTTTGTTTGGGCTTTAAATCACGCGGTCTTCGCGCTTCTCTCGTCTCTACAGGCTTTCTAGAAAAATAGCCTGCTCTCTTCCTTTTTCACGGAGAACATAAAATGGACCGCGCGCATAGGGTGGTGCAAAAAGTGCAGGATGGTGGAGGAGGCCGTCTTTTCTTTTTGTGCGCGTAGAATGCTGTTCCAAGGCATCTTTAATAGTGATATCTGAGTTGTCTCGTTATATTAAATGAGTAAAATCATATATAGAGAAGACAGAAGATGGGAAGAGATAATGTATTGTCTCTTTTGCAATAGACGGTTTGAACCCGCGAACCAATCCAAATAGTGAGAGCACGTGGGCAGAAAGGTATGTTAAAAATAATATAAAATAGTTAGAGAAATGATTTATTGTTGGAGAGATTGTCTTTAGTACTATCTTTGTTATGAATATTGCATATATTGAAGAGGCCTAGTGGATAATATATATAGATAGTATAAGAGGATATTTAGGGGAATACGCTATATACAGATAAGAAAACAAATACATATAAGAAAAGGAATAATACAATTTCTATTCTATCTCTAATACTCTTAACACCCCCTTCAAATGCAAAGTATATGCAATAACGTTGCATTTGAAAAAGGTTATCACTAAAATAGGAAAAAAAATCTGAAGTCCGAGTCTTGATAATGTCGTCGTAGCGTGGAGCTCTTGAAAAGAGAAAACTATCAAATCGTGTCGAAGAGAAATAGATAGAAGTATGGCGGCGCAGATCGAAACCCAAGATGATGGCGGCGCAATGCATAAGGTGCAAGAGAAATGCTGCGGCCTTAGAAACTCGGAGTGAAGGCTAGGAAGCAGCGGCGACGAGTATGTTAAACACTAACCTTTGGTCCGATATTATGTTATGAATATTATATATATTGAAAAGGCTCAATGAGCAATAATATAGGTAGTACAAGAGAATATTCAGGAGAATATGTCATATACAAATAAGAAAACAAAAGCATATAAAAAATAATACAATTCATATTCTATCTCTAATACATTTAACAGTCTTTAGATAAGATAGTTTTTAAAGATAATCATAAAAGATAGACTATTGCATATGCTCTTAAAGTGTAGTAGTACTCTAGGCCACGTCCGCCATCAACATGGTTAGGCAATTCGCACTCTTTTTTTATATGTACAAGAAGGACGCACAACCACGCATTGACGCATACCACACACATATATTCTCGACAATGCGCACTCTGGTGTTACATAATACTACAACATTCAGCATACGTACATCTTACATCTGACCATGTTCCTAATCTACTGTACTTTTATATGAACTGGGCATGGGTCTGAAGAAGAAAAAGATCTCCTCAGTCTCATACTCATAACGTGCAATCCATGTGTCAGAGATACATATCCATCCACAATTACAGGCAACCGCTTGAAAAGAAAGAGTAAACCACTTGTATTCGTATGTCTGCAATACATCATCATGTCTCAATGACATGTGATCCCTGAATCTGTATGTCAATCTCACAATAAGTGATACATTGTAGACTATGTAGCTCTTCAATAGCATATCATCGATTTTCTCATACTACCATTGATCATTGATCCATTTCTACAGAATTAATGTTGCTGGGACAAGGTCCGGTAATGGAGCGAGACCTTAAGGTGTTCTGTTGTAGCACTTATCCCTCGTACCTTCACGTGAGAGCTGCTTGGCCACCCTTGTCTGTTCTCCTGTTCTCTAGTTTGTACGCAGCATCAAGGACACTCTCATAAACTAATGAAGGGATTATATGATGGCTGCTTAGTGCTTAGTACTATCGCAGGGAGGACTAATCTGGCTGCTTAATCTATGTTAATTGGACGGGCTGCGGAAAATCCCAGGTACTAATTAAGACGGTGCGGTGTCTTAATGTAATAGCTGTCCATGGGCGTACATGGCATCCGGCCATGGCCATCCGCATATGCAACGCTGGCTTTACCACCGAAAGAACGGGAAAAAAAGGGGTTCTTTGGCTCCGATGACACGGCAACTGCTTTCCCTTTGATTCATGGAGTAGTGTGCTAGTGCTAACTTTGATTTTGGGAGCCAATTCTTCCTGCATTTTTGGTCCTTTTTTTCTGGTTGAGATTATAACGAAAGACGCACACTTATCCACACCACATTTACACCATACACACACACACAGATACATATATACATATATACACGTCCTACCAAAACATACGCTATCTCTGCAGCAGCAGCAGCACTGTCAGTTTAAGAGAGGAATGAATCCATGCTGTGGTGGGCCTGGAAAGCCCATAGCATATCTTCAATGGACGGTTCCGTCCGGACAGTCGGCCCTGCCTCGCAATGCACGGAGGTTGGCCCATACAAGGTGGGCAGACGGGACACTTGTTCGTGGGCCGTGAGGTTGCAGGCGCGCTCCTCGGAGCACCACACCACCGAGCCGCGCGGCGGAGAGAGCTTCGCCGCACTGTGTGTACTGGGCCGCACCAGCCGTTTGAGAAGGCATTTCTCCGGTTCTCCCTGTTTATCTCACCGCTTCGTGGGCTCCGGGCTTCCATCTATCTTCTTTCTCCATTGTTTCGGCTGGAGTCTTCTTTCTTTCTTTCTTTCCTTTTTACCTCACTAGGTAGGTTTGGCCGGACTTCGAACCCAGGTTATTTTGGTTTCGAAGCAGTTTTTCTGATTAGATATGCGGACTTTGAAGCTGAGTCTAAAATAAACTATAAAATTTTTTTCAATTTTCTAACTTCTCTTGAAGCCTGATTTGGAAGCCGAAAAAGAGGAAGCTGAGCTCGGCCAAACCGGCCCTTGCTTCCCTAATGTGACCCTACGAGTTGTACCGCGCGTTATACGCCGAACATTTCTGGTACTAGCAGCTGGTTCCGTACAGCCACGGGTAACCCACAATGGACTCCAAATTGACAGCGCTTGACTTTTACTGACCTTGGTTAACTTATCTCGTCAAAAGCAGTCCAAGTTCGACCAGCAGTAGACTAGCAGTAGCACGGGAAAAGTAAAAGCACGAGCTCGAGGAGCGCAGGGCAGGGCAGAGCAGCCGAGTCAAGCGTTTTGACTCCATCAGCAGCTTTGGTCTTCCAACCCCATTTGCCCGTGCGCACCCGGCCACTTCTTTCTTTGAGACCATGAACACAAAACAAGAAATACACGAACGCAAAATGTCGCCACCTTGGCTGCATTTGACCTGAGCTTTGTGTCTCCGTATACCGCAGCAAAAAAGAAATCCAGAACTTTTACCGTAACTTTCGACTGCTACTAATACGAACACTATCCTCGTTCTGATTCAACAGCTTCTTTTACCAAATGCATACTAGTATTGCCTTGTTTTTTGGCTACAACTTATATCTTTTATCTGCGGTTAATGACTTTTATCTTATTTTTAAAACAGTAGTAGTTGGTAGAGACATAAATGATGCACACAATTTTAGACTTAGAAAGCTGTTTAAAGAGTCTGTTTTAAAAAACTATACTAATTATTTTGATTTTTTTTAAAAAAGCCAATAGCTAAATAACCAGCAGAACATAGCCTATCTATGTGTCCGGTGTCTCTTTCTTGTAGGGCATGTGCTCTGACTATTGGGGAGACATGTCGTCCATTGTTTAGGGCTAAACAAAACAAAGGAGCACAAATTACGTGGGCGTGCACCAACTCAAAGGAGGGACAGACATCTCCCATCTCATGCAACATGCAGACGCACTCGTGCAATGAGTACTTCCTCCCTGACCCACGAGCAATATCCTTAACCACATGTAACATATCTTAATCCTCGTGCATGTAACTTAGCGTGTGTTGTAAATTGTTGGTACTGACCAATGGAGAAAAGTTTACAGGAGTTGACCTTTGCGAACGTATATAGACGAATCGCTGCGACGAGACGGGAGAAGAATTCAAGGTTTCGAACTGGTTTTTAGCTTAAGCTTTTGACTGTAGTTTTTAACTTTGAACTAAAATTACAGTATAGTGACAGTTAGTTTTTTCTAAGAAAAAACAAGAAAAATATTATATATATATGTATATATACCATTATATCTCACAGAAAATGCAAACAAATAAAGAGAAAAAAAAAGATAAAAAGGCCCAAAAAACCAAGGTTAGAAGCTTATATATTCCAAGTGGTTTATGTCTTAGATAAATCTAAAGCCAAAAAAGACAGAAATATTCTAAGTGAATTCTGGTTTAGATAAATCTAAAACCAAAAAAGCCAGAAACTGAAGTTATTTAGAGCGAGAATATAGCTTCCCTATTCTCGTTTTCCTGTCCCATTAGTGTTTCCGTTGGTGTGGCATCTATCTAGAATCACTTTAGATTCACTATGTGCCATGTGCGCATGAGTATTTTGCTGTGGTCCAGCGACTCCCTGAGTGCTGCAGCATGTGCCATGCATCGTGACGCGCGCACGCGTTTGTCTCTACCCTTGCTGTGCTGCAACGCGTTTTCTGTGCCTGTGCCTGTGAGGCTGTGACCACAGCAGTACAAGGCTGGGCCAGCGTGTTGGACGTGTGGGTCGTTCGATCTTCGCATCCTTGTTTGAGTGGTTTGGTTGTCTAGAAACCGGATTGCGAGTGTGAAACAGGTCGCCTGCAGGCGGTGCAGAGCTTGACTCGAGTGGTCTGTGGGTGCACGCCTGCACGCAGATCGTTACAAAATCAAACAGGAGAAATTTTAGGATGCAGAGCAGTTCATGTGAGATGTGTACTGACCTTCTGGCCGCCATGCATCACTCATATTCACTGTGTCACTGCCCAGAAACACTGGGCATGTACAGAGAATTCAGAAACTCGAGGTGAAGAAAAGTTCATGCTACTTTGCAAGTTCAGTGTTTCACTTATCTTAAACTATCCTGAGATGATCGACCACTTGTCTGAATCTTCTACAACCGCAGGCATTTCGTTTTACTTCGTGCGTGGAGTCAGGGAGATATCGAGCAAGGCCTTATACCGATCGGTGTTTCTACTGAAACAGTGATGGTGAGGATGGAAAGTACAAGGACTGCACAGAAACACCTCTCCCCACTGCTCAGTAGGAAGGAGAAGAAACATATTGCATTCTCCAGCCTTTTTGAGCTAAGCCATGCTAATCATTGGAGGCCTCCAGCATTGCAGTGTGAACCTACAAGGATGGGGCTCTTGTAAGAAGATTCCCTGCAAGACTGCAGCCCCGGAAAAGAGGCAGATGATACTAAAAGGAAAATAATGGTGTTCAGGGATCAAGTCAAAAGGGCCAAACATAAACATGATTATTTGGGAATAAACACCATGCACCTGCCACATATAAAAACTGCCTGGTTCTTGGTCTCTCCTTTAACAGTCCTTCAAGAGTATATCACACGAGGTGGAGCCCGGCTGAAAGCTTTCAATGTTTATTTGGCTGCTCATGGCACTGGTCCAAAGGGGAATAAGAAAAATAAACAAGGTGGAAGTGGATCTCCACAGAATTGCCCTTTGCAACAGGGCTCATCTCTTGACTTTTCTCACCAAACTTCAGCATGCCATGTCCAGAAGAAGTTCTTTTCAACTTATTACTGCTTATGGCTTATGATTTCTCTCGAACAAAAAAAACGAGATGGTTTCTTCGCTGCCATTTCGAAATAGCTTATCAGGATAGTATTTTAGAAGTGGCTTATCCGCTTTCAGTTCGTATGTACTCACACTCGTACTTACACTAGAGCCAAAAGCCGAAGCTTAAAAGAACATGCCCGTACTATATATATGCCTTCGGATTAAATCTTCTGACCAATCACAGTGCTATCCACCCAGAAGTTACTACCCTATTACCTTTCATCTTGGAACTGGTTTTTTACCGTAAATGTTCAGAGAAGCAAAAGTTCTGAAAATCCGAATGCCAGAGTGAATAGTATGGGACAAATATATCTATGTTTTGTCAAAAGAAATACATAGATTCTAAGACAATTCAGGGACTGATTTATACCCAGTTAGTACTTACTAGTAACCATGGCCGCTTTAGAATAGTCGGATAAACGGTCTAAGATCCACAAGAACAAGTCTAAGGTAATATTGACCGCAAATCCAATTTCCAGATATATAGATAATTCCTTTAGCCAAAAGGGGAACCTTGGATGGAACCTGTATGGCCATCAGCTACAACTCCCAACTCAAATCACTTTCAGCATATATAGGATGTGAGTTTTCATATTAAAAAAATAGGATACAAAGAAAGAGATTTTTTCAGATTAGAAAAGGTTAAAAGTTAAGGTGTCTAGCCAACCTATCAACATCCTGTCTCTCAGTGAGGGTGAGGAGATATTGAAATGTGAGACCTTCCTACCCATTATCTCGCAACTAGCACTTGAAAGCTGCAACCTTTTCTTGGCCCTTTCTTTCTTATATTCATCAGTAAACCAGTCCAGCTTTGCGACTCAGTCATGTTGATGGCTTCGCTCAGAAAGGCGATCTGACCAAGCATGTCATGCCAAAACTAAACCGAGAGAGTTGAAAATTTGCGCATTTCTAGCTTTTGACAAGATCAGAACGTGCTCAGTATTGCATGTGTTGTCTCGGTGGAATATATACGGCTGTTGTAGCTGCTTTCAGCTTTCTAGTAGGAGTCTCCGTTTGAACATTAGAAAAATTCCATGTTTTTTCCATGAGGAACTATGCACCTTTTGGTATCAAATGCTGTTTTGTCAGGACAAGCAAATGAGATGTTGTTTTCATCGTAGGAACTTTTCAAAGATGCTTATTTCAACCAAGGAATAGTTCGGAAAATCTGTCTTTATTCCGGATGTTGGAACGAACCATGTGCCAGGATTGCTTCTCTCTACAAGGAGTGAATCGGTAAAATTGACATTTCCAAAGATGCTTGAATTATGAAGGCTTCAACGTTCAAAGGATGCAATTGGAAACTACTACTTGGATGCTAAGGTGGGGGGTGTGTGTGTGTTTAACTCAGTGGTAGTGGTATATAAGCCGCCCCAATCCTAGCCCTTCGTTCGTGATCAGACGAACGAGAATGATTTGAGTATTTGAGTGTATAAGTGCACACCAAACTTAAGTGCATAGCATATGTCGCCATTAAGTATGAAATGTTTAACCCTTTCTTGGTAGATTATTTAATCGAATTCACACCATTTGAAGGCAATGACATGATGGTCACTAGTCCAAGTTGAACATGTTGGAACTCAGTCCAAGAGCTGAACTTGACTTGGGTGAGGTTACTCGATCCAATTAAACAGATTAAGTCAAGCCTGCGAAATTAATAAACATTGTCTTCTTCATGATTGACTCATGCCTTGCAAGCATTCAGTTTTGATCTTTTCTACACCTGTCTATAGGTCTCTTGCCCCATAAGCAAACTCATACGCAATCTTTTTTTTGTTTTTGCATTGTTGACACAGTACAGGGGCCTAGAGTTGATTACGGATGCTGTGGAATTAAGAATTTGATAAGGTACTTGCATTGGACTCTCTACACTACTTTTTGGATGATCTAGTGGTGTGTTTGGCACCCTAGTGATCCATATGATGTAGCTAGGCAGAGTTGTAGAAATATATATCTTGCGTGCAAGTACAATATATATATCATTGATCATCTTTCCGCAGGTGAAAAAACAAACGGCAGAAAGAGAGATAATTTTCCAGGAAATTAAGCAATTAGTACTTCATGTCCTTTGGCATCTGGCTACTCATTCCGATGAAGCCTAACCCATAAAGCTGATAATTAGCAAAACATTTAGTAATCACAATGCAATTGCAACTTGGAGAGATTCACTAGTAGTTTGGTAGTTTACTTCACGTCGATCTCACGAGTCACGCGAAGCATGAGGAGGCGCGAATGTAGACTTGGAAGGTGCATGTTTGCGGCGGAAACGACGCCGCCGACTCGGCCGGAGATGGGAGCGATGAGAGGGACGTTGGCGGAGTGGAGTCCAAAAGCAGGAGCTGCACCGTTCAAAGGCGCGAGTCACCTGTCAAGTTTTTTTTCCCCATGATGGAATTCGTGGCTAAGTACGTAATACACTAATACGTACACCCTTATCGTGTTGTACTTGGTCAGCATTCTCAGGCTTAATTAGTCTCAATGCTTCTTCTCGATCTATGAACAGCACAAGAAAGAACTTTACGGCACATGCAGGTTAATTAACAAGGAATCATGCGATAAATCATGGGTCGTTTGTGTCATGCAAGAATTCATAAGAAATTGGTCTGAATTCATCCTATATATACTATTATATATGTCGTTCACTGTATATATGAAATACAGCACAACCTTAGGTAACGTTTTAAATGGAGGGTTTCCGTGAAAATTTTGCAGAAACTATATTGTTTCTGGCAAAATTCTTGCTTTCTAGACTAGCTCCGAAATTTCTGGCGTAGTAGTGACACCTTCCCTGGTGTAGAAAACATGCTTGATGGACATTCGAATATTACAGGATATTTATTACATGTAGATGCATGGAAATCCACGTTAATATGCTGCCTCCTTTGGTCATATATATATACATATGTTTTAGACATCAACACAGTTTTTAAAATCTAACTTTAACAACTAATTTATAATATAATATATTTATAAACCCTCATAAAACTAATATTAAGAAAGTACTTTTGAGACAAATCTAAAACATATGGTTTTCATTAATCCAACGTAAATATTTAAGAAGATATTGATACTCAAAATTTTAATTGCATATCTTCCAAAACAATATGTATCTATCATTGGAGTACCGGATAGGACGGTGCGACAAAACTCTAAAAAATACTCATACAGGACGATGATGCTTGTTGTCGTAATGATGCGGATTAGGTGTGGACTGTGTCTTAAATTTGGATTAAGCAAAAAGATGGACCAAACTAATTTATTACTCTGCAATTTTGTACGAACCTATGGGGACTTGGCACAAGTCAAACCTTTGGCAGGTCGATCAGTTGCACAAGCCAAGGATAAAGATGTTTGAGCTCAGGTTAACATGCTAAAATAATTACTAAAAAACTATATGTATAGTTTTAATATAGAGAGGGTCTACATTGGATTTGGAGATTAGCAGTTGGTTGCTGCCTATCGCTGGCATTTGACGTGCTGGCCTGTTGAATTCATATCCTAGCTACGCGGCCGGGTCGCATCAGCTGGGAAATTTATTGGGAAAGCGTCCTTGTTTGTGGATATCAGCCGCTCTTTCCCTACATCTTCAGATTTGCATTTGACTTTGGTTTGGCCGCTCCCTACTAGCATAACTTAATTTTTAACTGACAACAGCAATGCCAAAGTCGCCAGGAAACCGCCGAATTAATGAACAGTGCCAGAGATTCCTAACCCATTGTGTAGTGCTACACCATGCATGTTGGTGTCTGAACTCTGAATTTCGTTGCATATTATATAGTAACAGAAAATTTTGCGGTTGTCCTGAACCTGAACTACCTTTGCTAGAGACACAGTGCTACCTTGACTGATTAAGCACTACCATTTAGACCAAATGTTGATGGGCTTAAACATTCTACTATCTAAGGTATAATAAAGATGAAGATGCCTGTACGTACATAATCCAACTATTCGAGTTATCTATAGTAAGTTCTTGCAATCTTCAAACGCTCATTATTGATGGTTGTTGGGAGGTATGCTATTGTAAGCATCGGAGATAATTAGTTCAGTCGATGCAATTCAACTCGTTTGCAATATAAAAAACGATAATTAGACGTACGATAATGGTATGTTCATGCATGACTGATCCTTTTCAAGTGAGCAAACTGGTCTTGCTTAAAACGAAGGGGTCCTTTAGTCAAAATCCCGTCATATGTTAATGTGAACTCGAAATATAGCATGACAAATATAATAACTAATGAGGCACTGAGGCGTGATACGTGATGGAATCTCCCGGCTTGAATTGTCCACCCCACCGGAAGAACAGGACCACAAGTAGGCTGCTTCATCTCTCTCTCTCTCTCAACTTACAGATCATAGGTGCGTGAGATTAAGTAGCATGTAACTTAATTAGGGCCTATGAACTGAAATGGATGGATGTCAAAAGAATCTTGTAGGAAACAATGTGATTTCTCCAAAATTCCAATGAAAATTCGTGTTATAAACGGAGCAATAGAACGTTGAGATTTTCTTCGGCTTTGACTGAACATGGTGTTGAGATTTTCCTCGGCAGGAAATCACGTGCGCACCATCGAAGCACGTGCGCACCATCGAAGCAGCTCGCTCTCGTGTTAAAGTTAGTGATCTAACCGGATTACGGCTTAAACTTCTTACTATAACTTTTAGTTTATAACTGAAACTATACTGTAGTGGCTGTTAGTATTTTCTAAGAAAAAAATAAAAAAACCGTTATATCGCTACGGTCAATACAAAAAAATAAAGGAAAAGAAATGTAAAAGGCCAAAAAAGCCACCAAAAATATAAAGTAAGCTGGAATTAAAAGTTAATCGTGTTTTAAATAATTTCTAATTTAAATAAACTAAAGATTAAAATAAATTAAAAATTAAAACCATGTAGAACGGGACAAACTAGCTCGATCAGGAGGACGTCGGGTCGGTGTGGCCCTGACCGTCCGGTGGATCGATCTACACGTACGTACGCCGCCGCATGTCCGAAGCAGACTGTGGTCGTCCCGTCCCGCCCGCGACCAACCTCGTGACCTGTCTCGAACCCCGGTCGACGCCGGCACAGCCCCAGCCGGCTTGAGCCGCTTTCAAACTAGTCGCCGTCCCATGCGCTCTTCCAACGAAAAACACCACGCCTCCTCGGAAGGAAGATGGAAATGTCTCGAGAGTTCTCACGCTCTGAACGGGTGTTTCGAATCGAATCCGAACGAGCCGAATGATGTGAACGCGTTGCTCTAAGACGAGACGTTGGCCACGCCGAAGTAGGTAGGGTCACGTCCCATCTGCGAGCTGGCGGACACATCTCCGAATTGTTGGCCGCGCCGTTCTTCCTTCCTTTTTTTTTTTTGCGACGGCCGTTTTCCACCGTCGGAGACCCACTGCCGTCGGATGGTGATCCGACGGCGGACGGTTCTGGTTGGCACCGGCAGCGTCAGGCTGGCATCAACCCACGGGCACACGTGGCCCGTGACGGGTGGCTCGGTCGCGGAAGGTGGGCCCGGTCAAAGCTTGAATTGACACGTGTCGGTTGGGCGTGCGTTTGAACGTTGGACGCGGCGCATACGTTTGACCCATCTGACTGGCAGCCTCCGGTGGCCGTCGCTGACTCACCACAGGCCCTGTACGATGTTGGACCACTCCCAACACCATGTTCGCTGTTAGGACTTTGAGTACTACAGTTACTGTTACTTCGCTGTGGTTAATGTCCTCTCAAGAAATCGACAGCTACAGCGATTAGCAGCCAGTAGCACGGCAAGATGGATAGACGAACCTGCGTCTAATGAATAGAAACTACCAGTAATAAGAGGCAGACTTATATGAATGAGTTCTTGACGTGTTCTTTTGTTGCATTTAGAATTGATAAAGTTTGATGCTACTAGATGGTAAACGTCTGTGATCAGATACTCACGCAAATGTACAGTGTAGTACTCCAATTGACAAAGCAAAGCAAATCAAATTATTAATTTAAAGCAAGCCCCACAATTAACAAGTCGTTCCAAAGGAAGCCCTTGGCCTCCCACCCAACTACCTATCCATCTTTCCCCACACACACACACACTACATAGCTGTTGTGCTTGTGCTAGCTAGCTCCCTCACATACACACGCCTCTCCCTTTCCTTAACCATCTCTCTCTCTCTCTCTCTCTCTGTGTGTGTGTGTATGTGTGCGCGCGCGCTACATACTGCTAGGCTCTAGGTAGGACAATCTATATGTGAAGATCGAGATCGAGCAAACGCCAAGAGCCAAGCAGCTACCGCGATTCGATCTGAGCTAGCTAGCTGCTCCAGCTGCCGATCCATCCATGTCGGGCGCGAGCCACCACCACCACCACCTGTCCGGTGACTTCCAGTTCCACGACGAGCTGGCGTCGCTGTTCGCACAGCGGCCCGACGCCACGTCGATGCAGCAGCCCTGGTTTACGGATTACCTGGAGGCGAGCGAGCCGACGCCGTTGGACTACGACGCGTTCGCCGGGGAGTTCGACGTGCAGGGCGTGGAGGATGTGAAGAGGGACCTGGTGGTGGACAGTAGTACTGCCGGTGTCGGGTTGCCTGGCGGTGGGACGGGTGGGACGACGGCGGGGCCGCTGACGCCGAACAGCATGTCGTTGTCATCGACGTCGAGCGAGGCGGGTGGCGCCGGCGCCGCAGGGGACGAGGAGTCGGCCGGGAAGTGCAAGAAGGAGGAGGGGGAGGGGGACGAAAGCAAGGAGGGATCGACCAAGGGGGTGGCGAAGGAGATCAGAAGAACAAGAAAGGGTGAGTTGATTATTTGATCTGATTTAATTTCTTGAAAATCTGTTAGTCTTCGAGTTCTAGCTAGAAGAGATAAATTTGGCAATTCTTTGATGCTTGTGTTCTGAGATAGTTTAGTGGTTTGGGTGACCATTAGATCAACAAAACGTACAAGATCTGGATTAGGTTTCTTTCTGGAACGGTTGATTTTTCTTCTTGTTGCTTGAATTCTTCTTCATTCATCCTAACTACAGCATGTTTCTTTTAATTTTTATTTTCCTCTCTGGTTTGGTCAAGGTGTGAACTCCACATCAGCTAGGGTTTCTCATTAGCACGCCTAACAATATAAAGCAATAAGAACTTGATCTTTAGGGTTTTGTGAAAAGTTGATCAATGTTTGTTGCCCACACCTTTTTGTTAAGGGTTGTTTTGCTTTCTTGATTTCTTCCTTGTCTTCACATCTACTACTTCTTCCAATTTGACTGCAACTACTACTCGGTGCATGCCTAGTGTGTTCTTAATCCGCGACCATGTCACGTCAGATCAGGAATGGTTTAAGAGATCACCAGACTTCAATCTCGATAAACTCAATTCGTTGCTAACTCGATCAGCAGATCATTTTCATGGAAACTTACTTTGCAGCTGCCTTTTTGTTGCATCTGTGACCATGATGGATCTCCAAATCCATCAGACAAAAATTAAGAGCTAGTACGGTGTGAACTTAAAGCCATGTATGTGCGCCGTGCCGTACATACGTACCTACTCATCTGCAGCCACCATGTTTGAATGGGCCAGCTAATAATCCTTGGACTAGCTAGTATGAACATGAATGATCTCTAGAGCACTCCAAAATATATACTCCAGCTAGACCGATCAACCATCATGTGGTCTGAGATCGATCATTTTCTATGCATGGTTGGTAATTATATAGATTGATCGATCAAGTCGGCATATGTGTGTGCATGCGCTTGCAGGGCGTCCAAGGCGAAGGGCAAGGGCGAGAAGCGGCCGCGGCAGCCGCGGTTCGCGTTCATGACCAAGAGCGAGATCGACCACCTCGAGGACGGCTACCGGTGGCGCAAGTACGGCCAGAAGGCCGTCAAGAACAGCCCATTTCCAAGGTACGCATGCGCTTAATCGTTAGCTAAGATTGCACCACATGCGCGCGCGTACGTACGCGTGACCACTACGAATAATTGGATTAGCTAGGGTTCTTACGTACGTGCGGCGCGTGATGCGACTGCGATAATGCAGGAGCTACTACCGGTGCACGACGCAGAAGTGCCCGGTGAAGAAGCGGGTGGAGCGGTCGTACCAGGACGCGGCGGTCGTGGTCACCACGTACGAGGGCAAGCACACGCACCCCATCCCCGCCACGCTGCGCGGGAGCACGCACCTCCTCGCCGGGCACTCGCACGGGCTCCACCCCAACTTCCGGATGCCGCCCCCGCCGCCGATCACCTTCCGGTCCGGAGCCGCCTCCATCGATGCGCTCGGCATCCTGCCGCAGCATGGCCACCACACCATGCAGCAGATGCAGCAGCTCGTGGGCGGCACGGGTGCCGCTGGGATGCATCAGGTGAACGCTGCCATGGCGAGCCATGCGCCTTATCACGGCTTGGCTGCCATGGTCGGTACTACTACTACTACTAGTACTGCCACTACTACGGCGGGTAGTACTAGTACTCCACTCCGAATGCAGCACTTCATGGCGCAGGACTATAGCCTCTTGCAGGACATGTTGCCATCCTTCATCCACAACGACGACACCAGCACCAACAACCACCGTTGATGATCGATCGAGACCTAGCCTGATAAGTGAGCCCTTGTTAACTTTTTGGTTATGATATCATGCATCCTATGATGATATGATCTAGCTATAGCACAAGCAGCAGGAGCAGTAGTACTACTAGTACTAGAAATTGTTGTACATGTACCTAATTCTGATGAGCGCATGCATTGCACTTTGGGGCATGCAGTACTGATGGGCAATGGTAATTTTATGCTCTTATTCCATTCCCTTACACTTCAGCTAGCTAAGGACAAAATCAAGGATGTTTGATTGTTCATGGGACCAGGAGAGAGTTATTTCTTGCAAGGTCTGCATGCACTTGATGACATGATCATGTACATGCATGCATCCTGGCTAGATATGCCATGCATGATGGGAGATGTTCTTGCGGTTGGTCCTTGTTAATCGGTACGTAAGTTGTTAGGGGAAGGGCGTCGAGAGCCTTTCGCTTCTTGCTTCTCTGTGGACCTGTGGTTTCGTAAGTCTGCTCTTGCAGAAGTACAGAGAGTACTGAAACTTCAGGCTAGTACAATTCCCTGCTCTAGCTCACTTACAGCTACATTTTGAACCTCTATTTAAACAGAATAAATGTGTTATGATTGATGAAAAATTGCAGGGGATGCCATGCATGCCATAGGTTTGTTCTTTTCAGCTTCTCAAAACAGCTTTTGATTTTTGTTACAGTACCTAACTTTCAAACGAAGTATTTTTTTAAGATAAAGTCAACAAGTTAATTATAATACACGTTAAAAGCTCAACATCTGTACCATCCAAAATCGTAAGCGAGTATCTCTTTCCATAATCTCTGTCGCAAATAGCTAAAATTCAAAAATTTCAACTAAAAACCATAAATCACAGCCAAAAAGAACAGACCCAATTATCACACATACATGTACTAGCAGACCCAATTATGCACACCTAACTGAAAATTTGAAACAAATTTGCAGTGCGTGCATTTGTTTGGACCCTAGCAATCGAAGATATAATAAATCCATGTATAGTCAAACATGCATTTAACTATAGCCTTGCTCTGGTTATCTCTTTGGGGATCAATCAGCAGCTCCAATTCTGGTTCATGTGCCAAAATGGCGAGTATATATGATCAGTAATATAATTCAGAATAGATACAGACTATATATGTAAGACCATATGATGGCAACTCTATGAGAGTGATAAGTATTTGACATTGTTTGTGTCTTGCTTTTGTTGTTTGAGTTTGATTTTTATTAAATTGCATTTTGCCCTGTGCTTGTCAAGAAGCACTAGTTAGACCAGCTTGGGCATGCGGTCTGACCGCTGAGAGATTGCAGTCAGACCGGTCTAGGGTGACAATTTGATCGGAGAGTGTGACCGGCCAAGTGGCGGTCCAACCAGTTTGTCTTGGATCCTCTCATGTGTTTTTGATTTGCTTGGCTTTTTTTGTTTGGATTTCTCTCCTCTTGATCTTTTCTATTGCTAAGGACGTGTAAGAGATGGAGATATCTCCTGCAAATACGATCCCGTCCATCTATGCATGATTTAGAGGATGTTCTTAAATTTGCTCGATTTCCTCAAGAGTGAGGTGATTTTTGAGTTTTGCTTTTGTATGTGCTTTGGGTTGAATTTATATTGTGATTAAGCTTACTATGACATATAAAAACCTATCCAAGGTCACTTAAATCATCTAAGACTCACGAGTAAAAGCAGATTGATGCCCCCCTTTCGTCCGATTTTAATGCACATTTCTTCAAATGGAAAAATGTCACAACTTTGGTAATGATTATCTTGATCGTTGATTGGAATAGGTTCGTGATATCTTAGAAAAGGTGCATACCAAGTTCAAAGTTATTTGGATCATCGGATCAAAAGCTACATAGATTCTTGGTCTTGAAATTGTGTTAATTTTACTATTTATCCAATCTGATCGTAAATCGCTAGAAGTCTGACAGTTTTGGTTAGAGGTCTAATCGGTTTTAGAGCGCTTTTCTGGAGTTTTTCCTCCTATGGCTCTAGGCTTTAATGAATATCTGAATCTGTGTTTCCACTGTTGTTATTGATATTTAAGGAAAGATTTTAAAAGAGTCATTCACCCCTTTGACTCGACATACTCGATCCTACAGTATATATGCAACATGAAATATAGGTGGTACTTTGAAGCTGCTAGACTTGTAAGATGACATGGTTTTTTTACTACTTTTTGAACAAAGGTTTTTTAACTACTTGCATTGTGCAAACTATAATTTAATTATATTATTATTGCTCTTTGGGACCAAAAATTGCTATAGTACATACATAAATACATACATAAATACATACATACATACACACACATTTATATTTATGTGACGTTGAAAACCGTGGGGAAGAGCTAGTTAAATATGGCAGGTATGCTTGCAAACCTAATACATTTGTTACAGTACTAATCCATGTATTCAAATTAAATATGGCAGGTATTGATGTTGGAAGAGCTAGTTGTGTTATATACTTCTTTTTTACTCAACATTTTAGAATCTGTGATGTCAAACTTTCTAAAATTTGACCACTAATAAATATAAAACTATCTATATTGACTATATAAAAATTTTCTTTATATAAAATTATAAAAAGTAACACTTAAAGTCACACATCAAAGATCTAAAAAATAAAAAACATAGCAAAAAAAAAGAACGAGCGATCGAAGTATGCTCTGTAAGAACTACAACACCCGTATGAATTTAAGGTTGATTTGTGTTATATATGTGCAGAGTATCGAGATTCATGCCAGAGGCGGATGCACGTTTATACATGTGGAGGGATAGGCCCTCGTGTCAATTTTAATTTTTATTGCCTATAGTCTAAGCTTACATAGTGTATATATCGCATGTTAAAAACTAGTGCTCTCACATAACAAGAACTACATCTATCTAAAAGAAAAGAAGGCTTAAACACGTTGACAAACAGAGAGAGAAGAAAAGAAAAACACGCATGACGTTGATAAAGCAAGACATTCCAAAAAATACGTGTAATAGTAGGTTCACAGATTCATCCTAAATCATTCATTAATGGTAGGTTCTTGATTTTAGCATATTGTCAGACAAATAATTATTTACCATTGAATTTTGTCATGAAGTAAGTTGATATTATAAAATTTAGACCGTATTACTATCTACTACATTATTGATAGATGTAGAGATACAAACGGAGCGAATAATTTCTGTCCGACCGACCGACCGAAAGCTCATAGAACGAATACAGAAAGGATAAATGGGTATCCGGTACTATCCGTGTTTAGCTCTGTGGAAAAATAGAATAGAGTACGATATAAAGAAGTCTATTATGACTTCACTTAGGAGCAAGATAACATATAGGCGGATTGTTACATCTAAACATATAGGGAATTCTGAGTGCTCTTCTTTTAACATCTTAACTATTAGTCTATCTATGCTTGCTCTGATTGCACTTTACTGTCTAATGTCTTGTGTAGAGCTACAAAAGAAACATATAATTTCCGTTTGACTGACCATCCGAATGTTTATAAAACAAATACAGAACGGAGAAATAGGTATCCGGTATTATTCGTATCTGACTCTGAGAAAAATACAAAATAAAATACAGGATAAACTATATCCGTCCGTATCCACTCTAATTACACCCGGTTTGCGTGGGTCAGTGCGCGGTGCTTTGTACGTCCAGCTGTGATTGAAAAAAGAACCACAAGTTTGTATCCTCCAGATTGAAGGCATGAACGTATAAAACACGCTCCTGATGTCTGCTTAACGCATACAGGTAGAATTAATGTAAGTCATCAACGTCGACACAAATGGACACGTGAGCTAGACAGCGGTTGCACCGATCATTAATTGGCGTCAACAGAAACAAGAAGCTGGGGATACCTTTGAACCAAAGGAAAGTCAGCTGCCCCAGCCATCACAACGTAACACCGGCCCTGACTACACACATACGTCCATCCAAAAGACTTAATTTGGCTTGCTCGATCTCGCTATACCGAAAAAAAGGTGTGTATTGATTTGGCATGCTCATGGATTAATTAGGGTCTATTCTTTTTTTGTTATAGTTGATAATTTTTGGTTATGACTGATGATTTTTTGGCTGTTTGTGATAGAGATTACGAAAAGAGAGATACTTACTTGTGATTTTTTATGGTATAGATATTAGGCTTTTAACGTGTACTACAATTAACTTGTAGATACCGTTTTAAAAAAATATTCTGTTTAAAAGTTAGGTACTGTAATAAAAGTTACAAGTTAAAAAGAACAAGTCTTTAATCTTGATCCAATCAACGGCGGAGTCAGAAAATTTTGAGAGTCTGAGCAGATAGGCTCGCCGGCTGAGTGGGACAAGCAAGGCTGGCCATCAAGGTCAAGATGCAAGGGCACGAGCGCCCAGCAAGACGAAGCACAACCCACGATATGGCTTGCTTAGGAATCGCTGGTCGAGGCGGTCAAATGATCTACCTGAACACGTGTTATATTACAGCGCCGAAACCAAACGAAGAAACGGTCAAGCTTGCTGTGCCGTGGCTTAGCGTGTCAAATCTCACCGGCACACGATTTAAGAGACAAACAGGACGAAGCCATCTTCCTGTCACGTGCGGGCAGGTTCGGCTTCAGCCTGAAACCACCGGAGGACAAAGCCATCTCTCAGACAAAATTAATTCATCTAGCTAATTAAAACAATTACGTGCACGGTCAAAGCCTCTCTGCTAGCTAGCTTAACCGGATTCTACCACGGGAGGTAAAAGCAAGTTAGCCGTCTCAGAAAGCCAAATGTTTATATTAACTTTAATTTTCTCCGAATAGAAAACGAAAACAGAAAATAATACGAACAGGCACCTGCTATTAGCCCGGCACGCGATATCGGACCGTAACGATCGGCACATGGTGCGTACGGCGCTTCGGTTACATTAATGTTGGAGCTAGGATCGGGAAGCTGGCCGGGTTTGCAAGCCACCGCGGCGAAAGCGACGCCGGCGCTCGGACGATCGATCAACGGCCGGTCATCGCTTGAGGCGTCCAGTGCAACGGCATGGAGCCTTCGGGAGGACTTAAAGTGCGCGAGGCCGAGTTAATGGCGGGCGGCGGTACGACGGCTGCGTCGCAACGATCGTCAGCCAGCCAAAGCCACGAGCCGTCTCATGGTAGCATCTATTGCCATCTGACTGTGCCCTGAGCTCTGAAAGCGAGACGACGAGAGGGGGCAGCTGCTGGATCGACCGGGCGGCGTCAACTTCAATTCAGCTACGTACGCCATCGCAACGGATGGATGGATCGATCGAGCTTGAACTATATATTTTTGCAATGGCGAGGGGACTTTGATCGAGCAATTAATGAATGCAAAGGTGAGGACTGAGGAGGACGAACGAGATGAGATGCGATAGGGGTGGATAGCGACAGTTGAATTACTAATATTTACTAACTGTGCTGCTCACATAACCAGTGACGTCCTGGAAAGAGTGGTGCACGAGGAAGACAACTAGACATAGCTCCGGAAACCAGCAGCGTTCGACGTCGACATACTGTGTTGTGTGCTTGGACCTGAGATTAGACCTCACACCTCGGCTCGTGTAAAATTAGATTTATGATAGCTTATATATACACACACACACATAAGAATATGGATTAGTCTTGTTAGAGATATATTCCATATCTATGTGTAGTTACATTATGATATACCTGTACGTGTTGTATTAGGTTTGGCTCCTACCTGTACGTGTATATATACTGGCCCTTTGGTCTCATGATGAATACAAGCACTATTCATAACATGGTATTAGAGCCTAGGGTTTGTCGTAACTAGGGTCGTGCTTGTCTCCGCCGGATCCTCTCTCCACCGGATCCTCTTCTTCCGTCGTCGGATCCTCTTCTTCCGTTGCTGCCTCGTCTTCGAGTCGCTGCTCACTCCGATCCGATCCAAATCTGTTCCGATCGACGGGAGAGAAAGTCCTTCGGGCGCACCGCATCCACTGGGCGCCGGGGTTGCGCGCCACCGCATCTGGAAGCGTCGTCGCCTCCGCCGCCGGCTGCTCCCTCCGTCGGGCGCGCCGCCCCTCTGCATCCGCCGGCTGCTCCCTCCGCCGGGCGCGCCGCCCCCCAAGACGCCAACCGACCTTGGTGGCTCCGCCCGAGTGCCCGATCGTGAGTCTCCTTTTCTTTTGACCAGCCTCTGGTCATTTTAAAAGACTCACTTGGGTTTTTTGGTAAAAAAAAGAGAAAAAAAAAGAGAAAAGTCTTCTTTTGCAGGCTCAGTTTCTGTTCCTCGTTGCCCAGTGATCTTCGATGGTCTCAACTATCGAGATTGGTTTCAGCATATGCGTCTTCACATGCGGGGTCAGCGTCTTTGGGAGTATCTTACCGGCGACTTACCCTGTCCGCCTTGCCCTACTCCGCCTGCTGCACCTGCCTTCCCGAAGGATGCTTCTGAAGAAACTCATATAAAGGCAACTGAGGTTTTTGAGGCTGCCACGAAGAATTTCCAGTCTCAGTTTGCTGCTTACAAGACATGGATTGATGAAGATGCTCGATTTCCGCTATTCAGGTTAATGATAGAGGTGCATCTCACCGTGATATTATTGGTCCGCTTCCGCCAGCGATGTGGACACATCCGCGCACCGCCACGAGCCATCCGAGATTCTTTGTACCTTCTTTGTCACAGCGTCAGAGCGCCATCTGCAGCGAGGAGATGCTATCAGAGACGAGTTCTACGCTCGCTTATGCGTGATATGGCGCCGATTGACTCTTTGGGGCCAGATGTTTGTCGCACCTGTCAGTGTTGTCAGCGTCAGCAATCTCACTTGGAGCTTCGTCGCATCTACGACTTCTTGACACGCCTTCGGTCCGAGTTTGAGCAGACTCGTGCTCAGTTGCTGGCTCGTCACCCACGAGTGACTCTGTTGGAGGCCCTTAGAGCTGTGCGTACTGAGGAGATTCGCCTTCGTGGTGCGAGTCTCCTGTCATCATCGTCGCTTCCTTCGGTTTTGGCGGCTTCTTCAGCTTCTACTCCTGCTGCGTCGCCTGTTACTTCTTCACCAGTCATATCTTCACCGATGACAGCTGCTGTTGATAGGAGACCTCATTGCACTTATTGCAACAAGGATGGACATGTGGAACAGTCTTGCTACAAGAAGAAGAAGGATTTTCGTCGTGATACTTGTCCCCCGCGAGTCACTGGAGGCTCCCCCTCTCAGCGAAGTCCTGGCATCTCTGACACTCAGCAGTTTCTACAATTATTAGGTTGCATGGTTGCTTCTGCATCGTCTGGTACTGCTGGTTCTGCTACTCAGTCTTCGGTTGAGAGACCATCTTCTACTGCTTCCTCAGGTACATCACCTTGGATTCTTGATTCTGGAGCTTCTTTTCATATGACATCTGATTCCACCTCTCTTACTTCTGTTAGCTCTCTACTTGCTCCCATCTCTGTTCAGACAGCAGATGGTACCTCTCTTCCTGTCACAGGACGAGGCACTCTTTCCAATTCATCTTTTCTTGTTCCTGCTGTTTCGCATGTCCCAAACTAACCATGCAGCTCATATCTGCCGGCCAACTCACTGATCAAGGTTGTCGTGTTATTCTCGATTCTGATTCTTGTTGTGTTCAGGATCGCCGCACGGGGATTCTGGTTGGTACTGGCCCTCGCCGCCGTGATTCCCAACGGCTCTGGGAGCTTGACTGGCTTCGACTTCCTTCCGCTGCCCCTGCCAGTCTGGTCGCCTCCACCACTGCATCCGCATCTGCTGCAGCCTCCCCCACCTCTTTTGCTCAGTGGTATCATCGTTTGGGACATCTTTGTGGGTCACGTATGTCTTCATTACTTTGTCGTGGTCTTTTAGGGTCTGTATCTGGTGATGCCTCTCTCCATTGTCAGGGTTGTAAGCTTGGAAAACAACTTCAACTCCCATATTCTTCTAGCGAGTCAGTATCTCAGCGTCCTTTTGATCTTATTCATTCTGATGTATGGGGGCCAGCTCCTTTTGTCTCAAAAGGAGGTCATCGATATTATATCATTTTTATTGATGATTTTTCTCGGTATACGTGGATATATTTTATGTCATCTCGTAGTGATGTTTTATCCATTTATAAGACTTTTGCCACCATGGTCCGTACTCAGTTCGACTCTTCTATTCGTGTTTTTCGTGCTGACTCTGCTGGGGAGTATTTGTCGGGCGCTCTTCGTACTTTTCTTGCTGAGCAGGGCACTCTCTCTCAATTTTCATGTCCTAGTGCTCATGCTCAAAATGGTGTGACCGAACGCAAGCATCGCCATCTTCTTGAGACAGCTCGTGCTCTTATGCTTGCTTCTAATGTTCCACCACACTTCTGGGCTGAGGCTCTTTCCACTGCTACTTTTTTTTATCGACATACAACCATCCTCTGCTCTTCAAGGTGGGATTCCAGTCGAGCGCCTGTGTGGCACGACTCCTGATTATTCCAGTCTTCGCCTTTTTGGGTGTGCGTGCTATATTCTTCTTGCACCTCGTGAGCGCACCAAGCTGACTGCTCAGTCTGTCGAGTGTGTTTTTTCTGGGCTACAGTGCTGAGCACAAGGGATATCGCTGTTGGGACCCTATTGGCAGACGGATGCGGATTTCTCGGGATGTTACTTTTGATGAGTCTCGTCCTTTCTATCCACAACCTTCTTCTTCCTCCACTCCAGCATCAATTGTCGAGCCACTTTCTTTTCTGACTTTTCCTTCCACTCCCATAGTTGCCGCTCCATCACCACATTCTTTGGTCTCTCCGGTGCCTCCTTCCCAATCGGCACCCTCTTCACCACCAGCATCTTCTTGTCCTGATCTTGTTCCTTCTTATCCTTTCTACTATACTCGTCGTCCACAGGTTCAGGATTCTTCTAATGTGCCCTCTTCTTCTGATGGGCCATCCTCTTCGGCATCTCCTCGCTATGCTCTTCGCGATCGCCAGTCTATTCGGCCTCCTACGCGTTTTGGTTTTGCTGCTGCTGCTCTTGCCGAACCGACTTCTTATAAAGATGCTGTTCTTCATCAGGAGTGGCAGCATGCGATGGCAGAGGAGATTGCTGCCCTTGAGCGTACTGGCACGTGGGATCTTGTTCCTCTTCCTCCACGTGTCACTCCTATCACATGCAAGTGGGTCTATAAGGTTAAGACCCGCTCTGATGGTTCTCTTGAGCGCTACAAGGCTCGTCTTGTAGCACGCGGTTTTCAGCAGGAGCATGGTCGTGACTATGATGAGACTTTTGCTCCTGTTGCTCACATGACCACTGTTCGCACTTTTCTTGCTGTAGCCTCTGTTCGCCAGTGGTCCATATCTCAGTTGGATGTTAAGAATGCCTTTCTCAATGGCGAGTTACGTGAGGAGGTCTACATGCGGTCTCCCCTGGGTATTCTGTTCCTGAGGGTACGGTTTGTCGTCTTCGTCGTTCTCTCTATGGTCTCAAGCAAGCTCCTCGAGCTTGGTTTGATCGTTCTCTTCGCTGTCACCGCACTGGTTTCGTGCGGTGCTCATGATCCTGCTCTTTTTATTCACACCTCGCCTCGTGGTCGGACGCTTCTCCTTTTATATGTTGATGATATGATCATTACTGGCGATGATTCTCAGTATATCACTTTTATTAAGAAACGTCTTCATGAACAGTTTCTTATGTCTGATTTAGGTCCACTTCGTTACTTTCTTGGGATTGAGGTTATCTCTACTCCTGAGGGTTTTTATTTATCTCAAGAAAAGTATATTCAGGATCTTCTTGAGCGTGCATCTCTTCATCGATCAACAAGACAGTGAGACTCCTATGGAGCTTAATGTTCATCTTTGTCCTACTGATGGTGAGCTCCTTCCTGATCCCACTCGCTATCGTCACCTTGTTGGGAGCCTTGTCTATCTTGGTGTTACTCGTCCTGACATTTCGTATCCTGTGCATATTTTGAGTCAGTTTGTTTCTGCTCCCACACAGGTCCACTACAGTCATCTCCTTCGTGTTCTACGATACCTTCGTGGAACTATCTATCGTCGTCTCTTTTTCCCTCGCGCCAGCTCTTTATAGCTCTAGGCATATTCTGATGCCACTTGGGTTAGTGATCCCTCTGATCGCCGGTCTCTTTCTGCCTACTGTGTTTTTCTTGGTGGTTCTCTCATTGCTTGGAAGACTAAGAAGCAGATAGCAGTTTCTCGTTCGAGTGCTGAGGCTGAGTTGCGAGCGATGGCATTGTTAACTGCGGAGGTTACTTGGTTACGGTGGTTACTTGAGGATTTTGGTGTTTCTGTTACTACACCGACTCCTCTTTTGTCAGACAGTGGTGCTATTAGCATTGCTAAAGATCCAGTGAAGCATGAGTTTATCAAGCACATTGGTGTTGATGCTTCATACATGCGGACACAGGTACAGGATCAGGTTGGTACTCTTCAGTATGTGCCTTCCGAGATTCAGTTGGCAGACTTCTTCACAAAGGCACAGACCAGAACTCAACACAATTTTCACCTCTCCAAACTTAATGTTGTTGCTCCACCATAAGTTTGAGGGGGGTGTTAGAGATATATTCCATATCTATGTGTAGTTACATTATGACATACCTGTACGTGTTGTATTAGGTTTGGCTCCTACCTGTACGTGTATATATACTGACTCTTTGGTCTCATGATGAATACAAACACTATTCATAACAAGTCTTACATTACTAGTTTAACATGAAAAGCATCAATACATAAACTCATAGACATCATTGGTAAAAACCTCCGGTTAACCGTTTTATGCGATGCGAGACCAAAAGCATAAGCAGATTGTTAAGTGTGAATGGTTTATCTATAATAAGGTTATGTCTAAGACAGTTTGGACCCTATGACGTTACAAATAGTATCAGAGTTGACCCTCGCGGCTACACAGGCGCGTACGGGTCAAGGGCGTAGGCATATGATGTATGGTGCGTGTGGGTCCAGAGTGGATACACGACATGGTAAATATACCAGCACTAGACGTACGGACGTGTGCCAAGAGGGAGAGGTCATGGCTATTTGTCTAGTGTGGGTATGTTAAACCGACAAGAATGTCGGGTTTTTTTAGGGGGGTGTATGTGACACCTTGATCCATGTGAGTCTATGTATGTGTGTGCATATAAGGATGTGAATTAGTCCCACCTTACTAGTTTAGTATAAGAAGTACTAGCATATAAACCCATAGATACCATTGGTTAATAACCTCTGGTTAACTATTTTGCGCGAAGTAAGGATGAAAGCGCAAGTAAGTTATTACGTGTGCTTGACTTATCTATAATAGAGTTATACATAAACTAGTTTATACCCTAGCGTGTTACAATTTCATATCAGATCTCAAGTTTTTTTTAAATCAGAAGTGCTATTGCGTACTGTTCCAGTTGGGCTATCAGAGGAGTTGACGTGACGTGCTAGCCCAAGCAAAAGAATAGGTAACCTACCTTAGTACCTTATCCATGTCTATGAAAACAACGAATTTTTAAAATATTATATTTTTATTAATATTATATTGATACTAGCAACAGATCTTAAATAAATGATATCATATGTTCTGAACTTACATTATTTTGTTTTTAGATTTTAGAACTTATGGTATACTGAAACATCTTGAGCTCCGTTCCAACGGATATCATTCGGCTAGTACTCCAAACATTCAACTGGGTTATTGAGTACCAACATAGCATGATTCTGAACATGAGCTGAAATTTTCATACAAAATAAAAATTCCAAACCCATTGGCTTGCTATAAAAAAAAGGAAAGCATATAACCATGGAATGAAATTGAAAACACAATCAGGAAAGCATATAACGCTGGAATGAACTTGAAAACATAATATGAATTATTTTGCGCACAACTTTGGCTGAAAAACTGAAAATTTTAATATCTTCTCTGAAGTTACTTGATAAAACTATTGCTCACAGTCTTGAAACTGCTCAACATCGAGTACTGGCACCATTATTTTGTCCAATCAGTTTGAGTTTTTATCATCACTACAAACTCGTGTAGACTCATCCGGTCATCCGGCCATCCAGTCAGTAATCACAGATTTAGATTGCACATAATTGCAGTATATATAGTGCCTTGTCTATGTTAACCTCCTGCAAAACATTATTCAGCATAGCGTCGTCAGTTTGGCAGGACTCATCAGCTAATGCATCCAACAGCTTGTCGCATTCAATGTAGCCACTGTTGTCCTTGTTGTAGAAGTAGAAACGAGGTGCTCCTCGCTGGATAGCGTCTGTAGGTGGATCATTGTCGCCACAAACTCACCATAGTCCAGGTAGTCACTGCCATCCACAGTATCCTGTGTTAGTTATATGCCTTAGAGGCAATTATAGAGATAATTATATCACTTCTATGTTTATAATCTTTTGAATAATATATTATTTTGTCTCTTGAATAAATATCTTTAATATTGATTAACAAGTATGTGACTTGTTCGTGAAACTCTTTATTTATGTTTTTGATATTATTCTAAATTATCCCTGATCTTATATCATTATGTGGGACAATTATGATTTACAGATCAACACATGTATTGATTGATGATCATGTTTCACAGATCATAGATATGAGATATCAAATCAATAATGTAGACACATGTTAGAGAACATGGTGTTGGATTGACCCACCATGAAACACTGCAGGAATTGTTATATTCTTAAGTGTCATCAGTTGATCTCATATACAGTGTATGTGAGATCCTTAGACTTGAGATCGTCATTGTTTCCTACATATGTAATAGTTTATCTAGAGGTTACCAAACACTACTCCTTGACTGGGTGATCATAAAGGTAGCTTTCGGGTTTACTATGAAACATGCGAAGGGATGTGAGCGATCAAGATGGAATTTGCCCCTCCTATATAACAGAAGATATATCTCTGGACCCTTCGATGTGGTTGGATTAAGAAAGTGCATAGCCATGCCGAATATGGTTGAAGAGTCAATCACAACTGAGTAATCCATCACAGATTCGAGTGAATGATCGAGCTATCATAGGATGGCATACTTCTCGCCTTGAGTTCGATCTGATATCGTGAGGCAAAAGGATTCATACATAAGCATTATATAGATTCGTCCGATATGATCATTATGTATATTTAGGGGTCATTATGTCCTACTAGGAACCGCTACTGACCTATGAACCGGAAAGAAGTTTTTGGCCTATAGCCAAATGTACATAAACCTACAGGGTCACACAATTAATGGGCTGGAATGATAAAGGTCCGGATGATAGTTTCCAAGTAGGCTTCGATATCCACTCGTATCGGATATGGATCCGATTAGAGGCTATATAATGAGATGTGCGGAGGCTGAGGGAGAAATCCCAAGAAACTCTAGCCGCCACCTCTCATAACCCGTACCGTGCGCACTGGTGCAAGCACACCGACGTACGGTGTTCCCTCCCTGGACGTGTGGACCGCGGTAGAGGCGCTGCTACGACTGCGGCGCTGATCGGAACGATTGTAAGGAGACAGTTGGTCGGAGGACGATCGACTATTTTCGCCTACACCGACGCGCTCTTCGTTGAATCGGCTGCTTTAACTCTTCTTCCGCTGCACTGCACGTCTAGTAGTAACAATCTATGATATCATACTCGCATGGTTTTCTGGTTTACGCGGTAGAAATTTTAATTTGTGCTAGTGTAGCTTACCCGTATCCCAACATCCTGAACATACAACTCAACTACGACGTAAGGTTTCTTCACTTCTCAAAACGGCTATATATATGGAACAGGCATTCCCCACAACAAGATGATCAATGAGGTTTAGATTCATGATGTAATATTAGTAGTTCAACAATAGCTAGGAAGCAATCAGGTATTCTGAGACAAATCATGATCCTGAAAATAAATGCTTATAAAGCATGGGGATAAACCATATTGTAGGATATTTCACGGGCTAGAAAAACAGAAAACCAGGTGATTAAACTAACAATGGCAGGCAAATGGCAAATGTTACCACTATTGGTGCATTTCAACTTAGCACAGCAGCTCACCTACAAAAACTCAGAAATCGATCATACCAAACAGGGCTGAAAGAAGGTGCATATCTGAACAATGGCTATAGATTAGGAAAAAACAAAGGAGATACATTAGCAAACGGCATTAGCGATCTCCTATAGTCATGCTCCACTTCCACCCTTTCTTGATATTCTCCTACACTCAACTAGCTACTTTTGGTCTCAAGGGAACATAACTACGATTTATCAGAGCCAAATCTCATCTCCTACTTTGGCATGAATACTAGAGTATCGATGGCTCTTAGTTTTTGGCTTTCGGCTAAAATAGCACTATAGCGGTTGTTAACTTTGGGCTAAGACATTCAATTAAAGGAAAATAGAGAAAACAGGGGAAAAAACCATTATATCTCCATGAAAAATGCAAAGGAAAAAAGGGGGAAAAAGAAAGAAAAAAAGGACGTGTTAAGAAACCAACGCATTCAAAACGGCTTCTGGCTTCTAAAAGCTAGAAGCCAAAAGCCAAAATCTATTTAGATTGCGGTCTAACTAAACCATGCAGGGCTTGCTTAGTTACCTGCAGATCATGAATCAATTCATCTGGTCAGTTGTCAGCAACTGGATGTGGATGGTTACTCATGTCAGTGTGAGACCACAATGATCCACCATGTTATGTTGGCATGATCATCACAGGGTTTTAGAGAGCAAATTAAGGTGTTGAATCTTAACGGTTCAAAAGATTTTAGAGCACTGCAAAAATAATAGAAATGAGCAAATAAGATTTACTGACAAATAAGAAATAATAGTTGTTAATACTTTATAGGAGAAAATATTAGATGCTCAACAATGTTGACACCCATGATTAAGTCTCAGATACTTATACCTACTAAACAAACTTAATTGGAGAACTAATTCAACTCAAAACGTGTTACCAGCACTAATGATTGCTTGTAGCCTCCAAATGTCCAGCTTAAATACTTCACCGTAGCATTGGGTCATATAGCACAAATAGGAAAAGTTGGAACATTAGGATTGGTAATGACTGCTTAAAGCACAAAATAGCAAAACGTCAAATAAGAGATATGGAAAACCATAGCAAACCAGCAAAATGGATGCAAATTGCAGCAAAGAACCGACAAATTTCACGAAAAGATCAGCCTACATACACCAGATGTACTATGAGATTCCCACAATCAAATATGCACCGCATTAGCTTTAGGTAAAATTCAGCTTATTGTTATGGAAAGTACTAAAATCAAGTGGTCAGATCCATTTGCATGTGGTCAGTTCCCTGACAGTAATGATCAGAATGTGTTAACTAACCACCAATAGTTGTTATTGTATCGAATCTGCTTCTACCATCTTCCTGGCTAGCTCGATATGCTGGCCAGGATATTGAGTTTTCTCTTCTGATACACATAATTAGACCCAACAAAGTATGAAGCGTACTGCCTCATTTGGAGTTAAACTAACTATGCAAATGTCCTAAATTTTATTGTGAACTTACAATCAATTTTCTCACCAAGAGGAGCATTTGGATGAAATACTGAGAGCGCACAGGCAAATTCTTCGAATCCTAGAATCCCATTGTGCTTTGTGTCAAATAAATCAAAAACCTGCAAGAGCAGGGAAAATGTTGAGGGAAATGCATTATTATAATAACAGAAATCAAATTATGTACCAACATCATTCTCACTTGACTGTTTCTTTTATGTAAAGGATATTTATTGATAGACATAAATAATACTATAAAGTCCGATTAAAGGGTGTGGTTGGTGAGTACCATTGTGCCAATGATTGGATGTGAGCAATTGGGTGCGGAATTTATGTAAGAAATTGTTAGCACATAAAGCCTTATGCTCTTGGTATTTATAGCTTCATTACACCAATATGATCACAACTTTAAAACAAATGGATAATTTACTTCCAATCCTAGCCAATAACACTGAAACATATAAGTACTTGCCTCCAAGTCATGTACACAGCATCATGGAGAAGCTGTCGAAGATATTACTCAAACTAATTTCATGATAGCACAAGGTTTGAATATACCTTAGTTGCATTATAATATATCTCTTAGTAGGTAAAGTCAAATTATCCCCCAAAAAACACCACCTTCTATCAAGTACTCCTCTAGGGAAGGGTAAACCAAAGTGGGCAAAGGGAAGCAAAATAGCAGCTTACAGGATGTTTGATTAAATGATATAGAACCTCATCTTTCACTTAGACAAGCAGAAATACTGCATTTTTGGCTAGATGAATAGACAGGGTGTAAGACATACCAAAAAAAAAAAAAAACCAGACCATTCGACAAGTGGGTATTTGCTGCATATCACTCATGATTCCTACAGGGTGTTGAGCAGTGTGTTCTCTATTGGGCACCCCAAGATCCCAAGAATATGCCAAAGATGAAAGAGAGACTCCATAGTAATAATATTAGAATACAAAAGAGCAGAACAACATTTTCATCGTACAAACAACAACACAGGCGTAATGTAGACTTACACGATCAGGAAATAAACTCTCCTTATTACCAGTCTTGAAAAGCGCCAACTGAAGCTCCTCCTGCACCATATCAATGCGCAAGCATAACAACCCAGGTCATTCATCACTTGTGAGATATGCACTCATATACTGACAAAACTACATTATTTTTTTACTTTTTAAAATTTTGGGTGTTTACCCACTGACCTTGTTGATCAGTCCATCATCTATCACGGCGCTGCTAATATTCTTAAACAGCTCGTACAATGCTTTAACTTTGCTCACGCTAACTGCATGCGCACGCAGACCACCCAATGCTGCTGTAATTACAAGTCGTGGGACAAACATAACACAATTAATTAATAGCAACAAGAGAATTAGCAGAGTGGATGTTCACACGGTCTCCCTGGCGAGGACTTCAAGATCTTCTAGGCTCTTGGGCTGCTTGAGATCGAGGTCACAATACTTGAGGAGCATGCCGAAGAGTTGCTTCACCCCCTCAAGACATTGCAACATGGTACCGCTCCTCCTCTTCTACGTGTCACAACCATGCATCAGCGCCCATTCCTACACGGTGCGAGCAACAATCCGTAGGCCTAATGTCAAATTAGGAGCCCCTGCGAAATGGAGAATTGGAGCAGATTTGGACAAACGAGGCGGGGAATCGCGCGAGATCGAGACGTGAGGAGGGGAAGGGGAAGAAGTCATCGGAGCTGGACGGCTCCGATGACAGCCTCCGGTGGTGGGGGGCGGGACGGCGACGAGGAGGGCGAGGAGGGGAAGGGGAAGAAGTCGTCGACGAGCGGGTGGGAGGATGGGGAGAGATTGCGAGAGGAATTAGATGGGGACGAGAGGTCGGCGCAGGTGTGAGGAGAGAGAAGAGGACAAAACGCGGCCCATACGGCGGCGCCACACTAAGCGAGGAGAGGTGTGAGAGTTACATGTACGACTCACCGACTACACCGACTCTTTTTTAGTAGCAAAGATATTATTATTTAAAAATTATATAAATAACCTTGATTGTCATTTTAAATAGTGACAGAGGCTCTATCATCATTTAAACTCCGTTCATTTCAGCTTTTTTTCAGTTTCAGCTTCTAGTTTCAGTTTTTTTTTCACTATTCAGTAATTCGTTTTTTTCTAAATTTTTTAGATTTTTTGGGCTTTTTTGTATTTTTCTTTTTTTTCTGTGTTCCTTTGCATTGTCCGTGATGGGATAACATATTTTTCTATTTTTATATATTTTTTAAATTTAATTATACCCAAAAAGTCAAATCAGCTACAGTAAAAAAAGTCAGATACAGTGAAATTTCAACCAAAAACCAGAAGTCATCGCTAAAACGAACGCCCCCTTAGAACAAAGCTTATGTTGCCATTTCAAACAGCGACAATCGATAAAGGCTCTACTCCAAACAAAAGAACGATAGAGTATTATGTCGGCGTCACAATCGAATGGCAACAATATGTTATTTATATAATTTTTTAGTGATGATAAATAAATGTAGTATTAATAAAAACATATTATTTAAAAAATTCTGAAAAGTACTTGGACATGTGGTCCAGTGGCTGGCTAACTAAACTCCGGCAGAACACAACAGAGTTATCAGCTGCGAATAGGTGTATGTTGCACCTCATTGTAGCACATCTAAAACATGGCCCCAAATATGTAGCCCATTATAGGTTGCCGAATGGACACGGGTTTTTTTCATTCTTTTCTTCTTTGAGCAGAACATAGTTTGTTATTGAAATGGGCATTCTGTGGTTTACATGTAAGGCGTGCAGGTGTGCACGGGCTGGGTCGTCCCATTCCCCATGGGCCGGAATTGGCCCAGTCCTCTTTCACCCCCTATTTTCTGTCATCCTGTCGAAATGCGAAAACCTTTAGCTGAAACGTTATGACTCTTTCATATTTCCACAGTAGTAATAAACACGTACAATTGATTTTTTTTGAACATATAGATTTGTTCAGACTATAGTTGTTTGATCATATAATTAATTTTTTATAATATAGGTTTGTTTAACAAACAGAGCATTAATTTTTTACCTAAGATATTTGCTGAGCTCGCCTCACAGTTGTTGAAAGAAAGAAAACAATTTTTTATATATTTTTGCAGTAATAAATTCAGAACATTAATTAGTCTAAAAAAGTTAGAAACATCAATTTAATGGTCTAAAAGATGTGCTCAGCCCACAGTTTGTTTTGAAAGAAGGAACACGCCACATTTATATTTTCACAGCGATATACCAAATCATAATCAATTATTTTTGTTTAGATTCAAAAGAAATTGGTATTTTAAGGACATTTTGTCTATATGAAAAATGATAATGTAACTTGTGCTTTCCCCAAAAGCTTTTTACGTCTTATGATGTATTTATTTTGGTTTTGTTACCAAATATTACTGCAGAGTCAATGTCCGTTCTGATGAAAGTGTGTTTTGTCAAATATTTGAGCAGATGTATAAAGCTTATTAGTCCATACCACAAAGTTCGTTAATATGCCAGCATTGAGAATGAAGAACAATTTAATGATGGTGTCCTTGGGAGTGAGATAATGCTTTAACTTAGATGGCTCTATAGAACATTTAAATTCACAAGTCGTGAAGCAATCTGAAACCGGTAAGTTCAAACAATCTGAAGTTGGTGAATTCACTGTTGTAAATTGTCCACTGTTTGTAAATTATAATATAAAAAATACTATAGCACACACTTTTCTTGATTTTTTAGAATTATAGTAATATATCTATGTTTTTTATTTTAAATAATAATCATCTCTCGCTCTACTGTTAAGCAACCTAGACTAATCATCTAACGATTAAGTAATAAATATACAAATCACTCTATCATTAAATGACTAACACTAATCACCCAACCGTTTATGATTTAGACCAGAGTCGCTCTGGTTTGCGACTGGGAAATAGTCGACTTGAGAGCTGCTTTTGTCCAGGTGAGGTGCATGCTTGATTCCTTCTGCACCGCATGGAGCACTGTAAAAGTGTGAAGTGTATTGTGGGTGTTTACCTCCCGGTGAAGCAAGAAACGTAGCAGCCACAGTGCCGTGGTGTTTCCTAGCCTACTAGTACGAGATGATGTCTCGCTCTCGTATGGCTGAAATTGACTGAAGTTTTTTCCCCTTTTTGGTTGTTGAAGCATATGAATTAGGTGTGAACTGGTAGTAAAAGTTGTGTGGCAAAATTAAATGTTATTTGGCGATAGGTTAACTTTTAGTCATCTAACAGTCGAGTGACCGAGGCTAAATTATTCAATGGTAAAACAAGTTAGACACTTATCACTTAATGGCTAGATGACTAGCTCAAGTTATTTAACGATAGAATGACAGATAGTTACTACTGTAAAATAAAAATACAGATGTATTACTATAATTTTAAATAAAAATAGATTATTTTTTAAAAAATCCTCTTTTCTCTCCTTACTAGAGGTGGACAGGTGGGCCGTGCCCACACAAGCCGGGCCGCGGCACGGTCTGTTGGCTAAATGGGCCGGGCTGACACGGTATGACGGACCAGGCTATGCTTGGGCTGGGAGGCCAGCACGGCATGACCCGTTTAGCTCGCGGGCCGTGCCAGCATGGGAGGCACGCAACGGGCATAAACGGTGCCGTGCACGGCACGGCGCAGCCCGGCTCCATATAGCTCATTATATTATTTAACAAGACATCCATATAATATCATTTAACAAGTTAATGAAACTCATTATATCATTGATAATGATTATCTTGATGATTAACAATATCTATAATTTTTATATTTTTTGTATTTTTTTACAATTTTTTTTACAGTTTTCTAGAATATTTTCTCTATTTTTCTATTTTTCGGTATTTTTTGAATTTTTCCGAACTAAATGGGCCGTACTATGTCGGCATAGCCCGTTTAACCTTAACTGTGCCCGGGCCAGCACGATACGACTACAAACCGTACTTGAGTCCGGCCCTTGGCACGTAGACCGATACAACATAGTTTATTTATTAGTTATGTCTAAGGGGATGATCGGAATAGCGATGGCTTTTGGCTTTTAGCTGAAAAAACACTGTAGTTGAGTTAGTGGATAGTGTAGTGAATAGTAAAAAAAAAGCTAAAACTAGAAGCTGAAGCTGAAAAAAGCTGAAACAACCAGAGTTAGTGGATAGTGTAGTGAATAGTGAAAAAAAAACTAAAACTAGAAGCTGAAACTGAAAAAAACTGAAACAATCAGGGTCTAAGTAGATCATACCTAAATAGATTGTGCTGCGTTTGAGCCTGTGCCGTGCCGGTCCATTGGACACCTCTACTCCTCACCCGGTCTATCCTCTTTCGTCTTCCATTTATCTCGGGCTCGCTGTCCAAAGCGGCGAAACCCCGAGCTCTCCACGCTGCCAATGGCGTCTCCCTCATCCGCCTCCACCTCGGCGCCGCTCTCCTTCTCCCTCCCGCTCTCCCCGTCCCCGTATCGCCTCCTCCGCCGCCTCCCCGCGTCCTCCTTCCGCCTCCCGCCCAGCCGCCTCGTCCTCCCGCCGACCCGGCCTGGCGCCGCGCTGCTCTTTAGCCTCAGCGACGCTCAGGAGAAGCAGAAGGACGATGAAGAGGAGGAGGAGGATATGGTGGAGGTGGGATACGTGAGCGGCTTGCACGGGGTGCGCGGCGACGTCCTCGTCGCCCCTCGGACTGACTTCCCCGAGCTCCGCTTCGCCATGGTACCCGCTCTTTCTCTCCGCCTTCCCACTCCCCATTGTCGAATCATATAATGCTTGGATTGTTCGGATTTTTATGTTAATTTCCTGTGGATTTCACATCTCACTCTTGTTTGATTCCGTCCGCGCCGCGCGGACAGCCGGGGAAGAGATGGCTGAGGGCTCGTGCTGCTGGGAAGCAGCAGGTCAAGGAATTCGAGGTTGTTCGAGGAAGAGCCCATACGGGGAAGAAGAGTTGGATCGTGAGCTTTGATGGGATCAATAGTGTGGATGAGGTCTGTTTGATTTGCATTCCTATGGAGTCACTTGCTTTTCTTAATTTGTGTGTCCCAACGATTCTTAGGTTCAGTTTGCGGTTGCTGTGCCGTGCCGTGCTTATTTTTAAAGATGCTGTGAAAAAGTAGTGAAAAGTCTATTACTCTGTTTGATAAATCAGAGTGTAAGTTAAATAAATTCTGTTACCCGGTTAAATAAATTCTGTTATCCAATGATTGTCCTCCCACATTTCAACTCATATGTTTGGACGCAGTAATGTATTCGGTTGTAGCTTTAAGAAAAAAAACGGTTAGCCAAACACCCAAAATCCAAATATCTAAAATCGGCCCAACAAAATGAGATTATCGTAATCCCCGCAATGCCAGACGGAGCCTTAGAGTTTGCATAGTAAGTAGCCTTGCTTAATTTCTGGGACAAGCAGTGTTAAATCAACTAGCTGTAATACAGTAGTACTAGTGTAGCAGAGCAGTGAGCTACTTGCAGGGAGTAAGTCAGTGTCGTGACAAACACCTAAGTGTTGCATCCCATGCTGTTTTTCCGTTCTGCGTATGTGATGTCAATTGACGGCTGCTGGCCAGCTCAAGTTTTATGATTGAGCATGACTGCATAGGTGGTTCAGCTCAAGCTAGCACACATTGTGTACCATGGCACGTCTGCAGCATAGAATTCTTCTATGAGTAGCATGCAGTGTGTTACTACTGCTTACCTTATGTTGGCATATGGCTAGCTTCTGATGCAATCATTTATCACTCTTTTTAGGCTAGGCAAATAGTTGGTTCAGCTATACTTGTGAAAGCTGGGGATAGGCCTAAAATGGAGGAAGGTGAAATATATTCGCTGGATCTTGTTGGCATGAGAGTTATTGTCAAGGTGCATATTCCTTTGTGTTTTCCTGTTCAAGTTCTTGGTGCTTCATTTGTTAATTTCAATAAGAAAATGAAGCTGCAGTACGAGAAAGGTAGAGGCACAGCAATATGTGCATTATTACTACTTGATACCTAGGCAGAACTGATATACAGTTGGCAATTGGATGAAGAGTACTGACTACATGTAATATGTTGCTGGTTCTCTGGGTGGATGCCTTGGCCAGGCACTCTGGGCCATTGGGTACTCAAATTACATGCACACACACAAGGTTATCAAGTCGACAAGTCGACACTACCCTCCTAATGACCGACTAGTCGCTGACTAGTCGACAGGTACTGTTTATACGACAGTAGGCATATACCTATATATATATACTATATAATATATACCCTATATTGCAAATTTGCAGTGATTAGAAAGTATATATATAACTTGAATTAAAGAGAGGATCGATGACTTACATGTTTTGATTTTTGAGTCCAAACTCCCTTCATTTGACTTGTTTAAGCATGATTTGAGACCTTCATGCTGAAAAAATAAAAAACAAGAATAAGAATATGAATTGTGATGAAGAATTGAAGATAAACTATGATGAGCAATAAGAGGACAATACAAATCATACAACATAACAACAAATAAATGTGCAATTAGGAAATTAAGCATATAAAACATCAAGTTCTCAACAACAGCTTAATCATAACAATCCATCAACATGGCTTAACACAAGCCTCAAATCAAATGTCATACAACTCAAGATCATCGAAATGGGTCGCATTCCCACTCGGTTCACCACTCTCATGAGTAGGACTAGATGGAGATTCGCCAAAGTCATCAATGTCCTCATCATCAAGCACGAAATTATCATCATCATCATTGTCAGGCTCCGACTCATCATCAACCACCCTTGTTGCACGAGCAGAACGGCGAGAGTAACCTATCACCTCACCATGAGCCCTCCTAGGGAAATTGCGACCTTGAAGCGCACTTGATGCACCAATGGCTTCATCAATATGACCCCATGTAAGATCATCGTTTCCATGATGAACTTCTTCGGCACCAACATCAACCCACTCATTGTCCCATTGAAAATCATCTAGGATCAAGGGGTTGAAACTGTGCCCTTCCTCTTGCATCCTTTGAAACCGATTTGCAATCTTCCGATTGTATTGAATGTAGACCAAATCATTCAACCTCTTGTGCTCTAATCGGTTTCTCTTCTTGGTATGAATCTACAAATAAATAACAAACAAAATAATTGAACTATTGTCATACTAACGGCTCCAAAATGAACACTTGAGTAATTGAGTACTTACAAACTCAAAGGTGCTCCAATTGCGCTCACAACCGGAGGCCGAACAACAAAGACCAATTATACGCCTTGCAAATGCTTGGAGCTCTAGAGCAACGCCACCAAATGCACCCCACCAAAGAACTAGAAAGGCAAGAATGATAGCCTATGTTAGATCTTGGGAAGAATGGGAGCTTAAAATTAAAATGAAGTTTCCGATAGTCTGATACACTGATACTTACTAGGTGTCTTATCATTTTGTTGCTTAATTGCCAATTGACTTGAAAAGCCTCTTTGCATATTCTCATAATCATCAGCTTGGTTGCTTATCCTGGCTTGCTTGTCGTCCTCAACGATCATCTTCTCAAGCACATCATTAAACATGGTACGAAGCCTAGAAGCATGTCCAATGTCAGTCTTTCTAATCTCAAAAAATCTATTTGGATTCAAGAACAATGCAGCCCCATACAACTTCTGCTCCATTTGGTCTTCCCACCGCCGATCTATGATTGCTACCACCTTCCTGAGTAGTGATTGCTTGTTTCCCAAAGAGTTATTGATCTTCTTCTTTGCAAGATCCATGGCTGCGATAACCTCTGGCATTGCCGGTTTCTCATCATACTCTTCGGTTTAGGATCTTTAGCTGGATCATACTCTTCGGTGCCCGCTGTCGGATTTAGAGCTGAAGTTGGAGTTGGAGTTGAAGATTGCTCTGCCATGATGCCTACATATGCACAAATCAGAGAACACTTAGTCAGTTAGTCACTTATATAAGTACAAATCAGAGAACACTTAGTCACAAATCTGAGCCAGTCGGGGAGGAGGGGGTCGGGGCTCGGGGCGAGAGGGCCCGGAGGATGGGGTCGGGCGGACCGCGGAGGGGGCGGGAGGGGGGGTCGGGCAGAGGAGCCGGGAGGATGGGGTCGGGGCGGAGGCGGGGGAGGGGGTCGGGGCGAGGGGCCGGAGGATGGGGCCGAGGAGGAGGGGTCGAGGCGGGGGCGGGAGGATGGGGCCGGGCGGAGGGCCGGGAGGATGGGGTCGGGGAGGGTGCCGGGAGGAGGAGGCGGAGGAGGCGGGAGAGGAGGCCGGGAGACAGAGGCGGAGGGGCGGGGCGGGAGGAGGAGGAGGAGGAGGGGAGGAGGCGGAGGAGGCCGGGAGGAGGTTACAGATCCGCGACGGCGGCGGCGGCGGCGAGCGCGGCCGGGATCGGTCCGATCTCGCGCTTCACTCCTCTGCTGCGGTGCGGCCTTCACTCGAGCTTCACTTCACTCGAGCTTCACAGTTCACTCCTCTGCTGCCTTCACTCGGTAATATACGCTTCAGTCCACTGCCTCCCCCCCCCAAGTCGGGCGCCTTGCTGTCGCCTGGTCGACTAGTCGACGGGCAAGTCGATGACTAATCGACCAGGCGCCCGACTTGCCGCCGCAAGTCGAGTCGTTGGTGCCAGTCGGTCCGGGCTCACCGACTTGTCGACTAGTCGACGACTTGATAACCATGCACACACACATATCCTTAAATATATTAATTATGGCACTCTTATATAATCTTGTATAGCATACATCAGATTAAGAATGACATTGAATACCAATGCCATATGCTTTGTCCTATAAAAAAACTGTGATATTATGTATATTTACTACTTTCTGGAGTTTTTCCTGTTTTCTTGCTAGTGCTGGAAGTTGGAACTAGTCACTGTTAGTTTGTTACCACTTCAAAATTGCTCTCTCAACCCCGCGAATGTAAATACCACCGTCAAAATGTACATCGGCATGGCCACAATATACTGGTTGTTTTCTCCACGTTTTTTCACAACAATTTTAATATTTGAAGTTAGTCTCTCTTTATCATAGGACACAGGCAAGCTTGTTGGAACAGTTGCTCAGGTTTTCAATTTTGGATCTGGAGATCTTCTACGGGTTATGGTTGGCTCTGCTGAGGATACTTTTCTCCAGCGAAATTCAGAAAGGCAGGATTCAACTTCATCTGGTGAGCATGTGTGGATCCCATTCACTGAAGATATTGTACCTGATATTGATATGGAGAGTAAAGAAATGTGGATTACACCTCCAAAGGGGCTTCTTGAGCTCAACTCACGTTCTGATAAGAGATCAAAGAAAGAAAGGCGTGCGATGGTTAGGTTTGCATCATCCTTTTTTTGCATGCCATGTTCCCAATTACAAAACATGATTTGCACTTAAAAAAAAAGAAATATCACATCTAAAAAAACTGAAATGTCAATAGCAACAGCTACCCTAACTACCGTCGATGATAGATGCATATGTAACAGTTCTTTTAATGAACATATGTGAAGAATACATTGAACTCTCATGCTTTAGGTTATAACCAAGAAAAATGCAATGATCTGAGCCATTTGATAATTTTGGTTTTGTTTTGTTTTCAAATAAAGCATGACCAGGTTTGAATTCTCAGGAATGGAAGGAAAAGAAGAAGCTACAGCGTCGCATAATTGCAGCAAAGAAGATACTATATGAATTGGACCAGGGCCATGTTCTGGAAGGTTTGCGATCAGGTGACAAGGTCCAAAAGGCTTCACTTGCAGAACAGATTGGGTGCATTGATTTTCAAATGCTCCGACATGCAATGCATAGTGTTAGCAAACAAACTGACAGGTGCAAACTGCAAACATCCTTTGTTCTGTGTCCTGCCAAAATCTTTTTCAAAAGAAGCTGATTTCTTCTGCATTTTTCACATATACAGATGTTTACAGTGCCTGTATACCTCTTATATGACAGAATATCAATTTTTGTTTTCTTTCGGTGAAACAATAAACTTGTTGATTTGTCCCAAGCTCTTAATCTAGCTTACTCTTTCAAACCTCTTCTCATTTTCAGCCTGTCAAAAAATGTGCTTGCTAATCTGTCCGCATCAAGAAAAAAATTGATGAGAATACCTTACAAGGCCCTCATGAACCATGAAGAGAAAGAGAAGCATGTCTTAAGTAGTGAACTCAGCAGAGGTCTTGAGATCCTTCGAAAGTCAAAAGCAGCCACCGTACTTTTTACAAATGGCTCTGACTCTGGTGTCGTGAATGCTGAGTTTCAGAGATTGCTTAATTCTTTTAGCGAGTTAATGAAGGTACACATATTTCATGATTGTGCATTGCAGTTCTGCTTATAAAGTTTCATTTCCATGCTGCCATAAGGAGGCAATGGAGATCTGTATTTTTTCCATATGTAATTAATCCCAAACATAGAATTTGCCCGAAGAGCATAATAAATGTAAGAGAAGTGGAGAACTGCTAACTATCACTATTCTTCTTGACATTGAAGGTTGACTCAGTCCATCGTCCTTTGCTGCCAAAGTCTTAGTACTGCAATCTAATTGGGAAGCTAATCTTGATGTGTTCACCAAAGTATATGTTTGGTGAACACATCATTCGAAGTGCTAATCTATTTAGTTAGGAAAAATATTAAATCATGGTTGGTTGATTGCTGCTTGTTTGGTGCACGTGTATTGTGCGGTTTAAAATAGAGCTCTTAGTTCATTACAAAAATAGTTAGTATCTGGATAAATCTGATCCTTTTTTGCTTGACACAGGTTGAAGAAAGTCGTGTCTCTATCCCTTTCATTGTTGTTTCTCCAGCTGGTCATGTGGGGGCAGTTAGGAACTGCTTGGTAGAGAATGACTATTTTGGTTTGGACACTCAGAAGGTACAATGTATTGTCTTACAATGATCTTTCATGTAATTGTTCTCTGTTTTTCTAAAAAGAAAAGGTTCAGCTAAGATGACTATTTGTTTCTATTTTTATATTAGATAATTTGTAGTTTCACTTGAGTCAACATTCTTAATGGGACCTCTCAGTCTTGTTCTTATGATTTCCCCATTGAGCATAGTCCTGTACAAAGAAGCACTGCTTTAGTGTAAGAACATATGTTTCAAAATTCTAAGTGTATGGAGAACCTGAAATTTGTTGTGGAGAGACAAGCTTAACAGCAATATGTACACAAGTGCAGTTGTACATGTGTCATACTACGCTCGGTTCTTGCTTTTTCATTTTTTGCTGCCTGTGTTTCGTGGATTCTTTATATGTCCAGTTTCTTCAGGGTGGATGTGTGCATTCTTGTTCCTTTAGAGATCCGCAGCAGTGCATCCTCATCTAGATAGTTGATGACCAGGAGATTATGTTCAATTATTAATATAGAATTACTCCTCCATGGATCCACCAACATTTGTAGTAACTGTTTATGTATTTATAAATTGGGATTTCAATATGACCAAATTCTCCCGTTCTTTTTTCAAATGTTTTGTGGAATCCGTATGCAGTTATGGGTTCTGGAAGAGATGGAGCTTCCAATTGTCAGTATATCCTCTGAGCTAAACAGCCAAAGGATTCTGTTGAAATCTCCGTGGGAGATACTTCACAAGCCAGCAGGATCTGGGGCTATTTTCAGCTTGCTATCATCAAATAAAATTCTGGACACTCTAAATGAAATGGGTGTGGAGTTTGTACAGGTAAGATCATGTGCCGTTCACCTCACTTTTTTCCCATCACACATTCGACATTCACTTGTTTATTTTTTATTGTGTGGACTTGTTTATTATGAATGGAGAACTCCATATACAATGCTCAAGAATGAGATGCATCAATTTGTTATATAAAACCATGAATTCACATTATTACTCCTTATTCCTTAAGTACCTTTGGAACTTGAAGCTACATCCATTTTATCCAGCTTATGGTGCGCTGCGTCTTTAATTGAACATTTAGCCTACGAAATGCCAACAACGAGAATACTAGCGTTCAAATCATTTTGGCTTTGAAAATGCAAGCTCAAAGCCTGCAACTTCTACCTCTTTATTTCACATAGTTGTATTTGTTATTACTACACCTTCATAAAAATCGATACCTGAAATGAACTATACCTTTCCGGCAGATGTGCAGCTCATCCAGCAGGCCAACCATTGGGCATCCTTTGCTCATTGGGGCTGTCAGCTCCCGTGGCGCAGATGTTGGCATCAAGCTTTGCAAAACCAGCAACAAAACGGAAGATGATTTTGATTTGATTATTTCCATGAACCACATAAACAGGATGTGCAGAGATGTTACTATGCTCGAGTTCTCTGCCCATCCTGAGCAACACGCACACGTCGAGCATGTCGATGGCCAATGGGTCACCGTCCAACCAGAGGCAGTGAATTCTCATCGCTTGCATACGGATGCTACTAGTGTTTTGAACTCTTGCTCCCCTGCCAGGGTGTGTGTTATGGAGATTGTTGAGCAGTGAAGCCTGCCTGTTGTTGTCAGTGTACTGTACTACAGCGGTTTGGAAGGCAGGAATTCTCCTGGATTCCTTGGCTGGATTAACTGTTTCTATAAAATTCTTGCAAAATTTCTGCGGTGTTCCTGCATTAGCCGCTGCGCGAGTGCGCGACGACGCGCTCGCCACCGGAGGCGCAGGGAATCAGAATAAAGCGGAGTCTATGCAGGTCCGATCACCACCACCACCGTCTCCGCGAATCCGCATCCGAAGCCTTCGGTCTCCTTCCTCCTGCCGTCGCCCCCCCCCCACCGGATCCCCTTCCTCCGGCCCGAACACGGCGGCGACCGCCATGGCCGCCTCGCCGCCGCCGCAGCTCACCATCATGCGCCCCGACGACTGGCACCTCCGCGACGGCGACGTCCTCGCCGCCGTGCTTCCCCACAGGTGCGTCGGAGCAGCGTCTGGCCCGCTTTGGTAGTGCACGCCTCTGAGCAATGGCCGTGGCCGTGTGTTTGTGCTTGTGTGCGCTGTGGCAGCGCGAGGCGTTTCTGGAGGGCCATCGCCATGGACGCGGCTTCCCTGTTCCTTTGAGTTCGAAAAACAAGAACGGAAAAGAACAATGGACAGCACGGCTAATTTTACCAACATGACACGTGTTCAAAACCATAAAAATTGTAATGTAAAATCTACATAAATAACCCATCTAACCTTTGTTTAGTGAAAATCAATTCGGTCATCGGCTAGAGAAATAAGATGCTACATTCCTATCCCTACGATTGATAGATTGATGCTGGATATGTCTGGAATACATAAATTTCATAGAAAATATTTCGATTACTGCAGGAACGGAAAAATATAGGCCCCGCGAGATTCAATGTCAACCATGAAAAATAACTTTGTTGCAGTACATGAAAAAGTGGATTACTAGCTTTACCTGCAACAGGTAATTTGATCTGACAATATGTGTTTTATCTGAACCTGTGCTTTTTCTCAGTTACTCGAGCAAAGCTCTTAATACTGTCTAAGAATAACACTAATCATGTATCTCGCTTAAAACGGCTTGTACTCCTAACTTTTAACTTTTGAAATACATGAGCTTCTTAATTTTATTTTTTTTGTTTTTTTAGATTTTTTGGTTTTTTTTCCTTATTCCTTTATATTGTTCGTGATTGTATAACTTTTTATTTTTAATTACTTAGAATAAAGATAACAATTATTGCATTTTCAGCTATTACAATGTTTTTTTAGTCAGAAGTTATGTTGAACACTAATCCATCATGCATATGTACTGCAGAAATAAGCATCACCCAATTGGCCAATTTGGAGTGTTAGCACAAGCAACAGAAGAAGCACGAGTCGAGTAACATCTCTCCGCGCTACTGTCCTGACATAACTCGAGCAAAGAGGCGACACAACCATGGTAATAGGTTTTCGGACTTGCTCAATAGTTGGACGCCACATGCCAGTGGACACGGTTGGATACAGGTACAAGGGAACAGGGAAGCCGTCCATTGCGATGCCCAACCTGAAGCCGCCTGTTCTTTTGTGGTATTTAGCTATGATTTATTAATCTAATAAATGATTACAAAGAGAATTTAAAAGTTAAAAACCGCTGATAAACAAAAAGAAAAAGAACATGACCAATTGAATCGTACCGAAGCTATGTTCTTTTTGTGTTACAGCTGATGGCTTAGGGGGTGCATTTTTTAAGATAGCAGTAGATGACAAAAACGTCGATGTAAACGGTGCACACGGTTTTGGACTTAGAAAGCCATTTGGAGAAGTGGTTTCGAGAAACTGTTTGAAGAAACTGTCCTATTTATTTTGCCTTCTCGAGAAGCCAAAACTAAAACAAAAAAAAGCCAAAAAGAAAAGGGCATGAGGTCAGAGTAGCAGTTGCTGCAATGTTGCGTAGCTGTATGGACTTCAAGCCTGCTCTAAAGAGCTTAAACTTCTGACTTCTGGTTTTAGTTGTTGGTTTTTTTTATTAAAACTATATTGTAGCGGTTGTTAGATTTTTCTAAATCTTTTAATTAAAAAAATATTAAAAACCATTATATCAAACAATGTAAAAGAATAATAGAAAAAGGGCTTTGTTCTTTTTGTGTTACGGCTGATGGCTTAGGGGGTGCATTTTTTAAGACAGCGGTAGATGGCAAAGACGTCATGTAAATGGTGCACACGGTTTTGGACTTAGGAAGCCATTTGGAGAAGTGGTTTTGAGAAACTGTTTGAAGAAATCATCCTATTTATTTTGCCTTCTCGAGAAGACAAAACTAAAAACAAAAAAAGCCAAAAAAGAAAAGGGCCTGAGGTCAGAGTAGCAGTTGCTGCAATGTTGCGTAGCTGCATGGACTTCAAGCCCACTCCAAAGAGTTTAAACTTCTGACTTCTGGTTTTAGTTGTCGGTTTTTTATTAAAACTATATTGTAGTGGCTCTTAGATTTTTCTAAATCGTTTAATTAAAAAATAATTAAAAACCATTATATCAAACAATGTAAAAGAATAATAGAAAAAGGAAAGCAAAAAAGTCAAAAAAAAATAACTTTATTTTTTCTTATTTCTTTGTATTGTGGTGTAAAATAAGCTAAAAGCTAAAGCTTAAAAGCAAACTTGAGTGGGTTAACAACCTGCCTAACATTTGCACCCAAGAGACTTCTCCGCGGCTATAGATCATAGATGCCTGGAACTGGCAGGAAGTGCACTCTGTGCCAACCGTTCGCTAGACAACTCCCTCTTAAATCAAAATGGTTAGAGCGGTTAGATTTATAATATATACTCCTAGTTGCTTGGAGGTAAACCAAAATGGTTAGAATGGTTAATCTGTACTCCTAGTTGCTTGGAGGAGTGCAAGGTACCGTAAAAAATAATTCCTCATAAATGTGTAACGAAAGAGGCAGCAGCTTCAGACAGTATATCAGAAGAATCAATTCTTGCGATAATATATACAGAAACACAGATCAGCACTGTTATTCACATTTTTCCACAGTTCTTCCTACGTTATAACAGTGAGAAATTTCACCCTGGCCTTCTGTCCCTTCTACTCTCTTTTCATTGTAGCGGCAAGAACACAACATTTGGCAGCGCGATCACTGCAATTCCCGAAGCAAACCACTGCGATGGACACGACGCCGCTCGCCATCTTCCCAGCCAGAAAATCCTTTTTAGTCGCTTGCGTCATTGATCAGATATGGGCCATCTGTCTGCGCTCTGAATTTCTGACCCGAAGGGCAACTAAAGCTGTGCTCCGGCCGCTATCTTACCCAACAAAGGCGAGCGCAATGAACTGTCTGGCCATCGCTCTAGTACATCCTTGTAACTGCGTACTGAACTGCACCAACCTTGCTGTATCCACCTGCGACCGCCGCGACGCCATTGAAGGGAGCGATGCCATGCAGCCTGTTCCCCTGGAGGGCAGCTCTGTCAGTCATATCAGCTTTGGGTGCACTCCTTGGAATGTAGAATGGTGAAGACCGCATGCCAGGAGCCATCTCAGGCACAACCTTGGCATCCACGAAATGTTGCGCTGGCCTATACTGCATGCGATCTTTCTCAAGCTCCTGTTGATGCTGTCGGTCGGAGCAGTCCGACTTCAGGTGGTAGCAGCATACTGACGGGTTGGCAGCCGCTGGAGGAACCACCGGATTCCTTGCCACCCTTTGTGCATTGTGTGAATCAGCGACACTTGCATTCTCGAATGGCATTACTGGGCCAACCACTCTTCCTGATGTAGCTGCGAGAGTGACAAAGATGAAATATATTAGATCGATGCTCTTAACATAAAAAGAATACTGGATAGTTAGTCACAACAGTAAACATAAACAGTTACCCGTTGGAATCCTTTGAGGAACTTGGGAAGTTGCATCTGGACCTTCCTTTGGAGGAATTGGAGTAGTGTGAACTGTTGTACTCCTGCAAATAGCCCATCAAAGGTCAGCAGTGAAGTTCGAGCACAATTTTTGGAATCTGTGACACCCCAAAACATCGGATTTCCAAAACTAAGTACCCCAAATCTGTGAGCACTTCAGATTTCCATGTACCTTTTTTTATGGATAAATATTTGAAGTATCACAAGCTTATTGAACACCATCTCCTACTTGGCACAAAAGCCTATTAACTAACTAAAATGCATTTTGCTTGTTTTAATCAATTTTAACACAAGCAATATATGACAGCACAAATCATTGAGAAATTGAGATAATAATCACATTGAAAAGAAGTGTGATAATGTAAGCTACCTTGGGAGAGAAACATGCTTCCTGTCGACTGCACCACTCCTTCGTCCATTTTCCTCTAAGTTAGCAAATTGCCTCCGGAAATTGTCGACAGCACTGCATAACAAAAAATCAAGAACCGAGGGCATAAGTTGTGAATATTGCCACATAGAAACAACCTAACAGAGGGAACAGAAACTAAAAGATATGTCAAGGTAAAAACCTAGGATATAGAAAGCTTGTTTTTTCAGAGCCGTTCATGTAATCCTTCAGAAGTTGAGGGTGGTACTCCAATATCTCCCTAAATATAAGTTCCTTGATGTCTTCTTTGGTAACCTTTCTTCGTTCAAACTCAAACTCCATTTTTGAAATTAGTTGGCATGATGGTTCTCTCTCCACTTTTGCAAGACCTTTAAAATAGGGGTCAGCCAATGCCTGATTGTGCATATAACACAGATCGTTAGAATAACATCTAAACCATGAATATATGATTTTGTGAAGTAACACAAATGACGACACAAAATACTAACATGAAATTTTTGTTTCATTAAGACATGCTACCTCTTCAGCAGTTGGTCGATCCTTAGGATCAAATGCTAGAAGCCTTTGTAAGAGCTTGAGTGCCGAAGGATCTGCATTGGGGAATTTTTCTGAAAAAGGTATCGGCTGTTTCCTCCTCATGCTGCTCAGATACCTCCTTGCTTTGTCATTTCGAATCTGCAGTAGTCAAAGTAAGGAGCACAAACATTTGAGCATTGGAATAGTTTATGATGAGTATTAAACATGTCAACATTTCCATAAATAATAAATCATACCTGAGAAATAGTCTCCGTTGATGGTGTACCTAAGAGATCAGTCATCAAATCCAACTGGTGAACCACATTTTTGCCAGGGAACAAAGGCTTTCCTGTCAAAACCTCCGAAAAAATGCACCCAATACTCCATATATCAATAGCTGGTGAATACTGCACAAAAGAATCAACTTAGTATCATCAACTTAACATAGAAATTGAAAACAAAATTTGAACTTGGAAGAAAAAAAAACAACTGATAGCAGATTTGACAGGAGCACCTGTATAAGTAATGTATATCAGCTTGTATGCAAAATTAGTTCCTGAACAACCACCCTGTTATTACAATGATGCTACATGTCTCTAAAACCAATGACATATCCATAGATAACAAAAAAAAGGGACCAAAACCTATGTCCTAGTCATCTAGAATCTTAAGTTCAATTTCAATAGAAGAACACAACTCCAGAATGAGACAATTGGGAAGGTGAAACTCTTCGCGTATGAGCAGGCATACCAGATACAATATATTGACCGTTTTAGCATCAAGATACAGTATGAGGGCTAGCATGGACATTTTATAGGATTGCATTGTAGTATATATCATAACAATATACATAGAACTCCACATGATGATACAGTAACAAAGCATAGCTATCCAACAAAGTGCATCAAAGGGGAAAAGAAAATGGAACATGTAGCTAAAATCAAAATAGCTTTCTTAGCTTGTAATGTTGTACCCTATGAGAAAGAGAAAGTAGCACAAACAATAGCCTAATAAACAAAACCACATGAGGAAATTAATTACCTTAGAAAAGAAAGACCCACACAGCTCAGGAGCCCGGTACCATCTAGTAGCAACATAGTCCTGAAAGTCGTGTTGAAGCAGACAGTGAGACAAGTTGCAAGTAGGGTTCCTTCGTACAGAACACAGCATGGCATCCAATTTGTCAAAGACAATTAGATAAAAATGAATTATTGTGAATCAATTCTAGTAAACTGTAAAGTAACATACCGTCCAGAAAATTGTGGTAGGAGCATCATTAAACGCAACTCTTGCTAATCCAAAATCACATATCTTGAGTTTGCAGTTAGCATTTGCTAATATATTTTTTGGCTTTAAATCACGATGATAAACATTAGCTGCAGCCACATAGACTTAACATCAGAACATAGATAAAGAGTCAATACTCAGAGATAAAGTAACTGCATCTAGCAGATCTACAGTGAAATCAGCACACACTACATTCCACGCTGAATTTAAACAGGGATTTACACACCAAAAAAAACTGAGAGAACTGAAAGCGTGTTGATGACAATCATCACAAAGTAAAAGCAAAAACTGATATATCCACTCAGAAATCAGCAATAAGATGCAAAGTAGCTCTGTTGAAGCAACTCTTAACATCAAGAATATAAAGATTCAAATTTCCATCTAAGCACAGCGAATGTCCAAGAAATTTCAATACAAAGAAAAAAATTCCTATATAATTAAAGCCTCAAAGCTAGCTTGACGAGGCAACGGAATGATAAGAACACAATACACACACGACATAGTGGAATAGGTAGCAAAATTTCCACAGATGCTTAAAATAAAGAAGAGGACAATAAGACTTTGCCATTGGTTAACACTAAAGTGAAATTAGTGTGCAAAGGCACTAGCAGGAACTGTTCATACTCCTTATTCAAAACAGCGAAGCACAACTGAGACACTATAAATAGAACTTAGAAGACCTTTCAGGGAAAAAAGAATCTCTAAATATCCGTACCAGTATGGATATATTTCAATGCACGAAGCATCTGATAGAGAAAGAACCGATGGTGTTCCTTTGTTAAATCATCATTAGCCTTAATAACTTGGTGGAGGTCTGTATCCATCAGTTCAAAGACAACATAAATATCTCTGAAGTCCCTCCTTGATGGAGGTAACATTATATGTTTGATCTCAACAATATCAGGATGCCTTAGAAGCCGGAGAAGCTTGATCTCACGGAGGATCCTAGCAGCATCAGATAGATGCTCGAAGATATTGTGTATTTTCTTTATTGCTACCTTGTCACCAGTATGTTGATCGATAGCTGAACATACAACTCCATAACTTCCTTTACCAATAATTTCTTGAATTTTGTATCTGTTGGCGTCGCCATATTCACTGAAGAAATCCATCTCTGTTGAATTCTGAAAAAGTTTATTAGTGGAAAAGGTTAACATTGTGCACACAACAAACCTTCTTTCTCATAAGAAAAGGGTATCCAAGTCAACAATTACATATTGAAAGACACAAGATGACTTGAAAAGAAAGGAACGAATTCAATTGAGTTGCATCTGCCACAGGAGGTAAGCAGGTGCAACACTGAAAGAAGTTCTGATACATTATTTAGATACCAAGCTTCACATAAAAACAACTGTGGTAAACGATAACATACAACTTACAATTGAATTGCTAACAATAGTTATACCAAGCTGAGACACCATAATCAAAACAATCTACACAACAGAAACAATCATAGAGATGAAATCGCACAAGACAATAATCTACACAACAGAAACAATAATAGAGATGAAATCGCATAAGGAACCATCTGCGTCAACTCTCCCTGATATGGCAAGAAGCAACTACAGATTCTTAGATGCGTCCACAGAAGCTTTCTTACTCCTAAATAAACCAATGAAACACTATGGATTTCGCCTAGTTTCTACTCACCCACTCAAAACCACAAACTGACAGCAAGTAATTCAAAGAAGAACTGGAATGCAAATATGCTGCAACCGCTATACCATCTGACCCAACCCGTACTGACCTTTGCCTCCCGCACGGTGAACTAATGATCGCTCTAATTCTTGTGACAATACTAATGGTCACTCCTGAAAAGGTATTCCTTGGCTTAAAATATCAGTAAAGATGCCTCCTTAGTGGGCGTAGAATATATATGTGCAGTGCTAAGCTATCCCTTTCTAAAATACGACCGACTTGGGTTAGGATAAACATACCAAGTCACCGAATCCAATACCATCATTTACCAAGATTTTGTGAGCCAAACATGAATTACCGTGTTATTTCGGGCTATTAGTGGACCAGGCAAGAATTGCCGTGCTATCTTGGATTAACAGCAGCGCTAAAACAAGTCGGTTTTTTAGGAATGGAATTGAATGCCTTAAGGAAAGAGAGAAAGGATTTCTTGCAGATATAATAAGGAAGATAAGATTTTGAGGAACACTTCGATAATTCAGATAGGGCGGGATCTCCTAAGAAGGCAGGAAATCGCTGTAAATACCGGGAAGCGAATCCTTACGCGCAGGAAACAAACTTCTTTGGATCAGAACAGAAATTCTACGACGCCGCATCCCCCCAAAACCACCAGCTCCAGCTTAGCCGGAATCCAGGAAAGCTAAAGACCGCATCTTTATCCAAGCACGAGCCCGTAAAGCACCACAGCTCACGGCTCCACGCCAACGAACCCAGCAATAATCCACGATACCAAGAAGGCAAAAGGGGGAAAAAAAGAAGCATCTTTCACTCCGGGAGTGAGCCCCCCACCTTCTTCCGCTGCTCCGCCTGCGCCTCCCCGCCCCCGAACGCACCCGCATTTGCCTCGGGCATCTTGAGACGGCCGCCGGCGGGATATCGCCGGACAATCCAAGCCCCGCCGCTCCAATCGGCAGCGAAGTGGCACTGTGGCAGGCAAGGTTGCAGGGAGAAGGGAGGCGCTTGGTTATGTGCCGCAGCGGTGCGGTGGTGGGGGTGTTAAACAAGTCGAGGCAGGCAGGAGCACGGTGAGGAGGAGAGGTGAGGTGGCTTTTTTTTATTGGGCGCGAGTGGACGGTCCTGCCCCTCGAGTGGCAGTTGCGTTGAGGTGTGGTACACGTCGTAATCCATAGGAAGTAGTAGGGGTAGTTTAGGCATTATATTTTAGTGGATCCGGGTTGGTGGGTTTGACGTAGCTTTGCGTGGGAGGCAGGACCACAAGTTATGTTCAGTGGCAAAGCTAGACTTGGTCGGTGCGACCCGGTAACCCGCTATGTGGACGAGTTGCCGGCGACTGTAATGCAGAGTCATGCTTCAAAGCGCGCCCTAAAACTGTACATTTTATATTAAGAGACGGATCCAAAAGGATACTAAACTTACATCGAAATTAAACATTATAGTTAATTGCAAGGTGAACTATGCGCAAGGGCCAGAAATTCACCAAGCATTACTGGTGTTGCACGAAGATTTGGACAAGAATTGAGAGAGAACTATTGCTTTCTATTGATTAGCATTGATTCTGTAGTTTGTACAACTACTAGTCATATGCCTGTGCGTTGCAACAGAATTCATTGAATGTATAGAGAATAATGATATTAAAGAGAGTTACTCTAATCAATTAGGAAGTGGAGAGTGGTGAGAAGTTAAAAGAATAGGACGGTTGGAGGAGAACGGACGACCACTAACTCATTCTTTTATAGTAGTAATGATATTGATAGATAAATAGAATTAAAAGGAGTTGATCAAACCAAAATTGATACCATTGATTTCAACTACATGAGTTCTAAAGGTTGTAATGGAGATGTTAGAACCATATTATTTGAAAGTGCCAATTCGATTCTCTTTCCACCACACATGACATCTTAAATAGTATACCCTATAATTTCATAATCTTACACCATGCATTGGAGGAGCCCAAAAGCAATTCATACAATTCTCTTGATCTAAATTCAAATAAGAAAATTTCGAAAACAACTGAAATAAAAAAGGATAAGTAATAAAAATAAGAATACAAAATAACATCAGAAGCAAACCAAAATAGCCGTAAGATAGTAACAAATTGCAAGATCAACATCGCCCTTCTCCTGCATGGAAAAATAGAATGCATCAATCACACAATTTGACAATATGGTTTTCAAGAACAAATATTTACTCATTTGGCAATAGATTGTTGTTCCCAATTTTGCCACTACACGTAACTCGAAGATGAATAGGCCGTCTCCATTCACAAATCTAAATGGCCAAACAACCTTAATAGCTTAATAACCTACACGCCTTTATCAAATTTTGATGACAGTTTCTCTTGTATGATTTAGGCAAATAACCAATACAGATCGAGACTCACCACCATATTACTAACTCAACTGCTCACCATCTCTGGAACCGAAAGATATGACATCATTTTCCATAATAGTTATGATGATGATGCATAACCAACATCAAGATTGAGATTGACTGAAACAAAAGAGGTGTACCATTTCTAATCTAGAATAAACCACCAGAAACTGAGATATCCTCTTCTAGAACCTTCATTTAATCTAACAATTTCTTGAGTCTGCATGGAAGAAAATTTTGAGGATCTTGGGCAGTACGACATCTATAAAGTTCTCACAAGTCACAAAGAATATGCTCAGAAAAAACAAAATGAGGTTTTGGCCTGACCTTATTTTCCAGCAGCTTTTTCCAATTGAAGTTAATATCCCGTTAATCTCCCACGAAATTATTTGAATCTGCATTTGTAATAAAACTGCAGTTAAAATACAAAGAAACCAAAGATATTCCTTAGAAGGATGGCTTTTATGAAGGCACAGACAAGCTTTGAAATGAATAGGTTATCTGAATTCAAGTACATAAATAAACTGATGGATTATGAATCAAAAGTTGTATAGCGAACTCGATGAATTGAGGAAGGAACGCTATCTAGCGAGTCAAATTTCATTCACGAGCGTAAACAATGATGTTTCCAACCCATTTTTCTGAGATCGCAACAGCTTGGGTTGCATAGGGCGATAAGACCACTTGCCTCAAATTCTCCCGGAAAGATGCACCATACACAAGTATCTTTTTAGGGACGCAACCACGAATGACACACCTAGTACAACAATGAGCTCATAGATTTAGAATGTAACAACATCCCTAAGCATGAATAGCTAGACGTTTAAGTATTCAACACCCGAAATGCACAAAATTAACGGGAGATTCTTACGTCCCGCCGTGCCCTCCTTGCCAATCCGAGCTAATGGGGTGGAACGGAGCTCATAAATCGCAACTGCACCACATCTCACAACCAATCAAATTGCACGCAAACAAACCCAATATACTCATACGGCAAACACGATTACTTACATACGCGTGGTAGGACCAAAAAAGAAAAAAGAAAGAGGAAAAAGCAACCTTAGCTCCGAAAGATGCGGAGGTGCGAGAGCATGAACGCCGCCGCTCCCGCGCCGATCACGAAGAGATCATAGTCGTAGTTCTCGCCGTCGGCGACAGCCATCTCCTCGCCTGAGCATCTTCCTCGCCATGGATTTCAACGCTACAAAACCCTAAGGTACAACAAGAGTCTCCCGAGAACTTTCGATCCAAAGTTGCAAATCAACACCACCGCAATAATAGCAAAGCACCACTCGTCGCGCGCGCTGAAGGCTCGCAGCAGTCGGCGACGAGTCCACCGAAGTCGGCGCAGTAAGGCCCGTGCGGTCGGCCGGAGGGGACTTGCCGGTCACGGGGTCAAAGACGAAGACAGGAGGAGGAGGAGGCGGCGCGGCGACGCGGGTGGGAGGAGGCGGTGCGGCGGCGAGCAGGGGGGGAGGCGGGCGGCGGCGCGGGGTGGAGGAGGAGGAGGAGGCGGCGCGCGGGGGGGGGAGGTCGGCGCTACGGAGGGAGAGGGCGGCGACGCGGGTGGGGAGGAGCCAGCGGCGCGCGGAGGAGAGGCGGATCTCATGAGGCGAGGGAGAGCGAGGGGAGGCGGGGAGAGCGAGAGGGAGGCGGTGGGCGGCGGGGAGAGCGAGATCTGCAGAGGCGGGGCGGCGGGGAGAGCGAGGATTTGCAGAGGCGGGGAGAGCGAGGGGAGAGCGGGGAGCGAGGGGAGGCGCGGCGGCGGGCGGCCGTGCGGAGGGGAGAGAGGAGGACGGGGAGCAGGGGAGGCGCGGGGAGCCGGGAGGCGCAGGAGAGGCGGCCGTGCGGAGGCAGAGGGAGAGGGAGGACGGGGAGCGAGGCGCGGCGCCGGCGGGAGGTGCGGCCGTCGCGAGGCGAGGGAGAGGAGGGGAGGGAGGCGGCGGGGGGGGGGGCGTGTGGGAGAGCGAGGAGGGCGGGAGAGCGAGGGGGAGCGGATCGAGGCGGTGGGGGGAGAGCGGATCGGGGCAGCAGGGGGAGAGCGAGGGGAGCGGATCGGGGCGGCGGGTGCGGAGGGGGAGGAGGGGGCGGTGGGGGAGAACGGTTCAGATTCTATCTCATAATCAGATCGAATGGCTAAAGAAAAATGAGGGAGGACTCATCAACCACCAACTCCTTCTTTTAAAGTAGTAAAGATTTATACATGATGTAAAGGTGTCAACAAAAGGTGTCTGTTTGGACAGACATCTGTACATGGGAAGGTGTCTGTTTGGATAGACACTTATACATTGGGCATTTCAGTTTGTAACACTCCCCCTTGACCAATGTATTGTCATATGATCACCTTGATTCATCATCTTGTAAAAACTCCTCTAAAATCCTGTAGGAAAAATATGTGGAGAATCTGTGGAATAGATATGCCATGAAAAACTCCTTTAAAACCCAGTGGGAAAATTTAAGAAGAAAAATGATATGGCATATATTGGATTATCTCTTTAAAAACCCATATGGGGAAAATAGAGATATAATATATGTATGAGTACGTTGTCATATTGCCTCATTAAAAAAACTTTGATGAGAAACCGTAGAGGAAAACTCATAAAGGGAAAAGAGTACAATATTTATATTGGAACGGGTTAAGTCTTAGGAGATTTCTCCCCCTGACGCCTGCAAATCACGTAGTCTTCGCATACCAATTCCATGAACACATTTCTGGAATGTGGAAGTTGGTAATGACTTAGTGAATAAGTCTGCGAGATTATCACAAGACTTAGTTTGCAGAATAGTTATTTCCCCACTCTCTTGCAATTCATGTGGGTAAAATAGTTTAGGTGCAATATGTTTTGTGATATTGCTCTTTATGTAACCCGTTTGCATTTGAACAACGCAAGCAGCATTATCTTCGTAGATAATGGTGGGTGATGCGATAGCACCTTTACCACATGATTGTTGTATGTGGTTAATCATTCTCGCAAGCCATACACATTCACGTGATGCTTCATATAATGCAATTATTTCGAATGATTAGTGGATGTAGCCACTAGAGTCTGTTTTGAAGACTTCCAAGAGATGGTTGTTCCACCATGTAAAAACACAAAGCTGTTTGAGATCCGCGTTATGGGGATCGATAAATAGCCAAGATCAGATATCCTATTAAATCCATATCTTTATTCTTTTGGAAGAATAGACCGAGATCTTTAGTGCCTTGAAGATATCGAAGGATATTCTTCACTCTCGCCCAATGTCTTTTGGTTGAGTAGCGCTATATCTAGCAAGTAGATTGACCGCAAATGCAATATCCCCGGTGCAATTTGCAAGGTACATAAGCGCCGATGGCACCGAGATATGGAACTTCGGGTCCCAATAGCTCTTCATTGTCATCTCGGGGTCTGAATGGATCTTTATCCCTGTCTAGAGATCGAACAACCATAGGGGTTTTCGATGGATATGCTTTGTCCATATTGAATTTCTCCAATATTTTACGGACATAGGCTGATTGATGCACTAGAATGCCTGTATGAAGGTGCTCAAGTTGTATACCTAAGCAAAATTTGGTTTTACCCAAATCCTTCATTTCAAATTTCGTCTTAAGATGATTACGTGCTTCATCTATATCTTGTGTATTACCAATGATATTGAGATCATCGACATACACAGATATGATGCAAAATCCTGTTGAGGATCGTTTGATGAACACACATGGGCAATCATCATTGTTGGAGTATCCCTTTTTAGTTAGGAACTCACTTAGTCGGTTGTACCACATTCTTCCCGACTGTTTCAAGCCGTATAGAGACTTGTTCAGTTTTACACAATAGATATTGCGATTTGCGCTTGGATTCGGAATTGAAATTCCATCAGGAACTTTCATATATATGTCCGAATCAAGTGACCCATAAAGGTATGCAATACTACATCCATCAACCGCAAAGATAGATGATTTTGTATCGCCAATGATATTAAATATCGGAATGTTATTCCACTCATTATGGAGAATAGGTTTCATTGAAATCAATGCCGGGTCTCACAGAAACCCTTGTGCTACAAGCCTTGCTTTGTATCTCACTACCTCATTGTTTTCATTCCGCTTGCGGATGAAAACCCATTTGAATCCGACAGGAATACATTGGGAGGTGTATGTATCACATTGGTGAATACATTTCTTTTCTTGAGCGAGGCTAACTCCTCTTGAATTGCATTCTTCCATTGAGTCCATCCGAGCGCTGCTTGCACTCGCCATGGTCTTGGAATCTGGATCATTTTGAAGATTGTTTGCAATTGTTGTGGAGAAATAAATGTCAACAATTGTAGTCTTACGATCATATGATTCTCCGTAATCGGTATAGTTAGTGGAAAGTTCTTGGACCCTCGTGACTCAATGTTATTTCCCAAAACATTTGAGTCGGGGTATTCGATGTCCCAAGATCGATTTGAGTGCACTATTGATCCGGGTTCAAGGATCCTTTGGTGTCTATCAACATGAGGTTGATCTGCATTCTGTGATTTTGTTTCCTTTGTCGCTTGTTAGAAGTCAGATCCGCCACTTGTGCCGCATTTCCCCTCTTATTTTGAACCGGGAGTTGAGTGGTATTTTTCGTACCTCCACTCTTTCTCGCACATTTCGCGGGATTGTAGGATTTTGTGACACCTTTATAATCGTAAATGCATTCGCGATTATTTGCAATGTTTTGCAAATTAATGAGTTTCAACTTGAAGTTCGGTCTCTCGCACGTGGATTCGAGGCGGGAATGCCTTGGATATTCCAATCAATTTCCGGCATTTAATTTGGTACTTGTTGTCTCCCTAATGCCGGAAATGTTCCTCATTGAATATGCAATCGTGAACCGGCCGTAAAACAGTCCCCAGTGGGGCTCGAGGTATTTTATAATCGACGAGATTTATACCCAACATAGATCCCAAGTTTCTGTGCGGTCCCATTGAGGTACGCTGCGGTGGTGAGATCGGTACGTATGTAGCGCAACCGAACTTTCGCAGATGGGAAATATCTGGTGGATTTCCACGTACTAATTGTAGCGGGGAAGTGCTATGATATGCAGTTGGGCGCAATTGAATTAAGTCAGCAGCGTGTAAAACTGCATGACCCCAACATGATGTTGGTAAATTGCAATTCAGAACAATGGTCCAGCGATGAGCTTGATTCTCTTGATGAGAGATTCTGCTAAACCATTTTGTGTATGAACATATGGAACAGAGTGTTGAACTTGTATCCCAAGGGCCATACAATAGTCATTGAATGCATGGGAGGAAAATTCAGCAGCATTGTCCATTCGAATTGATTGAATTCGATATTCAGGGTAATGTGCTCGTAATTGGATAATTTGACCAATTAACTTAGCAAATGCATGGTTTCGTGTGGATAAAAGACACACATGTGACCATCTAGTAGATGCGTCAATGAGAACCATGAAATACCTGAATGGTCCACACAATGGTTGTATAGGACCACATATATCTCCTTGAATGCGTTCAAGAAATTTAAGTGGTTCAGCTCTGATTTTAAGATAAGAGGGTCTTAAAATCAATTTTCCGGTGGCACAGGAAGTGCACACAAAATCTGAGGATTCCGAAAATTTGGTTTTGAGATATGTATGACCAATGGAATTGCTAATAATTTTCCTCATCATTCCAATGCCTGGATGGCCAAGGCGATCATGCCATGTTTGGAATGTGTTAGTGTGTTGGAAAATTACTTTGTTCGCAATATGTTGAATCGGTTTGATGTATGTATAGTACAATCCGGAGGTTAAAGATGGAATTTTTTCTAGTATTTGTTTGCCATATCCGTTATTTTTGGTGAGGATGAGATATTCCTCTTTGTTGTCATTTTGAGTTTCAACATGGAAACCATTCTGACGGATATCTCTATAACTGAGTAGGGTACGTGTTGAATCGGGATACAAGAGTGCATCCTCAAGTTCTAACTGTGTACCCATAGGGAGAGTGATAGAGGCACGACCAGAGCCTACTATCATTGCATCGCGTCCAGCGATAGTTAAAATATTTCCTTTCCTCCTTGTGAGAGTTAGAAAATATTTGGTGTCCCTAAGTATAGAGTTTGTGGTGCCGCTGTCCACAAGGCATAATTCCTCCTCCATTTGATTGACTCCAAAAATCTATATACACAAAAGAAGAATTTAATGAAATTCTCATGGTGGTATATATAGAATTCATACAAACTTAGTTACAATATCGAATATGTTTGATACATAATTGTAGCATGCAAGCTTACAATAGATGACAACATTGTTTATTTTACAATATTGTAGTACTTAATAACTATGGCAAGAGGAGTCTAATGTAGATCTCCAAACATGTCTTGAGAAGTAAATTCTTCCAGTGTGTCCTCAGTGCTCATGAGATCATCTTTTGCTGGAGATGCACATGTGTCTTTGAGTTCGTCAATGAACTTTGAAGAGCAATGGCCTTCAGTTTGTTGCATGGGAGACTGAAGTGCGCTTCAAATCTCTTCTCTTGAGCATGCTTGCCTTGAGGCCGTGACTGAAGGTAGAGGTTCACAAGGTGCTTCGGGGTGCGGCATTTCTTGGTAGTATGGTTGTAGCAACCACATTTTTAACAAACTTCAGTTTTGTCACCTTGCTTACCAAAATTGCCTTTACCTTTCTTGAATCCACCACGCTTTTGCTTCATGATGCGCTTATTTTTACCTTTAAAGTTCTTTGAGTGGTTTGTTGAACCACGGAACTTAGTGTTATTCGATTAGCATGAATTTCGTGGAGTGGAGCAGCCCGATGGGACGTTGTCGATTATTCTTTAAAAGAAGTTCAGCGTGCTTCTACCAAGTATAGTATGCATTAGATCGAATAAGTTTGGTAATTTGCGCACGCCATTGTCTTGAAGAACCCTGTCGCGATGGGAGCATAGTAGAAAGAGTCTTCTATTTTGTCCGCATCTGCTGGTTCCTTTTCACAAAAACGCAATTTAGAGCAAATAGTATGAAGGGCATGGTTATAGTCTCCAACTGTTTTAAAGTCTTGGAGTCTAAGATGTGCCCATTCATGATTAGCCTCAGGTAAGATAACAGCTTTCAGCTGTTCATATCTATTTTTGAGAGCTAACCATAAGGTGAGTGGATTCTCCTCATATAGGTATTCGGCCTTCAAATCCGGATGTATATGATTCCGTATGATGCTCAAAACGGAATATTTTACAATATCAGGTGGGATTTGATCAGCAGGAGGATTGAATATCACCATTTGCAACCCACGTGTGGTGAGGTTGATTTTTAGGTCCATAGCCCATGTAGGATAGTTGCTACCATCGAGAGCGAGAGGCTCAAATTCTTTGGTAGCCATTTAAGACCTACATGAAAAGTACGCCATAAGGTAATTAATTTACATGAGGTAAATTAATATGTATGGTAATGTTGTAAAATATGTGGAAAACAATATGAGTATTGTAATCCGAATGAATATATACCCTAATGAAATATAACATGTGGTTATATTTATAATACCGTGTAATTACAGTATTGGTGGAAATCACCAATTAATTGTATGGCATAGCGTACAAAGAAATGTAGCAATGTGCCATAATTTTGTAATCATGGTATTTGTTGTAGGTATGTATTCATAATATGTTGTAAAATTCTAAAGTATTAAGTACAATGGTACTTATTAAAAGACAATATTAATGTAAATGTGCTAAATAAAGCAAATATTGAAATATTGTTGTTATACATATTGTAGGTAATTTGCAATAAGTTAATAATCCCACATATGTAAAATTATATAAATATGGGTACACATTTATGTAAAATTTAACATAATGTTCAAGTCCTGTAGGGACTGAAATGCAAATGTATAAAAATACACATTAACGGGTACAATTATAAACATTTACAGGAGTTATTCTGTAAAAACGACAATAGGTAACATAATTGTCATGAAATGGAGGGGGGAAATTGCAAAATTTTCGAAAATCTGGGCTCAAGCCCGTATGCTCTTTCGGCCAGGAGGAGAGGTGGGATTTAATTGGGCTAAAAGCCCATTTGGGGCATCCATATATATATAGGGTTGGAGGGGGATTTTAGGGTTTCCCCCAAACCCACAGCCGGCCGCCCCAAATGGAGGTGCCGCCGCCGCCGGCCTTGGGCGCCGCCACCGCCGGCCGGCCGGCGGCGCGCGCCGCCGGCCAGCCGGACCACGCCGCCACCCACGCGCTTTGGCGGGCGCTGCTGTTGCTACCGGACGGCTCGGGCCGACCGCGCGCCGCGCCGCCGCTGCGCCGCCGCCGCTCGCGCACCATGGCGCCGGCTCGCTGCGCCTTGCGCGCCGCCGCCTCTGCGCGCCGCGGTGTCTGCTGCTCCGATCCGACCGCGCCGGTCCTCCCTACGCGCGAGCCTCCGCGCGCCGCCGCCGTGCCGCCGCCGACCGGCCGCTGCGGCTCCTCCTCGCCGCGCGCGGCGCGCGATCGTGCGCGCCGTGGGCGCGGGCGCGCCGGTCGCCGCCGGCGCGGCGCGCCGCGCCGTGCCGCTGCCATGGCAGCGCACCGCCCGCCGTGGCAGCCGTGTCGCCGCCCGCGCCGAGGCCGGGAGGAGGCCACGCCGGCTGCCGTGGCGGCGCGCCGCCGCCGCCGTGGCAGCCGTGGGCTTGCCGTGACAGCCGCGCCGCTGCCGTGGCGGCCGCCGGCTTCTTTGTGTCGCGTCGGGCCGCCGCCGCCAGTGACCGCACTCTCCTCTTATTATTTTTGTTTATGTGGAGGAGAAAGCATCCTCTCGCGGAGGACGCCGGTGGAGGGTGCGAACCGAGGCCGGACGACGGTTAGCCGCCATCAAGCGCGCGCAGTCGCCGGTAGGGTCCGTAGCGTGGGGCTTTGGATGGTGGGAAGGCGCCGTGCGCTTCCCATGGACGACGACGAGCCGGTCTAGATCCATGGCCGGTGGCGATGATGGTGGTGACTGTCGACGGACAGGGGGCAAAGAAAGCTTGCAGTGATTCGCACAAGGAATCGATCGCAGCAAGCATCCCAAGTAATGCACTGTAATGTTCTTCACAGAGTTGAATCTCCTGGTTCTCCATTACCTTTCTCTGTGCTGTGTTCTTGTGAAAAAGCAAGGTGCTGATAACGTGTTGCACGAAGATTTGGACAAGAATTGAGAGAGAACTATTGCTTTCTATTGATTAGCATTGATTCTGTAGTTTGTACAACTATTTATACATGATGTAAAGGTGTCAACAAAAGGTGTCTGTTTGGACAGACATCTGTACATGGGAAGGTGTCTGTTTGGATAGACACTTATACATTGGGCATTTCAGTTTGTAACAACTGGGACTAGTTCGCCATGAATAGGACGTGTATCCTCCTGTCTTAAACGTTGGAAAACCAATGGTTACTACCGCTTGACGTTAATGCGACAATGGAATATACTCCAGCCTTGTAATCTCGATTCTTCCGTGCGTTACAAAACAATCATGATTCTCATAGTAGGAGCGGTATAGAACCTTATCGGGCCTTTCTGGCTCAGTTTTTTTTTGTTTTATACTTAGCTTTGGTTTTTATTTCTATAGTAATTTATTGTTAAATAGTATATTTTTTTAAGACGGTGTCTATAGATAAATTATAATGCAAACTATATCGAGTTCAGTTGTACTGGTCAAAATCACATACAATTATTTTTCTTTATATACTGCCTATTACGAACATATTAGAATTAACATAATATCTATCACAAATAGATAAAAATTCAAAAACCATAACTATACGTCATACACATCAGCATAAAAGAATCCACTTACATGTGTTATTCGATCCTACCCAAATATACAAGACTGCTAGTGGCATTTGGTGGTGCTGTTTTGTTAGCGACGGCTTCACCCGTGGAGTAGGTGGCGCGTTCCGCTGGCGCTGAAGCGTGAGACCGACACCCCAACCAATCGATGCGTAGTGCGGCGATTTTTGCTGTTTCTGCGATGCTCGGCGAGTGACTTTCTCCCCTGATTTGATGTGTAGCACACATGCTTGCTTCCTTGTGCTAAGCAGCCTGTTGACATATAGTTTAAGCAGGCAACGGATTGTCCGATCGTTTCGCCTAGATTTATATGTTCACATGTTCGCTTTAAGCAAAGCCCACGAGGGCCGTGAGTAGGGGGTTTTTTTTTTATCACGGTCTCTTGGCAAGATCTCCACGGCATTTGGCGACGAAGTGATCTACTTTTCTTTCATCACCACTAGGTGATGCACTTGTCTATTGTATATTCTGATTTTCTAAGGATTGATACTTTATCTATTTAAGAAATAATAAAGTGGGTAACCAAGTTGCGTCTCCTTTTTTTTTGTCTAAGGTAGTGCTCCAACGTGCTTATAAACTTAGACTTCTAGATTTTTTTTCCGCTATAACAACTAAAAATATAATGTAGCAGCTATTAGTTTTTTCTACATAATTAAGTTTAAAATAAAAAATTATATCATTACTGATAATATAAAGGAATAAGAAAAAACAAAAAAACCAATAAAAGATCAAATTAAAAAAATCAAAAATTGAAAATGTTTGGAGCGAGCCTCTAGGGGGCGCTCAGAAGTGCTGCGCGACTGGCTTCTATGTTGAACGCCAGCTTTTTTTTACTGATTCAATTTTTATCTTTTTCTTTTTTTGGTTTTCCTTTTTCTCTGTATTCATTTGTATTGTCCGTGATGGATTAATATATTTTTTATTTTTAAAATTTTTTAAAATTAAATTATATCAAATAAACCAACTCAATAAAAAAAGACATAAATCATTGTCTTCTAAATACCTCTTAGATGTCTTGAGCGGTTGAGTGACTTCATTGTTGAACATACCAGTGAGAAGGTGGGGGTGTCGGTGGCACGTAGTAGGTTTGCCGGCAAAAGCAATTAAGTTCTTGTTTTTGTCTATATATGTAAATGACACCGGCACTCAGTCTTGTAGAATTAGTAATATATGCGTATCGCGATCGAACCATTTGAACGTACAAGGCAATATTTGTTTTGTTGAACTCGTACGAAGACAAAAGTAAAGGGAAAAATAAGCATGAGCCACACGCTTCCTAGTATTCTTCTGCAAACAGTTACGTGATGGTGATATCTTCACGCCAATCAAATGGGTCAACGAGTCTCTCTGTACATGTGTATGTATGTGTATATAAAAACAATTATATATTTTTAAGAGTACGTACTTCTAGAGTATAAAATTATTTCCATCTATAAGTTTATAAAAAAATAGTATATGTATAAGCTGGGCCCTACATGCTCATTTTAGTCATCTAGTCTACGTGGCACAATCGATTTTCATAATTTTCATATATAAGCTTACAAAAAAGAGTGTATATATAAGCTGGGCCCTACATGCTAAACTTAGTCATCTAGTCTACGTGGCACAATCATCACACGCCTAGTCACCTTTCGTCTATATACGTCGTCCTTAAGACCTTGACCTTTCCTTTGTTAACACGCCGTCCTTGAGACCTTGACCTTGAGATAGCACATGAAGTCCATTGGATTCGCTCTAATTGGCTTACGATTTAATCTTTTAGCTATAGTTTTTAATTTATAATTAAAATTACTTTGTAGCAGCTATTAATTTTTTCTAAAGAAAAAGAAAAAAATCGTTATATCGTCATAGACTAAGTGGGAAACGGTAACGGATAATCCGTTTTATCCGATATTCGTATATGAGAAAACATAAATATAGTAAGCAAAATCCGTATTCGAAAATATTCGTATCTGTATATGAGAATGTTCGTATTCATATTTATATTCCTATTCTAGACTATTCGATTCGTATCCGATCCATTTCCTGTATAGATGTGTAGTGTAAACGGTGTAGTCATATAATCATGTTACATAAATTTGTTCTACCGAGATTTGTTACAGAAGTTGTAAGAGGATATTCATATTTGATCGAATTAAGTATATATTCGATTCGAATTCATATTCGTTACAACATTCAATTCGTATTCGTATTTGAAAATATTCGAATTCATATTCATTTTAAAAATATGAGTTCGCATTCGTATTTGATATTATTCGATCGTATCTGATCTGTTTCCATCCCTATCATAGGCAATATAAAAAGAATAAGGAAAAAAGAAAAACAAAAAAATCTAAAAAAATCTAAAATTAAAAACTGATATGTTTCAAATGACTTCTATCTTAAATACAAATAAGTGGCCGCTCGGTTGGGTTGAAATTTGGTGGCTTATGGCTGAAATTGTATTATAGTTAGATGAAATTATACTGTAACTGATGGTGGCTTATTTGGCGTCATTAATTTAAAACAAATCTAAAAATAGAAAAAATAGGTTGACCCATCACGTATAATACATACGAATATGGGAAAAAATAGTAAAAAATCTCAAAAAATATCGATAAAAATTATAAATAATGAAAATAAATTAAAAGTTAGAAATTTAAACTTAAATGAGTGGGATCTAAAAGTCAAAATAAATTAGAAGGTGTGCCACTAGTTGGGGCAGCTAGTAAAACTAAAATATTGAGTGGCATGGCCGCATGGAACACGCACGACGAGTGCGTTGACTCGAGCTCCGATCAAGCATGTGAAATGGCTCGACCGGCACCAGCTCAGCCGCGTAGATATTATCCGGTTCAATCAGCGTCATGCATGGTACCGGGCAGGCAGCCTGCGACTACGCCCGAAAGAGATATCCAACCAACGGTGTGCATGTGGCTGTGGGTCCAGCATCTGCTTTTCTCCACGTTTAATTCGGTTTTTTCTACTTAGTTTCGATTTTTTTCTTAAAGAACACTGTAGCAATGATTAGATTTTATAAACAATTCAAATTTAAATATCATTATATCTTTATATATAATATAAAAAAATAAAAAACAATATGTTATAAACAGCCGAACCAAAAACTGTTTGGAACGTGCCCCTTTGCCGATTGCCGCGGCCTCCCTTCGGCCCGTGCCGCGCTACGTCCGGCCGGCACGACGCACATGCCGAGGACGCGTTCTCTGCAGCGCTCACCATGAAGGTTGGATCCACGCGTGCACACGCCGATCGGAGCAGCTCGCCCTGCCGCCGTTTTGCGCGCATGTGGAACACGCGCGGGCGCGCCGCGGCTCGTGCCATGCATTGGCCCGTGTTGCACGGGCGCGCGCACGCGTTTTCGTCCCTGCGCGCGCTCGCTCGCGGGGCCAGTTGCCACGCCGCGCGGTGCCGTCGAGCGCGCGCGTACCGTACGTTCACACGGTGCTCCGCTGCTCGCAGTGGGACGAGACGATGAGAGCAATTCTGCAGGTGTGAGTCTTGCGTAACACAAGAGTACCAGCCGCTCTACAGCGCTCTATAAAGAAGCCGCTCTACGGCAACAAGCGAGCTCCTCCGAAGAGCTCTACAGCAAAAAAGAAAAAAAAAGGCTGATCGGTGAGTAGCCAGCAGCTAGCGCTCGATGGGCACGTTTCGAGTCAGGACAGGGCAACCCATGCTATAGGATCCGGCACGTGATGCACGTTCTTGGCGCTACGCCTGACGGCGGCATGCAGCCGTGTCCGTATCGGACTGAAAGGCACAGCCCACAGCGCAACGCCCCCTACTACACAGATGGCTGGGAGTTTCGCAGTTGCTTGCTACAGCGTGCCTGACTCCAGGCATCTTCTTCTGTAGTGCTGCTGTTTTTCTAGGGAGATGCAGAAGATCCGTTGCTCTCAGCTTCATGTAGTCGCTTCGAGTTGAGCACTCGAATCCAAATTATCTTTGACGCGGACGTGTGGCATGTGTATGGACGGGATCGATGGAAGAAGAGCTTGGCGAATGGCGACTGCAGGGAGGAGCAGACTAGCAGTGTGTGAACCATCGGACCCCACATCCTCGCTCTCCAGCCAATGCTTGTGCTGCCTTTTCCGAGATGGCACTTCTCCTACTTCCACACTAGAAGGAAGCCATCGGCCATCGCCGTTTCCATCGAGCAGTGGCTTTCTCTCTTTAGGGCTCAGTGCGGAAGCGCGTTGATTTGGTACTTTCCTTTGTACCACCATGCCGTGGGCCTGCCGTGGTTTTCCATGCCTACTCCGGATCGATCCTGGTTTTTGCCTGCGATAACAGTGCAATGATGTGTCAATCCACGGTGCACTCGAGCGCCATCTCATGGTATGATGATTTCTGTGGCTTCTAGAATTGCAGATGGCAGAGCAGTAGGTACGGTGCACTGGTGCTGTAATGGTAATTTCTACACCCGGCGGAATCGCCCTAAAGGGCGCCGCCACATCAGCGAATTTGCAGAAAAGTTTATATCAATATACCACATCAGCTTTTTTGCAAAAAAATCCTCCACTTCTCCAAGTAGTCCTATATTACACCCGGAGGAATCACCCCCAGCTAGCGCTGCCACATCAGCAAATTTGCAAATAGGTCCCTTGAGTTTTCTGAAATCGCATACAGATCCTCGATTCTGGCAGAAAAGCTCCTATCATATCAACTTTAGCGAATTTGTAAATAGGTCTGTTTGATTTTACAAAATCACATACAGATTCTCGGTTCTTACAAAAAAAACATCTGCTATGTTAGCTTTTTACGGAAAAAAAACCCCACTTTTTCTAATTACGTATATATCGACACGAAATGGGCGCACCAGTAGTTCGTACTGTAGTAGAGACGTAGAGTAGTTAAAACTAGACGTGCCGTACATGTCATGTCAGTGAACATGTATCGCACCACGTATTGTGACTCGGGAGCATACGCATGGAGTTCGGTGGTGAAAACTGAGGCTGCGATTGTCGCGGGATGCGACGTGCAATCGTGTGCGTTTGGAGTAATGGCGACGGATTGATTGATTCGAACGGGCGCCCCACAAAATTTCAGAGCAGATATAAATGCTGTGAACAAGCGCGAGTGGCCGGTAAAAGTAGTAAACGGGATTTGGACTGCAAGTTGATGGATACGTACGATCCAACCGATTTACCGGAGTGAGTGAGTCTGTTTGGTATTAGTTATGTGTAGATTTTGGCTGTAACGGACTATTTTTGATTGAAAATAAAAAATAGTGATTAAAAAACTAATTTTTAAAAGAAAAGAATCGACGAGAAAAGTAAAAGATAGATACGCGCACGAGATAGGAACGAGAGCAATAGGGTGCGTGATATGTTCATGACTTTATCTCTGAAGCAAGATGAGAGCGAGAAGAGTGAGAAAGTCGCTTCGGAAAGTCGGATGTTCATATTGACTTTTGGCTCTTCAAACAGAAGCTAGAATCATAAGTCAATATGAATAATCCCTATGACGGTCTAGTTGAGGTGAACTGGTTAGTTGAGAAAGAGGCAGACCATGCACACTATGGTCCTCTTCTTTTCAGTTTATGACTCGTAGCTTTCTCTAAACAAACAAACAAAACGGTTTTTTGTCGTCTTTTCGAAGTGGTTTATCGGGACAGTCTTTTCAAAATGGTTTATCGACATTCGATTCGTTCGTACAAACGTTCGTATTAAGGTCAAGAGCCATCAGTCACATCTATAAACCATGAGCCGCAATAAAAAAAACTCACACATCTCAGTAAATTCACACCTAGTGCCTTAGAGGGAGAAAGCCACCCAAAAGAACCACACTAAAGAAGTAGGAAGCACCAAGGTAGTCGGTGTCCATCATGTTTGGCGCCTCAGTAGAAGGTACCGGCGAAAGAGTCGAAGCCAGAACCAGAGGTGGCGTAGGAGTAGCTGTGGGAGGAGACAGTGCTAGGGAGGAGACTGCTGGAGCAGACGGTGCCATTGTAGAAGGTGGAGACGGCTCTATCCAACAACCGAGGGGCTGGGGCTGGAACCGGAGGATATGCCGAGACTGGTGTAGGGATCCGCAAAGACATGGAGCACCTGGGACGCTCAAGCTCAATGACTATCCCCTAGGAGTGTCTTCCTCTGCGTGAGCTCCCTGTTAGGTATGTGATCTCAGGCCAATCGGCCAAAACTAGAAAGAGATATTTCAGCGCCCTGATCGGGGGAGCTTTCCATATTTTGGTTACGGTCCCCCGTTGCGCAGCGCAATATAAAAGGAGGGGTTCCGGTATCTCACGAACACGGACTCGTACGTACTCGTGAGAACAAAAACCACCCCGTACAAATCCTAAAGGAGAACGATCTATCTCGCGCTGTCGGCAACGGGAAGGCCGTCGACCGCCACCGCAGACTCGCCGGTGACAAGCCTCGCGACCGACTCTTTCTCACGCCGCATCACGCAGCACGGGTCTTCGCCATGGCGCTCATCGGCGACGCAGAAGTCACACGATCCCCTCTAGGTGTTCTAGCGATAAACTAGCAGATTAATGTCACATGCATAAGGATTAAACCCACATTTGGTATCAGAGCCCTCTGCTAGTTTTCTAGAACCCTAGTCCACTGTTGAATGCAAAGAATTTTAGAAGGAGGGGAATGCGAATCTTTTGTGCAAAAATCCTTTGCAAAATCCCCAAAATCAAATCACGGCAAAGAAAATCAAGGGAGGAACTCGCGCGCCGCCCCTGACGCTGCGCGCCATGCTGGTCGCCGCGCGCACTGGCGGCCCTTGCGCGAGCCCGCCTCCCGCGCCGGCGCTGCGCCTAAGCGCACGCGCGACGCGATTCGCCTCGCCGGCCAGAACTTAGCCGGCCGCGCTTGTTGCGCCCGCTGCTGGCTGGCCTGCGCGCCCTGCGCTGGCTTGCTGGCTGTAGTAGCGCCACCGCCACCGCCTTGCTTGCGCCTCTGCGGCGCGCGCGCTGCGGCGCCGCCCTGCGCTCGCCAAACCGCGCGCCGCTCGGCCTCCTACGCTGCCGCATGCGCAGACAGCGCCGCGCGCGAAAGAGCGCCGGGCCGAGCCTCTATGCGCATGCCCTCCTGAGCCGCCACTGCCCCTTTTTTTTCCAGGATGAGAGGAGGCATTCAGTTAGGGTTTTCTCTTTTATGTGGTCTGTGATGCAATCTCGACCGTCCATCTTGATCGGACGGTGTGCGTGTGATGGCATGGTTTAATGGTTTTGGGCCTATGTTTCTTGGGCCAATTTCTTGTGGGCCGCGCGCAAAATTTTCTTTTGGGTCGGCTACATTTTCGGTCAGCAAGATCTTATGTACAATCTTATGTATATATATATATTTGTCATGCATATATTCAGATATATATATATGTATACATGAAATTGATTTATGATGTATTTTTTTATGCTGTTAAGTTTTATTTCAGTATACATATGTTTCATGTATTATGATATGCCTCATGTTCTTTAATTAATTGTTATTTGTTGTCTCCCATGCAATATTTTACTGAATAATGTTTTAAGCTGCTAAAATTCTATGCTATTTTTTCCGCTACGTGATGTTCTCCCCTAATTGAATGGAACCAACGAGAAATTCAATTAGACGGGTATAATTATTTTTTTCGTGCTATTACTTTTGACCAACGTTAATTGTAATAGCATGTTATTGATTATGTTTCTTTTGATATGTCGTTTTGGCCATGCTATTACTCTTTGACCAACGTCAATTGTAATAGCATGCCCTAAATTATGTTAAATTTTTCGTCATCTGGCCAACGGTGATACGAAAAAATTATTATGAGCATGTTGTTAATCATACCAACGTAAGATTAATTTTCATGCAAATCAATTATGTATTTTCCTAATGTAAATTTTTTTTTAAATTTTTCAGCTGCTGCTTCTGTTACGGCTCAAGTTAATGCAATTGAGCCACTTAATGGCAGCAACTTCCAGAAATGGAAGTTCACCCTTATGACGACTTTCCACTCTTGGACCTAGACTATGCGCTTAGGTTCGATGAGCCCGTCGCTCCTAATGAAGAAGATGACAATTTTGATGATAAAATGAAGGAATACAAACTTAATGTTGAAAAGTGGGAGCGGTCTAACCGCGTTTCACTTGTCTTGTCATGAAAACTCCATCGGTGAGGCTATTAGGAGCAATCCTCGAAAAGGAAAGGGTGAATGATTACTTGTCCTCCATCGAGGATCATTTTAAAGGATCCTCTAAGGTTTATGCTACCACACTGATGCATAGGCTCATGAACACAAAGTACAATGGTACTGGAAATGTCCGTGAGCACATCATGACCATAATCAATATTGCTGGCAGACTTAAGACAATGGACATGGCAATTTCTGACGGTTTTGTTGTCCATTATATTATGATGTCTCTTCCTAAGCAATTTGAAGCTTTCAAGGTGAACTACAACACCATTAAAGACAAGTGGACAATGAGCGAGTTAATCGCCAATGTTTCTCAAGAGGAAGAGAGGCTCAAGGCTGAAGGGGGTGATGATGTTGTGAATCACATCAACTCCTCAAACAGTGGCTCCTCTAGAAATAGAGGAGGCTATAAAGGAAAGGGCAAGAAGGAGCAAACATACTCCCTTATAATAAAAGGCCACAAGATCCACAGCGTCCTCAAGCGCCTAAACACGCTTCAGTCCCGGGAGCTCAAATGGACAAAAGAAAATGATGAGTGTCATTTTTGTCACCCAAGGACCATTTCAAAGATAATCATCTGGATGGCTAAAATAGCTCGCCAAGAAAGGTACTTATGAAATTACTTTCGTTGATGAAGCATTTTATGCTGATTTTCCTGTAAATTCTTGGTGGATTGATTCTCGTGCCATCAGGCACGTTATTTAATTCCTTGCGGGGATTCCATATGTTGAGAAATCTCGAGGGGAAAGAAGCCTAAGAGTGGCTAATGGAATGGAAGTGAAATTAAAGCCATTGGATCAGTTTCTTTAGTTTTGAATAAAGGTTTTGTAATAGACCTTAATGATGTTCTTTATGTTCCTCGATGAGAAGAAACTTAATTTCTGCCTCATTATTAGATAATGATGGATATTCATGTAATTTTGGACACGGACGTTGTCTTGTTTACTTCAATAATAATAATGTTGGTCGTGCCATCCGACACGACAAGCTTTATATGTTATCCCGCAAGATTCTCCTATATCCATGAATGTATGTGATGTGAATAAAAAGCGCAAGTTTAATTGATGAGACTTCGTCGAAATTGTGGCATCGTCGCTTGGGCCACATTTCAAGGGGAGAATTGAACGCCTCATTAAAGATGAAATTCTCCACCCTTTAGATTTTAATGATTCGGATGATCATTGTCTTGATTGTATCAAAGGCAAGTATGTAAAGCAAATAAAGAAATGTGCTACTCGAAGCACGTGGATTTTGGAATTAATCCATACCGACATATGTGGTCCTTTCCTCGTGACATCGTGGATGGTTATAATTCTTTCATTACATTCATCGATGATTACTCACGTTATGGCTACATCTATCTCATTAAAGAGAGATCGGAAGCACTAGATAAATTTAAGATATTTAAGGTCAAGTTGAAAATCAGCACAATCTAAAGATTAAAGTAGTGCGCTCGATCGCGGTGGAGAGTATTATGGGCGACACGCAACTTATGGATAGGTTCCTGGTCCTTTTGCCAGTTCCTACAAGAAAATGGTATAGTCGCCAAGACTCAATGCCCGTGATCCCAAACAAAATGGAGTAGCGGAAAGAAGAAACCGCACACTTATAGACATGGTTCAAGTATGTTGAGCTACTCCACCTTGCCGATAAAGTTATGGATGGAAGCATTAAAGACCGCTGCACACATACTCAATCGGGTTCCCAAGAAATCGGTGCCTAAAACACCCTATGAATTATGGATCGAGAAAACCAAGTTTGAACTACCTACATGTGTGGGGTTGTGCACTGAAGCTAAATTATTTAACCCACAGATTGGGAAATTAGACCCCAAGACCGTGAGTTGCCATTTTATTGGCTACTCGACAGTCTAAAGGGTATCGATTCTCTTGTCCGATCGTACCACAAAATTTGTAGAAACAAGACACGCAGTGTTCTTGGAAAATGATGGGATCAGTGGGGACTTGGAGCCTAGGAAAATTGATCTTGAGGAGAAGCGGATTTATGTCCCTTCACCGCTAATCCGACAAACTGATTTTCCTATGCCCCAAATGGTTGTACCCCAAGTGGTTGTGCCCACAGTTGACCCTGTTGTTGCAACTCCTGTTGCATCTCCAGTTAATCCTGTGGCCACTCCTCCTGTTGAGTGCTCTGAAAATGCTAGTGCTGTACCTAATGATGAGCTTTCACAGCCCTCTGTGACAATTAATGAACAACCTAATGAGCCTACTATTGTACCTGTCAGGAGATCAGAACGAGTGAGGAGATCTGCTATCCCAAGTGATTATGAGGTTTACTTAAATGAAGATGATCTTGGGAAGATAGATGATCCTAACTCTTATAAAGAAGCTATGAAGAGTAAAGTTTCGTCTAAGTGGCTAGATGCCATGAAAGATGAAATTAAGTCTATGAGCGATAATGATGTATGGGACTTAGTAGAAATTCCTAATGGAGCCAAAACAGTAGGCTGCAAATGGGTCTACAAAACCAAACGGGACTCCAAAGGGAATATCGAAAGGTTTAAGGCGAGACTTGTAGCAAAAGGGTTTACACAAAGAGAAGGCATTGACTATAATGAAACATTTTCTCTGTCTCGACTAAAGATTCTTTTAGAATCATAATGGCGCCACAAAGACATTTTGATTTAGAGTTGCACCAAATGGATGTTAAGATGCATTCCTAAATGGAGACTTGTATGAGGACGTTTACATGACACAACCTAAGGTTTTGTTGTGGAAGGCGAGGAACATTTAGGATGCAAGTTAAAGAAATCCATATATGGCACGAAACAAGCTTCTAGGCAATAGTACCTTAAGTTCGATGAAGTCATAAGGAATTTTGGATTTAAGGAGAATGACGTTGACAATTGTACATATGTTAAGTTGGGGAGTAATTACACCTTCTTAATTCTTTATGTGGACGATATATTATTGGCAAGCAGAAGTGTGGACATGTTATGGAAACTAAAAGATTTCTCTCGTCCAATTTTGACATGAAGGATCTCGTGAAGCATCTTATGTTCTTGGTATTGAAATTCACCGAGATAGGTCCAAAGGAACATTAGGTTTATCACAAAAGGCATACATTGACAGAGTGCTAAAGAGATACAATATGCATAAATGCTCGCTCGCTTTCTCCTATTGTTAAGGGCGATAAGTTTGGGAAATTTCAATGCCCAAAGAATGACTATGAATCTGATCGATGAAGGCTATACCTTACGCTCATTGTCGGAAGTATTATGTATGCTCAAGTATGTACACGCCCGATTTAGCTTTTGTTACCGGATGCTTGGCGATATCAATCAAATCCAGACCGACCACCGAAAGCCGTTAAGAAAGTCCTACGCTATATGCAAGGCACTAAAGGTCACATGCTCACATATAGAAAATGCGATAACCTTGAGATTGTCTGCTATTTCGATGCTGATTTTGCGGGTGTAAAGACACTAAGAAGTCCACATCAGTTATATTTTCACCCTCGCAGAGCAGCAATATCATGGAAAAGTGTAAAGCAAACACTTATCGCATCGCCGACAATGCAGCTGAATTTGTGGCATGTTATGAGGCTACCGGCAGGTGTATGGCTAAAGAACTTTATCCCGGATTAAGAGTGGTAGACAAAGATTTCTAGACCACTCACTTTGTACTGCGATAATGAACCCGCAGTTTTCTATTCGAGTAACAACAAGTCAAGTGCGGCTGCCAAGCACATTGACATAAAGTATCATGTTGTGAAAGATAGAGTCCAGGATCAAATAATTAAGGTTGAGCATATTGGAACTAAATTTATGCTCGCGGATCCGCTCACAAAAGGCTTACCACCCAATAATTTTCGTGATCATGTTGCCGGCATGGGTTTATTGGAGAGCCTGTGATCCTGGAATAAGGGGACCAAATAAAGTAACCAACTCCCATGAAGTATTATGTTATCCGATCGAGATAGAATGGAGTACTAAAGTACTGATGTCCAGCGATACTTAATTGATTGTTGTGATGCACTACTTTAATGTGAATTTTTATTGAGAGAGGGCTTATGATGTTTAGCATTACGATCAAGTGGGGAATGTTAGGTATGTGATCTCAGGCCAATCGGCCAAAACAAGAAAGAGATATTTCAGCGCCCTGATCGGGGGAGCTTTCCATATTTTGGTTACGATCCCCCGTTGCGCAGCGCAATATAAAAGGAGGGGTTCCGGTATCTCACGAACACAGACTCGTACGTACTCGTGAGAACAAAAACCACCCCGTACAAATCCTAAAGGAGAACGATCTATCTCGTGGCGCCGGCAACGGAAGGCCGCCGACCGCCACCGCAGACCTCGCCGGCGACAAGCCCTCGCGACCGACTCTTCCTCACGCCTGCATCACGCAGGCACGGATCTTCGCTCATGGCGTTCATCGGCGACAGTAAGTCACACGATCCCCCCTCTAGGTGTTCTAGCGATAAACTAGCAGATTAATGTCACATGCATAAGGATTAAACCCACACTCCCTGGGCTGGCCAAGGATATGATGCTGCCCATCCTCGAGTCCCCTGAGCCAGATAAGGATCTAACGCTGCCCATGATCTACCTAGGAGTCTGAAGAGAGCCACCTCGGTGCCTGTACATCTGCTGAAGCTGCCGCTGGAGGCTGCAAGCACTGCGCCACTGCCTGTGTGACGATCGTATCTCTGAAGCTGTTGGACTTCCCTGCAACTGCCCAGAAAGTTCAGTTTGTGGAGTGCTGAAGAATAGTATATATCAAATCTGCTTATACTTTAATCATGAAAACCAAACTTTTATTACAACAGAATATGACTTAGCAGCCGAGTTTTACACTGATAAGGGCATAAGCCCAAGCTTTATAATACATCACAAAAGATCTTCCAATGAAACCACAAGCATACTTGAGCGTAGTAGAGATTTAAGGGGCGTTCGTTTTAGCGATAGCTTCTGACTTTTGGCTGAAATTTCACTGTAGTCATCACCTTCTAGCTAGTCATCGAAGTCTCCCTCAAAAGGTTCCTCAGTGTCTTCCTAAGTTCCTTCTGATATTGATTAAGTATAAGTACAACTATACTCAACAAGTCATACGGAAATATTACTTACCTACTTGCCAATATGTCAATACATATGTCAATACAATAAAGTAGAAAGGTTTTATTATTATGATTATAAATGCATGTTTGTTTGCAAAGATCTTTAACCTCAAAATATTAAATATTTTTTATTAAGAGAAAAGTGGTTTAATAATCTTATCTATCATTTTAAAAGCATACCAATCTTACTTATGTTTTATTGTTGGAATCATCCATCAAACATATCTCCGTTAACCGAAAACACGACGTATTCAAATACTATATATTATACTATCAGCCGCTGTAGTGCAATTTCAGCCAAATACTATAAGTAAAAGCTTAACCGAAAGCTATCAGCCGTTGTAGTGTAATTTCAGCTAAAAATTATAAGTAAAAGTTTAAGTTATAAGCCAGTTGGAGCACTGAACTTGGTATCGCTAACCCATATAAAGCTGGCTGTGTATTTGAACATTAACAGTCAAGGCATCTCATATGGCATACAGCATACCATGTTTGATGTTTCTGTAAAATGTCATGTCACCCAAGTCTCAAGTTCCTGTGGCATTACATTTTTCCCAGAGAAAAACTTGGGCTCCAAAACAGATCTGAAGAATCCTATGCTAAGAGCCTAAGCAGCTTTCATTCAGAAAGGGCCTAAGCAGCTACACTAGACATTGCACTCCAATGTAAGCATATCATTTCCTCTAAATTCCCATGGACTCTTTCCTTATGTGAAGTCCCAATGAAGACTTTTCATTTGCCAACCACATTTCTGGTTTAATAGTTTTCAATCGAGTATCTGTGACATTTAATTTTTCCGAAAGAAAAACTTGGGCTCCAAATTAGATCCCCAAGAATCCTACGCTATGAGCCTACGCAGCTATACCAGACACTGCACTTGAATGTAAGTTACACTTGATATTGGCTATATGATTGCAGAGTAAGGAAGATTGCACCAACCAACCAGCTTTGAAGCTCAAGGTTAATAGTACAAAAATATATTTAAAGACGATAGGTACACCATTGGTATAGTCATCACAACCCAGGCTGAAAAACTAGAGTGAACCTCCTATATTCATAATCCAACACAACCAGTGAGAAATGCAAAACCTGTAGATGAAAAATGCAGACTGAAATTGAGTAAAACTCATGGTTGTCATGGCGACTGCAGTGCCTAGTCATCCTCTAGGCGTTGCTAGGCGAGCTAGAGCACATAGCATATCAATAGAGGCTGTAGAGCACATAGCAACCGGCCGCATATCTTTACTATTATAAAAGAAGGAGTTGGTGGTTAATCCGTCGTCACTTCTCTATTCTCAACCATTCGATCTTATTATGAGGTAAAATCCTAACCGTAAAAATTTTTCCGCTCCATCTCCCCTCCCCGCGCGCCGCCTCCTCCCCTCTATCCCACTACGCTCCGCCTCTCCCTCCCGCTCCGCCTCCCTCCCACCCCGTGCGCCGCCTCCTCCCGTCCCTCCCACTCCGCTCCACTCCGCCTCCCGCCCCTCGATGCGGGCCGCTTCTTCCTGCGCCACCCGCACGCCTTCCATCTCTTCCTCCATCCCGTCCACCGCGTTCTCCACGCCCGCCTCACCCCGCACGCTGCCTCCGCCATCCGCCTCGAGGCCGACGCCGTGGCCTCCTCGCTCCCCGCCTCCGTCCTTCGCATCCGCAAGCTCCTCCTCCTCGCGCCCCCGCACCACCGCCTCCGCCTCGAGCACATCCACCTCATCCGCCGTGACCTCGGCCTCCCCGACGATTTCGCCGACTCCGTCATCCTATCCCACCCCGCACTCTTCCGCCTCACCCCCGACTAGTTCGTCGAGTTCCTACCCTCCCCCTCCGACCCACCCGACCTCACCGTCGCCGCCGTCGAGCGCTCCCAGGAGCGCCACTACCGCGAGCACCTCACCTCACCCTCAGATCCGACGAGGAGGACGCGCGCTTCGCGTTTCCTCTCTCTCTCTTTCTCTCTCGAGATCTAACTGCCCCTCCTCCACTTCCGCTTTCAGTTAATCTCTTTTCCGCGTCACCTCCTCCCCTCCCTCATCCGCCGCTGCCTCCTCCTCCTTAGGGGTGCAAACGGATCGGATTCGGACGGATATTGCTTAAATCGTATCCTAACCCATATTTTTTTCCCGGATTCGGAGTCGAATACGGTAAGACCGGATACGAATACGAATTCGGAATATTCGGAGTTTCGAATACAGTACTATCGGGACGGATATATAACGGATTCGGTTCGGAAACGGATAATATAAGCGGATAATAGGGAGAAGATACCATAGCTCATGGTATATCATACAAACTCCTTTTAAGGTGGGGTTTACAGGTATATTGTAGTATAAATCAGATCTTGAATTTAGTCAGATCGACCAAAATCATTTGCGACTATTTTCCTTTATATATTACATCTCGTGAACTATATAGAATTAAAAAAGTTCAATCATAAGCTATAGCCAAAAAAACTACCTGATATTCAAACTTTTTATAAAATAGTTCATCTAGCGTTTGACCGAGAGTTGGTGATAAAATGAACCGAGATATTAATTTGAACATAATCTTGGTAATTTACCAAACAAACCAAATTCTTATAATCGCACATCAAAGTTTAGCGACCTAAAGTTGGTAATTCTAATCAAGACTACCAAACATAATCTTGGTAATTTACCAAACAAACCAAATTCTTATAATCAGCGCTACCGAAAGTTTAGCAGCCTAAAGTTGGTAATTCTAATCAGCACTACCAAACATTTAGCACTACCAGAAAATACGAGTACTTCTTTCTGTGGAAGCCCACCCAGTACCAGCTGGTTGCATGCAAAAACACTCTTGGGCTATAAAGCCAGAACGCGTTGGGCATGCAAAAACGCTCTCACGGGCCGCGCGGCTGAGCGCGTAGGAGTGGGCGATTAGTACCACATCGATTCCTTGTGAGAGGTGCGCAGCGAGGGCGATGCATATAACGAGGACCAAGGAGCCACGGAGCTACGCTGCGACGAGCATCGATGGGCCGAGCATACCGGGTTATTCGAGGCCGATGGGCCACGTTGACCTCGGATAGTTATTCGGTTTTATTCGGATACTATCCGATTAACCGAATACCGGTTATTCGGTCGGATATTAATTATACCAAATTCGTATCGAATCCGCTTATATATATCCATATCCGAAACCGAATCCGATCGGATATTAAATCAGGTTACCGAATTCGCTATTAGTCGGATTCGGTACCGGATTGGTCGGAAAAAATCCGACCCGTTTGCACCCTTACTCCTCCTCCCCCCACTTCTCCTCCCGCGCGCCTCCTCCCCTCCTCCCACTCCGCTCCGCCGCCTCCTCCTCCTCCCCCCCGCCGCCGCACCGCCTCCTCCTCCTCCTCCCCCCCGCGTCGCAGCCGCCTCCTCCTCCTCCCCACCCCGCTCCGCCGCCGCCTCCCCTCCTCTTCACCCCGCGCCGCCTCCGCCTCCTCCTCCTCCCCACCCCGCGCCGCCAGTTGCATCTTCTCCGAGCTCTACCTCTCGGTATTCGAATACTACCTCTTTTGGTTCGCGTACTACCCCATCTTTGCCACCATGGCGATGGCCACCGCTGACGGGGGCACCTCACAAGCGTGGCCCTCCACTTGTCGCCGCCGCCCCTCGCCATTGCGTGACTCCTCACCGGGCCTGCTCCTACGGCTTAGAGGGGCCTGGCTTCCCTCGGCCTTGGGTCGTGCCGTCGTGCTCTCTGGCTCCACCCATCCCTTCTAATTCTAGGGTTCGTGCGACCTGGCGAGCTCCGTCTCATGGAGCCACCGCACCTTAGCTCCAGGCGAGGTTAGTTCTCAAAGCAAAAGTGATTGTAGTTTCTGCATATTTATTCTTTTGTTCTCCTAATCTCTACTTTGATCAGTTGATGAAGACATGAAAATCGATTTGAAGTGGAATGTTATTTATGTGGACTATATCAGTATATTGACCGGTCACAGAATGTTCTTCTGAAGAATTTCAGTCAGCATAGGATGAAATACTTTGAAGATGAACATTTACTAACGAGGATAACAATTTGTAGCTCAAATAGCTTGCTTAATTGCATTTCATTTTTTAATGGTCCCAGTTATTTTTTTATGTGCAGCAAACCACAGTTAATTGATGCTACACTCTTGCAGTCTGGAAGGTTTCATCGTCTTTGTCTTTTGTGATTTTCCTTGATGGGATGAGTGTTTGGAAATTCTGAAGGTGCATTCTAGAATGGTGAGATTTTGCTTAAATTGTTGTTGTTGCTTCTGTCTGATTTATTATTGTTTGGGGATTTAGATCATGATATCTAGCATCACCACATTTTATAGTAGTTATGTGAACATCAAAAGATGTTGGCAATGTATTTTTTGTATTTTTTTTCCAGTTATCACATGTATGGTGCATGAGTATTTCTACTGTTATATGTGATCTGTTCATGTAAAGGCCCATGGAGGTCGTATGTAGTAATAATATTAGAAGTTTTGTACATTAGTTGCAAGTTGACATCAAATGATCAAACAACTAAATTCTGGTACTTGCTGTAGTCAAATTATGCTCCTAAGATATTACTGGCAATCACGAATTTTGTCTTTGCTTCTTAAGAACAGGTCATGCTAATTCTTGATCAATAATGTGATTTTAGCGATGTTGTGGACATTTTTGTTATTACCATTTACACTTACTTTTCTATTTCCTTTTGGAACCTTTTGTCACTGCTTGTTGGTTGTTCCTAATCCTAACAGTGAAAACTGAAAGCTGAGAAGATGAGTATGTATAACTATACATAGCACGGGCTGCTGAACTGTTTGGTGTTCCAAGGACAAGACAAATTTACGAGGTAAGCATATCATCCTTGTTTCAGGATTGTTTGGCTACTATTTTCCCATTCCTGGTTTATAGAATTATAATTTCTCTACCAGACCAGAGTAGTATCGTACTATCGTGTCTTATTTTGAGATCTTATTTTGTAACATACTTACATGACAATAGTCTGCTACCCTACTCTGCACTCTGCTCATCTACGGAGAGCCTGAGACTGAGGCTGAGACAGTTGACAGAGAGCGCCCTCTAAGTGCTGAATGAACCGGCATAAGTTTATCCTCATAAGTTTTATCCTCATAAGTTTTACAGCAGGTTTAATAAGAAATGATAGTTGCATGCTTGTGATTGGAAACGTGCAATATGTTGCAGAAGTAGTAGAGGCCAACATGATTACCGAGAAGCTGAACTGGGTTCACCACGAGGGCCTGCAGATCTTCTCCATCGACATCCAGCCAGGCGACCTTCGCTCCGCCATCGCCGCCGGCGACCAGAAGGTGTCCTCCGAAATTTTTACTCTTTGTTTTAGCCTAATTTGAGTTCTCATGTGCAAATTTTGGCCTCCTGCTATTAGGCTTAATTAAAGAGAGAGAACTTATAAGAGCTTGCATGCAAGTACTTAGCAAAAGATTGCTTGGTAAGTATAATCCATTCACTTCATTTTTTGTTTCGCTAACCCTCAGTGTTGTATAAACTACAGCTAGGCCATCTAATTGTCTACCGGTTGCCTTGTGGTCCTATGGTTTCAACTGGTTTATTTTGTATTTCAGTCTTTGTTTGTATTCCTTTGGTATGGCATCGAGTAGACCATCATAATTGAGAATCTATAAGAAGACGATGCGTTGATGCTTTTCTTTGACATGTACATGAAGAAATACCCTTTGTTTACATGATATATTCCCATTTGTTTATGTGTTAAATGGTTTGACATCCTTCCAACAAATGCAGAGAAAATATATGATGAGATTGAAGGCATGGAACATGGACCTGAATTGATACTTTCGGTGTCATTTTTTTTTTTGCCCAACTGGTTTCAGCTTTGCAGCTCTACAGCCAACCCTTTGCTGTTGATATGATCTTGTTATTGTGGAGTCAGAAGCACAAGCACAACGAACTGACTCAGCATGACATTGATGGAAAAGGCCAAGGTGGGGGGTAGGTGAGAGGGCTCAGCTATGTGTGCCTATAATACATCAGCTCCTTGCGATGGCGTGGGGGGTTGGGAGGCAGGAGGCGACGGCACGAGGGACGGAGAGGGGGAGGCGGCGGCCCCCTCCTTCCCCCTCGCGCCGCCGCCACCCTTCGCCACCGTACGCCACCGCATCCTCATCCTCGAACCACCTCTTCAGTTTGAGATCATATTTGATAGTATGCATCACTATTATTTGATTTTTCGTTGCAACGCACGGACATCTTACTAGTATTAATAACAGAGGAGAGCGGCGGACAGCTGGAGGAGAAGCAGAGGCCAGAGGGAGAAAGGAAGCAAAGCGGCGGACTACAGGAGGAGAAGCAGAGAGAGGGAGGTGGCGGGAGGGAGCAGGGCCCGGACTCCGGAGGAGAAGCAGAGGGAGGGATGCGGCGAGAGGGACCAGATCCGAAGGAGACGCAGAGGGAGGGAGGCGGCAACGGGAGGCGACAAGAGGGACCAGATCCGGAGAAGCAAAGGAAGGTAGACAGCGGGAGGGAGCACGGCCGGAGGAGAAGCAGAGGGAGGGAGTGGCAGCGGGAGGGAGGCGGCGCGGCGGGAGGAAGTGGCGATGGGAGGGAGGCGGAGCGCGGTGGGGAGGGAGGCGGCGCGGCGGGAGCACGGGACCAGATCCGAAGTGCGTACCTGGCGGCGCTGAGGTGGAGGGACGACGACGGCTTATGCTCACGCGGTCACGCCACGCGACTGCCCAGTCGACGCCGTGGACGCCTTGTCTCCGCTGTGGACGCCTCGTCACCCTGGGCGCCCGCCTAGCTAGCCAAGGCGAGGCACTCCTCCATGGTGTCTCCTCCGTGCCGCCTAGACGCCTAGGCATCGCCTTGGCGACGCCTTGACATCTATGGTAAAACCTGCTGCTAAGTCAACATGGGAGAAGCGAAACCTGATGCACTCAATCTAGCAGCTTGCAATACATATGTATGACAGTGTGATTTGACATTCAACTTGGATTTCTCTTGTGTGCTCAATGGTTTGCCAAACGTAGTTTTGTTTCTTCAATTTTGAAATGTTGCAACCGTAAACTTAGTGAACAAAAAGACTGGATTCACAACCCTGAGCCCTCTCAACACACGTATACCATTACAACTAGAATGAACCAGCAGTCCAGCAGCAACATTACTCAAGCCATTGCCAACAGAAAACATAAGTGCAATAATTAATCAGCTGCAAGACAACTCAAAAGAATCTAATAATTACTGAGCACAGTAAAACGTTTCTGGTTCATCTGTTGAAAAGGATCAAAGAAATAGATGTTCAAGCAGACCCAATGGCTCCAACACACAAACATTGTAGATAAACCACCAGAAATGGTATTAAACAACCAACATAGTCATTAATTCCAAAGGACGGGTGCTAACAAAACTTAGCACATCTAAGCATGAAAATCAAAAGTAAAAGTCCTCATTGACCAAAACAACGACCACTGTATCAATACCAGGCAGTTCAACTCTTTAAGTAATCCATCATAACAGAGAATCAACCAAAAAGGACCTATCTTGAAAAGGGGAGAGAATCCTTTATACCCTTCAAGCAACAGTAGCTTCCGCACTCTTCTCACCCTCACCACCCGTAGCAGCTGCGTTATTGGCCTCTGCCTCTGCAGCTGCATCCATCTCCTCTGCAGTAGCATCGACATCATCTGCAGGTGGCCGAACCTGCTCCTCCTCTGGAAGTGGCTCTTCAACATAATCATTCTCAAATGCATCAGAAGGCACCTCATAGATCCTCACCTGTGGCTTCGCTGGATCTTTCACAAGCACATACTTGCCCTCTTCAAACTTCATGCAGATGTCCACAATTGACTTGACAATTCCCCACATGTTCGCAGTGTTGAGGTTGATCTGTGTAGCAAAATCCCTTGGTTTGTACCCCATCACAGTGAGTATGGAATGGTTGTAATGATCACGGGGGTGCACACGTGACACATAACCCAACTTCATCATGTCAGCACCAGCAAGCAAAGCCTGGGCGGTCCAGCGAGCAAGTTTGTTGGCATTATTCTTGAGCTCTGTAGCAAGCACAGCCCCACGCTGGGTCTCAAGCTTCTGCCTCCAGTCAACACCAGTAATCTTAGGATCGAACTCATTGAGCGCATTGAGGGTAAGGAACTGGCGACCACCGCCCGGGTCAGCATTGACAGCGTGCACTTCACAGCGAGCAACAAGGCTGATCTCGTCATCCAGCTTCCAGCGCCGGTAGCGGTAGCCAACAGACGCTGCCTCCTCACCCTCAGATGCGAATGGGTTAGGCTCATCAAAGGTAACCTTCTCACCATCACGAAGAAGCACCTGCTGTGAGAAGTTCTGGTTGATGTAGGTGGCCTCAACAGCAAGCGAGTGAGCTGAGTTGATATCTTCCTTGTTTTCAGGGAGCTGTTCCTGGGCAGTCTCATTGACAGAGAGCAGATCGAGCTGGGAGCCATCACGTTTGTCAAAGAAGAGCTTGTTGCCCACGCGCTGCACGATGATGTCCCATGAGTGGATGCTGCGGGGCGTGCACATAAGCGCGGCAAGGATAGCATCAGTAGCAAACACTGTGGCTTTGTCCTCCTCAGCCAGGCGCCGGATAACAGGGTCGTCGGTGGTGGTAACCTTAAAGAAGTTGCGGGACTTGAAGCGCTCCAAACGGCGCGCGGCCTTGGGGTTGACACGGTCATAGGCGCGGTCGTAGAACTCGACGGCGCCACAGACGAGGAGGTCTTCGGGCTGGTCGGCGACGGAGAAGGAGAGCTTGGTAAAGTTGGCGAAGGGGATCTGCTCACGCATGGTCCAGTCAGGCTGGATGTCGACCGAGGGCTTGGACGACGTGGATTGGTTGCCGCGGCCGCCGGCGTGGTGGTGGGAGCGGTGGTTCTGGTAGTGGCGCTCGCGGCGGGCGCGCTCCTTCTCGGCCTCGCGGCGGCGCGCCTCGACCTCCTCGTCGCGGCGCTGCGGGAGCTGCGGGCGCTGGTTGAAGCGCCACTTGGGGCCGAAGCGGGGGTGGCGCGGCGGCGGCTTGGCGTCCACAAGGCGGAACGAGGAGTCGTCGGCCGCGGCGGCGAGGGAGTCGTCGACGGAGGTGAAGTCGAAGACGGAGTCGCGGGAGGCGGCGGCGAATGAGGCGGGGCCGGCGGGGTTGCGTGTCCAGTCGGCGATGCGGCCCAGCTTGTCGGAGCGAGAGAAGGGCGCGAAGGGGATTGAGGCCGTCGCGGCTGAGCCACCAAGGGACGGCGGCGCGACCGGGGTGTCGGGAGGGCCCCAGCCGTCGGGGTTGAAGGGGACGACGCCCACGTCGAAGCCCATGGTTGCGGTGGTGGATTGGATCTCAGAGGTTGGAGGTGGCGGCGCAAGGGTGGGTTAGGGTTGGGATGTGAGAGAGGAGGAAGCTTTAGGCTTTGGGAAGAAGATTTTTCTAATATTTAAAGGGCTTCGGGCTTGACTTCTGGCCCACATGCAAGTGTCTATGGGTGGGGGGGGGCATATGTTAGGCCGGGTTCTTTAGTCTCTGTATTTCAGCCGTGTCTAGTTGAAAGATCGTGTACAATTGCAATTGTGAACTTTCGATATTACGACGATTTTTCCGCGAATTTTGGGTGCGCTCAGCGGCGAGATTTTTTCCTGTTTAGCGTCATATTTACTGTAGCAGTATTTTTTCACTATAGTAATTTTATCACGTAGTGAATTTTTTTTAGTTTTTTGTGTTTTGTTTTTTCTCGTATTCCTTTACATTGTCCGCTCTAGACTAACGTGCTGTTTTTATTTTTATATTTTTAAAATTTAATTATGCCTATAAACTAACTCAGCTATAGTAAAATTTCAACCAGCTACAGTAAAATTTCAGTAAAAACTAAAAACCATGGTTAAAAAATGCTCCCTTTGTTAGCTTGGACTATGTTTGTCACTGTCCTTTGGTTCCAATGCTTGGATTTTATAGGGGTGATCGTTTTAGCGATGGCTTCTGGCTTTTGGCTGAAATTTCACTATAGCTGGCTTTTTTTACTGTAGCTGATTTAGCTTTTTGGGCATAATTAAATTTAAAAAAATGTAAAAATAGAAAAAAATATGTTAACCCATCACAGACAATGTAAAGGAACACGGGAAAAAAAGAAAAATGCAAAAAAGCTTAAAAAATCTAAAAAAATTCAGAAAAAAAATAAATTACTGAATAGTGAAAAAAAAACTGAAGTTAGAAGCTGAAACTGAAAAAAAAGCTGAAACGAGCGGGGCTATATTTCAAATGTTTGACTCGGGCCATGTTGAAACACGGTAATTTCTTATGTTTCCTAGTGAACTTACGATGTTTCATAAAGAGTTCCTATAAAACTTCTGTGAAATTCACATTGATAACCTAAAATGGAAGAACATATCAATAGTTCGGACTCTTCAACGTTGTCGCGTACCAAGTCGGCAGCAAAGTTTCACCCGCTCATCTGATATACTCTTCAATCATAAATATACATCATTTTAAATATCGACGTACTAATTTCTATTATAATATATTTATAAACCCTAATAAAATAATAATATTATGAAAATACTTTTAACGACAAATCTATATATATGATTTTCATCTATCTAATATAAATATTTAAAAAAATATTGATAAATAAAGTTTTAAAAGTTTGACCGTATATATCTTAAAATAACATGTATTTATGATGGAAAAGAGCAGTTGGCTAGCAAGTTCAGCGTAGATATCAAAAGGGACAGACCCCCATATTTCAGAGAGCAAACAGGTACCGGCTCAGGATGGTGCCAGAAGAAACAAGCAATGCAAATAGGAAAACATGACATTACATATCTTTTCTTTTTTGCTTCGGTTTATAGCTTTTAGCTATAGTTTATAACTTTTGATTATTCGTGTGAGAGAGTACAGAATAATAGAAACTCGCGTGTAGTTTTAGCTGATATAAATGAAGTCGTTATAATGTATACTATAATTAACTTGTAGATTTTATCTTAAAAAGATTCTCTGTACGAAAACTATAAAAAAAACCAAAAAAAAAACAAATTTTAGAACCTAAAAAGAAGGGCCCGTAATGGCTTCTACCTCGCCAATCTCGGAGTAATCTTCATTGGTACCCTAAGGGGAGCCTCAGAATTTACACGTTTCATTTTGTTTACTCAGACGTTCAGTACCACAACAATAACATCGCCGTCCTCAAATGTTCCAATTCCATCAGAAATTGTTACAGGTATCAAACATGGAACAGCAGAGTGCGGTGCACAGCGCGTTTCTTCAGATGCAGTTCAGAATTTCAGCTTGACCTCACAAGGGCACGAGCATTACGGGCACTGGAGTACTTATTACCAGAGCAACAAATTGGTATGAGCATGGCTAATGGCAAAGTTCCATACAAAAAAAAACATGGAACTACTCGTATCCTCAGTAGGCGAATTGGCACCCGCTGCAAGGCAAAAGTGATGTTTGTAACGATGGCCAAATACACGTTCAGAATTGCTTGCTTGGCATCTTATAATATGAAGTACCTTCGTTGTCAGCAGACGCATAAGGAAACCGACGTGAACGAGCTTGCTGTTGAGTAGGCTGAAAGAAGATTTAGAAACATTTAAGCCAACAAATGAATTTGGTACAGCATAAGCCATGCAAGTTAACTTCATAATTATTCTTATTATATTAGGTGACAAAAGGATATCAGATTCATAAAAAAAAACATATATATTACAAGAATGAAGGAAATGTATCATGTATACTCAATTCAGTGTAATTGCTGGGCCCAAAACTGAATATGGATATGCAGTGGTAGATCTAGTATTGCATCACATCCTGAACTGAATTTGCTAGAAGAAGACTGGATACTAATAATAACATGAGTTGAATTATAAGATGTATACTCGGATTGAGTTGGAATTATCTGGACTATACACTAATAAATTTTTTATACCCCGGGCTAAACCTCAAGCTACCATGGGCTCAGATCCGCCCGTGGATATGCAATCTATTGCAATATTAGAAAGACCCCAAATATACTAATCAACCAGCTTGCACTTAATGCCAAGGGAAGAAAGTATCAAGTATCAACAGTACAAGACTACAAGGTAAGACATTCCTACAAGAAATGAGGGTTTTAGCACCTGTAATTTCGGTGGAAGTGCTTCGAGCGGTCCTTTCTTTTTAGCCAAGTTGAATATGTAACCGAGGTATAAATATATATCTCTAACCTTTTATAACCCTAATCGTGAAAAGAAACTCCTGATATAGGCGGAGCCACTACGATTCTCGTTAATAAATCTTCGTGTCTCTTACTACGTTTGTTGTGATTGTTTTCTTGTGTTAGGGTTACATGGTATACAAACAATGATTTATGTACAACATATACGATGTGAGCCAGCAGAAAAGCGAAAAAGTTAAGGGTACCCAAACCAATCCAAACCCAAGGCCAAACTACACACAAAGCCTCATGCTACTCTGTTGTACCTTAATCGTCGTTTAGCTTTCTTCTACATGAGGAGCTCGATCAGGTCTTTTTCATCCTAGCATCCAGAGTTTGGCAACCGCTTGGGGCTTAGCTGATGGGCGATGAGACACGAGGCTCGAGCAGCGTCTAGATAGCCAGTAAGATGGCCGGGGTCGGGGTGTGTGCAGCACAGTAGTCAGGTATGAGCGGCCAAAGCCAATGGTTGGCTGAGCGTACAAGCTGGCAAAGTAAACGACTTCTCCAAGTGACTTCTTGAGTTTAAAATTGTATATACCGTCTATATTAATATCTTCGCTATCCACAATAATCTTAAAAAATATAAATAAAAACTATATACTATAGAAAAAATATCCTAAAAGAACCAACTCTCGGTAAGGCGTGCTCATATGCAAGGCATAACTCGACTTCCACAGGCCACAGCACACTTATGCAAATAAGGCAGCCCATATACAAGGAATAACTTAAATTACACAGACCATATACCACGGCACGCCACCCAAATGTGTTTACTAGGCGGCCCAAAATGCGACCACCTCTCTTCACGCGCTGCACAGGCCCATGAGTGCGGCCCAACCGCCGCTGGAGTCGTCTTCAACCTCCCGGAACCGCTACCGCTCGGGCAAAACAGCCAAAGATCTAGCCAGCATGAAGCGCGGACAAGTGCCCACCCTGCCTGGAAGAATGGCTCCGCCGCTTTCCGAAGAGTACGCGCGCAACTTTTCCAATCAATCACTTTTCTATTTTACAAAGCAGTTCATTGCTAATCTCGCCTGCAACTTTGCTTCGATCCTTTTGGCAAATTGCAATCGTGGCGCGCAGGCAGAGGGACGCCTCACTCTTTCGCCATGTGCACAGTGCGCTAAAGCACTACAGCGCCAGCCACCCGGTAAGAAAACACGGCAAATCTGCAATACCCTCTTCAGTATCACGCAGCATTACTGCACACTTCTCTCGTGGTTCCTTCGATGATCACATGCCCTATCTCCATTTCAATTTTTTGGAGACCTGACGATGTCGTCTGTTCAGAGCATGGAGTACAACCCCGTCGAGCCTTTGATGTTTTCAGGCGTAAATTTTGGTACAAGCGCAGGAGGAATGCTCTGGCAGGTGGTCCCATGCAGCACTTCTTCGCCAAAGGCCTACTGTTCAAACCTGCACTATCTTGGGTAATAATTCAATTCTTGCACCTCCACCCTGTTTCTTCAACTCGTTGCACACATCGTGTGTATTGTCCTAGAATTGTCTGTGATGCAAATTTTGAAATATCCGAGCAATGGTCAGCAGCTGAACCTTTTTTCTTGAGAAAGGCTTCAATTTTTTATTTAAATGAAACATAACCATCCTAAGATGGCACATCTGGTGGGGGGCATTCCTATACTATCCTCTGTCAGATAATCTCATTCGTTTTTGTTTATCCAATCTATGTTTTCTGTAAACAGTTTATAAATCTGATTCCCACAATGTCTTAGGCACTGCTAGCAAGTTTGAGTGATAGGCTCTTAGGAACAATCATTGGTAAGATTGAAAGAATATAAATTATCCACCCGAGCACTTACCTGACGATCATGTGCCGGATTTCTACTAGGGCACTAACCGAATAGCCGTGCATTACAACGGATCTCAAATAAGAGAAACACCACGGCACGGTATGCTGTCGGGATGCCTCCTGACAGCATACCTCCCTTACGCCGCCCCTCTCCTCGCTCTCTCTTCTCTCGAAGCACCGTCACTCTCCTTCCCTCCTCCTCTCTTCTCCTGATCCGAAGCAGCTCTGCATGTCTCTCCACCACCCCCGCCCCCTCTACCACATCCGTGGCTAGTGGCGTCGTTGCTGCCTCGCCTTGTAGCCCTCCGACCCTTCCTCGCCACGTCGTCCCACCTACCCTAACTACTACAGCTGCCGCTGCCATCATCCTCCTACCCTGCCCATCGCCCCCCACCACTGGGTCACCGCCTCCCCCTGACCTCCTTCTATGCCGCGGGGGAGCCGGATCTAGCGACAGATGAGAGTGAGGGGATGACGACAGCAAGGAGGGAGGGAGCAGCGGATGGGAGCGACAAGGAGAACAAGAGGGAGGGAGCGGCGGGAGAGGGAGAGAGCGGTGTCGCTTCGGGAGGGAGAAGGAGCATGAGAGAGAGGAGGTGGTATACCGTTGAACGGTATACCATTTGCTAGTTTTCTCATCAAATAATTGATACCACAAATAAGTCTAAAAGAATTTTAATATGTTGCATTTTATTGCAATCTATAGCGTATCTAGTAATCCCAACTCCTTGCAATCCCACCACTGTAAATAGAAAAGAGATAAAAGAACAATGATAAATTATTTCAGTGAACCCATACTCATACTTTTGTTTTTAATTAAAATCAATGACATCATCTCCAATTTTCAATAATGTAAGGCTCTATCCAAGTTTTCGGTAATAAATAATCATCTATGAAATATGGACATCAACTGACCATATCATATACTCACAAAAATATCTCCAACAACCTTATCAACACATAACTTGTAGTGTCCAATGATTAACCATCACGTCTTCACGTATTCGGTGTTCCCTGAATTATCTTTACATATATCAGCCTCATCACTTGGTGTTCTAGTGGTTGTTAACAGCCATCATGGAACATGCAAGCTGGGGTTAAGAACCAAGAATTACTGTGAAAACTGCAAAATGCCACCAACCCAACCGTCTCAGTATATCAGAAGGCAGGACAGTCCACAACACTTCAGTTTTTAACAGGACAGTCCACAACACTTCAGTTTTTAACAGTTCCTGACGACTAAATCGGAAACTTCCAGATGAATGTGCAGTCCGGTATATCAGAGCCACACCACTTCAGTTTTTAACCGTTTCTGACGGCTAAATCAGAAACTTCCAGATGAATGAGCAGTCCGATATGTCAGAAGTCTCCACAGCACTTTCAGTTTTTAACTGTTTCTGGCGGCTAAATTAGAAACTTCCAGATGAATGGGCAGTCCCTTGTAAAAATATCAGCAAGAGGTACGTATTGTACATCTGTGGCATCTCAAAGCAATCCGAAGAAAAATCCACAACCACCACAAAATCCAGGGCGCCCAATCAACCCTCTCCGCGAAGATCCCTAGCCGTAGCCACAGCTATCTCCTCTTCGTGAGGCTCTCACTGCGCCAAGTGTTCGCCACTGCACCAATGGCATCGAAGCTTCAGATTCCCAACACACAGGACACCTCTCCCCTCCACCTCTTTAAATTGCTCCATCGCCTCCTCTCAAGCCATCTCCACACTCGAGCCTCACTCTTGGAGAATACGCAGGACACCTCCGGTCGACTTAGGAGCGCAATGGCAACCACCACCATGGCCCTCTCCTCCCTGGCCTTCGCCGGCAAGGCGGTGAAGAACGTGCCGTCGTCGGCTCTCTTCGGCGAGGCCCGCGTGACCATGCGCAAGACCGGCGCGAAGCCCAAGGTGGCCTCGGGCAGCCCGTGGTACGGCCCAGACCGCGTGCTCTACCTCGGCCCGCTCTCCGGCGAGCCCCCGAGCTACCTGACCGGCGAGTTCCCCGGCGACTACGGGTGGGACACCGCCGGGCTCTCGGCCGACCCCGAGACCTTCGCCAAGAACCGCGAGCTGGAGGTGATCCACTGCCGCTGGGCCATGCTCGGCGCGCTCGGCTGCGTCTTCCCCGAGCTGCTCGCCCGCAATGGCGTCAAGTTCGGCGAGGCCGTGTGGTTCAAGGCCGGCTCCCAGATATTCAGCGAGGGCGGCCTCGACTACCTCGGCAACCCGAGCCTCATCCATGCGCAGAGCATCCTCGCCATCTGGGCCTTCCAGGTCGTGCTCATGGGCGCCGTCGAGGGGTACCGCATCGCCGGCGGCCCGCTCGGCGAGGTTGTCGACCCGCTCTACCCCGGCGGCAGCTTCGACCCGCTCGGCCTGGCCGACGACCCCGAGGCGTTCGCGGAGCTCAAGGTGAAGGAGATCAAGAACGGCCGCCTCGCCATGTTCTCCATGTTCGGGTTCTTCGTGCAGGCCATCGTCACCGGCAAGGGCCCACTCGAGAACCTCGCCGATCACCTCGCCGACCCCGTCAATAACAACGCCTGGGCCTACGCCACCAACTTCGTGCCCGGCAAGTGAGGCGCCCACGGAGACTGCGAGCCGTAGGTGTCTGAGAGCCATGTTAAAGATTAAAAATGAATTGTAATCTCTTGAGTTTAAATCCAATTCGATTTCCTTGTAATCTCTAATTTTCAGAGTTTGTTTCTCCTGTAATCCCTCCCGTACGCATACAGATAAGCTACAAGGAGGTGTATTGTCGTTGTGCTCTATTCATCATAAGGCAATATTAAAGGAGAGGCTCAGCACTGCTTTTGGGTGCGACAGAGCGATTCCATCATCTCTGCATTCCGTTTTACATGGTATCAGAACATTCTCTTCTACCACATCACTCTCATCATGTCGACCACCTCCTCTGCTTCTTCTGCATCAGTAGGATCGACCACATCCTCGGCGATTTCTTCTTCTGCTGGTCTACTTCCGTCGCCAAGCTCCGTCCATCTGATCAATATCAGATTAGGCCGAGACTACTACCTTCTTTGGAAGACTCGACTCCTGCCATATCTTCGTGGACTACAGCTGCTAGGGTTCATCGATGGAACAAACCAAGCAGCACCAGCGTTGATCGCACAGACTGCCCAAGGTGAATCGCGCCAAGTCCCGGAGGCACTAAATAAGTTTCCTCGACGGTCCCGGAGGCACTAAATAAGTTTCTGTACGTACACAGCTTGACGTTTCTAATGCTAAGAAATGTGGCACCTACAAAAACTCGACGTTTTAGCAGCAGCGCAACGCAACGCGAGAGACGGGAGGTGTAAACGGCAACGATGGCTCGGCTTCGATCTCGCGAGTGGAACCCATGGGCCGCACGTTGGCAGGCCGTCTCTGAGGAAACTTGGGGGCGTGGGAGAAGTTGGCGTCGGGCTGCCGTAGGCACGGCCCATTGATTCTTTGTAAATGGGCTTGCTCTTAGGATGCAGGTGGCGACGCTTCGGCCAACCTTTTTTAACTGGGCAACGACGCCGGCCTGCATTTTTACTCGGCCCGCAGGCACAAGACGTCCTGCATTCAGCCTCGTTCTCGTGCCGGCAGGAACGAGGCGCGCTGCACCTGCGAAAGCCTTCCTTTTCGTCGTGCTATTACGCAGGTTTTGTGAGGTTGTAAAATGTAAATTAATCACTAACCAGAGTTCTGTGTTAACCACTAGGCACAGGCTATTTTTGAATTCACACCGCTTTTGTGCTGTCGCATGACCTGGTTAGCACGTAGCAGCGCAAATATCGTAGTGGTTTTCCTTTGCCCCCATTAAGTTCCTTTTTGGCTGTACTGTATGTACGCACTACCTCGGTACCTCCGACGAGTGCTTTTGCAACGACGTTGAGTCGTCGCCAATTAGTCGGACGTTCGATGCATGCGTGCAAACGGAAGATTGATCGAGGGCGAACTGTGAACACGTCGCAATTAACTAGCTACACATGTTCACAAGGAATGATCATGGCCAGAGCATTTGTACGGTCCCGATCGTGCGCCCCGTCCCGCGCCAGTGCGGGTTGCTGGTCGCGTCTGCAGGTCCCCTAGCGACAGACGGTAAAGTCTAGTAAATAAAGGATTAAACTCTTATACTACTTGTACTATTAAGGATAATTAGTTAAAGGAAGTGAATAGAAGATTCTAAAATTCTTATCTTTAAAACTACCTTAAATGAATGCACAAATTAAAATGAGGTGTGAGAGAGGTACTTTATTACTCAAAGATGTTCAATGAAATATCCAACAACTTCCTTGAGCTGGTAGAGATATATTTATACCACCCACCAACCAAAACTAACCGTTGCATAAAAAAATCTTGAAAATCAGGAAAAGCAGTAATACCACTAGGTAAATTATGAAACTACCTTACCTCTACTATAACAACAGTAACAGCTATGTCAAAACGGCAAAACTAGCCATTTGAATAAAATGTGGTACTACCGTCGTTGAAATCGTGGTAGTTCCGATTTTCGGTAGTTCTAAAAATTTGGCGCAGTACTTCCGTTTTATTTGAAAGTTGATCCTTTCTGAAAAAAACATATCGCCTAATTTTCGGAGTTTCCGAGGTTGGATAGTTCTATTTTGGGAATGCGGACATATCGCTTTAAGGTAGTTTCGCCATTCAAATTCCGGTACTACTATTTTCAGATGTACTAAGTCTATCAAGGGGTGCTCTCTGAAAAAAGTGTACCGCTCAAAGTGCCGGTGCTTTTGAATTCTGGTAATACCATTGAACACACACCGGTACTTCCGAATTCTAGTAGTATCGTTAAATACACTCCGGTACCTTTGATTTTTCTGACAGAACACAGTTGGGTTTCAAATTTAATTCTAAGTGCATACATGATCCTAAATTAATCCAAATAGCACAAGAGTATGTTGTCAAGTTACTTGCTATGATTCCTATTAATAGTACGTTATTTAATTTATAGTTCCGTTTTTCAACCTTTCTCCTAAGACCGATAAAATCAAAAATGATTCCAGACTATATGTACCTTTGTCTCGAGCCATCTTGATCCTCATGTTGACCCTTAGTATGCATTTTTGATATGTCACATTCATCATTAGGGACTTAATCTTTTAAACACTCTGCAAACACATTAGTCACATATTCATAGTTTATTATTAATTACCAAAATAATTTTAGAGGCCTAGATGCTTTCAAAGACCAAGGGCACACATGTGTATTATCTATATGATGAGGAAGGTCTTATCATAAAATACTATCCAAGTTTGAAGTAAAAAAAAGGTGCATGCTCAATGGCAGTAGCAAATGATGATTTAGACGTATTAGTCATCAGTCAATCAGGTACTTCTTATGAACGGATATTAGATTTAGGTTGTTGTTTTCCTATATATTCGGCGATGGAGATGTTTGATAAAGGATCTCTACGCCCAATGCATGGAACTGCTCATTTAGCGGATCGCAAGGAGTATACAATTAGTGAAATGTGAATGATTACATTGGAGATGTATGATGGAGCACATTGCACATTGACAGGAGTTTGATTTGCTCCTGGCTTAAAAAGAATCTAATATCTGTAAGGTCGCTTGGACTCGAAGGTTATGTTCTATCACTTCGAGGTGGAGTCATGCAAGTTATTTGTAAAAGAGCAAGTAATTATAAAAAGTATCTGGAACACTAAAAGATACCAATTAAAGGGTAACATTAAAAGTGGAGTAACCAATGTGATGTCTAATAAAAATTCTGGTTAGGATAAGGAAACTGTGTTGTCAATGTTAGGTACTTAGATCTCATCTGTAACGATGTGCAGAATTGCAAATGCAAAATCTAGCAAACACAAAGACAAATGTGCGAACTATTGAAAGAAGAAAGACATGATGGGACCAATCACATGGTACCGATGAGCAGGTCAAGCTTAGAGATAGTGCAAAACTATAACATCAAAGGTTGTAGGAATAAGATGTGTGGTTAATCAAACTACACAACGGATCTCTCAAGTGAAGGGTTCGAGTAAGCTAGCCTGAACACTAACACGCATATTACGGTGATGTACATAGGCCCCTATAGTGGGGCTACTCTCAAAGGTGAGAGAAAAAAGGAAGAAAGAAAAAGAAATAGCATCTTGGAGCGAGTTCTTGAAGGAACAGAATGACTTCAACAGATAAGAGTTAAGATGAATGTTGTTAAGTTAAGGTGACTCATATGTAGTTACTTAGGACATTATTCTATTTATTTTGACCTCAATACTTCGATCGAGATATTAGACATAGAATGCCACTCTTTAAAATAGAAAATAAGGAGTAATCGATTGTTACATGAAAAAACGAATCATTTTGTAGCTCATCATTTATTGAAATGAGAGAATCACAAAACTTATCCCAAAAGTAAGTACTAGTTCTCCTGCAAATAGGGATGAAAATGGATCAGATATTGATAGGATAGTGCTCAAATCATATTTGTATCTATATTTTTCTCGAAATCAAATAAGAATCGGACAAATATGGACCGGACAAATATCAGATATGAATTTGGATCGGATTATACTCAAAATCAGATAGAATTTGACTATTTTTCAAATTTAAATAATTATTTGTGGTCTCTCCTATTTAAAACATGGTATTAGATTATTTTAACATTTTAAATTAATAAATAGCTGACTCTAATATATAACTACAAATTAAATGATGTCAACAACAAATGAATCATTCATCTCATGTATTTGTGTAATACTACTTCTAAGGACAACTTCATATCCTATTGCACAATGAAGTTTAGTAAATTAACATAAGTTTTATAGTAATATTTGTGTCCCTTTTTCTCTAGTTTATCTCGTAATCATTAATCATTTGTGTCATTTTGCCACTAATCCTAACTAATTCTAGATATATTACAAATAAATCGGTTATAAACATAACAACTTTGGCTAAAAAGAACATACAAAAAGCTTTATTAGGAGATGTGCCAAAATAAAAAAATATTAGGAGATGTGCCAAAATAAAAAAAATATAAAATACCAAATTAGAGTCCACCATAACGACAAGCTCATCAAGATTATTGAAATGCGTATATAATGTCTAATTTGGAGGTCAAATGCAAAAGATACATATTAGCTAGCTGTTAGTATTATATCCACCAAATATGGATATTATTCGGATATTTGGCTCTGATCTAAATCTTATTTGGATATCTGGCTATGAATCCATGTGAGGCATACTGGATTCACATCTAGTATACAAAACTTCGCCAGTTCAACATCCGAATTCGGATTCGGACATTAAGTATTTGGACTCGACAAATCCGGATTCGGTATTTGGATAATTCGATCTAATCTGGGTCCATTTTCACCCCTATTCTCAAGTGATTCCTCTAGGTGAGCAATCGGACAGAGTATAGGGGAGAATCCATCCTTCCCCGCAGCCCCTATTGGTCTATGACTTCCACTGATTTCTGAGTAAAAAGGTTGGTGGTTGCACATATCATTTTTGGGTAATAATACTATCATCGAGATAGAATATATAACGACTATCAGGCATATGACTAATTTCTGTATGAGTGTGGGCTCATACTCCCATTTTTTCCTTTCTCGTTGTTCCCGACAAGAGTACGTCACTTAAAATAAGCTATTGAAGTCTTAGGGGCCGTTCTAAGTGGTTTCAGCTTATGGTTTCTGGTTTCCAAAAATCAGAAGCTACTTGAAACACATCGGTTTCTTATTTGGACTTTTTTTAGCTTTTTGGCTTTTTCTTTTTTCCCCTGACTCCTTTGTATTTGTCCGTGAAAATATAATGATGATTTTTCTCTTTTTATTTTTTAATTGAATAACTTAGAAAAATTAAGAACCATTGTAGTATAATTTAGCCAAAAACTAACAACCACAGTCAGAAGCTAAAACCAGTTGGAGTAGAGCTCCGACCATGTCTCCTTTCTTTCTTTCCTTCACCCGTTCAAGGCAATGAGAAAGATGTGTTATAAAAAAAACCCTAGATGAATTCTATTAGAATTATGATTCTTACTCTAAATTGGAGAAGGGCTATGAGAACTATATAAATTATGGAGGGTGACCATATGAGGAACCAAGTGATCAAGCCACTCATCCAAAGCAAAGGGTACACGAGAGGGTTGTGAGTGAGTGATAATTTTTTGTACTCTTTTGAGTTTCTGTTTAATGAATTTGCAGTCAGCTTCACTAAATTTTTTCTCTTATCGTAGTTGCTTCAACATCATTATTTTGGTTCTATCTACGAGATTCATTATCTTCTTTTTTGATACTGCGCATGTTCGTACCGTATCTCATAAATTCTGATCGTATCCTGGGACTACTGCGTATAAAAAGGGGTATTAGAGTGTAACATATATAATTTTTATAAATTCAATCTAAATATTTAAAAAGATATTAATAGTTAATATTTTAAAATTTTGATTATATCTATATCCGAAATGGTATATATCTGTAATAGAGGAGTACATGTGAATGAGAATATGACCGGCCTGTTTGTTTGGTGTACACGCAAGGGGTGCGCGGACCCAAAGCCCGTGCCGAGCAGCAACGCATTGCTCCGCGCACACGCTATCCTGCCACTCCTTTTCCGCACAGGAACCTGCCAAAGTGGTACAGGTACAAGTACAACGTGCCTTCTAAAGTCGTAGCATGGTCGACTTGTAACTACGAATTTACACGCTACTATGAGACATTCTTAGAAGACGACATCGATCAATGGAACCTTTGGGTTCTTTTATCTGCGGCTAATAATTTTTAGCTATATTTTTTAAAATATTGATATGATCAATATATATATTAACGGAATCATAAAGATGTTTGGAAAGAAATCATTTAGAGAAGCCAACTTATTTATTTTGGTTTTTAAAGAAATCGAAACTAAAAGTCACTGTAAAAGCCTAAAACAACTGCCCCTTCTCGAATAAGGGCATAGTGTTTTGATGTATCAACTAATACCATCAACATATTTTTTTCAAAAAATATTTTAATGAGTATATAAATGATCTTTGTAACTAACTAGTCTGTGTTACTCTGTATCACATTGTGTACAAGTGAAATATCATCCCTCGCAAAGAGAAGAAGATGTCATGGAAGCAGTAGTTATGTGAAGGAAACAAAAAATCTCATGGGGGGAAAGCTTCACATGCTACCGATAACTAGTCTGAGCCCTCTAAATAAAATACTTCATATGACTGCTCATGCAACAGCTCACGAGGCTCATTCACTCGATTATCTGCCAATCCATCACACGACGGCCCGTTGCCGAATAAACAATTGAGATGAAGCAACACAAAGTTTATAAAGTACCGTGGATAATGCACCTTCTAACAGCATTACTAAACTTGATGATTAGTACTAGTAGTATCCATGTGCGAGCATTAGACCCGTTTGGTTTGGGAATAAAAGATGCGTTAGGGGTTTAATCTGTCAAAGACTACCGGATTACGAGGATTAACTTAACTAAGTTAAAACGTTTTAGCCTTTCTAACTTAGAATTAAGTTAATCTATCAGTTTGATAGAATAAGTTAACATAGCATAACTAACCTTGTTATTTTTGGTTTTTTAATACTAACCCAGCCGACCCACCTAATATAGACTCATTAATTTAGATTAACAAGATTTATTGCTAAATACAAAATTTAGGTTAAATTAACGTAGTTAAGCTAGTGTTAGACAACCGGTTATTTTGACAATAAGCCAAACGCAACTCAAAGACCTGTTTATATTGGCTTTTGCTTTTGATTTCTGTTTGGAGAAGTCGAAAGCCAATATAAACAGCTAACTTTTTGAAGCGATTTCTTCACACCTCTCACTCTCATCTCGCTGCGAGGATAAGATACAGAATCACGAGCGCATCATGTACCACATTCCTTACTTTATTGTCTCGCGTAGATATCTCTCCCTCACTTTCTCCATAACCCACACTCTCCTTCTTAAAGTTATTTTCTTTAACTACTATTATTTATTTTTAGCTAAAAACTTTCAGGCAAGTCCCTCTGTCCTTATACAATTTTTATGAAAACCTCGTTACTTAAACGCAATGGAATCATCATGTTCCTATTGGGTACTGAAACACACACGAGTCACACCAAATACGACGTGTTAACGGTGCGCAACTCCTCACGAACCAATTTCCGCCACTTCTCGAGATAAAGTTAGCAATCTTACCCCTGCACCTGACGCCCCTATCCTGATCTAACGGCTGATTGACGCCGTCCAAAGATCCGACGGCGAGCGGAGCGCACAGCTACTCCCGGCTGAATTCCGGTAGTATCGTTGAACATATACCAGTACTTTCGAGTTTTAGTAGTATAACTAAATATACCTTGGTACTTTTGATTTTTTTGACCGAGTATAGTTAGTTTTTAAATTTAATTTTAAATGCATGTATGATCTTAAATTGATCCAAATGGTATAAGAGCATACTGTCAAGTTACTTGCTATGATTCCTCTTAATAGTACGTCATTTAATTTATAATTCAGTTTTTCAATCTTTTTTGTAACACCGGTAAAATAAAAAAAGGATCATAGACTATATATACCTTTATCTTAAGTCATCTTGATTCTCATGTTGACCCTTAGCATACATTTCCAACATGTTACATTCATCATTAGAGACTAAATCTTTTAAACACTCTGCAAACACATTAATCCCATATTCATATATTATTACAAACACATTAATCCCATATCCATATATTATTAATCACCAAAATCATTTTTATGGTCTAGATGCTTTCAAAGACCAAGGGTACACATGTGTATTATCTATATGACGAGGAAGGTCTTGTCATAAAAAAACTATCCAAGTTTGAAGTAAATAAAAGGTGCACGTTTAGTGACAGTAGCAAATGATGATTCAGATGTATTAGTCATTAGTCATTCAGGTACTTTTTGTGAATGGATATTAGATTTAGGTTGTTGCTTCCGTATATATTCGGCGATGGAGATGTTTGGGGATCCTCACATTACTGTCTTGCACATATATTTCTCTCTCACTTTCTTCATAACCCATACTCTTCTTCTTAAGTTAATATTTTTAACCATTATTATTTATTTTTACCCAAAATCTATGGAACAGTCCTTGTACAGTTTTTATGAGAACCTCGTTACTTAAACGCAAAGGAATCATCAGGTTCCTGTCGGGTACTGAAACGCGCGCGAGTCACACCAAATGCGACGTGTTATCAGTGCGCAACTCCTCACGAACCGATTTCCGCCACTTCTCGGGGTAAAGCTAGCAATTTTACCCGTGGCACCCGACGCCCTATCCTGATCTAACGGCTGAATTGACGCCGTCTAAAGATCCGACGGCGAGCGGAGCGCACAGCTACTCCCCGGCTGCTTTATTTATACACGCGCAGTGCGCAGCGCACGTCAGTTGCTCCTCTTCCTCCTCGTGCCTCCGATTTCTGGTGAGTTCTGCGCTTCTCGTGGACTTGGCTTGACTAAATCTCAAATTAGCGTCAGGATTTGATGGTACTGCTTGTGTGGGGTTTTGGTCTAGATCTGCTTGTTGCTGTGTGTTTGCAGATGCAATCTAGCATTTTTTTTTTGCGGTTTTTGAAGCAGTTTTGATCGGATTCTACTTAGTGTTGCCGATCAGATCGAGTTTTTTCCCCCCTTCTGGTTAGTTTATCGTCGATTTTCGTCGATTTTTGGTTAGTTTATCGTGTTTTCTGGAACAATCCCGCTCCGATTTGGAGTATTTTTTTTTCGCTTTTGTTCGGCTTCTAGTCTCAATGTCATGCACTAAACCCTCGATTTGATTTTGTTACGTTTTTGTATGCTCGTGTTGCGCCTTAATATCTCTTACGTTGGCTACTAATTTCATTATTTTTTTTACGTTTATGTAGTATATAGCGCCCAATCCAATTGCAGTAGTGTCAGTTACGAACACTCCTTTTTATTCCAGTACTTTCCCCATTAGGATTTGTCCGATCTCACGCCCTTCGCTTAATCTCTCCTGTTGCTTCGTTTCCCCTTCGATTTGCCGCAGATCGCAACCATGGGAACCCGCAGCGTCGCCTTGGTGCTCCTCGCGGCCGTACTGCTCCAAACCCTCCTCCCCGCTTCGGCGGCGGAAGGTTTGGTGCGGATCGCGCTGAAGAAGCGGCCGATCGACCAGAACAGCCGCGTCGCCACGCGCCTCTCCGGCGAGGAGGGGCAGCGTCAGCAGGGACTCCGCGGCGACAACTCCCTGGGCGCCGGGGGTGAGAGCGACATCGTAGCGCTGAAGAACTACATGAACGCGCAGTACTTTGGGGAGATCGGCATCGGCACGCCGGCGCAGAAGTTCACCGTCATCTTCGACACCGGCAGCTCCAACCTCTGGGTGCCGTCCTCCAAGTGCTACTTCTCCGTGCGTCCTTGTTCCTTGCCCTTGTCTGTTTTTTTAAAAGGGTTTGGTTTTGTCTGGTGCTAAGGCACAGCTTGTTTTGGTGGTGATTGATGCAGATTGCTTGCTACTTCCACTCGCGCTACAAGTCGGGGCAGTCAAGCACTTATAAGAAGAACGGTTTGTGGCTTAAAACCTTTCTCCAGCATACTAGTTTTTGTGTTGTGGCTGACTGGTTGTCTTCCTATCAATTTACTTATTGTTGAATAGAGTCACTATGGTACATGTGTATGTAATTTATGCACTTTACATACACTTTTCCCATCACCCACTAATCACCCTACAAGTAGGGGTGATTTAAGAACTTTTGTAACTAAATGTTGTGTGTAAAATAGCCATCCCCATTGTTGAATTGAAATCTGCCTGGTTTTTGTTATCTACTTAGTTCCAACGAGTGGATTAGCTTATCTCATGTATCATCTTGAAATCTGCCTGTTTGTTAAGCAAAAAATCCCTGTTGTTGTTGAAGAGGTGTTTGATATGTATAGATGAAAAAGGTATGGTTATCTGGTGTGAATCATAAATTGAATGCTCAAATCGAAGAGTTATGAGCTAGATCCAAGTCATGATAAATATTCTCCGAAGAACAAATATATTAGATATGTATAGATGGACCATAACTTCCACGTTCTTGCCTGTTGCTCACAAGTTTGTCGTTTGCATTTTTTTATTATCATCCATACATCATTCCACTGCATGCCTTACTTTGTTGTTACAGAGTATTTATTATGAAAAGGAAATTCATTCCACATGGTTGGCAACATCAATCAAAATCTGTGGTTCACATTAGGTGCAACATCCTTGAAAAGGATGCTAAAAGTAGCTGGTGTTGATTCAGTGTCCATTGGTGTAGTCTAACATTACAACGACGTGCAGTCAGGATTCAGGAATGTTGCTGACATTTTACTGCAGCTGTCTTTGTTGAGCATATTAATTATCTAGATGTACCACACCAAGCTTTCAAATTTAATACATACCCAAGCATTGTTATATTGACTTCAACACTTGCAACTTTAGTAACATATTATACTGGAAAGAGTTACCTTCATTTTTTTCGTGCTGTGGAATAAATCTTATCTTTTTTTTGGAAAGTGATATAGGAGGTATTCGTATTGGCTTCTGCTTGGAAAAACCAGAAGCCAATATGAACATATGGCTTCTCAAAGCGGCTTCTCCACACCTCTTGCTCCTGTCTCGCTTTGAGGATAAAGCAGGGGGTCACAGGCGCATGAGCATCCCACTCTCGCTCCCGTCTTACGCTCACATCTCATTTACTTTTCTCACTGCTCGCCCTCTCCTTCTAAAAGCCATTTCTTTTAGCCACCACTATTCATTTTCAATCAAAAACCATTAGCCGCAGCCAGTACGAACACCCCCTGCTGTGGCTACTAGCCAAACAATTCAAGAGGGGACTAGTAGAGAGTGAGTATGGGGAATGAATTGTCCTCTTTCTTGTTTAGCCCAAGGAAGCATATATACATGACCACAAGGCCTTCTTACAATGCTGCCCCTATCACCGGGTACTATTCCTAGGGTACACATGTCTGTTGGGCCTCTTGGCTCGGTAGGCCGAATGGATGTAGGTGGGGACCACCTCCACAACACCCTCATAGTTGTGTACCCATAGTTGTGTATTTTTCTAGTGTACTTGTCATGCGCGTAGGGCCTAGGCCTAGCCGTTTCATTACTAGGAAGTTAACGATTAGTTCCTATTTGTTAGGAATATGATTAAGATTAGATTGTATGAGCCTATTCGTATTGGCTTTTGCTGATAACTTTTGGCTGTGACCGATAACTAGCAGTCCTTGATGAGTAGTAGTATCTGATAGAAGCTCCTGATGAATAATAGTGGTTGATAAATAATAGTGTATTATGTAAGAAAGACGGTGCAATGAAAGGCACTACAACATTCGAATCACAATGCGACTTACGGAATTATGGCATAATAGAATACAAAGTGTGTTACAACATCTAAAAGTGTAAAGTAGTGGCTGATAGAAGCGGCTTATAGAAGCTGAGGCGTTCGTATTAGCTGTGGCTGCTGGAAGCAGAAGCCAGAAGCCAAAGCTAAAATGAACGGGCCCTATTTGTTAGGGGAAGCCCATCTATATAGGGGGGCTACCACATGCTATTGGAACTAAGGAATGAATAATGAATAAGTATTCTCAAGTCCTCACTTCCTAGCTCTGGTCTCTCTCTTAGACCAGCTGCTCTAGATCCGTTCTCTCCCCTAAGCGGTGCCCTCCTTCACCCTACACCATTCTATCTCTAGTTATCTCTATCCGACCTCCCTCTGATGGTGTTTATCCCATGCTATGAACCTAGTTCATGACAACTTGGTATCAGAGTAGTCGATTCTGGACTGTCCACCACATCGAGATGGCTAGCCGCAAGGAAGACGAGGCATACATACTAATGATGTTAAAGAAGATTAGCGCCAAACTAGATTGCATCCTTGGCCCCCCTTGATACTGCACCAACGATGGCACAAGAGGCAGCGGAGGTGCATCCGGTAATGGAGGCAACACAACTGGCAGCGCAAGGGGTAGGAGCAACGGTGGTTATGCACGGCAGCAGCGCTACTACTGCTGCTCCTTCACCTAGCACGGATAGCGGCGCATCTTCAACAGCGTCGGTGTGGCATCTTCCAAGGTTGGCACACAGGGTACAAGCTGCACCCCGTGATAGCGGCAATGCTGCTTGGAGAAGCGGATGCAGCGATGCTGCTCCCAGCAGCCATGACGTTGCATTAGGACACGACGATGGCGAATGAAGAATAGGAGGCACACCACTCGTCGCAGTCGCGATGTCATGTCCAGAGCCGACGGCGACGCGGTTTCTAGCAGTCGCAGCATCTTATTAGGAGCTGGTGACGATGCTACCTCTAGCTACTGCAATGGCGCCTCAAGAGCCGTCGGCGGCGGCACATCACGCAGTAGAGGTAGCGATGTCTTCCGTGGCGACAACGATCCTTCTCGCACGTGTGAACGTGCGTGCATGCAGTCTATTGGGTGTGCCGCATGAACACAACGTTCATGGCGTGTATGTGTGTACATCATGTACGCAAGCTGTGCGTGGATACCTGTTTGCGTGGGAACTAGGAGGAGCATGGGAGGAGATGTGCATGCACACTATTGCATGCATGCAACATGTGCTTGCATGGAAAGAAGGGAGTGTGGGAAGGAAATCTTGGTTGCATGCATTGGCTTTCTTGGAAGGAAATTGGATTGGTCAACCTCGGTGGAGATGGTTTCTAAGCCAATTCCGAATCAAGGAAAGGACTCTCCTGTTTTGAGGCAACCATATCGAAATGAATCTGAGCTCTCACATAAGAAACCAATCTGGTTTGGAGTTTGTTTCCCACACGCCCATGGGAGTTAAGGTAGGAGGAAAAGTAGTAGGAAATCACATTGTTGTTTTTTGCCGTGCATGCTACTCGAGTAGGGCCGGGCCAGCACCTCCAAGACCAAAGCTGTGTGCTCTCCTTTCCTTCTGCGACCTTGGATGGGGTCCACCTGTAGGCTTGCTGACCAAATCAATAAAATGGCGCGGTAAAATAATTCGGTTCTAATTTATTTTTTAGTCCAAAATAAAGAAATAAACCAAGATGTAAAAGGCTTTATTTCTTTTCAGCGTTGTGTTTTGTTTATTTGCAGCTCAAGGACAAGCTGCATGTCCTGGAGGGGTGTTATGTCATGGACGTAGGGCCTATGCCTAGCCAATTCATTACTAGAAAGATAGCGATTAGTTTCTATTTGTTAGAGATATGATTAAGATTAGATTCTATTTGTTGGGGGGCATCTATATAGGGGGGCTACTGCATGCTATTGGAATTAAGCAATGAATAATAAACAAGTATTCTCCCCACTTCTTAGCTTTGCTCTTTTCTCTAGACCGATTACTCTAGACCTATTCCCTTCCCTAACTAGTGTCCTCCTTCACCTAGCGTCTTTCTACCTTGAGTCGTCTCCATCCGACCTCCCTTCAATAGTGTTTATCCCATGTTATGAACCTTTTCTTTTAATTTGATTTGAGTAATTCAGCTGTGTTGTATCACTTTCCAAATTGTGTCCGCGCTTTGATAGTGCTGTTTGGTATTGTTTCATCTCACCAGGAAAACCTGCTGACATTCACTATGGCACTGGTGCAATTTCTGGGTTTTTCAGCGAGGATACTGTTACAGTAGGTGATCTAGTTGTGAAAGATCAGGTTTGTGTCTATGTGTTTCTAAGTAAATTTGTTGATTATATCTCTGTTCACATGCATCCCACTTCAAATTTTTTTGATGTCATTGGTTTACTGTTTTAGGAATTTATTGAAGCTACAAGGGAGCCAAGTATTACTTTCATGGTTGCAAAATTCGATGGCATTCTTGGGCTTGGATTTCAGGAAATATCTGTTGGAAATGCAGTACCTATGTGGTAAGACAACCTGGCCTTAGATTATTTTTGTTCATTTGTCTTTGCTAGTTCAATTCAATTAAGGTAGAAGAAATGCTGCCCTTTTGCACATACTGCTTCCCGTGTTATTATGATTCTTTCACTAGCTCCAAGGACATTTATTTTGAATAGTTATATAATATATCAACAGCTGTGGCAGCGTCCTTAATATTGACCTTCTGAGTAAAGTAGCAAGTTTTCCTCATTTCGTTTGGATTTTTTGTTACCGCATTTCTTGTGATATTTAGCTGGATTTTGTGTTGCATGTTTGTGTTTTGTGTCTGATATTAATTGGAGATTTTGCTGCATCTGCCATGACAGTTAAGCTTGCAATTAAGGTATAATTATGCTCATGCATGTGAAACTGTGTTACACTTTGGTTTGTTTATTTTGTTTTACTGATCGAAAATCAATGTTTTATAAGATTGAGATACATCGTACTTGAAATTTGCACGCCCTATGGATTTATTGAAGACTCATGGTCCCTAATGATGTGGATAAATTACAGGTATAACATGGTAGAGCAAGGTCTCATCAGTGACCCTGTTTTCTCTTTCTGGTTCAACCGACATGCTGATGAAGGAGAAGGTGGTGAAATTGTGTTTGGAGGAATGGATCCTAATCACTACAAGGGCAATCATACATATGTCCCAGTCACTCAGAAGGGATACTGGCAGGTTGGTCTTGTTTCTTGTGTAAGTTAAGTAATATTTTGGATATTTGATATAATAGTATGCATTTACTTGCTGCAGTTTGAGATGGGCGATGTCCTGATTGGAGGAAAGTCCACAGGTACTGCATTGGTTGTTTTCGTGTTCAATCTTGTTGTGCTTTAATGAGAAATATTCTCACACATTGTTACATCTCTGTCATTACCAGGATTTTGCGCTGGCGGTTGTGCAGCGATTGCAGATTCTGGAACTTCATTGCTTGCTGGCCCCACAGTACGTTATGAGCTTTGTATCTATCTTTGTCTGTGTAATCATGAAGTCAGCCACTTTTGCAATTCAAATCAGTGTTTTGTTTGGTTATCTCTACTAAATATCACAAATCTTCTCAATTGATGTATTTTGGAGCAATGATCCTACTGGTGATCCTTGCTGAATCCATGACATGCTTTAACTTTCCATATGAGCTTTAACATTTTCAAACTGAACACCTGTCGGGGTGCTTTGCTTGATTTTCTGAATTTTCTTTCAGAAACTTTTAGCCTTGTTTTAAATCCTTCTGCCTATCATGTATCTTCTCTGATACATATATATACATATAGAAATTTAGCAAGTACAATCACAGTCATTTCTGAGAAACTACAACCTTCCAAGCTTAATTTTAAAAAGAACAGAAAAGGAAATGCTTGCACCAGAGGCACTCCATGTAGAATATTGTTTTAAATCCATCTGCCTATCATGTATCATCTCTGATACATATAGAAATTTAGCAAGTACAATCACAGCCATTCCTGAGAAGTTATAACCTTCAAGCTTAATTTGAAAAAAACAAGGAAATGCTTACGGTAGAGGCCCTTCATGTTTAATATTTTTGTAGGAGGCAATCTGAATCCACGCTGTTTATGATTGACATTCACTTCTTTGCTCCATGTCGTTTTCCACTGCGTGGTTTTCAGTTCACAAGTTAATATCATCAATGTAGGCCATAATTACTGAAATCAATGAGAAGATTGGCGCTGCTGGGGTAGTCAGCCAAGAGTGCAAGACGGTTGTTTCTCAATATGGTCAACAGATCCTAGACCTGTTGCTAGCAGAGGTTTGAATATTTCCAAAGCGCTTAAATTCTCTATTTTGGTTGCTGGTTTGATCCATTATGTTACTGCTTAGAAGCAATGTAACTTTACTTGCTCTGGCATTATGTTGCAGACACAGCCAGCAAAAATCTGCTCTCAGGTTGGTCTGTGTACTTTCGATGGAACTCATGGTGTTAGGTGAGAACTGCAAATACTATTTCAACTTTCAAGTGTCTGAATTTGTAAAATAGAATATCTGTGCTTCGACTGGGCAAATAGTTGTAATGTCGTACCACTGTGACCAAGCTTGTTTTGATCTAGCAAATTGTTGGAAGCGGTCCTCTAGGCATCCTATACTTGCGTTATGCTGCCTTTTGACTCATTTCTTCCTGTTCCATGTGCTCTGTGAACACAGTGCTGGAATTCAGAGCGTAGTAGATGATGACGTTGGGAAATCAAATGGTCTCCATAGTGATGCCATGTGCAATGCCTGTGAGATGGCTATTGTATGGATGCAGAACCAACTTGCACAAAACCAGACCGAGGAGCACATATTGAAGTACATTAATCAGGTGAGCTTCGTAACCTCTGGCACAGGACGTTCTACCAACACAGTGATACTTTACTTTGCATAACTGTATCGACTTTGCAGCTGTGTGACCGTCTCCCAAGTCCCATGGGAGAATCGTCTGTGGACTGTGGCAGCCTTGCATCCATGCCTGACATTGTATTCTCCATTGGAGGCAAAAAGTTTGCGCTGAAACCAGAACAGGTGCAACTTCTCCATGGTTTTACTCTCCTATTTGCTTCCTTCTGTGCATCTAGATTAGCTAATAGACTTGCAACAATCTGTTTTTTTTTTCTGTTCTGTATGTTTACTTCTTGCACATCAAATTAGCTGAACACGCTTAGCAGCCCATCCAGTCTTTTTTTAAAAGAAAAAGAAGAAATGATTGTCTACATATTTGTGACTCGCTTATAGCCTGTGATTGATTTTATTCTTCTTGGTTGTTCAGTATATCCTGAAGATTGGTGAAGGAACTGCTGCCCAATGCATTAGTGGATTCACAGCTCTGGACATCCCTCCTCCTCGTGGCCCTCTCTGGTAATCTATGCATTTCTAAGCTCATGGCCAATATCTTCTGTTTGTAGCAGCACATGCTGGTATGTTACATTTAGTGAAATCCTGTGTATGTTCTGGATGGGGGTTTGGACAGAAAACAAATTAGAACCTTAAATATTTCTCTTCATGCTTGATCTCAGCGTCTGACACTGATACATCTTACAATTACAGGATCTTGGGCGACGTTTTCATGGGAACCTACCATACCGTCTTTGACTACGGCAAGCTGAGGGTTGGGTTCGCAAAGTCGGTCTAAAGAAGACACTAGCTGCTGCCTCATAGCGAGGCGAACGCATTCGCCGGGGGAAGAGTTTACGGCTTTTAACTTTTGCGTATTTGTCCGGCAATGTGTGTCTATATGCTACATGTTTTAGTGATGCTTTGCAAGACCTGGTATGGGGTCCGTCTGTTGGCAAGAATGTTTCTGGATATCTTCGCCACCGCTGTTGTTCGACTTATCGTACTGACCAGTCGCTGTGATAACATGTGCCTTATCCTTGTGTGATTTGTGACGCGTGTGCACTAATTAGCAACAACATATGGTCGATTCTTATGTCGATTCCGGAATAATTGGAAGAAGCATGAGAAGCTGGGTAGTCTTAAACAGTCGAATTTACCGTAGCAATCGCTGATGATAGAGAAATTTCGTGGCTGAGGACCAGGTTGGGGCCAATCGTCTCGTAAATAGTGCGAGGTCACAATCACAGTGTCTTTGGGTACAAGTCGCAAGCCAAATGTGATGAATTTGGGGGGTAAGTTTGAGCTAAATCCGCCGACTTGAAAAGTTGATACAGACCAACCAGACTTAAACGCCGATTAATACTGTACTATCCATGAAACTTTACAAATCAATCTGATTTGATTGAATTGTAAGATCAACTCCTTTGGCATAAACCTAAGAATAAGGATATACTTAACTTGCACAAAACTCTCCAATCTAATTTGATTGAATTGCAATATCAACTCCTTTGGCACAATTCTAAGAACAAGGATAAACTCAACTTGCACAAATCTCTCTTCTGTTGAAAACTCAAGAGTCTTATCTCTCTCATGCAATCTCCTCTCAACTTAGTTCATACGCAAAGACGTAGTGGCAACATTGGCTTTTCTGAATTTTATTCAAAACTAAAATATATCATAGATAATCTGACTTCTAAATGACTTCATTACGAACTAAAAAAGGTAATACCTAAACTACAGTCGTCGGATTGTTTCTGAATTTGCGATGCAAACATGAGATTTCCAAGGCTAGCACCTTATCCATTGTATAGGGCTCCAAGTTAACCTTCCAACGAGTCTAAAAACACTCAAATCAGACTCATCCATTGTATGCGGCTTGCCACAACTATTGTGTTGACATGTAGGATCGACGGAACCAAAGCTTTACCAATAATCACCTATTATGTAGCCCCTCTATCAGTATCTTCGGCATCCTGCAGAACAAACTCTATACCTTCTAAAGCCAAACTCAAAACGCCCCAAAAGATAAACAACTCCTTCACCTTCTTGATCGATGACCTCTCCAATCTCCACCGTTCTCCTCTTTTCCGGTTGCAAATTATCCACATTCTTCTCCACCATTTGGAGAGATTTTTACTCTTCACCTCTCTGAAAAGTTCGGCTCAGGTGTTGGGTGCCCTGCACATAGCTTTGTGGAGGGCTAACCACCACCTGCTCCAATTAACCCAACCAATTACTCTTTCCTTTTTTTTACTTTACTTTCAAGAATCTGTGCTATCAACTAATCATTAGTAGATTCAAAACTATCTTGATTAGAAGATTTATTGTTAAAATACTTTTATAATATTATAATTTTATTAATATATCTTAATATAAATTTATAAAAAAATAATGATCAAAGTCATATCTCAGAGACAGTAAAATATCAAAGACATCAAGTAAAATAGAACGGGAGAAGTAACTCATGATTAGTTACCGGAAATTAGTGCGCTTGTTAATAAAAAAGGGATGCCAACTGCCATTCTTCCCAAATGCTTCCTTCTCCCTCTCAGCCCTTCGTCCGGCCTATCATACTTCATCGCCAATGGCGTCACAACTCAGAACCATTCGCCGCTAGCATCCAATCTGGAGAAGGAAAACAAGGGATAGATAGGATAGGTTCGTCGCTCCTCAGTTAACTCTAGCGTTAGTGGCTCCATTAATTAATTATTTCCGGTAATAAATCATCAGTTAATTGGTTGGCTTAACTGGGCATGTGGCAGGAGGCGATTTGCGTCCTACACACGAGCCGAACTCCGTCGCAGATTGGCAAGAACAAAAAAATTCTAAACAAGGCTATAATAAGAAGCAGACCAGGCACGACACGAATCCGGATAACATATAGCCTCATTAGACCCGACATAATTGGTTCAATAAATTATTATATTGTAACCCACACGTTTAGCCAAATGGATCACCAATGGTCCATGATTTTACTGTCAGTCGAAGTAATTTTACTGTTAATTGCTAAGTCACAAGTATTTTTGCTATCAATCATAAGTAATTTTACTGTCAAGTGACCTGTCCGTACTTAAAAGAGTATAATAATCCTAACCTAAATAATTTTACTGTAAATTGTAAGTAATTTTACTACATTATTATCTAAGAATTACTATGTGTACCGTATCGAGCCGGCAACCATATCAAGCTGCTGGCCCAAGCACGAATTATATTGTGCTGGATCAAACCAGCAGCATCATGTCTCGGGCCGAGACGTTTTGCCGGGTCTAGTAAGAAGTTGTCAACTGTTGTACGTGGCGACGAAGAGCTGGTCGCCGGTCATGCATCCTGGTCCATAAGTCTCTCCCTCCCCTCCCCTCCCCTCAGAATTCAGAAGTCAGATCCCTCTCTTTCTCTCTCTAGCTATTTTTCGGATCAGGAGGCGACCGATGATAACAGTCGCGGCAGCTGACCATTTCCTCCCCCTCTCTCTCTCTAGCTGCCGCCACCCGCACGGCTGCATGCATGCCCGTGCCCGGTTCAACCGGGAGCTTGGGCTTCTCCCCGCGCATGGACTTCCCAGAAGGCCAGAGAAATCGTCGTCAGACTCACTCGATCGCATCAGCAGCTCTGACTTGCCTGGACCGCCTCTAGTCCTCCTCCGATCCCCTCCCCTCCCCTGCGCTGCGCGCGCATCCATGGCTGGCTCCGTCCATCTCTCCCTCCCTGTCCATGGTCAATGGTCACCAACACTGCCTATAATGATGGACTCAGATCGGTAAGAGCCCCGGAAGTAGGAGCGGAGCCCCGCCACGTGTCCACCCCCGCGACCTTCTTATATGCCTCCCTGGTCTTCTCCTCCTCTTCAACCCGCCATTGATCGCACCGTTCCGTTGCTCCGCCTCTCCTTTCTTGGTCATATATATGAATGGAGTCCTACGTGGGCGCGGGCCTCAAGCGCAAGAATGCTGTTGTGAGTGGCGCGGCGGGCGCCGACGGCCGGGAGCTGCCGCCGCCGTCTGAGTTCCCGGCGGTGGGGCTGGGGTGCGGCTCCGGGAAGGACGGGGGTCAGGAGCTGCGGGCGGTGGTGGGCGAGATGGACTTCTTCAAGACGGAGATGAGGAAGGAGAAGCGGGAGAGGAAGGACGCGGCGGCGGCGGCGGTCGATCACGCCGCCGGCGCGGTGGACGATCTCATCATCAAGAAAGGAGACCTCACCATCAATGTCGGTGGATTGGTTGAGGGTGGTTAATTTTCAGCGGATTCCCTCGTGTTTTGGCCTAGAATTCGATTCCTTGACGTGTTTCCGTGGTTGGGGTGCAGATGGGGTTACACATCGGGAGGAGGAACAGCGGGAGCGAGGAGTCCACTGTCGACGATGGCGTCTCCTCCAACGAGGATGATCACAGGGAAGCCAAAGCTGAGGTAATCCTGCGGTAATTGATTTCCTAGAGACACTTTCGACTGTAAATAAGGATATCTTGTGCAAAATCTAATCGTCATAGAAACCTGTCAAATGAACCTGTCCATCCTGAAACCGACCATATATACCATTGTCTGTTTGATGTAGCCATGCACAAACAAAGTAGTTGTTTGGTCCTGTGTACATGTACGCAGGATCTGATTGCTAGTTTCCTCTCCTGATCTACCAGTTGGCCGTGGCCAAGTCCGAGCTTGGACGGCTGAACGAAGAGAACAAACGGCTCAAGAACATGCTGAGCAGCGTGACCACAAAGTACAACTCCCTCCACATGCACCTCGTCACGCTGATGCAGCAGAGGGATCACCGAGGCCTAGGCACCCCAACCATCCACGAGGTAAAAGCACAAAGTTAAACCTGCATTACCATGCACGATTGCAAACAGATTAATTAAGAGAGGCATAGGCATAGATAGCTCATCGTGAAGCTGTCACTTATCGTCAGCTTATTGATCCGGAGAAGGAGGAGCAAGATCAGGGGAGCCTGCTCCCGAGACAGTTCATCAGCCTCGGCTCCGCGTCGTTGCCCGACGAGCCGCCCCACTCCGTGGGCGTCGACGTGAGCGGCAGCGACTGCGCGCCCTCGCGGAGCAACCCCGACGCGCCCGTGCCGACGATGGACTACTGCCCGGACAAGAGCAACGTTAACGGCGCCATGGTCAACAGCAAGGATATCATGCCATTGCCGCCTTTCGATCACCACCACCACCACCGCATCCAAGAGAGGGGTCAGAGCCCGGAGACCCAGCGGCCTCAGCAGCACCTGCCGCAGAGCTGGCTCCCCGACAAGGTGCCCAAGTTCCTCCTCACCAAGGGCCCCGAGCCGGTGCCCGAGGCCGCCACCATGCGCAAGGCCCGCGTCTCCGTCCGAGCCCGCTCCGAAGCACCCATGGTACTTGAACAGTTGATGTTCCGTGCAATTGTAGCCTATACTAAGTATAGCATACAGCTCTATATGAGCTTGCTTTTTTGTTGACTTCTTGTGATGATCTTGGTCGATCATGTGCAGATCACTGATGGATGCCAATGGAGGAAGTACGGGCAGAAGATGGCCAAGGGCAACCCGTGCCCTCGCGCTTACTACCGGTGCACCATGGCCGCCGGCTGCCCGGTCCGCAAGCAGGTATGGCGCAGTTGACAAAGATCGCTGGAACACTAGCACATTTTTGCTGTACCATGGCACGTTCTCAAGTGCATGCTGTGATTTACTGATGTTAGGTTCAGAGGTGTGCCGAGGACCGGACGGTGCTGATAACGACGTACGAGGGGAACCACAACCACCCGCTGCCGCCGGCCGCGATGGCGATGGCGTCGACCACGTCGGCGGCGGCGTCCATGCTGCTGTCGGGCTCGATGCCGAGCGCGGACGGCAGCCTCATGGCGGGGTCAAACTTCCTGGCGCGCGCCGTGCTGCCGTGCTCATCCAGCGTCGCCACCATCTCGGCGTCGGCGCCCTTCCCCACGATCACGCTCGACCTCACGCAGACGGCTCCGGGCACGTCGGTGTCCACGCAGCCGCCGCGCCCGGAGCCAGCCCAGCTCCAGGCCGCGCTCGCCGAGGCAGCGCGGCCGGTGTCTCTGCCCCAGCTGTTCGGGCAGAAGCTCTACGACCAGTCCAAGCTCTCCGCCGTGCAGGCCGTGGCCGGCACCAAGGCGGCGGACGGGGGCGCGCTGGCCGACACGGTGAGCGCGGCCACGGCCGCGATCACGTCGGACCCGAACTTCACCGCGGTGCTCGCGGCCGCATTAACGTCGTACATAAGCAGCAGCAGCAGCGGTGGGGGCGGCGCCACCGGCGCCGGAGGGAGCAGCGGCACGGTGCAGCCGTTGATGAGCAGCGGCGGCGATAGCTGAGTAGAGACGAGAAGATAGGAGGGCAAAACAGCTGACATGCATGATTGGCTATCTGCATTTTGTTTGGTTGGTCGCTTCAGGTTTTGTCTGTCTCGTAAGTTTGATTTACTTTCGGCTTTTCTTAGTTATTCTTTGTCGATCTCCCCCCGGGAGGAGATTAAAAATTTTTCTCCTCCTCCTAGTTGATTTTTGTAGCAGCAGCTTGGAGTAACAATTTCGAATGAGATCAATTTGCTTCGTTTAAATCGATCGATCTCATTAGCATGTGCTTTGACATTTGCATGATGCACGTCTGATGAGTCGTTGACTACTTGCTGCAGATGTTGATAGTTCGTGTCGACTACCTGTTAGACGACGACCAAATTGCGGTGCGTATGTATGGCGACGTTCAGTAGTATACTCGGGTAGTAGTATGCGGTAAGTCACCAAGAAGTTGAAGACGAGCATATTATAGCGAAGTCAATACTAGCCACTGTCACCTGTCCCTGATGCGTTTTTTTTCTGTTGTGTATGACTTCTGATTTCATATAAATAAATCAAATACTGATAAATCATTTTAAAAAAACTACCTCAATAAATCGCTTCGAAACGCATACACCCGCCCGCCCCTCCACTCGGCGCGTCGGCCACCAACTCAGCCAACGCCAGCAAGTACGCCGCCCCGTGGAGCTGGAGGGCATTGTGCCCAGCCTCCTCCGTCCACCTCGGGCACGTCCCGCGCCGAGCCCACGCCCTCCGTCAGAACAGCCCGCCCGCGGACGCCGACATATTCGCGCCGTCACCGGAGTCTTCCTCACCACGCCCTGGACCGCCCGCCGGCTCAGAAATCAACGGCGGTTCGACAGGCTTGGCCTGAACTCCAAAGCGACTTTCTGAACACAAACTTTGGGTGAACAAATGAAACATGTACTTGCAAAAAATCTATCAAATCAAACAACTGGAGAAGGCGACACAAAAGCATCGGAGTTTACCATTTAAATCGAGATGATTATGTTTTAACGTCAGGTTTATTATAAGCAGACGTTAATCAAGGTAGCCGATGGTTGTTCACCCCCACGAAGGATCATCAGTCCAGTATCTAATGTAAGTTCAGCAGATACCCTACTAGTAAGTTCAGAAGCATCATGTCCATATGCACTTATGCGGTGAATTGGCCCTGCACCATCGCAGACTATCTACCATGAATCCATGCTCGATAGAGCCGAAATACGATTTTTACGTAGAAACAACAACCCAATGATACATGAAATGTGCACAAAATTTGGTAAGAGGATCTCACTAATAACTGACCTACTTCGACTTTCTCAACACCTCATTCAACGCAACAGAAAAGGGGGGAATAAATGAAAAAAATGCAAGCCGTTTCCTACTCTCAAAATCTGTTGACATCACGCTTGTATTCATAGCGCTCGAATCTCCCCACCGTAGCCATAACGTTTCAAAAGTCGTTCATCTTGCCGCCAGTTTTCCTTCACCTTGACCTATATTTGTCAAAGACATAATCTTTATCTTTATCTTTACTATTATAAAAGAAGGAGTTTGTGGTTGCCGAAGCCTCCATCCGATCTGAACCGTCGGATCTCCCTCCCCTCCCGGCCATAAAAATCCCCCCTCATCCCACCGCCCTCCTCCCCCTCCGCAGATTTCCTCTCGCGCTCTAACGCGCCCCTCGCCGCGCTCCCCGCCGCCCTAATCGCCCGATCCGCTCCCCTCGCTCATCCCCCCGCCGCCCCCGCCTCCCCCTCGTCTACACAGCCCCCCTCTTCCCCCTCCGCAGATTTCCTCTCGCGCTCCCCCCGCCGCCCCTCCCGCTCCCCACCCGCGCCGCCACCTCCTCCTCCTCCCACCCCACACCGCCGCGCCGCGCCGGCCTCCGCTCGCACCCACGCCGCCCTCGCCGCCGCTGCGTCGGCCTCGCTCCCGCACCCACACCGTCCCGCCGCCGCCAACAGGCCACCTCCGAGCTCTCCTCCCACGGCAAGACGGTCTTCGCGTCGCCGACCACGCCGGGTCGCTTGCCGGCTTCACCGCCGACGGCGCGCCCTCTCTCGATTCCTCCGCTCCGAGTGCATCAACCACGCTTCGCTTACGACGCGCGCTCCCGTCTCTAGGCTCGCGCCCGCCTTGCGCATGTGGCGCAGTCCGTCCCCATATCATCACCCCTCTCCCTCCTCCGCCGCCGCATCCTCCCCTCCTCCGCCCGCGCCGCCACTCCTCCGCGCCCCACCCTCCTTGCCACCCGCGCTCGCCTCACCCCTCCGCCCCACTCGCGCCATCGCCACTCCACCACCACCCCGTGCCGCCGCATCCTCCAAAGAGTTTATCGCAAAAACTTTGATGATTCAATCTACACCGCCACGAACACGTTTAATTTGTTATAATAATAATGTGCTTTTGTCGAACTTCCTGCGAGTTTCAAGAGCTCATTCTTTGCTTTTGTCGAACTTCCCTGCAGGTTTCAAGAACATTTATCACAGACGAATCATTGTATGCGATTGCAAACAACTATGCAAATCAAGGTATGTTTCGCTTGCAACCTTTGGTGGTTCCGCTTGGAACAGCTCTTATGTAGCAAACTAAACTCGACGAGACTGCGCAGAGGACTTGTAAATGCTATGCAATACTATGAAATTGATGACCTGCAGTAGAATTTGAGGCAAGTGAATACATGTTCATGATGTGTGTCTATTATGTTTTTGTTTAAAAAGCTTACTCTGCTTGTTGTACTACCTTTACTCGCCTTGAATTACAAGCTTGGAATTGATGTGATGTTCTTCTGTTAAGAGTTGTAGATTGCTTTACTGCATATACATTTTCTTCTCCTTGTTAAGAGTCTAAATTATTCCGGTTAAAATACAGCTTGAAATCCGTCCTAAGCTCTGCGCTTTGCCCATCTCGCCACGCCTCTTGTCAATCTGCGACGTGGATCACCAATCCAGAACGCGCTCGCCTCGCAACTCACCACCAAGGGGTTTCTTGTGCGATGCTTGAGGTAATGCTATTAATGTTTTCTTATTTTTGGTGGGAGCAAGAACAAGACTAAGCTAGCCGCAAAGAAGAAGCGATTAGCAGCTAGCACCAAGTTGTTGCTTCTCAAACTGCGAGTTTTTTTGTTGTGTGCTGCCAGTAGTCTTTTGTTACAATTGTGTAATATGGATAAGGCATAGCCGAGCATCAGCAGTTAGCAGCTAGCACCAAGTTGTTGCTTCTCGATCGCGAGTTTTTTTGTTGTGTGCTACCAGTAGTCTTTTGTTACAATTGTGTAATATGGATAAGGCATGGTGCCAAATTATTATTTCGGTGTTGTAACTTTATATTTCAATGAATCATGTGTAATAACTCGTGCACCAGAAACGTTAAACGCAGCGCTCTGTAATTTGCTTGTACAAGTGCTCGCAAATGAACTGTTGAATGCAAAATGGTTTCTTTGGCACAATTTGCTGTTGATGTATTGATGTATTGTTGGTGCAAAATGGTTTTCAAGCTATGGTGAAATGCTTGTATTGCTGGTCCATTGCACTACACAATTGAGTTGAGAACAAGCTCAAGGATCGACGAATACAAGCACTAGCATAGGGTTGCATTGGCAGCGTCCAAAATTCTGATATTTCTATTAGAACTGGAGTTGGCCTATGATTTATGACCTGTTTAAGTTGGTTTAAAATCAGATTCTACTTCTAGTTTTTACTTTTTTCATTATTCAATAATTTTATTTTTTCTGATTTTTTTAATTTTTTAGGTTTTTTTTGCCTTTTTTCTGTATTCCTTTGCATTGTTCGTGATGAGCTAACATTTTTTTCTATTTTTATATTTTTTAAATTTAATTATGTCAAATAAGTCAACTCAGCTACAATAAAAAATATAAGTCAGCTGCAGTAAAAAAATTATAAGCCAACACCAAACTAAGTGTACCTTGAATTTTAGTGTTTGGTTGGCACATAGACTGTTAGCTGGAAGTAGTTTCTTATGCAAATTTCAAATTCTATTTACATGTTCATTTAGCAAAATTAACACCGCACTGTCTGAAGATGATGTAAAGGACATTCACAAAAAACTTGGAAATCAACAAACACTTAAAATGCGTTATGTATTAAAGAAAAATTCATATCAAAGAGTTTATAGATATTACCTTAAAAATTTCTTCTAACATTTCTCGATGCGAAGTCATTGATGATGATATTGATATCAATCTCATCCAATAATTTCTTCTCGATACATAAAGTTGCCAAATCGTTTAACCTCTCTTGAGACATTGTTGACCTTAAATGATTCTTCAATAATTTCAACTTTGAAAAGCTTCTTTCAGCTGATGCCACAGTCACAGGCATAGTAAATAAAATCCGATAAGCAATAGAAATATTAGGATAACAATTCGCTTCTCTGACAAACTCAAAGATCTCCATAGCAGACATTGGTTTATCTGATAAAGTCAATTGCATAACACTTAACTCAGAAATTAGATCATTTAACTCAACATCAGATGAACTATCTAGAGTGAAAGTTTCTGCAAATTTTGTACAACATTCTTTTAATTCAGTTCGATCCAATAACTTCAATGCTGTTGAACTCATTAAAATCCAAATATACTTCCGAATGTTTGGAGTTCTTGAAATCTACTTTTCAATGAATTGATTGCCATATCAACCATAACAAAAAAAATAATTAACTTCAAATTCCTTCTCAGCTTGCAAAACTGCTTCATCACAATCAATTTCATCAAACTGTTTCTTCCTAAGAACACGTCGCTTAACTGGAAATGATGGCTCTACATTCATTTGAGCTGCAATATCTTTGGCAATGTAGACTCAATGCACATGGATGGGGATTGCAACTTCTTGCTCACAGTATTTACAGCAAATAAAATATCATGCCAAATAACCATACCAATTATAAACTTAAAGCTACCAAGCACTTCATATAAATTTTTTGCATCACTCCTATCCTTGGGTTCGGTATCCCTATCTTCCATTAACTCAAGTAGAGCTGACCTTAATTGAGGAGCTTGATATCTAATTGCTTTGACACTTTTGATTCTACTCTCCCAACGAGTATTGCTCAATGATTTCACAGTTAAACCTTCTATATGGTTAAGCAAAACTTTCCATCTTTTAGTAGAACCAGAAAATAATACATATATCCTTTGCACAATTCCAAAGAATGAAATAGCTTTAGCACAAGATTTAGCCATATCACAAAGGGTAAGATTAAGACTATGACAAGCACATGGTATATACAAAGCTCTTTGATTTATGTCAAGCAACCGTCTTTGCACCCCCTTATTTTTTCTCTTCATATTAGAGCCATTATCATAACCTTGACCCCTAATATCATCAACATTTAAATCAAAAGACTTGATTGCATCAAGCAATACATTAAAAAGCCCTGAACCAGATGTGCCATCCACTTTCAAGAAACCAAGAAAGTACTCCTCAACTTTTATTTTGCCATCAGAAATATCAACACATCGAACCAACAAGCTCATTTGTTCTTGGTGACTCACATCTGGTGTACAATCAAGGATAATAGAAAAATATTTGGCATCTTTAACAGTCTTTATGATTGAATTTGTAATTTCAGAAGCCAAAAGAGAAACCAACTCATTCTGAATTTTATGACTAAGATAATGATAATGAATCTCTTTGCTTTGAATACGTCTAAGGTGGTCTTGCATTACCAAGTCAAATTCAGCAACCATCTCAACACAAGCTAAGAAATTACCATTAACATCATTGTAAAGTTGCTCGCTGGATCCTCTAAAAGCCAAATTACGTTTGCCAAGAAATTTCACAATGGCAACTATTCTTAATAGAACATGCCTTATACGCTCTTTCTCCTTTGTAATTTGCTGTTGTAGCTCTTTATCGATCGTTTCATGTTTGCTCAATCTAACTCTTAGTTCATTCCAAGAATTCATGTTGGAAATATGCTCGACACTAGCTTCATGTTCTTTCAGCCTCTCATTGATATGCCTCCAATCTCTAAACCCATCATGCCCCAATGAACTCTTGCAATTATCAGAATTGAAAAGCTTACAACAAAAGCAAAACACCTTATCAACGTGTTTTTGAATAAACTAACCATTTTCTATCATGTACCTCTCCATTGCTCATTTTTCTAGAGTAATGACTGTACGAAAAATATCTTGAGTTGTCATCCAAAGGAAATTCAATATTTTCTTCTCTTATAGGGCCCTTCTCCACTAATATGTCTCTTGCTTTGTTATCAAGATTACCCCAATTTATCGGATCATAAATATTTGTAGTAAATACTGGTTCATCAAAACTAGCAGATTCTGTAGCAGATGAATTAAATATGTGCTCATGATCGCTCACATTGTTATCATCTGTGTTGATGTTGACATGGTCTTCCATAGGGCCCTCATCTTCTAGATTCACATTAGCATCTTTCTCCACAGCAACTATCGCCAATTCATCAGGATTTCTTGAACTGTTCGTATTACTTTTAAAAAATTTGTCAATGGATCCCCTTTGTGATTCTATCAACTCATCTATTCGTTTCCTCTTTTTTCTTTTTTCATTGCCGGATGCATATTTTCTAGATGATATGGTACTGAAAAGTGAAAATTTAAAGAACAGAAATTAGATATAGGGAGCAATATGAATGAGAATGATTAGCAAATAGTAATTACCTCATTAGTCATTACCTGCTGATAGCGTCTGCCAATGAATTAATACAACTAAAATACCGAATGTGCACAGTAGCAAAATGGACGACCTAAGCGTCTGCGTGCAATTGCTCGCTAGACGACCTAGACGGCTAGATCGCTCTACCGCTGCGTGAAGAAAATCAAGAAATGCCGCTGCTGCCGCTGCTCGGGGCCCACGATCGCTGCTGCCGACTCGTGACTCCTGCTCGTTCTGTTCGGTGTGCGGTGCAGCGCAGCGAGCGCAGCGCGGCGGCGGCGGCCGCCCGCTGCAGCGGCGTGGCCGCAGCGCCGCGGAGGGCGTGAGGCGTGGCGTGCCGCAGCGGCAGCGCCGCGAGGGCGTGATCGCGTGAGCCGCTCGCGCGCGTGTGTCGTGAGGGCGTGAGGAGTGCAGCCGTGCAGGCGCTCTGGCTCTAAACGAAGCGTCGCCTGCCGCCCACGAGTCCACGACGCGAAAACGAAGCGTCGCCTGCCGCCCACGACGCGAATACGAGGCTTCAGTTTTGAATACCCATCTCGAAACTGATTAACTAAACTACTGAAGCGTCATAAATACAGGGGCCCCTGGATTTTGGGGGCCTGGGGCGGCCGCCCCGCTCGCCCCCCCAGGGCCGGCCCTGCGCCCTCCTCTTCGTCCACCACCTCCTCCTCTTGATCTTCCGCTACCGCGAATAGGTCATACTCCCACTTGACACAACCCCAATCCTACTCTCGCGCCCCGAGGCATGGATGTGGCTTCCTCGGGGCGCACACGCCGAGAGAGAAGGTGGATGTGGAGGAAGAGCTCGACATGACAGACAAAGCAGCGGCGCGAGGAGCCGGAGCTCGAGGCCTAGCTCCATGCGGAGAGGAAGTCAAGGGTAGGAAGGCTCTGCGACTTGGAAGTGGCACCCTGCAGTGCGGTGTGCCAGTGTGGTGTGCCGGTGTTCGTGAGCGCTTGCAATACAAGGTGAGGGGATAAGAGAGGAGGAAGGAGATGACGAAACATTTTTTTTCCTTGCATCGGCCCAAACCAATGACAGGCCTAGGCCCACAAGGCCACTGCGGATTAACCGCCTCCGAGCCCACGATAAAACGACAAAAGCAGCGTAGCTTCCGAGCAAAACCATCTCCAAAACCCTAGCTCCCACCTCCCCTGCTCCACTGAGAAGGCTCCTCGTCGGCGGCGCCCATGGGGAAGGCGAAGGGGAAGCAGCGGCAGGACAAGTTCTACCACCTCGCCAAGGAGCAGGGTTACCGGAGTCGCGCGGCCTTCAAGCTGCTCCAGCTCGACGCGCGCTTCCGCTTCCTCCCGACGGCGCGCGCCGTGCTCGACCTCTGCGCCGCCCCGGGAGGATGGGTGCAGGTGGCCGTCAACCACGCCCCCGTCGGCGCCTTCGTCGTCGGCGTCGACCTCGTGCCCATCCGCCCCATCCGCGGGGCCCACTCCCTCACGGAGGACATCACCACCACCAAGTGCCGCGCCGCCGTGCGGAGGCTCATGGACTCCAAAGGCGTCTCCGCTTTTGATGTCGTGCTCCACGACGGGTCACCCAACGTCGGCGGCGCGTGGGCGCAGGAGGCCACCACGCAGTCCGCGCTCGTCATCGACGCCCTACGCCTCGCCACAATGTTCCTCGCCCCCAAGGGCGCCTTCATCACCAAGGTAAGAATATATCCACAAAAAAGGGCTCCTTGTTTTGGGCGTAATTGTTGGATTATTGAATACTTTGCTACGGCTTTCATTACTAATTGAGTATGATGTATTTGTTTCGCAAGGCAATTGCTAATGTAATAATACCTTCTCCACTGCAAACATGCTGTATAAATGTGTTCTTCATGGGTTTTGTGGCCGGCGGTTTTTGTAGTTCCGTTCGTAGACAAGTGTAATAACTAATAATAGCTCCTTCGTTTATAGGCTATTGTAATTAAGCATTCATAGTACTTCAGTACTGTACTAGCCGCATGTATTGTTCTGGCGGCTTGTTGGGCAGTTTTGATGGCTGATGCCTTCTTGTAGATCTCTCTTTTTTTTATTTACTTATCCCCGTTGTTCAATTCCCTACGAAGTATATCCATGAAATGCAAATGACTCTTGGTGTTGTTCCCATATTTCAGTACACATCTTAAATCAGCTGCCTTTTTTCTTCAACAGGTTTTTCGGTCCCAAGATTACAACTCTATTATGTACTGCCTTAAACAGGTGTGTACTAATCACAGGTTGTATTACAATTTTTTGTTATTTATTGTGATAGTTCATTGATGCATTAAATGTACCCACTTGCAGTTTTTTGAGAAGGTTGAGGTGACTAAACCTACAGCAAGTCGTTCCACATCTGCTGAAATTTATATTATCTGTCTGAGATATAAAGCTCCTGCAAAGATTCAACCAGAACTTCTTGATATAAAGCACTTATTCAGTGTGGTTCCAGAGAACATCAAGGTGCGCTGAAACATTTATCCCAGTTACCTGCTGGATTTCCTTTCTTTTTATGTGTTAGCATCCTCTTGATGTTGCAAATTTTGTGCGTTCTGCAGCCTAGGGACCCACTTAGTAATCAAAAGCAGAAGAGAAACCGCGATGGGTAGGTCTTCCCTCTTACATCATCACTGCAGTTGCTTGTTCTTTTCAATGACTTGCAGTCTCCTGCTTTTTTACTTATCAACATATGTGCCAGGATCATGCTACATTATATTCTTTGTATTTATATACTTCTTTACTATAAGTAAGCATGCATTGAACAACTTTTGTAAAGTTTAGAAGACATCAAGTAGTTAGTTTTGCTACTTCTGTAACTTTATCGAATTTATTGGTTAAATCCCATAAAATTATTCAATTGGATTCTTCAACTGAAGTAAAATACTTAACTTATATGCAATTCTGCCATTTCCAGTCCACTTTTCACGTTGTGTAACAACCTATTTTTCACTATTGTACCACATGTGTAAGTACATTGCTCTGCATATCTTGGAAGTTAATCCAGTCACAATGTGATTTGTATAAATAATTGAGCATTGTTTTGATGCCTGTCCTCGCCAATTCTAGATTAAGTCAACTAGGAGTAATCAATTAAGCATTTCAAATTTGGACCTACTAACTTTGTGCCCTTTTTTGCGTAAGAGTAAACGAGGATTAACATTTGTTGAATCTGATGATGTTTTTCTGTAGGATTTGTAGCTTTAAAATTTTGAATTATATGGAGCCCAGTTTGGTGGGAGGTACAATATTTTGAATTTCTATATTATACAAATTATGTAGGTATGAAGAAGGAAATACGACATTGCGGAAAGTCGGTCTGGCGTCAGATTTTATATGGTCTGAGGCCCAGACACCACTAGAGTTTCTTGGTTCTTTCAATGCAATTTCATTTGATGATCCAGCATCTCTGCCGATCAAGAATCATGATGTTACTACTGATGAGGTATTGGAGTAATACCTTCGCTCTTTATGCCTACTGCCTAGCTTGACTTCTATCTTTTATAGTCGTAATACTGACCGCGTACTGTTTGCCGTGTGCTAGATAAAAAATCTCTGTGAGGATTTATATGTTCTGGATAAAAATAGCTTCAAGCATATCTTGAAGTAAGTACTAAGTACCTCTGCTATGATTACCCAAACATGCCTATAAGTTGTGCATGTGCAGAGATTTGTCTTGTCAATCCCGTATGAAACTGATGTACAATTATGATAGATGGCGAATACGCATACGGAAAGCACTGTCATCATCTTCACAAGTCACACCAAAGGCTGATGATACTGCAGCAGACACCATGATCAAGGATGATGACCAACTTCTACAGGAAATGGAAGAATTGACAAGTGTCATTGATAGAAAGAAAAGGAGAGAGAAGAAGCGTCAATCAAAGCGTCGTGCAAAGGTATTTCCATTATGGAATATAAATGTAACATTTGCCACATGTGGTGTCAACTTAAGTCTTGTGCTAATATATCAGTCTTTTCATTCCAGGATAAAGCGCGCAAGGCAACAGGAATGCAAATTGATGCTACAGGAGATAATTACGGCGATCCTGACTTGTTTTCTATTAGTGCTATCAAGGTATAATGCTGTTTCCATAGTCATATCTGGCATTGAAAGTTCATTAGTGGTATTCATTCACAAATCAAACTTCCTAATTTTCCCTGATGTTGAAACAATGTTTCTTTGCTTTGCACTTCAGAAAAATGCAACGTTCTGGTCCCCTTCAGAGTTTTTCTTAGTCATCTAGTTCTCCATGCAATAATTTCAAAGTGCAGTAGCCTTTATTATTATTCTGACACATTGGACTGTTAGGATTTCTCTCAAGTTACATTCCCAGTATGACTTGTATAGCTTATACTTGTCCGAGTACTTTGGGCTTGGGAACTCAATGATATATTTGCTATTATTTAATTCTATGGTTATCATGTCCATTTTTCTTTTATAGGGTGGAAAAGAACTTCAAGCTGTTGAGTCAGCAGAGCTTAGTATGGAAGATGGCATTGGCGACAGTGAGAATGAGGAGACTCTACCTCGTGAAGAGTCTGATGAGGAAATGGAATCTGATGAAGAGCAACGAAGGTAAATTTTCAGACTTACACACCAACAGAACATACAATAAGTCAGTCATAAATTCATTTATTTTCAAAATTTACTGTAATACCAGAAAAATGTAACATAGTATCTTTCAAACCAGGTATGATGCCCAACTTGAGGAGATGCTTGATGAAGCTTATGAGCGCTATGTAACTAAAAAGGGTGGTGAAGTAAAACAAGAGCGTAAACGTGCAAAGCGAGTCAATCCCGATGCTGATGCAGACTTGTTGGAGGTATTATCTGACCGTATTTCACATGAATGTTGTCTCAACAAAATGACAATTGCATCTCTCTTTCTCCCTCCCTTTCTCTCTCTCTCTCTCTCTGTGTGTGTGTGAGGGAGGTGTGCCCCTGCCTATCTGTGTGCACGTAGGTTAATTCTGTCAATTTGCCCTCTGGCATTTGAAACCTGATTTTTTGCAGCAGCCAAAGGACCGAACTCTGTTGTTGTTGCCAGTTCTTTTGTCTAGGTTATTAAAAATTAATAAAGTATTGTTGATAAAAGGTGTTCCTGTCATGTTCTGACTTAATAGGGAGGTGAAGATGATGGTGATGACCTTGACATGGATGAAGGCTCTGATGAAGATCAAGATCAAGAAGCCAATCCCCTTTTATTATCTCTAGATGCGCAGAAGCCAACAAAAGAGCAGATTGTAGAGAAGTGGTACAGTCAGGACGTGTTCACAGAAGCAGGAACATGCGTGGCTGAGCAGAGTGACAGTGAAGATGAAAGAGAGAAGTTGCATAGGAATTTGAAAAAGAAGATGGATTCAGGCAAGAAGGAAAAGCCGGCTAAAGCACAGCGCTTGCAACAAGATGATTTTGAGATTGTACCAGCAGAGCCAGTCCGAACTGAAGAGGACTCATCATCATCTTCAGATGAGTCAGAGGAGGACCTCGATGATGACACAAAGGCTGAAGTGCTAGCGTATGCAAAGAAGATGTTGAGGAAGAAGCAGAGGGAGCAGATACTTGATGATGCTTACAACAAGTACATGTTCGATGACGAAGGGTTACCTAAATGGTTTGTTGAAGATGAAAAGAGGCACAGCCAGCCTATGAAGCCTGTAACACGCGAGGAAGTAGCTGCCATGAGGGCTCAGTTTAAGGAGATTGATGCCCGGCCAGCCAAGAAAGTAGCAGAGGCTAAGGCCCGGAAGAAGCGAGTTGCCATGAAGAAACTGGAGAAGGCACGCCAAAAGGCAGATGCCATCGCAGACCAGAATGACATAAACGAGCGGTCAAAGAGGAAGATGATCGACCAGATTTACAAGAAGGCTATGCCAAAGAAGCCCCAGAAGGAGTACGTTGTTGCAAAGAAGGGGGTTCAAGTGAGGGCTGGCAAAGGGAAGCTATTGGTGGATCGGCGGATGAAGAAGGACAAGAGGGCCAGCGGGACGGGGAGGAAAGGGAAGGGTGGCAAAGGCGCCAAAGGGAAGGGGAAGAAGGCCGGCAAAGGCGCCAAAGCGAAGGGGAAGAAGCCCGGCAAAGCCCCGAATTGAGTAGGGCACGCGAGCAATTGAGCTTGGCTAGTACGCTGCCGCTCCGTCTGTTCAGTAGCTCCACTGCTGAATTTTTGTCTGTCCAGCTAGCCGGCATGTCGGTAGCTAGCTGCTTTGTAAACTGTTATTATTATATGAGCGAATTGATGCGTCGGAAAGTTTGGTAGCCTGAGATATATTGTATCGGTGACAAGACGATTTTTGAGTCAAAACTAGTGATTAATCCAGTTTCACGGATGACATTTCACAACCAAGGACTGACACAGGCGAAATGCTGGAGACAGGGCGAAGTTGTTGCCATGAGCCATGATGCACTGATTCAGGTACGGCCAGACGATAGACACGTTGACATTCGCCTTTTCCACCGACTTGTGCCTGTCTACATGGCATCGTCATTGCTAACCTTGTGACGACGCACCAGATAACCATGGCTGCTTTGGACTCGGTGCGCTCCTTTTGGGCATCGAGTTCCTCCTCTGGGAATCATAATAAACCTGCGAATCTCTAGCAGGATTGGAAATCCACACGCGTTTCCTTTTCAGAGGAAAAGAAGCGCGCGCTTTGAATCCCTCCCAGCACCGCGATGCAGAGATCACCCTGGATTCGTGCGCATTTCCCCAACTTGTTGTCTTGATCAGAGCAGAATCGAATCCGAATCCCAAGCTTTGTGGGACAAGATTTGGGATCCGGCTGATGCAGTGACGGCCACGGAATCCAGGCTACTTGGCCATAGGATCAAGCAGCTGGCAAGATACCAACTAACGATGTCTCAGAGCTGAGAGGATAAGCAGTAGCAAGAGATGGCTCAGATCAAGCATTGCTAGCTAGCTCATACGGAATATGTTTTGATACTGAGTGATTTGTTTAATGGACAAGTTGACCGTATAATTCAGACTGGTGGATATCCTTAAGTTTCAATGTCAGAGGAATTCGAAGGACCAAAAACATCTCTGTAGAACAAAAGCTACCGCACGGTAATGTATTCTACACGATGTGCCTTCTTCTCTCTACCTTTTCATTTGTAGACAACTTCAATCCAGGATCTCCGATTTTCCAGGATAGACAACAAGCAAACGCAAGCAGAGCTCCAAATTGAATTATTCCAAGCTGATGCATGGTAGATTGACAGTGAACAGCGCAATTAAACTGGCATAACATTAGTGCAAAATCTACAGGAAATGCTTGCAAAATACACGAAAGAAGCTTGCACTTCACTAGCTTAGCCAGCATCTCCCTGAAAGCTTTGCTCGGATGGTTCGAAATATCAGAGGGACTCCTGCATCTTTCCGACGGCTTTATGCAGATATGATTCCCAGGGAGAGATCTCCGGATGGCTCGATCCAAGCTGCAAGGATCAAGATGCAATGCAACTTGCGCTTGCCGCCCCGGTCCAATGCATCCGATGGACCAGGACCTTCCACGCCACTTCATCCCGGGAGACGGCAGCCTTTGGACAGGTCAAGTGGCTGCAAATCAAATCTTCCTCTCTGTGCAGGACAGACGATATGCGAATTCTTCCAGGACTCTATGAGCAGCTAGCAACAGGCCAGGAACATGATGGCATGTAGTCAATTCACTTTCCAGGGTCATTGGAGACGGAAAGATACACACACAGATATATATTCCTCTGGTCCCCAGGGTGGTGCTCACCCTTCACTGGCTGGTTATCGCCATCGGAATATGTTCTATGGATCGTACACCGGATGGCGGAGATTGCTCGAAACGCGTGATTCGATGCAAAGAATGGATGTTCTTAGGCCACATCCTGCTATTCTTCCGATGAATTATTACGCGTCCTAATGCATGGACATCCTTCTGTGCACCTCACCGGCAAAGCCACAGCCTATTGGCCGATACGCGCATCTCTGCTGCTCTCAGCCATCGAAACCTGCATATATTTCAGGCTCATAGCCGAGACATCACGATTCACAAATGCTTCATTTGTGATGTGAGCAGCCTTCCATGCTGCTGCGGCAGCATTTTGTATGCGTGACATAATCAGCATTTTTTAGGGGTTTATTATTATTGGACAAGATGTTTATAGAATTATGAGTATGCATGGACCATAGAACAGATGCAATGCCCTCTTCCAAGGCCCAAAGGGGGCATGTTTATTATTGGACAAGATGTTTATAGAATGATGAGTATGCATGACATAATCAGCAGGTGATCGATAGTGATGACTGATACATACTGTCCGGCCCAAAGGGGGCTCAAGAGGCCTTTGCTTTGGCACATATTCTTCCAAGCCTCCATGCATGCAGCCCTGATCAAGCAAACTTCAGCTGTACTAAAAGGTCAGGCTACATTGTTTCCAGCCAAGCTGCCATGCCATGGTGAAGGAGTAAAAAGTTTAACACTGCAAACTTGTTAAGCTAACCTAGTAGACATGTGATCAATATGACCTGCTACTTAGAGGAGAGACAAGCAAGATACGCAAGGTCACCGAAGGCTTCACAAGTTTCTACTTGGAGAGCAAGGCCAGCTAGTAACTTAGCTGGAATTGATGGAGAGGGCGCATGCATCCAGAGCACATATCATGTGGTCTCTGCAAGGATGACAAACAGCTGCTGGACGGTAATACCTCCTGATAGATTGATCCATAGTTTTGATGATACTTTACTTTGATTCGATGTTACCCTCTATCTTGTCTGCCTATTTCTGAGCCTGTTTTTAGTTCACCCGTTGCTCCAGTGCTAAGTTCGAGCGAGCAGAGCCCAACCAAAGAATGGAGATTTGAATAGAAAACGAGTGTAACACCTCACATACCAATATAAGATACTATTATAGAATATCATCGTCAAAGTAAGAAATAAATAATAAAAGCCACAATAGAAATTACAAGGGAATTAAAACTTTAAGAGTATTTTATTAGAGAACCAACGGAAGTTGAAATAAATGTTTGAAACATAGAACCAATCCACTTCTAACCAAATAAAAAACAAGTAGAATGACATAAATAGTGGCAAACAGCGGAGCTGAAAGCTCAAGTGCTCCCACCCATGCATGATACTATCACTCCACTAACCTTTTACCTGAGAATGGAAAGAGTAAACGTGATATTTAGAAATCTCAGTAAGTACCCAACAACGGTCGCAATAAGGAAATGGAGATCGGGGATGGAGATAACGAAAATATGGAATTAAAGGTAATTGTTATTTAGCAAGTTATGACAATTACATTGGCGATTACTCAGGATATTACACCCCGTCTGCGGTTATACAGTCGAGGACAATAACGAAAACGTACTACCCCCATACGTTATTAGGTGGATGGCAATCTTCCTTATATGTGAGTAATCTCAGGCTAAGTAACCGTTATTTATCAAGAGATCGTATGGTTACGAGATTAAGGTAACTAAAGAAAATGTTAGGATAATATTATGATAAATAAAAGGATTTACTAAGGTGGAAAACGGTAAGGCAAAATTCTCGATACGAGGCGATGTGGGATGATGATAAGGCAATAAAGGTAATTGTTATATTGTAGGTAGATTATATGGTATAAATTTAAGAGAACTAGGGGTGGCGAAGATAAAGCTATGATGAGTGGAAGGATTTGCTAAAGATTCGGAATAGAGAAGCACTAGATCCGATAGACGATGGTGTGAAATATTAACATGGCGATAACAGTCTAGGAATTATTCTAAAAGAGAGGCATTATAACATAACTCCCATAATAGTTAACAACCAACTAAGTTTTATTACGTGATAAGTAATTATTAGTCAAATTAACAAGTATTAAAATATATATCGCTCCTGACTCACATAAGAAACCATACCAGCAGTACATCACGATATCAGACAAATAAAACATAGAAGCTTTGATATTAAAAGGTTGCTAGTGGTTTAAACCTAAGTCTATAACATAATCATCCACTACTCCCATTAACAATTTAAGCATGAATTCTAAACACTAATAACTGAGTATCCTAATAAACATAAAAGCATGTGGAATAGGTGATAATAACCAGGTAAGTTTTAGTGATATGATAATAATCAGGTAAGTTTTAGTGATATGATAATAATCAGATGAGATTTAGTGATATGATAATAACCAGATGAGATTTTAGTGATGTGATAATGAATAGGTGAGATTTAGCGATGTGATAATAACCAGGTGAGATATAGTGATGTGATAATATCCAGGTGAGATTGAGTGATATATAATTGTACTCAATAGCAATGGTGACAAATAATCATGGACAATGTCGTATGCGGAACGGAGAGGTTACGGCCACGAGGTACTTGCCTTGAGTACGTTCGGTGGACTCGCTACATGAAGGGTTTGGAATTCGCAACTGTCCGAATGCTCCCTCAATAGCTATGTGCGAACTTACATGATGGAACGAAAATGAATCAGATGAGAGTGAAGATAAACTTGTGGAAAGGGTTGCAGGAGATGTTCGACCAAAAAGATTGTTCGCAAAGATTCACCCTGTGAATCGCCGTTTGCCTAAGTGAAATGACGTTCGGTCGTGCGAATCGCCGTTCGACCGACCGAACGCTCATTCGGCCATGCGAACAGTATCCAGCTACAAGGACTAGCACAATGCTGTGCGAACACGCGATTCTGCCGCGTTCGAGCCATCCAAATCACGGCCCGTCGAAACCGTCCTCCGGTCACTCTGGCCGCCGCCGGCCAAGGCGCCACGGCCCCCGTTGCCATCTGGCCACATCGCCTGGCCTGCGCCACCTCGGCCTGCGCCCTGCACGGCCGCCACACCGCCTTGGCCTGGGCTCCTCAGCACCACCTTTAATTTACAGCTCACGAACAGCGGGCACACCCAGTGACCCAGGGCCTATAAATAGCAGCCCTTGCAACACGAGAGACCAAACCACCAGAGCTTCTGAAGAGTAAAAACTTTCTGAGTCCAAGACACAGGACTGAGGCATTAGCACTGGTAGTAGTTCGGTAACCCACCAAGGAAACTTTGCTCCGAAGATGTCTTCTGGGTCTCGGAGCTCCTCCCCGAACTCAATCTCGGCGTGGAGCCCGAAAGAGAACAAGATGTTTGAGGAGGCGCTCGCCTACTACGGCGAGGGCACGCCCAACCGGTGGGACAAGGTGTCCAGCGCCATGGGAGGCAGCAAGTCGGCAGAGGAGGTGCGCTGCCACTACGAGGTCCTCGTCGACGACGTCAAGACGATCGAGTCGGGGCGCGTGACGTACCCCAAGTACAAGACGCAGGGATTCTGGACCTGAGGTAAAAGCCCTTGATGCTTCCCAGGCAAACTGGAGCTGCAAGATGACTTGCTTCTGACAAATTTTCAGTTGCGTATAGGCATGCTAGTCATAGGTCGGTAACTATTGCAATGCCTTTCTAAACACCGAGGAAGAGTTGGCCATGCGTCACGGATGGTCGAACTCAAAACACACAACATGCAGGGGTATTTAGGTATTTTTCTTTTCTTTAGATGTTACCACCATGCATGACTGGCATCACACACTTTCTAAGTGCCAAACTGCAGACAACCCTTGGCACTTAAAAGGGATCTGGGTCTAATTTATCGGTCTTTGTCCTCGAACACCACTAATCACGTGGGATCTAATCCTAGCGCTATCAGAATAATCTCCCTACTTCCAAAAGAAAAGCTTGGATCTTGCAGTCTTTTCTCTCGTGCGTCCAGCTTATAGGCGGCATGCACTTCTCGTACTCCTTTACAAGTCACGGCTAATTTCCGAAAGGTTGATTTCCCATACTTTTGAGGAGGTGCGGGTGGGTATGCTTCGGGTCGGTTCTTGTTCTTTTTTCTTTTCTTTCTGAGTAGGCAATTTTGCATACGCAATGCTTTACAGATACAGAAACAGCTGAAAGCTAGTGGGTTTGCAATGAGATCAACGAAACATCTTACAAGGCAGAAGTCTTAGCCCACTTTTTCCTAGATTTTGTGGAGTTGCACACTATCTGCTCACCCATTCACTTGACCTCATGTAGATACAGAACAAAGCAAATGAAAGAAAAGCGACTCCCTTCTATTTGAGTATCTATGAACAATAGTTTATCTGAGTAATGTACAGAGTTTAGATAAACTTACAGTGAACTTGTTTTCTTATCTTTTCAGGATGAAGCACCGGAAGCTCCAGTAGACAGAAAACAAAGTTGTATAAACTAGTTCGATCCCTAAGAATGGACTTAAGAACTAGGACGAAGCAAAGTAATCCAGCATTGGTTAGAGAATAAAAGGAAGAAAAGGAGTGTTCGGTGTATATAGTATTAGGTTATGAGCAAGGTTAAGTCTCCATGCTGTCGTAGATTATCATCTACATTCATGAACTGCATGAATTCATTATCCCCTTGAACTAAGTTATGAAGTAAACTGTGATGTAAACTCATGTAATTTGTGTTATGTATAAAAAGTTGTGGCTGATAGCATTATGTTGCCTCCAATAATTGGTTTAGGTGGCCACCATGTTCAGTTTGAACTCCACAAGTACGGAAAGCACAGAATCCTTGCCGCCACTACCTTCCTTTTCAAACGTCGGGCTCAAAAAAGAGAAGTCACTAAATTGTGTTCAAGAACAATGGAAAGAACCTAATGCCAGAATAATCTACATCTGAGCCCACCAATATGCACTGTTAATATTCATTAGTGTACAGTAAAATCAAAGGCGGTACTACGGTAGAATCAAGAACAGTCCTACCGATTGGTTAAGATACACAAGCATTGTTCCAGACACGTTCAAAAACAGTATGATCAAGTATCAATTGATTATATATATCAACTAGCTCTAACATCTACAATCAAGGCAGGACTGAACAATGGTATACAAGCACAGACATGGAGAGACGGCGATACCATATCAATTCCAACCACAAAACTAGCTCTAACATCTACAATCAAGACAGGACTGAACAATTGTATACAAGCACAGACATGGAGAGACAGCGATACCATATCAATTCCAACCACAAAACTTTCCCTTTTCTCCACACGTATCAGGACAGGATGAACTTAAGTTATGTTCCACAACAAGACACATATCTAAGACAAGAACAATCTTGCAACCATAGTAGCATTTGAATCTGAACCTATTCAGAGTTCCAATTGCAATTTTGCAAGGACCGCACAACGTGTGCACATAGGCATACAATTCACACAACATTTCACTAATCGGCGCAGCATCTGCCACATTGTCCTCTAAAGTTGACAGCTTGAGGACGAACAAATACATGATACATACCTAGCTACGAGCTAGCATTGCCCTTTGCCTTCTTGGCCGCGGCGCCCTTGCTCTCCATGAGGCGCCACATGTACCACGCGCCGACCGACCTGTACGGCCGCCACCGCTCGCACAATGCCGCCATCTCCTCCGGCTTGGGAAGTTCCCGCAGCTTGTACAACTCCTGCACGCCCTTGCGCACGCCGAGGTCACCGGACGGCAGCACATCGGGGCGGTGCAGCGAGAAGATCATGAACATGTGGACCGTCCACTCGCCTACGCCCTTCACCCGGGTGAGCTCGGCGAGGAGCACAGCCTCGTCCATCGCGGCGACGGCGGATTCGGAGAGGTCCCCGGCGGCGAACCTGGTGGCGAGGTCGTGGAGGTAGGCGGCCTTTCGGGCGGAGACGCCGATGGCGCGAAGGTCGGCGGCGGCGAGGGCGAGTACCGCGGCGGGGGTGACCGCATCGTCGGAAGCTGCGGAGGAGGGGAGGAGGGCGAGGAAGCGGGCGTAGATGGCGGCGGCGGCGGAGGGGGCGAGCTGCTGGTGGAGGATGGAGCGCGAGAGAGAGTGGAAGGCGGGGAGGGAGGGGGAGGCGGTGAAGGTGGGGGCGTCGGTCGAGGCGATGACAGCGGAGAGGAGCGGGTCGGCGGCGTGGAGGTGGCGGAGCGCGGCCGCGAGCTCGCCCGGGGAGGACAGTGCGGGCAGAACGGGCGGCGCCGGTGATGGCACCGTCGCCGCGGTGAGGGGTTTGGCGGGTGGTTTCTTGACGATTTTGCGGGAGCGGAAGGAGATCTTAGTGGTCGTGGTAGCCGCCGCGGCGGTGGACGGGCGGGGCGTCGCCGCCGACCTGGTCTTGACCATCGCAATTTGCGAGGGGTAGTTGGTGACGGCGCGGACCAAGGAGGTTCCAGCACTCTTAGTTATTTTTTCTTCTCTGTTTTACAATCTGTTTGAAACGTAGGGATTTCGTATGATTTATTGTAAATAAAAAAAACAGTGCGATTCCCCTCAACCTTCTACCGGAATCCTTTGCTCCGGACATTGTACAAATAGGGTTATAAACGAGCCGAGCTCGAGCGAGCTTGACCTGGCTCAGCTTGAGTTCGGTAGAAACTCGAGCCGAACTCGAGCGAGCTTGAGATTACCGTTGAGCTTCAAGCTGGGCTCGAGCTGGGCTCGAACAAGATCGAGCGGCTCGTGTAGGCTCAGGGGGGAGAGGAGGGGGAGTGGGGACGGACCCGGGGGGAGTACCTGCTGGCAGAGGCGCGGGGGAGCCATGGCTGAGCTGGATCCGGGTCGAGGAGGGGCGCCGGCGGCGGGGGAGAGGAGGGGAACTGGCGGGCTGGGTCGAGGAGGGGCGCCGGTGGCGGGGAAGAGGAGGGGAGCCGGGAGGAGGAGGGGGGGGGCGGCGGGGATAGGAAGGGACGAGGGAGAGGAACAAGGGTGGGGGGCGGCGGCGGCGAGGCCGAGGAGGGGCGGCGGGGGGAGGGGGGCGAGGAGGGGCGGCGTCGGGGGGGAGAGGAGGGAGGGGGACGGGGGTGCGGGGGCGGCGGGGGAGAGGAAGGACGACGGGGGGCGCAGGGAGGTGATGGGGTGGGGAGAGGAGATGGACGGGGAGCGCGAGGAGCGGGCGGGGGGCGCGAGGAGAGGGACGGGGGGCGCGTGCGACTCGCAAGGAGCGGGCGGGGGGGGGGAGGTCAGGAGTGCGGGGCAGGGGCCATTCGGGCGTGGGGGGCGGGAGTGCACGACGGGATACGGGAATGAGATAAAAAATCTCAAGCTCGCGAGCTATTCGAGCTCGGCTCGTTGAAGCTCGCGAGCTTGAAATCATGCTCGAGTTCGGCTTATTTGGAGCTCAAGCCGAGTTCTAATCGAGTCTAAAACGAGTCAAACTTGAGTAGTTCGCGAGCCTCAAGTTTTTTTTACAACCCTATGTGTAAGTCAGAGGTGAACGGTTTCACTCGGTAGCTTGTGTAAACAATCCAATTTTTTAAAATAATATTTTTTATTCAAAATAATATAAAGATACCCGCGTGAAATTTGTTTTACAAGAATGGTCTCCAATTGTCTAACAGTTGGGCCATTGGAACCTATCGCCTAACGGCCACGCGGCACACAAATATTCCGTGGACCATTGGACGACAGGTCGCAGTCGCTAGCTTCAGTCGCCCAATAGTGGAGCATCTGCAATATCAGCCTATTTTTGCACAACTACCCCCCGATCACGCATGAGATCTATAATTTTATACGGATGCTAATTTTGTACATAATATTGACTAAAATTTTCACAACTATGATTTTCTACGTACGCTAACTTTATACAACTATAATTTTATATGTATGTCAATTTTTTACAACTATAATTTTCTATAGATGCAAATTTTCTACAACTATATTGACTAAATTATTTACAACTATAATATTGACTAATTTTTTATAACTATAATATTGACAAAATTTTCTACAACTATAATATTGACTAAATTTTCTACAGTTAAAATTTTCTAAGAATACTAATGTTTTATAACTATATTGACTAAATTTTCTATGACTATCTACTTCATATTAAATTTTCTACGGATTCTAATTTTACACTAAACAAACTATTTACTTCATATAAAAATATTAACTAAAACAAATAAAATATTGTACCTTGCAGAAGTACCGGGACCTCTCCTTCTCCCTCTCCCTCTTCTTCCCTCTCCTCTCCCCTCCTCTCCTCTCCTCTCCTTCCCTTTCCCCTCCTCTCCCCTCCCCTCCTCTCCTCTCCTTCCCTTCCCTTTCCTCTCCTCTCTTCTTTCTTTCCCCTTCTTTTCTCTCCTTCGAATGCGCTGTGCGACCAGGGGGGTCGGCCACACAGCCGACTATATAGTGGGCGCAGTCGCCGAACGGTGGACGACTGGATCTCCAGTCGCTTAACAGTTGGGTGATAGGTCCCTGTTGCGCTACCATTAGATGACTGCAATTATGTTGTCCAATGGTCTGCCAACTACATGTGTGCCACGCGACTGTTGGACGACAGGATGCTATTCTTGTAAAAAAAATTCCAACGGTATATTTCTATAATTTAGAATAAAAATGGATTATTTAAAAAAATTCTAAACAATCTGGGGGAATGGAAATTTGCCATGGTCGGTCTACACATGTTCCTTTTGGTAGCATAGCTGGCTTAGCTGCAAACTCTTTCAACTGGGTGAGATCATTTGGGTTTAAATTTCTGATTTTTGGATTTTTTTTAACTGTTTGAGGCTCATTTTGCACTGTAGCTACTGGTAACTTTTTTGGCGTAATTAAATTTAAAAAAAATAAAAATAGAAAAAAATAGGTTAACTCATCATGGACAATGCAAATGAGTATGAAAAAAATGAAAAGCAAAAAAAAAAGCTAAAAATGCAGGAAAAGACAACTCCCACAAGAGAGGTTGGCCCCAGAGTTCAATTTTATATTCTGTAGAATATGGCCACATTATTTGAGGCTATGGTTGATGTATTTTGTTTGTGTTTTTAAGACGGTGGTAGATGATAGAGATGCTGATATGTACGACGCATACGGTTTTGAACTCTGGAAACCGTTTAAAGAAGTTGTTTCAAGAAATCGTCTTGTTTATTTTAGCTTATAAAGAAGCTGAAATTTTTGAAACGTTGCGACCATGAACGAATTGTTTGTGTACAAGATCAGTAGTGAAGTACAACTTGAGTTTCATTTCATGTCTACGGTTTCCTCGTGTGCCTGTGCCTAGTCAATGGGTCTATTTTTTTATTTCAGTTTATATTTTTGACTATGACTTATAATTTTGGAATATTTATAAGAGAAAATATGAAGTAACAGAAACTCGTATGCTGTTTTTCTGATATAAATGAAGTCGTTACAGTATGTATTGCAATTAATTTATAGACCCACCTTAAAAATACCCTGTTTGAAAGATAATTATCATAAAAAAAAATTAAAAATAGCTTTTAAAAGTCAAAAAGAAAACACTAAATATCTGCAAATAGCGTGTACATATGTCATCCCTATACTTAGGGGTGAAAACGGATCGGATACGGACGGATAATGCCTCTACCATATTTGTTTTCATATTTTTTTTCGGATACGGATACGAATACGGATAACTCGAATACGAATACAAATACGAATAATATCGAATACGATACGGATCGAATACTTAATCAAACGAATACTACATTTAATATTTATCTAACATGAAAACCCCTTAAACTATACATCCAAAATTAACGAAAATACGTAAATAGTTTGTAACATCCTGATTTTCTAGAGTTTATAAAGTCCTATTTTTAAAAATAAATTTTCTGGAATTAAATCAAGCTTAAAATAAATTTTTAGAATTTAAAATAATTTAATATGATTAAATTAAACTTTAACATGAGCTAAAAATATTTTATTTGTGTTCCTTAGGTCTCAAGAATTTTTCTGGTATTTTTGGTGAATTTTTGGGATTTAATTGCTATTTTCTAGCGCCTTTTGGATTTTATTCGAATTTTGGAAATAAGAAAATGGGGAGATTCTAGAAAATCCGGATATCCGGTTTCGTTTTATCCGGATTATCCGTATCCGTATCCGTATTCGACAGATACTAGGCTTACCGTATTCGTATCCGTATCCGATAAAAAAAATCCGTATCCGTATCCGATCCGAGAATTATCCGAAAAAAATCCGATCCGACACAATCCGTATCCGTATTCGTCCGGATCGGTCGGAAACTATCCGATCCGTTTTCACCCCTACCTATACTCTTGAAAAAAAAATGTCCGCAAATGGCAAAAGGCACATTTAAGACAGTTTAGGAGTTAGGAGCTAGGACTCTGAAGGAGCGACCATGTTCTTCAGCTCTCACGGCTCGGAGCAAACTCCTCTGAAGGTCTGACTGGTGGGTCCCAACCAGCCAGGCAAGTCCCTCGCTCTCCCCGCTGCAACCGAAAAAGTCTCCTCGTTGCCTCTTCCTCCTTCCGTCTATTCCCCTCTGCAATCTTGCGGGCGAGGCGGTGAGAGCTACGCGAGCGGCCTGATGAACAGCGGCGGCGGATACAGAGGAGGGGGTGGCGGCGGCGATGAGAGCGGCAGCGATCACGACGGCGGCTTGCGGAAGCCTCTGCTGCTGAACACGGGGAGCTGGTACAGGATGGGGTCGCGGCAGTCCAGCCTCGTCGCCGGCTCCTCCATGGCCGTCATGCGCGAGTCCCACGTATCCGCCTTCCTCTGCACGCTCATCGTCGCGCTCGGCCCCATCCAGTTCGGCTTCACCAGCGGCTTCTCCTCCCCCACCCAGGACGCCATCATCCGCGACCTTAACCTCTCCATTTCCGAGGTCCGTCCTAGCTGTAACCTCTATGCTTGATTGCTTTCTCTTGGATTTTGCGTTTCTTGTATTGGTGAAGTGTTAACTACGCGCTGCAGTTCTCGGCGTTCGGCTCGCTGTCCAACGTCGGCGCTATGGTCGGGGCGATCGCCAGCGGTCAGATGGCCGAGTACATGGGCCGCAAAGGGGTGAGAAATTTGCTTCGTTTGGTACTCATGCCGTTATTATTAACTGTTCTTGCGTTGGACGACCAGTCTGTATCTCGATGATGGACAATCGCGAACGGTCAGCATCACTGCTGTGCCGGGAGTAACCGATAAAAAATGCATTCTTTTTTGTTATACGAGTAAGATGCGATTGAATAAAGTGGATGGGAATCATGGGATTCTAAATGTTGATCATTTCCTGTAAACTGATGCTTGTAAAATTATGGACTATGGAATTGCTGGTACAGTCAGCAATAGTATTGGGGTTTGACCTTAATTTCGGAACTCATGAGTTGTTTAGTTGTGTTTGGCATCGATATGGATATGCAAATCAAAGGAGTTGGCATGGCAGAAAATGTGTAGGAAGCATTTGGTGCCAAAGTTCAGCCTTTCGTTCATATTTTTGCAACAGACCAATACTTAACTATGCTAAAGCTCTACTCTTTTACTCTGATGGGACTGCTAATTGAATTTCCAGTCGTTGATGATTGCTGCAGTTCCTAACATCATCGGTTGGCTTGCCATCTCCTTCGCAAAAGTATGACATGCACCATATGTTTCATAAGCTTAATTTTCACCCTATGCTCCTTCTGACAATATAAGTTTCATGCATGCCGATGTTTGTTTTAAAGGACTCATCGTTTCTGTATATGGGACGTTTGCTTGAAGGATTTGGTGTTGGTGTCATATCCTATACGGTTCGTATAAGAAAACTTCTATACTATGCCTTTATTTTGTTCATAGAATGTTTATGTCTTTATGCTTTAAGAAAACATCTATACTATCCCCTCTGTTCCTGAATAGATGATGTTCTAGGATTTTGCACTTCAACCAAGATACGTGTACAAAAGACCAAATTATCCTCTTGAATAGTGTATTACACTAGTCCATAGTAGTAAATGATCTTGGAAATAACCAAAGGGGAGGGGTATATAAGGAAAAGGTGTTAAAACATCATCTAGAAATTGTAGAATGACATGTATTCAGGAACAAAATTTGAAAGCTAGAACGATATGTAGGGGCAGACCCAGCTAAGTTCATGGGTGTTCAGTTGAACTCCCAAATTATTTGTTGAAATCATCAGTACCTTACCACAAATTACCTTTGTCTAGTTGGTTAGTGGGTATTTCTCTCAAGCACTAGCTCTTGTGTTCGATTCCTCCCTACCCTCATAATTTTTTGTTCTCTTTTTGTCTCATAATTTTTTGTTATCTTTTTGTAGTTTGATTGGTGAGATCTTGTTTCTCTGTTGTTTCTTAGGATTTTAATAACTTGTAATTTTTTGAATAACTTGTACATTTTATTCTGAAAAAGAAATATTAAAGAATGTATTTTCCCACTGTATTTCAAATACCTGTAAGGCCAATAATATTAATAATTTACTACTATATGTTCCCACACTTTCCATCTCCTTCGTCAATTTTCAAAATAATATTGCATCTTCTACGTTGATAACGCAACTAACTTGCTGCATACCACCTTTTATACCTAAAAAATATTTCTCTAGATTATTTTTAGATGTTGATCCTATGCTACCCCTTTTTACGGTGCTACCTTCGTATCACCTATGTATAAAAGTTTAAAAAACCAAACAATTTAGGAGATGTAGGGGAGGACATATTCTACAACCATGTAAAATTTCAGCATCAAACACGATCGCATTTGGAAGATATGAAATTGACATAAACATGGTTGTAATATAGATTTTGATTATGGCTGTAGCATTTGGAAGATATGAAATCGACATAAACATGATATGAAAATAGTGAAAATCACTATTCATGCTCAATATGTCTTTTTCATATCTCTCAAATGCAATTGGTTTTGATCTTGAAATTTTACATGGTTGTAGAATATATCCTCCTATATCTCCTAATTTGTTGGGAATTTTTGAAAACTTTTATACATAGGTAATACGAAGGTAGCACCGTAAGTGAGGTAGCACAGGATATTTTGTTGTTGTCTCTAGTATGAACAATTTGTACTTAATATTTGCTATTGTGGACATTGTTTTTTTTATTGAATAATATTTTGTTAACTCCAAACACCTATCTGAGGAATCCTGGGTCTGTCACTGACGACATGTATTCAAGAATGGAGGGAGTATGTACTTTTCTGGCTATAAAATGTTCAGAAAGAAAGATAAACTGATATGCCAATATATTGGAGGCAAAGTGGTCCATCACTAATACGATTTTTTTGTTGCCAAGAGAACCTTGGACTAGTTAGTAGTTACATGGGTAACTTTTGATGTGTGAATTATGTGGTACCAGGTGCCAGTATACATAGCAGAGATATCTCCTCAAAACACACGAGGAGCGCTTGGATCTGTGAATCAGGTGTGCTTATCCTCACAAGCATCCTATCTTTTCTGAGACAAATACATGGCTTGTTTATGTTGGAACTTGGACTCATTGTGCAATTGTTTGTTACATAGTTGTCTGTCACCATTGGTATCTTCTTGGCCTATTTGCTAGGCATGTTTGTTCCTTGGAGGTTGCTTGCAGTGATAGGTAATGCAACTAATACCTGATGTATTACTGAGTTTCTTTGAAGATTGTGTATTACTGAATTTTGCTCTTGTTGCTGACAGTTTTCAGTTAATTTCTGACATTTCTGTTTAAAAGATCAGCAACAGCTAACATTTTGTCAGCAAATAAATAATATAGACTTCGCTAGTGAATTTTGAATTTAGTGTATTCTATTATTATATATGTGTCTAGCCTCCAGCCGGTTTCTGATTTGATTCTCTGGGATGCCATTCTTGTAGGAACTTTGCCCTGTACTTTGTTGATACCCGGTCTATTCTTCATTCCAGAATCTCCAAGATGGCTGGTATGTATATCCACAAGTTAGATATGAAGTATTGCATTCTGCATCACTCTGAAATATGTAACGACCATTTTTCACACATCTGTCTCTAGGCAAAGATGAACATGATGGATGATTTCGAGACTTCTCTACAAGTTTTGAGGGGATTCGAGACTGACATCACATTGGAAGTGAATGATATAAAGGCAAGCACTTGTTTTTATTCTTCTCGATTCACTGACTGCAAATCTCTCTGAAGTATTTTTCAGCTTAGTATGATTTACTATAACACTGGAAACATGTATATATGTACCTCAATTCTCCTGGAAGTATCAGCATCAGCTTTAGTTTTGATCCCTGTTTTGCAGAGAGCAGTAGCATCAGCAAGCAAAAGGACCACAATCCGTTTCCAAGAGTTAAACCAAAAGAAATACCGCACTCCCCTAATAGTAACTTCCTTACCTTTTTCGGATCATTTCATACCAAAATTAGTAATTACATTCTGTAACAGTAATTATTCTACATATTGGCAGATAGGAATTGGCCTTCTTGTACTTCAAAACCTAAGTGGAATAAACGGTATACTGTTCTATGCAAGTAGAATCTTCAGAGCTGCAGGTAAGTTGTGCAGTATTTTTTTAGCAGTTTTGCTATCAGCTAGGCATAGTAGGTTTTAGGCATGATGGTTTTGGTTAGCTTGCCAAATTAAACTGGAATGGTATGTTTAGTAGATAATCAACATGACAAGTGTGAAGTATCCCTTTGGCAAAAATTTCTTCCAGACACGGGAATGTTGCAGACTTGCAGGAGATGCGAAATCACTAAAAGTGGAACAAATTGTCCTTGTTAGTTCAGCATTATACTAGCTTCAAGAAAGATAATAGAATAAATAAATTCATGACATGGTTGTTCATTCTTCTGCCTCAATGGAAGATGCCATTTCATTGTCTATTGTAAAATTATCCATCTTTGCTAGGATCACTGGTAGGTCCTAAGAATTTAGCATTTTCCTCTGTCTTTTTGTACGATACTGATATTATAGTCAAGTTTGGCTTGTCAATAACATGCAAAGTTCTTCAGGGTTCACAAACGGTGACTTGGCCACATGTGCACTTGGAGCTATTCAGGTATGTAACTTGGAAGATTCGTTCTCATCTCTCTGTAATTAATAGTAAGTTGCTGACAGCAGTACGTCAGGTTCTCGCCACTGGAGTTACAACCTGGTTACTAGATAGAGCTGGCCGACGGATCCTCCTTATGGTAACTTCCTCTTCCCTGTGAAACCATTAGTTTGTAAGTAGTCTGTAACTATAATATAGTTCTCTATTCAAATCACAGATCTCTACTGCTGGGATGACACTAAGCCTTCTCGCAGTTGCTGTTGTATTTTTTCTCAAGGTACATTCAGGTCTCTTTAGCTTAAGATTCTGATAAAAAAATCATGTACTGCACTCTCTGCAATAGTCTACTACATTGCTTATGAAGATGTTGATCGGCAACATTATCACAGGATTTCTTCTCCCAATCCACTCAATATTTCTCGTATTTTTATGGTGATTATTTGTTTCAGGATAATATTTCCCATGATTCTCACTTGTACTACGTCTTAAGTATGGTCTCCTTGGTTGCTCTTGTGGTATGCCTGTCAGTTAGATCATTTCTTGCATCACATATGGAATTTGTGCCAGAAATCTTAACTCGGACACTTGCTTCAGGCTTATATCATTGCCTTCTCCTTCGGTATGGGTGCCATTCCATGGATCATAATGTCTGAGGTATAGTAGTTTGCGTCATAGATCATGATGATGTTGGCATATAATTTAACAGTATTCACATGACCTTCATTTTGGAGCAAGTATCCGAGCTTCACAACTCAGGCATAAGCATAAGTACTCTGAATACTTCAGTTCCAACTTTGTATGTTTTCAGATCCTCCCGGTTAGCATCAAGAGTCTCGCAGGAAGCTTCGCAACACTTGCCAACATGCTTACATCCTGGGCAATAACAATGACAGCAAATTTGTTGCTCAGCTGGAGTGCTGGAGGTCCATACTTTTGTACTTCTCTCTTGCCTAGGCTAGGATTCTGAACCATCAAACCTGATGCAAGTTACATTTTTTTAACCAATTTCAACAGGGACTTTTGTGTCCTACATGAGTGTGAGCGCTTTCACACTCGTGTTTGTCGTCCTTTGGGTGCCAGAGACAAAGGGAAGAACTCTGGAGGAGATACAATGGTCGTTCCGCTGAGCTCCGATGTGATACAATGGTCGTTCCGCTGAGCTTCGTTGTATTCATCACATGTTGTGCCTCTTCAAGTTGAGTACAAGGCAAGGATTGATCTGTACAATCAGGAACCTTGGCACTGTTAAAGATATAATAGAATTGCTTTATTTGTTTCCTTATATGACTGGGTTTTTTTATCTGTATATAGTATATTCCCCTCTAATATCCTCTTGTACTCTTTATATATTGCCTATTGAGTCTCTTCAGTATATATACAATATTCATAATATGGTATTAGATTTTAGGTTAAAACCTTAATCTCGATCTACTTCCGTTGCCGCTGCCCCAGGAGGCTCCGTTCGTCTTCCGCATTTGCTGCCCCCGGGAGCAGATATTGATCCTCCCGACGACGGCCACTTCTTCGCTGGCTGTACGCCCATCGGCGGCCTGCCCTGTTTGCACCTGCGGTCGGCGCCATCACGTTCGCCCACGCTGTCGCCCGCTCGCTCTTGTTGTGTCGTCGCTCGGATTTGGCCGCCTCCAACATTGCCAAGGCCTGACCTGATCGCCTTCGGCTTCCTCTGCGCTTCGAGCCGAGGGTAGAGAGCATCGACCGCCACCACACCATCGTGTTGTCCACAGCCATGTTCTTCGTTGGCTCTGTCGCCACCAGCAGCAAGTTGCCTCCCGTCTAGATCCAGCCACGCCTCCTTGGCGCTGTCGCCTTGGATCTGGCTCCCTGCCGAGTGCTGCCCGAGCCAGATCTTGTTGCCGAATCGACGTTGCGCCTTGGCTGATGTCGCTGCTGCCTCAGTCTACCTTGGGCTGCAGCGACCTCTCCATCCGGCCGCCACGCCCGCACCGCCGCATCCTGGCCGCCGTGTTGCGTCCGTGCTCACACCTTCGGTTAAAGCCGCCCTCGCCCATCGTCTTGGATCCGGCATTATGCTGACGCCTCCTGGCCGTAGCATCACGCCCCGCACCCTTGCGCAAGAGCCGCTACACCGCGTAGCTCTACGCCTCCCCGGGCCGCCGCCGCTCTCCTGGGTGGCCACCTCTGTTCACGCACGCACCGTCACTAGATCTCACCACCCTACTCCCTCTGGCCATAAAAATCAATCTCCCACTCCTCACCATCATCCGAGAAAAGGAGAGGGGGAGTGTGTTCGAAGGGAAGAAAAGGGGAGATGGAGGAGAGATGGAGTGTGGTCGGCTACTGTCAGTGGTTGGATGTGGGAACTTCAAGATGAACACCACATGAAGGCTTGGGGATACTATTGTTGCTGGTGTTTTGAGAATTTTTTTTAGTCTTCAGTTGCGTTCATTCAAGTCTATAGCATCTATTTTCAGTTCGTCTAAATCGTGCGAGTCCACAAATTTATTGTCAGTTATAGAAGTCTAGGAAATTTCTTTTGTATGGCAGCAGCTGCCGCTCTTCTCTCTAAGCTGCATGCAGATCATAGAAATCGTTATGATGCCGCCGCTTCCCTAACCACTGCCCCGAGCTTCTAAGGCCACCGGGCTTCTTATGCACTTTGTGTACTGCGTCGCCGTCATCTTGGACTTCGATCTACGCCGTCATATTTCTATATATTCCTCTTTGGCTTAATCTGACAAATTTTTCAAAAGCTGCACGTTGCAACGACATTATCAAGACTCGGACTTTAGATTTTTCCTTTTAGTGTTTACCCATTTTCAAATACAATGTTATTACATACGCTTTGCATTTTAGGGGGTGTTAAAGATATAATAGGATCGCTTTATTTGTTTTCTTATATGTATATATTTTGTTATCTGTATATGCCATATTCCTCTGTAATATCTCCTTATACTCCCTATATATATTGCTCATTATGCCTCTTCAATATACATATAATATTCATTACAGGCACTTCATTTTTGAGATCAATCAGTAAATGAAGGCCAATCACCTTTTCTGTTCAGAGTCAACACTTATATTTCCTTGTACAGACAGCATTGTTTCACTAATTTCCATTTGACTTGTAAAGGCCTGTGCAGTGACTCATCAAATTGCTTTCTTTCAGTGTTGTGCGATCAACTGGAATATTGCGTCGTCATGGCGTCCTGGCGCCCCTTAGACACTGTGACGCTATGGTCTCTAATTACGCCGTGACAACCATGCTTAATTGACACTTTTAGAACTTCAGAAACACATGTTTCACTTGCCAGAGAAGTTATTTTTATGTTGTATATAATACTTGTTTGAATTGTGTGTGTTTTTAGACCACAGGCCTATATGGCCAAAATATGTTCAGTACATTTTGGGGTGGGGTTACCAGTTTACAATAGCATAGAACGTTTTAAACTTCTACAAAGTGGGTTACGGATCAACAAAAACCAAAAGCGTTTAGTTCATGAGCCTCCGGGAGCCTAACAGAAACTTCAGTATTTCCTGGACGCCCTTCCTCCTGCAGTTGTTGCCCCGCGCCTTCACCTCATGTATTAACTTCTCCAACTTGCATCGATCCCTCTGATGCACCAATATTTTCCATCGCTGCAAATAAGATGTAAATTTGTAAATCAGCACCGCCGGCGAGGATAGGAAAACATCTCTAAACACCATGTCATTTCTGGTTAGCCAAAGTACCCAACAAGCAGCACCCAGTACAGATTATTATACCATTTTTCCTCTTCCTTCCTCTCTCTAGAACTATATCCCAGAGATCTTATTGGAATTCTCCAGGTCTTACAAACAGTGACTTGGCCACATGTGCACTTGGAGCTATTCAGTTGTGTAATTAGGAAGATCTTTCTCGTCTATCGGTAGTTTATATTAAGTTGCTCACAGCATTTCTCGTCAGGTTCTTGCCACTGGAGTTACAACCTGGTTACTAGACAGAGCTGGCCGACGGATACTCCTTATTGTTACTTCTTCCCTGTGAAACCACTAGTCTGTTAGTTGCCAGCAATGACAACTTAGTTCTCACACCAACTTCCAGATCTATTCTGCTGGGATGACTCTGAGCCTTCTTGCAGTTGCTGTTGTATTTTTCTCAAGGTATGTTCAGGTCTCTTTAGCATATGGTTCTGATAAAATAAAATAAAATAATCCATCTGATACACTCTATGCAATAGTCTATTAAATGGCTTACGAATTCTTGATCTGCAATATTATCAAAGGGTCTCTTCTGTCAATCCACTGAATATTTTTCCTATTGTTATCATGGTTTATTTGTTTCAGGATAAGATTTCACAGGATTCTCACACCTACTACATCTTTAGTATGGTCTCCTTGGTTGCTTTTGCGGTATGTCTGTCAATTAGATTGTTTTGTCTTAAAATTTGCATCACAAATACAGAAGCTGTCCCAAAAATCTTAACTTGGACACTTCCTTCAGGCTTATGTAATCGCATTCTCCTTCGGTATGGGTTCCATTCCATGGATCATAATGTCTCCGCGTACCTCATATACCTCATAAGATGGTTTTGGCATGTCACTGAAGAGCATTCACATAACCGTAATTTCCCTTTTGGAACATGTAGATGGCCTGAAGACATGGTTTCAACTTTGTAAGTTTTCAGATCCTCCCGGTTAGCATCAAGAGTCTTGCGGGAAGCTTTGTGACACTTGCCAACTGCTGACATCCTTTGCAATAACAATGACAGCAAACTTGTTGCTCAGCTGGAGTGCTGGAGGTCCACACTTTTGTGCTTCTCTCTTGCCTAAAGTAGGGTTATGGAACCATCCAACCTGATGCAAGTTATATCTGTTTACAATTTCAACAGGGCCTTTGGTGTCATACATGATTGTGAGCGCTTTCACTCTCGTGTTCGTCATCCTATGGGTGCCAGAGACAAAGGGAAGAGCTCTCGAGGAGATACAATGGTCGTTCCGCTGAGCTTTGTAGTATTCATCACATGTTGTGATTCTTCGAGTCGAGGATAAGGCAAGAATTGATTTGTGCATCAGCATATCTTGGCTGTTCATTTTTCCTAGTCAACTACTGGATGAAGGCCAGGCATTATTTCTGTTCATACAAGAGTGTTTGTATATATGTACAACATTGTTTCCCAATTGACTTGTAAAGGCTTGTGCAGCGACTCTTATCAAATTATTTTCTTTTTGTCTTCAGCGTTGTATGATCAACTGGGATGTTGCAAAAATAAAATGTAAACATGATTACTGCAAATTCTTTGAGGCCAGCCAGCTTTGTAAATACTTTTGTTCTGAAGATCTGGTAATTTTTCAATAATTGATTGACACCTTCATCGGAACTCCAGACTTCAGAAGCACTTGTTTTGGTAATGAAGGATCAAGATCCTTTCCTATTTGTTTGTGTGTGTGTGAGAGAGAAGATCCTTTCCTATTTGTTTGTGTGTGTGTGTGTGGAAGAGAGAGATCTGTATTCTGAGAAGGTCCTGTCAATATAAACAGGCAACAACTCAAATGGAATCCTGTAGACCTGAGCAAAAGGAGGACCCGTTTGTGGGTCCCGAATAATATGCACAGCCGGCGATGATTGACCGTTGGTACCTACAGCTCAAAAGTGCAAACATCTCTCTGCATATCCACTCACCTTTTGGATCCAATGATGATGATGATTAGTGCACAGTGGAAGGTACTGTTAGTTAAATCACAAAAGAAATGTAAAGAACAAATTGACACGCGAGCTAGCTAACGGAATCAACCATGCAGCAGCTTCAACTTCCATACTTGCATGTTGGTCAAGTGGTAGTACTACTTCGTGGTGGTCTCCTTGCTTAACTAAGCTGATCAAAATCACTAGTACTCTATTCAACTAGCTAGTAGTACTGGAACAGGCTCGGTCGCTCCCGGACGGCGAACGCCGGCGAGGAGGGCATCATGTTGAGCCGCCACGAGAGGCAGCGCCCGTCCTCCGCCATGTCGACGTCGCCGAACATCGCGAAAGACGCCGACTTTGCCGCGCCAGCAGGGCCGTAGCATCCCCACTGCGGCTGCGGCTGCTGCCGCGCGTAGCCGTACGCGTACCCGACCCCGCTGTCCTGCGGCGCCGGCGCCAGCGCCGCCGCGGCGCGCCTCTCTTCCTTCTTGTACCGGATCCCGCAGGCGTTGCACAACGACTGAAAGCAGAGGAAAGAACGAATTATTTCGGAACGTCGATGCTTTGATTGCACAAACGGTCTCGTGCAAAATGTGGTTGTATATTTTAGCAGCATGTGTTATCCTCGACATCTCCGAAAGACACACACCTTGGGTCCCCGTGGCCCGTTCCGCCAGAGCGGCGTCGACGTGGTGTCGCAGTTCGCGCACCGCCGGGCAGGCAGACCGGCCTCCTTGCAGGAAGCCACGACGTTGTGCTGCTTGCCGCCCGCGCCAGCGGGCGGCACGTCCGACGCCAGCCCCACCGCCTCGGCCCGCCGGGTCGACGGCGTGCCCAGAGACAGCGTGCAGTCAACCGGCCCGCCGCCGTACGGCGTCCCGTGCTCCTCCTCCTCCGCGCCGCACTGCTTGTAGTAGTACTGTCCGCCCGCCATGGGGAACAGCAGCGAGAAGGCCGACGCGGCGCCACTGCACCCGCCGCCGCAGCTGCCGTAGAGCAGCCCACACGTGCATGGCGCCAGCTCCTGGAGCATCTTGAGCCACGTAGTCCCTCCCTCCCTCTCACTCACTCCCCTGTGCGTACTGGCAAGCAAGCTAGGTGCTTGCAGAAGCAATAGAATGGATCGCAGGCAGCAGAGGTATAGAGGTAATCGTCGTATATATCGCGGGATAAAGATAGGAAGGAGTACAGTGGGGATCGAGAGGGTGGGGATCGAGGGGTTGTCTGTTCTTGGAAACGGCGGCCACTGTGGCGCGCGCCTGGCTCCCTCCGCTCGTGCGCTCGCGCGTGTCTACGGCTACGATCTGGAGCGAGCGGTTGGTCGCGATTGGCGAAGCGGCCGTGACATGTGGGAGTGGGCGCAGGTGCGTGCGGTGCCCTAAACCTAAATCTTATGACTTATGATCTAATTCTTCTTTCAAACAAAGTCTTTTTCATCATCATTTTCAAACAGTTTTTTAAGGTAATTTATCGATATCTAGTTTATTTATATAAACATTTGTATTAAAATAAAAATTATAAATTATAGCTGAATACAACCCACCGATTTGGATTCGGGAGCGGCCGGCGGGAAGCGATGCGAGAGGGGCGTTCATGTCTGCCTGCCTGTCTCCAGATCAATCTCTCTCTCTCTCTCTCTGTGTTTCTGCGGAGTGTGTGTGCGCGCGCGCTCTACATGCAGTGCAGAGGTGGGGTCAAGAGAGAGAGATGTGGAGGTAAGGGCGGTCAAAAGAGGGGGTGAGGCCACGTGAAACGGGGAACAGTCTCCCATGCATTCCTACGGCTGGCGACATGGCCGTGCCTGCCTGCCTGCCTGGGGACGTGGGCGTACGTGCAGTAGGGGAGAGAGGAGAGAGAGAGAGAGAGAGAGCAGCGGCATGCACACAGTAGAATCGCACTTCCCCGATCACGAGGCGCACAGTCCCATCTGTTCCTCCTGCGGATCCGTGAGATCCATCCGATCTACGTATAATTACGCAGCAGTGGAGGACAAGACACCGAATATTCTGTCAGGCACGTACGTATACGTGTACGTATAGCTAGATGTGGGGTATAGTAGTAAAGCACAGCCAGAGATACAGACACACACTGTGGTTCGTAAGACTTGAAACGTAACCATGAATTTGCAGTTGATGTAAGTGGTATATTTCATGGTTCACTTAGCAATCTAGGTACTCCAAACGGAGAGCTTGTCTTGGGCATGCACAGCTGATCGATATGCTACTCCAAACGTCACTTCCTTGCTTTTCTTTGCAAAAATGAAAAGCGTGTCGCAACGTTTGGCTACATTATCAAATCGAGCAAGCTGCAATGCAAACTTCCAAAGTGGGAGTACGTCTAAACAACAAAGCGAGAGCCCTGCCTGAGCTAGAAGAGATCGAAGGGAAGAGAAAAAAAGAAAAGAAGTAATCAAAAGAAGCAAAAGAGAAAAAGAGGTGTAACCGGCCGCTACTATCCATGCAGATAGCTAGGATAACTCAAGAAAAGAAGCTGGGATATAATTGCGTGGAACGGGTGGATTTGGCCAACGCTATCATGAGCCCGTAGCTAGCTCGCGCGCCCGTTCAAAAAAGGCCCGGGTCGAATCCAATAATCACCGTCGAATCCGATCGATCGATCGATGGATGGGTACACATCACCGTCGAATCCAAGCGAGTCACTTAGGAATTAACAGCATACATATTCATCCGGCATAGAAGATCCCGCATTTTGCACCAATCTCCACGCGCGAGCCCACCCCAAATCTAACCGTACACTCCTCCGGCCACACATACATATCGTTTTGGAATATATACAATTAAAATTTTAAAACTTTGACTATTAATATCTTTTTAAATATTTAGATTGGATACATAAAAATTATATGTATATATTTATTTCAAAAAAATACTTTCATAATATTATAATTTTATTGAGTGTTATAAACCTATTACAATATAAATAAGTGATCAAAATTGTATTTTTTGAAGTATGTCGATGTCTAAAATAATATATATTTGTGACCACAGGGCACAGGTAGTGTACAAATTAGCTAGGAAGATTATTATACTACACTCCACATGCCACTGTTAAGAGAGGATCCGATACGGATCGAAGACAAGACAGCATCATGACTGGGTCTACGTCAGTTCATTTTAATCTTATTTAATTTGCCCTTAAGTTAGGTATTAGTAGTAATTTGTTGATATAGGAGCATGCATGTGTAGTAGACTAGTAGTAGTAAGCTGCGTGCATGTTTCAGCTCCGGTAATGCTTGGATCTAGATGTGGGCATTGGATTATACCGTGTTTTGGGTCGTGTTATACTGTGTTAACTCGGTCCAGCTATCCCACCATGTTGTACCGTGCCGACACGTCTCACCTTCAGTCAAGTCCAAGCACAGCCCAAAACTAGTTGTGCTGGCATTCGTGTCATGCCAGCCCGAACCCAACCTAAAACAACTATACACGACGAGGCAGAGATGAAAATCATGGCGGTGGTTGCCTTCTTCCTTTCCCTTGTACCCGCCTCATTAAAAACTAGTTAAAACTAGTTCAATGCTCGTACTTTGCTACGAACTAAAAAAATCTTATTATCCTAACATGTCGAGTTATCATCGGGCTCGGTTTGCTCTATGCCTCGACATTAGCTCTGCTACAATGCAAGACCGAGGTGTGCCTTGAACGTCTTCACCACTATGCTCGGTCTACACCACTCTTTTGGCTCTTTCATTTAAATAGTAGAGATATAAAAAAACAAGATAGATAGGACGCGCTACGTTGCGCCCGTGCAGTCCCTTGCGAGATAAGAGGTCTACAAAAATGCTTGAGTGAAGTGATTGTTAATTTTGTGAGGTGCCATTTTAACTATGGTGTCATGGCTGTTTTTAATTAAAACACAATAGACATGTATAGTAAGCTATGTTAAATAGGATATGTAACCATATATAGACAGTTTCAGTAAATATAAGCATCAATAGAATCATATATGCAACAATATAGTTAAAATCATAGTAACAACAGTAACAACTGCCTCCCCCTCCCCCGGCCTCCCTCCCCTCCCCCCGACTGCCTTCCTACCCTACCCTACCCAGGTGCCTCCTACCCCGGCCTCCCTCCCCTCCCCAACGTGGTGACGCTCCCCTCCCCCAGCCTCTCTCCCCCCGGGTACCTACCTCGACCCTCCCCGACCGCCGCCCTCTCCTCCCTCGGCCGCCCCTCCTCACTCAACCTCCCCGACGACCCTTCCTCCCCTGCCCCCCTGCCATCTTCTCCATGACCGGTGCCGGCGAGGCCAAGGCGGGCGCGTGGGAGGTTGAGACTGACGGGGGCGCCGTCGCCTGCGCCAACGAGTAGAGGCTCTTGGGAGGCAGCTGCTAGGATGGAGGTGGCGGCGTGGAGTCTTTGACTGCGAAGCAAGCGAAGATGCCGACGTTGGCACCAGCAGAGGTAGCGTCGTGACCCCCATCCCCTCCGGTATACTCTAGTCCTTCCCCTCTAGTCACTCTCTCTGCTATGTGATGGGTTGTGGTTATGGGGATGATCGTGCCCGCCATGTTGCCGATGCCCGTCGTGCTGCCCATGCCAGTCCAAGCCGAGTATAGCACAATTCGTCGTACCATGCTATACCACCTAATGGACCGACTTTTCAGATCCAACCTTACCCACCCTTCGTACTGTACCGGTACGATCTATCATATAATATATCTATACCATACTTAAGCCATGTTGGGCCGTCCAAACCTTAGGCTGATAAAAAAAAAACGGCCTATCTCGCACCTCTAGTTGGATCTCCGGCCGGCTAGCTAGGTCAAAGGAGGCAGCGAGCGATCGTGGCATGGCATGGCATGCAGAGAAGTAAAGCCAAAAGCCAGTACTACGTACGTGGAGCCCATCATTCCATTTGCTGCAGGCCATCGGCCAAATTAAAAGTGCCGACACGACCGCCAGACTGCATCTGCATGCATGCATTGCATGGCCCCCGGCTGCTGCACACGTACGTACTGTACGTAGGGGGTGCGGTACACTCGATCAGAATTCAGAACACACCAGCCGATCGATTAATGCTCGCTCGTGCGTGTGACAGATAGTACTGTTACTACTAGCAGCTAGCAAGCAGCAGATCGAACTGGTACAATCATAAGTACTTATCTTAAACCAATAGTACTTTTCTAGTTCGGTACTACTAATATAGGGTATGTTTTTTTTGGCTACGACTAATGGCTTTTGGCTGCGGCTGATGACTTTTTAGCTGTTTACGACAGAAATTACGGAAAGAGAGACACTCGTTTGTTATTTTTGATGATACTGTAGCAAAAACCAAAAGCGACTTTTAAAAGCCGCAAATAATATGCCCATATTAGTGTAGTAGTTTTTTTGTAAGCAATGCATGGTTCATTCGAACGGATGCATCGCGTCAGCAAGTAGCTTTGCTATTAGAAAAGGTGCAGAGATGCATGGTTAACTGTTGGTTATATATATATATATATATATATATATATTCAGGTGTAATTATATCATATGTTGTATCTCACAACGTAAAAAGTATCTCACGTAACGAAGGGTATGTACGTGTAGTATACGAGTATTTAAGACCATCTAGATGGTATAAACATTTTTCAGATGTGGTGTGCCGATTTTTTTGACATACTCTTTTTTATATATGTATATGAATGTATTTATAAAATACGATAAAAACTATGGACCCCTTATAATTTTTTCGTGTGGTTCATATTAAAATAGCTTATAATTAGTATACGAGTATATCCAAAGTGATAGTATATTAGAGTGGGTGTAATTACACCTCGGTATAAAAGATATTTTTTCTATATATATAGGAAAAATACTTTTTACACCTGGGTGTAATTACACCCATCTCTAATATACCACCTAAACAAACTTGAAATAATCTTTTATCACTTTAGGTATACTCATATACTAAATATAAGATACTCCAATGTGAATCATATGAAAAAAGTACAAGGAAGTTCATAATTTTTAACGTATTTTATAAAAACATTCATATACGTACATAAAAAGAAGTATATATAAAAAAAGGTACATACTACCTCTAAAAATTATTCATATCACCTAGATGATCTTAAATACTCGTATAATATACGTACATACTCTCCGTTCGCAAGATACTCCCTACGTTGTACCTGGGTGTAATTACACTCTACATCGTCTCTCACAACGTATAATATACGTACGTATGTATGCATATATGTATTTGTGTATATATATGTATGTATGCATGTATGTGTGTATGTATGTACATACGTACATATGTATGTAGAAAAATAGTTCTATACTCCTGAGACCTTGGTCCCCGTGGCCTGTTCCACTAGAGTGGCGTCGACGTGGTGTCGCAGTTCATGCATTGCCGGGCAAGCAAAATGGCCCCCTTGCAGGAAGCCATGACGTTCTGTTGCTTGCTGCCCGCGCCCATGGGCGACACGTCCGACGCCAGCCCCATCGCCTCAACCCGTCGGGTCGACGACGTGCCCAGCGACAACATGCAGTCCACCGGCCCGTCATCGTACAACATCTCGTGCTCCAGCATACCACTTAAACGAATATTTTATACATCTTTATCATTTTTAATATACTTAAATATTAATTCTGAGATAATCCAATGTGACTTTGTTGAAATTTTTTTATCGGGGCCCTTTATTTTTTTCTATATACACGTTTTTATGTATAAAAACGAGTACACACATAAATTATGCTATAAAAAGTAGACTTTGATAACAATTTTTGATGGAACTCACTTTGAAGTATCTTATAATCATTATTAAAGTTTGTTCAAATAAATAAAGAGGTACAATAACACCATTAAAGGGGTATATTAGAAGTACGAGTACGTAATTTAAGACAATCTAAGTGGTATGAATAATTTTTCAGAGGTGGTATGTATATTTTTTCTATATACTCCTTTTTATGTGTGTGTATATGAAGATATTTATAAAATACGTTAAAAACTATGGAGTCCCTTGCAATTTGTTCATGTAGTTCACATTGAAGTATTTTATAATTAGTATATGAGTATATCCAAAGCAATAAACAAGTATTTTGAGTTTATTTAGGTGGTATATTAGAGGTGGATGTAATTACACCCGGAGTAAAAGATTTATATATATATATATATATATATATATATATATATATATATATATATATATATCTGTGTGTGTATACGTGCGCGCGCGTGTGTGTACAGGAAAAGTACCTTTTTTACTCCGGGGTGTAATTACTCTCACCTCTAATATACCACCTAAACGAATTTGAAATACTCATTTATCATTTTAGGTATACTCATATACTAATTATAAGATATGTCAATGTAAACCATATAAAAAAATGCAAGGGAGCACATAGTTTTTAGCATATTTTGTAAATGCATTCATATATACATATAAAAAGAGTATATCTAAAATAATATACATACTACCCTAAAAAATTGTACATACCCCCTAGATGGTTTTAAATACTCGTATAATATATGTACATACCCTCCGTTATATGAGATCAACAAGTCGATTGTAGCTGACACTGCTTCGACTTTATCTATATCGATCAAAATCGCATGTAGATATGTATTTCTCCGTACTCTCTCTTGTAAACATCCATAATTCAACATTTTAAACCAAAAATTATAAGTCACAGCTGAAAAGAACACACCGATAGATATGCATGCGAGTTTTGTGTTAAGGCTATGAAGCCAATCCACCCCATCGAGGAGATGTCATTCAAAAAGTTGTCGCGACATGACCAGAGTTAAGTCTAGAGATTGGTGGTGTGTCCTTTGGTTTTTGATGAGAGAGAAGCAGAGACTAGGCAGGAGAGGGAGGAGATTCAAGGGAGAGAGAGAGGCAGACATGTATATTTTGGAAAACGATTGCGAGCCCCCTGATCTCTTCTCGTTTCTCTAGGTTTGAACCACTCATCCCTCAATCATACTTCTTTTTTTCATCATGAGTACAACAAGGACGTACTCACTCACTCACGCACACACACACACAACACCACATACTCACACATACGTGGGTGTGTCCAATGCACACGTCTCAGATGAGACGAAGACACCAAAGAGCCTCTAGAGCGCGGGCACGCACTTTGACCACATAAAGCACCCACATGCACATATACTTATAGTAGGGATGGCAATTGTACCTATTTATCTGTGTGCCCATGGGTAAATACCCTAATGAAGCCAGGTATAGAATGTATTGTTTGCCCATAGGTATGAAAATGGGTGAAACTCTCTGCCCATCGAGTAAACGGGCACAAGTATAGGTGAGCTTCTCCCGTACCCATCTCGCCCATATACTCGTGACCTGACAGGTGGCCCAACCCAATAGTCCAAACTATAGTAAAAACCCTAGTCTCCCAAGTCATTCCATGCCTCCAAGCCCCAGCCGCCATGTGAGTGAGCGAAGCATCAGTCCACACTCCACGGTCACCATACTCTAGATCCAGAAATCCTAGCCATCTTTGGCTGCTCGTCCCCCACCCAGCTGCTCCTCCTCTCGGCCACCGTGCCTCAGCCCCCACCCGGTCGCCTGCTCGCCCCCACCCGGCCACTTCTCTTCCCAGCCGTCGCCCCTCGGTCTCCCACCCGGTTGCCTACTCGCCACCAACTTGGCCGCTCCTCTTCTCGGCCGCCGCCCCTCCTTCTGCCTGGCCTCCTCCTCTTTGTCATCATCAAGACCTCAACACCGTCCTCCCGCCCGAGCGCCTGGCCTCTTCCTCAATGACATCCTCAATGCCCAGGCAATACTTCCATTTTTTTTATAGATTTGACCATAGATAATTGAAAATAAGCTTGAGTGAATTTCTGAGAAGTTTTGCCTTATGATTTACCTCTTTGTGTTGCACCTACAGGTTGCCCTCTGTGAAGCAGGAAATTCAGCAACATAAACTTCTGTACGTAGCTCTTTACCTTCTTATATGGGGAGAAGCATCAAATTTATGACTTAAGCTAGAATGATTCAAAACCATGATTTATGTTTGTCTTTCATCATGTATGCAAAATCTTTGTCCTTCATATTTTTTGCTGTGCTTTCACTATATTAATGATTCCAAACCATGATTTATGTTGGATTTTTCTTCAATTCATTTCTGACCAATAGATCTGTGCTTCTATAGTCTTTACTGGTCATATAAATTTGCTTTGCTAGGTAATATAAAATATCATGTAAATGCTTTGGGTGTTGATTTGTAGATTTGCTTTGAGGAAATATATTTGCCTAAACAAAAATTATCTTGTTGTAATTAAACAAAACATATCTACTATCACTAATTTATGCTTCTGAGTAGCATATCTAGATTCTGCATTTTTCTCTTTTTTTTGCCAAAGATTCGGCCCATTGTTACTTGTTGCTTGGTTTGGCTGGCGGGCAAACAAGCACGCCCGCGGGCATCAGGCACCAGCGGGCGACGGGTATGAGCAAGGCTTCTTGCTCGTTGGCTTTGGAAGGCATGCCCATGAGGTGAAAATAGCCTCACGAGTATGAGTATGGGGGAGCACTACTCATACCCGATTGTCATCCCTACTTATGAGACACTATTCATATGAAAAGTACAAGAGGGACACTGTTTTATGTGAACAGTGCCCCTCAAAAATGTGCGCGCCATAGGCTTCGAAGCCAGGCGAGCTGGCTACCTACTGGCGTGCCGAGCCACCCGAGCAAACGTTCGGTCACCTCGATCAGTACTTCTAGTCATGCAAGAATACCGTTTTAGATACATGCAATCAAAAGTTTTAAACTTTGGCTATCAATAACTTTTTCAATCTTTACACTTAACATATGAAAATGGTGTATATAGATTTGCTTCGAAAAGAACTTTCATAAAAATATAATTTTACGAAGGTGTATAAATCTATTACAGTAGAATTGAGTGACCAAAATGATATTAGTCTAGTTCTTTTCAGCTCATAGTTTATGCTTTCCTTCGAACAAATAAACAGGATGAATTCACCATCGATATTTCAAAGCTGTTTATCGTGACAGACTTTTCGAAATGACTTAGTAGCATTTAGTTTGTTAGAATAAAAATCATAAGCTGCAATAAAAAAAACTCACGCATTCTTTTGTTGACCGGAGGGAGTACTAGGTACTTACGCGGTGTACTCTACTGGCTAGTTGTTTTCCTTTTCCACTGGCTAGTTGTTGCTTCTGATATGTTTAGTTTGGTACTTAACTACTAGCTGGAGCAGATCGCAGTACTCTTCTTATCTTTGCGAAGAACTGCAATGCTCTTGTTCAAAATTAATGTTAGATCCTCCTATTTTTCTAAAGAAAGCATAACATTTACAATATTTCAATAATATCGAAATATATAGCATAGAGAATAGAGAGCTCATCAACCATCTAGCGTACGACCCACCAGATCACCCCTCTCCACGTCACCCAAAGACCGAGATCTCCTCGCATTGAGACGTGTACCGCCACCACGCGGCCACACGCTATTGGCTCTCACAGATTGAGTACTTTTAGCTAATGCAAATGATTAGGCGCGATACGCCACCCACACACGGAAGGCGCCAACTACGGTGTACGTCATGATCACATGCAACTTGGTTTGGGGCGACGGGGGGCCCGGAGCCAAGCAAGCCTTGGTCGGGCTCGAGATTGACTGACTACCTTGCCTTCTCGGGTACCGCGATCGGCGCCCGTCGCTTGGGCTACCGCTTTTACCTCACCTTTATTTCCGCCTTCTCCGAAATTCTACGTGGAGATAAAATTTCTAAACGGTTTCTTTTGTTTAAAATTATATATTATTCGTATCGATATTCTTATCATTTACTATTATCTCATAAAATACAGATAAACCAAAAAAACATAATCATATACCAATTGAACTGGCTGTAGCGTGCGGACTGGAAATGCAAATCTCCTCCTAAAAGGACGTCATCCTACACTCTCTCCCCTGGATCTTTTGTTGAGATTCGTCCAGTGGAGCGTTTGGAATAGCGATAGCTTCTGACTGAAATTTCACTGTAGCTGACTTTTTTACTGTAGCTGAGTTATCTTTTTGGGTATAATTAAATTAAAAAATGTAAAAATAGAAAAATATATTAACCCATAACAGATAATGCAAAGGAATACGGGAAAAAAGAAAATACAAAAAAATCTAAAATATCTAATAAAATCAAAAAAGATGAATTATTAAATAGTATAAAAAAATTAAAATTAGAAGTTGAAACTGAAAAAAAAAACTGAGTTGAACGAAATACTAGCATAGAGCTCAGAGCAGCATCCAACGACACTCTTGAACTTGCGGACGCCATCAGAAGGAAAACATGTGTTGTACTAGTTACAATATTATAATGGCTACGTACACTGACAAGATGCGTATGATGCTCCTGCCTACGGATCTGAATCCAAATCCCCTGTATATACAGGCCTTAAATAGAATTTACACGTTTAGTTTTTACTTCCTCTGTATCTTTTTTATAAGGTGTATGTTGCATAAGTACGGGGATTAAGAAGCTTAATTATGAAAGAAGGGAATGTTTGGAGGAAACGACCAAAGTGTCTATGAGACTATGATGCTAATGTCTCGGGAATAAGAGAGATGATGTTGAATAGGTGTTTACTCGTAAATGTTGAAGGGAGAGGATAAATTAACGAGGGCAAAAGACAGAAAAAATCATTAAAACTATATGAATATCTTATATCTTTGAAACAAAAATAACAAAAGATATAGATCGTATATGTTGAAACGGAAGGAGTACTTTTTAGTTGTAGGCATAGACCTACAGATCTTATCGTCTAATTATACATAATTATGCCTGACCTACCTTTTAGTACAAATTAATCGAATTTTTGACCTTTAGATCTGTTTAAGGATTCATGCTTCGGCCGCCTGCCGAGTGCCCCTCCAACGAACACCGGGTTATCATTTGGGGTTCACCAGAGGCCAAATTTAAAGGGAGGCAAGAGGACCAGTAGTGGGTAGCAGCGGTGGCACCATCGGTCATGGGTTGGAGGGGCAGATAAGGCTGGCAAGGCAATGAGAATCGACAAGCATTAGGAGGCGGCAGGCGGCAGTGATGGATCTAACGACGGTAGCCATCGGAGACGAGGAAGAAGGGCGGGGCAAGGCACAAGGAGGTAGGCGGCGTCGGCGGGAGGACATTGCAACAGAAGGGGAAAAGGAGATGAATAGAGACAGAGAGGCGGTGGGGTTGTGCACTCTGATGCCTGCGATGTGGCATGGAGCAAAGGGAAGGCAGCTCGATTGGGACTCAGGAGCTAGGGTTAAGGGTTGCCCAGTTGTATAGAAACGGGGGAAGAAGCAGGACCGTCGGATTGAGATCGTGTGGTTGGAAAATCGAATGATTTTATGGGCTGAAATCAGTGGAAAATCGAATGATTTTAGGGGCTGAAATCAGTTAAAATTTTAAAAGATGCATAGACAGACCTCACAATTAAAAACTACAATAAAAGTCCTAGTAACTTCTGGTTTCACACTTACATAATTTCTCCCCTGGAACATGCTGTCACGCAATTCAGGAAACAAGAAGCTTTCAGTCACTCTTCATAGATATGACTTTTTAGTTCTTCGAATGCATCAAAGAGCTGCATGCGATGGCAGCTTGTACAAGTCCTGCCAATTCTGAGAGTTTTTTCCCCCTCACGCATCAAGTGCAGAGAAGGAATTCACTATTTTTACTATGTAAATCCGTCGCCGGCGACGAGCAGCGGCCCCTCTCGGCGGGGACGGCCTTGATCAGCCGCCCGAGTCAGAGAGCGAGCCAATTAGGAAGACGATCGGAAGCTGCACCCAACCATACGCGCAAGCCAATAAGCAAGTCGATTTTTTCTCCTTACGCCGATGTCAGATGATCCTGAAACTTCGCACCATATTGCGCCACTCTGTCCCTCTTCTCAACGATTTTTCTCGGATTTTTCGCGGAGGTTTGATCCGCGAAACGAGGGAGGCTGGCGTAGCCACGGGGAACGTCCGGAACATGCTCATGGGCCTTTAATGGGCCACATCTTTTCATCGCCAGGCCGCGTGGTGGCCCGCACGAATTTCCTTTCCAAGTCACATGAATTTTCCCCTCAACCTGAGCCGCCCAACGTCGATCCAACGGTGTACGATCGCGAAGCTTATCTGCGCTCCAAATCCGGAAGAGTGTAAACGGGAAATAGAGAATAGTGCAAGGATCCTTTTAGAAAATCCACCTCCAAGTCACATGGATCTCCCCTTCAATCTGAACCTCACAATATTAGATACGACGGAGCACAATCGTTGATTTTATTCGCGATCCAAATCGGAGGTGTAAACTGCTAATAACTAATGCTGAAGGGGCCCTTTCCGAAAAAGCTCTTCCATTTTTTTTGGAAATAAATTCTATGGGGTTGGGCCTTGAACCCTACGTTCCAGGGTCCCATCTCAGATGCTGCCACGTAGCAGCACCAATCTCAGAGCATTCTTCCCACACACTTCTCTTCCAGAGCGCAAGGAATGGACCCAAATACAACAGCACAGGCACGAGGACGCCCACGAAGCCGCCGTCGCCGAGGCCCGCCACCGGCGAACCAGCGATGCTGTCGCCGCCGGTCTACCATGAAGCGGCGCGGGAGCCCTCTCAGGTTCCGCGCCGCCCCCTTAGAATCTCACTCGTGCTTTTTATGCATTGGGCAAATGAAGGCGCGTTCATATTCTCCAAATGTCTGTATCATTCTTTGTTAAATGCCAATTATGAATGATTGGAGGAACAGGAAAGCAAAAAGAGGGATAGCCTGCTGAGAAATGCAAGCTGAAAATCATCATTTCTGTGTCCTCAGAGATAAACTTAAGAAACTATTTTGATGCATTACGTGCAAATAACAGAAAGAATAGCATACAAAGATCTCTTAACTTCTGCACTTGCTTGGCATGTGTTACAACAGCTCGTATCTTCTGCTCTGACAACAGCATGCTTCCATTTGATCTCAACAAAAGGTTTATCTTCTTCTCCGTGAATTCAGACACGGATGCATAGTTGAAACCATCAAACATCTCCCTGGCACAAGAACGAAGTTTCAGTAGACATTCCGGCACTTCTTTAATAAACAGAGAAATGAATTGTGAAAAAACCTCACCTGAATTCCTCCCTCTTGTTAAAAATACTAGGCCAGGTGAGGTCAGCTAAGGCTTGCGATAAGGTAAGCAGCTCGAACAGCTTCCAGCTATCATGAACCCGAACTCCCCATTCTTCGTCATGGAACGCAACATAAAGGGGTTCTGAAGAAACAAATGAATCATCCCAAACTTGCGCATTAATTACAGTTGTAGTACTTTTGTACTAAGAAATGGCAATTTCTTCAACAGCTTGCTCAGATTGTGCCAGACATATTGGGGTGAAAAGGGGACAGAATAGAAGAGTCAAGAACTCACCGAAGTTGGCAGTGATCCATGAACACCTCGTCCTCGCCAGCTCTGGGCCGACTGGCAGCTGCGGAGGACTCCTACACCTCGCTGAAGAGACAGGGCCACCACTCTTGCCCCGCTTCTCTTCCTCCTCTACCTTGGCCTTCGGATTGGCCGGCGCTTTGGCTCTTACAACCTTACCTTGCCTGGCAGTGGCTACCTTGGAAGAAGCTGTGGGGATGGTCGTCCAGACGCGGAGACTTGGACCTGACGCCTAGCATTTCGGGGGCCGCGGCGAGGGACCTGAGAGGGCTTCCGCGCCACTTCGTGGCGGGCCGGCGGCGGCCCCTGGCCACCGGCGACGGCCACGGCATCGCGGGGATGCCGGTGGCAGGACTCGGCGACGACGGCTTCGTGGGCGTCCGCGACACCATCACTCGCGCGCGCGCTGCTGCATCGTCGTGCCTGTGTTGTCGGATTTGGGTTCATTCCTTGCATTCTGGAAGAGGAAGAGGAGAGGGTGGGAAGGATGCTCTGAGATTGGTGCTGCTATGTGGCAACATCTGAGATAGGGCCCTAGAAGGTGGGGTTTAAGGCACAACCCTATAGAATTTATTTCCCTTTTTTTACTTCGCCGTTCGAGATAGCCGCCGCCGCCGCCGCCTCCAGCCCAGCGCCGCGCCATCACAGCTGCTTCACTGTCGCAGCGCCTCTATCACGAAGGCGACGCCTCTGTAGCGCGGCATGCCCACTGGCCTCTGTGACCCGCACCCTTCTTCACCGGCCGAGCGAGCCTCGCCGCCGGGTGCGCTGCCGTCCTACCACCTCCGAGATTCCTCGCGTCCGTTATTTCGGAGAGGTGAAGGGGCGAGGTGCTCCAATGCTCCACTCGTGGGCGCGATCTTTGGTTTCGACGAGGGAGACAAGACCGGGTTGGAGATCATCAGATTACTCTTTCCAATTAATCTTGAGTTCCATGGTTAGAAACGAACAGTAGTAAAGCCAATTAATACATTAATTCTTTCCCTTGATGCCCTTGTTTGGTTATGTGTTATCAAAGGAAAAGAAGAAGATGGCCTTGTCTTGTTTCTTAACATTGTGAGAACCTGCCCTTGAAGTAAATTCAGAAGCTTGTTTCTCTTGTGTACTTCCACTACACATGCTGACTAGCTTCAATCCCACTTCAAATTTCAAAACATGGAGATCAATTCAGAATTAAGCCAGTAACTTCGACAACTACAAGTTTTGATACACTGATGGCTGTAGTTGGCAGCTCAATTGTTGGATACAGAATTACAGATGCCCGTTTCAGTTTCAGTTTACTGACAGCGGACAGCTGAACAAAAACCCAAGCCAAGAGTACTTTTCAGTTCCAATATATATGACTCAACTCCACAACTCGATCAATAACAGTGGCAATAACATCTGATTTCACTCGCATGATTTCGAACCTGGAACGTGCACTTACATACCTCAGGACATAACTGCTTCCAGGTCTTCAGAACCATGATCAGAATGGCTCAATTCGTGTCAGTTCTTGGAAAACTTACTCCACATGTTAGAGCAAAACATCGTGTTCACCTGAAACATAACAAGCTATGTTAAACATCTCAGGGTCTCATGGAAAATGCAAGATGATGCCATTGTTCCTACACGCCAACCAGCATTACTAGCATTACTCTTCACTTTCCAAATTTAACCAGTTCTTCAAAAACGACAGAGAGTTGCATGCGATGGCAGAAGGCGATTTGATTCATTTAAATGACCTTGCCACAACTGGGGAGTAATATTGGAACGTCAGGCATATGTATGAGTTACCGTCAGGCAGCTTCATTCCAGACTAAAGATAATGATATGATGCGATAACTTCATGAGCATTCTTGCAGAATTCTTCTTAACCCAATGCAGACTTAATTTAGCAAAGAACATTCACACAGTGTGAAGAACTGAAAATGAACTAGTTTATAGGAAGTAGGGGTACCTGTGCACGTGTGTATGCGTGTGGGTAGTGTGAGTGTGGTGTGAGTTAAGTATATATGCGCCTTGTACCTTAAAAAAATGGTACAGATTGTTGGATCAAACTGTTGCTGGGATTAGAAAGCGAAGCTTGCAGAATTTAAAACAATCTAGATGGATAATTCAATCTACAAATATATCGATGATTATCTTCGATCTACTAGAGCGATTCGTGCTGATAACGTATTGAGAAACCGATGCTGGCGAGTCCAGTCCGATCGATTCCTCCTGTGCAAAAGATATGGATTAAACACAAAATGTTATAAACAAAAAATTGAACACAGAGATATGACAGTGAAACTTCTTTCTTTATTCATTTCTCTGTTTACATACAATTTTACAATGATTAGAACCCCTATTTATATACTAAATAAAGGGTGCCCACCAATGATCAGGTTTGCAGGCCTAAACTCAGATCTAGATTTCTCAACACTCCCCTTAGGTAGGGACGGAGCCAACGGAGGGGGGGCTTCATAAGACACTAGCCTACCCTCAGGTGACCGGAGCCCCTCACCCCATCGGAGTCGGCCCGGCAGAACGCGAGAGCGGTGCGTTGCCCGGACCACGTGTAAGCTGCGCCAAGGCGCTGCGCGACGCGAGAGCGCTGAGCGATCAACGGGAGATGACTGGATGGGCGCGCCGCCGACCCTCGCCGCTTCACGCCTCAAGAACGCCGGACACAGGCGGCGCCAAGCTCACCGACACCTCCACCTGCCTCGACTCCCTGGCCACCTACTCTAGGGCGGTGCCGACGTGGATGCTGTTAGGAAAAGGGTGGTCGCCGCCACGTAGGCCACCAGCAACGCTCTCACTCTTGTCAACTAGCTCGACCCCGCAAACCACCAGTAGCTATCTCTGCATCATCCATGTCTGATGTCTCCGTGTCCATGTATGGATTAATCACCACCAGATGCTTTCCTTGCTTCTTGTATTCTTTTCTTGTCTTTGTTTGCCTTCTTGTTAATCCCTAGTCTAGTCACTGCTTTGTCTGATGCACTTGTGCTCCTCATATGCTGCTGCTGCTAGCAAATAGCACCAGCTACAATACATACTCTGTGCTTCAGTTTTGCTCAAACCGAGACAGACAAAGTATAAGCATGTAAAGCTTTTGTTTGGCTGAAATGCCAAAGTTTGGGGTTGTAATTACCCTGAATAATCATTACCTAATGGCTAATGGTACATACAATACTTGTGATGTGCTGGTATCTGAATAAGAATGTACTAGGTATTACCAATTAGGTGGTGCTGCATCTCCATCCAAAACTCTGTTTCTAGCCTTCTAGTATACTCTGAATCTACAAGAATGTATTAGGTACTACCAGGAAGAGCATAAGTTTGCTGTTTGTTAGTTCTATTGATTGGCTTAATTCTTCAGTCTGCCATACCATACCATAGGATTGAACACACATTACAGTACACCCAATTAGACAATGGCAAATGATTGCATTCCAATGGAGTACCCTAAATTTTATCTCCCATGATTTGTTCATAGATTTGCAATAATAGAGAAGTGAAATTCTAGCTTGTTTGCCATGTTTGTCTCAATTTAGCCTAGTCCTTTGAGCCCACCTTATATTTTTGTTCTGGCTTCGCTACTACCCTTAGGTACTCATCCGACATATTCATTTCTCATCAAAACTACATAAAAACATAGTGAAAAAAATTTGAAGAAAGAGTACATAATACATGTTATGTTATGTTACACGAATTGCCTCATTAAAAACCTTGACCGAGAAACTTCAGAAAAACTCGTCAAGAGAAAAAAAAGTACAATCCACCCAATTTCATTTAATCTATAGAATTTATTATTTAGATACTTGATCTTCGTAATCACATTTAATAGTGAGCTCAAGAAGGATCTCCTGAGTACGGGCCGCTACCCTCCCTTCCTCACTACGGGCTGCAGCCACTTGGTCTCGCCGTCGGCATCCCTCCCTCACCACCCACCCTCCCTATTATTGTAAGTTTCTTGTGCCGTTGTACATTACATAGTTCTTCATGTGCTTTAATGTGCGTGCATTGTAGCACCATATGGTAGTGCTTTATGTGCTTGTAGCTTTATGGCCTCTAAAGCCTACTTCATCGATCTTCAACAAAGTATGCATAGTACCAATAAACGATACCAGTAGAAATAGTCGAAAATCTGTAACATAACAAAGCAAACTACGTTACTGGACCATACGAAGAGGTTGCACAAAAAAATTATATATATTAAGAACAATTTGTGTGAGAATCTAAAGAAGAATAAAGCTAGTCACGAAAAGAATGAATACAAGCAATACCAGCTACTTGGATGTCCAAGTTTGCATTTGATTTTAGAAGGCTAATCTTTCCAAGGAACTCTAGCAAGACAAATAAAACCCACCAACCATACATTAGCCATGGCCAATTTTTTCACCAATATCTTTCAACAGTGCACAGAGAACAAGCGAACAACCAATGCAATGCTTGTTTGTTGAAGAAACAAATTTCTATACGAACAACCTGTTGTTGAAGAAACAACAGGTGGTCAGCCCTCAGAAAGAAGACTGAATGCACAAAGCCTCAAATTTGCAGTATGTGTAACACTCACTTGACCACAGCAACTAAGCAAAGTCACGCTCTTTCTACTAGTTGATTGGTTGCTCATTATGGCAAAATCATTCAGTCATAAGAGACAAGATCGTAGAACTCACTACATCTGTGACTTGCAATTATATCACATAATGCGAAAAAGATTTTGGACTGTGAGGTGTGAGAGTTGTGACTTGCTACGCGTAGCTATTACTTAACTAGCCTTTGTCATCTACTTGCTACCTTGTTAGTTAGTACTCAGTAGTAACTACTCACTTAACTAGTTCCTATCATCGTGTGATATAATTAAATTTGCTTGTTAAGCTATAACGCAGTTGCATTTTAGACATGTAGTTTGGTTGATTGATCCTTACATATGTGACATAAATGGTTTCTATTTTCGTGTATTATCCAACTAAATATTTATGACCAAGACTAACCGTATTCAGAACAACATGTATTTGCTCCGCATTCGTATATAAAACTGTCCACATTCGTATTTGTATCCGATACTATCTGAGTCTGACTCCGATTTTGAGAAAAAAATATAAAATATGATACATGATAAGGAAAATTCGTCCGCATCCACTCCAATTGAACCCCTATAACCATGTACAGCTTAGCTTTCTTTCTGTAACATACAAAGTACAATGATAGTTCAAGTAGCATAGATATCTCAATCATAACTCAGTAGGACAAGTCATTAGAGATTATTTATGTGGGTACAAAATCCCCTCTGGCTGATGCAAAATTCCCTCTGGCTGATGTTGAACTGCATGGTCAAAAATTTAATTATCTGAAACGCCAACTTGGAGAGGATTGTTCTTCTGAATCAAAGACCATGGTAATGACAAGGTCTCAAAAAAGAACCGAGAATTTTCAATGTTACTGCAGCTAGCCTGCGGCTAGGTTTTGTAATCATGTTACTCCTACATGAAAGCAGGCAAATTGATTGGGCACATGATCAAACTGACGCTGATTGCAAGCGTCTTCTCTTGTTGAACGTCAATCGATAGCAGTACCTTCTATGCACCCCCCAAAAATCGCAGCAGTGCTTACTTGCTCAAAAGCGGAAGGAAAGTAGTAAAACATTGACCAGCTAAATCAGCGCATAAAAGAGCACAGAGAATTCATCCTCAGTTGAATATCTGATGAAGTAGACACAGATGTCAGATTGCCTTCTTCAAGGAAATTAAATCAGGAACGAAAGAACCAAGCACAGGGAGCTCATTTTCATACAGCAAAGGATATAGTGAAAAAAGAGGTGAAACTACTACAAGGAAATAATATGATGTATGTACCAAGGTCAGTAACATAGCAAAGGAAGCAAAATTTTCAATTGAACAGGACAAATGCATACTCCATCGTTCCGTCGACACAATCAAGACACCCTTGTCATCAACATGAATCCATTGTAAACAAAAAATAAGATTGGCCCCTCCTATGGACCACCACTATCTAGTAGTAAGTGACAATCGGCAGCAATGGCTAGAGACAAATGTACATACAACAATAGGCTATCATCATCAGCACTCTGCTATTGTAAACTTACCGCGGAATTGTGAAGATGAACACAGTTGCAGAACAGAGCAGGCTTGCAGCAAGCCTAGAGATTCCCAATGCAATCATGTCCTAGAAAAGCAGTCCCATTATGTCACTAACCATATGTGGATTTGACCTGATCCATGCTAAAGATTTCTGTATTTGAAGCACCAATGGCAATGGATGTGGATGCTATTGCTGCTGCTTATGCGCGGGGAAGCCGTCGACGAGCTCCACTGGGTACCGGTCAATGCAGTCCTCCCATGGGCTGTTCGGTGACGGCTTGACGTTGCGCAGAGCCTGCCAGACCGCGCTGTTGCACTTGAACCCACTGCCGAACGCGATCTGCCAGATGCGGTGGCCGCCGCGGACGCGGCCCTTGGCCTCCATGTAGGCGAGCTCGTACCAGATGGAGCTGCTCGACGTGTTACCGAACCGGTGGAGCGTCATCCGTGACGCCTCCACGTGCACGGGCTGCAGCTGCAGGTTCTTCTCGAGCTCGTCGATCACGGCGCGCCCACCGGCGTGGATGCAGAAGTGCTCGAACGCGAGCTTGAAGTCCGGGATGTAGGGCTTTATCTTGGCGTTGAACAGCTTCTTGGCGACGAGCGTGGCGAAGAAGAGCAGCTGCTCGCTGACGGGCAGGACGAGCGGCCCCAGCGTGGTGATGTTCGTCTTGAGCGCGCCCCCGGCGATCGCCATGAGGTCCTTGGACAGCGACACGCCGGTCTTGCCCTCGCCGTCCTGCTCCTGGTACACGCAGTTGAACGCCTTGTCGTCCGCGCCCTTGTGCGTGCGCACGATGCGCTTGAGGCAGTACTTGGCGCGCCGGCGGTCGGCCCCGCGGTTCGAGAGCAGCACCGCCGCGCCGCCGACGCGGAACAGGCAGTTGGGTATCAGCATCGACTTGCGGTTCCCGAAGTACCAATTCTGGGTGATGTTCTCCGTGCTGACCACCACGGCGTAGGTGTTGCGGTGCACCTGAAGCATGTCCCGCGCGAGGTCAACGGCGATGACGCCGGCGCTGCAGCCCATCCCTCCAAGATTAAAGCTCCGGATGTTCCCCCTGAGCTTGTACTTGTTCACGATCATGGCAGAGAGCGACGGCGTGGGGTTAAACAGGCTACAGTTGACGACGAGGATGCCGACGTCCTTGGGCTTGACGCCGGTGGACTTGAAGAGGTTGTCGAGCGCGCCGAACATGACGGACTCGGCCTCGGCGCGGGCATTCGCCATGGTGGGTTGGGGCGGGATGAAGTGCATGGCCTCAGGGACGTAGGTCTCCTCGCTGAGGCCGGAGCGCTCGAGGATCTTGCGCTGGAACTCGAGGGCGTCGTCGGAGAAGCCGCAGAGCCTGGAGTGGCGGAGGAACTCCTCGAAGCGCACCTGGAGGTGGGCGGGCGGCTTGTAGCAGGCAAAATCGACGAGGTAGACGGGGCGGGGGCGGGTGAGCACGTAGACGGTGGCGCCGAAGACGAGGACGGCGGAGAGGAGGAGCACGGAGACGAGGTTGTACTGGAGGTGGAGCCAGAGCTGGCGGAGGTCGTCGGGATCGGTGCGGCCGGCCTCGAGGATGATGACGGCCATGAGAGGGAGCAGCAAGAGCGTGATGAGGTGGGTGATGAGGTAGTGGTACCCCAGCTTCACGTACTTGAGATTCACGCTCTGGAGGAAGTCCGGCAGCCGCCGGTGGCTCGGCGTCGCCGCCGCCGCCGCCGGTGGGGTGACACCTCCGTTCATCGTTTCTCGGTTCGCGTGCCTAGATCTGAAGGCGGAATCCGAAATAGGGAGTCAAAGATGGGGTGCGGGTCGAGACGTGGACCGGTGGAATGGATTCTTGCTGTTGGCGAGAGGCGTTCCTGTTGTTGCGGCTTGTGTTGTGATGGTGTTGCGAGGCGGAGATGGTGCGGCAGCGGCCGGCTAGGAGTGGGCGGAGGAGGGTGGTGTGGGAATGGAGGTGGCAGCCGGTAGCGGAAGCGAATCCGGCGGAGGAGCCGGTGGCGGAGGCGGTTGTTGGGAAGAGGGGGAAGGGATAAATAATGGCGAGGGGTGGGGAGGAAGGGCTTTTGGCTCTTGTGCACCCTTCTTTTGAGGGATTATGCAGAAGCACCCTCATAGGATGTGAGATTTCGGTTCGTGGGTTCCTGGACTCTTGAGTTTGGATTTTGAACTAGGATTGATAATGGATTCTATGATAAACATCTGTAATGTTAGTTTAGATTCTCTGGCGGAGAATTAGCATATGAATTTCGGAGCAAATACGTGCGGAAACGAATTTCCTTGGTTCGAACTAGGGATGTATCACAATTCACAGATTTGAGCCTGTTTGGAACGGGGCATTTCTATACGAAACTCGTGAGAATTGTAGTATTTTTTTCTGTAAAATTCTAAAAAGCCCACTACGGAATTCCTGTGTTAATAGATGAGGGTAATTTTGGTTGTTGAAGCAATACGTAGTACAAAGTCACTTTCTTAACACAAATATGGGAAAATTACCGTGAGTTATCCTAAGGTGAGGATTATCTTCTATTCGATCCCATATTACTATGTTAGTTCTCCAATAATAATGGTGTCGAGATATAAAACGGACTCTACCTAGTGTGACATACATTAATATAATCAGCGATGATTAAATAATCTATTAAATGGCCAATTTAATATATAATCAAAGTCTTTAAACCAATATTGTAATAGCTTATGCTATAACTAATCTCGAGTACTCCCTGGTCAAAAAATCATTGTTCATTTGTCCAACCAGCTAATATTTGAAAAGCTTTACAATCTGAAATTTAGACCTTCCCTGAGATGATGTCTTGTGTGGTTAAAGAACAGATCATGTGCGCTCCCTTTCTATGACTGCTCCATGTTCAACCCAATGTCTTTGACAACAACCACCATGATGTAGTTTCTTAAGGCTCTCTCTTACTGGCAACAATTGATGTCGGTTATTGTTAGGCCCTGATCGTTTCGGCTTTTTTCGGTTTCAGCTTTTAGCTTCAGTTTTTTTTCACTATTCACTACACTATCCACTAACTCAGCTACAGTAAAATTTCAGCCAGGTACAGTGAAATTTCAGCCAAAAACCAGAAACCATCGCTAAAACGATCACCACCTTAGACCTCTTTTATCGTTATCAACCGCTTACACATACGGATTGAAGGAATTGGTAAGGCGCATGTTCATACCAACAAGTAATGTCTCTTCAGTACTATATAAATTTCACTGTAGCTAGCTTTTTTTACTGTAGTTGATTTGGTTTTTTGGGTATAATTAAATTTTTAAAAAAATAAAAATATATATTAGTCCATCACGGATAATGCAAAGGAACACGGAAAAAAAGAAAAACCTAAAAAACCTAAAAATCTAAAAAATTAGAAAAAATAAATTACTAAATAGTAAAGAAGAAAAAGCTAAGACGAGTCGAGCCTAACATGTAAGATAGGGATGGGATGGCCAGCAGAAATCCCTGTTCTAGCATGGTGTGACTGAAAAGAAAGGCACAATGGTAAATATAACTGTGAAGAAAAGAATCTCGAGTCAGAGCGAAAGAAAGCAGCCGGCATCCGGTTCCGTGCCCAGCCTGGCCCTCGTGCCGGTCAGCACACCCACGCCAGTAGCAGCACCACCCTCAAAAAAAAAAAAACAAAAGAAGAGCCGGAAGAAAAAGAAACCGGGAGTTAAAAATATCCGCTCAACAAAAGCTTCCGCCCCCCACGATGCACGGGCGGGACCCACACCGTCCGGTGGAGCCACGCGGATGACATGTGGACCCGGACGTCTTCTCGCCCTCCTGTTTTTCGTCGCGTGGGATTCGACGGTGGCCGGGAAATCTGCGGATCTGGCCCGTCGAAGGAATTTTACAGACATGGCCCCCTGCGTACCACCGCAGGTATGATACGCGGCGCGAGCCACCTGTCGTACTCCTGTACTACTGGAGGGAGGTTGGAGCCACCGCGATAGTAGCATCCGCTGCGGCAAGTTGGACCCCCACCAACCTGTTGTGGTTCTCGGGTGCAGGAGGAACCTGCTCTGGCACCCGACCGCAGGACCTGGTGCAATGTGACAGCGGGCTCATCTGATATATAGTTCACCCGCAGTTCCACTGAGCGGCATGTACTGGTCCTACTGCAGTGGCTCTAGGTGTCACATGTTGCTACTATCACAGTTAAGGAGGGGACCAAATCTACAAATTCGTTAGAGAAGGGGCTAAACCTGTAAAAAAGAAAACTCCCTAGGGGCCAAATATACCCACATCTTTGGTACTGGAGGGTTGCGGGCGATCCAACGAACGAAGGGATGCGGCCAAAACTGACCACTTGATGACAACAAGGATTACCTATTCTTTTTAATTTATAGTTTATAATTTTTCTTAAATAAATAAATAGGATAATTTTTTCATCACTATTTTGAAGCGTTTTATTGAAATAATTTTTTTAAAATAATTTATCGGCATTTGATTCGTTCGTACGAACACTCACACTAAGATTTAAAGTTATCAATAACAATCATAAACCACAGTAAAAAAAAGAACACTGATGCGAAGAAAAGGGGCAGGCCGCGTGTGTGCGAGGAGGAGGTGTCACCTTGATCCTGCCAAAAAAAAAGGTTGCTAGGCCTACAGGGTGGCGTGTATTCTCTAGTGGAATTTGTGAAACAAAACTCCAGAAAACCCTCTATCACCTTCTACACACCCTTTCATCCGACCGTATACACATTGTACTTATTGGTTATATCCTTTTATTATTTTTAGTGTGCATACTAGTTTATAGCTGCGCCAGTAGGTTTTCCTTAGCTATTCCATCTGACCAACGAGAGACATCCATCCTCGTTTTGCTAAGTTAACTTCTCTACTAATTTAATATAGATTTTGTTCAACTTAACTTCTAAAAACTATTTTTTACAGTATCTAACTTTCAAATAGAGTATCTTTTAAAAATAGATCTACTAGTCAATTACAGTACACACTATAGTGACTTTATTTATATTAACCAAAATCGCATACGACTATATTCTTCTTAAACTTTTTTATAAATTATTATTATTGAGAAACTAAAACTAAAAATTAATATGAACGGATTCATAATCATGTATAATCATGTTTCTCCACGAAGAGAGCTAAGGGCACTCCCAATGGACAGTTTCTTTGAGTAGTTTCCAAGAGAGAAAAAGAGTGATTAATATCTATTAGAAACTGTCCTTCCCAACCATGGTTTCTATAGTGGTGTCTATACACAGGATAACATAAATGCAACACAAAAAAGAGGTAGATCAAGTATGACCACTATTTCTGCAGTCTACAATATCACGCTGCCATATTTCTGTAGTCTACAACATGTCCGGAACAGGAGATCTGGAGGAAGACGCATGGAAACTAGTAGTTTCTCCCCAATGCTATTTTTCTGGTTTCTTCGCGTCTTGATTCACGTGAGGACTCGGTTTCTTGCCGTAGAAACCGTTTCTCTCTTCTGTGCTCTCTCTCTTCATTAACTCAGTTGCCACATCAGCACTTTGCTTACATGGTATAGTAATTAAGAGATATGGAAACTACCATTAATACTCCATTAGGAGTGCCCTAAGAGAGATTGTTATTTGTCACGGTCATGCCGGCGGCCTCGTTCGAGGTGGAGACTGGGAGCGTCCGCGTCCGGCCGTGGAAACGGCACCGGGAATTTGGAAGTTTCGAGGAGAAAAAGTTGCACTTGTCCTGGCTCAGGTTGGTTGCAGAGCAGACTTTGCGGGAAACGGTGACCACCACACGGAAAATTCAGGCTCCGGCGTCCGATTCAACCCGGGCCAAAAAGGCCTCCGTTCTCGCGGCCACGTTCGTTCTAGAACCGGAGGAGGATGAGACAATAGCAGGTTGGTTATGGAATGTTCTTGAAATTAATCGCATTCATGGGGGATTAACCGAACAACAGTGCCCATCGTCGGTCCCGACCAGTGTAGCTTTAGCATTCTTAACTATGGCTTTAATATTTAGTTAAGGCTAAAAGATCCTATTTCGTAGACCTTCAAGAGTTGCTTCCTGATACGCTGATCAAAGATACAATGTACGTGTTTTCCGACCATATGACTACTTACAGAATCTATGAACTAGTACTTAAACCTGAGTCCAGCATATTCCTTTCGTGCAGTGGATAAAACACGTGTTTTATCAACTTTAAACAGCACAATGTTTTGGCCCTAAGTCTCTGACAACAACTGTCATATGTTTGTTACCCACGTTCGTCTCCTACTGACAACAACTGATGATTAGGCGTTCTCTCTCTGACAACAACTGCCTCTCTGATCAGACATGCTGATTCCATAATGCATCTTTCCCGACAGACAATTGACGTCTCTTCGTTGATATTTAAGGCTGAAAGATGAAGGACAATTAAGGACATTCAATCATGAAATCATTCCCATTCAATTTAGTGTAATTAAGTTTAGTCTCACCTCTTATTAAAGGCATCTATAACTAGTTCATAGTAATAAAGAGTATCCTAGTTCTTTCTTAAGGATTTTAACTATTTTTCTCATATTATTTTATAGGATCGATGACTTCATCGTCAATAGTTTAGGTTCAATCCTGATTATGCGTTTTCCGGGATTGATCCAGTCTATTTGGGTTTGAAGTCTTGAGAAAGATGGCTAACCTCTCATTAGGACAAGAAGCAAAGAATAGCGGCGGTAATTATTTTGCACTAACGCAAAGGTCAACTAGATAATTGGTGTGCAAAAACAATCAATTATACTAGATCAGGTACGTGTTCTGTTGTCATCAGCAGAAAAAATGTTTTTGTCAGGAAATGAATACTAGTACCTGAGGCTTGAGGAGTTGAGGTCCATGCAGGCTACCATAGTTAGTAGCAATACATTCGCAATTATAAGCAAGCGCAGTACGTTTCCGCATGCTCTGTTGGAACTTGGAAGCAGCTGGTAGCTTTGACACTGTACTACACGCGGACCACGTTCTTGATCATGCAAGCTCATCCTTAAAACGCCGATCTGGCATTTCAGATGACTTGTTACACCAATTTGGGACCAATTGGCAATCAGATTGTAATAATGCAATGTGATACTATAAACGCAATGGCATGCTTCATTTATGCTGTCTGCACTTACGTTTTTCAAATGGTTTTTGAGACAAGGATCAAATGTTCAGATCCCTCGTACTGCAAAAAAGCTACTTTTATACTGTTTCAGCCCTTTAAGGGCCCGCTCATTATAACTGTGCGATGACTTTGGGCGATTGAAGCACCGTAGTAGTCCTGTAGTAGTACTGTAGCATTTTGTCTTCATTTGATTTTTTTTTGGTTTTTTTGAGTTTTGTTTTTTTTCGTATTTTTTTTGCATTGTCCGCTCTAGATTAGCGTGTCGTTTTTTATTTTTACATTCTTTTAGATTTAATTATACTTAATAAGTCAACTCAGTTACAGTAAAATTTTAGCAAAAATCAAAAGTCATCGCTATTCCGATCGCTACCTAAGAAACACAGTAACTGCAGAAAAAGTTGCTACACAACAAATAGTAGTACAGGTAAACAAGGCAACTTTTGCAGGAAAAAATTAGCCCGAATTTCCCTTGCACGATTTGCAAGTTTTCTAGTGAAAGATATGTCGGTTAGAATACATTATCTTGAAACTGCCGGTTAGCTGCCAGCATCAGGCATCCAGGCATGTGCGAAAAGATTCGGGCCTGCTTCTCGGAGACATGCCTCATCGATCTTGCAATGGCAGCTCATCTTGCACACGCTACATGTCATTGCACTCTGAAATAAAGTTAACTTTAGGTGAGATGCAATTTGTAACATGAGCTGTTCCTCTCGGATATATTAAAAAGGCTGAGCTGAAAGAGAGAAGGTCTTGCAATCTTCAGTTAAATATTTCACCTGCATGTGGTAAACAAAAGGCTTACTTGCACGATTAGATTCTACATTACAATCTTGACTAAAAAAATGGAGAAACGCATAGTTAGTCGCCGTACACTTGCTCAAAGCTTCAGATACAAGAAAGCTTAGTCCAGAAGTGAGCGCAGATCAGCCGGAAGTTCTGCGAACAGTTTACTTCATCATATCGTTAATCATTAGACAATAGGGTTCACTTCGCAAATCTCTTTCCCTGGGATAGGTAGGATCCAATTAGCCAGTGCAAAGTTTCTGAAAATGAACGTCTGAATCGATGCTGAAATGGACGTCTCACCAAAACCTGTACAAGGACGGCAAATCAACCGTTTCCGAAGAAAACGAAGGACGGCAAATCAACGTATGAGAAAACATTTAGTTAACCGTGCGTGCATGTGAATTGGTTGACTGGATAACCGTGCGTGCGTGTGAATTGGTTGACTGGACCAACGATTCTGCCAACCAAATACCAGGAAGATTTGCAACCTGTTGTATCAAACGCAGTTTCGGCGATAAATAACTAATAATTCCAAAATTATAATTGAATTTAACAGCATAATGCCAGTAGCAAAGATATGACAAGAGCTCAAGTAAAATGTTTATTAAAGCATGAAATTTCCTCGAGCCATATAAACATGATATTATACTGATCATTGCAGAGACATAGTTATAAACAATCTCCAATATATTCATTTGGTAATTCAATGAATTGGTGCTCTTAGATATCGGTTGCACTTGTTGTTAAATGAAGTCCCCACGACACAGTGGGTCTAATTACTTCAAGAAATAGAGTGACAATTCTAAACAATCTCCTAGTTTCAATTATACACTTTATCTCAACTATTAACAACTGTTCAACTATTATGATATCAATTGAATTGCAATAACAGAATGAACCAAAGACAAGTTAATACCATGGCAAGTGACATGAAAGCAAGTAATATAATCACTAATTACTCAAAAATAGCAGATTGCTTCTAAATTGTCACTATTATTTCGATCAGACCACAAAATCAAGCATTGTTTATCCCACATTTGATCATGTCAAATCACCCAATACTAGTGATGAATTAAATTAGAGATAAGCAGATGAACATATTCACTAATATAGCACACTTGACAAATTGAAAATAGCTATTGAAGCCAATAGAAGTATTCACAACCGAGATAACACTCAAAGCTATCTAGAAGTAACTCGACTAGACACATCGAGGATGATGCCGACCCAGAAAACCTATCGTCGCCGCTTGAACCGCGGTTATCCGACATGGTTCTCGGAGATACAAAGTCTCCTTCACACACTGAGGTTCACCACGAACGCGAAGTCAAGGATCACATAATGCCACACAAGACATAGAACCAACCGAGGCCGGCCAAGCACTCTGATGAATTGAAGCTACACCCAAACACAGCCAACAAAGGCTATAGATCACAACACCACAACACACCACCGCCACTGCACCTCTACCTTACGGGAGAGGCTTCAACAACGGACAAATCGCCGGCACAACTGCCACCTAGGCCTAGCCCTCACCGGCTCCGTCCTCTTTAGAGCAGTGCTGACACACGATCGAGGCTGACGGAACAGTAGAGCTCCAGGTTGCAGGAGAGGGCCGGACTGTGCTCACCGCCGCCGCCGTAGCTCAAGGAGAAGGGCTCAGCAGCAGCCAATCCAATTAGATCAAAATCAAAGCAATCGGTAGAGATGGAAGAAGGTAAAGACATATGTGGATCTGTTCTGCGGAAGAGAGAGGAGATCAACCAAGTATAAGACTAGGATGGGGATGAGGACGGCGCCGTCAACGGCCACGGCCAAAAAGCCAGACTGATCGGAGTGGGGATCAACACATCCCCATCTCGCGAATTAAACCTCTCTTCTCCCTTCTTCTTCTTTTTAAATCCAAAAAAGCAAAATGGGAAATTTGCAAAATGCCCTCAGCGGGCAACACAAGCTACGTCCAGATGTAAGTGCTATCATGTCCGATTTGACAAATCTGTAAACGTTGTAGGTTTAACTCCTAATCACGTAATCGTTAACCCAATGCCAAGATACATCTTTTTTTTTATTTTTGAAACGCCAAGGTGCAAATTGTTCACTGGTAGCTTCAGTGTTTCTGGAATATTCAGACTACCTGAAACTGGAATGCAGAAATTCAACGCGTCCTGGATAGATAAACTTATTAAAATGCTATTCAAAATGTTATGAGAGCATAAAAGGTCAGTCAATAGGTTACCGATGTACGTGTCATTAGCTTGCTTGCTATACCATTTTTACCAAAGAACAGGGTTTTGTTTTCCCTACTGCTTTCTCCACGATACTTTTCTACAAACCTGTGCCTGTTTTGTTTCTGGAGAGGCCAAGATGACCGTAATTGGTTACTGTAGGCATGCCCCAAGGTCGGTATCACTGTGTTAATCATTAACTAGGACCAGGGCCTCCACTGCCTACTCGATCGATTGGAAAAGGACAGTAAACAGCACGAGCACAAGTGTCAGATCCAAGAATGCACAGTGGTCGCGTACTTGTGCTTACGGATGGATGATGGATACGAATTATGCATATAATTTGGCTTTCCTATTCGGTAGAATATAAATACGGTATAATTTTTTTATTTAATTAATAATTTATTTTCTATTTATATTACAATTCGTATAAAAATATGGATTCGAATATAGTATGAATTTTTACCATCAGAAATGTTATTTTATCTGGACCATTTGTATTTGTATTCGTATTTAATAAAGTAATATACATATTTTATTGCAATACGACTAATTAGTTGGATAAAATTTTTAATTCAATGTAAATTTGTGTTTTTAGGTAAAGTAAATGAATTAGAATGATTAAGCATGATTGTACGAGGATAAAATATCATTAATATCTTTGTACTACATAAGTTATAAGGATATATGGATCCGACTGTGTAGATATTCAATTCGAAGTCGTATTCGTTACAATGATCTCTCTCTCCCCGTAGCTTGAAGGGCGAAGGGCCATCCTTATCAGCCGTCATCCATGAGTGGCACCGGTGGTTCTCATCGTAGAACTGTTTTAGAAGATCCGGTAAAAATATATCTTTCAATAAATGGGATAGACGAAATATTAGTGTAAAAAATGATAACGATAGTAAAATACTATATATTAAAATTTATGATGAAATAAATAGTATAAAATAATGTACATTTAGGACTAAAATGAACATTGCAAATGTGTACTGATCCAAATAAATGGTACATATGAACACATGCTCATAATCTGGTCAAGAAAAAATATTTGGGCCAATTAGCTTTTGCACTTGATGCTACTTGTAATAATTATTTGTCAGTATAGTTTTGTTTTACTATATATATGATCTTTTACTTTTCTCTACCTCAGATATCTTTTGATCAAAAGCAAGTAAATTAAGTGCTTAAGTTAATAAGTAATAGTGCGGCTTAAGATCTGATATATATAGGCTTCTGTCACATTGTACCATCTACTGGCTTTATGGACTAAATAACATGATATGCTATTATAAAAAAGTAGTACAAGTATGAGTGATGCTTGTGTCCACAAAGAACAGTCCAAAAGTAATGTGATAATAAACCCAACTTTTTTATGCTATACAGCTTGTTGCACCACTTTTCTGCCTCATAAATGCATATCAGTACTAATAGATACTCCATACTCCACAGTAACTGATAAGTGCAGTTCTGCATAACTAAATGAATGGTCATAACTAGCTATCTAAAAGCATTACATAATGTACACATGCAAAACTCTTGCAAATTTGGAGCACAAGGCTAAAACATATTTGTGTGTGATTAATTAAGAATTAAAACGAGTTAGGAGTAGCACTACTCAGCTAGCTAGTCTAGGTTCACATGACAGGCTGACAGGGCACGCACGTATAATAGTAGGCAAGATGCACGATGCAATATGTTTTTAATATAATCTTTTCTCTGGCATCATAGTTTAACTAATGTTATACTTAGTAGTTACGATTTCAATATTTAATGCAATCAACAAAAAAGCATATAAAAATATATAATTAAACAACACATACTTGCTAACAGAAATTAATTAATATAAAAAATAATTAATTATGCATAAATAATTAGGACTAAATTAATTACACTTAAATAAATGTAACTAAATAAGTACACATTCACATGGACAATTTATACGACAAAAATTACATGTTAATATGGCTGCTAATAACGGCACTAAACAATATTTACTCGGTTGTGAAGAAAGCGGACAAAAAAACGCAGGCAAGGAGTGTGAGTAAAGAGACTGCGAGATGTGAGTGAAGAGATTGCGAGAGTGAGTGTATGTAGCTCAAAATTTATAGTGAGAGCGATAGTAAAGCGCACACTAGCGATGCGTCGATAATGGTGGGGTGAACTGTGCGTGGGGAGACAGATGCGATGCAAGCGACACTTTCGGTGGTCTGTTCCATGCACGAGTACTTATTTTTACCAGACAAATGACCTTCAGCCCACTCCATTCACTCCCATGACTAATAATGCAAGTGAAAACGTCGCACTGTCACCAGGGGCGACGCCACATGGGTCGACCCGAGTGCACCGGTAACAGGGTAAAATCAAAAGTCAAGTTATTAGCAACTCATTTTTACCTCTTGTGCACCACCCTAACTCAAATACATGCACCACCCTGACCCAAATATGTGATGTGTGCACCACCAAGTAGCAGTCCAAGTTCAACATGCAATAGATGGCCCAATAGTAGCCTGCAATGTGCACTCGGGTCCTTCGTGCTCTAGCTTCGCCCCTAACTGTCACACGGTGCCAACGCCTGCCGCTTGGTGGCCAGGCAGCAGGTCATTAGAGCATGCTAACTAGGGGTGTTTAGGGGGTGGGTGCGGTAATCACTTGGAGCCCTACCATCGGACAACAGGCCGCTTGGTGGTCGGGTGGTAGGCCTTGGCCGTACGGTGGCCAGGCGGCGGGTAACCTGCCAGCCGGTGGTCGGGCTTCAGGTGAGACGTGTTGGCTCTACGGCGACGTTGCCCGGTGGCCAAATAGCAAAAATGATATTTTTGTTAATATCGTATACATATTGATATTTTTGTAATTACGGATTTAAACAGTATTATATATACCAAAAATTCTACTTATGAGCATAGTCTACGTACCTACCTTAGGTTGTGCTGTTATAAAAAGGACAGATGAAATAAAATGCTGCTACATACAAAGCCTGAATACTACACTAGCGCATGGGGGCCAACTGGTCACCACGTTCAACTAGTAGCATCCTGGTAAGACAAATATCAATGTACAAGTCTGCAGTCTGAGCCTCGAAGAAGACAAGGGAATTTGTACTGACTCAATCTGACGTCAATGTACTGGTAAGTTTGTATTGACTCAGTCCATCAGGTTTTTAATGGAAAAGAGGAAAAACTGCAACCAACATGAGGGTCAGCACAACTTGCCCATTAACAGCCTATGAAGATGGGCCATGCATTACCGGGTCTTTTCATTCTTTCCATCTTTTTATTCTTCTTTGAAAAAAGCCTATAAATTTATTTTTTTTCAGTTTTTCAAAATAGTTTTTGATTTTTATTATAATACCTAACTTTTAAACGGAGTATTTTTTAAGATAGAGTCTATAAGTTAATTATAGTACACGTTAAAAGCCCAATATTTGTATCATCCAAAATCGTAAAAGAGTATCTCTCTTCGTAATCTCTGTCGCAAATAGTTAAAATTCAAAATTTTCAGTTAAAAACTGTATACCGTAGCAAAAAAAACAGACCTAACCACTCAGCTTTTCCTGTAGTTTAATTGACATCACGATGTCTAATACCATTTAGAATTCGTCATCCAACCGACAAAATCGGAGCAAATGACATCCCAAGGCCAGTTTTGAGTGACGTGCCTGCCCCATCACCAATTTTTTCATGGCCTCTACCACATCATCAACGCACCAGTTCTCTAGGTAGTTTTGAGTGCCGTGGCTGTCACATCACCAGTTTTATCATATCACCTACCTCATCGTCAGCTCACCAGTTTTATCATGTCATCTACCACATCGTTCGCACACTAGTTTTATCATGTCATCTACCACATTGTCAGCACACCAGTTTTTTTTGGATAGTTTTGAGTAAGTGGCGCCACATCACCAGTTTTGATGATGATTTGCTCTAATATTTCGGTTGAGGACAGGTTCTAAACAGTATTAGACATTGGAGACGAAGACTATACCGCAACAAAAGTTGAGGGACCAAATATGTACTTTTATCCTTCGACTTATATTATTCATGTAAGAACTTGCGGACAAAGCAACCTACTTTGTTTACAGATTAGCCTTATGTCGTTGAGCACTACAGTAGTACTACTTTTTGCTACGATAGAGTGCAGCTTAAGTAAACCGTACTTTACTTAGAACGGAGCATATTACCCGGGCAACATGGCGTCAATGACGCCGTACAGCTCAAACATCACAGGCATTCTATACCAGGTACCAAACAAAACCAGGAACTGCTGGGTTTTTTTCACCTTCATCCTTTTGCTTCTAGAGCAAACTCAACAAGATCCTTTGATCACTGTGGTAGGTAAACGATATGAAATGCAACTGCAAGCAGAAAGATGGATAGACAAAAGTAAAGCATAAAAGAAAGGAAAAGAGAGTAAGAAAACAGAGCAAAAGCATAAGAAAAGCACATGGATTCTTCCTGCTGTCCAGCTTGCATTCTATTCCCTTGCATAAGCTTCCGGCCTTCCCCTCCTCGAACCACAAATCCACCACAGCACCCGCCACGTGTCATAGGACCCCACCAGCTCCCTCGTGGCCCACCACCAACCGACCAGGCAGTTCTCTCCAATGGCTGACAAGCGAACCGAAATGGAGACGGGCCCACTTGTCGGTTGGTAATGGGCCGTACCGGCCGTCGCTTGCGTGCGCAACCGCCCGTGGCCCGGCCTCACGCGCGCATCTCACCGTCCTTTATTTCCGCCGCCCCGGCCAGCTCGCACCAGAAAAGCTCCAGGCGCAAGGACGCAGTCATGGCGGACAGCGACCACCACCGAGGCGTCGACGCCGTCGCCAAGAACCTTCTAGAAGATCCCGCTGCAGCCACCACTGCTGTTGCTGCCTCCGATGACGACGAGGAGGACTTCACCTTCGCCGCCGTCCCACGGGTGGCTGGTGGCGGGGTATTCTCTGACGGTCGCATCGGCCCCGTGTACCCTGTCTTCGGTCGCCCGAGGTCGCCGCCGCTGGAGGAGGAGGACCCCGACACGGCCACCGTGCGGGTGCCGCTGGGGCAGCTGCTGCTGGATGAGCGGGGCTCCCCGTCGGGGCAGCAGGAGGGCGGCGAGCTTGAGGGGGTGCCGGCGGAGACGTACTGCCTGTGGTCACCCGGATCCTCCGCGGCGGTGTCCCCGGCGCGGTGTCGGAAGAGCGGGTCGACTGGGTCGGTCCTCCGGTGGCGCCAGCGGCTCGTCGGGCGGAGCCACAGCGACGGCAAGGAGAAGTTCGTGTTCTTGAACACAAGCTCCTCCGAGCGTAAGGGGAGGTCCGGCGAGGGTGGGGGCGGCCATGGCTGGAGCTATTATGGGAGAGGCGGCGGCGGCGGCAATGTTGGCCGCCGCAGGTCGTTCCTTCCGTACAAGCAGGATCTTGTGGGTCTGTTTGCCAACGCCGGCGCGTTCCGGCGGAGCTATCACCCGCTCTAACGTAGCGCCTTCTTGTTGATCGTGTGCTTTCGTGTCAGCTGTGTTAGTAGTGCATGACTAGTAATTTTGGTTCTCTCGGTAATTTGTAAAAATTAAAGAAGTGTAACAGAGCTTTGCAGTAGCAGCATATATTTTTTTTCCAGGTTTTTCTACGTGAATAAGGTGTTTTGGATTTGTATTTTTAAAAACAAATTCCTTGCAATTTAACCGTCAGAATTCAGAAACATGTAGCCCATCTTGCACACAGGGGACTGCTTGCACATCACAATCGGTGACAAATAAGAATGTCTACTTACTCAGCGGCAATATTCAGAACACATCCAAGCAAAGCAATAATGCAGAAGCATCAGGCCTCTTGTCTCCAAATTATGGACGCAAGTAATGCAACCGGCGTACCTGCTGCATGTTTGTGCATCTTATCCGCAAGGCTGAAGGCTCCATCAGATCAGATGTTGCGCATACAGGAACAAACGCTTTCCATCTCTTCTCACCAGTCACTACTCACAACTCTATCTCCTTTTCCAAACTAATCTTTGGATTAGTGGAGCTAATTAACCCTCTCACTATTGCGTAGTACTCTTTTTCCAAAGATGGACATGTTGAAAAACTAGCAGTGTGGTCAAGCAATTAGAGTCTTAGACAAATTGTCACCGAACGAACCGAACCGAATAGGTCAACTCAGTTTGTCTGGTATTTGGTACGGAATGCAAAATTCTGATTTTAGAGTTTGATTTGTTTAGAAAAACTGGCTGAAAACCAAAAATACCGGAAAATAGTCTCAAAGAAACCCTTAGTAGAAAGTAGGGCCATAAACAAGTTGAGCTTAAACGAGCTCAGTCTGTCAGGCTCGAGCTCGAGACAAGCTCAAGCCGAACTTAAGCGAGCATAGGTTGATGTTCGAGCCTAAGCTTTGCTCAAGCTTGGCTTAGCTAAAAAAAACTCAGTAACTACACTTTAATGTTAAAACTTGTACAAAATATTGACCAAAGCTCAAGTAAACTTAAGTTCGTCTTGAAAAAGTTCAGAAACTACATTTTACGTGATACCTCTTACAAAAGCTCAGCCAAAGCTTGTGTTTGGCTCAAAAAAGCACAACAACTAGACTTTAACATTAAAAACGTGTGGGAGAAAATTGAAACGGATAAGTCGAGCCTTAACCACACTATTCGAGCTGATAGGTTCTCGAGCTTAGATCTAAGCTCGAGCTCAGTTCATTTAGAGTTTGAACTAAACTCGAATTGAGTCTAAAGTAAACTAAGCTAACTTATCAAGCTCCACCTTTTTCTACAAACCTACTCAAAAGCCCAATCCAATACTCCCACCTTGCATGCACAAGACAATCGCTTACAGGCTTCTTCTTTTTAGTTTTAACTTATGACTGTAACTATAGCTTTTGAGTCATCGATTTTAGCTGATATAAATAAAATCACTACATTATATGTTACAATTACTTTATAAATCATGTCTTGAAAGATACTCTATTTAAAATTTAATTAATATAGAAAAGCTAAAAATCAATTTTTAGAAGCTAAAATGAAGAGGCTCTATGTCTCCGGCTCCAACAATCTTTCAGAGACGAAAGGGACCCACTTAAATTTGGCAAGCGCCTGCTGAAGCTGGCCGGCGCCGCATGTGGCCTTGGCCCAAAAGCCATGAGAAAAGGCTGGGGGGCAAATGGCAGCCCAAAAATAGTGCACGACGTTATATTTTTCTTTTTTTTTCCTGAAAGTTGCTGGATTTTTACAGCCCACTATCAATTCATCTCCAAGGTTATGCGCTACGCCATGTGTCCTCTCTCAAAAAAAGAGGGCCATGTGCATGCCATATTGGCCCCGAATAAACACTGATCCAACCTGACGCAGATCTGATGTAATCACATCCATTTGAGCTCCGATGCGTGATCACCGGTCAGGATTAACGCCTCAATAAAAATGTTATACTACCACAGCTGCATCTCATGTCCCATCGAAGCCAGCCTGTGCGCAGTGGAGAATTAACGAATAGTGAAAGGTGTTACTGATACGGCTGCATAACAATCGACGAACAAATAACAAAGGTAACTCGAAGACAACAATCTAATATAAAATTATAGTAATTTTATGTGTAGCATAAGATCTCGGCAATAGCAATTTAATCATAATATTCACAAAAAAATCAATTTACACAACCAACATATAGTTTTAGCACTAATTGATTGATTATGACCAATCAATTCTAACAGTTCTTTTAGAAATCAGTAAGAACAATGTTTAACTAGAAACTAAACCATCTCCATCATCAAAAGATCAATTTTCTATATAAAACCTAAAATAACTTCATCCGCCTCATATATGGGCGCATCTCTTGGTTTTATAGCCTTCCTCAATTTGTGAGGTTTTTTAGGCTATGGTCTTATCTATTGTGTGGGTCTCCGAATAAACTTTCCAACGGACACAAAAATACTTGAATCAGATTCCGTTTGTAAAAATTATAGTTTTTTAATATGGACCCCTACTGGTTATTCTAAATAGAATTCTGATTTAGAATTAAATTCAAATTAGCTTAGAGCAGCTCCAAATTGGGGCTTAGAAAGTACTTAAACCTGAAGTTCTAGGGTTTTTTTGCTCTCCAAACTCCTACTTTTCTCCCTTTTTCCTTCTCTTTTTGCATACACACGGCCTATCTTCTCCTTATATGTTCCATTGATCTTCACTGCATACAGTCACATAGGATAGTTTCCTTAGAATGTGTGATTCCTTTCTCTTTTTGGTTCTTGTGCTACTGTGTTCTTACTCTCTTATCCTCGCCAGTCACGTATATTATTTTAGTGTCCTCTTTTCTCTCTTACTTTTCGTTGAATACTGTTTTTTCTATATATATAATTACAAAAAATATATAATAAATAGAGATTGGTCAGGTGCTAGTGCTGTCGTTTGGACGTCCTCATCAGTTACGGGCCTTACGGCACAAGTGCTGGCTGTGCAGCATATAAGTAGAGCCCATGGTTGAGGCTTGAGAAAAGGAGCCGAGGAAGCCACCCGTAACATGGGACGCGCGGTAGAAGCTGGAGTGTAGTAACGAGATTAGCAAGAACATGGACGATGGCTTCACCTTCGCCGTGGTCCCGCCTCTAGCAGGCGACGGCATCTTCCCCGGCGGACGCCGCATAGGCCCACCGTACCCGGTCTTTGGCCGGCCGCGGTCGCCGCCGCGTCGGCGGCCCCCGGAGCCGGAGACGGCCACCGCGCGGGTGCCGCTGGGGCGGCATCTGCTGGTGGAGCGGGGGCCGTCATCGGCGCAGCCGTCGGACGACAACCACAGCCGCGATCACGACGGGGAGCCGGCGGAGACGTACTACTGCCGGTGGTGTCCCGGGTCGCCGGCGGCGGTCTCTCCGGCGCGCTGCCGGAAGAGCGGCTCCACGGGGTCGGTCCTCCGGTGGCGCCAGCGGCTCATCGGCCGGAGCCACAGCGACGGCAAGGAGAAGTTTGTATTGTTGAACACGGGCTCTCATAAGGGGAGGAGCGGCGACGAGGGTGGCATCGGCGGCCACGCCTGGAGCTATTATGCGAAGGGCGGTGGCAATAGCGGTCGCCGGAGGTCGTTCCTTCCGTACAAGCAGGACCTCGTCGGGCTTTTCGCCAACGCCACCGCGTTCCGGCGGAGTTATCACCCGTTTTAACGTACCTTCTTTTTTCACAGCGTTCGGTTGCTTCCGCGTAGTATACGAATTCGGAGAGCAAGTTTGTATGATATATATATATATATAGGACAAAAACTTTTTCATTCATTTTAAGCAGGGAGAAATACATTGAAATTGATTATCACTATGTCAGAAAGAGGGTTGCTTAGAAGAAATTAGATGTTCGGTTTGTTTCGTTCCAGGATCAAGTGGCAGATATATTTACGAAGCCGTTGTCAATCTAGAGTTTTGAATTCTTTAAGTGCAATCTTAATCTATTTAAGAACATTGAGATTGAGAGAGAATGTTAAACAACCAAAGAAATCTTTCCTATGATGTGTTGGGATCTCCCGTTGATCTATTGGAATTGTATTCCCGTTTGATTAGATGCGTACATGCATGTATTCATTTACAAATTAGTTAGATTGGTTTGTTTCCTATTTTTCTCTTATATTTCTTTGTTGTCGGTTATGTACTATTCATCGACTAGCATATGAGCATGTTCTTTTTTGCTGCGGTTGATGGCTTTTTGGCTGTTTGCGATAGAGATTGCGAAAAGAGAGATTATCGTTTACGATTTTTGATGGTACAGATATTAGTTTTTTTTACGTGTACTACAATTAACTTGTAGATCCTATCTTAAAAAATACTCCGATTGAAAGTTAAGTACCATAGCAGAAGCCAAAAACAGCTTTTAAAAGCCAAAAACGGCTTTTAAAAGCTAAAAGCAAACATGCCCTATATAATTGATCTCTTTGCGCAGAGCCATGTGTTTGCTATTACCCAAAACCTTCTATGTTCTTTTATCCTTTCTCTACCAAGTTCATTTCATGGTATCAAAGCTCTCCACCACATAAGCTATGACTTCATCTGCCATGACTAGTAGCATAAGTGGGTCAACACCCACTGGTCTTCTCCCTATCTCATCATTTGGGCATCTCATCAATGTCAAGCTGACGCGTAGCAATTACTTGCTATGGAAAGCACAATTTTTGCCATATCTGGATGGGCAACAGTCACTGGTTTTTGTCACCAACAAGAACCCTCGCTTGGTGGAGTTCATCACCCAGGCCAATGGAGACAAGAGTGAGCTAGTTTCAAATCCAGCATATACACAGTAGTTGCAGCAAGATGGGAGATTTAAATTGTTCTTTCACTCTAAACACATGTTGGATGAGCTCTTGTTTGAAGAGGAGCTCTCAATTTTGCAAACAAGGATGTTGTCAATAAAAGACTTTGCCATTTCTTTGTTTCCAGACATGCCAAGCTCCAATAATGAATACTTCCATAAAAAATGGCCAAGGGAAACCAGTACGTCCTTTTTGTGTCATGCTCAAAACATCTAAGTGCAAATTCCATGATATACCTAGTCTTGCAGGTCTTGAAGCGGAATATGATCCTCTGGTCACCTCCATTACTACCAGACCAGACATGGTCTCCTTGATGGACCTCTATGCTCACATGATGAGTTTTCAGATGCGTAAGGAATACAACAACAATGACGTGCAATTTTCTGGAGTATCAACAAACAACATCATGCAAAGTAGCAAGGGAGGTCACAGTAATTTCAATCGTGACTCTAGCCGATAGGTAGGGTCATGGTAGTGGTGGCCACGGCAAACAAACCTACAACAACAATTGGGGTTCTCAAAACTCCAACAACTCTGTTTGTCAAGTTTGTGGCAAAATCAGTCATGTAACACTAAAATGCTACCACCGGTCCACCATTTCAACCATACCTATCAAGTTGAGGACAATCACTCAGTGGCTCATGTGACGACTTTGGCTTACACCATGAACCTGAGCTGGTATGTTGATATTTGTGCCATGGACCATATCACTAGAGATCTGGACAAGCTAACAATTAGAGAATGCTACCATGATAAGGATCAAGTGCAAGTAGCCAATGGAATAGGTTCTTTTATTTCTCATATTGGTCATGCACACGTATCTTCTTTTGATCGTCCTCTTAGTATTAGAAATATCTTACATGTTCCTAAGATCAGTAGAAATCTACTCTCTATTCATCGTCTAGCTGCTGACAACAAAGTGTTTTTTGAGTTTCATTTGGATCAATTTCTTGTCAAGGACCAGGTCACGAGGATTCCTCTTCTTCAAGGCAGATGTGAGAAAGGGTTATACCCTTTGGAATAATCCATCTCACCATTCTTGAACCATGCACACAATGTTCTTATCAGTGTCAAAGCACCCAAGGATCTTTGGCATTTTCGGCTTGGTTATCCTTGTCAGTCAATCATGCACTACATTCTTCAGGAAATAAATGCCTTAGTTGAATCCAATAAAACCTCTAGTACTGTATACAATGATTGTCAATAGGCCAAGAGTTGTCGATTAGCTTTTTCTAATTCTAGTAGCATCTCTTCCTCCCCTCTTGAACTTGTATTCTCTGATGTTTGGGGTCTTGTCCTCACATCATCTAAAGAAAATAAATATTGTGTCAGTTTTATTGATAATTTTAGCAAATTCACTTAGGTTTATCCTCTTAAAGCTAAATCTGATGCAATACATGCCTTTCTTCAGTTTCAAAATCATATAGAACGTTTTCTTAACAAGAAAATTTTATATTTCCAGTCGGATTGGGGAGGAGAGTATCAATCTTTACATAAGATTATTGATCAAGCCGGCATTAAGCATCAAGTTTCATGCTCTCACACACACCAACAAAACAGTTGATATGGGGTCGCCCGATCTTCTCGACGTAGGATGGATACTCGCGGGAGTCTTGATAAATCACAATGATCCTCTAATGCCAGTGCAAAGGACGAACACTCTTTAATATGCCAAAACACACTCGCGTCGATTTCGCCGACCACCAAGCGAAGATCTATCATGCACCCAATTCCCAGCGGAAAGGCTGAACGATCTTAATTGAAGAACACTCATAATTCCCTCACGGAATTTCAGCAGCAATGATATACTCGAACAAATTTTAGTAGATTGATTATTCTCAAAGGTGGTCAGAGCCCTAAGGCTGCCAATACATGGCTTATATAACCTCTTAGGACATCCATAGAGTCCACAAACCTAGTATAACTCAACTCTATATGGTTTTAGATATGAACTCTTACAAAAAGGAAACTAGGTTTTATAGTCGTCATATTGTTTCAATCATAACTTTTGATCTGTGATGAATTTGATGCTGGGACTAGATCCATTGCATAGCCTTTGAAATTATCTTTCCAACAAGTACAAGAACGCCTGAATCGGACTCCGTTTGTGAAAGTTATGACTTTTTTAGTAACTGCCTATCAGGCTGTCCCGAACCGAATCCGAATTGAATTCTGAGTTGAATCCGAGTTTGAATCCAATTGGCCTTGTGGGAGGTACAAATTGGGCTTAAAAATCTTATCCAAAATTTGTAGTTTAAGTCCTTGGGTTTCTCCTTTTTGCTCTCCCACTACATGGGCTTTCTTCCTTTATGTCTTTAGCACCTAATATGCTTATCCTCTTCCTTTTGTCTCTTCATTGCTTTACCATTGACAAACCTAAGAATGCACCATTTGATAACATGAGGTAGTATTCTATTCTTATGAATAACAACATTATATTTAGTTTGGAATGAATTCACCTGGCAATGTTTCATGCGACTCAATAATTATTTCCAATTGAATAATATATTTAACTGAAAAGTACAAGATACATGTGTATCCACATCATCCTCCCCTTCTTCAAGAAAAGCCGTCCTCGGCTTTTGATAGCTTGAAATTGTACTAAACAAAAAATACAACGTGTATGCATGATATATTTGTCATCAACACTTCTTCTGCTTAGCACATCATGAACATCTGAAGGTGTAATAAACGAAAAGAATAACACATACACATGGTATATGTAAGAGTCAATTGTTGTGCCATTTTCATTAATTTGCATAAACTGATGAATATAGTAGTGACTAAAATATGTATGCATTGCAATATTGTTTATCACATCAACAGTGCTACAGAATGAAAGCATAGGCATATTATTGAGGTCAGGTTATCCATGTTATCCCAAACCTCTATGCCCTTGCGATTCTGTGATGAGGCCTTTCAAACTGCCAGTTTCTTGATTAATAGATTATCAAGCCAAGTCATACACAACTTTACACCTATTCAGTGAATTTTCGGTACCAAGCCAGACTATTCCTTCTTGAAAGTCTTTGGATATGCATGTTGGCCTAACCTTAGACCATAGACTCACATAAACCTCAGTTTAGATCTTTGCAATGTGTTTTCTTGGTTACAATGAATTACATAAAGGGTACAAGTGCCTTCATAGGTCCACTAAACGAGTTTACATATCTCAAGATGTTGTCTTCGATGTATGTGTGTTCCTCTTTGCTTCTAAAAATACATCTGTCATGTCAACATATCAGCAGCAAGACATCTTGCTTCCTATCCTTTTGATCTCTATTGAAAGTCCATCTATTGCTGAACCACAAGGAATTATTCATGCTGATTAGCATGTCTCCGAACCAGTTCAGGCCTCCTCATGTGCTCATGATCAATGTGAAAATAGTAATGCTCCTGTTACTACCATCACTAATCCTACAGGCTCTTCAAACATGGGTGTTTCACTGTTTTGTCTGTAGAACCGGTGTATGCAGTGCGAATGCATCTTCGCAACAACACACATGCACAACAATACATTGATGGCACTATTCAATATCCGAAAAAAGGGAGAGGATTTAGTGTAGAGTTTTCACATGTTTCAGAACCTACATGTTATAGTGAAGTTATCAAGAATAAGAACTGGCAACAGGCTATGCAAGCTGAGTATGAAGCTCTTCGAAAAAATCAAACATTTCGGTAGCAGCCTGGACAAAATGTTATTGATTGTAGATAGGTGTTCAAAGTGAAAAGAAAAGCAGATGGCATCATTGATCGCTACAAAGTACGCTTGGTTGCTAAGGGATTTAAGCAACGATATGGTTTAGATTATGAGGACATGTTTAGTCCTATAATCAAACCTGCTACTGTAAGCTTATTCTCTCTTTAGCTATTTCCAAGAGCTGGGATTTGAGGCAAGTTGATGTGCAATGTATTCCTTCATGGAATTCTGAGGAGGATGTATATATGCACCAACCACCTAGTTTTGCTGACTCAGAATTCCCAAAGCATGTTTGCAAATTAAAGAAGGGCTTATATGGTCTTAAGTAAGCTCCAATGGCATGGTACTCAAGATTAAGTGCTAAACTCCAAGAGATTGGTTTTATACCACCCATGTTGATACATTGTTGTTCATTTATAATAGCAATGACATAGTCATGTATATGCTCATTTATGTTGATGACATTATCATAATAGGCTCTTGCAATCAAGCTGTAAACAACTTGGGAAATCTGAATTACTTCCTTGGTGTAGAGATGATTAAACAAAAAGATGGTATACATCTTACACAACGTAAGTACATTGGTTATGTACTAAAAAAGGGTGAATATGGAGAATTGCAAGCCTTCTACAACACATATGGCATCTTTAGAAAAACCCTCAAAGATCAAGGGTGTGCCATTGTCAGAAACAAAGGCTAGTAGATATCGCAGTGTTGTAGGAGCATTGCAGTACTTGATGATCACAAGTCATAATGTTGCATACTTGCTTAACAAGGTCTGTCAATACATGCAGAGTCCCACAAATGATCACTGGATGACAATAAAAAAGATTCTTCGGTATTTGAAACATACTATTGATTTCGGTCTTCGAATTCAGAAGTCAAGCTCAGTTCTGATTAGTGTTTTTTCTGATTCAGAATGGGTAGGGTGCTTCGATGGCCATTGCTCTAGTGGAGGCTTTGCTGTTTTCTTTGGCAGCAATCTTTTCTCTTGGAGCTCCCGCAAATAGGCTACTGTGTCAAGGTCTAACACGGAGTCAGAATATAAAACCATGGCTAATGTCACTGTTGAGACTATTTGGCTTCAATCTTTGTTAAAAGAGCTAGGTGTGTTTCAGCCGAGACCTCTGTCTCTGTGGTGTGATAATATGGGTGTGTCATATTTGTCTGCAAATCCGGTTTTTCACGCACTAACGAAGCACATTGAAGTTGATTATCACTTTGTCAGAAAGAGGGTAGCTCAAAAGAATTGGATGTTCGGTTTGTTTCATCCTAGGATCAAGTGGCAGATATATTTATGAAGCCGTTGTCAATCTGGAGTTCTGAATTCTTCAGGTGCAATCGCAATCTATTCAGGAACATTGAGATTAAGAGAGAATGTTAAGCAACCAAAGATATCTTTCCTCTGATGTGTTGGGATCTCTCACTGATTTGTTGGGATTGTATTCCCTTTTGATTAAATGTGTACAGATACATATTCATTAGCTATACAAATTAGTTGGATTGGTGTGTTTCTTGTTTTCTCTTGTATTTCCTTGTTGTCGGTTATGTACTGTTCACCGACTGGCACATATAATTAATCTCTCTACACTGAGCCATGTGCGCTGCTATTGCCCAAAACCTTCTCTGTTCTTTTACCCTTTCTCTACAAGTTCTTTCATGGGATTGTTAATTGTGGTTGCATTATTTGTTTGTTGGTAATTGATAGCAGAGCTTGGAGCAGTATTTTTTCATATGCTATTTTATAGGTTATTTAGAATTCCGAATTGTTATTATCCTTCAGTTTTTGTAGCAATTTAAAAGCTGTAGGAGCAGGGAAGAGATATGAGTGGCCTTCATTGTTGTTTTGTTTTTGCAAGTGATGTTCTATGTACGTGATGGCTGATGACTTCTGCTTTGTGTAAGATGACGTCGTCTGATTCTAGCGTTGCATGACGTCAATTGTGCAATATGCAGATCACTTGGTTTACTAGGCAGCTAAATTCATTAATACATCGCATTAGCTGAAGCCTGTAGCTGTAGTGTTTCCTCTTACCCCAGGGACACGAAATTATTTAATCCGATTCAACTTCTTCGTCATATCCAGGCAATTAACTAGTTTGTTAATTAAGGCCTTTCCTGAAGATCGGACACTACTCCATACAAGATCAATACAGATGCGTCAGCTTCCTTCAAATGAAATTAATTGCTCCTTTTTTTTCCACGGGATCCTTCAAATCAAATTCAGTTGATGCGACTAGTAGTTGCAACCTTCTTCTGCAGTTGTTATGCTCGACACCATGGCTTCGCATCAGATGTCGAACACGCAATACGAAGGAACGGTCGTTTTGCCCATCTCCTTTTCCAACCATTACTCTTCGTATTAGTGGTGCGAATCTGGTCATCGTGCTATCATGCATCCATGTGATCTGCCTTCAATAAGAACTAACACAGAAGATCACACAATTAATCAGCTATATCTGCTGGTTTTGACACTTCATGGATTCATCTTCCTTTTCTTTTCAAATAAGGCTTTGATCGATCGGTCTATACGTACGCTCCCTTCATAAAATCGTTCACGGCCATTAACTAGCTGAATACGTAGCATAGGTAAGAGGCCGTGTTTCTTACAGTCTACGACGCGTGCTGCCTCCGACATCGACCAAGTATGTTTTGAGGGAGCTTTCCTGATCGGTTAGTGGGTGGTAATGGCTTAAGCCGAGCTTTAATGCGAAACAGACGCTGCCCGCGCGATCGAAGAAGAAGACGGCACGGCAGGTCAGCTTGCTCGTCAGGTGCGTCGACGCACACATCAGATAACAGCAAGCGGCGGTACGGCGGCGCCTTCGCTAGAAGCTGCACCGCCGCAGTGCATGCGATTAATCGCGATCAACGAGAGCGTCAATTGCATCCTACTCCTGGCTATCGGCCGGGCCGGGTCTCCTGGACTGCAGATATGATCGATGCCGTGAGCTTGCCATACGACGTGATGGAATGCGACGGTTTACCTTCCGGCAAACAGGATATGACGCCTGCCGTTGCTGTTACTGTTAGTGTAATATCCTAGGGTCTAAACCGTCTTAAATCTAACTTCATTATAAATAAGTCACATACACACGTAAGAAACTGCTTACGTTTTCATCTTCACTTTACGCAAAACGGTTAACCGAAGGTTATTACTAATGGTATTTATGGGTTTATATGTTGGTGTTTTATATACTAAACTAACAAGATGGGACTAATCATACTATTATATGCACACACATATAGATCATTATAAATATAATTTCATATAAACCGAGGTGTCACCGTCAGAGACTTGAGTGGTTCACATGGACCGAGGTGTCACCCTCAGACTTGAGCGGCCGAGAGGAGAGGAATTAACGTGTAAGCAAGGAAATGGAGATGCTGCTCCGCAGGATCATCTTTCGGCACGGCCGTCAGGTGCGGATGCTTTCGCAGAAGAGAGGTGACGTGGGCGGCGTCGCTCGAAACCGAGGATGCGTGTGTGGTCCAAAAGTCGAATCGAGCTAGTGTGACAAGTTAGTGTCATGGATCATTTGGCCTTGTACCACTCACTGTTCCATAGTAGAAACCGTTTATTTGGTTGGTACAATCTACCGTTTCTCGTTGGTCCATCAAAAAGTTGCACGAACTAAAAGCAGACATAAACCTACTGGCTCAGGTTATGCTGACTGTTCTTAGTTACTGTTCAAAGCTGCCAACTAATATCTTGGTCCGTATGGTAAGACCCTACGTTCTTATGATTTTATGGTACCATTTCGAGCTCGATCTGACGTAGGATCTTAATTATGCAGGATGTACAAAATAACGATCCAGGTATTTTTTTTTATAATCACCATTTTCGAGGTACAATCCTGCCGTCATCCTGCGATACGATGTTAGGACCTCAATACTGTAAAGGAAAAAAACACAGTCGTGACTGAGATCTGATCATTTCGGTTTTTTTCAGTTTCAGCTTCTAGTTTTAACTTTTTTTTCACTATTCACTACATTATCCACTAACTCAGCTACAATGTTTTTTCAGCCAGTTACAGTGTTTTTTCAGTCAAAAACCATCGCTATTCCGATCACCTCCGAATATCCTGGAACTTAAATGGACGACTTTTGCCACTTCTGTAACTAGGAAATAATGCAACGTTGCTCCGTTGCCCCTGGCTACGCTAGTTCTACTTCTACATGTGTTACTTCTTGTTACTTGCTACAGCGTCTCTTCTTTTTAGTTGCATCCTTTCCCGTCGCTTTTTTAAAAGATTTAACGCTTTTCCTACAACATCTTTGCAAAATGTGACAATCAAGCTTCCCAGACTTTTCTGATAGGTACAATGTCGCGTTTAACGAAACATCTCGTTCAGTCCTCTGTTTCTGCGACTGTATGGATTGCCAAATTCCACGACAAGCTCTCCTAGGCACATTATAGCACCACTCAATTTAGTTTCTAACTTCTAATTTTTACTTTTTTTTCACTATTTATTAATTTTGTTTTTTTTTATTTTTAGACTTTTTAGTCTTTTTTTTTCTATATTCCTTTGCATTGCCGTGATAGGTTAACATGTTTTCTCTGTTTTTAATTTTTTTAAAGTTAATTATGTCAAATAAGCTAATTCAATTACAGTAAAAAAATAAATCAGCTATAGTAAAAAAAAAGTGCATGTTCTTTTTGACTGCGGCTTATAGCTTTTAGCTAAAATTTTTGAATTTTAGCTGTTTGCGACATAGTTTACGAAGAGAAAGATACTTGCTTGCGATTTTGGATGGTACAGATGTTGGGCTTTTAACGTTTGAAAAATAACTTGTAAACTCTATCTTAAAAAATATTCCGTTTGAAAGTTAGATACTGTAGTAAAAATCAAAAACCGTTTTGAAAAATTAAAAAGAACAGACCTAAAATCATAAACTAATACTATTCTAAACACACTGACACTAGCACCGTATTGCACATTACAACACATTAATCACCGATGTATTCCAGACCACACAAAGGATTGCAACGACACCAACCTCTCAGCAAAAGTCGGCACAGATTTTGGTCAAAAAGATTTTAGGTGATCTGTGAGATCAGCAAGATCATCAACTTGCAGTTTATTAGATGGCCCACTGCTAAATACAGTGTACATATGGTAGGCCATCTAAAAACTGTAGGATGTATCACATATATACGTTTCAAGTGGACTTACGGAGCAGGGCGACTACTGTGCTGCATATGGTACTTACTGGAATACATGTCTTCATGTATGACACTGTTTGAATAAGACTTGAATTCTAAAAAAACTCAACAAACCAATATATAACTATATATAATAAACAAAGAAGCATATAGACTATACACATATCTAACACATCCTTTAAACTCATATTAGGTCAACAACACTAAGTTTAGAGAGGTAAAACCATGTTAAGCTCTAGCCTGTGCCTTGGTGAAGAAATTTGTTAACTGAAACTATGAGGGTATATACTGAAGAGCAATAATTTTGTCTTACACCTATAACCGCATGTATAAAGCATTCACTTCAATGTGCTTGGTGAGCTCATGCTTCATAAGATCTAAAGCAATGCTTATCGCGTCAGTACTATCTGATAAGAGAGGATTTGGTGCAGTAGTGAAAACACTAAAATCCTCAAGTAGCTCTCAGGCAAACACGAGTACGAGTAAGGATGTCTTGAATATAACGTTCCTAAGAGAGATAGTAGCTCTCAGGCGTAAAAATGATTTCAATCCTAAGAAAATAATTAAGGGAACCTAAATCAGACATCAAGAATTAGTCTCTAAGACACTTTTAATGATCATATCTCGACATATAGAAAGAGAAGCGTCTGATCAGATCCGACGACGAGGGACGAAACAGCCGACATCTTAGGGAGGTGGCGACAACAGGCGCAGACAGCTGATGGCGGTGAGCAAGGTGAGAGGAGCGCAAGCGGCGGTAGGATAGAGAGAGGGCGGCGACGGCCGACAACGGCCGTCGGTAGCGGGGAGCAAACCCTAACCTCGCTCTAATATCATATTTGAATGAGGCTTGAATTCCAAAGAGACCCAACAAATCAATATATAATTATGTACAATAAGCAAAGAAGCCCATAAACTATACATATATCTAACAGACACCTCTCTACTGAAGCACTTACCGGAAAACATTTCTTAATGTATGACACTTCTCTACTGAAGCAATTGCACAGAAAAGCACGAATGACACGCAAGAACATGAGGCCAATTTGGATTCTTTTCCCCCCAAGACAATTTACCAGGATGAATTATGTACAACGAACTCCGTGGTAGGCGAAAATGCTAACGCCTTCGTATATTTGCGTCTCTGCATCTATGTGGGCATATAGGACAGAAGGATTACTATGATTCATCGCGCCTTGGTTCAAGGACCACGGGGATCTTCTCCTTATGATCTCCACGCAAGACTTCCACGGTGACCTTCAATACAATGGACATAAGTCCTTCGCAGCTCTCAGGCACAACAAATTTCTTCCTTACAAACAACAGGTGAAAGCTTACCGTTTCTCCAACTTTACACTGATCCAAGATCCGGTACAAGTCGCTTCCATTCGTTACTTTTGTACCATTCACAGAGGTAATGATATCTCCTAGAATAAGCCGACCATAGGCATCCCGTTTGGTTGATTGCAGACCCTGGCAAACAACATGACAAGAAGAAATTTTAGCTGCTCTATTCCTGTACTGCAGGAACATGTTTAGAAAAAAGCAGTATCTGTATTACACAAAGGGACAGGAGAAAAGAATTGCTCTATTAAATAGTTTCTCATAGAAGTTTAGCCTTTTGTCAAATGAATTGTTTCTCATGGTAAGTATGCAAGTGCAAATTGCAGATGAAATATAATTAGGACATGCCTAGTGTAGGAAAATCGGTGTTCTCAAGTTAAGTTCCTTTAAATATCCAGGAAACACATATATAATATCTATGGACAATACCGCTTTGCCAGCTGGTCCATTTGGAGGAGCATCCAAGACAAGAACTCCACTTAATCCAAGCTGATCTACAGATTGATCAGGGGCAAATTTTATTCCCAAAATAGGTCTTGTTACTTTCCCGAATTTTATAAGCTGATCCACAATACCACCGACCTGAATATGGTCAAAATACATGTTATAAGGAAGAATAAAACAGAACAGAACAAATCTGAAATTATGAATTAAGTTGAGTGACATACTGTATCAACTGGAATGGAAAACCCAACCCCAGATGATGCTCCTGAAGGTGAGTATATCGCAGTATTTACACCTATCAAATTTCCAGAACTATCAAGAAGTGGGCCACCACTGTTACCAGGGTTGATAGCAGCATCGGTCTGTATCACATCCTGTATAGGACGTCCTGTTGCAGCTGAACTGATTTCTCTACGCAATCCACTTGGGGGAATCACCAGAAACAATAAAACAGAAGCGTATCAGTGTATTCCAATATGAATCGGCCAAAGAAGAATCAGTTTAATCAAACAATATTACACCTGATAACACCTGTTGTAAGAGTGTGGTCAAGGCCAAACTGCAAATACATAGATAATAAAATGCTAACTGTTAGCAATCAATCACAAGGTAATGCACTTACATCAAAAGAACACATGGCAAATATGTAGCAGGAGGGCGTGCAGGAGACAATCATTTGGGACGCCAAGCTCATGGCGCAGGTGGTCACTGAGATCTTTGAAGAAAGCAAAGGATGGAAGCCACTGGTGCCTCGTCTGGAAGGAGTCGGTTAAAGACGCTACTTTTGTAATACTAAATGACTGTCAAGTTCGTATGTCTAGTAGTTCCAGTTGCGGGTGTCGATGAAAAACTTAATCTGGGCACTGTAAGCGGTTAGCTAGATATCTAGGACCCAGAACTTGCAGTTTAGTCTGTAACCTGGGCTTGCTTTGTTTCGTGTTTTTTTCCTTTTGAACTCTGTAGCCTGTGGTTTCTGCTAATGGAAATTGGTTCACCTTTGTCAAACAAAAAAAAAATCAAAAAGAACTTGGCCAATTAATTGAAGTCTTGTAATCACATCTTTCCATGATTCCATCCAGGAACTATGCTCAAAATTTGACCAGAGCATATGCCAAACGCAGTTGTTTCGCATAAGAGTTTTTTTTGGCATATTGGTGGTTTGCACAATGTAACCATATTATTATTTGTTTGCAATGCTTTCTAACTTATTATGTATTTATTGCTACCTCAAACCTATTCACGAAAGAACGACAAGATGGCCTTTAAGGTTGCTTCAGATCAGATTGGGAAATCTAAATGAAATTATGAAAACAAATAAATCAGGCATGCACATAGCAAGTAACAAAAACACCAAACAATAATCTTTGAGATAAAAGTGTAATACATAATATACAAAGTTTTATTTTTCATGCAGCAATGAAAGGTGTTGTTGAAGGTAGCAGAGGAGTGAAAGATAGTGGAGGTAATGGACAAGATAAGGAACTTCGCGCGTGAGCTTTGCAAAGGAAGAGATGGTGGTGCGATAATATGAATCTGTGTTCATTTTGTTCTGTTGTCTTTAGTTCCTTGAAATAGGTGGTGGTTGTGTTTAGACAATTGGCAGTTTCTTTTTCTGTAAGACTTTGCTGTGGCAAGCTGGAATCCCCAGTGGTTTCTATTTTCCTGTAACTCTGAACCTGTTGGCTTTCGAATAAAGCCGGGCAATGCCTTTTGTTTAAAAGTGTAATACATTTGGTGTTAAGATTATAAATCAATCCTCATGTATAAATAATTCACAGATCAAGTGGTGTAAGAAGCACGCACTGGGTTTCCAATGGCATATACTTTCTGACCAACCAGTAAGTCTGCTGACACACCAACTGGTATAGGTCTTAGTTTATTCTTTGGTGCTTGGATACGCAAAACAGCAACATCCTTGTCTTGGTCAAATCCAACAACTTGCGCTTCGTACACCGACTGATCAGCAAGTGTGACCCTGCATAAAGATAAAACCAGCAGTGGTAACTTCACTTCGCCATTATACAATTGGAAACTATCATGTCATAAATATTCATCACAATGGTAGCATAGTTTGGTGTTTAGTTCTGTCTGCATATCTGAGTAAGTTGATACCATTTAACATTAGCAGGGCAATGGACAGCATGACTAACACATAAATGTGGTTTAGCAGAAACCAAAGCGCATAGGTCATTGATAGCTTTGAGCATGAAATATTTTGAATTAAATACTCAAGTCTAGCATTAAGTACTGGATGAAAATGGAATGCAAAATATAGTCATTCGAAAGCTTCAAATATGTGTTCCTGTTAACAACTAACCTACGGACCATGACCTTTGGACATATTAAGCTAGGAATAACCGAATAAGGAAGCTAATCGATATGAGTCATTATTGGCAAGTGTTCATAGTTCATTGGGCTGTTGTCACTCGGTAGCCACATTACCCCTGCTCATCAACATCCAAATTGTAGCACTTCAACTCCTTTCCCCTGTCTATTCACTTCGAGTTCTTCAAAGTCTAGAGCAATGTACACTATTTTACGAACCTGTAACTGTAAGGAGCCTAGATTCTACCAGAATTGGCATACAGCAACCAGCCCTCTTAAGTCTTAACCAACCTGAGATCCGACGCGTCACGGATGACATGGAAATTGGTGACGACGTGGCCGCTATTGTCCCAGACGAACCCCGACCCGGACCCCTGCGGCACCTCGAGCACGTCCAGCGTGAAGGCATCCTGCCTAAACCAAACCGAAGAAAGGCTCCAAGCTTTGCATCAGGACACCCCAAACACCACGCCGAAGCCACTGGGAGACACCGGGGAATGGGGTCCTACCTAACGGCGAGGTTGGTGATGTAGACGACAGAGGGCGTGTTCTCCTGGAAGAGGCGCACGGTGGCCAGCTCGTCGGCCTGCAGCTTCCGCGGCGTGGCGACGACGAACGCGGAGGCGGAGCCCGCGTCGCCGAGGATAAGCGCGGCGGAGGCGATGGCGACGATAAGGGATCCCGCGGCGGACGACAGGAGCCGCCCGGACTCGGCGGGTACCAGGTCGCGGAGCCGCCGCGGCCACGGCGAAGGGGGGGCAAGGCAGCGGGAGGCGAGGGCGGGGGCGAGGCCCGCCGGCTTGGCCGCGCACGCTATGTGCGTGAGGAAATGGCGCGGGCGCGGCGGGGGAGGGGGGGAGAGGAAGCAGGCAGTGGCTGCGGAGGAGGCGGCCATTTGGTGGGGGAGGGGAGGGAGAGCAGCAGCCGCCGCGGCCTCCCGTAGAATCGGATGAGTGGATATCCTGCTTGCTACCGGCCAGTTTCTCTGCGTCGGGGCCTTCGTTTTGGTTCGGGCTGCTTCCACGCCCTGTGGTCCATGGATGGATGGTTCTCGACGGTTCAGATCTGCATTTGGACGAAAACTGACTTATCAGAGTTGACTATGGATGGATGCTTTGATTACTTGACAGACATAGAGGGAGTTTGCATTGGATTTTATTGATAGTTTTTTTGACTATAATTGATAATTTTTTAATTAAAAATAGTATTAATGGTTAAAATAAGTAGCTTTTGAAAGAAGGGGACGAGCGGTGTAAAAAATAGGGGAAAGATGTGTGTGCGAAACGGGGCGAGAGAAATAGGGTACGTGATGCGTATATAACCCTCTGGCTTATTTTTAGAGTAAGGTGGGAATAAGAGGAGTCGAGAAGCCGTCTCGAGAAATCAAGTATTTATATTAGTTTCTAACTTCTTTAAACAAAAACCAATATAAACAAAGTCATAAACTGGTAGTCCATATAGCAGCACTGTAGCATTGCATAGTATGAGCTAATACATACCCACACATAACATCATACATACATATATGGATATATTCAATACATATATTAAGACAAATCAGAGACCCTAAATCCTTAGAGAACACATACACACACTTTAACCACTGAATACATCTATACATATATGTGCTCGAAAAGAACTGTTTATATAAACAATATCTAAATGATATTGTTCATATAAACACTATCTCCGGACGGCTTGGTTGCATGGCAGCACCATACGAAGTGAGGGCATGTTCTTTTCGGTTTCTCAAAACGGTTTTTAACTTTTGCTACAGTACCTAACTTTCAAACAGAATATTTTTTTAAGATGGAGTCTACAAATTAATTATAGCACACGTCCAAAATCGCAAGCGAGTACCTCTCTCTCCGTAATCTCTGTCGCAAACAGCTAAAATTCAAAAATTTCAGCCAAAAGCCATAAACCGCAGTAAAAAAACAGGCCCTGAGCTAGGCTCAGTCCTTGAGGTATTTGCAATTTTGACTAAATGCCCAACAACAAGCAGGTTGAGTACACCTGGACCGAGCTGCCCTCTCTAGATAGCCGGACGTTGCTCGTTGCACAAGGTGGGTGTTCATTTTAGCGATGACTTTCTGGCTTTTAGCTGAAATTTTACTGTAGTTGGCTTTTTTTACTGTAACTGATTTGGTTTTTTGAGCATAATTAAATTTTTTAAAAAAATGTAAAAATGGAAAAAATATGTTAGTCCATCATAGACAATGCAAAAAAAATACAGGAAAAAAGAAAAATACAAAAAAGCCCAAAAATCTAAAAAAATTCAAAAAAGATGAATTACTGAATAATGAAAAAAAGCTGAAGTTAGAAGCTGAAACTGAAAAAAAAAAGCTGAAACGAGCGGGACATTAGCTTCTACTTTAGTTTCTAGCTTTTATTTTTTTATTTTGCTCTTTTTTTTGTCTTTTAGGATTTTTGTCTTCTTTATTTTATTTTTTATATTATCTGTGATGGTATAACTTTTTTATTTTTAAAATTTAAATTATGCTAAAAAAACTACCAGTAGTTATAGGGCTTGTTTGTTTTAGCTTTTGGCAGCTGCAGCTACTTCTAGAATCTACAGCTCCCCCAAACAGTCCAGATTTTCATTCAGATTCTAAGTAGCCAGAAGCTACAGAATCCAGAAAATGAACTAGTAGTCAGAAGCTGGGGTTATCCAGCTTCTCCAGATTCTGACTAGCTAGATACTCACCAGCTGCTTTCTCAGAATCTACAGCTGAAACAAACAGGCCTATAGTACATTTTCAATCGTTATAGTGTAAAATATGCCATAAATTAGAACTTATAAGTCTAAATAAGCACTATTCATGTTGTTCGATGAGGTAGTGCTATTAGTCAAAAGAAAATAAAAAAGATTTATTTATAACTAACTTTACTTAGTGTCTATATTTAATGTAAGTGTCGCTATTTGTAATTCGGATGAGTCGGTCGACAGAACCCATTATGGGTAATAGATATCCGACAAAGAACTCGCCGGAGAAAAATAACTAGAGCAACTTGATTTGGGAAAAAAAAAAGACACAGAAGGGATTTATGGAATCTAAAATTGCTTTGTTCTTAGGTGCGTTCTTCCGCCACCCACTCAACGTTGGCAATAACGCTGGGCGGCCGGAGAAGAGGGGAGAGGAGCCGGGTATGGGACACGGTGGAGTTGCGCCCACGACAGTGCTCACCCTCTCCGTTCTTGCGTGCGTTTTGCTTTGCATATGGGATTGGCACATACCGTGCTGCTTGATCAAGCAAGCACTCGTACGAGACTATGGACTTCATGTCTGCATATAGCCAAACATAAAAAACTGGCCCAAACTAATGGGAGGGAATGGCCCGGCCTGGCCGCTTGGCAAGCAAACAAAGACTTCGAACGGAACTCAAGCCGCAACAGTTCAATATCTTGGGGCTGTTTTTTTGAATTTGTATGGTTGTGGTTTATATTTTTTGTTATTTTATAAGAGAAAGTATAAAGTAAGAGAAATTTATATACGATTTTGACTGGTATAAATAAAGTTACTATATTATATACTATAATTAATTTATAAATTTTATCTTAAAAATATTATATTTAATAAATGGGAGATTGGATCATATACCCTCCCTTTAGTTGAGAAATTGAGGATTTACCCTCCACATCTTAATGATACGTGGGGTCATCATAAGTCACTGACACGTGGGTCAGGAGAGTAAATTCTTAATTTTCATCTAAATGAAGGGTATATGATCAATTTTTCCTTAATAAATAGTTACCGTAGAAAACTGGAAAATAGTCCCGGCTCCAAGAACAAAAGGAACCAAATCTCACGCCGCAACGTCGTCTACTCGTCTTCTCGTCTCTTCTTTCTGCCATCCACCACCGACTCCAACCCTCCCCTCCTCTCCCGGCTCCCATGGCTGCGACTCCGCCGTGGGCGGAACTCCCCGCCGACCTCCTCGTCGAAATCTCCCGCCGCCTCCCGTGCCTCAACGACCGCGTCAACATGTCCAGGATGTGCCGCGGGTGGCGCGCGGCTGTCCTGCTGCGCCCGCATCCGCCCCAGCTCCCGTGGCTCCTCCTCCCGTACCGCAGCGCCCGGCGTCTCCCTCCCCACATCAGCCGCAGGGCCTCCTTCTTCTGCCTTCTCTGCAGCGACACCCACCGAGTCCGCGTCAGGCTAGACACGGGCGGTGCGCGCTACTTCGGCTCGTACGACGGCGGCTGGCTCTTCATCGCCCACGGCCAGACTTACGGCCACGCGCTCATCAACCTCCACTCCGACGAGCGCATCCCCCTCCCCGACACTTTCGCGGGGGAGGGAGAACCCTCTTCCAGGCGCATGGTCATGGTCGCCGCCACCCTCTCCTCCCCGCCGATTCCGGCCGAACAACAATGCATCGGCGCCGCCATCGTCTACAACATCGATCCGCGGAACATTATGTTCTGGCACATGGGGCATCAGGTGGAGGTGGCCTTTGGTCCTTTGGAGCTAACATTGGCGTCCATGAAAATGGAGGACGTCATATATTACAATGGAGCCTTCCATTTCCTCAGCCAAGGGGAGCAGACGCTTGTGTGCACACCCGAGTTCGGAGAGGCGTTCGTGGGGCTGGAAATACGTGGGGTCGCGCGCTTCTTCCAGCGTCCGGAGCGCCGCCACGCTCAGTACGTTAAAGCTCGCTACCTCGTGGAGTCCCGCGGAGAGCTGCTGATGGTCCTGCGGTACTCTCCTCGTCCTCAGCTGCCGACGTCGTTGTTCAGCGTGTTCCAGATGACGCCACTGCAGATGCCCCACGGCGTTGCTGAGCACACCTGGACAAAGCTGCCCGCTCTGGATGGCCGGATGCTGTTCGTCGCTCCAGGCTGCTCCAGATCCTTCGAGGTGGCCGACTTCCCCGGCTTCGCGGACGGCGTCTACTTCTTGGATGATAATAACACCTACAACGTTCGGATGATGCGCGACAGGTACCGGCAGTACACCTGCAGCGACAACGGAAACTGGTCGGAACCGCCTTCCCGTGCCCACCGCTGGTTTCCGGAACAGCCCCCGTCCAACTACTCGTCTCCAGTTTGGTTCCTCCACTGAGACCACAGGTTTGGTTTGGCAACGGTTCTCCAATTAAGTTTCAATTTCTCTCATGATGCTACGTGCTACATTGTGTTGTTTCATCTTGCTGCGGCTGCGGTCGATGAGGCTGCAGTAGTGCTTGATCCCAATTCTGAAACAGAAGTTATCACTTGCAGCTTTTAGACTTGTAGCTCAATTGCTGCATCGTTTCAGCAATTGACTTTTGGCATACTCTTATCAGATTTTAACTTCAGTTGAGTAAATCCTGAATGCAGAATTAGTTGGTGCTTGTGACATGAAATGCATTACATCTGTCTTGCAATGGATAATGTGGTGCAACTAATTGTATGTTCCGTTTCAACAAAATTAATTCTATGTGAAAAATGGTCATAATACTGCTCAGATTTTTGTGAAATGCATGTGATTCTGGTTTCCATCGAAGGTAAGTTGAAATGCATGTAATTCTGTACCTTACAGCTCTCTGATTTACATTTGCAAGATGGGACTTAGGTGAACTAAAGTACATAACTAGCAATAATGCCTGCATGATAACTCTGGTGCTCTGATGTATATTTTTAGAAGATTGTGCTTTCTAAATCTTGCCAGTCTTCCAGGTGTGCTTATATATGCATTGTAGCATGTTATATTGGACTTTGGTTGTATGTCTAGGTTCGATGGAGTTTATTCTCCTGACCATAGGTTCAAATAGGCTGAACACAACTAAGTCCATAGAGCAACACTGCAACAGACATGTGGTATTGAGACTTTTTCCTCCTAAAAGATTAGTGTAATGGGTGAGGTCTCCCTCACACTTATAAACTGTATTTTTTCTTTTCCACAACCAATGTGAGACTATTCCTAACAATCCACAACCAATGTGAGATTATTCCTAACAATCTCTCATTCACACATTGGTTGGACATTTTTGTAACCATGAGATCTAAGGAGATGTTAGACGGTTGAGCTCTGATACCAATTGTTAAATTGATCTCTGACCGCATGAATAGGTCTAATCGGGTTTAACTTGGACTACAAGTTCAAATAGGTTAAACACAACTAAACCCACAGAATAACAGACTTATAAGTGACAGAATAACAGACTTATAAGTGGTATTGAACCTTCTCCTTCTAAAAGAAGAAGGTTATCTGCAAAAACACGTGCGCGCAACAAAAAGTATCGAACACTGTGTCACGGATCGAAATGGAGGCGAACCGAAGCCGTTGCGGAAGAGGCGTGGGAATGTGGGGGGCGATACCTAGGCAGTGCTCGCTCTTGGTGTAACCGACGATGGCACCATCTAGGGCTGAACAAAAAGCTCGAGGCTCGCGAGCTACTCGGGCTCATTATAGGCTCAGCTCGGCTCGGCTCGAGCTCGAAGCTGTCCTCAACGAGCTAAGCCTATGTTTCAGGTCGGCTCCCTAACGAGCCAAGCTCGAGCCCGCTCACGAGCCACTCGCGAGCCGAACGAGCCGGACACCAGAGTGTATCGTGTCCGGCCTACTCGCATTATCGCATCCGATCTCAGTCTCTTAGATCTCAGCTCGGTCACCACTCGCTCGCTCTCCCATCCTTGCATTCTCCGCCCGTCGGTCGCCGCCCACCCCATGCCGTCGCCTCCCTCCCCGGTCCCCCGCCCCCTGTGCTGCCGCCGCCTCCTTCCCCACTCCCCACCCCCCGTGCCGCCGCCGCCGATCTATCCTCCCGCCGGTCCCCTGCTGCCGATCTGGCCTCCCTCCTCGGTCCCCTGCCCCTTGTGCCGCTACCGCCTCCCTCCCCAGTCCCCCACCCCCTGTGCTGCCGCCTCCCTCCTCCGCGCTCCCGCTCCCCGTGCGCCGTCTCCCTCCCCCACTCCCCCGGGCGGAGCTACATGGACCCCCCCCCCGCGCGCGCGCGCGTGAGCCTTGAGTCTCGTGCGCGTGGAGAAAAGAAGTCTGCCGCCGTTGGCCTCATAGATCACCCCGCTGAACCAGCAATGACCCCCGAAGCCTCAGTGAGTCTCACTTTCTCCAATAGAAATTTGAGGTTTCTGCTGCTGCTCTGCAATGCAATGCAATGTGCTCTGCTGCTGCTCAGGATGTTTCTGCTACTGCTAGCAAGTTTACAAAACTTGCTAATGTAGTAATGTTGAATGATCTTGTGCTGAATGTTATTGCTGAATGTGATGCTGTCGTTCTGCTGCTAATGTCCGAGCTGAATGTGCTGTTAATGCTACTTCTGAATGTTGAATGATCTTGTGTGCTGCTAATGTCTGCTGCTGTTAGATGAATGCTGAATGTGCGCTGAATCTGCTGCTAATGTGTTGCTGCTGCTGAATGTACTTGGCTCACGAGCCGTACGAGCCAGCTCGAGCCAAATTTCAAGCCGAGCCGAGCCGCCCTTCTGGCTCGTTTCAGAAACGAGCCGAACCACACTCCACAACGAGCTTGGCCGAGCCGGCTCGGCTCGGCTCGTTTCCAGCCCTAGCGCCATCGTCGGCCTCCTCGAGGGTGCCGAGATCGGTGCAGGTGAGTGAGAGCGCCGCCGAGTCCATGGCGGTGCATGGCAAGGTCCCCCGCCACGCCAGGGTTTGGCCGCCTGACCGTTGCACGCAGGGAGGGTCGGAGCTTGGCGGGAGCTGGATGCGGAGGCGAGGGTGGGGGAGGTGAACCGCGGAGTCGCGCGAGGGGTGGGAGAGAGATTGGTCTCGGGAAGACGAGGAGGTTGGGGATTGTTCCCGCCGCCGCCCGGATTCTCCCAGGTTTTGGCTCGGTGGGCTGCCCTCTCTCGGTACATGGGCCGGCCTAGGAAGAACGGGAAACTTGGAGTGGGTGGCTCCCAAAAACTAGGCCGGTAGTAATGGACAAATGGGTTCCGTCCATTTCTAAGTATCGTGGGCCATCCTTGCGGCCAGGATTTATATCGTAGGGCTTCTTTGCAATGTAGGGTTTTCGTTTTTTGAGGAATTTCACATGAATTTATTTCTATGGAAAATTTTCGTATGTGCCCGTTTAGAACGTAGGATTGGCTTTGAGAATTCCTATTGGATTCTTTACTTCCCTCCAATTTTTGTAGGATTCAAAATGTTTGCTCAAACCTCATGTTAAGAATTCCTTTGAGAAGTCCAATGCGTGCCTTTCTATCTCCTCTCCTCTCCCTTCCAAGAGATATTTTCCTCTGCATTTTTCCTATGAAGCATCCAAACAACTTTTCTGAAGAATTCCTTTAGTATTTCAAGAGACATGACATTCAATTTCCTTTGCTTTTCTTATTCCTGCATTTTTTTTTACCTTCTGCGTTCCAAACGAGCACTTAGTATCATTCAACCGGTGTATTAGCCTCCCCTGCAAGGCTGCAATTGCTTAGGGGGTGATCGGAATAGCGATAGCTTTTGGCTGAAAAAACACTATAGCTGAGTTAGTGGATAGTGTAGTGAATAGTGAAAAAAAAACTGAAACTAGAAGCTGAAGTTTTTAGAAACCATTCCGATCACCCCTTAATGTGACACTCCTCACTCCCTCTCTTTTACTCATCCAAGGAGGTACACCTTCCGTGTCCGCTTTCCTCCTCTGCAATTGTAAAAACAGTTTTAATAAGTCAACTTTTTTTTAGATTGGAGTTTTGCCGTCCGTTATGCCCTAAAAAAAGTATCATTCGGGAGATAACGGTCCATATTCAGTCAATTGATTCATGCTACCAGTGCACCATCGAAATGCTCCGGGTAGCAGGCTGTGTGGATTGGTACTATCGAATGGGCTGATAGCGAGCCCAGTTTGGTTGCGTGGCGAGCGACCTCTTAGGCCTGTACGGCGGGGGTAAGTCAGCTAGTGCTGGATCATCTCTATGGGCCAGCCCATTACATTGGTAGGCCGGTGATCCTAGCTAGGACCAGCTTCGAGCCTTCGAATCACGTCTCACTGGGTGGTGCAGCCGGCCAGGCTTAGGTACATGCCGCACCAAAAAAAAAGCTATTGATGCACAAACAGAGGCTAGCCTACTTTTATTGTTTTTGTCTCACTTTAAAAATAAGGCGGAGGATTACGGACACATAGCGTATCTCACTTCTCTCATTTCTGTCTCACGCACGCATCTCTTTCTCACTTTTTCCACCACTCGTCCATTCCTTCTAAAAACCACTCTTTTCAGTTACTACTATTTATTTTTAATCAAAAAGTATCTGTCGTAAGATAATATGAACACTCCTTGAGTCCAACCAGGGGCGGAACTAGTACAAGAATGATCAGGATTCACCACTTCTCTCTATATATATAGTAATATATATAATTTTTAAGTAATATTATGATAAATAGTAATATATCTAGCAATTTTTAATTCCTTCATTGGGCTTGAAAGAAGGAACCGGGTGCATTGAGTTTGGGCTGAGAGATTCACACATAGGCTAGAGATGCTGATATTTGCTTAAAAAAATTTTTGAACCTAATGTCCTGCAACACTGAACCGTTACTTGGTTCCGCCCATAAGTCCAACCAGAACCAACCATGGAAACAAACACTCCGGGGAGGCGCGTCCAAGCCGCCATGCACTCGCCGGCCTCCTCCCGATACCACCAACAATGTTGCCACAAATGCCAACCTGCTGCTGCTACCGGCCTCCGCGCGAGCGTCATGCTCAGCTCCGCGTGCCTTCGGCCGGCTTCGGTTCGCACCAGTGCGATCAGGACCCGCCGGCCGTAAGTTCCCATAGCGTGCGGTGCGGCGCCAATAGCACAGGCAGGTTCGCTGCCCTGGCCATGGCCGGATTATGGTACGTGCCAGTGGGTTTTGTTTTCAAAACCCACGTACGACGGCACGGCATGCAGGAAGCACGCCAACGTCGCGCAAGGCTGAAACCTACGGAGCGTAGCACTCGAGACTCGACTAGACAATTCCTGCATGAATCCCGACTTTGCAAGCAGGCATACACCAGGCCACCGGCAGGAGCGCGCGCATGCTCAAAGCTGTACCCTGACGAGGATACGCGCGCCCCGTGGGGTCTCGGCCGCCATCGGGCGATCGAGACGGGTGCACGCAGATTCGCTCGCTCGGTGCCGGCAGGACGCACGTACGTACGTGGTGCGTGCACACGTGACACCTCGTACGTACGTACGTACGTACGGTCGCTTGTGCATGCATGCAGGTTACTTACTGCATCACACTTTTGGGTTCTGGCTAAGGATGAATAATTTTCGTCTAGCGAACCGAAAAAGGTTTATAAGACAAATATAAAAGTGATAAATAGGTATTTGATGTTATCTATATTTGACTCTGACTCTAAGAAAAAAGTAGGAATAGAATACGAGATAAATGGTATTCATCTGTACGTATCCGAATGTCCTGTTGTATAAGAAAAGTTGTTACGACTTCACTTAGGAATAAGATAGAAGATAGACAAGTTGTTGTATCTGAATAGACAGGAATACGGAGTACTCTTCTTTTAACATTCAGTGATTAGTTTTTTTGTGTCCGCTCTAACTACACCCTTATTGTTCAATAACCTATGTAGGGGTGCAAAAGAAACTGATAATTTTAGTCCGATCGAAGGCTTGCGAAGCGAATACGGAATAGACAAATGTATAGTTTAGCAAAAATAATACTACTCAAATAGACAGAGGTCGTCGGATGAAGATCTAACACTTGTGTGGTGGCCCTTCATTGCTTAAGTAAAATCGGCAACGGTTTTTATAACTCAAATCACTGTCTGATGCTGCTCAATGCTTCGGATTATCACGCGGCCTCCTGGACACAAACGACGTCGGCTCTGTGGGTGTCAACTAAGACCCGCAAAGCATCATGATGACCACGAGAATTTAAGCCACGGGCGTTCCAAACTAAGATGTTACAAGTACTATCCATGAAAAGGCCTTAGGCGCAAACTGTACGGCCTTATCCACTTGCCCAGAAGCGACTTTTTCGAAGCCATATGGGAAGCGACAGCGCTTCAATCGGCTATCAGCTTAACGAAGCTAGAAGCCATAAGCTCCAGTCGATTGGAGCGACGCCAATATCTCCTGATAAGGAGGCTAGACCACTGCAAAATATTGTTGATTCAAGGGCAAAGGTCGAAGTTGATATCGATCCCGATGCTAAAAAAAGTTCAGGCCACACGATGGTTCCTTACACAAGAAAACACACACACACACAATATATATATATATATATATATATATATATATATATATATATATATATATATATATATATCTATATATCTTCTCTGTGATCTGATATAGCAACTCTTGTTAGGTAGCGTTCATAACTTTTGATTTTTGCTGAAATTTTATTGTAACTGATTTATTTTTTACTGTAACTAAAGATGATTTATTGGACATAATTAAATCTAAAAATAAAAAATGGTACGTTAATCTAGAGCGGATAATACAAAGAAATACAGAAAAAAACAAAACAAATAAATCGAAAAAAAAGCTAGGCGACAAATAGCGAACAGTCGCATGAACACTGACGCACAGTACTTTCGTCGTGGTCGTTGCGATGGGAAGCCGACTTGAACGCCTGCTGAATCCTAGACGCCCAACTGTGCTAAACGGATCAAAACCCAATCCGCAATGACACCCAAACCATATCCAAATCCACCTTGACCAATGGGCGCCAATTTTCTCCAAGATTTTTAGGATCCCGATGGATTTCTCACAAGCAAGCTGTTAACTCCAATTTGTAGAGCATCAACAGGCTTCGTTATGTTATCCTTCGGCAAGAAGTTCAACGTCACACCAACCGTGGTCTTAACTTATACAATATGATATTTTTTATTTATTTCTATAGATAGATTTTCTATATACAATATATCATATTTATTATGTTATAGTCAATTACTGTATGAAAGATGACCTAATTCTCTATATTTTCTCTCTCTCCCCTACAATTTCATATTATCTCATGTTCTACATAATAAGATTTATAGACAGCTAACATCAAACGTATTGTACACTTGGTAGAATAAATAACATGTAAATATCCTTGTATCCATGTGATGACCGCATTTGTTGCAGAGTTCACGTTTCCGTAGCTATTGCTTAACTTAGGTCACAAGCAAAGAAAAACCACGACAAGTCACTACGAGAACGTTCTTTCAGCCTTTGCTCGACATGAAAGGGGAAAAAATTGAAGGTAAGAGAAGGGAATGCCCTCTCATTTAATTCAGCTGCGGTAAATGATTTTTAATTTTTGATTGAAATAATATCTAGCGACCGTTAAATTTTAGCAAAGACATTCAATTAAAAAAAAGAAAAAAACTATTATACAAAGACATTCAATTAAAAAAAGAAAAAACTATTATTCTTTATGGACAAATGCAAAGAAAAAAGAAAAAAATATCACGTTAAGAAACCATGCAGTCAAAATATCTTTTGACTTCTATGAGCTCTGCCTGTGGCAAATGGTTTTTATTTTTTTTTGGCTAAAATAACATCGTAATAACTGTTAATTTTTTTTGATAAAGACATTCAATTTATGAAGAATAAAGAAAAAAAGAGAAAAAATCTATTATATCTTTGTGGACAAATTCAAAGGAAAAAAGGAGATGGAAAAAGAAAATTGCCACGTTAAGAAATCATGCATTCAAAATATCTTCTCACTTCTATGAGCTAGAAGGCAAAAGGCAAAACCGTTTAAGGGGGTGTTCAAAATGACGGTGACTTATGGCTTTTTTACTTTAGCTGATTTATTTTTATTGTAGCAGAGCTAGCTTATTTTGACATAATTAAATTAAAAAAATTTAAAAAAATAGAAAAACACATATTAGTCCATCATAAATAATATAAAGAAATACGAAAAAATAAAAAATAAAAATTTGAACAGTGAAAAAACTCACCGCCAACTCTCGACACAACGTTGAGCGCGGCCTGAAAGGGACCATGGTCCTAGACGGCGACTCGATCGTCGGATGATAGCTGAGTTTATAGCATGCTGACTAGCCTCCGACCCTTTACACGAAGGATAAGGTTGTCTTGCCATAATCTTCTGCAGGCTTGCACATGCATGTATGAAACTCGACAACACCACCAATAACTGAGAGGACAAGTTACGAATTTTTTCAAAGCTCTTCACCCGTCACATTAGGCGTGGGCGTGTGGTCTATTTTGGTGAAGATTCTTCAAAGAAAGCACATTGTTTTGAACAAAGGGAAGGGCCCCTCAATGCTGGAAGAAGTTTAGGGTCTTTTCTTTTCAGTTTATATCTTATAATTTATAATTTTTTTGAATAAATAGATTGGACATTTTTTTGAAGTAGTTTATCAGATTATTCTTATCAAAATAGTTTATCGGTATTCGATTTGTTCATATAAACACTTACGTTAGAACCAAATACTATTAATTTTAGTTATAAATTATAAACCGTAGCAAAAAAAACTAATCCATCCTTACCTGTACGAAGCTTACAGGCAATTTTCCTTCTGGGTGTTCCATGCGCCGAAGCAACAAGAGGGTTTCTTTCGCTGCACTGTTTGTGAACAAGCCTATGTGCGTATGTGTGCACCCGGACAAAGTGATTAGGCCCTGCTCAGTTTGGCTGGGGCGGTGGGTGTTGAGCATTTTTCTCACTGTAGTAGGTACTGTAGCTACAGCAGTAAATTATTTTTTTTGTTTTTTTAAATTTATTTATACTTTTTTTTCATTTTTTGTTTTCGGTTTTTTTAAAAAATTTTTACATTTAATTATACTTAATAAACCAACTCAGCTACAGTATTTTTTCAATCAGTTACAATATTTTTTCAGCAAAATTCAAAAGCCACCGCTATTTTGATCATCTCATATGTAAAAATTCTAGCTTTTTTCTTAAAGGAGAGAGAGAAGAATGAAGCGGAAGCCGAAACGCCAAAGCCTTTGAAACTTGACCGTTGTGACGTGGGCTCCTCCACGGGACTCTGCGAACCGGCGAAAAGTGATCACGAAAAAAAGAACAGACAAACAGGCACACGCAAGAGCCCAAAGTCTCAATCGATTTTGGATTCTCTGAAGTCGCGTACGGCGACTTGAGAGAGCAATCGGGAATCTGAGCCGTCCGATCGGAAAAACGGTCAGATTGGATGCTACTGATAAAATTTCATTGTAGCTACGATGAAATTTTTCTGTAGCTACGGTACATTTCTTGTAGCAAACCGATCTGGGACGTTCTTTTCCGATCGGACGGCTCAGATTCGACTGCACTCTGAAGTCACCGTACGCGACTTCAGAGAATCCGGTTCCGTCTCAATCCCTGCACGATGGTATGATCACTATCTCAAAGCAAAGGCGAAACAATGGTCCTGTTTTTTTTCTTTTGGCATTTATTTTTGGCATTATTTTAAAAGTCATTGAGCTAAATATCAAAATAGAATAAACTTTTGAAGCAGATTCTTAAAACATTTTTTAAATTTAAAATCTATCCGCCGCAGCCGGAAAAAACACCCCAAATGCTAGCTTTTTAATCTTGTTCTTTCTAGTCCTACTATAGATGTCCAAATAGACCATGCCGTAGCGGGCTGGCCCATGGTCTATCACTGTAGGTCTGGTTCAAGCACGACATAGTTCATTTAGACGATAGATCGTGCCAACACAGCCCATTTAGGTCATGAGTCGTGGCACGGTAAGAATTTTGTATAATTTTTTTTATTTTTTTACAATTTTCTACCATTTTTTCTTAATTTTTTTACATTTTTTCTATAATCTTTTAAATTTTTTTCTTATTTTTCAGGTTAAATGGGCTAATCGTGCCAACATGGTCCGTTTAACCCTAATCATATCCATGCCGACACAACATGATCATGGACCGTACTTAGACTCGATGCTCGATCCGTGAACCAACACAATATGATTTATTTATTATCTGTATCTAAACAAACTATGCCTATCTTAAACCCGTACCTACCAACCCGTTGCCCTGATCTGCTTCCTACTCAGCAATCCGTCGTCATTGTTTCTTCCCGCAATTTCCTTTCCTTTCCGAGACTTTTCCACACCTGCAAAGCAGACCTCGAAGTTTCTCCATTTGTAAAGTGTTTTCCTCCGCATCTTTCTGCGTAAAGCGGTGCCTTTTTAAACCTCCCTGCGCGTGTCCATGGCTCTGGCTGGCCGCTGCTGTTGGGTTTCAGCGGGTTCCGGGCTCTCGGTCGGGTTCGTGGCTAGCCTGCTGCAGCAGAGGGAGCTCTCGTCTCACCATCGTCTCTCTCGCCTTGGATCCTTGCGCTGCCGCGGCACTGCCTAGTTCCGTTCCACCGCTTGCCCCTCTTCTGATCCACACGTGCGTTTCTGCCGCCGCGGCAGCGGTTTCTGAATCCGTTTCTTGCCGTGCCGTGCCGTGCGGATTTGCTGCTGATCTGCGGCGGGTGGTTGGTTGGGGGGTGCGGGAAAGGAGAGCAGGAGGAGGAGCCGCGCTGGGTGGGTGGTGATGCCTCACGGGTTTTAGGCTGCCTTTTTTACTCGCAAGGAAAGTGCCGCCGCGCGGGCGTAACACCCGAACTGTCCTAATGGCGACCCCCATTGTTTCTCCTCCGCATTAGAAGCACCTCTCTCTCTCTCTCTCTCTCTTTCCCCGTGTGCCTGCGCGCGTGCCTCTTCTCGCTGCGGATGAGTACGGGGCATTACACCAACTCGACGGATCCGAGGTCGGGCCTGGAGGTGGTTAAGGGCTGGAATGGGGTCGCCCAGGTCGTGCTCCGCTCGCCCAAGGGAGCCTCCGCGCGGGTGCGCCTCGTGTTGCCCTTTTTGTGTTTCTTTAGCTTCAGCGGTTGTGAATTTCTGCGGAGCGATCGGCTTGGCATTGCTTGGTTTGGTGCGATTCTGTGATGGGGTTTTTTTGCCGTCGCGGTGTTTGCAGGTGAGCCTGCACGGCGGGCAGGTCGTCTCCTGGAGGAACGACCGCGGCGAGGAGCTCCTCTTCACCAGCAGCAAGGTGGGTGTGGGTGTGTGTGTGTGTTTACCTTTTGCTCTCCATTAATCCGTGCTGCTTGTATGTAAGTTGTTGTGACGAGTTTTAGTGGGGAAGCCTATCGGGCAATCGGATCACCCATCCCGCGATTGGGGAAGCATTTGACCATATCATATTTGTCATTTACTGCTTATAATTAACTATGCTAGGCTGATGGGTGTTCTTTGATCATTTCTGTGGGAGCTGTATTTTTTTCTTCTGAAATTTACATTGGAGGAAGAACGAGTTTTTAATTAGACTTTGAAAACACAAAATTGGATACATACACCTGCCATCCTTTCCATGGTCTACAATGATGGCTGGAGAAGACAAAGTAGAAATTATTTTCACTATGGCCCCTTTGTGCTGGGACTAATTTGTGGTCCTAAAAGTTCATGAATCATAATGGCTTTCTTCGCAGTTCTTGTGCTCTGCCCAAGCTTGGGGTTTTCCCCCTTATTTTTGTTTAACCCTTTATTCATGTTAACTCATAGGGCATGCTGGCCTGTAATCCTCTAGTATTTGCTCCAGTGGTTTCATTAAGCACTTCTATGAGCATTGTTTTGACGTGCAGGCAATCTTCAAGCCACCAAAGGCGATGCGTGGTGGAATTCCGATATGCTTTCCACAGGTATCACAGTATTCTATTCTACTGAAGATTTCTATTAGATTGCACACATATGCTATAGAGATTACAAATATTAGGTGTCAACTGAGAATGGAGCTGCTACACCACTTGGTGTTTCTGATAACTGCAAGACTCCCTGCAGTTTGGAAATTGCGGGACATTGGAGCGACATGGATTTGCAAGGAACCGGATATGGACCCTAGATAATGGGCATCCACCATTAAATCATAATGATAACAGCAGCAAGGCTTCTGTTGACCTTATACTAAAGCCATATGAAGATGACCTGAAGTGCTGGCCACATTGGTATGCATTTGTTTTGACTAATTTGTGTTTCGCGTTTCTCTGACCGCACATACTTTCTGTTACAACTAAATGAGGACCAGATGTCAAAATTCTGCTATGGAGGTGATTGGTCGAACAGCCGAAGTCTGGTACCTTTGATGATGTTTTGTTCAGAATTTTCAAATGATTTGATATGTTGTTAATTAACCAGGATGTATTTTGATGATATTGATTACAAGGATGGTCTCGGTTGTACTCAGTTGAATACAACTTCATATTATTGCACATATGACTTTGCTTATTGAGGGGACAAGATCTGAACAAGGCTACCTTTACAGAATTAGATATGTATAATCCGAGTATTGTTGATTAATGCAAAATCTATGATGAATATGTTTCTAACATTGGAGACATGTAATCACTCATAAAGTAGAGATGCTGATGCTATGAGATTGAGGGTGGGTCTTTTATGGATTCAGATACTTCTCATTCTTATGTTGTATTTGTATTCCTTCAGATGTATCTCCTGATACGATTGTTGTTTTGATTCCAGTTTTGAGTTCCGCCTGAGAATCTCTCTTTCAAAGGATGGGGACTTGTCACTAGTATCGCGTGTCAGAAATGTTAATGGCAAGCCATTCAGTTTCTCATTTGCTTATCACACATATCTCTCTGTTTCTGACATCAGGTCAGTAATTGTTTACCCAACAGAAGTTTTTTTTTGTATGTGTGTGTGTGCCTCACTATTTAACTGAGTATATAACATTCATAAAGATGATATGTTATGTCTTGTTAATTCCAGCGAGGTGAGGATAGAAGGCTTAGAGACCCTTGATTATCAAGACAATCTTAGCCAGCGAGAACGTTTTACAGAACAAGGAGATGCCATAACGTTTGAATCAGAGGTGAATATTTACAAAAGCTTCAACAGTAATGTATGTTATTATTTGAATCAGAGGTGAATATTTTCAAAAGCTTCAATAGTAATGTATGTTATTATACTTTAATCTACTGACACTAGCTTTGCATGCCAAATTATGCACTTTCCTTAAGTATATATATACTATGCGAGTGCATTTGTGGATACGGAAAGCATCACTACTCAGTACTCACTGGACTAGACATAATTTTGGGCTATACTCTTGTTTTGACATTTGTACTAGAATTATACTTCCATATGTATTCTTATGATTGCTGGTGCTAAGTGCTAATGCCTGGTCTATGTGCAAATGCTTTGCAGGTTGACCGAGTCTACGTTAGCTCACCAAATGTAATAGCAGTTCTTGACCATGAGAAGAAACGCACATTTGTCATAAGAAAGGAGGGACTTCCTGACATCGGTAAGATATATCTCTTTGCCATCTTCCAGCAAAACCACGGTAACAGCAGTTGGGAATTTCCAGCTTATTCATTTTATGACTATCACTCTGTCAGTTGTATGGAACCCGTGGGAAAAGAAATCCAAAACTATCGTGGACTTCGGCGATGAGGAGTACAAACAGATGCTGTGTGTTGATGCGGCTGCAGTGGAGAGATCAATCACACTAAAACCAGGGGAAGAGTGGACAGGGAAGCTTGAGCTTTCTGCAGTTCCGTCGACAAACTGCAGTGATCATCTTGATCACCCTGGTATCATGTAGCATGTAGTGTGATAGTTTACAATGCTATATAGCCATCAGACGAGAAAAATATGCACCCCTTTTCTTTGACTTTTTGTACATGAGCTGAGTGGCTCATCTATGATCAGTCAGCAGCTCGATTTAAATCTGTGCTAAGAGTCAACATTTTGTTGTTGTGACCTGGTTTCTGGAATATGAATATATGATGGTAGTATCGCGCTTCCTGCTCATTGTATGCAAAATGCTAGATCCAGCTAAGTTTTCGCCTTGTGCTTGGAAATATTTCTTGTTATGTGTCCTCAACTTATTTATTCAGAATTCAGAGCCAACATTGGCCTAGAAATTTCAAGAATATGAGTGGTAAGTACAAGAGAAATGTCATCCATGGAAGCTCTTAGAGGTAAGAGAGAGTACCAAACGGCTGCAGAATACTCCACAGTTCACAACCTTTACAATACTGGCTGTCCCAATCATCCTATGGTATACGTAGATTACAGAGGTGCCACGTACTTTGTTCAGAAAGAAGAGCTACCGTATACAGAAGCTGGCAAGTGGCAACTACATCAATGCATTTGGTCTTTGATGATCCTGACCTCAAGCCCGCCGCCCTTCCTCTCCTGCACTGCGTACGGGGCGTGCGTGCCAAGCAGCCTGTCCCACACGACGAAGGGAACTCCATCTTCACCTCCGACAAAAAAAAAACATGCAGAGTTTACAAAATCTCTTGATAAAAGATGAAGGAGATAACGTAGTATAATACCAGGATATGGTGTCAGACGATACGGGTAATAGTATTGGCAAATCTGATACTGAAACAGTCATTGAGGTATATTGTGGGTCAACACTTAGTATAAAGTCGAATCACAAAATGAAGTCGAGGCGAGTAGAAATTGTCTGAGTCGAGGCTATTAAAATATCTTGGTATGATTTCTTGTGTACTCACCGAAGGCTTGCGAAATCCTTATACAGTACACAGCAAAAGATATTGGAACTTCGTGGTAGCCTCTCGGGTGCACTTAGCAAAAACTGCCAAAAGAATCTCTGGCTGTTTGGTGGCTATTCTCAATTTTGGCGACTTGGTCTGCCTTGGGAGCTATTCTACTGCTTTCCGCTGACTGCCTTGTGAGGCTTCGTGCAATCTTTTTCTTAAGGTTAGGACTGAAGCTGACGTCAAGATCACCATGGGTTGATCAATGCCTTTATTTGCGTGGCTTGTCACTAAACAACTTGAACTCAAAAACGGAGACAACGCCTGGCTCTGATTCGGCGATGTGGAAAGCGTAGGAAGATTGGCTTAGGTGGTGATGGTTTTGGTTTTTTTTAGCTTTAGTTTTAGTTTTTTTATTATTTATTACCTTATTTATTAACTCAGCTATAGTAAAAAAAATCAGCTACAGTAAAAAAACCAAAAGTCATCGCTAAAACGATCACCACCTTAGATTCGTTAAGGCAGACGCGAGTCATCGGGAACACCAAATCGATATATTGGAAGAGTCGATGTGGATGTCAGCTTTATCTATGTGATGGCCGTCCCAGGAGTATCCTCCTCTCGGCATAGTAGCTTTGATTTTAAATTTTAAGGCCTTGATATCATTTGTTATAAAACACATGATAAAAATAAATAAACAAGAGAACGAAAAACATGGATTTAACGCAGAAAAACTCCTATTGGAAAAACCACGAAAATATAAAGATTGAATTCGTTGTATAAGGAGAGATTACAATGAGACTCTCTGGCTTTTTTATGGTGTATAGGATATATTTATAGTGATTATAAAACGACTTTAGGTAGGACAGTTAGTACCTCATGTCGTATCTTCCTGCCTATTGTTCTAGTCTTCAGTGAGTGCACCACCGTACGCGTGATTGTGTTTATTATGTTCACATGTGTTCTATGATATCTGGGCCAACAGAGAAGGTGGTCAGTGCGGAGGTTGAGGAGCTCGTGGCCATGGGTGTGGTCAAAGGGGAGGAAGCATCGATCATCGTCGTATGAGTTGAAGTAGCGTGTGGTGCATGTTGAGGAGGCAGGAGAAGGTAGGCCTAGCGGCGTACGGGAGGAGACATAGGAGGTGGGGCAGGCGAGAGCAGGGGTGCATCCTATTTGACAGCTCTACGCTAGGCGCTGCAGACGCAAGCCATATGGCCGTGGTCGACGGGGCACAGGAGGCGAGAGTAGACGACATGGAGGACGTCGGCGAGGAGGTCTGCCTAGGATGGAGGCGAAGCCATGGGAGCTGGGAGTGGAGGGGAGCAACATTGTTAAAATCGTGATTCTAGTCGCAGAATCGTACGATTCTACGATCCCATAAAATCAATCCGACTCAAATCGCATCTTAAGTTGTACATGGTAAAATTACGATCCTAGTCGTAGAATTATGTAGAATCACGCATCATCCAAGATTATAAAAGACTTATGTGTTTAGTTGTGTCCTATATCTCAATTCAAGTTGTATGTTAAGTACTAAGTAGTTAATAGTTTAGACATTAAGATTCAGAGGTTTGGCATATCAAAAATTAATTTGATTATCTATTTATTTTATCTTTTTTATGTAAAATGATCAAATTATGACAATACTGATAACATCACTCTTCTAGTCGTAACTCTCAAAAACATAGAATTTAAACCATTATTCTAATCATGAATAATATACATTTAATAATAAAATTAGATGCGAAATGACTAAATAAATACTCATATCACTCTTGGAATACATAGTAAATTAAAAAAAATGTTTTTAGTAGAATTCAATCTTAGATTCTACTATTTGATTATAAAATACAAATCTATTAGAGTGTCTTTAATCCGATTCAAAATCATGATTCTTATGATCGTTTGTTAGAATAGATTCCTGATATCTTAGAGTAGATCCTGTAAAATTTCATATCGTTTGGATCTATAGATCAAAAGTTCTCTTGATTTTGGATTTTGAAATCATGCTAAAAACATTGTTTACCCCGATTTTACTATAACGGTAGAAGTACCACGGTTACTATAGTAGTAGTACCGTAGTTACTGTAGCAAGCGGTAGTACCATAAGTTTAACTGCAACAGTATTATTTTTGTTGATTTTTCTTAAGCTTTCAGTGTATCGAATTGCTGATTTTTGTAGTGGTATTTTATCCTAATCTTCGTAGCTCTATAGCTATTGAAGTGAATAATTAATGAATATTTAAGAGAAAATCTGAAAGCAACATCTACCCCCTATATTATCATCTTCAATCCTGCAATCTTATTACAAATCTGGACTTAATATGTATTTGTATCGTTATCCTTTATGATTCGCCTGTGTTGCAGAACTTGCGGGAATCCATCGTGGTATTCTAATGCGTGCTCTAAGGTTTTTGGAACAAAAGGGCGATGCTGCCGTCTTCACGGTCCCTACGGCTGATGATTTAGGTGTGAAGTTCTCGTGTCTTTAGATATAGGCCCTGATCGTTTCGGCTTTTTTCGATTTCAGCTTCTAGCTTTAGCTTTTTTTTCACTATTCACTACACTATCCACTAACTCAGCTACAGTGTTTTTTAGCTAGCTACAGTATTTTTTCAGCCAAAAGTCAAAAGCCATCGCTATTCTGATCACCCCCATAGTGTCGCTCTGTTTGTTTGAAGGCTTGCATGCACCGTAACCTTGTTGCTCGAAGCTTGTCGTATGGAAACTTTTGCCCGTGTGTTGGCGTTATGACGCAAGCGCAAGCTTTGGTTTGTTAGAAATTTGTGAGACATTACAAATCAATGCAGACTTGGGACGAGAGCAGCGGACGAACGATCGAATGCAAAATTGCAGGTACACCTGCCCTCAAAGCCAAAAGGTTCCTAGTACTCCAACCACGTACAACAGCCACATCACGCAGCCATACTCAGCGATCAACGCGCATGCACGCAACATGTCAACTACATTAGCAATGTAGAGACCAGGCACGCGGCGAGGCCAGCGGAGTAGAACAGGACGGCGCGGGCGCCCGCGTCGGCGGCCGAGCTGGTGCTGGGCTCGTCCGGCTGCGGTGGCGCGACGGCGGAGACGTTGATGGCGAGCTTCTGCCCGGCCTCGCAGTGCTCGCCGACGCCGCAGAAGTAGTAGTGCGGCCCTGGCTGGGTGAGCTCGATGATGGTCGGCCCGTTCTGGTATCGGTTGGTGATGTTGCTCATGCTGCACGCGTCGAACAGCTCCTTGGTCGGCACCTCCACGATGTTGTGCACCCCGCTCCGGTACAGGAACACTGCACACGAACCAAAAGGAAATGCCAAATGCTTGACAGCGTAAGGTGTGAAAAATTCAGGCAAAGATCAAGCGATCAGAATGTTACTAGTACGAAAACTTACTCAGCTTGTCGCCGATGCTGATGTTCCTCGTGTGAGCCCAGTCCTCGTAGTAGGTCTTGTTGGGCGCCATCCGCCACCCTTTGCCGGCGCCGACGATGTGGTACACGCCGGCCGTCGAGCCGGCCACGAGGGAGGTCATGACGGCCGAGAGGAGCAAGAAGGCGCGGTGGGTCTTGCTCGCCATTCTCGCTTTCCTCTATTGATTGGTGGTAGCTCTGCTCCCACCCTCCCTTGGCCAGCAGAACCTTCCCTTCCCTTTGTGGAAGAAAAGATTGTAATGGCGGAAGGGGAGCCGTACGGGAGGGCGGGAGAGCAGGGAGGAAGACTTAAGGGAAATAAGGGAGTTGAATCCATGGGAGCTTGTCTATTTTTGTTGTTGGTTCTTGTCTCTCTTCCCTGATATTGGCAAGCGTGTGGGAATCACAAATTTGTAGCCGAAAAAGAGTGTACACGTGTGCTTTTGCTATGTTTGGGTGGTCAAGAAGTTCAAAACAGAAAGTCTTAGGCTCGTTCTTTTTAGCTGTGAATTATATTTTATGATTTTTGAATTTTGACTGTCCACGAGGGAGAATATGAAAAGAAAGAGTCGTGTGTGATTTTAACGGGTATAGTTGAAGTCGGTATAATGTCTACTACAATTGATTTGTAGATCCTACCTTAAAATGATACTTTATTTGAAAACTAGTTACTGTAGTTTAAGCAATTAGAAACCGAAAAGAGCGGTGTCTTAGTTTGTACTAAATAGTATGCTGTTCTGTATTCAAGAAAAAAGTGCGCTGTTCTTTCCTCTTCGTCCTGTGTTACCAATCAAACAGGAAGTGCAACAGCAAGTCAGCCATTCAGAAAGCAACATGGAGCCGAACATGAACTAAAATTAAGTTTCGGAAATAGGGAAATGCCCTTGCATACAAATGCAATTCAGATGCAAAACGTGCTTTAAAAAAAAACAATCACAACGTTACGTAGACTCCATTCCACACACAAAAAAGCGCAAGGACTTGAAAGTTGAAAGTGCTTGTCTGCTCTCTTAAAATGACTCGAGGGGGTAATTCTGTAATATATAAGCTATTCCTCCGTTTCAAAATATAGAGCCTATACATTTTCTACAATCTTGTTTGAAAATTTAAAACGTACATGTAAATTTGATGATGTTTTATCTCTGCCCTCGTTTATCTTGACTGTCCCCTCAATGTTTATCAGTAAACAACCGCAGTACGTGGCGGAGCTTCATGCAAATTATGGAGGGGCTAGCCTTTCAAGTGGTCTGCAAAGCGAACATGAGAGGGACGGAATAAGTAGTACATACCACACTAATTTCCTTGAGTCTGACAAAGTGCTGGAGGGTCCATGGCCCATTCTAGCATACACTAATTTAAACACAAGATGCATGGAATTAACTAAGCAATACTTAGCATTTTTTCTAGGATAATTGGTATCTGCCTGCCAACGATCAAACACTTGATCTACCATAGAATATTCTTTGGTCTAAAGTAGTTGCAATATATCTTCCCTCTTAGGTTGCATCGCGATATTTCCTGAGGAATTTCGCTACTCTTTTTTTTTATTTTGGGGGGTGATTGCAGGTTGCAATAGTGTGTGCTTTTAGGTAGCCTTACGTCATTGTATGCAACTGAACTAGATTGTAGCAAAAACAAAATGAAACTAGCTATTGTTGTAGTAATTACACACTCTTCATCTAACTAATCACGAGTAGTAGCATTGATTCAGAAGAATGAATGTGAAACCAGAGCCTATGGCCAACGTTTGCAATGTCCAACCCCAAACCACCTAGCTCCGCGCACATACCGTATATCCTCCAAGCCTCCAAACCAACAGACATAGCTTGCAGATATTAGCTCATGCTTCCTGTAATAAACGTTCATCCTCCCCAAAACCAACTATGAAACCTGCCGTTAATAATCGGTTAGAAGCATGCATATCAACTGAGCTCATACACTACTTGAAGTACACCACACTAGCTAAGCAGCTAGAGGGAAAGGTTTCGGCCGGAGAAACTACGATGTCGTCGACGACGAAGTCGCCGGGGCCGAGCTTGGCGGTGCTGGACTCCGCGCGGACGCAGATGTACCACATGAAGGCCATCGTGCGTGATCGCCGGCATGGGCTTCTTCACCGACGCCTACGACCTGTTTTGCATCTCCATCCAAGCTGCTGGGTCGCATCTACTATGCCGACGAGGCCAGCGCCAAGCCTGGCAAGCTGCCGAAGCAAGTGAACAACGCGGTCGTCGGCATCGCGCTCGTTGGCACGCTCATGGGCCAGCTCGTCTTCGGATACTTCGGCGACAAGCTCGGCCGAAAGCGCGTCTACGGCATCACGCTCGTGCTCATGGCCGCCTGCGCCGCCAGCTCCGGGCTGTCGTTCGGGACGTTGCGCCACGCCGTCATCGGCAGGCTCTGCTTCTTCCGCTTCTGTCTCGGCTTCGGCATCGGCGGGGACTACCCGCTGTCCGCGACCATCGTCCGAGTACGCCCACAAGAACCACCAGCTCTTCGCCGTGCTGTACGGGCTCATCTTCTTCGCCAACTTCGGGCCCAACAGTTCCCGACGAGGGTGCGCTCGACGTGCCACGCCATAAGCGCCGCGTCGGGGAAGGCGGGCGCCATCGTCGCCGCCTTCGGGGTGCAGAGCCTCACGCTCAGCGGCGACATCGGCAAGATCAAGCTCGCGCTCATCGTGCTCGCCGCGACCAACATGGCCGGGTTCTTCTTCACCTTCCTCGTCCCCGAGACGATGGGCCGATCGCTCGAGGAGACCTCCGGCGAGGACAGCAACGCCGATGGGGACAAGGCGGACAAGTCAGCTGCAACTTCTGCTTGAGGGGCAAGAGAATATTACAGTCAAAAATCTGAGTTGCCGGCTAAAAGTTCGAGTACTGTATTGGTTAGTATATCGAGTACGGTTAGTTTTGGGTGATGCTCATTTAGACTTTAAAAAATTATGATTTATGATTTATATTTTATTGTAACGGATGAAACTGTTGGTAGTTTTAAGCATAGTTAATTTTTTTAAAAAATAAAAAATATATGTCATCATAGACAATGAAAAGAAATAAAAGAGAAAATAGAAAAGCCAAAAAATTATATCACCAGAAAAAACAAAGTAAAAAACCAAAAGGAGTGTCTAGCTATCACCTAGATGTTTTATTCTAAACAATCATCAAAATTTCTGACCTTAGATCAGAAATCTAATGATATCTTTTTTTAGATTTTTTTTTGAGAAAGGAGAAATTTGTGGCCGTTGAAACTCTAACTAACGGTTAGAAATCTGGACAATAGTTTAAAAGTCATCTCCCAAAGCCAAAAGTAGAAGCTCTGAAGGGCATTAAGGTTCCGCTCATTTGAGTTTGAGGTTCTGGTTTCTAACTTTTTTCTCATTATTTCTAAATTTCGTCTTTTTCAGGCTTTTCAACTTTTTTTAGTTTTTTTACCTTTTCTTTTTTTTCTGAGTTCGTTTGTATTGTTTATGATAGACTAACATGTTTTTTCTATTTTTAAATTTAATTATACAAAATATATCACTATTAGTTATAGTGTAATTTCAGTTAACTACAATATAAATTTAATTATAAACCACTATTTTTCAGCTTAATTGAATGGCCTCTAAGTTCACCATAGCAGATGCATGAAAAAGGGGTTTTGAGTTGGGAAAGGCATTTGGGCTCTTGGGACTTGGGACGACGTTATCCTCCGTATCATCCGTCCAAGCTGCATCGAGATTCATGTATATCAATACAATGCCCATGTATTCATACGTACTATTTCAACCCCTTTACCTCTTTTCTATGGACCGTATCCACCATTTACTCTCTCTCTCTCTCTCTTACCCGAGATGGCGTGGCGACCGGTGTGCCAGCACGACGGCGCGGCTGGAAGGAGGAAGCCGGCCGGAGCCGAAGAAGTTCGGGTGAGGAAGCGGTGGGGCGGATCCAGCCGGAGCCAAACCGACGACAATCCTCGGCCTCCGATGAGAGAGAGAGAGATGTATTTGCGTGGACATCTGCCTCACGCCTCAAAATACGGGCCCGGATCTCGAGGTGGATCAGGCACACAATCAACGGCGGATAGGATAGGAAGACATCCCACTAGAAATCCGTGTCCGTATTGAGTTAGCACTTGGCAGTGTTCTCCGCAAGTTACAAACTAACAAAGCCATAAATCCCGAGCAACCGCAGAGGTAGATGTTAAAATATCTTGCTTTACATCGAAAAATGGTTACCTATAATAGAAATATAGTCGTAAACGGTATATGACTATAACATTAATCTTTATTGGTATAAATCTTTTTCCTTTTTTTAATTAATGTGAGAATTTATAGTCCATTAGAACATTGTAGTTATACACAGCAACATATTATTCTATATAAATAAGGGTACTAAAAAAGTACAAACCCTCGTTGCACCAAACACACACATCAAATGCGCGACTGAGACTACATGTCACCCCCCCCCCCCGGGTCCGTTAGCTCTTAACCATCGTACTACAATATTTGCACATCAAAACTGAGTTAATTCCCATGAGATATCGACTAAGTAGATGTATATTACACCGGCCTTGGAGCCCTAAATCTGTACAGACCCCTGGGCCCTCCATAACATGCTGACTAGAACTGTCACGACGCCATACAAACACAATAAATAGATGCTGACACTTATCTTCCAGAATAGCCGAGGCCTTACATGCCCTCTCCAATTGCTCAGCTCGCTTGGGAGTCACAAGCAACACATCAACAGTTGGCCTTGTAGGTTGCTTGGATAGGACAGTTGCGTCTTGCAAGTTGCAACTGCTCTGATGGTTCAATGTAACCCAGACCGAGGAGGATGGTTGATGTTTATTTGTAGTTCATTGCGAAGACAACACCAGGCAATATATGGGCACTTACGCATCACCAGGATAGCATGGCAACCTTAGTATTCAGATCTTCTCATTCAGTAAAATTCTCATCAGCTTGCTCACACAGGCTCGAGCACTTTAATGCTGCCACTAGAGTTGGCCGCCACTAGCATGTTTGACCTCCCTCTCCAGCAAACACTCGACACAAACTGCTGATTATCATCATTTGTCTCGGGGTCAATTGAACCAAACTTATGAGAGGTTATTGGCATGGGAAAGGTTTTGTAATAAGAAAATACCTGCAAACCAACAACAAATACATGAGAAATTCTTCCACTAAAAGATTAATTAGCACACTTCAATTGACCCACTAGCTGTGTCTCAAAAAAGAAAAACTAATAAAGCTCCAAGCTCAATTTCAGATTTTGAAGCTTCTCCAAGCTCAATTTCTGATTTTGAAGCTTCTCCAAGCTCAATTTCAGATTTTGAAGCTTTCATGAATTAATAGTTCCTCACATGAACACATGCAATGTTACAAGCTAAACCTTCAAGAGCATAATCTGAACTCATCATCCTGAATTACACACACTTTTATATGCCTTAAATCTATGTTGCGACATATCACCTGAATTAAGGTGTTGCAGAGCAAGGGCAACAGCATCAACACTAGAGGGTTCAGTGGTTCATTAATAAGGTTGGGGAAGGGGGCCTACAGAGGGTATGTCACGGCTGGGAGTGATTGTTGCAAGGGGGGAATTGGGGCAAAATAGAATGCCTGAAGTCACATCAGTGGTGTTGTGGAGGGTAAGGGGGGTGGGGGGCATGTTTTTCTTTTTCTTTTTTAAGAACAACGGCCATGGGGTCATCAAAACTATTGAAAAATCAACCATTCCCTCTTAAGGGCATAACAATTTGTTTGACAAACCCGTGGCTGCTGCTCCAAAGAAAGTTTTCCACTCAACAGAACTCAATTTAGCTTGACGGTATCTCAAACAAAACAAGTGATGCACAACAAGGCAAATATATGCATTAAAAATAATACTCACTTCATTGTTTTCAGAACCACATGCTATGTATCCATCATGAACAGATAACCCTACAAAATTCTGCAAGAGCAATTATTAGTGGGGTTGACTATACATTGATTCCAAAACGAGTTAACAAATGTATAAGAAAAAACATTATGTAAGACCTACTCATACCTTCTCATTGGTATGACCACTCAATGTCAGACTGCAAGCGCCAGTAGATAATCCACTGGAATTAGTCTGGTTGAGATCCCATATCTTCAAGGTGTTGTCAGTTGATGCAGATATAAGCGTCTCTGGATCCAAGAATCTTACGTAGCTGACAGCTTTCCCATGTCCAGAAATAGTACACCAAGGGATTCTAGTATTCCTCAGATCATAACAGTGTATCTTGTAATCAGCCGAGCCAAATGCTAACATACGAGAGGAGTATGGGGAGAACTGTACACAGCACACGTTGGCCACATTTCTGATTGTATCAATGCAATTTTTCTGGTAACAACAAGACATTTACTCGCATTAAAAATTGGTGCCAGGAACATGAAAATGTAGCTATCGAAGATGGAAATAAAGACTGAATGAGCAAGATCAAAGTTTGTAAAGGTATGAATACTGTTGCTTAGCAATAGCCAGCTTGGCTGACTCTCTGAAAGAAGCCAGGCCATCTAGGGTACAAAAAAAAACTGAATTGCATTTCTGAGCTTTTAGCCAGCCCAGCCCAGGACAATCTGGACTAGCTTCAGCTTTTCTGATGGGAATGGAATGCAAATCCACATAGGGCTAACATAACAGTTCGATATTTCTCTATTTATAACTCCCTATCTCACTTGACTGTCTATTGTCTGGCAGGCTTAATGCCAAAAACATAAAAATATGACTAATATATCACCCATATTTGGAATATAGACTCTAATTAAGACTATCTTGTTAAAGAAAATCTAGAACAAATTATGTAGTTCAGTAACATGCCTGGTTAATACTCCAAACCTTCACACAGCAATCATCACTCCCGCTTGCCAACTTAGTTGGATCCACCTTTGAGAAACTCACAGACCAGGCTCTTTTCTGGTGCTCTGTAAACCGTGTAAATCCTTGCCCAGAGCTTGCATCCCATAACTGCATTCCATAGTGATAATTAAACCAATGGCGAAAAGAAAGGAAAAAAACGCAGTGTGGTTCTAGGTCTCTGATGCTTATAACGGAGCGGTTAATTTATGCTCCCTGTTGAAGCATGTAAAAGATAGTAATGACTCATCCACATCATTGAAAGGTCAAATGAACAGACAGTTGAGAGAAAAGAATGAAGCAACATACATGTAGATCAGCACTATGCTAGATCCGTAAGCCAGCAGTTGGTACTTAAATAATAACAAAGTCACCAAATTACACGAGATACATAGAACCCTCACTAAATCAGATAGATTCTGCCATTGCAAGAAAGCTAGGAAAAAACTGCAATGAAGGAATGAGAAATATGCTAAATTGATCATAGAAGATAAGCCATACTTACAAACAACATATAACATATGGAGAGTATCTTGGGAAACATATAAGGCTGTAAAAAAAGCTTAAGGCTCGCGAATTACTCAAGATCAGCTCATTCTAGGCTCGATTCGAGTTCGGCTCGAACTTTAAACACGCTGAACTCGAGTTTGATCTCGAGCTCGCGAGCTTCACTGAGCCGAGCTCGAATGGTTCGCGAACCTCGATTCGAGTTTAAATAGTGATACATATTAACTCTTATTAAGCTTACCCGAGTCGAACTCGAGCTCGAGTTTTTCTTATTGTTTTGAATTATTTTGACTGTTATTGAGCTTACTCGAGCCAAGCTCGAATTCGAACTTTTCTTATTGTTGAAAATTAGTGTATAATAAATTATTTTAATTGTTATCGGGCTTCAACGAGCCGAACTCGAGCTTAGGCCAAGCCAAGCTCGAGCTCAAGTCCAGGTTCGGACCCCAACTCAAGCTCGGCTCAAGTTTCTACCGAGCTCGAGCCTAGAAGGCCAGGCTTGCTCGAGCTCAGCTTGTTTACAGCTCTAGAAACATGTAACAGCACATCCATTAGATACGTACCTGAACAGTGCCATCATAGTCTGTTGATGCCAAGTAGTTCTTTATATAGTTGTTCCAATAGACACAAGTAAGCTTGGACTTGTTAGGCATCTCGATCAATGGATAATGAATATCAACACGATCATTTAAAAGAGCATCAAATTCGAATATTTTAATTTTCTTTGAAACCCCAGCAGCAGCAAAATACTCTTCATCCCGGTCAAAACTCAAAGAACAAATCACATTTGAAGAGTTCAATATATCTGCATTCTTCAAAATTCCTCGTACTTCAAACCTACTATAACGAGCATATTTGCATAAACCACCAAAAAAGTATCCAAGACGGTCTGTTGGCTCATTCATAGCATCAGCATCACTGTGAAGTTGGAAAAAGTTTTCACGGACCCGCAAAGCATCATTATCCAAACGTTTGGTTACAATAGTCTCAGAAGTGTCAACGGTGGACCTCATGGAGTAATATGCATTTTCAAGCTGCTCCAAATTTCTCATCACCCTCTCCTCATACATGCTTGACCTGCACAATGATGGTAGCAAACCTGACAACAATGCACTTCTCGGGTCATTTGCAGAAGCTCTTGTCAAATCATGAGAACCTGACAGTACATCAATGTCCTCTAAACTAAACCCCATCCTTAATAAGTGTCTTCTCTCAACCTCTGCAATGTCTGTTTGTAAGCTTGCAAGATCTGCTGATAATTTGGCAGCCTGCATCTCCTTTTCCTTTTTTAGTTGAGAAAGGAAACTCAGCAGCAAACCAGATTCTGCTTCTTCTTCATTGACAGCAACCGGTGCCTGATTTAACAAGGACAAATTTCGACCCTCATTTATCAAGTCACACCCTAGAATGTCTCTGACGAAAAAGCAAAATGGCTATTAGGCATAAATTTATGTGGAGTTATTATGCCCAGTCTGCAGATGGCAAAGAAACATCATCTAAATAGACACAAAATGACAAAAGGAATACTAATGACCAAATTTTATAGATTTTTTCCATGCAATGAACAAATAAAGGATTCCTTAGACACCAAAACAGCACGTCTCCATGGACTTATGTGTTCTTTTTCATGGCACAAATAAGGTAACCAAAATCTCAATTCCCTGTATAATTCTACGAATAAAGCTCAAGAATCAGAGAAAGGTGTTCCCTCCAAGTACAGTTATGGGGAACAGAAGGGAACAACAAAGGTAATATAGGTGCCAAGAATAATTGGTGCTCATTTTACAATGAAATAACCATGTATTCAGATCTCTTCCTTTCATTCCACTAGAGAAATAATCTGCTTTAGACTTTGAGCGTAACTAACAAAATTCACCAAAATGGAACCCAGTGAACATTTGATTCTATTCACCTAATCAGTAAGCAACTGTCTTGTTTTGTGCTGAGGAAAGAGATGAATATGCTCACCTTGCCTTTGGTCGAGAACAAGGATCTGGATGCAATAACCAAAGACAGAAACCAGCCTCCTTAGGACTTTCTGAAAGAAAATTTGGAGGCAAAATCCGATGGCGAAGATCTGACATTGCAGCACAATGCACCTCCCATGTCTCACAACGGCAAAAGAGCTGGTGAAAAAATAAGCTTGTTAAATACCTAACCTGCCAGGCTGAAAGCCTGAAAATAGAATCTACATAATAGCATGGATACTAGAAAAGTTAGTAAAATCAAATGTGTTTTCCAGTAGAAAGCATAATCAATTGTTTGTGCAACCATGTGCTAAAGCTACTAGTGGGGTATCCTGTAATATTGACAAAATAGATAAGATTTAATTGAATATGGTAAAAAAAGGATAGCAATCTGATTTATCATACAACTTAGATAAGCAGAGAATATCAGAATATTCCATCAAATAACAAGACTATTCCATGGTCTCAATCACAATTGCAGATATATCTCAAATTTGTAGGAAAAATTATTATGATATAGTAACAGATGCTTTCGGCAATACAACAGTGGTTGAAGAAACATAGAAAACAACATACCCATCAAACTCTTCATTAAGTAGGGAACACTATGATATACGAGTTTCAAAAGTTCACCTACTCATAAGTAGATTAAGTAATTAAAAACTGTGTGAACTAGCTGTTTATAATATTACTTCTTGAGGTGCAAACGGCACAATGTCACTTCACTTGTATAAGAATTCAAAGTGTTCAGAGATCCCCTATGAATACAATGCAGGACATGTCATGACAGTTATCAACATACCTCAAATAGAAGAACCCCAAGGCTATAGATGTTTGATGGAAATACATCTTTCAATTGACTGAGCTCTTCTGGACTTCTGTACCAGCTTTCCTCCAACATCCTCAATTCAAATACTGACTGTTGGTTGCCAGAGTTAGATAGATGTCGGGCATAAGATGTATTACTGCCATAGTACGGTTCACCAAACTTAAAACGTTCTCTGACAGTGCAACTAGAATTTCCCTGCAATGAAGCACCTGGATCAATGTCTTCACTTTGGTTGCCCCCTCTGTGGTCAGCCCGAAAGGTATGTATGGGCCGCCTGACAGCAAGGGAGCCTTGCTCACCAACCTTTTGATACTTTAGGATTGAATTGTCATTGCCATTAGACTCTTGGTGCTCAACTTTCTGATCAAAGCATCCTTTTCTAATGAAAATATCATCTCTGGCGATATCCGGTTTGGCCGGAGCAGATAAATCTTGTGTACCATAAGAACCAATATATTTTACTTGGTTTGAAGATGAGATTGTAAAATATGATGGGCGCAAATGCTGTAAAGTAAAACCCTGTGCATGAGATTTGTCTACGAGATCAAGGATCAGCTTAAATAAATGCATTTTCTCAAACTTGCTCATTGTTTGACGTGCAGGCTTAATTAGTTCCCTCAGGCTTGTTCCCTCACATTGAGATTCTAAACCATTTGCACCATTATTGATAAGTATACAATCCACTGTGGCCATAGAATCATGTGGTGAGTTAGGAATTTCAGCAATCTTATCCATAGGAATTATGGGAATTGTGTTAACTTGAACTTGGATCTCCTCCCGTGCACCTTGGTGGGCAACCCCTTTACCCTTCAATACAGTCTTGAATGGGGATCCCTGAGCCCCAGATGAAGGTGTTACAGTCTTACTCCTCATCTGATCAAGCATTCTATTTGAAAAGCTACTCACTTTCAGAGCATTCTCCCTTTCAGCTCGCTGCTCAATCTGATTAGGCCGTGAAGACAAGAGGGGCTGCTGATTACCAAATGGCAGGCTGAACTCATAATTCACATTGTCGCCGTGGCTCACTGCCATTTCCTTGTTAGACACATCATTATTCTGAGAGATCATATTGTTTCCGAGGCTCACTGCCAAATTTTCCCTGCTAGCCACATCGACAGTCCTCAAGTTTGCAACGTCGCCAAGACTCACTGCCAAGTGTTCCCTGCTGGCCACATCACTAGTTCTCCATGCCATCCGCGTAAAATTACCCCACAGTCCTCTCATAACAGTAGGCCTCTCACCACTGCTTGAGCTTCCACCAGCAGAAACCTCAGGTTGAACATCAGTGTTGATGCAATTCTTCAATGTGAGCTCCTCCACCCTCTCGTCTGCATTGTTCAAACAACGCTGGGTCACACTGTCTGGCCTCGACTCAGAATTCGACAGGCCAACACTAGTTAATTCCCTGGCACCATCTGTGTTGCCAGGAAACCCGCCAAACAAATTGAAGGAGAAATCCTCCGACCAATCTATGTCACGCGGGAGTGGTGTGGCGGGCATCTCCAGCGCCTCGCTGCTAGACGGCTGCTGCGCGGGCTGCCCATTCTCCTTGCTGCCCTTAATCTGCACATCGCCGGCCGTGCCGCCGCCGGCACCGGCCACCTCAGCCGCCGTCGTCCCTTCCATCGAACCCAAACTTACCCTACCAAAACAGCGCGGCCCAACCCTCTCGCAATAAGATCACGCCACAGCGAAGCATCCTCCGCCCGATTCAGTGGTTGGGAGCCATACCTCGCGGCGGGCACAACCAACCCCACAAGCTCGCGTCGGCCATCTCAGCACCACAAGCCCAACCGAGAGCGACGACGATCGCGAGCGATTAGCTGTAGGTTAGACCAGATATTGGGATTCGTCGACCCCAAACAGCGACATTTTGTACCAAAAGGAGGGCCACACGTTACCGAAACGAGCCGCGGAAAAGCCGACGGCTCCGCGCCACCGGGGGCGGCGAATCCGCGGCGGGACGGCGGGGGCGCCGCGGCCGGGGCGCGCAGGGGAGCCCGAGAATTTCCCGAAACGGAAAGACGCTTAGGTTTCCTTTTCTCGCGACACCCTCCACCCTTTTTTCCCTTGGCGTGGGGGAGATGCAGTACATGACGAGGAGGAAGAAAGTGGTGGGATTAACAAACTTTCCTAAAGCGATGTCTCCTATCTTCTAAAAATCAATAATTATATTTTAAAAGTTATATTTTTTTATATTATCTATTAAGATATAACAATGCTTATTTATTTATTGTTAAATTAAATATTTGAACAAAAAATCTAATAGCCACTGGAGCGCTATTTTAATTAAAAGTATAAAATCGTGTTACTTTAAAACGTGGCCTAAACAAATCGCGGACGGGGAAAGAAATTTTTGGGAAAATTCGGGTGCGGGTTTTTGTTTTGCTTTGCTCTGCTTTATCTCTCTCTCTCTCTCTCTCTCTCTCTCTCTCACTTTTTTCTTTCAGCTTCTACTGCTCACGCTTTTGGGGGGCGATGGATGGCAAGTTGCAACTTGGTTAAATTACGAGGAAAATCCTACTTTTTGGTGCGATCGAAATAGTGATGATTTTTTGTTTTTGCTAAAATTTTACTGTAGATAGTTGATTTTTTTACTGTAACTAAGTTGATTTATTCAGCATAATTAAATCTAAAAAATATAAAAATAAAAGTGGCACACTAATCTAGAGCGGATGATGCAAAGGAATACAGAAAAAAACAAAAAACAAAAATAAAAAAAAATAACAAAACGCTACAGTACCTCCAACGCCCAACGCCGTCGCCAGCGTTCATCGTGACGCCCACTTGAGCGCAGCCAAAGTTTACTCGAAGTGAGTAATCAACGTGGTCTAAGGTAGAACTGTACAAAAAAAAAACTCGAGGCTCATGAACTGTCCGAATTCGGTTCGTTTTAGGTTTAATTTGAGCCCGGTTTAAACTCTACATGAGTCGAGCTCGAATTTGATCCCGAGTTCATGAGCTTTAATGAGTCGAGATCGAACAGCTTATGAGCTTTGAGTTTTTTACAACACAAATACATACTAACTTTTCCTGAGTTTATTCGAGCCGAGTTCGAGCTCATTTTTTTCTATTATTGAAAATTAATATATGTTGAATTATTTTTTACTGTTATCGAGCTAACTCGAGTCGAGCTCGAGTTTTTCTTATTGTTGAAAATTAGTTCATATTAAATTATTTTAACTGTTATCGAGCTTTATTTGAGTTGAGTTCGAGCTTAAGTCAAGCCGAGCTCTAGGCTCGAATCCCTAATTCAGGCTCGCTCGAGCTCAACTCGAACTTCTATTAAGCTCAATCTTAGGAGACCAGGCTTGCTCAAGCTCGACTCGTTTATACCACTAGTCTAAGGGCATGCGGTTATGTGTACTGTAGAGAAGGTTTTGGAAGCGACCATGCATTGCATTTTGCTTTGGTCATTAGAGCTTACAAGCTCTGTTTGTAAATTTATTTGGCACTGTAGAGGTTTTTTTTCACTATAACTGCTTTTAGATTTTTCAATGTAATTAAATTAAAAAAAGAAAACAAGAGGGTTATATAATAAATGCAAAGGAATAAGGGAAAAAAGAAAATATAAAAAACAGAAAAAGATAAAATTAAGAAGCTAGAAGCTAAATAGAAAAGCCTTTCAAATTTGCTCTTCAATGATTCCATTTATAATTCAATTTTTAAATTTGATCTTGTGTTTCCTATGAGCGTAAAATGTAATGTATTGCTTGTGGTGGAAAGTTTATAGAAAATCCGTGGAAAGTGAAGCATAAGATTTATGCCTCGTTCAATTCAACTACAGCTCATAACTTTTAACTGAAATAACATTATAGTGATAATTAATTTTTTGAATAAAATGGCACTATAGCAGAAGTTAACTTTTGACTAAGGTATTCAATTAAATAAAAGTAAAAAAAGGAAAAAGTTATACCACCACTAACAATATGTAAAGGAAAAAAACCATATTAAGAAATAAATTTGTTTAAAATGGCTTCTAACTAGAAAAGCGGATCTTACACTTTCAATTCTAGTGACAGTTGTGTGTTCCACTCTGATCTTTATGATCTAAAGTTATGTATACCTAAACTTTATTGAATGGCAGTAAAAAAAACTTTCAAAGTGGGCAATTGCAGGGTCTCTTATTTTTAGTTTCTAAAAACTATTTTTATGTTTTTCTATAGTAATTAGATTTTAAATAAAATATTTTTAAGATGAAATCTATAAATTAATTATAATACACACTATAATAATTTTATTTATATAAACCAAATTATATATATATATATATATATATATATATATTACTCCATAAACGAAAGGCAGAAAGAACATGTTTGCAGTCTGAGTGTGTGGTCTCCCGCCAATAGAAAAAAAAAATCGAACACGAATCCTCCTAGCCATGCAAATATAGTTTTATAATCTTGGCCTATGGAAACAAAAGGTGGGTCGGCCTTCGCGGAACCAACCAGCCAACTCCCTGTACGGCTCGGCTCCACGGTCCACAAGCAAAGCAAGGCAGGAACTCCCGAGTCACTGACTGGTGAGCCCACAGGCCCAACTTGTCGGTGTAATGCACGGTGGCCGAAATGACTCGCTGGTAACTGTACAACAACAGGGATCGTACGCACAGAGGTAGTGTGGTACAACGACCCCGCTTCTCATCTTCAGAGTTTGAGTTTTTCTTTTTCTGAAAGGAAGGCAGCATGCCCGGAGTTGAGATTTTAACAAGGTAGGCATCTGTTCAAGGCCTACCACTCTTCAACGACAGCATCTTATCTCCATGATGACAACCTCAAGACTGCATGATAACAACCGGCTCGACCGGCCGCGCCGCGCCGCTTGAGGGGTGCGCACACAACAAACGGAGGGGGAGAAACTGCGTGCGCTCGCTCCGGTGCCGCGCGACGTGGTGCGCGCCTCGCCACGACCTCCCGCCTTTAAACTACTCCGACTCGCCACCCTGCGGGATGTCGATTCGCATGGCGGTTGTGAGGCCAGGAGCCGCGGCCCCCGGATTTTATTACTCTCGTACTGGTCCAAGGTGGCGGCCGGGGCCGCGCGCCCACCGGCCACAGAAGCTACTTGCATGCTCTGCTGGTGATTGCATGCAAACTATATATGTGTTGTCGCAAATCGTACCTTAAAAACATCTAATGAAGCAGGACTTTACATTCAATTGCCCCTTGTTTTTGAAGTTTTCTTCTGAAGGGGAAACCAGGTCGAATCTGCAAGAGCAAACATGATAGCCAACCTTTCTTATTGAGGTCTTTTACGGCACTTTAAAATAAAAAATAAAAGTCCATAATACACCGAGATTTTATTTGTATTACTATCTTTCTACTATTAGTATAATGTACAACAAAAAAAATCCTTGAAGAAACGCAGATATCTCTCCTAAGCCTCGGGGAACATGAACAAGTATTGTGATTTGTGAACCAATACTTTATGATTTCACTTGTGAGATGTAGCAGCGTGAAGGGCTATTCATTAGACTAACAAGTCGCATCCAAAATTTATAAGCATCAGATCAAAAGAACCTTCTCGGTCGCCGTTTTGCATCGTGATCTGCTGCGTATTGAGTTGCATGCACTAGCCAGTTCACCCAAAAGCTTAAGCTGATGAGGAAAGATGGACAATTCACTTATACTTCAACACTCCCCCTCACGTGTAGGCTCTCTTAGGCCTAAGACGTGGAATAGAAGTGGGCTGCAATTATATTTTTTTTAATTGCGCCAGCCGGGTCTCGAACTCAAGACCTCTTGGCTCTGATACCATATTGAGTTGCATGCACCAGCCAGTTCACCCAAAAGCTTAAGCTGATGAGGAAAGATGGACAATTCACTTATACTTCAACACTGCGGTCGATGTGTGGTAGGCCGCCGCGCGATCGGCGAACGGCAATCCTATAGTGCTCCGTCCATCGATAGATGGGGTTTCCTGTGCCATTAGCGTGCAAGATCCAGTTGTCAGCAAGGCAGTGTCATGACTCGCGAAGTGCCTTTGATTTCCCCAATTCTAATGTATGCGTAGCCAGTCGATAATTTCATATGCATGTGATGATGAGGTGCCCAAAAATGCATGTAAGCGCAGCGCCATCTCACCTATACACTCAAGGTAAATACTGTTCAATCATGCTTTACCCATGTACTATACTGTTGTGTACAAATGCTTTCCCAATATGCTCTAAACTCTGAAGAAATTCTCTCTTTTTTTGTAGAAAAGAAGGAATTCTCCAGTTAGTAAGTTTTTTAGCTTCTGTAGTTAGTAACGGGTTGCTTAGTGTAGAAAGGTAGAGAGATTGAGGTAAATACCACACAGCTAAAGGGCTGAGGTGGCTTGTATATATATTGGCCTGGAGTAGGCATACAAGGAAAGTATATACATGGAAGGCGTATACATGGTAAGCGCATATATGGAAAGTATATACATGAAATGTGCATATATGATAAGTGCATATATGGAATATCTAATTATTCTAATACCCACCCATGATGTAGTGGCGGTTGGACGCAAAGATCGGATCAAAATCTCAAACAGATTGCGTCGGAGACCTTTTGTCATGATGTCCATGAACCGATGGGAGGATGGTATGCGTGCAAAACACGAACCTCACCAAGTGAAACCTTCGTGAACGGTGAATGTCAATCTCGATGTGCCAGACGACGATCCGGGTGAATTAGTTGACATGTAGATGGCGCCGACATTGTCGCGATGAGACAACGACATTTGAAACAATGGGCGTGAAGTTCTTGGAGAAGTTGCGCGAGCGGCAACACTCGGCTACAAAGATGGGCAACAAAGACGATACTCGGCTTATGCACTTGATCGAGACACGGTTGTCTAACGTTTGGAGGACCAAGAGACAAGATTATCTCTGAGATAAATGCAGTAGTCAGAGGTGGAACGTCGCGAGTCGGGGCAGCCGGCCCAGTCGGCGTCGGAGTAGGCGGTGATGGATGTTGTTAGGGAGAGGCCGATGTGAAGACCGGCGTTGAGAGTGCCCTTGACGTACCGTAGGATGCGTTTGATCAACGTGAGATGGGGCTCCCGCGGATCATGCATGAAGAGGCATACTTGCTGGACGGGGTACGCCAAGTCAGGACGTGTAAGTGTCAGGTACTGCAGAGCCCCCGCAAGGCTGCGATACTCGGACGGATCGACCACAGGAGCTCCGTCGTGGCCGGATAGCTTGGCGTGAGTATCCACTGGTGTGGCCATAGGGTGACACTCAGCCATACCAACGCGTCGCAGGAGATCAACAGCATATTGTCGCTGAGATAGGAAGAGACCGTTAGAGGAGCGTGAGACGGAGATGCTGAGGAAGAAGTGCAGGTCCCCGAGGTCCGTCATGGCAAACTCCGAGTGAAGCAAGCCTGTGAGATGTTGGAGAAGACCTTGGGTGGAAGCCGTGAGGACGATGTCGTCGACGTAGAGCAGTAGGTATGCCATGTCAGTCCCCTGACGGAGGACAAACAGGGACATGTCGGAGGAGGAGGCGACGAAACCGATGCTGCGGATGTAGGAGGTGAACCGTTGGTACCATGCTCAGGGAGCCTACTTCAAACCATAGAGGGACTTCTGGAGAAGACACACATAGGTGGAACGAGCAGGGTACACGAATCCGGAGGGCTGCTGGCAGTAGACCGTCTCATTAAGAGTGCCATGAAGAAATGCATTCTTGACATCAAGCTGATGAATCGGCCAGGAGCGGGATGCAGCGATGGAGAGGACAGTCCGGATGGTGGCCGGTTTGACCACCGTACTGAATGTCTCGTCGTAGTCGACACCGTGCTGCTGAGAAAAGCCACGAACAACGCGCTTTATAGCGGGCCAGACTGCCATCAGAGTGAAACTTGTGCTTGAAGATCCACTTCCTGGAGACGACGTTAGCACCAGGCGGGCGTGGGACGAGGCGCCAGGTGTCGTTGTCCATGAGGGCCTGGTGCTCCTCGGCCATCGCGGCGTGCCAGTTGGGATCGGCGAGGGTGCTACGATAGTTCGTCGGAACAGGCGAAGCGGGAGAGTGGTTGGCCGCCAGGGAGAAAAACTTCATAGAGGGATCGGCGCCAGACTGAGCCCGTGTCACCATCGGATGACCCGAGAGAGCAGCTGATGCGAGTGCTGACGAAGTCGGGGTAGTTGGAGCCGGCGCCGGTAACGGTGCTAATGCAGCTGGGTCGGTAGGAGCCGCACGTGGCCGTCTGGAGTAAACCAGATGCACGGGCGGTCGTGGTGGCGGAGCGACGGATGGTGCCGTGGACGAAGGAAATGATCGCTCAACACCATGCTGTGGTGGAGCAGTCATCTGGGGTACCTGCAGGGGTGCCATTGCAGCAGTGCGAGGCACCAGCATGGCAAGGTTGTCGTCGAGGAAATTGAAGTCGGAGCGAGAGGGAGGGGTGAAGATCGGTCACTGCTGACAAACGGGAATATGCTCTCATCAAAGACAACATGACGAGAGATGATGACACGTTTAGTGGCGAGATCGAGACAGCAGTACCCCTTATGGTGAGAAGGGTAACCGAGAAAGACACAGGCCGTGGAACGTGGAGCAAGCTTATGGGCAGAAGTGGCAGAAAAGTTCGGAAAACAAAGACAATCGAAAACCCGGAGATGACTGTACTGTGGTGGGGAGCGATGAAGGAGGGTATAGGGAATGTCATCACCGACAGAAGAAGATGGGCAACGGTTAAGGAGATAGGTGGCAGTTGCTAGCGCCTCAGCCCAATACTTGGGGGGCAAGGTGGCGTGAAGCAGGAGCGTGCGAACTGCATTGTTGAGGGTGCGAATGATGCGCTCGGCCTTGCCATTCTGCGGGGAGGTGTATGGGCAAGAGAGGCGTAGGGTAATGCCGCCGGAGGGAAAGAAGGATGTGTTGGTGTGGTTTACAAATTCGGTGCCGTTGTCGGCCTGTATGGATTTTAGAGGAAGACCGAATTGTGTGCTAGCATAGGCGGTGAAATCTGCTAAAAACTGGAAAACTTCTGATTTCTTTCTAAGAGGAAAAGTCCAACAATAATGAGAGAAATCATCAAGTAATACTAGATAGTAAAGAAAACCAGATATGCTAGGAACTGGAGATGTCAACACATCACAATGAACTCGCTCAAATGGCGCAGATGAGCGCGAAGAGGAGGTAAAAAAGGGAGACGCGTATGTTTGCCAAGTGGACAGGACTGGCAAAGAGAGCGGTCTACTTTATTACATGAGATTAATGAGATTCTGTTGAGGGCGTCGAGGCTGGCGACGCCGGGATGACCAAGACGCTGATGCCATAACTGGGAGGAGATGGCGATGTGGGTGCTAGGTGGAGCTGAGGTGGCGACTGGAGGTATGGTGTAGAGGTCGCCTACACTATCGCAGCGAAGCATCACACGCTGTGTCTGAGGATCCTTAATAGAAAAATCAAAGGCGTCAAACTCAATAGAACAATGGTTATCACGAGTGAATTGTCTAACAAAAAGAAGGTTGTGGACTAAGTTAGAGACGACGAGAGTATTGGGAAGAAGAAAACGAGAGGAGGTGTGTGAAGAAAAGTGTGACCATGAGAAACGACAGGGAGACGGGAACCGTTGCCAACAGTGACGACCGAATGAGGTGGAGGGTGGGAAGAGAGGAGTGTACCGTCGTATGTCGTCATGTGTGAAGTGGCACCGCTGTCCATGACCCAGCCACCATGTCCTTTAACAGCCAGTTGGTTCAGCGCAGTAATGAGGCCCTGCTGGTCCCAGGTCTGCGGGGTGGAAGGCTGGGACGGCGTGAAGGCGGTATGAGCCTGAGGTGGAGCGCAGAGGAGGCCGGGAGCGGGCGAGGGGAGCCACTGACCGCCGGTAGAGGCAGACCACGGGTTGAAGCAGAACCATGGACCAGTCGGTGGAGATGGTGGTACGCGGCCACCGTGGAAACTAGCGCTGGCGCCACGGGCGGACCCGCCCTGCCTGCCTCGGCGGTTGCGGCCACCACGACACCCATCACGAGCATTGGCGGTCGGAGTAGTGGTCGATGACGTGTGGCCGAAGGAGCCGCCGGAGGCGAACAAGGCCGTGGTGGTGGCGATCTTTGCCTCGTTGCTAAGGTGAGTCTCCTTGAGAGCGAGCATAGACTGTGCCCTGGCGAAAGAAGGGAACGGTACGGAGTTGGCGATGTCGTCGGCGGTGGTGGAGAAGCGCAGGTTGAGGCCACGCAGCAAGTTGAGGACGAGCTGCGAGTCATTGATGGGGTAGCCGATGGCGCGTAGCTCGTCGGCGAGGACCTTCATATGCTGGCTGTAATCGGTGATGGACAGATCGCCTTGGACGAGCGAGTGAAACTGATTGTTGAGGAAGATCGCGCGGGACTCCTTGTTGTCGTGGAACAGCGCCTCGATCGCGACCCAAAGGTCACGTGCAGTCTCTTGATCAGTCATCGCTGAGTTGAGGATGTCGTCGGAGACGGAGCCATACAACCAGCTGAGGACAGCGGAGTCGGCGAGGGCCCAGTTAGCCTCGTCGTGATGCGCCGTGTCGGTGCCATCGATGTGGGAGAGAAGGCCGAACTTTGCGCACATGGTCCGAAAGAATTTGGACCATCGGGAGTAGTTCGGCGTCTTCAGGTCGAGGGTGGTCGGTACATAGGACTTGACGACGACCGTGCAGTAGGGGTTGAGGATGATCGGATGGGCGACAGGCGCGATCGCACCGGCGGTGACGGGGGCAGCAGTTGGATCGGCGGGAGGGGTCGCCATGGTCGGGGAGGCGCGGCGTAAGACCAGATCTTCTTCTGCTGCTTGCTGCTGTTTTTTTACCTATATAAATAGGTTGCACTTATCTGATCCAGATCCGATCGGAGAAGGGCGCGCCCGAGATGCGCGGCCTGCGAGAGGCGGCGGCGGGAAAGCGGCGGCCGCGACGGCCGGGCGAGAGGCGGCGGCCCGGCGGAGAGCACGAGGAGCGGCGGCCGGCGGGCAGCACCAGGTGGCGGCCAGCAACGGAGGGGGAGGAGGCGGCCGACGCAACGGCGGTTGGCGCAACGGCGGCTGCGGCGGCTCCCGACAAACGGCAGCGGCCTCCGGGGAAGGAGGCGGCGACGGCGTTCAGAGAGGGAAGGCGGCGTCCGTGAGGAGGAGGCGGCAGCCGGGTGTTGGTGCAGACGGTGGCGGCCTCCGGGGAAGAAGGCGGCGGCGGCTTTTGGAGAGGGAAGCGGCGGCGGCGTCCGTGAGGAGGAGGCGGCGGCCAGGTGGTGGTGCAGATTGCGGAAGAGGAGGTGGGCAGCGGAAAATCAGGTAGGCTTTGATACCATGTAGAAAGGTAGAGAGATTGAGGCAAACACCACGCAGCTAAAGGGCTGGGGTGGCTTGTATATATATTGGCCTGGAGTAGGCATATAAGGAAAGCATATACATAGAAAGCACATACATGATAAACGCATATATAGAAAGCATATACATGGAAGACGCATACATGGTAAATGCATATATGGAATATCTAATTATTCTAATACTTAGGGAGAGAGAAAGCTTTGGACCTTATTAATTCTCACATGGCAAACTGTCTTTGGAATGACTTTGAAGGTCACAGTAAGTTGCACCTAGCAAATTGGCATCTAGATTATGGGGGTTTACGACTTAGAAGTCCCCAACCTTACCTCAATTTGTGTTTGCTTGCTTCCTGGGTTAAAAGATTTTGCACTAATAACAATAAGCTTTGGGAACAGATGGTTGAATTTAAATACAAAACTGATGATCCTAATATTTTGTGCTGTTCTTCTGATCATGCTTCTGTCTTTTGGAAAGGGGTCATGTGGGCTGCCCAGGCAACTAGATTTGGTTACAGATGGAAAGTAGACAATAGTGTTAAAATTACACTCTAGGAGGATAACTGGTTCGGTTCCTCTTGCCTAGCTATTCAATTTTAGGATGTTTATGTGGTAGTTAATGAAAAAGGCTGCACCATTGCCGAACTTTGGGATGGTGTTAATTTGAAATGCACCTTTAGAAGGACCTTTTCTCATGCTTTGATGATAAATGGCATGAGTTGATGGTTATAACGTCTAGTATTTGTCTTACAGACGAGGAAGATTAATTCCCTGGTATGGCAATACAATAGCAATGGGATTAATTCTGTTCATTTTTTGTATCATGTGATTATTATAGAGGAATTTCTCCTGTTTTTATACCTGCTATTTGGAAGCTAGTTGTTCCTCCTAAAATTCATTTTTTTCTTTGGTTGCTCTCTCGTAACAAGGTAATGACAAGAGACAATCTGTTAAAAAGAGGTATTAACAAAGGGATAAATTGTAGTTTCTATGATGAGGAAGAATCTGTTGCCCATCTGTTCTTTAAATGTGTGGTTGAAAAAAAAATCTGGGATGTCATCTCTGTCTTCATTGATTTAAACATTGGCCATAGTTATGAATCTATTGCTAGATTTTGGATTAGCATTAACAAGAATGCTGCTTTTAATTCTGTGTGCTGCTGCTATGGTGCATATGGAGATGCCGCAATAATATGGTTTTCCAGTTTCAGTGTTGGTCAAGTGTGAAAGTAGTATGAAGAAGAATGCTCAATCTACTAAAAGACTGGAAGCCACTCTACAAGTATGTGATGCTGTTCAGGATGGAACAATTCTGCAAAATGCTGGAAGGAAGACTCCAAGCACCACTACCCCTTACTGGAGTGACCTAAAGAGGAAGAAAGCAGAGGATGCTGAAGAGGAAGAAAAAGCATTGATGGCATCGCTGGAAGAGTTTTCAGTATATTCCAAGGTCTTGGTGGATGGAAAGAATAAGTTGTATTGAAGTATCTGAGATGTATGAACTAAAATTGAAACCAACTCTGGATTAAACAGCGATTGCAGCTCATGAGCTACAAAAACTCCGGTGCTGTAAAACTGTAATCCAGTTTCAATAATATGGAACTGGGACACCACTCGGTGGTGGCCGATTCTGTTCTAAAGAGAGAGAGAGAGAGAGAGACTAGTAACTGGCTCGTATGCTCCTGTTTTTCCAGTTGGGCTGAAAATATTTGGGCCTAACCAGGCCGGGCCGACCCAGTCATCACGCCTTCCCCAAAATATCCATCCATCCGGGAGGTTTATCCCTACCCGAAACATCCATCCGATGCGGCGAGACTGAGCTGCGGAAATGGACGCCAAGCTGCTCCTCCCGTTCCCCTCCCAGCCCGCCCCTCTCCACCCGCCGCCCCCCAGGTCCCTCTTCCTCGGCGCCTCCCTCCCGCTCCGCCCGCCCGCTCCGCCGCTGCGCCTCCGTCCCCGCGGCCCGCAGCCCGCGGTGGTGGCGCAGGCCGCCGTGAAGCGCCGCAAGGAGATCCCCTTCGACAACGTGATCCAGCGCGACAAGAAGCTCAAGCTGGTCCTCAAGCTCCGCAACATCCTCGTCGCGCAGCCCGACCGCGTCATGAGCCTCCGCGACCTCGGTCGCTTCCGCCGCGACCTCGGCCTCACCCGCAAGCGCCGCCTCATCGCGCTCCTCAAGCGATTCCCGGGCGTCTTCGAGGTCGTCGAGGAGGGCGTCTACTCACTCAAGTTCCGACTCACCCCCGAAGCGGAGCGCCTCTATCTCGACGAACTCCACCTCAAGAACAAGTCCGAGGGCCAAGCCATCACAAAGCTCCGCAAGCTCCTCATGATGTCGCAGGACAAGCGCATCCTCATCGAGAAGATCGCGCACCTCAAGCACGACCTCGGCCTCCCGCCCGAGTTCCGCGACACCATCTGCCTGAGGTATCCGCAGTACTTGCGAATCGTTAGGATGGACCGAGGACCGGGGCTGGAGCTCACGCATTGGGACCCCGAGCTAGCGGTGTCGGCGGCAGAGGTTGCTGAGGAGGAGAATCAGGCGAGAGAGGCCGAGGAGAGGAATTTGATCATCGACCGACCACTCAGGTTCAACCGGGTGAAGCTGCCTAAGGGGCTGAAATTGTCACGGGGAGAGGCGCGGAGGATTGCACAATTCAGGGAAATGCCATACATTTCGCCATACTCCGACTTCTCACATCTGCAGTCTGGGTCGCCTGAGAAGGAGAAGCATGCTTGCGCGGTGGTACATGAGATTCTAAGCCTGACCCTTGAGAAGCGCACGCTGGTGGATCACCTGACGCACTTCCGGGAGGAGTTCCGGTTCTCACAATCTGTGCGGGGGATGCTCATCCGCCACCCAGACATGTTTTATGTGTCGCTCAAGGGGGACAGGGACTCGGTGTTCCTCCGTGAGGCATACAGAAATTCCCAGCTGGTCGAGAAGAACAAACTTGTGCTGCTTAAGGAGAAGATGAGGGCTCTTGTTGCGATTCCACGTTTCCCTAGAAGGGGTGTACCAAGGACTAGTGAGGAGGCTGAGGGAGCTGTGCAAGCTTTGAATGAAGGAAGTGACGTAGAAGATGATGAAGACGAGGGGTTGTCAGATATGGAAGACTTGATTATGGAAATTTCTGGTGGCAAATCCGATGCTGACTACCACTGGGGAGATGGTTGGGTTGGTGAGAATGATGACTCGCCACCGGACTTTGAAGATGGTGATGACTCAAGTCCTCAAGGAGTCAAGGTGACCATGAAAAATACGGCTAGTTCTGCCAACGGCAAGGCACCTGTTCCTGTATTTCCTGATGGCAGACCAAGGGAACGGTGGTAAATTGAGATATTTTGAGATCTCATTGATAGAATTCTTAATCTCAATCAGTAGTTATTTCATCATATCTGATTGCAAAGCCCTTTGTCTTTTGAGGCGCCCTGCTGACATTTGTTACTGAGCACATCAATAGCATATCGTATTTTGAACTACCTACAAGAAAAACATTGAAATTGTTACAAATATAATCCTCTGATGAATGTTCACAGATACACAAATTTGTAAATCTATTAGTTCACATGAATGCGCAGATAGGCATGGTCGGGAATTGGACCACTGTTTTGAAAAGTTGGGGTCTTGGGGACTTGGGGTGTATGATCGATCATAACTTGTGATATAAATTATGTGCCAAGCTGTCCGTAAGGACTAAGTATCAAGGTATGATGTGTTAATTACTTAATTTAACGTCTTGTTAGCTATATCGGCCTTCTCTTGAAAAAAAGGGCTTTGCTTTTTATGCAGTTAAATGGAGTCTATTTTGAGTGGACTTGTGGCACAATATAGATGGTGGCTAAACTTTTGCAAAATCATGAATTTATTGTAGTTTAAATTGTTTCCAAGACATACTTGTGGTTTTAAAATCATCAATTACCTCCTAGAAATCTTGGCAAATGCCACTGGGACCTGGGGCATTAGCACTTTTTAACTTCTCCATTAGTTGGTGCTTTTTAAAGTTGATGGCAACGCAACATGATGGAGCAAGAAATTCAAACCACCTGATTAGTGGAATGTCCATCACTGAACTGAAACAAAAAAGGTTGACTTCATAAAAACTCAAGAACTAATGCATATCTCTTGCAGTTTACTATGTTGTTATTTTAAATTGATCACAATTTGATGACCGAAACCGAATTTGGAGATTTTTTAATGCGACCCTGGAACATATACCCAGTTACCTTATTTTTCTGAATTGTTGGTCATAACTTTCAGAAGCATTCAATATTTCATCAGTTAAGCAAACAGTCTAGATCCTCAGTGTCTAAAACCACAGTTTCAGTTTCTGCCCTTACTAATTCACACGTTGAGCTATATGATGTGTTTATTCTTTTCATGTTTTTTTGACGTCAGTTATAGGAAGATTCAGCATGGAATGCTTATAATTCTGTAACTAGTACTCGTGATGATCTGTGCATTTAATTTAAAGAAACAATTACTCCTTATTTCTTCACAGTATTTGCATTTGGTTTTACGTAAAGATGCCGCTGCGTGCTGCATGTCTGTCATCTACAACACTCAAATCACTTTTACTCAATGATTACTCCTGTGCATTTGATTTTCTTGACTATTTATACATTCTAAATTGAGATCTGTTGTCAATAGTTTCTGACCCGAGTGGTGTTGTGGCTACTGGTTGTACATCTCCGTTCTTGGCTCGAACTCTTCTGTTTTCGCTGATTCGTGGTACCTAAGTTGCTGCCTGAGTTCATTGAGTGCACATATGCACTTAGGGCCCGTTTGGCCGGGCTTTGGCTTTAGTTTTTTGGGTTTCGAAGCCGTTTTCCTAAATGCACAGGCTTCGAAGCCGGACAAAGGAGAAGTTGAGCCCAAAATCAACTATGAATTTGAACCCGGGATTTCCTAGCTTCTTTTGAAGCCAACGGATTTCCTAGCTTCTTTTGAAGCCAACTTCCCAAGCCAAAAACCCTTGAAGCCGAGATCGGCCAAACGGGGCCTTAATCCTGCACCCTGACAATCAAGTACTTGGGTTAACGAAATATGTTTCAGATTTTGAAGGGGATGTTTCTGTTTTCTTTGTTCTCAGAGGCATCATTGATGAAGCATGTTAGTTGTTGATTGATTCAGGAAGATCGAACTGCATACTTTCTTAGTGTTTAGTAAGCACAAATCTGCACTCCATGCAAAAGAAAATGTTAGAATTATGTTTCTATCATAAAAGGTTACACATATATATAGGATTACACATATAATTTATTGATTTAAATCATAAAAGGTTATATATATATAAAACTTAACATGGCTAGTGGGAACATATGATTAATATGAACATAAAATTAACGTGAACACAATATAAAATTAATGTGAACTCAAGAGGTTGAGTACAAAGCACAAGGAGACGAGACGTTCGGTAACCAAAGGGTTAAGCTAACACGCTCCTGTAGTCTGAGCGTCAGCAATGCGGACTTTTAGACTGGATCTGAAGGTGAAGATGTCTGTGAACTGTGATGACGTCGGTACATGAAGAACGTGGACATAACCGAGGGCGACGTGTTCCCGGTGATGCGACAGCTTATGCTCACGGACGATAGGCCAGCGATGATAATCTGACATGATGACGACAGTAGAACGGGCGCTCGGAAGGCCGCGGAGGAAGGACCATGTTGACAAGCACACCGCGTTATACCACGACATCATCGGAGGAAAGGAGACGCCAGATAGGTAAAGCCAAGGCGGTAAAGTTCGGAGCCGAGGAACAACAACGGGTCGGTAGAGCGATACAAACCAACCTATGATCGAAAAAAGTAGAGAAAACTCGATCTAAAAATGACAGAGAAAAACTCTAATTGGTAGCCGATTGGATAATCAGCTACACGACTTAAACTATAGGTTTTGCAGCCTCTGGGAGAGATCATGGAGACGGGATCATCTCCCAGGGGCGGCGCGGCGGAAGCTGTGGAGGCGGCGGTTTAGGAGCGGCACCGTTTTGATATTATAAGAGCGTTGAATATTTGGAACAATCATGCAATGTAATTCATTGAATCAAATCACACAAGGTCTCTCTCACACACATATATATCCTAATATGGTTAGTGGGAACATATAACTAATGTGAATATAAAACTAATATGGACAATATAAACACAATACAAGATTAATGTGAATTTAAGAGGTTAAACATAAGAAGACAAGATGTTTGATAACCAAAAATCAAACTAACAAAGTCATAATCTATGTATAAAAGAACCCACACCATACAACCTCGTGATGCGTTGTTGCAGCGTGCCAGCCCTGCTTAACTGCGTTAGGGCAAGTCGCGGAACGAGCAGCCCGTCTCCCTCGCACGGGGCGCTCTGCGGCCTTCCGGCCTAAACGTACGTTAGAAAGAGTCCGACAAGCGGTTCGCTCCGAATCTCCCCAGGAGAAAACCGGCCGGCCTGGGATCCAGCGGCGCGTTCAGATCTGGGCGGGCGAACGAGACGCTGGCGGGCCTCACCTCCTACCGCAGGCTGCGACGCGAGCAGAGTCGCCGCCTAGGCCCCTAGACTCGTGCTCCACGGGGGCGTATCGGACGGGAGCCAACCCAGCAGTCAACTAGTCAACCACTCTACACATGTCGCGCTCATGCGTTAAGGGGAGGCACTGCTCGCTTGGTCTTCCAGTCATACACAGGTGACAGCAACGCAGGTCCAACATCCGGGGTCGAGTCGACGAAGAAAAGCTTCCAAGCTTCTCAAGATGCGCCGCAGCTGGCCGGAGCTCCCATACACTATGATACTCTTTTCCTGTGCAGTAGCCATCGGATAATATCAGAGTTTATAAAACGGCACAACCATGTACGGTATCGAAAATGAAGAAATGAATTTCGTAAAGAGAATCAAAATAACTACATTGAAGCAACCACGATAAAAAAGAAAAGATTTGACGAAATCAACCATAAATTCCTTAATCACAATCTTAAAAGAGTAAAAGGGATTGTCTCTCTCACAATCCTCTCAGATTTTTTAAGACTAGACTATTCGGATTTTTACTTTATATAATAATTTAGTGTTAAGGGATAAACTTACTTCTAATCCTCTCGTGCATCCCTATATTTGGATAAGTGATTTCTTTGCTTTGTTGCTTAGTTATTTGGGTTCTCTATGATCATCTCTGTAGGTTTATATGGTCCTTAATAGTTTTTCTTTAAAGTAGGGTGGAAGTCCTATTCCTACTAGAATTTATTTAAAATATTTTATAGCACATTTTTTATATTCTAAAAGATTATATTAGGATATGAATCAACATTCTTTGCTTTTTCTCGTTCAGTAGGCGATCGATGGAGCACCAGCGCTAGCTGCTACGATTGCAAGATGTAAAAGGGGAGGAAACTTCGGCGCATGCATGTTAACAAAGGAGTGGAACTTTCGACGAACAGAACACACCGGATGGTTCCACGAGCTGATCTTCAGGCTGTTGGTGGCTCTTGGGGGGTTGTAGTTTTCGACGAACAAAGTTACAAGGAAGGAAAGCACGATGAACAAAACATATTGATTGTGTTTTTTTAGTTTATATATATAGCTTATGTTTATATTATCTACAGTAATTATATTTTAAATGGTGTATTTTTAAGATGGAATCAATAGAAAAATAATAGTAAAAAGTGTACTGAGTTCAGCTGTACTAGCCAAACTCATATGCAATTATTTCACTCTATGTATTGCCTCTCGCGAATAACCAGGATATAAATATTTAAATCATAAATTATTAGCAAAAAATCCATCGATTGGATAATTCATGATTGCAGGTGGGGGGCTCAAATCAAGCATGTGGAAACCGGAAAAGCTGGACATCGAGGGCTTAGCTTCAGCACACCGTTTTCGTGCCCTAATGAACAAATATCATGGTCGTCGATCGTTACAGCTGGACATCACTCCTGGGACAAAGAAAGGTTTGAAGGGTCCTTGATCAAGTATAAGCTGAATTTAGATGGTGTTTGGAATAAGATGTTTATGATTTTTGGTTAAAATTTTACTGTAGCTGGTTAATTTTTTATTGTACCTGAGTTGACTTATGAGGTATAATTAAATTTTAAAGAAATAAAAATAGAAACGACATGTTAACCTATCATGAACAATACAAAGGAATACGGGAAAAACAAAACACAAAATAGCAACAAACAAAAAAAAAAGACAAAATCGCTATAATGAACCAATCACTGGCGTTTGCCGTCCATCGCAGACGCAGCGGTCGCTGAGCGGGGCCTTATGGCTGATCGACCGAATCGCCTGTCCAAGGTTTGGACCCCAGAGCCTGGGCCATCTCAACTTCAATCAGGCTACTGCTCGAAGAGGAGACTCGAGTTCTACACGTGCTGAACCGCATGCAAGCTGATGCTTACTCGGTCGGTTGGTAACTGCTTAGCTTAGCTCAGTCATTGGTGCCGTCAAAAGCCAAAAACGAAGAAACTTTCCGTGCCCAAGCGTAATTCTTCTAGCCCGGCCACCGCACGTGACCTGGGCTGCTAGCGCTTCACTCAAGTGGTACCATTTGCCTATTTGGAGCAAAGGAAACAAAAGACGCAGGAAATTCCATCTAACAAGAGGCTGGAGCTCGCCTTTCATTTCCCTCCAAGATTTGCATGAAACTTTCCTGCAGTCCAAAATACCGGAAAATTTCCTTTGGAATGCAACATCCTCCACTTCTCCTACGAAATTTCTTGAAATCCAAACGGGCCTAAAACGTAGGAACTGGGTCACTACGATTTTGACCCCTATCTCTACTGCAGCCAGCTGAACAACGGCGAGTTGTCCCTGGCTTGCGAGATGTAGGCGTGACACCAACAGCTAGTACTACTATGTATAGCTACACCACACCAAGGCAGGACCAAACCAACACTGGCACGCCCAAAAGGTGTTAAGCTTCGCTGAGTTTGGGGGAAAGTTCCGGGCAATCGCACGCTGCCTTCCAAGCGTCTCCCCCACCCGGCGCCGAGGCACCAACACCTCGTACCAGTGTACCACCCCCACGCGCTGGCACAACGCCCGAGTTTGCCCCCACCAATGGTGAATTTTCAACGAAAAACACGCTGCGCGTACCCCCTTGCAACCAAACCAAGCAGGCGACCTGACCACGTACCGACACAGTGCCAGGTTTGCCCCCACCACTGGTGCTCACCAATGGCGAATCTTCAACGAAAAACACGTTGCGCGTACCCTTGCAACCAAACCAAGCAAGCGACCAGACCGGTGAAATTGCCACTGATTACTGCAGCTAAGCGCTAGCTAGGCCTGGCCTAATGAGCCGTCCGACACGGCACGGGTTGAGCATAGCCTAATTAGGCCCGATATAGTTGGTTCGAGTCATGCTAGGCCAGTCTTGGCACGTTTAGCCTAACGTATCTTACTATCAGTTATAAGTAATTTTACTATCAATTGCAAATAATTTTACTGCCAAATCACATGTAAATGCTCAGAAGAGTACAATAACCCTAACATAAGTAATTTTACTACCAACAACAGCACTACTACAGAAGAGTTATTGCATTGCTATAGGAGAGTTACTGTGTGTGCCGTGCTAAGGTGCCCACCCAAGCATGGCACACCTGATTAGACCGAGTTAGCATGGCCCGTTTACTGTTTTGTATCGTGCCGTGTTTAGACTGGATCATCAATATCATGCCTCCGATCAATAGGCCGTTTGGCCAGGTCTAGTGCTAACCAAGGTACTGCTCGTTTCGATTTATTTTCACTGATATTGTAGCTAGTTTATTTTATATTGTAGTTGCTGGTGGCTTTTTGATTGTAATTAAAATTATAAAATTATAAAAAATAAAAAATAGATTAGCTCATCACGGATAATAAAAAAGAATATAGAAAAAGTAAAAAAACTTAAAAGCTAAAAAGTTAAAAAAAAATAAAAAAAGCTAGAAGTCAAGGACTAAAAGATAAAAACAAAAGCCTAAATGAGCGAGGAAGTCTCGTCACCAGTGGCTAGTACCAACAACCAAATAGAGTAGTAACCCACGTGCTGTGCAGAGCAGTGAGAAGCCAAGACCGAAAAGATCACTGGGCTAGTATCGCCCGTCTCCGTGACCAGGACCAAAGACCGGCCAAATGTTTGAATCGCGCACAGATATTCTCTCTTTTTAGTCTCAACTTTTCTTCAGTCCAGTCCAACAACAATCTCTCCTTATGTTCCAAATTCCCAGCCAGGAACAGTAGTTTGCTCTTACCCATTCCAACTCTATAAATACTCTCCTCTCCTGTCACTAGCGCACACATCACCAGTCATCACAACCCAAAAGCGCACGCTCTTATGAGACGCCGCTAACTGTTGCGTATTAGCAGCTGAAGTGGAGAGCATGATCATGTGCAGTGAGAGGCACACCCTGACCTCGGAGCTGGCCCAACTGCTCGCCATGGCGAGGGAGCTGGAGGCGCACATGGACCAAGACTCAGCCGCCGCGAGGGAGCTCTGCAGGGCCCTGGCGTCGTCCATCGACAAGTCCATCCGCATCGCCAGGTCCTGCTGCCCGGAGTCCCCGCGGTCGGCCGCGGGGAGCCCACGCGGCGACGGCCAAGACCCGGCCGGCGGCAATGTCGGCAAGGACCCCCAGCTCAAGAAGAGGCAAGTCTTGCGCACGGTTGCAGACATCGAGCAATGGAATTTTCATCAGACTTTTGAGTTGACATGTGTTCGTTTCTTTCTGTCGATGCAGGAAGGGGATGCCCAAGGTGAGGAGCCAGGTGAGGGTGACGTCAGTGCAGGACGTGGGGCCCCTGAACGACGGGCTCAGCTGGAGGAAGTACGGTCAGAAGGACATTCTTGGCGCCAAATATCCGAGGTCAGCAGCATACGTGCAACTCACACGTCACTCACTAAAATTAACCGATCAATCGATGGCATTGGCATAGTAGTCTGACACAGCGTGTGATTATGTATGTGGTCGCAGAGCCTACTTCAGGTGCACGCACCGGCACACGCAGGGCTGCCACGCGACCAAGCAGGTGCAGCGCGCCGACGGCGACCCGCTGCTCTTCGACGTCGTGTACCTCGGAGCACACACCTGCGTCCAGGCCGCGCAGCCCAACGGCGCCCAGAGGCCATCATCGCTTGTCAGTGCAGAGCAGCTGCAGCTGCAGCCTGCTGCTGGCCATGAGCAGAGCTTCATGCTTGCAGTGGAAACCGAAGGGATTCAGGGGTTGGAGCCTATGACGCCGTTCTCATTCCCCTCCACGCCGCCCGGCATCGACGGCAGCGCCATCAACGGCTGCTTCCCGTTCGCCTCGCCGGCGAGCTCCGAGTTCCAGCTTAGCAGCAGCTACGGCTACGAGGCAGGCGAGCTTGGGGTTGACATGGACTTCGAGGCCCAATTCGGCGACCTGTTGAATTCTTCCGAGTTTTTCCATCCGGAGATTCAGAACCTGTAAACGCACGCGGCAACGTACTCTACTGAACGTTTGCATTAGTAGTATTAGCTTCGACTCTAACGAGCTTGTCTTCTCTCTACGGCTTCAGTGCTTTTCCTAATCCTGATGAAGCTATTGATTACTAACGCCTTTTCAACCTGCAAAAAAAAAAAGATACCTCTCTAGGTTTCTTAACCTCCCAGTCCCACTGCAAACTGGTTTATCCTTTTTCATGTTCAACATTACCCGAAGGTGGTACATGACAAACCAGGACTACGACACGGCCTGCAAATGTGCACCCAGACGCAGTCAGCTGGGCATTCAGGCCATATGGATTTAAATTGAAACATAAATTCAGACATAGTAATCACGTTGGTACAATTAGAATGTGAGCACTTATCGCTGTGGAAGCTACAGTAGCGTTACTAGTTGTACATTGGACACTAGAACAACTCAGAATTGCAATAGCCCCATTATTCTGGATCAGCCTACGCATAAAGCAAATCTGTGAAGGTTCGTGTAAGTTATACACACCCTTATAAACAAGTTAACCAGAGGGGAAAAAAACAATCTTACATCAATACATGCACCATCAGGACTTAAAAACAAGTTAAGCAGAGGAAAATACAATCTTACATCAATACATGCACCATCAGGGGCACTGATAACACTATCTAGACAGAACTTATTTCTTTACTGTCTTGAGAAACTTCAGAAGTACTCTCTTTTGCGTCCTCCAACTTCCTCAACGCTCCTCTCAACCCCAGACAGATAAATAAATTGGTAAGAGTAAGTAGTGATTCCGCACTCCCGTGTAGCCAGTCGACATTCGACAGTGAGGTCCCATAATGCACATTTGCTGCAAAGGATACCATCATATCAGTATGTACTTACTGCGTGAATATACGCAAGGTATGTAAGAACAATGATAATTACAACGCAAGTACCATAAATCCGAGCAGGTACTGCTCCAGAGATAAAAAAGCCAGTGCATGATACAACAGGAAAGGAATTAATCATGAGGACAGAATTTTCTGCTGGCTAGATAAAAAACCAGAAAGCAAACTTTCTAAGAAGAAGGCTATGCGTACTAAGGATGATGGCGCTGTACAAACAGTTAAGTCTACGTAAAATTGCAAGGCTAACTGGGATCTAGCAACAAATTGCTCTTATTTGCACCTCTCGTTTAATTCATTTCGGTTGATTCTGCTTACAACTGATCATTTGCTTCCATCTTTCATTGGCACAGCCCCAAGAGAAAACTCACACATAGTTTCCTCTAGCAGGAACACACACGCACTCACACGTCGGAAGAAGATGGAACACAGGTTCTTTCACTTCTTTGTAGTGCCGTAACTTCTATTATTCTCCAATTTCACGTACAAGGCTCCACAAGCCACTTAAATACAAATGCTAAGCACCAACTAATTCCTATAATGCATCGCGATACACGCACATGCTGTATCGCACATGCCCAACAACCACGAGGACTCCTTCCATACTGTTAGATGTGTATTATTAGCTATGTATTTTCCCTGTTGTATAAGGGGTTTTTTGCATATATGTCATATATGTACTTGTATATATATTAGCTCATTAGCCTCACGATGAATAGTAACGATATTCATAATATAATATCAAAGCAAACCTAGGGTTTTCGTCAAGCTGCTGCCGCCGCTGGTTCATATTCTCCAGCCGCCTAGCTTTGCCTCCATTGCACTCACCGTCGTCCAGTTGCTGCCGCATCCTGGGCACCTCCCATATCCTTACCGTCCTCTTCACCGCCTAGTCCGTCAACTTGCGGGTGTTCGTTGGGTACCACTTAGACATTGTGCCTCAACTTTTTGGACTTTCTCGCGCTCTACGCCCTCTGGTCGTTGCTCGCTATCCCGGTGCTTGACTTCACCGATGACCTCATCGTCCTCGCCACCACTACTCCATCCGGGTAGCCGTCGTCTCAATTGACGCCGCTGCTGCTCTAGACGAATTCATGTTGCCGCCTTGATTCACTCCGAATCTTCTGCCCGTGAGGCTGCCTCCCATCCGTGGTCGCTTCCCGACCGTTGGGTTGTGACGTCTGTTGATCCGTTTTCACGAGCCGAGTAAAAAAAGAAAAAAAATAAATGTCGTACTCTTCGGGTAGCATTTCTGTTCCTCGCTGCCTGGTGATATTCGATGGTCTCAATTATCAGGACTGGTTTCAGTACATGTGCCTCCATATGTATGGTTAGCGTCTTTGAGAGTTTTTTACCAACGAGTTGCCTTGTCTGTCTCGCTATGTTCCATCTGTTGAGCCCGTGCTCCCGAAGGATGCATCCAAAGACGTTCGTAAAAAGGCATCTGATGCTTTTAAGGATGCCATGGAATCTTTTTAGACTTAGTATGCTGCCTACAAGACATGGACTGATGGGGATGCCTGTGCCTCTGCTATTCTGGTTGCTAGCATGGAGGTGCATTTCACTGGGGATGTGGTTAGCTTGGCTTCAGCATAGGTGATGTGAGCGTATCTGTGCAACTGCTACGAGCTATCTGATGATTCCTTGTATGATTATATCTTGCTATTGTGCGTTAGGAGCAGTTGTTGCAACAAAGAGATGCCACTGTGGACGAGCTCTATGCCCAGCTGTTCACGGTGTGGTGTTAGATTGACTCTTTAGGACCATATGTTTGCCACACTTGTCAGTGCTATCAGTGTCAACAGTCTCGCCTGGAGCTTCGTCGTATCTACGACTTCTTGACACATCTCCAGGCTTAGTATGAGCAGACTCGTGCTCAGCTGCTGGTTCGCCACCCTCATGTGACTTTGTCGGAGGCCCTTGTAGTTGTTAGTGTTGAGGAGATTTGCCTTCATGGTACAGGTCTACCACTATCACCATCGTTTTCTTCGGTTTTGGAAACTCTTCTGGCTTCTACATCCACTACGCCTCTAGCTACTCCTTCCCCAGTGGCACCTTCACCAATGATAGCTGCTATTGATAGGGAACTCCACTCGCCGTCTCTTTTTTCCTCGCTCTAGCTCTTTACAACTTCACGCATATTATGATGCCACACATGCTAGTGATCACTCTGATCATTTGTCTTTCTCTACCTATTGTGTTTTTCTTAGTGACTCTCTCATTGCTATGAAGACTAAGAAGCATACAACGCTTCTCGTTCGAGTGTTGCGGCTGAGTTGTGAGCTATGACTTTGTTGACTACAGAGGTTACTTGGCTACGGTAGTTACCTGAGAATTTGGTGTTTTTGTTTCTGCACCGACTCTTCTTTTGTCTGACAATACATGTGCTATTAACATTGCTAAAGATCCGGTGAAGCATAAGCTTACCAAGCATATTGGGGCGATGTTTCTTACATGCGGGCGCAGATGCAAGATCAGATTGTTGCTTTTTAGTATATGCACTCAGAGCTTCCATTGGCAGACTTCTTCACGAAAGCACAGACCAGAGCCTAGGATAGCTTCTATTTTTCCAAACTCCATGTTATTGATCCACTGTGAGTTTGAGAGAAGATGTTAGATGTGTATTATTAGCTGTGTATTTTTCCTGTTGTATAAGGGGTTTCCTGCATATATACCAGACCATTACTTTTATATATATTGGCCCATTGATCTCATGTTGAATATTAGCGCTATTCATAACACACACATCAATCGACAAATTAGATCGTAGTCTTGTGCTAATTAACAAACTTCCTAACCGTGCTAATGCAAAGCTATGAGCAAACTAACAAACTTGCCTTGCATAACTCCTCTAATGCACACGCACATCCAACCATCTAAATGTGCACTAACTAAACAAACTCAAGTCAAGGTTAATTTCCAACATCTTTACTCCCACTTTGTTCTATAGACTCAAATCAGCAACAAACTTGACATGATTAAAATTGCATAAGAAAGTCACTTTGCATGATTTCTCGTCCCATCTTAACTATCTATTGACAGATTGTTCAGATAGAGACCAATTATCATCTAAAATGACTAAACTGCAGAAGATTATGTTAATTATCCTGACTTGTTCGGTGTTTGTTTTGTTATGTTAATTATCCACAGAGAGTTGCGTTTCGGCACCAAAACCTATATCACGGCTTACAACGTTTTAGTATTTACAGAGCATCTAAGAAACACAATTTGCACTATAGCCTAATCATCGAGCTTTTCTTCAGATGTGTCTGACAGGTGACAGCCACATACTAATTTATACCCTAATTTCTAATGTTTCCCCCGCCATGCCTTTCCTCTAGTTACTTGAGCAATTTCTCACAATAAAGTTTATCTACAAAGTATTAACTTCCATGTGCATCATCTCCAACGACAAGCAAAGTATTGACACTGTAAAAATCACCAGACTGTACGTATTAGTGCGCTATCCAGGCAACAAATCATGTGAACAAAAGCTGCTTGTCACAGTGTTACTAGCGTTCAATCAATGGACAAAACACAAACTTTTGCATCACCATTACCTTCACAGGTGCGGTCACGGCGTTACAGTACAGTACAGCCTTCACTCTGAAGTATACTTGCCCCCCAAATTATCAACGGCAGAATGAAGGAACCATGAGTGAAATGTGAAACGAGAGAAGGGAGAGAAAAGGGAGGCGTACTGGTGGTGCCGACGAAGGCGAGGAGGAAGTAGAAGCCGAAGAGCGTGAGCCCGGGCGCCGCCTTGGACCTGGTCATGAAGTAGAGGAAGCCCAGGTAAGGGAACAGCGACACGGCGAAGAGCTGCGACGAGACACTCTAGGAGTCCATGGTGGGCGCCCACGGGGAGCAGCCCGCACCGCACCCCCGGCCCTCCTCGGCGCTCTCCGCTTGAGGTTACGAACGCGCCCAAGTCCATAGCCGCTCCTAGATCTTGCCGCGGGGAGCGGCGGCGCTCGGCAGGCGGTCGCCAGCATTTGCGCGTGGGGGAAGGACGTCTCGGTTTGGGTGGCTCGCGTTGCTCTCGGGAGGATGACGTGTTCAAATGGGCCGGGCCGTCAGTACAGGCCCGTATGCCCAGAGCATAGCCGAGCATTTTTTGGGCCTTCCGGGCAAATCCTCCTCACCCGCTGCTGCATCGCCGATGCTGCCTCGCGACAACACACGCCCGGCATTAATTCGGCTAAGCCCTGAACAACCCGATGTGAATGTTCGTCAGCGATGCGGAAGATAATGCGGCCACGAATAAATACACGCGCGACCAAATTGGAAACGCTCGACGGGACGTTCAGATAGCCGTCACAGGAATGGAATGCGGAATACTATGTAATAGCATGTCCAGATCGAACAGCAATTAGCTGCCTGCCATAACTAAGTTAGAAACGTGTTACTGTCAGCCTGTCACCCGGCCATCTAACCAAATCGATCGCCGGCGTGCTCAGCTGCCTCTCGTACCTGTACCTGTCCTGACCTGTAGGATGTAGCAGTAGCAGTAGTACTCCATGTCTCGTCTGGCGATTTTGCTCGTCGGTGTCATCGAAAGTACTTGGCGGCATGTTTTTCTTCTCGGTTTCTAAAATTTACTTTTTAATTTTTCTATAATAATTAGTTTTTAAATAAAATATCTTTTCGAAACAGAGTTTAGATGTTAATTGTTGTATATACTGTAACGATTTCATTTATATCGACCAAAATCACGCATAAATTTCTAAAACGGCATTCTGTTTTGGCGTTCAAAGGTCCAGTACATCGCGGTAGCACAGCGGAATGGGAAACAAATCAACTAATGAATTACTTGCTCATTAGTCATTACCGCGTACATGCTCGCACTTGAGATCAGGATTCTCTCGCAATGTTTGCTTGGGCATGGTAAAGGATTTCACAGTGATTATGAGGTGAACTGACGGATTAATGGAGACGGAAAGAGAGAAGGAGAAGAAGAAGGTGGTGTTCCGTGCATGGGACTACGGGAGCCCACTGTACGACTCCTTCGAGCTCGCATCTGTTAAGTAAATCCACTGCTTTTGGTCATTCTTCTAAGTTTCTTTAGTCCTGCATGAGTTAGTTGAGTATTTACCAACAGTTTCTGATAAAGATCTCTGACCGTTTTGCTGTATTTAGCACTCTGCATTAGTTGAGTATTCACTGGTCATAACGTTGAGTTTTTACTGGTGGTAATGCACCATCAATGCTATGTAATTAACACTTTTGTATTCAGCTATAAATAGATGAAAAACAAAAAAGCCGTTGTGTGGTTGGCTCGGCACAAAGTACTTATGTGTTCTATCTCCAAAGTGTTCTCGTGTGACTCCGAACATGCAATGTACACACGAAGAACAAGCATGTCACGTCTGGTGGTGGGGGTGTATGTGGACAATCAGGTAATCACTGAATCACATCCACTAGAGATCACCAAGTTCAAGGAAGAAATGAAGCAACTTTTCAAGATGAGTGACTTGGGATTGCTCACCTACTATCTTGGCATCAAGGTGATTCAGGGTGCAAATGGCATCACACTTAATTAAGGAGCTTATGCATATAAGATTCTTGAAAGAAGTTCTATGGCAGATTGTAATCCATGTTAGGTTCCAATGGAGTCTCGGCTGAAGTTAAGTAAGGAGAGTACTACTCCACCAACAGATGTTGTGTGGTATATAAGCATTGTTGGAAGCCTCCGATACTTTGTTCATACAAGGGGCGGACATTGCCTATGCAATGGGCTATGTAAGCCATTTCATGGAGAGGCCAATCGTGGAGCATCAAAATGTTGTGAAGCACGTATTGCGATACATCGCCGAAACAAGAAACTATATATGTTTTTATGCCAAGAGGGAAGGAGAAGAAAAGATGATCAGTTACAACGACTCTAACGTGGACGGGGACGTCGACGATCGTAAGAGTACCACTAGAGTGACGTTCTTCCTCGAAGAGAGCCCAATCAATTGGCAGTTGATGAAACAAAAGATCATGGTATTATCCTCTTGCGAATCAGAGTATGTTGTTGCTACGACCACTACGTCCAGGGAGTTTGGCTCACACGTTTGCTTGCTGAACTGACTGAGATAGAGCCTAGACAGGTAAAACTCAAGGTAGACAATATGTCCGCTATCTCACTTTGCAAGAGTCCGGTGTCCCATGATCGAAGCAAACACATCGAGACTCAGTATCACCTCATCAGGCAATGTGTTGAAGAGGGTTCAGTTGTGGTAGAGTATATTGGGTCAGATGATCAGCTTGCAGATATTTTTGACAAAACCTCTCGAGTAAATTAAGTTTCTGGAGATGTGCATCAAGATCAGAACCAAGGAGGTGGTCATTCTTTAAGTTTCTTCAGTCCTACATGAGTTAGTTAAGTATTTACTGACCATTTTCCTGCATTTAGCACTCTGCATTAGTTGAGTATTTACTGATCGTAACATTGAGTTTTTACTGGGGTAACGCACCATCAATGCTATGTAATTAATGCTCTTGTATTCAGCTATAAATATATGGAAAACAACAAAGTCGTTGTGTGGTTGGTGTGGCACAAAGTGCTTGTGTGTTCAATCTCTAAAGTACTCTCATGTGAGTTGGATGGTCTGAGTCCTTGAGCAGTTGTGTGTTTAAAGTACTCTGTACTAGTCGTATACTCAGAGTATTGTAGCAGTTGAGTGTGCACTATAGCAGTCAAAGAAGTCTTTTGAGTACTCTAGTTCATGACCACGTGAGGTAGAGTCTTTCAAGTACTCTAACTCACGACAACGTGAGGCAGATCTGACAGTGTCGGTGTGCCAAGTCCTCGACAACAACTTGATGGTGCTACCATTCGCCTAGGGATCTGCACAGGCACGAGACCAGTCGAACAGTGCCTTGTTGTTGGACATGTTGGATGGCACCCCGGCTAGGAGGGCAGCGACGAAGGCAAAGGGGCTAAGATGGAGGAAGGCGGCAGTGGCTGCAAGGAGGATGGGCAAGGCGGTGCTTCATTCTTTCTGCAGGTCCGTCACCTCCGGTAGGAGGTTCTAAGAGAGAGATCGATCCGTCCTACATTTGTTCCACATGCTTATGCATCGTGCATGATGCTAGATATATACTTCCATGTTCTTTAAAGTTGATCGAGTGAATTAACGATATGAAATGGATTGATTCAGGGAATTGCTAACTAGTACTTGAGTGTTTTTAATTAAGCACTCAAATTTCTCAGAATTGTATCTCAAGATTCATGCTCCACCTCCCTCTCCGGCTCCGGTGGTGGCTCCAGCAAGTTAAAAGTTTGGGTTCGGGTTGGGTTTACTGGAGCATCCCAGATTTAGAGGGAGGCTGAGGGCGGTGACAAATCGGCAGTGGACGATGCCAGTGGTGGGGTGGCAAGGCAGTAGTGGCGCCGCCTCGGCCACACTCCGAAAGAGGACGGTGGGTGGTGGAAGTCGGCGGGTGCGATAAGGACGAGTGGTTAGCAAGTAGCGGTGGTAGCCGTTGAAGACGAGAAAGGAGGGCAGTAGCGGGGGAGCTCATTGGAGTAGAGGAAGGTGGGTGGCACGGGGGAGCTCACCAGAGTGGAGGAAGGTGGGTTGCATAGGGGAGCTTGTTGTAGCAGGGGAGGGAGGCGACTGTGGTGGCTCATCGGCAGGCATTGTCGATGTTGGAGAGGGCAATGGCGTAGTGGTAGGGGGTGGTGCGGAGATGGCTGAGGTGGGAGGTGGCTAGGGTTTGTATGAGGGAAGTGGTAGGGTGAATTTTACACGGTTTTAGATGAGAGATGAGGTTCTTTAAATTTAGATTTAATGGTTGAAAATTTGAGTACCTTTTAAACCATGGGAAGAGCCCTGGCGTGGGAAGAGCGGTGTCTCTGAAACCGTCATCACTTGAGTCCTGCATAGGAAGGGGCGATTTAGCTTTTTGGGAAGCACTTCGCGTGATTGCTCGCTGCTTCCTACAACCCTCCAACTGATCCCAGCACCCATAGTAAGTAGAATGTCATTCTTACTCAATGTGTTGTATATATGCAAGATTACCAAGCTATTGTTCTTATTGTTTGGTAAACTGTTGAGAACCTGCAGTACATATGTATTTGCAATATGCACATTTGCATTTTCTTATTAGTTATTGAAGTGCACTGTTTTGTAACAAAATTGACCTGAAACATTTGCACAGTGTTCCTTGCAGAATTTAGCCAGAGCAAGAGAGTACTACTAAACTCCACTTCTGAATGTTAAAATGCCGTGAAGCAACAACTCCAACCGGAGCAATTTATTTGGTAGGGGTCAGAGTTAGAAAATGAAGCTTTCAATTAGGATTATGTTGTTGTTATCGTCCAAACGTTCCAATCATGCATGTACTGGACAGATTTGAGGTTTGATTCAGCAGTGGAGCCCAGTTCAACAAACTACTGTTTGGGCACATGCTTGCCAGAGAAAAATCGCGCACATGCTTTTATCGGTAATCTCCATGGACCACAATTGGAAGGTTTCTTTCAGGAAATCAAATGAACAAACTTTACAAGATTTGGATTTTGGAGTGGTTAGATGGGAATATATGCAGAGACCTGCTCAAATCCTCATCTGTTGTGTGACTTTTCTTTCTTCCTTGCTCTCTTCTGTTCTGCACTTCTGCTAGCCCGCAGACTTCACATACGCTTCTGAAGTCTGAATTACTGTCTAAAATTCTCACAAAAGCATGCCTTACTATATAGCATAAGGCTGGGGATACAAAACAAACAGAGCAAGAAACAGAGGAGAAGAATGCTACTAGTCGAAGAACACTGAAACACTTGTGCAGAGCTAGAAATTCAGAGATTAGTTTTTTACAACTTGTCGATGCGAAAACCACGACAGATGCAGTATACAGTTACTAACCAGTAGTCGGTAGGACGCCCAATTTAAATGGGCATTTTATTGTTCACATGCTTCTAATAATAGGTTATATAGGGCCTGTTTGTTTCAGCTATAGATTCTGAGAAGCAGTTGATGAGTATGTAGCTAGTCAGAATCTGGAGAAGCTGAATAACCCCAGCTTCTGGCTACTAGTTCATTTTCTGGATTCTGTAGCTTCTGGCTACTTAGAATCTAGATAAAAATCTGGACTGTTGGGGGGAGCTGCAGATTCTGGGAGTAGCTGCAGCTGCCAGAAGCTAAAATAAACAGGCCCACAGCCTCACAAATAAAAAATCCAACACCTAGCTGCAAAGTCTAAAATCTCACACACTGCAACCATGTCCATGCATGGACACCTTGATGTTGTTTGGTTTGTGTCCATGGCTCCACTCCATCTAAGCCAGCTAGAAGTTAAGCATCTCCCAGATCAACTCGGGATCAAACGACGGCATCCGTTCCAGCGAGCACTCAGCGTCGGCTGAGGCCGCGCTCATGGAGAGACCTCCGTCCGGTGACCCGTACGACGTCGTCGTCGTCGTCGTCTCGGACGTTGCGCCCTCCGAGACGACCGGGTGCGCAGCTGTTGGCACCTTCGCGCCCCCGGTGCATGGATTCTCCTTGTTCTCCTCCAGCTGCCGCCGGGCGCGCGCGCGCTTGCGGGCTAGGCGGACGCGGATGGCCTGAATCTTGGCGTCCACGACGGCGCGGAGCTGCCGCAGGTTGTCGGGGCAGTCGCGGCCGTCCATGACGCCGGGGAAATTGAGGCGCGCGTACTCGCCGCGCAGCTTGTAGGCCGCGCGGTCGTACGCGTGCGCGGCGGTCTCCGGCGAGTCGTACGTGCCGAGCCACACGCGCACCCGGTTCTGAGGGAGCCGGATTTCGGCCACCCACTTCCCCCACTGCCGCTGCCGCACGCCGCGGTACAGCTTCCGGGGTGCTCCATCGTCAGCCGCCGGAAAACTCGCAGCCGACAACGAGCTGGCGGTGCTCTGCTCCTGCGACGCGGCGAAGTGGCGAAGGAGCTCGCTCTGGCGGTAGTAGACGCTGGAGCCGAGCGGCGGGATGGTAACCGGGGGCGGAAGGTGGGAGAAGACGGTGTCGAGGGCGCTGGCTCCGGGGGAGAGCAGGAGGGAGGAGACGGCGGAGCGGACCTCGCTGGGGAAGCTGGCCGGAGACAGTGTGCGGAGGCTGGCGTCCATGGAAGCCGGAGTGGGGTAAGTTGTAATTGCGGGAGGATGTTACGGACGAGGCGGGAAGCGCATTCTTGGTGATATGACTTGTGATTAGTGCTTGCTTTGCTTGAGATCCTGTCCAAGGAGGTGTGTGCAATGTGGCTTATATAAGCCAGGAGTGCAGTACGGTTTTACCGATATACCCCTGTCCTGTTATGTATGAACTCGATCAGCTAGCTTGAGAGTGATTGCATCGAAGTTAACATGACACCATTTGGTCAACTTCTAAACATGTTTACGCCCATCATCCCAATCACTCAAACCTCTTAACATTTTTTGAAAAGAGAAAACTAGATCATCATCCTTGTAGGTACGTCAAGTTTGACCATTTCAAATTTACTCCTTGCCAAACATCAGTAAACTGTAACATTCTGTATGATAGTTGCTAGCAGCATGAGGTTAGAAATCAACAAAAAATCTAGTACTACAATAAAATGAACAAATGACCTTTTTGAAACAATGAAATTTAGGTTTAGTTCTTTTTAACTTATGACTTATGACATATGCTTTCCTTCGAATAAATAAATGGAACGGTTTCTCCGTCATCAATTCGAAGCTGCTTATCAAGACAGTCTTTTCTATATAGCTTATCAGATTATAGTATTTAATTTATTCATATAAATACTTATACTACAGTTAAAATTTATAAATTACAGCAAAAAAAAGGCATCTTAATCTGTTGGTAATCTGGTATTGAACTACACTGTCAAAACATAAAGGAACTGCGGATGTTGCCGAGGGAGACGGGGGCGGGCAGTTTTGGAATTTGGCGGGTGGGTGGAGCAGGGACACGTGGCCACCGGTCGGAGGACGTGCACGTACCGGCTTCGCGGTGTCAAAGCTCCAAAGGCTGGAACGGAAGATGAGCCGTGAAGGGCCAAAAGCAAACTTTTGGCATTTATGAGGATTAGTTGCGGTGACGGCAGCCTTTCGCGTGCCACGTTTGGGGTCCTCGTGGAGGCGGTGCCGTACCCGTCGTCCATTATTTGATTAGACACGGTCCACCGTGATCCGGGGACACGTCGGCAGCCCCGCGCATCTCGCGGCAAAATGATTTTCAGAGCTGTGGGAAAAAAATCGGGGTTATTTATACAATATTTAATTATTTATAAAATAAAATTAGTCAGATTTTAGTATCGTTAGATGAAAGCAATAGTGATGGGAGTAGGAAAGATGTTGCAAGAAGAAGCGTTGCGCAGGCACTCGACAGGCGGAGGGGGGCCGCCAGAATGGAAGCCATGGCGAGATGCATCTCCTGACGAAAGGTGAAGACACCTCCAACATGATGCCCTGGAGCTGTCGTTCTGGCTCGCTGTGGTTGTTCTCATGAACCTGACGTGCTATGTGGGTTATTAATCTGTATTGGTTGTAATAGCACAAGTAGGTGTCAGCTTTTTGTGAACTCGTGTTGGTTGTAGTAGCTCAATTAGGTGTCAGCTTTTTGGTGAACTCGCATATTTTTTAGCCACGACTAATGGTATATCCGAACATGATTCATTAATTATTTTAAAAAGACTGTTCCGATAAGTTATTTCGAAAAAACGATACCGAAACCTAGTTGTTTGTTCAAGAGAAGTTATAAGCCATAAAATATAAGCCAAAAAGAATGATGTTGTAGTTTCTGTTCCCTACATGTTTTTTTTTTCACTTGGTTTTGGTGGGAAAACGTTGAGCGAAACTCAGAACGCTCTAAAATTCCGTTAATCTTGTTAATGGAATCCGGTTTCAACCGTTTGGGGAAAAAAAGAAAATAGTTTTATGTAAAATTTCTACGTCTAAAATAGGCCCTAAGTGAAACGTGGTAGCTGTATTTTATTTCTAAGTAGTTTCGTGGCTTGGATCATAGGTCCGGATTGCAACTGATGCTCTCTAGTCACTTCATCTCTTGTTTTGGTCCCATCGAAGCTTAATGCAGGAACAAGGCCACGGCAAAGTAGGAGTACTTCTTTGTCATCTCGGGATGAGAGATCATTCACACTTGGCCTGTTTCCCTTTCATGATCATTCACACTTGGTACGTAGTTACATACCAGACAACCTATTATCCAGCAAACAGGGGCATTTCGTTCGGATTTAATTGAAAATTTTAAACTAGATTTAACTCAAATCCTCCTCATCCAAACAAGTTAAGTTACACTGTTTGCTAATTTAATGTGGGAAGAAAATCTCCTTTCAAAAATTAATTAAAAATAAATGAAGAAAAGGAACATGATTGGCAATTATTCATCCGGTATGCACATGTCGCTATAGCAGCGAAATGCCAGCCAGCTCAATCGTTCGCCAATCGCCAGGACAGGAGTGAATGCTTAGCAAGGCAGGGGTGCGTGCGCGCCCCCACAGAGGCCAAGACTTTGATGTCTCTGTATGCTACAGCAATTCTACGACCGACCCCAACCTACCTCACATGTCATCGTCTGAAGAACGTCCCAGAGACAGGGAGCTTGACTATCTTTGTCCTTTCCAAGGTCCACTGATGGCTGACCATCTAGACAACACGCACGGTTCACGATCGTCTGATCATCTGATCATGCCATTCCAATTGTTCAGACGATGCTATCCCCTGTTCTCTGAAGTGTTTTTGGGTCACGGACTTAACTCCATCTGCTGGACTGCTTGTAATTTTTTAGAATGGTTTGATCCTTGTAGTTTTTTAGCAGTGAATACCACGCTTGCGACTCCAATCCCTGTGCATCGAACTGAGCTATTCCCAACCCTAGTGGCCGCATCCAAACGCGAAAGGCAGCAAGCAGCAGCAACCGCGCGTGAAGAGAGGGAAGCTAGGAGGCAGCAGAAGTGGGCACGCAGGGACCCCGAGCGCGGAGGCGAGCGAGGCACGGCCACGAACTGCTGTTTCCTTCGTGTAATGCAGCGGCCAAACCTTTCTCTGTCTCTGCTTTTTTGGCTCGCCTCGCCGCTCAACTGTCGCTGTAGCTGCACCAAATCCTGTCCAGAATTCCTTGGCTTCGCGGTGGTCTAATTTTCAATCTTCTCGTTTAAGCCGGCCATCATACAGTCACACTAATACACGTGCATGTCTGAACAGGAATGCAGCTAAAAAGTGAGAGTTTGTATATTACTCGTGTGGATTTGTGTATTACGGGCTCTGCGTTCTCCTCGCTTCCTAGGTCGGATGCCACCTCTAACCGTGACACAATCAGCATGCACGTTGTCATATCTGACAGGGAATGAGAAGTATTTTCGGACTCGTGTTCGTGTGGGACTTCCAAGTTGCATTAAGCAAAAAAAAAAAAAAAACTTGGTCCATCTCTACTCGTATTGACCATCCCGTCCGCATAAAACGTGAACCCCTTTGCTTCCATCACATACGTACACAGTGTCAAAGCAGAAATATGGTGTTCGGAATGGTGTTGATTTATGACCTTTTTTATTATAGCTGACTTTTTTTTATTATAGCTGAGTTGGTTTATTTTGTATAATTAAATTTTTTAAAAAAATAAAAATAGAAAAAACATATTAGTCCATCACGAACAATGCAAAGAAATACAGAAAAAAGAAAAGGCAAAAAAGCCTAAAAATAAAAAAAATCATAAAAAGACAAAATTACTGTATAGTGAAAAAAAAACAGAAGCCAGAAGTAGAAACTGACTTTAAACTGAAATGAGTGGTGCTACTCGTCTGATTCAAATTTGTATCGTCTCTATGTAGAACACTACATTATCTTATGCTAGACATGGTTAAATACGGGTTGTATCAGATGTGGTGTCAACCCACATTAATTAACACTTGGGTTGGCAAAAAACCTCGAGGCTCGTGAGCTACTCAGGCTCGTAACAGGCTCGGCTCGGCTCAGGCTCGGAGCATCGCCTAACGAGCCAAGCTAAGGTTTCAGCTCGGCTCAGTAAAGAGCCAAGTTCAAGCCGCTTGCGAGAGGCTCGTGAGCTCGATCAAGCCGTTGAGTTGGCTTCTCGGCGTCGCTCTTTGCTCGCGATCTAGATCCTTTTCTTGACCGAAGTAACAAGCGGTAGGTCCCTTTTCCTTTCTCCCCATCCGCACACTGCACACACCTTTGCGCCCTCTGCTCTTGATCCGCCGCAGTCACATCTCTCCGCTCGCCCCGCCATCGGCAGATCTCCCCGCTTGCCACCGCTGCTCTTTCTCCCCGCCTGCTGCCGCCGCTCTTTCTCCCTGCCCGTTGCTGCCGCTCTTTCTTCCTACCCTTTGCTCCCGATTGGCTTCCACATCTCCCACCTTGCCCGCCGCTGGCTAATCTCCCCGCCCGCCCGCCGCCGGCAGATCTCCCAGCCTACCACCGATAGATCTCCCTGCCCACCCATCGATTGGCTGCCCCACCCCCACATCTCTACCAATCCGCTGCCCACCCCCACATCTCCCTACTCAAATGGCCGCCGGTAGATCTTCCTTCCCTTCTCTCTGATCACTCCGAGGAGGCGAACGGCTCCGGGGGAGAGGCTGCCATTGGCGCTGCTGCTCAGGTACTGGGATCCTGTATGCTCTAGTCTCTCGATCGCATCTGGTTCTTGCTGTCTGGTAACTGGTTGCAGTTTTGTGTTCTACCCGTTAGTTCTATACTTCTATGGCTGCATTGCTTCTTGGTATTCGTTGTTTAGTTTCATAAATCATAGATGTTAATGATTCAGGATCTTAACAATTGACTGATGGAAAAGATCGAATCCGAATCCTTCTTGAAGCAAAAAAGATTGGATCTAGAATGAGATTTTTGTAATAATTGTTGCAGCAATTATTCTCAGACATTTTAGCCTTGCCATGTACATTTTCCCATTGCTTTCGAGCTTGTAGCATATAATTCTGAGTTTCTGACTACCAGCTCAATTGCTAAAATGTCGACTGTGGTATTTTTAGCAATTCATGTGGTAGACATTGTTCTGTTCTTACTTCTGAAATAATGTTCTGTAGTTGTAAATTCTGGATTTCTAACTAAAACTGTTCAGTTGCTTAACAGTTGAAGTAATCTACTTTTGGTTGTATTCTGTATTGGATAGCTCGGCTCGTGAGCCCTCACGAGCCGGCTCGAGCCATACAGCAAGCCGAGTTATTCGGTTTCCTTCTACGTGTGGAACTTGTCTCCCTCATCTTATATATGTACCATCCATAAAAAGAGCAAAAATATCATTGTAATATTGTTCATATAGTGAATTTCATCTTTATACGTTTATAATTTTTCTAGAAAGATTTTTTACGTTAAATCTTCGTCTTACATTTTTTAATTATTTTTGACTGTCGTATATTTTATAATAACTTATATTAGAGATCTGGATTTAAGATCAAGTCACTGTCCCGTGTGGAGCCGACTCCCGAGGTACCATCTTTACGGCTCCTGTGCAGGTGAGAACTGACTGGATGAAAAAAAAATCATTGTTCGACGAATATTATTCGAGTCAACGGCTCGGTTAGCACATCCGAAGACAAGTCCGGGACGGAAGCCAAAAAAATTCCCATCTCCCACTTGCAGTCCCACGGTCCCGGCGATAAAAGAGGGCAACACTTCGGGCCCTCGGTCCAAGCGAAAAGCAAGCATCGCTTTTGGTTTCTTGGGGTGCTGTGCAAGAAACTGAGGAGCACAAGGCAGCAGGTGTTAGCGTTGTGGGCTGCTCATTTAGTTTTTTAATGATTTATGATTTATTTTATCCTATAGTTATAGATTAATCTATCAGGAATAATACAAAGAAATATAAAAAAATAAAAATAAAAAAAATCCTAAAGGCCAAAAAACTAGAAAAAAATAAAATTAAAGAATAGTAATTTAAAAGTCAAAAGCTAGAAATCGAAGTGGAAACGAGTAGGCCGTGTCACCACAGAGACGCATCTCCTAGGCATCAATTTTGAGCAAGCAACAGAGGAGCAGGTGGTCTCTAGCTCCAGCCAGCGCAAAGAAAGAAAGAAAGAAAGAAAAAGGTGGATCAGAACCTGAGGTCCGAAAAGAAGTAGCATTAGACTTTTGCTTTTTTGTTATTCTTTTTCGGTGAAATTTGTTATGTGCATCTAAGAAGTGTATCAGGAGATTGCAGCATCCTCAACTCAGTGATTTTTACTCGCCTCAACACTATTCTGCGACTCAACTTCATGCTAAGCATCGACCCCATACTCTACCCCGATGACTGTTCCAACACTAGATTCGCCAACACAATTGTCTGCGCCTCGTTGTACCACACCATCTCCATCGACGATGTTTTGCCTCAGCCGATCATCATCTTTCATTAAGAGACTGTGTCATCAACTCTAATGTTTTAATTGTTTTTTGTTGGAGGTGAAGTTCATTACAGTTCAGACCATTGTGCCTGTTATTGGTGGCATCCGTCTAGGATTAATCATTGAAGATTTCTTCAACGATCCATCGTCATCTAGGGTTACTGTCATAAGATCATAAGATGAGGAGTCTAAGGTGAAGTTACAAGTTTTTCAGTATAATGAGTTAATTTGGCTATGCTTGATCAAGAAGATTTTTTTAAAAAAAATATAAGTTGTTGGAACAACAGAATTTGATGTTTTAATCACTATTTAGATATATTGTAATTTGGATTGCTTGCGTGACCATTATAGAGGATTTGGCAACATTCAATTTTAGATTTTTAATGAACACCCTGATGGCAGCTAGCATGATACTCTTCGGAGTTTTGATACTTGAAAGTGAAGGTTTTGCTCCAATTTCAATTCAAGATGAAGGATTCTAAGTGAAAGAATGAGTTTGGTTTTTGCGTAGATACCATATCGTTTGTCTAGTTGTCACAGCTCAATATGAGGGGTCTACTGTAGATTATACTTCATTGATGGTACGAGAGTTTCCTTTGTCTAAAACTTTTACAAGAGCAGTTTTGACCATACACGTGATAGCCACACACGTGCAAGTTGCTCTTTCAATGAATGTTTGGTTGAGTTTTGTGTTTCTAGTAGAGCATGTAAGATTCCATGAGATGAGTTCTTTGCTATGTATTACACACCATATGTGATATTTTGGTTTATGCCATTCGACGATTGAGTATTTGTTTCAGGAGGTCGGTTGTATATATACAGACTTTTGCAAGGATTATGAATTTTTGAAGACTCATATTTGTTCATATGCTTTGTTGATAGTTGTGTGTTTGAATTTGTTAGTGATTTACTCAATTTTGTCTCATGATAAGTGTTTGGATAAGACTGGTCTTATATTTCTTATTGAAGATTAGTCCGATAGACTTTCGAGACACATGGTCTGGTGATGAAGACTTGCTTTGAGGAGATTTATTATTTCGGCTACAGAAGCAAATTCGCCTTGAGATAGAGATTGTTAAAGTGTGATCCAAATTCATCATCTTATCTGTGTCGAACAATGCATCAGACATGGCACCGAACTGTGCATACGTCGAGCCATGTCAGATATGGTAACGGCTGACACATCCAACTTTGATTCGATTTCCTTCTCTATTTGGGACTTGTCTCTCTCGTCATGTAAATACATGCTTGTAGCCTATAGAAAGAGTAAGAGTCTCCTTGTAAACATCTTCTCATATAGTAAATTATGCCTTTATGTGTTCATAGTTTTTCCCACAAGGGTTTTTAGTTAAATCCATGTCTCCTATTCTTTTGATCATTTATTTTTATCGTGTGTTTTATAACAAATGACATCAGAGCTTTCTACGTATTATTTTACAACAAGTGGTACAAAACATATAGCAGACATAGAAGATCAAAACAACAATATACACGAATTTAACATGGAAAAGTCTTATGAAAAAATCATGAATGTACGAAAGCTGAATTCACTATATGAGAAGATATTTATACTGAGACTCTTGCTCTTCCTATGGCTATAGAGGTATATTTATAGGACGAGGGACATGGGTCCCAAATAAAGAAGGAAACCGAATTAGAGTCAGATGCACCAGCCGTTGCCATGTCTGACACAGCTCGACGTATGCACCGCTTGGCGCCACGTTTGGTGCAGTGCCCAACACAAACATGATGACAAATTCGAATTACGCTTTAACGAATCAAACTTAGTTGGTATCGCACACTAGTCCTATGGACTTTCTGCGCATAAGGTGTTCATCCTGATTTACTTGTAAGAGTTTATTATATTCTTCGACTACTGAAGAGAATTTAGCTCCAGGTGAAGATTATTGAAGAGAATTTAGCTCCAGGTGAAGATTATTGAAGTTTGATTCGAATTTGTATCGTGTTCGTGTAGGACACTGTATCATCTTTTGTTAGACATTACATGACCAGTGCAAAGGCCAAGTGTGGGTTATATCAGACATGGTCTCAATCCGCCGCAACCAACTCTGATCCTATTTCCTTCTCTATGTGGGACTCGTCTCACTCATCTTATATATATATATATATATACTAGTAAGGTGCCCGTGCGTTGCAACGGAAAACCAAATAAAAGTGATGCATACTATCAAATATGCATACATAATACAAAATCTGGTAGCAACATCTATATTACCCCATTCTAAATGCACACATAATACAAAATCTGGCATTATCCTTTTAAGCCGTTGGTTCATACTTAAGAGAAATCCAGTACATCTAAGTATCCAACTATAACTCTTTCTGTTGTATATATTAAGTGGTCTGCAGGTTATCATTTGAATATTGTGAAATGTAAGCAAAAATGTATGTTCAAACTCATTATTTTGTATAACAAAATATGATCCATGGGACCTGGACATTCAAAGCTGCCTTGAACCATCTTATACACCATTCTACCGAAATTTTTCAGTCAGTGGCTTCGGAATGCATTTATGGAACATTACTCGGAGTTTTGAATTACTCGGTGTTTCAAAAAAGTAGTGCACTGTAATGTCACACCTAAAACTCTTTAACCCTAAACCCCTTTAACCCTAAAACCCGTCTCCTACACCACCCATCCCCGTGCGCTGTGTTCATTCCGCCTCCTCCCTGCCTCTTCTTCCACCTCGCCTTCCGCCTCTCTATCCCTCCCGCATTCGCGCCTTCCGCCTCCTCCCTGCCTCTTCTTCCGCCTCTCTCCATCGCCTCCCGCCGCCACGCTTCCGCTCTCTCCATCGCCCCTCCCGCCGCGCGCCTCGCCTCCTCCGTCCGCCCCCACCGAACTCATGCGCTTTCTCCATCACGACTCCGCCGCCGCCGCTCGCCTCCTCCTCCCTCCGCCCTCGCCACCTCCGCCCCGCGCCGCCGATCCTCCTCCCGGCGCCGCATCCTCCTCTCTACCCCGACACCTCCTCCCTACTCCGTCTCTCTCCATCGCCCCCGCCGCCGCACCTTCCGCCTCTCTCCATCGCCCCTCCCGCCGCGCTGCGCCTCCTCTCCGCTTGCCTCCCAACCGAACCGTGCGCCTTTCTCCATCGCAACTCCCGCCGCCGCGCCGCCCTCGCCTCCTCCCCTCCTCCGCCCTCGCCACCTCCGCCCCCCGCGCCGCCGCATCATCCTCCCGGTGCCGCCTCCTCCCTAGCCCGCGCCGCCGCCACCTCCTCCTCTACCCCGGACGCCTCCTCCCTACTCCCCAATCCCCGCACCGCCGCCTCCCCTCTCCGTCCCCACACCGTCGCCTCCTACTCCCCACTCCTCCTCCTCCGCCGCCGCATCCTCCACCAGCGTGAATCGTCGCCGCCACCATCGACTCCCTCCTCCTCTCTCTATCTTCGTCGCGACTGGTGCCCACCCCCGGCCACGCCGTCCACGACCACAGCGAACCCAGGTACGACGGTTGGGTGATTCATCATCAGCGATTTTTAGCTTCTGGGTGGCGAATGTTGTCTAGTGCTGTAATGTTTAGACAAATTCCTTGATTATTTCTATAACGTAAGATGCAGGGTAGCTTTTAGTGAAATTATCTGGCCTTATGGTTTCATTTAATCTGCACATTGCCTTGCTGGTTACCTTTAGCCATTTCAGTTACACACAGTGATTCTAGAAAAATTAGGAGCTGGCGAGGTTTTAAGATCAGGTCAGATGATGAACAAAGGTTTCACAAGTCTCAAGTTTGAACATACATAATAAAAGCTCACAAGCAATCCTCACCAAAAATAATCGAGTTCAGGAACAGGATGATGAGGATAACAACAAAATAAAACAGGATAGGGGCATATCCAATCTTTCCTGACCTCCCTGAGCAGTACTTCTCTTCAAAGCTTACTTTTGTAGCATTAGACTAAAAGCAGAGAATGAAACTTTCGTTAGTGGAGTTGAAATCAGTACCTAATGCACACACTACTGAATAAGTACTTGGGAGAACCAACTCCAAAAGAAGGGGGAGATGTTCAAAAAATAGGAAATAAGAATAATTGTGAGTGCATCAAATCAATTCTAGTCCACACTAATATATATGTTTGATTGCAACCATTTACCACATCCTACACCTAGATAGCTGCAGTAGTGTATGAACTATGAAATTTCTAAGGCAAATAAAAGAGGGGCTAGCTCTTAAGAGTTAAATAAGAATGCCAGGGGGGAACGTACAAGGATATAGGAAAGGTGTCGATGACCTTTGTCTGCTGCAAGTTGCACAGGAGTAAACCCACTGCTATCCTTTAATGTGAGTTCCTCCTTGGTACCAGCATGTACAAGAACAATGCAAACTTTCAAATTTCCTCTTATAGCAGCCCAATGTAAAAGAGTACAACCTGCATGACATCACAAAAAGAGCTTAATAAAAATGTGGATTGTGAAAGCTACCTCAAACAAATTATTAGCAACTCCTGATATATATAATTTGGCTATTACAAGAACACATTTAACTTTTACATGCTCTAAATAAGAAGGAACATGAACAATGAAACAAAGCACACCATGCATAAATGTTTATAACTAACACCTAATAATAGATTAATTTTTCAACTATCATGCATGCTAAATGAATTTTGAAACACTTACAAAGAAATCATCTACCCAAATGAAGTGATCAAAAATAGGTGCACTACTTTTTGAAACACCGAGTAATGTTCCAGAATCGACAAGAAATCATCTACGCATGTTGGCTTGAATGAATTTATGGAACATTACTTTTTAGTCGATGGCTTCGAATGAATTTATGGAACATTACGTTGGCTTGAATACATTATCGTTGTATTATGCATGCTAAATGAATTTTGAAACACTTACAAGAAATCATTTACCCATTACTCAATAAGGTTATATATATCTAGCCAAAATACAACACAAGAATAATATATTAAGATACAAAGATACCACCTTTCTCGGATATCGAACACTTGGATAATATGAGCATTGCATGATCAAGACCGCCGCTAACACTTGCACACATGCGAATCGAATATGACACAGGCACATAGCACATAAGCATGTCATTATATCAACAACTATATTAAACAATAAATCTAATGCAAACTAACAATTTCAACAAACAGTTTTGTAACCTTGTAGAGCATAACAATTTCAACAATTTCAGCTGGGTCTTGACGGAGCTCAGCTGGTTCACCTTCACGGCGAGCAGATCCTTCTGCAAATCACCACGACACAACAACACAAACGCACGATTCATTTGTAATTTCAGCGTGTGAAGACTCGCCCGGATCAAGAACCAACCCAACCCAGAAGGAAGTGCGCGAGAGACGGGGGGAGAGCAGGAGGAGAAGAAAAGGGCGGGACCTTGTGGAAGTCGGCGGGAGCGATGCCGGGGAGGTAGAACCCGCGGGCGGCGCCGGCGGAGTAGGCGAGGACGAGGAGGAGCACCAGTTGGACCGCCATGGGTGGAGTGGGGGATCACCACTTGGAGGACGAAGGCGCGGCCCATGGCGGCGTCGGCAAGTCGGTCCTCCAGGTGCCGCACCTCCCCGGCAAACACCACCAACGGGAAGGTCTCGATCGTCTTGAGCACCGCTTCCAGCTCCTCCTGGCTCGGGTACTCGGGTAGTTGCAGCGCTTTCTTTGTCTTCCAGCTGTCCATCGTTCACCTCCGCGCGCCGCCGGCTTCTTATCCGCGCCACCGTGAACGAAGTCTTGGCCGCGGAGGAGGGAGGATGCGGCGGCGGAGGAGGAGAGGATGGGGGTAGGAGGCGGCGGTGCGGGGAGGCGGCGCGCGTGGGGTTGGGGAGGAGGAGGAGGCGCCGGGGCTGGAGGTGAGGCGGCGGCGCTTGGGAGAGAGGAGGAGGAGCGGCGCCGCGGGTGAGAGGGGAGGAGGAGGAGGCGCGCGGCGGGGAGGGGGAGGAGGCGGGGGCGGAGGGAGAGCGAGGCGGCGGCGCGGGGTTGGGAGGGGAAGGAGGCGGGGGGCGGAGGGAGAGCGAGGCGGCGGGGGAGAGCGAGGGGAGGCGGGGGCAAGTAGCGCGGGGGGGGGGGAGGAGGCCGCGGGCGCGGGGAGAGCGAGGGGGAGGCGTGGGGGCGGCGGGAGGAAGAGCGAGGAGGAGGCATGGGGGCGGCGGGGGGAAGAGCGAGGGGTAGACGTGGGGGTGGAGGGGTGATGTTGGGATTTTAGGGTTTAATCAGATCGTGTGGCTGAGAAGAGAGGAGAAAGATCGAATTGTGAAGAAGTGAGGGAGGGTGGACGTGACGGCAACCACCAACTCCTTCTTTTTAAATAGTAAAGATATGTAAAAGTAAGAGTTTTATGTAACATCTTTTCATACAGTGAATTTTATCTTTGTGCATTCGTGATTTTTTAAAAAAGAAAATTTCATGTTGAATTCGCATCTCCTATTTTCTTCATCATCTATTTTTATCATACGTGTTCGCACGGGGGTAGAGCCGGGTGACCGCCCACGGCCGCCCCCGCATGCAGCACGTTTCGTCAGAAACGCGGATACCGGATGGTTGGCAAGAGCTGCCCTTAGCGTCCTCTCGACCCGTATTCGAATCCTAAGTTTCGTGGCCGTGTTTACCATAACAAACTAGATACACACAAATATACGTTGAGTAGGACAGGACGTAATCGTGCTCTAGGGCCACGTAGTCTTCGATTAACGGTTATTTAGTAAAGATAATCGCGTATGCATGAGTGGTGTACGGGCCATGTAGTCGTCGATTAATGGTTATTATAATCCATAAATGTGTAGTAAAGATAAACACGGATGCACGAGTGGTGTACGTTGAGTGTACGTCCACCAGCGGACACCGGGGTCAGAGAGGAGGGCCATTTCGGCGCTGAGAAAGAGGGAGTCGCCGGCCGGTCGCCATCGCGTCGAGCTCTCGGCCGCGCCGGAGAGCGCCAAAGGAACGCTCTTCCGAGGCTCTCACGGAGCCAGCACCTCCACTCCACACAGAGACGCAATTAATCCGGTCGAGCGACGCGGCCGATCTGGACGCGCGGTAGTACTTTCTCGTTTTGGACCGTATTTACACCACCTTTTCCGTCGGCAACGCCTTGATCGGGACGACGCGACGCGATGAACCACCGGCGCCCACAGGTGTCAGGTGCGCAGCCAAGAGGAAAAACAAGCTGCGTTACGTTTTGCGAGAGACGTCGATCTCAACCTGGCGTTTTTGGTCAAAAACGGGAGAAACATTGGTACCGTGGCACCTCAGCAACCTGCTCGGTCGCCCGTTGCTTAATTATCTGTTGAGAGGCGACAGTTAAGTCCGTGATGAGCTGCGCCCCGTATCGACAGGTGTGCTGCGTGGCGTCCCAGCCGAAGCGAACCGCAGGCTCAATGATTGAGTTGAGCCGTATTATATGAGAGTTTTGACGTGTGCACACGTAATACCAAGAGAACAAAAATACCGATTTGAAGAAAAATGACAGAAGGTCTTACTAGCTTTAATCACCACACGGATGGATGAGGATTGAATAATCTATTAAATGCTATTTTAATACTTAATTAAGGTCTCAAGATTTAATTATATGGTTGTAAATTTTTAAAGATGGTTGCTCGAGTATCCCCGATCGGAGGTCCACTGTATATTCACCCGATCAGGTATCACTCGGAGATTTTACGAACAAATATGAGGACTGGGATATTTTACGAACTGCTATGAGGGCCTGTCTCTAGGCAATTCCTCCCGTGTGGTAAATAAAGCATGTACTTTATCCTCCTCCTAACCACATGATTTTGTCCTTACATCTCTGACAACAACAACCATCTTGCAGTTATCCCCGTGATTCTCTCCCACTAACAATAACAGTTTCCCTCGCTGACAACAAACGTTCGCTCAATCATATGGGACGAATTGACAAGATGCCTGCTCATGCAAGTAACCGACACCCATTCAGTGCTATTTAAGGTTTGATGAAAAAAAAGGCACAAACAATGCAAAGAAGAACAACACAACAGACAGACTCTAGAGATCTCTCTATCGGATAGAAGATTACAAAGGCAAGAAGTAGCAATCTAGGGCTAGTAGTATCCCTTTCATAATCTCTCCTCGGAGTATCTTATAACCAATTCATAGCAATAAACATCATCTTTATTCTCCTCTGAAATCCTTCGAAGGAACTCAACCCTCTTATTTCCCATAATTCACAAGATCAACAGTTTGAACATCGACAGCTTGCGCCGTTCTTACGGGAGTTGGATGCTAAATCTCCAAAGGTTATCATCAGCAACATCACCTTCCCTTGTTTCTGTCAACATCGCTCATGTGATCATGGCAGGAACCTCGGATGAGGAGAATTAGTTGGATATGGCAGACTACGCCGACCTCAACATGCACACATGTATCCACACCATGGAACACGATACCTCCTCGTCATCATCCTCCATCCTAGGGTTACTAGTCTTTGACATCAGTGAGACCGATTGGATGGAAGAAGACACGTCGCCCCAGACTTCAATGCCACCTGGGGAGTCAGACATTTCAACTTTTTTTGGAATGCCCAGACACCACTGCAAACCTAGTGCATTCGACCGGCAAACATGACAACAAGAACACGATTCCACAATTCGAGGGTTAAGGTACTCTCAATGCAGTCATGGGCTACTGTTATTCGCTAACAGCTCCTATGTATTATGGGAGCCAGTCAACACCTAGTCACAGTATCGATGAGATTACTCCCGGTAGAAAGCCCGCGAAGATAATAACACTCACCATTCGATTGGTATTTCGCTGTATCAAGTTGAGTCTACCACACATCCCCTCAGAAACGGTGGTCTCCAATCGTTCCCCGTCACGGAAGCTCTTTACCAAAGTGATGAAAGACTCTCTCTCAGTTTCAATGGGAGTTCATCGGGAGATTCTTGCTGAAAGCACGATGTTAATGCAGTCAGTGATACCACTGCATATGTCATGCGTGGTTCTCCAAGACAGATCCCCTCACGATTCATTAGTCAGGATGGTACAAATGCTCCTGCATCACTCGAAGGAGTAAAAACTAACAGAATTGGTGAACGTCAACTATCTAATCTGCTAGCTTGCAAGGCCACATGGAGTAAGCAGAAATCTCGGACAAAACTCAAGTCAACATACGCCCTCCGTAGAAATGAACACTCCAAGACTTTCGATAATTGTTCAAAATCAACAGCGTGTGAATGACATTCTTAGCAATCTAGACCCTGCTGTAGTAGAAACCCCAGGATATGCTTAAGTTGTAGGTCTGGTATCAGAGATCCTTCAAAAACCATGCGGTGCATGGAGATGTACCAGAAGCAGAGGCAATCAAAGAGCCAAACCTTGACTTCATTCGTGTGTTACTCACATGGCAGAAGCCAACATGGTTGGACTAATAATAATCCATCAGCAAGTACAAGACCCACTCAAAGGTTCTAACAAGGAAGCCGTGTGTTACTCACATGGCAGAAGCCAACATGGTTGGACTGATAATAATCCATCAGCAAGTACAAGACCCACTCAAAGGTTCTAACAAGGAAGCCGTGAGGGAAGAAGGTTATTCAATAATCAAGCAACCCCCTCGTCACGAGGGACGTAATCGAGGACACATTCCAAGTGATCTACCTCATCATCTGAACCAAGCTTCTGATCAGAGACAACATTTGAGTGTCCACGACTAGATTGGAGTACTAGCTCCCCACAACGACTATAAGAGAAATAGATCTCTAACATATTATAATCTGACCATTTTCTAGATAAGGCTCCATAACCTAATCACAGGTTGTCAAGCTTTCTCGACAGGTCTTCAAGCAGTACACTGGCTGGAAAGATTTCGATAGGCAAATCTTAAGAAATTTAATGGAAAACAAAATACATTAGAATTTCTACAGATTTAGACAACTGTAATCAGGGTTGCGGGAGATGATGACAATGTGATGGCAAATTATTTGCTAACGGTTCTTGAGGGTTCTGTTCGATCGTGGCTACTCAACCAACAAGTCGGAACGATCTACAATTAGGAACAACTCTACAACCTGTTGATCATTAATTTCTAGGAGACGTATGATCGGCCTGACAAGGACGATGACCTTCATTGCATCCAACAAAAAATCAATGAAACCTTGCGGCAATACATCAAAAGATTTAGTTAGGTTTGCAACCTGTCACATCACCTATGGAGACAATATCTCTAATATATTATCTCTAGCACTCTCTCCAATATTAATTATTTTACAGTTTTATAAAACAGGATCCATATGTCTGTTTTTTTACTCCTTCTCCCTCCCCTTCCATGCCATCTCTCTCCCACTACTCCTCTCCCTCCATGGCGCTCTTTGCCCATCGTCACCGGCCGCTACCCCACCGCCCACTCCCTCCTTGTCGCCCTCTTTGCCACCGTCACTGGCCGCTGCTCTCTCCCTCCCCGCCATGAGCTACTCTGAGCTCACCGCTGTTTACCCTAGCCAAATCTGGCCCACCTGCATCTAGATCTGGTCAGATCCGAGCAGATCTAATTGCCAATTAGCCGGATATGGTTAGATCGAGCGACTCTCCAGCCGTCCTTGTGTTTCTATTCACATGCTCTAGTCACCATGGCCAAGCCATTGGCCGTCGTATCCACCAGCGGTGGTCGTGTCCCTGGGTTCAGATTGCGCCACCGCTCAATCATCACGATGAGATAAGTCCTCTTCAACAGTGGTGATGTTGTAGCTTTAATCGTTGGTTCTCATGCAAAGGCCGTCGCTCCTGCAACAAAAGACTGGCTCTTCGATTTGCTATCGGAGGCACTCTCTCCCATCCACTCAGCTGCACTCCGATATGGCAGGGCGCAAGCGACGGCTGAGATGGACTATTGGAGATACGTGTAGCAGCGTACCCCAACTATTGGATCAAAATCCAATGCTACAGATTATGCGGTGCAAATGTTACTACGTGGTATAGCATCTCTAGCAGTGCTATAACCAATGAGCCGTTGCAGTAGTACGGAGCAGAAACAATGCCTAGATACGATCGTGGCCTTTGATTCTTTCGTAACCTCGCAGAACTTGACGACAGTGTAGCACATTTAATTTTCTGACATGATATGCCTCCCTAGTAGGCACATACACTGTTTGACATAATGCAGATAACACAGTCGGCACTTAGTGCAATTGTTGGAGTGAGGACAAGACGGCACGTCTATGGAGGCAGTTGGGCGTATGGTAAATGAGCGTACTATGATCGGTCCACGTACGTAGCCCTTGCAAGCTGATACGGACGGACGGGAGCGAGCCCGCGCACGCACGGGATCTTGATCTTTGATTAGGCCGCGCGCCAATCCTGGGTGGACACGAGCAATCGTGTTTCCAAATCTCACGCCATCAAGTGGTGGGCTTTTTTCTAGGACAGCCTATACTCGAAACGACCCCTTCCTTAGCCCACAATTTCAATTTGCGGGGACACTTTGGCACGTGGTACGACAGGTAAGAGGTACTTCGTGACACGAACTTGTTAAGGGGATTTGGCCCGTAGACAAACCAGGCCCCAATCGGGCCGGTTACTACCTACTTAACCAAGCACCGGCTTCATTTTTGGGGCCAATCAGCCAATCGCCAGGTTTTGGGTGGGTTTTTCGGCCGTGCTTTCTACTTATTAGCTTATGACGTATGATTTTTAGTTATATATGAAAGAAATTACAGAAAAATAGATACTTATATGCGATTTTATCCATTACAGATAAAATCAACACAATGTGTATTATAATTGACCTTTAAATCCCGCTTTAAAAACATGCACTGATTTTGAACCGATTATTGTTCATCGGTACATAAATCGGTACATAAGCCAAAATGTGGCAGTGCAAATGAACCCAGCCTCTGACCACGTCTCCCTTGGTTCTTTTTTACTTCACATGGAATTAAACTTTCTAAATTAGAAATTTGATAACCAATAAACCTACAACTATCTAGATTGACTATATAAAAATTATATATAACATTGGTCGTTAAAAATATTTTTATATTTTTATAATTTTACAAGTATATTTTAATATAAAGTTATAAAAAATAATAGTTAAAATTGTATCTGATCAAAAACCAAAAACATCCATTAAAAAGGAGCAAAGGTAATATGATATAACCAAAGAACCAACCAGGCAACAAGAGAATATGAACCACGAATCAATAATTAGCAAAGAGTCACAACAAACATCGGATAATTCTATGCACACACCACACCATCGTCTCATGAATTCAATCCCTGGGCGCTGAAATCCTTTCCAGCTTCTCATTTCTCGCTATTGAGTTTTATGCACCGAACAATACAACTAAAAGATTACGTTGCGTATACTTAACATCCCGATCAATTCACATACTACTTCAACACCCCTTTTCATATGTAGACACTTTTAGACCTAAAATATGGAATAGAAATACTACAACTATTTTTTTAATTGACCAACCGGGTCTTGATCTCGTAATTCACTTGTTTTTTATTTGACCAACAGGTCTTGAACTTAAGACCTTCTAACTCTGATACTATATGTACTAGCCAATTTATCGAAAAGTCTAACCAATAAAAAAAGACAAGTAATTCGCTTGTACTTGAATACTCACCAAGCAGAAATTAATATCCGCGTAATCTACAAGGCTTAGTACCTACAGCTACATGTTGATTCATCCATCTTGCGTACGAATACGATGATACCCGTATCAGACTGCCCTACTCTTCAGTCTCCTCAGCTCGACCACGACGACGCTGATGTTGTCCTTGCTGCCGCGGGAGATGGCGAGCTCGGCCAGGAGGGCCGCCGCGTCGGTCGCCGTGCGGCCGGAGACGGACTCCGGGAACATGGAGGCCGCCCGCCCGTTCAGGCAGTTCCTCGCTATATTGCACGCCGCCTCATTGGACACCACGTCCCACAGCCCGTCGCTCGCCAGGATGAGGAACTCGTCCTTGTCCGTCCTGTCCATCACCGTCACCTCTGGTTCGGCACTGACGTACGGTTTCAGGTAGTAGTCTCCTGAAAATGAAATGCCAGGACAGGAAAGAATTCAGAGCATTGTAATTAGTTTGTGAGCATAGTTGTGTGGTTGTGTTTTATCTTCCTGGCATGAAAAGTTGAAAGGAAAATAGAGATGCGATTCAGTAGTGCGCAGGAAGAATTGAAGAGGAGAAAAAAAGAGAGAGAAAGAATGTATATTACCTATGGATCTAGAGGTTGCTAGCACTCCATGGACACGGTATCCGTTCCAATTGATGACTCTGCCACCCGCTGCTTCCACCCTTTCCAACTCATCTGGTCGATCTGGCTGTGTGTAGTAAAAGCAAACATCTGTCAGAAACTCAGAACTCATGTTGAACATTGCATGTCAATTGCAGAAGGACAATAGGATGGTTGGCAATGGAGTGATGCTGGTCAGTGGACTCCATAACATTAGTAACCTAGGAATGGGAATTGTTTCCTCGTTATTCATCAAGGTCCTAGCATTAGCAAAAGTTGCTTATGTGGAGATAACATATACTCTTCTGGAAATAAGCTGACAATACTTTGTCTACATAAATGCCAGTATATCACAGCGTTCGCCCAGTGCCTATCACACTGGGGAAGTTCACTCAATACTGTATCGACTTAGGGGGTGATCGTTTTAACGATGGCTTTTGATTTTTGGCTGAAATTTCACTGTAGCTGACTTTTTTTTACTGTAGCTGATTTAGTTTTTTGGATATAATTAAATTTAAAAAAATGTAAAAATAGAAAAAACATATTAGTCCATTACGAACAATGCAAAGGAACACGGGAAAAAAAGAAAAATGCAAAAAAGCTCAAAAAATCTAAAAAAATTCAGAAAAAGACAAATTACTGAATAATGAAAAAAAAGCTGAAACTAGAAACTGAAGCTGAAAAAAGCTGAAACGATCACCCCCTTATTTTGACCAACTAGTTCAGAATTTTGGCCCAAGTTTTTGCTGCAGATCCCATCACAAATCAAATACCGTGCTTCTTTACTCTTTAACCCTAGGGAGATCGTCTACGTGGAACGCCATAAGCAATGGACGTTACTACTCAACAGAACGTTAACCACTGCTGCCCCAGGCATGCATGCAGCCAGGAAATTTGCCACAGGCTGTCCATTGGCAAACAACTTTGCCACCCCGACCGACACCAGCCAACTTTGCCACCCCGAGCATGCAAATCGACATAGTAATTTGCTAAAGTCGTACTGTTTCACCACCAGGAAATTATCCGAGCGTTAGCCAGCTTAACGCGAAAATATTGTGCACAGAAACCTTTGTGCATGCGAAGTTACTCCAAAGTCCTGCTCCAAATGTGTACTATTCGGCAATCTAGCTAAGCATTGAACACACGAGTGATATTGATAATTCATGATTAACTTCTATTACATACCTTTCCAAATGTGTTTAGACTCAGAATATAACATTACCTCGATTTTATTGCGAATTAAAACCTTTTCTCCTTTTTTTTGCTATGGAAAATGACCTGTTACCTATGGATGGCATTGCTAGGATGGCCGATAACTGCACATAAAATGGTTAGATGGTGTGTTTTATGCATGAAATGGCACAAAAATTTGATGCCCTTTATGTAATAATTTAGATGATGATATGACAATATGTTGTTCAATACTTAATTGTTATTCTTATTCATCTTCCCGAACTGTTATTGTTATCTCTAGAGAAAATTCGGTAAATTCGGCCCAGTTTTACCTAGGTAATATAGTAATAGATACTAAGAGTTGTTACAAGATAACTATTGCAAACGACATGTTAAGTTATTACAAAAGCACTGGATCATGACACGCTAACTACATAACCATTGCAACCATTCGTGACAACAAGCTCCTAAAGCTAACAGATTAGCTAACACATAAGCAGTAGTTCATTACAACATTCAACAGCTGCCAAAATGAAAACCCTTTCACATCCTAGCGCAAATCTCATATAAGCAATAGTATTTTCTAAAAGTGTGAAAACATAGAACACAAGGGCAAAATGATTATTTCCTATAACAAAAAAAAGCAAAAACTTTAATTCACAATAAAATCAAGGTAAAGTCACATCTGAAATCTAAATATTTTTAGAGTGGTATATAGTTAAAGTGAATCTTTCATACGGCATTATGAGCCACGCTACTCCTTGGATAGTATATCATGAATTATGGGTGTTTTCTTTTTCATTTACAGTCTGTAGCTTATAGTTTATGTTATAGTAACTAACTTTCAAATGATATGTTTTTTTAGATTATAGTAAAAAAATATATAGAGTTCACAGTACCGGTTAAAATCGTATACGACTATTTTTCTCTACGTCCTACCTCTCGCAAACAGTCAGAATTCAAAAATTTAAATCATAAGCTGCAGCTCAAAAAATCCAACAAGTGGTGTGCACCCGAGATTCATAGGTAGCAGACGAGGGCTGCATATCAGGTGAAAATGCACATCTTTCTGAAAATCTTGAAATTTTGATTGTGTGCCGTTGGATCATAGACCTTCGGCGAGGATCGCCCCGGATGCCCACCCACATCTCAAATACGCATTTTGCAAAAAAAAAAAAAAAACCACCCGCAACGGTAAGGTATACTTTGCAAATAATCCCCTAACCCTCATCACCCTTACTCTCGGTCCTCCTTTCATCCTCCTTTCCCCAATCAACATTCATCGTCAACGCATTTTGCAAAAAATCGATTCAGATTTCGTCTTCAAGAATGTGCATCCAGATTTCATCTACAACAAAAGAAATTGCATTCGGTTCATTTCTTCACTTTCCATCTTCAATAAAAATGCAAGGAAAAATCGATTCGGATTTCATCTACAACAAATAACAAGGAGTTGCATCCGGATTCAAGAGCATTCGGATTTCAACAGCATCAGTAACAATTGCATGAAAAAATCCCAAAAATGGACCCATTTTACCATCAGAAAGAACTGTATGAAAAAATCCGCCCAAAAAATCACGAACATGGACCAGGCGTTGAGGACGAGCGACGACGGCGCCGGCGCCGGAGGGGAAGATCCCGTCCGGAATTCTGAGCCACCCTTGAGCCGCGGCCGCCGGATGCGGGCTCGGCGGGCCGAGCTCGCCTTCCCGCCGCCGTCCTCGACCTCGCCGCGAGCCGGTCACCGCCGCCGGTCTTCAGGGCACGCCGCCGAAGCTGGAGGGGAAGACCCCGTCCGGATCTGAGCGACCGCTTCCGATCCATCGGCGGTGGAGCGCCATGACGGCGTGGACCCCGCGGCGGCGTTGAGGAGGACGCCCAGATCCACATCCCTCGCTCGCCAGGCTGCCTACCCAGCCCCCGCGGCCCCCGTCACGGTGCCGCCGCCATCCGCCCCTTGTGGGAGATTGAGAGAGGAGGGAGAGATTTCGAGAGATGTGCGAGTGGGCTGGGTTTTTGGGATAGTCCGGCGGTTTATGTGCAAAACGGTCGGGGTGGGATGGGAATAGAGAGATCTGGACGTTGACAATCGAACGGTAAAAATCACAATTTTCAGATAAATTGGCATTTTCACCTGATACGTCCTCGACGAGGCTATCTAAGTATCTATGCTACGTACCTTGTGGTCAGTGGAGAGTGGCACTGCCATGCCGCCGCGCGAGAGCACGGCGCGCGAGTCGCCGCAGTTGGCGACGACGATGCAGCGGTGCCCGACAACGGCCACCACGGCGGTGGAGCCCACCGTCCGGAAGCCCGACTCGGCGTCGATGTCAACGCCGGAGGCCGCGGCAGCGCCTCCGACGACCTCGCCGTCCACCCTGGCGAAGCTGGCCACCATCGCCTCCTTCCAGCGCACGTCGCCCCACGCGCTCCCGGGCCGCCGGCGCAGGCTCACCTCTTCCGCGAGCACCACGTGCATCCGCTCCCGGCACGCCTCCGCTACCCGTGACCCGCCGTGCCCGTCGTACACCGCGAAGAAATCCTCCGCATCCTTCCCGCATCCGTCCACATCTCCCTTGGCCCACTCCGCGTCTGGCGACGCCAAGAAAGTCCGCGCGACGGCCACGGCGTCCTCCATCTCCCTCCGCCGGCCGATCACCGACACCGCGCCGTGCGACAGGCAAGCAGAACAGCTCCCCCGAGCCATATCCGTCGACGAGTCGGACAATGATCCTTCCGTCCCCAATCGAATTCTCTTGGGAGGCTCGTCCTCCGCCGCCGTCCGCCCGAGCCGCCGCAGCTCGAGTCGGCGCCGACGGCGCGCAGAGCCCGTTACGTGGGCGACCTTCCCGTCTGCAGCTACAACTTTGCACACAAGCTCCTCCACATCTCTCGTCCTAGCCTCCGTCATGTCCTTCCCTCCCACGGAGAGCAATGGAGAATGCCAAATTGGGGAGGAAGCGCGAGGAAGCAAATTGTATGGGAGAGAGGCCCTCACCAGATGCTGCCACGTGGCTCTACATCTCTGGAGAGCCACGTGGTAGCATCTGAGGAGGGTCTCGTACAATTTTCTTCTGAAAGGCAAAGCGGGTTTAATACAGCCAAGACGAGGCGAGGTAGGAAAAGGTAAGAGAAGCGATCGAAGTCGTTAAATTTCTAATGAATGGTCGGATGTGGGAAAGCACCACAGGTGCCGTATAGGGACGTGGATGGGCAAGATCGTCGGTGGCGCATGACGTGGAGCTCCTAATGCGTGCCGTTTGGGATCTCGCCATCTGAGGAAATATCCTGCACCCGGTCCATAGAGTTTTGGTGGTATGGCAGTAACGACACTTCCACGGCGGCTGTGGGGTCGAAGCTGTAGAGGCACAGGCGTTGGTGGGGAGGGTGCATGTAATCTGAATATTGCGAATATCAATTAGGAACACCAAGAGTTGAGGCATGTAATTGTAGTTATTGGTCTAATCGATACAAGAACATACGATAAAATTTCACTGTAGAAAACTTATCTAAACAAGCATACATTACATGGCCAATTCAGCATATATTTATAAGAGCACGTAGACTCTTGACATATGAAAACTTATCAATATATGAAAACTAATCAAATCATATCCGGTTCTATCTCTAATTCTAAAATCAAAGGATTGTTTTGATGATTCCGTCGTACTCAAAAGGAATTTTGGGATGTGGTTGGATCCGTTAGAAAGAGGACGACATAAGCTTTATATCTTGTATTCACACATTCCAAATGGACTCTAGATACGAATTCTATATGCGTGTTTAAAGTCGGTCCTATCAGACTAAATCAGCACTAGATTGTTTTGGCAAATGCGGTGCACATAGAAAGAACTTAGAGGTGGAGTCAGATCCATTGGAAAGATGATGAGTTAACTTTCTATGCTGTACTTGCACATCTAAAACAGAGTTCGTATGCAAATTATATGCATGTTTGAATTTGATGCTATATCCGAAGGCCGAATTGAACTTCAGAATGTGTCCCACTGAAACTGCTGCTTGAGTTAGCTCCAAAGTGATGTGGAGGACTTTTGTACCATGCTTGCATATGCTTCTCTTCATGTTGTACTCCTCCCTGCGCTTGATCAGCTCCTAAATTTCTGAGTAAAAGAACATTATATGCATCAGGTAGCGGTCTATTCTCCATTACAAAATTATATATTTGTAGGAAAGAGTTCACCTGATAATTTAGTTATTGAGCACATGTCTTTGTAATTGACCCTTATATCGCTTCAGGATAAAAAGTCTTGTTTGTATCTACAAGTGTGATGTTTTCATCAGCTCTTTATTTAATGAAAGAAAAAAATCAGTAAATATTTAGAAAAACAATTAAAAAAATTATTCATCCTCCTCTGTTATCATATCCGCCTACACCCTACCTTTTGGACACGCTGATCGCAACCATGAGCAAATCCGAGCATGGTAGGGCTGCATCCTCAGAATGCGGGGCGATTTCGCCGTGCAACGTCCTCAAGGTGCAAATCGACCACGGCAGCGGTTTGAGTGGAGCCGAAGGGTGCTCGACGGGATCGAACCATGATCGGTGGCGACGCCGTCATACTAGAGGCCACCTCCTCTTCCACCACGCCATGATCGGTGGCTTTTCCCCCTTGGGCGACGTGCCCAGGCGCGCGCGCTCTTTCGCCTCACCGCTGCGCAGTTCTTCCGCCCCCTGTCACATGGCAGATTCCGTCTCTCACCACGGTGCCTTCTGCCGCGCGTGCTTGCTGGCGAGCACGGGCGGACCTACCATTCGGGCAAAAGGTCCGGTGGCCGCCTGACCTGAAATCGTCGTATAATTTTACCACAAGACAGGTTTTGTTAGGACGTTATCATAGGCCAGGCGGCGACCGTCTAATAAGAAGTGGATCCTACGTCTTTGGCTAATCGTTGTACTGTTTTCCCTTTCCTTTTCCCCTTTATCTTCATTTAGTTCTTTGTCCGGTGACCTATAATTCTGATGAAAATTTGTGAATAATCAGATTCATGTGGCAGCATTTTTAATTCCCTGTCTAAATCCAAATATGTACACGCACGCATCGTCGTGAGCTAGCGTTTCTTTTTAACAGTTGTTATACCTCTCTGGTCGCTTTCATGCAAAGCAGACCAGGCTCAGCGGCCGCCGTAATTCGTCACACGGACGTAGCCTGGCTTTCACGGCATTCATCCATGCATGGATGAGAAAATTGATACTTTGCCATCCTATTCGGTGGGCTTCGATAAAATGCCACTATCTAGAATGATCACTATAAAATACCACTCTTAACATTGACACTTTAATTATTTGCCATTTTGAGGGGTTTTAGGATTCTTAATTATTTTTTAATCATTTTCAGATTATTTACCATGGGAAAAGACACATTTACCCTTGCCCTTGAGCGCCAACCCAAAAACTGTATTTGTTGCAGATTTTGTGAGCAATCAGTGAATCTACTAAAACACTGGATACGTAAATTGCATCTTGTTACTCACAAAAACTTGTTGTTTTAGGATATGTGCAGATAAACTTTTAAAACTTTAATTACTAATATCTTTTTAAACATTTAGATAAGTAGATTTATTTTGAAAAGTTCTTTCATAATATTGTAATTTTATAATATATTATAATAAAAATTAGTGTTTAAAGTTGCTTCTTAGGGACGTGTTGATGTCCAAAACGATATGTTTTTATGAATTAAAGGGAGTTATTGTGTTTTGTGATGCCAACTTTACATCGGCATTAGTCAAAATTATGACGTTTATAAACTTGCAATCCATTCTGTTTTATTCACTTACACAAGCTTGGAATTGACTCTGCTATTCCAAACCAACAAGCAAATGGCCCAAGGGCAAATGTGTCTTTTCCCATGACAAATAATCTGAAAATGGTTAAAAAATAATTAAGAATCCTAAAAACCTCTCAAAATGGTAAATAATCAAAGTGTCAATGTTAAGAGTGGCATTTTATAGTGGTCATTCTAGGGAGTGGTATTTTGTCGAAGCCCACCGAATAGGATGGCAAAGTATCAATTTTCTCTACATGGATACATTGTACCGTGTACGTATGCATGTATGTATATGTATGTGTGTGTCTATGGGCCGCACGGCAGGAACAGCCGACTTCTCTGATATATACCGTATACGTAAAGAAAACAAGGCCACTGCTCTTCTGCAGACAGGCCATCACATTATTCACTGAACCCGCGAATTAACCTATGCGTGCACGTGTATGTACGCAGTGGAAAAGTCGGAAGATAAAAATTCTGGAAAGCGATGAAGCAGAGACGTGGTGGCAACAGGATCGACCGGTGCTATACATGGCATGTTCCATCGATTTCCCGAGCGGTGGCCGAATCAGATCAACGCCCGGGGATTCAGCTTTTGGCCGGTCGACCTCGCCTTGCTCGACGCGGACAGCGACGGCGAACCATGTGTGTGGAGGACGCGCGCCCAGGCGCACAGCACGGAGGTGTATCCGCCGCTGCGTTGAACCCGAGGGCGTCATGCGTGGCAGGGGGCAGTTTGCCTTCGCTGTACTGGTCGCTGGAAGGCGCCGTGGTACGTGGCGTGCAGGAACAGAGAATGCTCGAGAGGGTTCGGCCGAGCGAGCGAGCAGGGCCGTCCGTCCGGCCCGTCATGTCATGTCCCTCTCTCAGATCAAGTGGGACCGTAACAATGTCGAGGAAACGTACTCGGTTCCTCCACGTCAACCACAGGAATACAACACCACGAGTTGGCGTGGTTGGGCCTTTACATGTTTCCACGGGAAAGAGGAGCCGCTTCACGCTTGGATGCCCCTCCCAGGAAAGCCTTTACATTTCCCCATCAAAATGATCAGTTCCACAAATTCCGTGGAAATAGACATCTAGCCAGATACATCTCCAGTGTTAGTTTATCTAAGTTGATGACTGAGATTCTTTTGACAAACTTCGTGGTCAAATTAAGCTTCATTGTGGGGGGAAGTAACATGTTAGTTTCAGAAATTTACTGATGCATGTATGTAAACTAAATGTTATATGGGAGTACCTCTGATCCATTACTTGATCAAATATAGCGAACATAGGCATTTGTTGCTGCAATAACCTTCACATATTTACAGGTGAATTCCTGCTCATTTGGTTTTTCCCTCTCTATTCAGTCAAGAGATTCATGAATTGATGAGCAAGAATATCCTTTCTTTGTTAATTGTGAAAATTCATCACATATTTACAGCCTAACTTTTTTTTGTCCAAAAAATAAGATAGCCTTTCCATGTTGATGTTCAAAACTTCACTTGTCTTCTGGAGCTGCTACAGCCTTTCCATGTTGATATTAAAAACTTCACTTGTCCTCTAGAGCTACTACCTTTGCTCTTGAATTTGATCACACATGTGGCTATTGTTTTGCTTCTCCAACTTATTCATGTTGGAAATTAAGCGGATTTAGCAATATTTCTATTTTAATTTCAATTATAATTAAGCACAAGAAAGTATATATATATATATATATATATATATATATATATATATATAGCAATATGAAAATGACATGATATTACATATATTATCTCTTAAGCAGATAAACAAATTTGAACATTAACAGATTGTAAAATAGAACACGCATGTGAGCATATAAAACATGGTTATTAAGGCGTCGCCTAAGCGTCGCTTAAGCGGTAAGGCGCCCCAAGCCGGTAAGGCGTCGCCCCGCCTTGCCCTGTGTGCGTATGGCGTCCGCCTTAGCACGAAGGCGTCGCTGAGGCGACGCTTAGGCGGCGTATGGCGTCAGGAAGGCTCGAGGCGACGCCTTTCGCATGGAGGAGGTGACGACCACAACTAAATGAAGTGAGTAGGCGGTGGGCCGGTGGCTAAACCAGAGAGGCAGAGAAAGAGTTCTGGATCTGGAGAAAGAACCGTAGGCGGCGAAGTACCTGGAACCAAGGCGGTGGCCGGTGGCGCCTCCATCTCTCCGCTCCGGTCTCTCGGCGTCGGCGCCGCCTCCATCTCGCAGATCCCGTCGCAGCGGCACGCCGACGCCTCCATCCCCGTCGCCCAGTAGAAAGGTACTCCCCTCCCCCCTCATCTCCCCTCCCTCCCCCCTCCTCCCTCATCCGTCGGCCGGGTCGCCGCCGGGAGGAGGAGGCCGGGAGAAGGGAGGGAGATGGAGGCCGGCCGGGAGGGGGAGGTCGAGAGGGAGAGGGAGCCAGGGATGGAAGGGGACTGGGGGAGGTAGAGCCGGATCACTGGAGGCGGCGGCGGAGCCATCGAGGGAGCGAGCGATGCAAGCGAGGCCGCGAGGGAGTGATGTTGGTGTTGCGCTGGCCGCTGGGTGTTTGTTGCGCTGGCCGCTGGATGCAAGCGAGGCCGCGAGGGAGCGAGCGATGCAAGCGAAGTCGCTAGTGACTGTGCTCGCTAGTGCTGGGTAGTCACTGTGCTCGCTAGTGCTGGGTATTTATATCTATTGCATTTATAATAATCTATATGTTGAAACTTACAAAGGGTCAAGGGGATGGATACTATATAGGAGAAGAGCAATTAGAATAGAAAGATGGGTGTTAGATGAGCTCAAGAATTGACAACAAGGTACATATGTGCTGTAAATGCTCATTTTATTTGCTACCTTTAGTGCATTAGGATGTGTAAGGCGTCGCCTCGCCTCACGCCTTACCGCTTAAAAGGTGTGAGGGGGGTGAGTCGCCTTACCTCGTCTTACCGCCTTAATAATCTTGATATAAAATATGCATAATGCACAAATTTTATAAAGTATTGCTCTCAGATGAGGAGTTGCACAAGCTAAAAGAAACTTAGCTTTCTTCGACTCTTGTTAAGTTTTCAATTATCACAGTGATACAATCTTCAAAAATACTACTAGTTTAAACTAATTCAATATTACCTCAGTGTAGCATAAATGTCAAGAGTAATCATAAACAATAGATCTCAGTTGAAATCAGACAATAGAGACCGAAACAAGCTACAACAGAGATCAACTTATATTCGGCAATTGAAGAATAAACACATGAATATAATTTCGACAGGATCTAACTACAACAGTAAGTAATATTGAGCAAGAATGACAACAGATGCAATTGATAGTGTCACGAACTACACTCAATAGAGATAATCAATTAACATATAATAGATTAAACTAGCAGAATCAATCTAGAGTATCATTGTGATTTCAACTTTTTGACATATATTCTTATTGAGCAATTCACAAGTCCACAATCTATCATGCAAAGCCCCCCGGTGCTAGCAACAGTCACAAGTTTCAGAGATAATGAATAGAAATACTAGCACGACTGACCAGAGCACAATAGATATGAAAGAGTAGAGATCAAGCTCACTGAGTGGCGGCACTCCAAGCCACCGTGACGGACAGCTAGGCTCGTCAGAGACGATGTCTCAGAAAATCAATCCCCAATGAATACCAAAGAATCACTGGAGAGGCAATTGAAGATACAAAACCCAACTTCTTAATTTAATACTCACCAAATCAAGAAGCCGAGGCAAAAATCGATGCTGCACAAAGCTACAGGAAAGCCAAATCGCGTCGCACTCCACTCGGCCAAGACCGAGCCGAAAAACCAGAGAACACTGTGCGCAAGCACACGGTTCAGAGAGCAAGCCGAAGAGCAGAGAGCACAAGAGCCACAGCCCTGCGACCATTGGCACAGCTGCCGCCGAGTTCTTCCTCAACCAAATCCCAAACGACCGGATAACCAGCGAAAGAACAGATCCGGGTGATGAGCTCTCTTACCTCTGCCCCAACCGACCTCTCCCATCTCCAATATAAGGCTGAGCCAATCGTGGTGGTGCCCACCAACGGAAGCAAAGCTACCGCCACAGAAGGAGGACGAGAGGGGATCAATAGAATGCATTGGCCAGATCTGATCCAGCAGTCGAACGGGTCGCCCCCTCTATCCCGTCTCTCTCCCTCTCTTACACGTGGGCCCCATGGCCAGTTTCCTTCTCTTTTTACCTGAAAATGAGGAAAATCACAGAAAGGCCCAACAATTAAAGGGGCTCTATGTCATCATCTTTTGACAACTACAGCATGAATCACCAATAGTCATCACATGAGCATACACCACCTTCTATACAATGAAACCGAACAGTATCCCTTACAACTATTTTTCTTCTCGTGACAAGTGATATGAATTTGATAGCAACATGGCAGTCATCACATATCCTGAGGTTTTTCATAATACGGATAGTCGCCCCCTTAGGGGTGCGAATAAGGCCAAATGCAAGAGCTATTTTCTCGCTGTGATACATAAGATGTTCTTCCTTTTGTTCATCCTCAATATCATGTAGGACCACAGCAAAGTTTGGAACATATCCGTTCACTTTAATCTGATCTATCAGCTCTTCGAGTTTTTTGATGATCTGGTTCATCCATGGGTGATTCTTGTCCTCTGATGTGAAAACATGGACCTCCCCTCCTACTTGAATCCAACTAACACCAGGTTCTTTCCTAACGCCCCTCTCTCTCATCAACTTCCGGACCTTTATGACACCATCCCATCGGTTTGCTTTTGCATACATGTTAGAAAGCAAGACATAGGTTCCTACATCGTTGGGCTTCAACTGAAGGATCTGTTCAGCTACTCGATGACCCAGACCATAATTTCTATATACCTGGCAAGAACTTAGAAGTGATCTCCATGCAACAACATCTGTGCCAATGCAATTACTCACTATGAATAACTCCGCCTCATCTAGCCTTCCAGCTCTGCACAACAACCCGACCATGCAAGTATAATGTTCCCTTCCAGGTTTTACTCCCACTTCCTTCATCATAGTATTCAAGTAGTAGAATCCTTCATCTACAAGACCCAACTGAGCACAAGCTGACAGCACCCCAATGAAAGTCACATAAGATGGGACTTCTTCCGCAAACAACATATCATGGAATGCTTCCATGGCTTCTCTTGCAAGACCATGATGAGCATAGCCTGTTATGATCGAATTCCAAGATATCACATCATGATATGGCATAGAGCAGAAGACTCTCCATGCATCCTGGATGCTGCCACTCTTTGAGTACATGTTAATGAGAGCATTACCGACAGGCAGAGCGACCCAATGCCCAGTTTTCATAGCAGAGGCACCAAGGGCATTGCCATTTCTCAAGGCTGCAAGACCAGCACAACTGTTGAGAGCCACAGCGTAAGTGAACTTATTTGGCTGGACTCCTTCCATTTCCATGTCTAAGAACAACTGCAATGCACCTTCAAACAACTCGTTTTGGGTGTAAGCAGTCATAACAGCTGTCCAAGAAACAACATTCTTTTCTGGCAAAACCTGGAACGCACAATGAGCATCTCGAGCACTGTCACATTTTCCATACATATCAACAAGTGCGCTCCCCACATACACACTGAGCTCAAGTCTCCTCTTCAACGCCTGGGCATGCACCTGACACCCAAGCATCAACTCTTTTGTGCTAGCACAATGCCCAAGTACTGCGACATATGACACATGATCCCATTGCTCAACTTCTCCGATCATGCTTCTTACAACACTGACTGAACCATCCAATTGCCCCCGATCAAGGAACCCATTTATCATCGAGTTGAATGCAAATGCATCAAAACCGGACACATTCTGGAACATCTTCATCGCGTCCTCCATGTGTGCACACTGGCAGTACATATGCAGCACCGCGTTGCAAACGTAAGGGTGCTCCGCCAACCCAGACTTGACAGCATATCCATGGCACTGCCTCCCCATGTCACAGCTCCGGACATTGGCGGTCGCGGCCACAGCGGTCGACAGAACGTACTCGTTCAAACCAAAGTCAGCCGCCCTAAGAAGAGAGAGCGCGTCCTTAGGATGCCCGGAAGAAGCGTAGCCAGACATGAGGAGGTTCCCGGACACGGGGTTCCGGGAGGGCATTGCGTCGAACACCTTACGCGCAAGGCCGAGGCGGTCGCACCTGGCATAGAAGGCGATGAGGTGATTGTGCTGGATGACATCTAAGCGAGTGGCTCTGATAAGCTGTGCGTGGAGCGCCTTGCCTTTGGACAACTCGCCGGCAGCAGCGGCTGCGCGAAGCACGGCCACGGCTGCGTGCCGATGGAGAGCGGCGCCGCAGGTGCTAGCCATGGAAATGGCACAGGGCCTGGACTGGTGAGTTTTTCTAGATGGTTCGAGATCGAGAGGGCCCATCTGAGTAGGAGGCCCAGTCCATATATATATATAATGTTTTAATAGGGCTGTCAACGAAGCAAGCTCGAGCGAGCTCAAGCGAGCTTGACCTGGCAAGCTCGAGCTCGATAGAAACTCGAGCCGAGCTTGAGCGAGCTTAAGATTGACACTAAACTCTAAGTTGGGCTCGAGCTCGACTCGTGTAGGCTCGGTGCTAAGGGAGTACCTGCGGGGAGAGGAGGCGGCGGCGGGAAAGAGGCGGGCGGCGGGGCAAGGGGGACGGGGGACGGGGCTCGGGGCGAGGACGGGCGCGGCGGGGGGCAAGGAGGTGGGCGGCGGCGGCGGGGAGGAGGCGGCGGCGGGGCGCCCAGGCGAGGCGGGCGGCGGGGAAGAGGAGGGGCGCGCGAGGGGCGAGGCGGCGCGCGCGAGGAGGCGGGCGAGGAGGGGCGGGGTTCACGGGGCGGATTCTCTGAAGTCGCGTCGGTGACTTCAGAGCGATCGAATCTGGCCGTCCGTCGGAAAAGAACGTCCCAGATCGGTTTGCTACTGATGAAATTTCATAGCAGAGATAGAAGTTCTGATAAATTTTCTGTAGCATCCAATCTGGCCGTTCTTTTCCGATCGATACTTCGATTCCCGACTGCTCTCTCAAGTTGCCGTACGCGACTTCAGAGAATCCAAAATCGTTCACGGGGGGGAGGCGGGGGCCGGGTGGGCGACCGCGAGGAGGGTGACGTGGGGACTGGGGAGGCGGGGAGCTCGAGGCTCGACTGCTCGAGCGCACTGGGCGGCTGGGCTTGTGCGGCCCAGTTAAGCAGCGCAAGTAGCGGAAGACCGGGAGAGTGGGTGCTAAAAAAATCTAAGCTCGTAAGCTATTTGAGCGTAATTTATTGAAACTTACAAATTTAAGATCAAATTTAATTTTGATTTGTTTGGAGTTTAAGCCAAACTCGAATCAGTCTAGAATAAATCAAATTTGAATGGATCATGAGTCTCGAGTTTTTTTACATCTCTAAATATTTGCACTAAATGGGCTAGCTGGGCGGGCGACCTCTGGACGACATCTGTTTCCACCCATCAGACGGCAGATACACCCAGATCCGCCAGATTGCCGAAGACACGTAGGGCAAACCGGCTCTGATCTGCCAACATAAACAAGCTAGGTAAGTTTGATTTTTTACGGTAATTAACTTCTAAATAAAATATTTTTTAAAAAATAAATTCTATAAATTAATTATAATAGACATTATCCTAACTTCATCTATATCAGCTAAAATCACATATAAATATATATTTCTCCGTACTTTCTCTCGAACTACCATAATTTAAAATTTTAAATCAAAAGCTATAAGGCAATACCCAAAAGAACCCACCTAAGAACATAAATGTGCTAGAAAAATAAATGCGTTAATCCGCAACTTACATTAGTAAATGCGTTAATCCGCAACTTACATTAGCACAAGAGCTTCCACAAGTCTCTTACGTGGTATCAGTGTATTACACTTTACGGTAGTCTACTCCAGAAATCTATCCAAAAAGCAAGAGCACAAAATTTTCCTTTCAAACGATGACAAAAAAAATGATATAAGCATTGGAATTTCCTCATGCTCCTTTAACATGGTTTATTTTGCCAGTTAATCCTTCCAGCCATCTTTGGTCGATCTCCTAGAAGCGAGACCTTTGGACGATGGGTTGGCCATAGGTTTGGATGGTGTCAACGGTGCCTCCTCATCGTCCCAATCATCTCCCCAGTTGTCGTCCCACTGATCAGATTGATCTGCTTCTTTCTTCCCTCCAGTTGAAACCGGTAACTCCGCCGCATCGAGTTTCTGGTATGCTGGGCCACTGTCTTGCTTACGTGTCCTCCGAAGTTTGATACATACTCCCACCATTCCAAGGAGAACAAATACAGGCACCAGCATGTATGTTGAGGGAAGCTGCATCCGTATTACTCGACCTGTCGCCCTTGTGACTGCCCTGTGAATGTTAATATCACAGGTTTCTTCTGCAACTTTGAGAACTATCACGGTGTTGTTCGTGGCATCACTGCTAGAAACACTCACCTGTGTCTACTTTAACGATATCAAAAGAACAAAGGATCAGTCTACCACTTGAAATCACATAAAACAAACTGCCAAAGATCCAGTTCTACATCAAAGCTGATAAAGCAACAATTGTGTACTAAATATTCTGCCAACCCATAGAGAGATTGCTAACAAGCATTCAAAAAATAAATAAACTAGTTCAGCGGAAGCATGGTTTCAGCGAAGCATGTATATAAACAGAGATAAGCATACCATACTGTAGCTCATGTGAAACATAGAACTCACAAACCATACACAAATTAAATTGAAGTTTTCAGCCACGATCATGGGAAAGTGAAATATTCCTCTCATAAGCTTGCTGGAAAAACTTCCAAGGCAAAAAAGAAAAAACAAAAGGTATTATCTTCTGAAAAACTGCATGCAGAAGCAACATACTGTAGACATTATATGTGGAAATATTAAGGGAGAAAAACCATCAATATAATTATCTTCAGAGATAAATTACTCATTTACATTAGCATACCTCATTGTGATCGTTTGCTTCAACATGGACCGTATTTTCGGCTAAAGTGACATAATCTGGAGCCGTGATGCTAACATCAAGTGGGGTCATGCCTTTGTTGTCCATCAGAAGTGATAGAGCTAAAGAATCTGGTTTCAACTGTAACAAGTTACTTGTGTGCAGAATATGGAAAGAGCTCAAAATAACAAACATGACTATATCCAAATGTGAAATAAAAACTTCAGAGAACATATAATGAAAAATCTTTGCAAAAAATTGCTATTGAGAAGAAAAGGTAATAGGTGTCCGTGCAGCAACATCAATTGCTTAAATTCTTCAGGGACTCTATTTGCTTGTGACACAGCAGTTTTATGTTTGATTTGGCCCAAGTTAACGTTAGTTTTTTTTATTTGTAGCCCCCCACTCCCAAGAAACTAGCCAATTGACATTACCAAAACTAGGGCCATCAATTGGCAGCCCCAGTTTTGGCTACATGTTGACTGTAAACTGAGCTATAATTGGCCGAATCTTGCAGCCATGCTAAAATTTTAGCTGCAAACCAATTATGTGTCAAATTTCATCATCATGCCCAAATTTTGGTAGCACCAACTTTGGCAAGGTGAAATCAAAGATACCTTAAATTTGCATAGAGTAAATCACACGAGCTGTCCTGAAGCTCAAGCTTCATTTTCTAGCCCTGTAGGTGCAAAACTTGCTTAATGATGCCAAATTGCCAATTACATCCAGCCACCAGTTACGTGACAACAAAAAATGATGTAACAGGGATGTAAGTAGCACAATTAAACAAGTTTAGGATTCCTACCATGGCTCAGCCCAACAGTTATATGAATTTCGCCTTTAAATTTATTGTCTCTTTGGAAATTCATTTACAATGTCTAGGTTCGAACATTTGTCCTTTTTGTCTTAGGATCTTTAATATGAGTTCTGGGATGGATGCAACTAGGGAATGACAAAACTGACGTTCACATTCAAATGTTCCCACTTCACAGTAGTAATTTTGGAAGTAGAAATGACAACTTTCGAATGTCAGATGATGTTTAATAAAAATTATATTAGTTTAACTGCAATAACATAATTGCACACAAACCTTCAAAGAGAAATAAAAAGTTTGATGTATCAGATTAAGATGCCTGACAGAACCAAGTATACTACAACAAAAGAAGCAATTGTGCACTAACAGAGAGTCATGGAGCAAAGGAGAGAGACTAAATGGCTGGACAAATCACCTTCTCCAGGAACTTTCAAACAGGCAATGAACTTCTTCTTTTCGATGATACATGTATGGGATGGATCACACTCCCTGATAAGAGGATCTTGCAAGAAGTCTGTTACATGTGAGGATTGTGTTGTGTTTTTATATTTGTCCTTTGGCTGCTCATCTCTTTTTGTGCTAGTTCCTTCTGTTGAATTATCCTTCTTATTATTCTCAGAAGTATCGCTCTTGGATCCTCCATCCACATGTACTTTAGGCTCTCTATTAGGATCTGTTTCATCATGCTGCCCTATTTTCCCGACATCTGGATGTGCTATAGTGCTATCATCAGTTGTTTCGGTCAGTAGGATATTCGCACTCTCCTGAATTAGAAAGGAAACAATGTATTACAAAAAAAAATGCATTGCAACATTGGTTAGTAGCTGGATCACTGGTGCACTGAGCTTTGACTATCTCAAATTAAGTTTGCATGACAAGTGCTTCAGCTGTTCAGCATTGATCTTTTACCTTCTTAAGTGCACAAGGGCAAATATGCTGGCCATGACTTCAAGCACAATGAACTAAACCAACTTGACTTTAGGAACAAAGCAGTGAAGCACATATCTCAGTTCAGGTGGCATGAGAATCATAATGATGTGTGTGTGTGTGCTGTGCGCACAAGAGAGGCTTAAGAGTGATGCATTTATAGCTAAGTTCGCTTGAAGCATCAAACATCACTAGCAACGGTTCTCTGCCAGAACTTAACCATCCAAGGTTTGCAACACCCTAAATACAAAAGGGATGGCAACTTGTGTAATTGATATGTACATGACATAGATTTTGCTTATCCAAAGCTAAAATGGCTGAATTTCCATAACTACCATCTTTTTGCTCAATCTGAGTAGCTATATGGCTGAGCAAAATTAGAATTAGACTACTTCTTTCTGGTCGGGCGGTCAGTTAAAGCACGAGCAGTAACAACGCAACCCAGTTGTCTAAATTTGTGCATCAACCTTATTTTATCTAGTACTGATGCAAAATTCTATCAAAGGTAGTATAGTATATAATACAGCTTTCAATCGCTCGCCCTAATTATACAGCTTAAAGTTATCCAAGTCAAATTAAGCAATTAGTCTGTTCAGGATTAGCCCCTAAGTAAGGCAACCGCTGCCAAGCTCATTCTCCAGATCGCACAAACTCAAACTAACACCGCAACAAACCACTCCTGCAACAGCAGAGCTCGTGATCCAGGCAGCATTTCACTGTTCCAGCGGCGATTCTCCCAACCCCCCAACTTGCAGAGAGCGACATAGCGAATCGAGCAAATCAACAAGCCACTGTGCCTAAAGGTTCAAGCAGGGAGAAACCTTATTTGGCGAGATGGCTCACCTTTGCTGCGACGGCTGCAGCCAGGAAGGCAACCTGGAGGAGCACACCACCCGACCGCATCACCGCAGCGACTACGTACGGGCGGATCCGTACAAATCTATCCGAACTGGCGCGCGCGTCGCCGGCCGGAGATCTGGAGTGGGGGTGGGGAGGTGCCCCTGTTAGGTGGGTAGTTGCGTTTGAAATGGGGGAGGCAACGAAGCGAACAACGCAGGCCGACAGGTAGTGACGACGCGGAGCGCCGGGGAGGAGACCCGAGATGGGACTAGACGGGAATTTTTTTTATTTAGTTCTATTATACAGTTTCAAAATTAATCTCATTCGATATAAAATTATAAATTTTACCTCTTTGCTAAGCACGAAAGAACCAACAGCTAACGCATGACTCCTACCGTACCATCCAACCATAGCAGCATCTTAGTAACATGACACCGTTTGATCAGGCATAACATGTGATAAGACCCATAGAGCTGCCACGCCACGCGACTGTGGCAAAGGATAGGTGAGGTGCCTTGCTAGGAGGCACGGCACTACCAGAAAAGCTTAATTGTGATGGTTCAAGCTTTTTCATGAGAATAACATAAAGGTGTCTCTCCCATGCCATAGGAGAGATAACTCCATGCATCCTCCATGCCGTGAGAGATAATTTCATGCACCCTCGATTCCAACAACAAGTGAGAGGAGACTACTCACTCCAAAATGCTTCTATGTTCCTTAGTTTTGAAGGAACATGAATGAAATAAGTGAGATATGTGCGACGGGTGGCACGATAGTTTCGTGGACCCTGTCACCTGCCGCAGTTGGGAGGTGCGGCAATTCCGTGGGCCCTGCCACCTGCTGAGTCCGGCCAAACGGTGCTGCACTGGGGAGTTGCTGTGGTCGGGTGGTACAGTAGAAGTCACGCATTGGTCGATGGTCTTTTATGCTCGGTAAAAATGTTAGATTTATAATTTCATAACGTATGAGATTAATTTTGAAATTAATATGATATAATAGGGCCAAATAAAAAAATCACTAGATGGCAGTTCGTGTCTGCGGGTTTGAGGGAAGGCTCAAAGCAAAATGGGGGGAAACATCGTCATCTACGGCAAAAAAAAAAAACACGCAAAACGAAGGTGGCCGTAATTAGGAAGGGTTGGAACTTGTTGCAAAATATTATTACTGCCAGCCGGTAGGCAGTGTTAGCATGTTCTGTATTACAACATTATTCACCATATGACCAAAGGACACGTAGATGCGGTAGATGTTAACGGGGTGTTCATTTAAACTGCCGCGGATGACGTTTGTCTATACTTTTTTATACAACGACGAATGATGAAGATATTAATATAAAAAATATATATAATTTTGAGCTCGATAAGCTGTTTGAAAAATATGCTTCAAGAGGCCGTCCGGTTCAACATTTGGCTTTTTGATTTCTAGAGAAGCTAAAAGATAAAAAAAATCAAAAGCTAAAAAAAATAAGACCATTAAATTCGTTCTTATTGATTCTTTCAGTTTCAATTTATGCTTAATAGGCTTTTTTTTGTCTTTTTTAGTTACACCAATCTGGTCGTTAGAATTTTTTTAATAATTAATTTTAATTCAAAATTACAGTATTTATATCTATCTTTTTGCACTTTTGACCACGTATAGCCAAATCGTTGGACCACTTGGGTTAGTCACCCTACCGTTGAGCGATATATGGGCAAGTCGCCCAACCATTAGGTGACTAGTCCCTAGTAATCCCCTTGGCCGCACGATGCCTCAGCTCATTGTTTCCAGCAGTGCATACGTTGTTTGGCTATATGAACCCATACAAGTGAGCAGTTGTTTTCTGAAAGAGCTAAAAATTTCACATAAAACTCTCATTTGTACCGTACCGCTTACGTGCCGTTGGAATTTGTTGCCGGAGTTAATTCCATACTACGTATGAGAAATCGTGGAAGACAGTACGTACGTTGTTTAGCTATATCAACTTATTTGACGGCTACATTTAATAGCAGTATTAGTTTTGTTATGGACTGATTATTCTAGATATACAGAAGAAAGAATTTTTGAATCGTAGCTTTTGATGAGATTCTGTCCTGTAAATGATTTAGTATCTAGTTGTCTGTTTGAACACTAGGCTTTGGAGGCTGGAGCCACGTTAACCAACTAGCTAGTTCAAATGGCCTTGAATCAACGAGAATGAGATGTATCAGCGAAAAGAGAACAAATATGCAGACGCGCCGGCCGAACCACACGGCCGGGCCGACAAGGAGGGACACCCGCGCGACTGATTTCCCCGTCCAATCAACATGGGTGTTAGTTTTTTTTCTCAAAGCTGAATGTACGACCTTGCCCCTAATAATTGGACGGCCTACGGGCCTGTTTGCTTTTAACTTTTAAAAATCGTTTTTGATTTTTGTTATAGTACTTAACTTTCAATCGGAGTATTTTTTTAAGACGGAGTCTACAAGTTAATTATAGTACACGTTAAAAGACTAATATATGTACCATCAAAAATCGTAAGCGATAATCTCTCTTTTCGCAATCTCTGTTGCAAACAGCTAAAAAGCCATCAGCCGTAACAAAAAAACTGGCCCGTAGTGGAGGTGTTAGCACCTCCAACACCTCCGTAGGGACCGAACCATATGTCTGTACAATATTATACCCAACTGCCAGCTTTTAAAATTCATATTCAAGTTCTTAGTAACGTTTGCTTGCTCTTCGTTAATAAGTGTCAAATAATAAAGGTTGATTTGTATTTTTGCTCGTAATAACTCTTTAAGATTTCTTAAATTGCAGGTTTTGGCTCACTGGGTTTGATGACATTAGTATTGGTAGGTAACTAAATTTATTTTTATTATTGACTCATGATAAGTGTTTCATCAGGCCTGCTGATTCTAATTTGGTCTAGTATGAAGGGAATGAGTGCATTGTACTAGGATGTGTGCTAACTTTTAGAGCATTAAGAAGAACGCTTTATCTTTTATAATGATGCTTATTAGTTCATGTAACCATGTTCTAGGTTTGCCCTGATGGAAAATCCATCGAAGCTGAAGCTGCCCATGGTACTGTGACCCGTCATTACCGTGTTCATCAGAAAGGAGGTGAAACCAGTACAAACAGCATTGCCTCAATCTTTGCATGGACAAGAGGACTTGCACACAGGTACAACTGTTAACTACTTCAGTTTTCTGTGGTGTGCGGAAATTTTCGTCTTTTTTCTTGTTTACATGGTTGGCAAGTGGCAGCATTGCCTTGTGCTTACAATATGAAAAATACTTTTATTACTCAAGTCACCATTGTTCAGGTCTGAGATGATTTCCCAGTTCTCAGTTTGAAATGTCATTATGAGTTTACGACCCTCCCTTTTGTGTGATACAGGGCAAAGCTAGATGACAATGCCAGACTACTGGACTTCACTCGGAAGCTTGAGGCTGCCTGCATCGGTGCTGTCGAGTCTGGGAAGATGACCAAGGACCTTGCCCTTCTTGTTCACGGATCTTCAAAGTACGTCATTGCATCCATTGTCTTGCCGTCTCATCGTACTGTATCTTCTCTCTATGTTATTGCACTTTGCACGGCCTGATGTCTCATCCTGCTGTTGTTCTCTTATAGTGTCACAAGAAGTCATTACCTGAACACTGAAGAGTTCATTGATGCGGTTGCTGATGAGCTCAGATCAAGAGACTGGCGGCCAACTGAAGCTAAGAGAATCCCATTCGGAAGCTTTGATGCTTCCCTGCCTCCCGTTTGATTCGAGTCATTTTGCTTATGCCACCATTTTCTTTTGCGGTGCTACCACGATAAACAGAACTATATCTGCAGCTGTGAGGCAGATTATTGCCGGTGCGAACATGCCGTAGATTGTGGGTTTATGTAACTTTGGATAGTTGGATGCGTCAAATAAAGGATTCAGAACTATTGGCTATTCGAGATGGTCTCTGTCTCTGATGGTTGGTTCATCACTGACGAGCCCTGCGGTCAGTCTGGAGGCAGCAGCATCATTCGACGCCCGACGTGACGTGGATCCGTGATGGAACAGCGGCGCGTGCTCTGGTGCTCGCGCAACAGCCAACGTCGCGCGCACTCGGCCAGGAAACGCGCGCCTCCCACTGGTAAACACCACGCACGAGACGACGAGCGGTGCGCTCTCGCCGCTCCATTGGTAAGTGATAACACGCCTCTCGTCTCCAATCCCCTGCGCGGCGGCGGCCGCGCCGAGTGTGACTGCGGTTGGTTCGTCGATTCGTTTGTTAGCCTCTCCGCTTCGTATTACTCGCGTGTCACGCACAATGCTGCAGATTTCTGGCTACAGTTTTCACCAGAAAACTTGAACTCACTCAAATCACTCCTGCGTTGCCGGTGGAATGAGCTGCCGAAATATGTCGATGGAAAAAGGAGAATGCTGCGCTGCCAACGCGTGTATGAGCTGCACAGGAGCAAATTCAGACGTGAACAATTCGTACGTTTGTCCAATACTCGTGTATTCATTCCTTCATTGTAATACTAAAAGGGGGGGGGGGTCCAGGGAAGGTTGGACTAGGCCCAAAGCCTAGCCAGCCCAGCCCAAACCACCCCCATAAGAGAGCAAAGAGGAGGCAAAAACTGATTGCTTCTCCCCCTGTGCTGACCCTACTGCTGCTGCCTCCACCCGCACGCTGTTGTCGCTCGCGCGCATCCCCTACTGCGGCTGCCATCGCCTGTCACCCTTGCCGTCTGGCCGCCGCCTGTTTTCCGCTACCCCTTGCTTCACCCTTCTCCCCTCACGCGCGCGCCGCCGCGGCCAAGCCGCCACTACTCTCTCCGCCGGCTTTGCTCGGCCGCGCCCTTGCCAAGCGTTGCTTCGCCATGCAACATCAACACCACCCCCACTCGTGCGCGAGCCACCGTTGCCAACCACCAGCGCCGCCGGCCCTTGCTGCTCCCGATGTCGCCGCTCCTCTTGCTACCATGTCAGCACCTTCGCCGTGCCTCCCTAGGTAGTTGTCGCCCCTTAAGCCGGCGCCGCTCCGTCAGTCACGGGCCGTTGTCGCCCTATTGTTGCGCCGTGTGGGATAGGTGGAAGGGGAGGGCTAACCCACTGTGAGAGGGGAGGACCCGACCGGGAGAGCCAGTCGAGTGAAGGAATGAGAAGGGATTCGACCGGGTGTGGGTAGAGTCAGCTGAAGAAAAGAAGAGGAGGACGTGAGTGAGGGAAGGGAGAAGGAGGAGAAAAGGAAGAAAAGAAGAAGAGAAAAAAGGGAAAGGAAGAAAAAGAATGGAAGGTTGATCCGATGCTCGATCCGCTAAATCTGGCCAAAATAAGAGAGAAGGAGCCCCAATCCAGTTAATTGGAGCTAGGATAATGCCTCGATTCCTTCTCCTTACTTGGTTATTGAGTTTTATAGAGATCAAATTGTCAATTAGCGAGACGGATGTATACAATGTTAGAACATGACTTGTCGTTGGAGTTCATGTGCAGAGCGGTGAGGTTGTGGCCATGTATGTGTATAGCTAGTGAAGTGCGATGGCCGTGTGGTGAGGTGTCAGTGCATGCGTGACCGACTAGTATTTAGTGAGTGGTTAGTGAATCACTAATTAGTACCAGGCTAATTAACGAATGATTAGAGTAAGCAAGTAATTAAAGTTTGTGAGTAATGAGGTGAGCGAATGATTTGTATGGATTAATTAGTATAGACTAATTAACTGAGATAATTGCTAAAGCTCTATAGAATGCTGTAATGTTGAGTTTGGTGGTATGATTTGGATATTATACCTTTGGGATGGCCGCAACCCAGTATGGGACAACACCGCTGTCGGGCTGAAATCGGAATTTTAGATGGTGTAATATTTAAATTACGATAACTTGGAATATGCGAGTAGAGCTGTATAGTTTACCGAACCTGGAATATTTGTTGTGTTAGGTTCCGGGTTTGAAAGACACGGCCGTTCAAGCCCTAGAATAGTGGGATGGTATCTGGTGAAAGCGTGGGGCATGCGTTGATTTTGCGTGTAGGAATGACGCCGTCCGTATGCGTGTATGTATCGCGTTAGCGATAAATTGAAATGGGTAATACTTGTTTAGGTGGCGGTCTGAGTTTGGTGTTGTTTGCGCATCATCTGCCAGTTTAATAAGCAAGTGCATAGTAGAACAGTGAATTATGCTGAATGCTTGCTATTCGTATTTTCATACTATGGTCTATAGTATTTATGAGATGATGTACATGATTACGTGCTAATCATACACTGATGAGCGCTGCTTGTGATTAAATGCTAACATTAGAAGCATGTGCATCATGCATTGCACTCGTACATAGGAGTACAAGACCTACTTCGGCAGGAAATCTACGAGAGTGAAGGTTGAGACCCCGTATGAAAGAGAACGGAGTGATTGAGTGGTTCATCGATGGGTGAACACTCCGCTATACCTATATAAGCTACAATTACAAATGTGTCACATTGTATTGCATTGCATGAAAGTGACATAAAGTGCTACAGTTACAGAGATTATGATGTATAGTTTACAGTCTTGGATTTGATTTATATTTTACCGTCATGGATTTGATTTACAGTTTACAGTTACGGATTTGATTTACAATTTATAGTCATGGATTTGATTTATAGATCACAATTGTGGAGTTAATTGAATGCTAAATTAATGTTACTGTTTTACCGTGTGCTTGCTGAGTTTTTGGACTCATATTTGTTTGTTTGGTTTTTAGGTGATCTGGATTGACGACATGCATGGAATGAGAATAAGTCCTTTTGCACTGCACTTGTAAAATAACAGCTTAGTTACACACTAAGCGTTTACATTTAATCTCTTGTTAAGATGCTTCAGTTAATTTCTGATTAAAGTATGTTTTGGAAAAGTTAAAGGTTGCATGGGATGCGACTAGTCTCCTTTTGCTTGAAGTGGAGAATGGGTTTCTCCAGTTAATACGAATCTCGTATGTTAAGTCCGTTGTGGCTCGCCATTTGGTTTAGTATATTTGTGAGCTATAGTGAAGAGCTTCCATGATCATATAGCTTAGAGTTCTGTTTATATTATGGTTATTTACAATATAAAGTCAGTTGGCTTATTGCAATTATTCTATATTCATATGCTATTTGCTCTCTGTTGGTAATCGTATAAATAGAGAAGGTGCTGCCAAAATTTTTATTAGCATCATCTAATTAAGTTGAGTAAGTGCGTAGCAGTAGCATCCTAGGCCCTGTAGAGGACCAGGGTGTCACATTCATTCAGTCAGTCCTTAGTAGTGGTTCTTTTCCAATGTACAAGCAGGTGAGATGGCAGGCTCCACTAAAGCTAGCTACACATCCCCAGCCTTAAGCCTAATAAATATACAAGGAACAAACAAACAAACAAAAAGAACAGCATATTAGAGTACTAAACCCTAGCTAATTTGCTTCGATGCGACTGCTCATGTGCCAATTGTTCCCTTGCTAAAACATCGGAAACGGCTCGTCATGTCGCTGGAGCTAACGGCCCCTTCGATCTCTTCTTAGTTGAGCAGAGAGACGAATCCATACCATCTCAAGCCCACGGCTTCATGCAGCATTAAGCTGCTAGATATGAATACCGTTGCCATTTGCATGGTACGCAGTCACCAGGCCGTTCAACGGCTTCTTCATGTGCCCATTTTGGAACGGTTTCAGTTTCGAGTTTCCGTTACTGGGGATGCGTTTGGTTGGTGAACTGACAACGCCACAGGAACGTTGCAGAAGATGGTCTAGTTGTCCAGATGACGCTGCTATTAATCCTGTCAAGTAAGCAGGCATTCTTGTTAATTCAGACGAAGTATGCATCTTTGCCAGATAAAATTGACTTAAACGAAAGAATCAGCATATAAGACGAAATGGAGTAGACTTTTAAGGCTGTTTTACCTAAGAAAAGTGGGGATGGCTTTCCAGGTCTTGAGTTGAATTCAGGATGAAATTGTGCGCCAACGAAAAACCTATGAGTTGGCAGTTCAACAATCTGCATCCAGTAAAGAATTGTTTATACATTAAGTAACTGAAAGCAGTTCAGTAGGTTGTTCATAAAAAAGGGTAGGAACCCTACCTCCATGCGTTTCCCGCTTTCATCCCTTCCAACGAAAGAAAGCCCAGCATTCTCAAATTCTGAGACCATGTCAGGATTCACCTGAAAAATGGAAAAAATGCTTTTGTCACCAAACTGACTTGAGAATAAAAAGAAGTTACTGAAATCGATAGTTCTACTTGACAAACCTCGTATCTGTGGCGGTGCCTTTCATCTACATAGCTAGCATTGCCATACCTAAGACAGTACAGATTTCAGAACAATTATTTCTATAGCATAAACAGGGAAAGAGGCAGCCAATGCAAAATTTATGTAAAGACAATGATGGAAGATGAGGGTAAGTGCTTTCTTACAGCTTTGCAGATTTGCAGCTATTGACCTCGAAAAATGTCCTCCTTGATCCAAGGCGCATTGTTGCCCCCATATGGGTTTTGGAGCCCTGCAGACAATGTTGAAATACAAGGAATCACAAGTGAATTTTCAGCAGAAAGAAACTAACTAAATACAATAGCTGGTAAAATAAATTACCTCTGGCATGAATATAACACATGGTGTTTTTGTAGCTGGATCAAACTCTGTGCTATTAGCGCCACGCAGCTTCATGACAGAACGGGCAAACTCGATCACAGCAATTTGCATTCCCAAGCAAATGCCGAGATATGCAACATTGTTTTCTCGTGCATATTTTGCAGCAAGAATTTTTCCTTGGACACCTCTATCCCCAAAGCCTCCCGGAACTAGTACACCATGTGCACCCTGAGGTGGAAAACCTTTCAAAGTTCTGCATAACGGTATCACTTGAAAATGTATGCTGTGCTTACCTTTAGTAGATCCCATGCTTTTTCATAGGCATCAGGCGTCTGCACAATGCAACCATACCCCATGCATCAGTAAATTCACCAGTATGGAAAATGGAATTGAAATGGCATCCACAAACAATAAACTGACCTCTTTGGCTGCAGAATCTTCAAGATCACAGGAAGGAACCCAGTCCACCACAAGTTTTCTGTCCAAAGCAACCGATGCATGCAAAAGAGCCTGACAGAAGTAACAAATTATGCAAGGCCCAAAAATTTTGTTCACAAGCATACCAGATTTCTCTAAGAAAAAGGGAAAGCTTCCATGATATCACAAAAATCAACAGGCTGAGAAGCATGCTAAGTAGCACTTGAATGGCATTATGGCAGTTTAGTGATGCACGAATGCATGCCAAGCAAGTCAGTAACGTCACCTTTAAAACAGACAGGTAGGAATCCGATAGACCAGTATATTTTCCAACCATGGCAATCCTAACCTGAAAATATTTTTGCACAATAAAATTTAGCACCGAATTATTGGGTAATGGCGTACATGCATTACTATAATTAACAACTAAAGGATCAAGAAACGAACTGGAGTTTTCAATTTGTCGAATTTGCTCGCTCTTTCAGTCCATTCAGCCAGCTTAGGTTCACAAGGCGCTTTTCCCACACTGCATGTAAGAGAAGCAAGAATACATCTAAGTATTCCTATAAATGAGTTTAATTGATGAGCTGATCATACTTAGGCCAAAAGACCTACCACTGAAGGTCCAAAACTTTCAGAATAGCTTCATGGGCCTTTTGGTCCTATAAAAGTACCAGTATACATGGTTAGTTAAGCACAATGAAAAATTGGGTATTCATGCATTAGGGCAAAGTTTATGTGCCATACCCTGAGCAACAAGGGGATGTGCCAAATATTTGTAACATCATGGAGATTAACAATATTTGAAATCTGCCAGATAGAATTTAAAGTCAGAATTGTTGTTGCATGATGCAAAACTCAATTTACAGTACTCTTTCCGAAAAAAAGGCAACACTAGTTACCGGAACGTGGCAAAATTGTGCGAGTTTCACTTTCACATGTTCTTCCAGTGGCTGTCATAAAGCACAGAGAAACCATGTATGAAGTTTTCATCCGCATTGAAGGGTACTAAATAGGGAGTGGGACTCCAAAGAATGAAAATGCAAGGCAAACGCCGCACGATACCTGAGTACTGCGGCATGCCAAGATATCAGGTATCAGTCCAAGTCCTCTTAGTCCACGCACGCTATGCTGGGTAGGCTTAGTTTTCTAGATAACGATAATTTGCATTATTGAAGGGAAACAATGACAATGAAAATGCATATTGCTGACAATGATAGTATTTTTAGAAGTATTATGGTGCTTCCAACTAAGTCACCTGTTCACCAACTACATTTAGAACTGGTACCAGACTAACATGAACCAAGCAAAAGTTTCCAGGTCCTGAAATAAAAATTGCAAAAGATCACATAATTGAAGCAAGATATGGTAGCATAGTTGAAGAAATAGGAAAAAAATGTTGAGGGAATTCACTGTTTTCTCACCTACGCGGTACGAAAATTGACCTAATGCTTCAATAAAAGGCATTGATTCGATATCCCCTGCATCAAGAATGCCACTGTCATTATGAGGCAAAGATATTTTGTCTCCTGCACCAGCAGACTTACACAACTATGGGAACAATTGAGCGAAATAATATATTTTATGATGCTTAAAAATACATAACGTTATTAACTAGTGATGCAATTTGCTGCAGTAGTTTATTATGTTGTTTTCACCTATAGTGCCACCAAGTTCTATGACACAAACATCAGCTGGCTCTTCTGTGCCATCAACTGGATTCATTGCTACACGTTCAATCCATTCTTGTATTTCATCTGTAATGTGCGGCACAACCTGATAAAGAGAATTAACTCTAGCTCAGTAAAGTCATCATCAACAATGGTACTTTTTGCATCAGAACCGAAAACAGGGAAACTCCATTCAAATTAGCAATCCGCACCTGAACAGTTTTTCCCAAGTAGTCTCCTCTCCGTTCTTTGTTGATAACAGACTGCGGTTTAAGCATTAGAAGAGACATTATTTACTGTTCAATGATTTTAAAAACTGTTAAATGATTAAACCAACAAGTAAAATTAATTTCTTTTCATTTAAAAGTACTATGTATAATAACCAGGATATCATTTCCAAGGTGTAGCATATTATCCAGTGGTCCTAAATTCCGACAGTTGCATAATAGCCAACAGGTCCCTTGGCATTTAAACTACATTTCTAGTCCTAGGCTCCCTTTTAGCTATTTTAATTCACATAATGTAGTTTTGTTTTGCGATGAATTCCCTCTTCACCAATCTGAGGAAGCAGCCAGTGAAACATCCAATGCTACAATGAATGTACTGTATGACAGGTTGAATCTCAATCAGATATGTGTCTACCAACCAATAGCTTCAGACAAGAGTAGAAGACTAGAGGCCCAGATGATTGTCCACATGTATAATTGAACTGTAGGAGATCTTAAGATGAAACATAAAGTGACATAAGAAAAGATTCGTGGGTTCCATGGAAAACTTCTGGTAATCAAGCACTCAATCATATTGGTAAAGGAAGTATAACCGAATATTCCCAACATGTACATGTCAAGGTGAAGTATAAACCACAATTTTTTACTAGATAGAAAGTTATGCTGAAAGTCTTATGTGCACTTGGACAGAGACTGTTGATTCCAATCACCTGGTAGATCTTTCCCGTGGTTATATTGTTGTCACGAGTCAACTTGACGTCCAGAAACCGTTCATAATTTCCAAGGTCCAAGTCCACCTTTGACAAAAGGAGAGAAGGAAATGAAGTTCAGATTAACCGAAGAAAGAAAACTTGCAGCTATCACGTATAGCTCAGTTTTAAGAATGCTAAAACGTAGAAGAAGAGAAGAAAACATTCCTTTTAACAAGTGGACAAGTGTACGAAGTGCTTCTAGTGCCCGTCCCACGACTTATGTTTTATGGTTTCTTTCGAATAAATAAACAGAACGAATTTTCTATAGCCGTTTCAAAGCGGCTTATCGGAACAGTCTTTTTAAAGTAACTTATCAACATTCAGTTTATTTACACAAGCACTCGCGCTCGCGCTAGGGCCAAAAGCCATCAACCGCAGCCATAAGACTAAGTCATAAAGAATCCACCCAGACTGCCCTTCCATGATAATTCAAGTAAAGCAAAGAGGAGAACATGCTGTATCGTGTAGGTGCTGACGTATATTTTGCAGCCTATGGTTCACTCTCAAAACTTTCTTGATAACACAAGTATTGTTAAAAAAAATGATGGTATCAAAGCACCAATAGTGTACAGTTCGGTGGTGACCGGTGGACCGGAAACTAGAAAGTATCGTGTACAAATCTATGCAGCGAGGCAAGCGAAAGGAGATGGAAGCAGAGCTAGTACCTCACCACCATCGTCCAAAACAAACACTTCACCGTGCTCGAATGGAGACATGGTTCCTGCATCGGTGTTGAGGTATGGATCTGCACATGAGCAGTGACAAATAAAAAAATATCAGAAGAGCCATCAATCCTCATCTAATAAAATCACTAAGCTCCTGCCTCCTTCACTAACTCAACAAACATAGTACCTAAAAAATGAATAAACAAGTAGGGAGCTGACATACGTGACAAGACAAGGAAAAAATAGTTTGTTAAGAACGAGACCCAAGAAAGGTGCACAGCACTTGGCCTGGATGAAGAGACAAAACTTTCAGTCAAGACAAATTTTCAGAGCACGAGATGACAAATTTGATCTGTATTACTACCCTATATAAAATACTCGATCTGAGAAGTTCATCTGTTTTAAGGAACCAAGACAGTGACACCGACACAGTATCAGATGCCCGCTTCATCAAAGCAACGACGAGTAATCGCAATTCAAAAGAGAATGAAACATGAAATGATTATTTTAGCAGAAACGAGGAAGGAACGACTTCGCTAGCCATAAAAAAGGAAGCTTTCTGCACGATGGAGACGGACTACGAACAGAGAGAAAAGGGAGGAAAGAAACTGCATATATAAGCCATAAAACATCACGAGATGTAGGCAAGAAAGCGCTTAAAAGCGCCACATGGCACTGTTGAAATGGGAGAAAAATTAGAGCTTTGCATCCGTCAGGAAGAAAGATCAAATCTTTATCCATCCAGGAGACTACGAACCCAAATCAGGCCTCCCTCCATTCCGATGGAATGCTGCTACCTTTCTTCGAAAAGAAAAGGCTTTCTGTGCATTTTCTCACCCCAAATGAGTACAATTTTTGATCTCGAGAGAAGAACAGAACCTAGCTAGCTTAAGTTTAACCGAAGGAGGAGAAAAAAAGATACACATACACAGGTAGACTAGGGGGTGAACGGAATAGCGATGGCTTTTGATTTTTGGCTGAAAAAACACTGTAGTTGGCTGAAAAAACACTGTAACTGAGTTAGTGGATAGTGTAGTGAATAATGAAAAAAAAGCTGAAACTAGAAACTGAAACTCTTAGAAGCCGTTCCGATCACCCCCTAAACTAAACGGGTTATAATAAAAGTGCAGGCTCTGTACGGGGAAGCGTGGTGTTCGTGCCCTGTGCGATCACGTGGCCACCATTACGAACGAGAAACGGACGTTATTTTCAATCTTGACCAGAAAAGAGGAGACAGCGGCAAGTGCGGGGAGGAGAAACGGGCGGCGGCGGGGGCCGTTACCGATCTTGATGGAGGTGACGCGGAGGCCGCACGCCTTGAGCACCACGCCGATGCTGCTGGCCGTCACGCCTTTGCCGAGGCCGCTCACCACGCCGCCGGTCACCAGCACATACTTCATGACCTCCCTTTTTCTCGTAGCAAGCTAGGTCACTGAAGTGGCTCGTGCGGTTGTTGCTTTCTTGCTTTGGGAGCAGGGGGGGTAAGGAGGAAGAGATGCCTAGCGCCCAAATGGAGGAGGTGAGAGGAGATGAGAGGTTTTGGTTGGGATGAGGGGAGGTTGAGAGGGAGGAGGGGTTAAATAGGCCTGGCCTCGGCGGAGGAGGACTAAGGGGGTGATCGTTTCGGCTTTTTAGAGCGAACACAGGCACTTTTTTCACTATTCACTACACTATCCACTAACTCATTCTGATGTTTTTTTCAGCCACTTCTGGTGTTTTTCACCAAAGCCAAAAGCCATCGCTATTCCGATCACCCCCTAAGTTCAAGTTTTTTTTTTTTTGCTATTGGTTAGTTTGAAAGTTAAAAAGTCAAACATTGAAAACACTGAAATAGAATGCTTTTTTGAAGCAGATTCTCTAAATAATTTTTAAGTCAATCATGTGTATTATTTACATCGATGTCTCCACTGTTCACTACTATATCAAAAAATATAGATAAAAATCATCAATCCTAGCTCAAAATTACACCCCAAAACCACCTTTCCCTCTCTCTCTTAACTCAAAAGGAAAACTATGATGTTTAAGGGTGTTCATAATGATGTTGGTTTATAATTTTTTTACTGTAGTTGACTTATTTTTTTATTGTAGTTGAGTTAGCTTATTTAGTATAATTAAATTTTAAACAAAATAAAAAATAGAAAAAAATGTGTTAATCCATTACAGATAATACAAAGGAATACGGAAAAAAAGGAAATACAAAAAATTCCAAAAAATAAAAAACAAAAAAGATGAAATTAATGAATAGTAAAAAAACAGAAGTTAGAAGTCAGAAACTAAATTGAGCGATGTCTTAGTCAGAGAAATCTAAGGCCCTAGGAAGGACCACATTTGGTTTTGCATGTTTTTAATATCTATTTACTTTTTTATCCCATTCCCAACTCACCACTAACCTTAAGTTGAGAGATTTGGGGGAGGCTTAACTCGATTTTTTTTTCAATTTCAGCTTTTTTTCACTATTCAATAATTCATCTTTTTCTGTTTTTTAGATATTTTAGGTTTTTTTGTATTTTCTTTTTTCGTATTTTTTTTCGTATTCCTTTGCATTGTCCGTGATGGGCTAACATGTTTTTTCTATTTTTAAAAATTTAATTATGTCCAATAAGTCAAGTCAGGTACAGTAAAAAAAGCTATATACAGTGAAATTTCAGCCAAAAACCATCGCTATTCTAAACGTCCTCTAAAGTTAGATTTGCTTCATAGGCTCGCGCAAGTGGTGATTTTGAGTCGATAGGAATGTGTCAAATGGGAATAAATAGAAGAATAAAGAGTAGCAATTTTGGTCACTGAATTGAATTTAGGCAAAAAAAAAAAACCAACCAGCAAATTTTTAAGAAAATTTAACCGTTCCAATTCCCATTTGCAACCACCCACTTCCACACCCATTATACTTCGATGAATACCTGTGTCGATCTGAACTGTTAGAATTTGACCTCATGGTTAATATGGGAGTTCCTGCTCACTGTTTTTTATGTCCTCGAAAAAAAGAAAAAAACAAAGTTTAACAGTCTCTACAGCGCAACGAATCATTCCTGTGCTCGTAGTATTCTACAGTTAGGTTTTCTAGTACAGCACACATCTTACTGATCTTGGAAGGAAAAAAACAAGACGAGCCAGAGCCAGAGCTAGCTCAGAAAAAGCAGAACTGGGAGTACATTATTCCTAGAAATAATTGGTTGTATACTATGAAATACACCCACTTTTAAAATCTACTATCATAAAATCTCAGTTCACCGAAATTTTCAAAATTTTGGCAATACATCAACCTCCGTCTCCCTCCCGTTACTACTCATCCACTACTCCTTCCTTTTATTCTCAAGGTAATTGATCCGTTTTTGCCCCGCCGGTTGCCATCCTCACCTTCTCAGGATTTTTAGATAGTATTAAAATAAAGTGATATTTTTTAGTGATATATACTAAAACCGGAACTATTTCGGTGGTATATAATCAATTACCTGGTATTCCTAGGGTGAATGTGGTGAGACATTTGAAGCTTTACGCTCAGCGACACGTTCGTTTTTCCATGCCATTTAGAATCTGACTACCATGATTAATTGTTGACATCGGTAAAGATATGGGAATACCACCATTAGTAGGAAGCTTCCACTTGTGACTTTGCAACACAGAATATGTTCCGTCCTCTCCTGCAGGTCTGATGAGCCTCGTTTTGGCTGTCGGGCATTAACAAGAAATGGTACATTCCTCTCTATTTGCTACCACACGTTGATTTCACTAGAGAATTAATCGTACTTACATCAATTGCAAAGCTTGCATTTTAAGCATGCACAACCATCTGCAAGCACCGTGAACCGAGTAATACTCTCCCATTTCTGAATTCAGAGAACCGTGTACTGTTCAGAATGCTCAGCTGTACAACCCGGAGTACAATCTAATTTTTCGACTACCAAATGGATTTAAGTTAGATGTGTGAGGTCACCATGAGAGTTACACGAGCTTTCAAAGCCATAGTGATGTAGGAGTTGAACTAGTCCTCTTAGTAAGAGTACCCAAATTGATTTAGGATTCGTGCAGGTTTCTTTGTACAAAAAGCAAGTAACCGCCGGCCTAGCTATTTTTTCTTTTTTATACCAACTAGCTAGCAAGCCTAGTAGAGTGATATGTTGGAAATATATTGAATATTTTAATTTTAAATTTTACTAAGAAGCAAATATCACAAAATAACTAATGATATATAAAGCAGTGCTAACAACAGGCAAATCATTGTACTTCAAATATATATACAAACAGAATTTAAATAAATTGATCGGACGAATGAACGACTTACTGTTTGGCTTCATGAAAAATAGGAAGCAGCATATACTTGATGCAATGCAGAACGTAGATGACACAATACAATGAGTGGTTGAGCAGATGTGCGCTATCTAGAAATCTTATTGCTGTCCTTGTACAGGTCTTCACGGCAGCAATGACTTGGAGATACCGCTCCCCTTCTTCACATTGCACGCCGGGAAGAAGAGTTGACGAGATTCAGATGGCGCAGCACAATAGCACAAATTCGCAGGAGGAAGATAATGGAAGCAGTGAGATTTATAGCCATATATTCTGAACGTCTCCAGACATATATATATATATATATATATGAAGCCTCTTTTCTACACCCGGGTGTAATTACACCATATATCGTATCTCATACTGTATGAATTATCTCACGTAACGGAGGGTATATACGTGCAGTATATATATATAGACTGATAACTGATATGCTTAAAGTAGCTATTTACCCACTAATAACTGACATATTTAACTAGCCATTTACCCACTGGTAACTGTCTGTCATCAAGCCCAATAAAGCTCTAAATTCAAATATTTGAATCTCATTCAAATAGAGAGAGAGAGTAATGCACGGTTCACCAAAAATAAAGATGAACTTGATCTGCCAAGTGACGCGCCACATTACGGCACGGTCGTAAATCACAAGTCACATGATTTCTTTCTTATACCATCCTCATTCATAATTTAAGGAGTGATATGGATTTCACCTTATAAATTGATCTCCTCCACCTTATCTTAGTAATATGGTATTAAACCTTGCATGATTTAGAATTAAAAAAATAGGTCTCACCCTATGGCCCTATTTCTAACAATCCCCCATCAATTCCAAAGTGGAAAATAAAAAAATATCAAAGATATTGTGCTGAAATACTGTTAATATACTAGTCTTTTAGTGTAAGTCCCGTATGAATTGAACTTACACTTAGAATGACAAGATTTATTTTCTCATAGCTAATGAATAGATTATACCTTGAATTCATAGTTTTTTATGATCAGATTTTATTTGAAATCTCAACTAGTACTATGAAGGTAATGAACCACGTCTAAACAGAGCATTTAGAGTCATACTCTCTTATCCGCTCATGAGCTTTCTAGAGAATATCCCGTGCTCATGTGCTCCCTTATCTGCCAATGAACGTAAGGCACCAGCGTCGCAAGTCACAAGTCATACTATTTTCACGTAAAAATATGTGAATATAGCCACACGTGTGATTAACTAAAGTCTTCCTCATGCCATCCCTATTCATAATTCAAGGAGTGGTATGAACTCCACCTTATAAGTTAGTCTCTCTTACCTTATCTTAGCAATATAGTACTAAACTTTGCATACTTTAGAATTAAAAAAATGTGCCTCACTGTAGGCCTATTTCTACGTAATATTTATGTCTCGTTTGTAAATTTTGTGTGAATTATGCTCTCTATGAAATTCTTGCGTTCTAAAGAAGTGTTACTTTGTCGTTGAATTCATATTCGGCAAAGTACTAAGATCGTACCTCCAATCTAATAAAATAAACGGTATATATCCTTGACAAAGATACTGTTGCTAATGATACAAGAAAAAACTGTTTGTTAACATTTCTCGATCGACAACAGTTCGGCTGCACATCGATCCATCACCGTTCAAAATCAACGTGTGCATGTACGTATGCTCCTGCTACCACCTTTCAATTTGTTGCATAAATATTATAAGCATGGACAGCTAATTTTAATGATGCTCTGGTCATCATTATCCCGAGCCCTAATCCAGCTCGTGCCAGAATTGTTAGCTAAACTACGTTATCCCCCTCACACGTCGAGATCATCTGGGTAGTTGTTGGTTTCATCACGCATGTTATCCATAGCTTCACCACCTATCAAATTGACCGTAGGTTTGTCTACCTGCACACAGTAGTAGGCCATAGTTGGTGTCTAGTGCTAGTGGATGAGCCACAAACTTATCCTGCTACACACTTGCGTTCTACTTTGCTACTAGTATCTGATGCAACACTGGCTCAGATGCTACACAGCTGCATTTAGCCAAGGCAGAATTCCACGCTGCAGAGTTGCATGTTCTGTGTTCTTTACCCTGCATGTGAGAAGGCAGTGGAAGAGAGAAGGAAAAAAAACTAACTTAACACCCTATTTGTGATAATCTATAAATGCTGGTCCAATAATGTAGGGCTACTGAAGGCAGCACATGTTCAGTCTGTGGACTCTGGACCAAACTATTCATTCCTCTTGCCAGACAAGTGACCAAACTTCTCGCGGAATTCATAATGCGCAGATGTGAAGTATTAATCCCTCGATCAACTTGTTTTTTTTTATAAAAAAACTCCATCAATGGCTCGATGGACCCCGAATCCTCTGCAATAGATGATAAAATTCGTGACGCTATAATGCTATGCATGATTCGTATGTATATAGCTATAATATCAACAATTAATTGAGGTAATAGCACAGATTGATCTGAAACAATGAACTTTTTTTTACAACACGCCAAATCGAATTTTCCTTAATTCTTGAAGAAATTGAACCGTACCAATGAAATTTTGCAAGTTCTAAACGGAGCATAATTTAGCTTTCTTTGCATGTCCAAAGGCGAATATATACGCATGTGCATTAGGTCCAAAGTCCAAACAATTCTACTTTTGTAGGACAGATGCTGGGCAATCAGAGGAGTTAATGATTCATGAAAATTTTTCTCATTTAGGTATTCAAAATCATCACTCGAATGACTATGATAGTCACCAAGTTTAGATTACACTAACTCAGTCAACTCACCTTGATATCTGGTCGTAACCACCGATCTAACCATTCTTCTCAAGCCAATCGGGCTGCTCTGGTTAGAGTGCCAACAACTGACTGTATTTCTAATGCTGGTCACATCTGTCAACTCATCTCGGTTTGACCGTCAACCATAGCTGGTCCAACCACAAGCAACCGACATCAAAATCCACTCTCTGAAAAAAAATAGCCGTCAACTAGAAATTGTTCATGCCACCTCGGCGGTCAAACCGTCTTCTAAAATCCGATCACTTCAGGCCATGATCCAACCGCCGTTCATATGTCGGTCCAACCGCTTCCTCCTAACGGTCCAACCAATTTAAATTTAACTTAATCAAAATATCAATTATTTATCGTAAATATATATTAGACCTGGTCTCTCTCAACATCAGTTTGTTCAGCATCAGTTTGTTGGAAGGTTGAAGCGTCGTTAGTGCAATCAGTACGCGTCGAAGCACACGTCAGAGCATGGACGGTTCTTTCCTAAAGCTTCTTTCCGTTCACTGTACTCCATGGACGACCACGTTTACCAGTTTTGGTTGGAATCCGGGTGATTCCATGGGTATGGGCAAAAGCAAGCATCGAGGACGGCGACGACGACGAGTCGACGACCAGCGCGTCAAACTGACGTTTGTTGAGCGAGCGCGAGGTGGCGAAGTGGGGATGGGACCGACACGATCGATGATTCTTTCTTCCTTCGAAAGGAAGCTGAGAATGCGATAAAGTATCGAGCTTTTTTTATCGTCGTCTTTGCATAGCCACTTTTTAACTTAACAAGGTTCTTTTATATTCATTTTCCAGCATAAAAATGGTCGAAGTTGTAAAAAAAATTGGACAAAGTTATTGAAATCCTAAGAAACAGCGAAGAAACGGATCGCAAAAACTTTTACACCGATTAAACTAAAAGTTCCACAAAAAAAATGAACATGATGGATTAATGAATCGAACACAAACCTAGCGCTCGAGAGTACAGCCCAATGACCAACATGATAAAACTAGTTTTGTGTAGAAATATATTGATGTTTTCTCTAAATATTTTAGGTGTTCGGCTACAGACCCATGAACCATCCGTCCCTGCCTCCCTGGCCGTGGCAAACTGTGGAGACGCAGAAGAAGCACAACTAGAATCCACAAAGCAACCTAGTGTAGCAACGTCGGCCAAGTTTTCGTCGAGTCTCGCGCGATTGACTCCGGCCTGCATTCTCACGCTCATGCAGAGCTACTAGTACCATTGGGTGACGATCGAAAGCGCAAACGTGTAAAAAAAAAAGAGCATCGCGCAATCGGCTTATCCGAATGATGCACCTTCCTGCGTTTAGTAGCCATGAACAACAAAGTGTTTGAGAGGATTGTACCACTAATTTGTCATGGTGGCCCGCTCAGCGCTGCTTTTTTCCGACGGTAGCATTCGACTTCCGTTTTTTTCTACTATTCTTTTTTTTTTGTTTTTTTCCTGTGTTTTGTTTTTCCCTGTATTGCTCGTGATGGGTTAATATATTTTTTATTTTTAACTTTTTTTAAATTTAATTATACGATATAAATCAACTCAACTATAATAAAAAATCAACTAACTATAGAGTAAAAGTTATAATCTATCGCTATTCTGAACGCTGCTGAGTATTTCTTAGTTTCCGAGCTCAAACTTGGTTCTAGATTCCGAGCTCAAACTTGGAGCTCCAGGACCAACTCCGGTACGGCAGCTGTCCCAGAGACTCGAGAGTGAACTGTGAAGGGGGGAAGATTCTCAGGTCGTATACTTTCTCACATGCTGTCTGATACAGCTTCAGCTTCTGGTTTATTTTATCTATAATTTATTTAAATCAAAAATTATTTAGAATTTTAGTTTTTTTACTTTTTTCTTTATATTATCCATAGCACTATGACAGTTTTTTATTTTTTAGAAAAATTTAACAACTATTATAATATAATTTTAATTAAAAGTCATAGTTACAAACTTAAATCATGAACCAGCCGTGTCCGAGTAATAGACGTAAACTGATTCCTTCTCCAGAATGTTTTCCTTGGAACACGTACGTACAGGAGCTTCAGAGTTTGGATGCAAACCGTAACGTCAGCATCATGGCAATCGCTACCAAGTAGTCGTGCGGCTGCGGGGTGTTAAATGGAGAACATCGAATATGGATCGAGCACATTCCACAGAATCTGAATAAAAACCAAACCATGCTTATATTATTAGTAGATGATTTGTGCTGGTTGGCTTTTAAACGACCAGGAATTAATTTTCGAGTGTTATGTAGAGGCGTTCGGAATAATGATAGTTTTTAGTTAAAATTTACTGTAACTGACTGATTTTTTACTATAACTAAGTTAATTTATTGGACATAGTTAAATTTTAAAAAATATAAAAATAAAAACGATATGCTAACTATCATATATAATGCAAAAAAGTATGAAAAAAATAAAACAAAAAAATCCAAAATAAAATAAAAAAAGACAAAAACGGTACAGTATTTCAAAAGTAACGCTGTCATTGGAAAAAAGCGAAGCTGGGCGTGCCCAGTACTGTGTCTTCGTTTTTTTGTGGGGGGGGGAGGGGGGCGCTAAAAACTATGTGTAGCACTAGGAAAAATTTCAAGGCGAATATTAGAAAAGAGGAAGCGTCACTATATGTTAGTGAGTACAATTCGTCGTCTTCTTCGTGTAGAACTTAGTACTGTACAATTGTATTTGGGACCGTGTGGATGGTAGTATAGAGGTGTATCATCAGTGTATTTCTTGAACACGTGGAGCGACGTGGGAACAGTGAAGGACGCAGGGAGGGCATGATGATGCACGGGAGGAACGGAGCCAAATCTGGCATTTTAGTGCGCGGGCCCCACAGTGGGGCCGTACGAGGTGCCACGTAGGGGGGCGGTGGGGTGGGCCACCTCCGGGTGAGAGAGCAGAGGCGTGGGTGTGCGCGGGCCCCACCACGACCGTTGGTAGTTACAGGGCGCCCAACCCATGATCCCTCCTCTCTGTAGGATCAGTAGCCGTGTGTGAGTGAGCCAATTGTTTGGTGTGATTTTGTGCTCTATCTCTTTTTTCCTTGTACGTGATTGAGTCGATCGTGACCAGGCAATGCACGTTGATTCGAATAGTCGCACGCAACACCGAATCTCCATCCATATATATTCGGATATTCTTCTAGCTTCTTTGTTCCTCATCCCTTCACAAGGATACCCACGTCCCAACGCTCTTTAACGCTAGCATCATCCCTCTCCCTTTCGTGCACTCCTAATGGTCCACGTCATGATGTTTACAACTTTAATTAGTCTATTACATAAGCAAAAATCTGACATGAAAGCATATTTAAAGAGAGAGATGAGAGCAATATCTCATACAAAATATCACCTTTTTAAGAGTATGTATAACAGTTTAGACGACTGCTGTCTATATATATATATACACATCACATATAGACAACAAAAAAACAGCTTATACAATAGGTTGTCTATTTAGTTGTCTGTAATTTCATCAAAAAAGATAATAAAAAAGGCAGCTTGTAAAAAAGACGGCTCGTACAACGCTCGCAACGCCGTCTCTTCACCTAGGAGCACGAGCCCGAGCCATTTCTTCGTGAGAGGACGGCTTGTGTCTGTATCTTCCTTAATTACAGTCCACGTCAGATGATTTTACTGTATTAGCATAATAAAAACAGTAGTTATTTGTGGATTGTACATACCCTAAAGGACCAAGGCAGATGAAAATAGTAAAAACCTCGCCGAGATGACTTAGATGTCTATAACACACGTTTTGTAGGCCTATCAGATTTTATGCGCCCGTCTGGATTGGATTCACCTCAAGAGCTCTCCTTAGTTCAATCCTATTAGCGGATACAAACTAAGAATGAGTGTTCAAACCTCATTTCTTAGGTTCAGCCCCCACAAATGGATATAAAACAAGGGTAAGAAGGAAAACCCCATTTCCTCAATTTGGTCTCTTCAAATGAATATAAATTTGGAGTTGATGTATGCTGCAAAAATAATAATAATAATAATGCGTCAGGGGAAATCACTAAGTAACCAAACATTGTCTTGCTGCACTCGCACATGGGTTCCTTATTCACAAATACCATGTCATGAGTAGTAACATGGACTAATAATATTTTTACCCAACTACATTATGCACATGAGCTCCATATTAGTGAGTACCATGCTATGATTTAGTAGTCCGGATGAAAAATTAAAAAGAAAATAAATAATTTTTTGCCTCGTTTACACTCGCACATGGGTTCCATATTCATGAATACCATACCATGAGTAGTAATACACACATAATGGAATAAACTAATAATAAATGTTCACCTAACTACATTCTGCACATGGGCTCCATATTATTGAGTACCATGTCATGAGTAATCTAGGTGACCTAAAACAAACAAATAAATAATTGTGGTCCCGTTTACACTCGCACATGGGTTCCATATCCACGAATACCATGCCATGAGTAGTAACATGGACAAAATGAAACAAACGAATAATAAATTTTTTATCTGATTATATTCTGCACATGGGCTCCATATTAATGAGTAACATGTCATAAATAATAGTCTGATTAGTACAAATAAATAATTTTTATTCCATTTACGCTAGCACATGGGTTCCATATTCATGAATATCATGTCATGAGTAGTAAAACATACATACTAAAATAAAAAATAATATATTCTACACAACTACATTCTGCACATAGGCTCCATGCCAATGAGTACTATATCATGATTTAGTAGTCCAGGTGAAAATAAAATAGAGAAACAAATAATTTGCATCGCATTTACACTTTGCGCAAGGGTTCGTATTCATGAATATCGTGCCATGGGTGATAAAATGGGCGTAACAAAAAAAAGAAATGAATTATATGTCTTAGTTACGCTACATGCACAAAACTTATGCCACGCTAGTAGTAATACAGACATTAAAAACAACCTTCACTTCGATTACACTACATACAACCGCTAAATATCTACGAGCGACATGCAATGCTAGTAGTAATACAAGGCAGAGTAAAATAAAAAAAATAAAATAATTGAACTTCTATCACGCTATGTGCATAGGTTCACTAAAAAAATAAATACTATGTCATGTAAGCAAAAATATTGTAAATACAACTAAAATAGCCCGAGCAAGCATCCATCAGTGACGCCAAAGCTGAAGACTTTTTCGTTTATATTTTTTGTAATTGTCATATATTGTAATATTTATGTTGGAATTTTTAATCAGTGATTTTCTCGCAAGAGATGTAATTAACATAATTTCTATGTAAATGCTATATATATATATATATATATATATATATATTCTAGTAGTATCTCTAGTTAATAGGCCCTCTCTAACTACATATCGGTGATAGCCTAGTTAATATCTAGCATCAAATTAAGTGGTTCCTAATAGTCCGTTGGTGTTTCATTCTATATATCCAAAAGAATTATTAATGGTTCAGGGTGGCGGTGGTTTGGGTGTCAAACCAAACTTTTATTTAACTTGCAGTTGTAATAACTACTATTAGTCCTAGGGCACCAATATTTTATATATATATATATATATATATATATATATATAATCATATTTTTCAGAAATTTCAGTACTTTAAATTTAACATTAAAGATATACTAATAAATTTTAGTTAGCATTTAGCTCTAGAAAATTGTAATTAATATTAGGTGGGGCAGAGTGTACCAGCCTTAGGTTTTACAACCATCTATATCTTCATGTGGAAATTATTGACCTAGGGTTCGCTGGTCATTTGAGTATACAAAAATTATACTTTATCAGTATCTTTTAAATGAAAGCTCACCTTGTCACAAACAACGACGGAATATTAATTAACTGAGGTTAACATCAAACACTAATAAATTTTGATTAAATATCTATTTAGGTGGGGTTATACCGCTATGAATTTCTTAAGTCACACATTAAACAATAAATACATTTTTCCCTAAATATAGATCTTCTGAAGTTCTGATGCACTAATGTTCATTGGCCTAGGGCATACTAGTACTAACTACTTTCTCGTATGGTTATTGACTATTGGGCCCACCGGTCATATACACCTATACAGAAAATAGAGGAAGCAAAGGAGCAGAACAGAGGAAGCCTTGGCGCAGGGGACTGAGGGCTTGCCAACAGTGAAGGGGTTGCAGAGGGGGAGCCAACAACCTCGAAAATGGATCACTAGGAAGGAGAGGAGGCTAAGGGTAGCGATGGCGTGGCCGGAGATGGGCTTCAGTGGTGGCACGGCTATGCATGGCAGTGTCGACGATCTAGCCTACGGCGGCGACAACTAAACGACATCGCCATTCTCAAACTAAACATGCCACGAGTATCTACATGCCAAGAGAAACTCACTGGTGTGGTTAGCGGTAGTAGAGGAGGACTAAGGTGGCCTGGCGGCATGATTGGTGGATAGATGGGCCAAATTGGTTGCAAGGAAGGCTTAAAGGAACTGTGGAGATGCTCTTGTGGGCAGGAATAGAGAGGAAGCTTGTTGGTGGAGAGGTGGCATTGGTTTCGGCCAGAGTTGAGGAAGATGGCAGCGTCTCTAGTTTTTCTGAGGAAAACCCAAAATTGGGTGAGGAGAAAAGTTCCTGGAGGTGTGGAATGTGGAGTGACATGAGCGGTTTGGGGAGGAACTCACTGTAACAGCTAGAACGCGTGGCGGAGCTCGACGACGCTCGGTCGGGCACAAAGAAGGCGACCAACACGACGATGTTCCCAACAGCCAAGTAGAGGAAGGAGAGGGAGTATGGTGGAATGAAGAGGATAAGGTGAAGAACAGGACATGCTTGGCTTATAAGGCATCGGAGCTTGGTGTTTTCTCATGGGGAGTTGTGGCGGACATGCATGGGTTCTTGCGAGTGTGACGTGGAGCTTCGCAAGGTGAGGGGACAAGGTCGTGGCACTCAGTGAGAGGGAGCAAGGCTCGAGGCGTAGGTGATCTATGTCTCCTACACAGAGAGACGGAGCACGCATAGGAGAGAGAGAGATTAGGAGAGAGAGCAAGGAGTGCAAAAGAAAAGAAAAACAGTGTCGCTCTCCCTCACTCGTTCGGGCTAATAGGTGGGGCCAAGGGACCCATTCGTTAGTGAGAGCGAGGGAGCAGGGGCAAAGTGGATGCTGCTACTGGGTTAGCTCGGCTAAAGGGCTGGCCACACGGGGAGGAGGAAGGGAAGAGAGGAGGTGGGCCGCAGCTGCAGCTGGGCTCGGCTGAGTTTCGGCCCAAGAGAAAGAGGGAGGGAAAGAAAGGCTTAGTAATTTTATTTGCAAATAAATTCTTGATTTGAATTTAAAATTTGAAAACCAGGAAGGATTTTCACACAAGGATTTTTAGAGATTTTGAATGGAACATAAATAAATTTTTGAAAATTTAAAATTCAATTTTTGAGCCAAGGGATTTTTTAAAAAATTTAAATGCTTTTAGAAGTTTTTACAAAAAAGTTTTTAAAATTTATAAAATTTTAAATTTGAGTCAAATTTGGGTTGTTACATTCATTGTAGCAAGCAATGGAAGAGACTTTGATCAGTTTGGAAAAGGTGCTCCCTTGTCTAGAAACTGTTAATGTTTCTACGAGGATGGTCGATTACGATCACAACAAGTTAGGCACTGTTTATATCGGGTTATATTTCTGATTACTACTTTAAAAAATCTAAAGTCAATATGAACATATGACTTCTCTACTCTTCTTATTACTGTCTCACTCCGAGAATAAGATCGGGGTCATGGGTATATCATCCATACTATTCCTTCACTCCCGTCATATGTACATATCTCTTTTATTTTTTTTTTCATTACTCACTTCTTTCTTCGTAGAACTATTTTTAAAGCTAAAATCCATATGACCCGGTATAAAATTACGTAAAAGTCGATACGACCGCACCAAGTCGAGGTCCTGGCCGGATGGTGCTCAAGTAGCTGCGAGCATTTGGCGATCCGGCCGCCGGCGTTGGGACAAGACATGAGTCCAGATTCTGGCGATGACCGGCCCATGTGGCGACCGAACGCAGCACCACCACCTCGCGATCGCCCACGTCATTCTGGAGTTGGATAGGCGTATCTTTCACGTGCGCCCGTGGGCGACTCTACTTGGTCCATCTGTCAGACTTGTCATGATCGATTCGTATCGTCAGCCAGGTGCTAACTAGAAGAATCCACGGCGACAAGTGAACGCTTCGATATGTTACTAGCTTTAGGTGATTCCAATGACCAGAGCACACGTTTGGACGCTGTGATATGACCGAGGTGCTGGGAGTTACCTATGAATGTCAGCATCAGCTATCGTGGTCGGTAGCACAGGATCATGTCGTGTGTAGAACTATACACAAGTATATTGTCATGATCTTCGTAAAGCCATAAAGAGAGACATAAAGTAGCGCCGGCAAGATCTCCTTTGCACACGAAAGCAAGCGAGCGGCGGATAAAAAAAAGGGCTCGTGGATGCTATCTTGATTTTTTTTTTTTCAAGTTGAACCCTTGAGAGCACTGAGGTCACTTCCATTATACGATAATATCTTCTCCACTGATAAATAATAATTTTTTTTATAAGATTTACTAAATTTTATTGGAGTCACTATACCCCAATACACCTAAACTGGCTTTACCCATGGGTTTCAATTAGAAAACTCTGGTCTTATTTTCTTCAAAACAAACTATGTTCTTGTTTGTTCTTATTATAAAACGCATAACAAAATATAAAACATTGAAAATAATCACGAGTACAAGATAAAGATTTAACATGAAAAATTATTGCGATGAAAAAACATGGACGTACAATCGGTAAAATCACTGTATGAAGAAAGATACAGAACACTCTTGGCGTATCACATATGTAGATAACTCGTGTTATGTACGCTATCTACCATGAGGCTTACAAGAGGTATTCATAGCCTTGGGAACAAGAGTCCTAGACAAGAAAGGAACATAGTCCTAGCTGATAATAGAAACAATGACATACTTGAAAACTAGAATAATAACATACTCGGAGACAGGAGTAACACTCCGCTCGAACACGAAACAATCTCAAAAGAAAACTGTGAAGTGTTATAGTCTGAAGCGTCTCGAGTAGCCATGTCTGACTCCAGTGACGCAGACACCTTTAGACACCATATCTGGTGCAAGTCGACGTAGAGTCTATTATAAACCTAAAGATGATCTCACTCATAATTTTCGACCAGTTCATATTACTGATCATTTATTGGTCGGAACATATTGTTGAGCGAAATCTAATTGGATTCTTTAAGTGATCGATCTGGCTGGATTCAGGTAATAAAATATAATAATACTTATCTTAAACTGAATTCCTTTTGCAGTGAAAAAAAGAACAAAAAAAACTTCTCAAATCTTTAATACTTGAAAGAACCACTTTGTGGCGATGCGTTCTCCTCAAATCGCCCTATCACTCACGTACGAAACACTGTGCCAACACGTGGGCTTCTGGACTCCGCGATCCTTCCTTTGTGATCGTTGCCCTCACGCGTCCACCACCAAGAAAAACGGCGACTTTTCTCCTTTCCTCGTGTTCGCCGTCTGTCCTTTCGTCTCCTCTAACAAAACCAATCGAATCGATCAAATCAACCCATCCAAATCTATCGGAGTCGTCCATGGCGGCCATGCACCTCTCACTATCGGAGTCGTCCATGGCGGCCATGCCGCTCGCCCTGGGCTTCTGCTTCCACCCTACCGACGAGGAGCTTGTCTCTTACTACCTCCGCCACGAGTCGAGCCCTGGGACCTCCCCTCCCTCTCCCGCATCCGCAGTCGTGACGTGCAGTGGTATCTTCACAGGCCTCGACCGCAAGCTGACCGGTGCTGGCACGGGAGGGCGTGGCGGCCCTAGGAACAGGACCAACCGCGCCACGCCACGTGGGTATTGGAATACCACCAGCAAGAACCACGAGGTGCACCACCACGGGAAGGCCGTTGGAATGAAGACAACACTCATTTCCACGCCGACGGCACTTAGTTACCCTCGCATCCGCGCCGCCGCTCGCCGTCCTCATCCGTACCCCTATTCCAGCCACTGCCGATGCTTCTCCCTCCTCCCCTCACATTCGCGCCGACGCTCCTCCCTCCTCCCCTCGCATCCGCACTGCCGGTCGCCGCTCGCCGTCCTCGTCCTCTCAGTTTCCCTACCGTCGCTCTTCCCTTCTCCCCTTGCATGCTCGGATCTGGACACCCCATCCCTCACCGCCACCGCCTCAGCTCCGCGTGTCGCCGCCCCCTCCCCTATCGTGACTTGCACCGACCGGATCTAGACGCCCCCTCCCCCACCGCAGCTTGCACCGACCGGATCTGGACGCCCTCTCTCCCCGCCGCTGCTTCCACTGGCTAGATTTTGTTGAGCTCATGTGCATCTACATTCTCGCGCTGGAGACAGGGAGCAGTGCCGATGACCGCGCTAGTGGGGCTATTGCAGTTGCTGCTTGCCAACCGTCGAGTTTGAACGAACGTGGATGCAACATGAGAAAATATCGGTTCTTTTTTGCGGTCATTTTTTGGGTACAAGAATGACTGTGTTTTCTTGTCGTTCAACTGTTGTTACTTCTTGCGTGCAGTTTCTGTAAATGAAGTGGAGGCCCTGTATGAGTTGTTCAAGAAGACAAGTCATTCCATATTTAAAGATGGGCTTATTCGCAAGGTACCTTGCTTATAATCTGCTTGCAGTATGACTAAACATTTGGCTGTCAGGACAAATTGACCATGTGGTTCTGAAACTCTCATCAGTGTCAATTCCAAACTGCCTTTTTCTTGAACAGGAGTAGTTCCAATTTGCTCTCTTCAGGAACAACAATAAGAAGAACCTACATTTTTGTCATAATATTCATAGAGATTGAAATGGTTGGTAGGATTTTTAGAGTTGAAAGTGATTTGGACAATGGTTGGCATCATATATCAGACGAAGAACGTACAAGAGTAGCCATACGTGATCATAACGAGAGTCACAATAAATATTTCCCAACATCTGAGAATCCACAGAGCATTTTGGTTTCCCTGTCAATTGCATGCCCTCTGAGAGGAATTGTATGCAAGAAATCTCGGCTCTTTCGCATAAAGCTATATGGTAATTTTGATAAGCCACTTGGGAGATATTTTCGTGAAGATTTATTTAATCAGGTATCACATTGTCATCCAATTTTCTATTTGTTTAAAAGCAGTTAAAGCACTGACCTCGTACTACCTTATTAATATATTCGGTCTTGGTTGCTAGACTTCTGGCTATGAATCTTCCAAGGAGCCTGCAGAATCTCATGCTCGATGTTACACCCATCAACAAGGCAGTCTGACATTCAGTGTGAGAAATCTTGTATCTATAAAATTACCTCGGGAGAATGATGGGAAGATATGGATGTGACGCAGGTGCCTCAGGTGCAAACTGAAAGACAAGAGTCCCTCCGGCAGCACCAAGAGTAGTGACGTCCGATGCAGTATGTGGACTTTCTTTTGGGAAGTTTCTGGAACTTAGCTTTTCAAATCGCACAGCAGCTAATCGAATTGCATGTTGTGGACATTCCGTCCAAAGGGATTGTCTTCATTTTTATGGGTATGTGATTTCTTCTTGTGTTAAAATCTTCAGTTTTAAGGCTAATGTAAATGTTAGCATTCTCCACCAACAGGTTTGGAAGCATGGTTGCTGTCTTCCGCTATTCTCCTATAGGCATTCTATCTGTCAACTTGCCGACCTCTACAACATATGGCATTATGACTTATTTATTGGTCGACCGGGGAGTACCAACTGTACCAAACTCCATCATGCATGTTGAATAAACATATAAGCCGGTGGTGCATGGTGGAGCTGAATGCAAGCTATATAGTAGTACTGTAGTACTACAAGCAAATAAAGTGCCATTGTCAATTATACACTGATTAGTACAAGTGACGACCTGATCACCGTGAAAACATGTGTCGCTTGATGCTTGCTTCCATGCACGATATGGATCATCCGATCTAGATTATGTGGCTCGGATCAAGGAAAGTGGAAGCCCTACCTCATAAAAAATAATATATACAGGGAGTTTTCTACAAAAGTGTTTAAGTGGGATGGGTTCCCACCCACCTCCACCTTCCTTGATCCGAGCCACATAATCTAGATCGGATGGTCCATATCGTTATTTGCACCTTTACACTGAAATATCCTTTTGCACTAGATATGCACTATATATATATATATATATACCTTCTTTTTTCCAGAACTGCCGGGCCGTTGTGGAGCCGAATCTATGGCCGATCACGGAATTTTGGACGTTTATAGCATTGTATACTCTAAAAATTTCAACTGTAGCCTCTTACGCACAAAAATTCTATTTTTAGCCCCCTTAACGACCGCGGGACTCTAGGGAGGCGACACGTGTCCAGTCGTGTGGTCCCAGACCGCACGACCTTGCTTATAGCTTCGATCATGTGGTTGGGGACCGCACGATTGCATTTGTAGCGATGCATGTGAAGCGGCTATTTTCTTTTGTTGGTATGTATATTTGTTATGGGTATAAATACAAATTTTATATGTGTTTATAGAGTTATATTTAAAATATAATTATTTTTTGATATACAAAATAATGTTTAAAAAATATGATTTTTATGTAGAGTCTTGTTTACTCTTTTGTAATTACAAAAATTAAGAATTTTCTTTGATAATGTATTTATGTGTACAGTACGAACGAAATTTGTGATATGAAAATTGAGGTGCAAAATTTTCTGAAAGTATTTTCGAAAACTCGTTACGCAATGTAGGTAATGTATGTAGGAAATATTTTTTTTAGGATTTTTTGAAATAAAAGGGCAGATAAAGAGTAGACTGGTCCGTTTGTGACTTTCGTAGATTCTCAATGATATGAAATATGTTATATTGACAGTAATATATTTTCTAAAAAAAATTTCGTATATTCCCAACGATTCGTAACTTCTTAATTTTTTTCCAGAACTGGCCGGCCGTTGTGGAGCCGAACCTACGGCCGATCACGCACGACGCCAGAACGGGGCGTGGTAAAGGCGTAGCAGCAGGTGTAGCTGCTCGCTTTTGAAAGATGAACGAACGAAAGTCCATTGGACCGACCTGTCACTTGGCATCAGAAGTTTGGTCCCTGCAGAACGATGCATGGTGAGATGGGTGCACGCGGAGCCGGCTGATGAGCGCCGCGTACGTACGTACACGGGGAACGGGCGGTCGATGTGGGTTGGCATGCCTACCTCTTCCGGTGGCCGTGGCTGGTTTGCCCACATATTTACGTAGCGTCGCGCGGATCGTTGGAAGTGCAAGTCCGAGGTCGTCGCTCGCTTGGCGCGGAACCGGCCGGCCGGTGGAATGTGGTGATGGCAACTGCAGCTGGTGACGGTTGAGTGCGGTTGGCTTGTATTCGGTCGAAGCTCAACTCCTCTCATTCTTCCGAGGAGAGCACGGAGGTGATAGGTGTTGAGGAACTCTCGCTGGCGACCAGTCCGAGTGATTCCTCTGCTTAGAATAAGAACGAATCAATCACAGAAACACAGAATAATAGATTGAACACAGAGAGGTAGAGAGAACTCCTGGTCTTTCTTTATTGCTTCATATGCATTGAGTACAAAATCAGCCATATAGCTCTCTATTTATAGGGGGTGGGATGAGGTGCCCATTATAGATAAGGACTCGTTTAAACGGAGAGGATCCGTTTAAGCGGGATCCTATCTTTAGTTTCCAATACTCCCCTTGGGCACTCATCAGACATACTCATACCTCATTAAAACTCCATAAAAACCCAGTGGGAAAAATTTGGAGAAAGAGTACATGATGCATGTTATCTTTGCGATTGCACGAATTGCCTCATTAAAAACCTTGATCGAGAAACTTGGGAAAACTCGTCAAGGAAAAGAGTACAATTCTCCCAACTTCATTTAGTCTTGAGGACTTTTATTCTTTGGGTACTTGATCTTGAGGATCAAGATTTACTAACGGACTTGAGAGAATTCTCCCCAGATTCGCACTTCTCTAAGTCTCATCATACCGATCCTCGCACGCACCTTTCAAAGCTAGATGCGGGAGGGACTTTGTGAATAAATCTGCTAGATTTTCACAAGACTTAGTATCTGATACTTTAATCTCGTCCATCTTTTGCAATTCATGAGCATAGAAGAACTTGGGGTTGATATGCTTTGTGAGATGACTCTTCACATAGCCCGTTTGTACTTGTGCAGCATAGCGGCATTATCTTCATAGATAATTGTGGGGTTTTGCACAATGTTCATTCCACATGACTGCTGGATGTGGTGAACCATTCGGCGTAGCCAAGCGCATTCACGTGCGACTTCATCGGCGCTATTATTTACGAGTGGTTCGTCGAGGTAGCTACAAGGCTTTGCTTAGGCGATTTCGAGAAAGTGCGGTTCCACCACACGAAATACATAGCCTGTTTGTGACTTTGCGGTATGCGGGTCGAGCAGTACCGGCATCTGCATAGCCAATCAAGTTGAGATCTTGATTCTTTACGTAGAACAATCCAAGGTCCTTGCTTCCTTGGAGATATCGGAAGATGTCCTTTATGCCCTGCCAATGCCTTTTGGTGGGCTCTGCACTATACCTTGCTAATAGGTTCACGGCAAAGGCAATATCCGGTCTAGTGCAGTTTGCTAAGTACATGAGTGCTCCAAGCGCACTCAAGTATGGGAATTCGGTCCCAGACTTCCTCCCCTCTTCCCTAGGTCGGAAAGGATCTTTTCTTCTGCAAAGATCTCCGATCATCGGTACTGATGGGAATGCTTTCTCAAAGCCGAATCTTTCTAGCACCTTACAGGTGTAGGTCGATTGATGTACTAAGACTCCTCCGAGGACATGCTCAAGCTGCGAGCCTAAGCGAATTTGGTCTTACCCAAGTCTTTCATTTCAAACTCGACTCCAAGTAGGAGCTTGCTTCTTTTATATCATCCTTTGTCCGATGATATTCGGATCATCTACATACACCGAGATTATCAGAATCCATGCAGGATCGCCGTATAAATACACAAGGGCAGTCTTCATTGTTTGTGTAGCCTTTCTTGCGAGAGAAAGTCGTTTAGCGATTATACCACATACGCGGTTGCTTGATCCATCTGGGGACTTTCTAAGCTTCACATGCATGATTTCTATTTGCTCTGTCTTGGTTGGAGAGGAATTCCTTGAGGACTTTCATATAAATCTCGAATCAAGTTACCATAAAGATATCTGATCACAACATCCATCAGTTTCATTTCTAAATTCAAGTTCACTTGTCATTGAGATCAAGTATCTAAAGGTAATTCCACTCATGGTGGGAGTAGGTTTCTTCATAATCAACTCCGGGCGTTGAGTGAAACCTTGTGCTACCATCTTGCTTTGTATCTCACTACTTCGTTTCTTTCATTTCTCTTTCGAACAAATACCCACTTGTGCCCTACGAGGTGCACATGGGGAGGAGTGCGACATACGAGCCCAAACACTTCTCTTTTGTTCAGAGATAGCAATCGGTTGCTATTGCCTTCTTCCAATCTTCTCAATCGATCTTTTCTTACATTCGTGAGCGATGCGGGCTCGGGATCAAGATCAATGATTGTGGTAATTTTCTTTGCGAAGTAGATATCGACATTGGTGTTGTCTGTTCGGGGACTCTCCGTGTGCACATAATTTATAGCTATTTCTTCATGAGTTGCTTCTTCTGGAGCTTCATCTTGCGCATCGCTTCTTTCCATTGCGGTGGCAAGTCCCTTTAGTTTTTCGGCTCCGATGTGTGCGCACACATCCATGCCGACGGGGATATTCAGATCCGGTATGCCCTCTACTAGAGTGTCATACTTGTGCAGTCTCAAGCGGCTCCCCTTCTCGATACGGAGGACTTGGTGATCGGTGTGATAAGTCTTTCTTATCCTTTTTCACGAGCGTCCCGGTTACTTAGGATTCGAGGCGGAGTTCTCGTCCTTTTTTCGAGGCCTCGGGCGAGATTGGGGATATCTTACGCTTTCTTTGGTATTTCAACCCTCTCGGTGCGGTGCGTGCGAGCACATGCGACTTAGTCACGCTCTTCAAATCACTAAAGTGATTAGGCGGTGATTCGCTAATGCTTACAAATCATTTGTCTTACGGACTTCTATTGTCTTACGGACTTCTCTTGTCTTACGGACTTTTATTGTCTTACGGACTTCTCTATTTGATTTACTAGTGCGTGGGTCATGTGCAGGAATTCCGTGGCTTCCACGTAATTTCCGGCATTTTCATGAAAGGGTTGATTTCCTCCCCTAATGTCGGAAATTATCCTCATCAAAAATGCGATCGTGGCGAGCGGTATGCAAATCTCCGACACGGGTTCCAAATACTGATTATGGATGCGGTCTCATAACCAACGTATATCGTCTTACGGAGAGGACCTATTGCGATTCATTTGTGGAGGGTATAGGTACATAAACCTTGCATCCAAACCTCCCGAGATGAGAAATTTTGGTGGTGACCCTTGCGCTAGTTGCATAGGTGAATGGATGTTGTAGACCGAAGGTCTAAAATTGATGAGATTTGCTGCATGTAGGATGCGTGTCCCCAACATGTAGTGGCAAATTACAATTCTGCAAGAGGGTCGGGCAATAAATTTAATTCTCTTGATCAATGCCTCTGCCAAACCATTCAGGTATGGACATGTGATGCCGAATGCTCAAGCGCAATTCCCATCGCCATGCAATAATCATCAAATGCTTTTGAAGTAAATTCTCGGCATTGTCCATTCGATGGACTTGATGCGATGATCGGGAACACATTTACGATGCGAATGATCTGCGAGATCAATTTGGCGAAAGCATGGTTTCTTGTGGATAATAAACCCACATATAACCACTTTGAGGAAGCATCAATGAGCACCATGGACCTGAGATGGGCTGGATAGGACCACAAATGTCTCCCTGGATGCGTTCCAGGAATGCAGGGACTTCATCCTTCACTTTGAGTGGATGGTCTAGTGATTAATTTCCGGTGGCACATGCGGGGCACACAAAATCTTGAGTTGGAAATTCTTCACATTAATATTATGCCGTGAGAATTGTTAATTATATTTCTCATCATCCTAAGACACAGGTGGCCTAATCTGCGTGCCAAAGCGAGAATAGTTGAGCTTCGAATCTGTCTTGGGGCGATTATACGCTATGACGCCTTAATGTTGGTATAATATAGCCACACGTGTTCATGCCTTTATAAACTGAATAAATGAATGAATTATTTCAAAATCATCCAACCATTACGAGAAGACAAAAATAAAGTACCATCCATGCAAGATCTAACTTGTCCATTTAATGCAAAATAAATGACAATTAACGTCTCATGCATTACATGCATCGACGGAATCAACTAGAAAGTCATTGACTTCTTGGCTATCTTTTCGGGAGTGATGTTCTCTTGAGAGAAATCATGGAGGTGGCTGCCTCTAAGTCGTAAGGAAGTCTTGCTACTGGATGGACTCAACCTCCATCATTTGAGCGGCTCATGATGCTCCCCCTCAACAGTGCAAAGTTAGCTTCAGTGCCCTTTGCCATTGTTCTTACGGGCTTGGTGGGCATCAATGACATATTGCGATGCTTCTGAGATCCGCGACCAATGCCCCACTTGCCACACTTGTAGCAACCTTGGTTACTGCTGGCCATAGGTTTTGCCACTCTCCTTAGCCCTTTTGTCATTTGGAGCATCGACTTGCCTTTACGGGCAGCGGTCTTACCCTTCTTCCCCTTCTTTTCATCAAAGGCTTTCGCACCTTATAGCTCTCGGATTGGCTTCACGGCGGCGGAGCTCCCAATGGTGAGTGGCGTAATTCTTGCGGAGAAGTTCGTCACGAGCCTCGCTACTGCATCATATCAATCAATTGGCGTATTTCTTGTAGCCGTCTTGGCGATAGTTGCGGGCGGATTACCTGACATTGGGGTGAAAGGTGGACAAGGACTTCTCAATCTTACGCTCATCGTGATGCGCGCCACGAGTTGAAGATTGGTACAAGTCTGTGCAATGCGAATTATACTCCCGACCGTCTTGAAATCGGCAAATCTTAGTCCGATCCACTCTGCTCTGCTTGAGGAAGAATGGTGTACTTTAGCCTCTCAAACCGCTTCTTGAGTGCGGTCCAGTGCTAAGCGCGCTTTTCTCGGCATATACTCATTCTTAAGAGTAATGCGAGGTGGTGCCTAAGGAAATAAAGTGCACGATCATTTTCCTCGGTGTGGGTTTGGCGTCATGCCGTCGCCAATCCCAATAGCTGCGCGAGCTTCACGGCTCCAAGTACTATCTCGACATCGGATGCCCGTCGGATAGTTCTTGCCATCTTTGGGCAAGCTCCTCGAACTCCGATTCGTGATACGATCATCTACATGTGATGAATGGAACATATAAGTTTACTTGAGTAAACATGCATGGAATTATTTCTGCAGTAAATAAATGGTACAATAAATTCTCGTAATGTTCCATAATTTTCTATGTATTTTTCATAATTTCTGCTAATTTTCAGTGATTAAAAGCAATTAAATAATTACAATTAATCAAAGCGATAAATAATTGCAGAAAATACATAAAATAATAGTGGCATAACGTGCGGGGCGCGGCCGTGCGGGGCGGCGGCGGCAATGGAGCTGCATGGAGGAGGCCGTCTGACGGGCGGCGGCCATGCGGAACTGCGCGCGGGCGGCCATGCGGGGCGGCGGCCGTCGCGTCTGGCGAGGCCGGTGAAGCGGCGCAGCGCCGTTCGAAGCGCGGCGTGGCGGCAACGGCGGTCGCGGAAGATCGCCGTCGCGGGCACGCAACGGAGGCCGAGTGTCATCGGCGTCCGCGCGCATGTAAGCGCTTAGTGGAGAGTCGAGGCGTCGGCGTCGGCGCGCATCTGGCGCAAGCGAGAGCGAGGCGCCGATGGCGATCTGTAGCGTTCGAGCGCGAAGGCGAGGCCGGTGTGGCGGCGCATGCGGCGCAGCGAGAAGCCGGGCGTCGGCGGCGGCGCTGCCGTCGCGAAGCGCGTCTTGTGAGCCCGTGATGGCGTGCCATGCGGGCGTTGCGCGGGCCGGGCGGCAGCGGTGGCACCGTGGGGCGGAGTGGCGCGCCGCGCGCGGCGCGTCGCGGCCGGGTCGATCGGCGACTCGACAACGGCGGCCGTCGCGGGGCTGTTGTTGGTGCACATGCGGTGCGACGGCGGCCGAGTGTTGCCTCATCGGGAGGCGGTGCGCATCTGGCGCGGTGGCCATGCAGGGCGCCCTTGCGAATCTTTTCTTGTGCAATTATCGAGCGAGAAAAGATGTATAAAATTTTCGTTTCTAATCTACGATGCAATCAACATCGCCCCTTTTCACAATCTACCGATCGACATTGTCCGGCGACTTGAGTGCGCTCACGGTAGATTAGGCGGTTGCATCGTTTTCTCTGATGCAATCAACATCTACCCGTTCGCAATCTACCGATTGACATTGTGCGGCGACATCAGTGCGCTCGCGGTAGATTAGGGGGATTTTCTATGTATTTTTCATAATTTCTTGCTAATTTTGGTGATTAAAAGCAATTAAATAATTACAATTAATCAAAACAGTAAATAATTGCAGAAAATACATAAAATAATAGTGGCATAACGTGCGGGCGGCGGCGTGCGGGCGGCGGCGGCGGCAATGGAGCAGCGCGCGGAGGAGGCCGTGCAGGCGGCGACCATGCGGGAACTGCGCGAGGCGGCCATGCGGGCGGCGGCCGTGCGTGCGGCTGGCGAGGCGGTGAGCGGCGCGCCGTTCGAAGCGCGGCGTGGCGGGCGACGGTGCGGAAGATCGCCGTCGCGGGCACGCAACGGAGAGGCCGAGTGTCATCGGCGTCGCGCGCATGTAGGCGCGGTGGAGAAGTCGAGGCGTCGGCGTCGCGGCGCGCATCTGGCGCAAGCGAGGAGCCGAGGCGCCGATGGCGTCTCTGCGTTCGAGCGAAGGCGAGGCCAGGTATGGCGGGCGCATCTGGCGCAGCGAGAAGCCGGCGTCGGCGGCGGCAGCGCCGTCGCGGCGGCGCGTCTTGTGAGGCCGCGATGGCGTGCCATGCGGGCGTTGCGCGGGCTTTGGGCGGCAGCGGTGGCACCGTGGGGCGGAGTGGCGCGCCGTCGCGCGGCGCGTCGCGGCGGGTCGATCGCGACGACTCACGACAACGGCGGCCGTCGCGGGGCGGTGTTGGTGCACATCGCGGTGCGGCGGCGGCCGAGTGTTGCCTCATACCGGAGGCGGTGCGCGCTCTGACGCGGTGGCCATGCGGGGCCGCCCTTGCGAATCTTTTCTTGTGCAATTATCGAGCGAAAAGATGTATAAAATTTCGTTTCTAATCTACGATGCAATCAACATCGCCCCTTTTCACAATCTACCGATCGACATTGTGCGGCGACTTCAGTGCGCTCACGGTAGATTAGGGCGGATTTGCATCGTTTCTACGATGCAATCAACATCTACCCGTTTCGCAATCTACCGATTGACATTGTGCGGCGACTTCAGTGCGCTCGCGGTAGATTAGGGGATTTGCACCGTAGAAAAACAATCTAGAACGCGAAGAAAAGCAAATTCAAAGCGATCTAGAAAAACCAATCTATTAAGTGCTTCGATGATTACCTTCGTTCACCGGAGCGATTCGTGCTGATAACGTGTTGAGGAACTCTCGCTGGCGACCAGTCGAGTGATTCCTGCGCTTAGAATAAACGAATCAATCACGAAAACTGAGAATAATAGATTGAACACGAGAGGTAGAGAGAACTCCTGGTCTTTCTTTATTGCTTCATATGCATTGAGTACAAAATCAGCCATATGGCTCTCTATTTATAGGGGGTGGGATGAGGTGCCCATTATAGATAAGGACTCGTTTAAACGGAGAGGATCCGTTTAAACGGGGATCCTTATCTTTAGTTTCCCAATAATAGGCTTGCCAACATTTGGAAGCGCGTGTAGGGACATGTAATTGACGAAAACTTCCGCTATGGCTCCATTAATTGATGTTCGCTGTGGCAAATGTAACTGACGAAAACTTTCACTATGGCTCTATTAACATCCGCCATGACTGATGATTTCTGACTGACAATAAATAGTAGTGACTGAAAGAAGTGGCTTTTAGAAAGAAGGTAGAGGCCGTGACGCGGCGGCGACGCAGGTGTCCAGTCCACGACGCCGGGTAAAGCGCGTGGAGCTACAGCTAGAGTCGCAGCGCGTGTGCCGGCGCCGCGAGGCGGCAATCGGGCGGAGGAGTTCGAGGTGAAGATGCACACGCTGTGGGAGGAGCAGGCCGCGATGCGGCGGCGGTAGAGGCGTGGAGTTGTTAGTCTGTTAGGGTTAGCCTTAGTTAGCCTCAAATAGGATTGGGATAAGGGATTGAGGGATCAGCCATAGTGCCACACAGCCACAGCCGGGCCGATTAGTGCAAAACACCGCAAATGGGTCAGGCATATGCATTGGATTATACTTTGTATACATCGGATTTTTTGTTAAAAATTTTAGATGTTCAACTGAACACCCATGAACCACTATAGGTCCGCCCATGTCTACAACCTGAATATACATAATAGTACGTATGCATAACACGTTTGATCGAGGTTTATGGCCATAGGTAAACACTCACCTCAGTCATAAATACATGTCGTTTTGAATATCGATATGGTCTCCAAAACACAACATGGATCACTAATTTCTATGGTAATATATTTATAAAACCTAATAATATTATAAACGTACTTTTTGAAACACATATACCCTGTGAATTTCATGTATCCAATTTAAATATTAAAAAATATATTTATAATAAAAAATTTAAAATTTCAATTGCACTTATGTTTAAAACGACGTGTATTTGTGATTGAAGGGAATATGACTTCATCAAACATGGGTGTTAATTATTGAACACAACATTCTTAGACTTTATTTATCATAATTTGAGGAAACATTCATGCGAAACAGCCAAAACGAGGAAGCTGTAACCTACTTAGAGCCTCCCGAATCAAACCAAGCAGCTCACCGTATCATCATCACCGTGCATGCATGCGTCTATAAGCGCGTGCGTGGTAGCGTATAATAGTTACATATAGAGCATATGGTGCAGCTGCCTACTGGCCGGCGGCGAAGGCCTCGACGGGGAACGTCTTGGTGACGCCGGCGAGGCTCTTGAAGTGGATCTTGCCGGTGGGAGGGTCGTCGGCGGTGATCTCGTTGACGGGCGGCCAGAGCATGAGCTCCTTGGCCTTGACCCCCTTGAGCTTCTTGATGCACTTTGCCTTGACGTACCCGGTGATCTCGACGTCGTAACTGACGTGCTTGCTCACCATCTTGAAGTGGTGCTCCACCTTCTTGCGCTGCACGATCCACATGTAGCCAGTGGCGCGCACAAAGCCGACCTCCACGACGTCGGCCAGCGGCAGCAGCCCGAGCGGCAGGCCGAACTCCTCCAGCAGCGCGACGGCCATCTTCAGGCCCTCGTCGTGGCCCTTCTTCACCACGCCTCCCTCCCTCTCCGCCATCGATTAATGCTGCTAGCTTTGCTTACTCGGTACTCAGCCTGTCAGGCTGCGGTGGTTCGCTTGCTTAGTTGAGATCGATTTGGTTGCTGTGGTGGCATGCGTGGGGTTTAAGTACGAGGAGATGCGGAGAGTCATGACAAGGTGGGTGAGTGCTATGGTCTCCTCGGATTTGCCGTTGGATTTGGGAATTTAACGTGGTGTTTGTACATGCCATGACATTTCTTGTTTGGGACAGTGGACAAGCGCATCGGCGTCGCAGATCTGTGGTTGACAACACCGAGGGCCGGCGGTGCGTGCGTGCGGTGGTTTTTGTATGCACACTGCAGGCAGTACATTTTTTTTTATATATTTTGTGACCACTGCGTTAAGGCTCGGAGTGCAGTCTGCTGCAGATCTTCGGAGCCGTCCAAGCTTCCAGTAGCTAGCGCGCGGCTGTGTTTCGTTGGCGTGCACGCCAAAATCACCTCGAGTCCTCCAAAAATATCACCTCGGTCGATCGTCAGTCCTCCAAAAATATCACCTCGGTTGGCGTGCACATGCTCGGCCGGTTAGCTGCCTCACACGTGCGCTCGCGCGGTCCGCGCGGCGGGATCAACCGCCGTTCGTCCGCCGGTTTGGCACCCTGACGTTGGCGTCGGCGGCGCGGCGATCGACTAGCGAGTAGCGCGGAAATGCTATACGCCGCCTCCGGCCGCTCACCTCGGTCCACAGCCCATCCACGCCCTCCCTCCTCCTGCCGCGTGACACGTTTTGCTTGTTGCTGCTGTTGTTCAGTGGCGGATCCAGGATTTTATCAAAGGGTATACCGCACCAAAATTTTCATATACAATTCGACCTCCCCGGCTCCCCCTCCCGCATCCCCCCGCACCAAAAAATGGTTGTGCAGGCCTGAGGCTTTTGAAAATACACTTGGAATCACACTAAGCAATAAGCATGTGTTGGCTGTTTTTTTAAAAGATATTTCTTATATCTAACGGAAGACATTTTTGAGTTGTTGTCTACCTGTATATCAATCTCTGGAGCTGTTAATGCTGTTTCAAGTATGAATAGCATATATAGAGATATAGGTTTTGTAGGTACGAGCCTTTTGAAAATACATTTGGAAGCACACTAAGGAATAAGCATGTGTTGGGTCGGTATGAAAATTGGATGCGCAATAGTGGAAGGTAGGAGTTTCATATGGGTGAATACAAGAGTAAGACTGTGCTGCGGAGTAGCCCTGAGAATTTGTGGCCTAAAGGACATACGATAACTGAAATAAAAGATAGAATCTTGAAGGCTAATGTATTTGCAATATGAAGGGATAATCAGAGGATTCTTGTATGGAGCTGGTGTAATAGTAGATTATATTGTTGTTTCTGGGGCCAAAGTAATATCACACTGGTATGTCTTACTAGCAGATGGTACTGCAGATCTGTTTATAGGCCGCCAGTGTAGGCATTGTGACTGAATTCCCTACATAGCTATTGAAATAGGAATAGTGCTGGCCTAAACAGTTGTACCTCTATTGTTTTCTGTACTGTGTGGTTTTTGAGGGCGGCTCTATTACTAATGGTATTTAGGAGTTTGAATTAATCAGTGATAATGGTGTGACAAGCTGTTTTTGTTAGTTTGATTGCAGGAAGGTCAGGTCAGGGAAAAATCCATGGTATTGAACTATTAATATTTGTAAGGACAATATATATAGATGATCAAAAAATGCTAGTCTAAAGAACAGTTTCCTATATGAGTAAGTATATGTTGCTGACTCTGTTGAGCACAGGTTGCAAAACCTGAGCTGAGACATTTCGAGCTTACTGTTCGTAAGTGCATTGTACAAGAAATGTAGGATGTTTAGTCTATACAATAACTGTTGTTCAGACATATGTGAAATGCTAACCGTTGTATAGTTTAGCTGTTAGCCCAGCTAAGACTCTGCTTGCCGTCGCCGACGCCGATCTTGCCCCGCAGCATCTGCACGATGGCGGACTGCATGGTGAGCGTTGTGGCCGACGCGGCCCACACGGGCACGGACGGCGCCCTCACGCTGCGCCGGGAGGAGGGCGGTCGGGGGAGGGGGGACGAGGCGGGCGGCGGGGGGGGAGGAGGAGGCGCGGGGAGGAGAGAAGGGGAGGCGGGAGGAGGGGAGGAGGGGGAGGGGGCGGCGGGAGGCGGCAGGGAGAGAGCGAGGGGGAGGAGGCCAGGAGGGCGGGGGGCGGATCTGCGGAGCCGCGGAGGGCGGAGCTTGCAGGGGATCTACGGAGCCGCGGATCTGCGTGGAGAAGAAATCGGCGCAGGGTGCATCGACCTGTGGCTCGAGACAATATGCCCTCTGTCGCTGGGCCACAGGGTATGCCGTGGCCCACCCGGCATACCCTGTGGATCCGCCCTTGCTGTTGTTGTTGTGTTGCCCCGTGGTGTGTCCATCCGCATGGACCGCATGCTGGTGGGCCCGATCGACGCAATGGCTCGAGTTCGAGGCAAGCAAAGCACCACCTGCTGGGGGGCACACGCTCACGAGCAGGTTGGGGTGGCCCACGCCTGAGTGATGATCAGTTTGCTTTTTTTTTCTTTCCTTATTTTATTTCTCTCCCATTCAGCTAATTTTCTGCTATCCCATTGTTTGATGATTTATTTGTCTTTAGATGATGTTGTTACGTAGTTCCACTAGTTCTGCAACCATCATTAGTTTTGCTCGAGCGAATCATTGAAACATTGAAACTAAATGCATAGAACATAGAAAATCAATATGTGGAACACTATCGATGAACTATTAGATCAACATTGGCTCATTCACCCATTTATAACTTTATGCGTGAAACATCAAAACCAAATGTGTGGAATATTTCATTCACCTACCCGAAACATTCAACACCCACCAGTTCATCCCCATACTCAGGTCAAAATATACACTGGAACATCATAAATGAAATGCTGGAACATTATGAAATAATGTGTTGAATATTTTGTTTTATCTATTAGAACATATGCTACAAGATATTATTACTAAGTTTAAATATATGCAAGTGATTATTGTTTTGAAGATTTTATCGTAAGGAACACGAGACAAACAGATCATGAATTGGACGATCTATTTAAAAGATACAATCATTTGAATTTTTGAATTGAAAAACTATTCTCGAATCCCACGCCATTGGGATGGGTTTCTTTTAGGGGCCGCTCTAAGTGGCTTCGATTTTTGGTTTCCGGTTTCTACAAGTCATAAGCCATTTGAAACGCGTCTATTTCTTATTTTACTTTTTTGTACTCTCTTGCATTATCTATAAATATATAACAGTGTTTTTTATTTTATTTTTTAATTTAATAATTAAAAAAATTAATCATCGTTATAATATAACTTCAGCCAGCTAAAACAACAGCCGGCCGCTCCCGTGCGTTTGTTTGCTTACGCCTCCCCTGCAGGCCCCGTGCGCGGCCCACAGCCCAGGTGGGCGGCGCGCGGAATAGAGTCGCGCCCCGAGTAGTGACCGTGCGCGCGCGCGCCGTGGTGGCGTCGTCGAGTAGAATATGAATGCGCGGGCGTGTAGCTGATTACGCCTCACCCCGCAGTTCGGACGCTGGAGCATTGGGCTTGTATAGTCGTACTGGTCAGTGACGGCGCCAGCCCAACTCGTTGTGGAGTTCGGGCTGGGATGCCTTCCTTGCCCAGTCTGCAGTGGGGGTACTTGATGGACCAACTGTGTGTAGGATTGGGGCCTTGAACTGGGCCTACAATGTCACCTCCATATTTTTCTGATATGCTATTCTCCGTGAGCCAGAGATCGCTGAGCCCTTTGCGCGTTTTCACGTTCGTCCTCGGCTGGTGAAGAACTCGGCGACCAAGGAACTGAGGGTGAGCTCAGCGGTGGGTTCAGGAGTGTTTCGAATTCACCTGTCCTAAATTTGATTTCTGGATCGAACGAGAATTTCCTACTTATCTCCTCAAGCTAGATTTCAAGAAGGATGAGTATATATATGTGGGTACATTCAGTGGCCAAAACGTATGATCAAAGTATATGACCGCACTCCGTAAGGTATAGACTTATATTTTAGTTAGATGTGTGCTAGTAGATATACTAATGGTGTATGTGAGTTAGGACATATGTAGGGTGTATGCGTGTGTACGTCTACCGTTGTACTTCAAAAAAGAACTCGACGACTATATGTGCGTCTGGGTTGGCTTTGATCTTCTCTCTCCCCTCGTTGATTTCGCTAGATGCCAAATACGAGTAAGTGATGGAGATATTTTATGAAAATTAATCCTTATCTATTTAGGCATTAGGTTCGGTAAGTTTATGAAGTTGCCCGATTTTTTGCTTGGATTTGATATCCTTAGGGTTTTTATCCAGGTGTTTATGCTGCGATATGTGAAAATATACATCTAGAGCCATCTTAGCTATTTTGTTTTTTCTCTGCATTGGTATAATATTGCTTCTTCTTGATAAAGGTTTGAATTTTGTCATAAATTCTTGTGATCCTTTGATGGAATATGTTCATTTGATAGAACAGGTTTTTAAGATCTTAAGCAAAGTGTGTATAAATTTTAATTCATTTGGACTTGGATTTTTGAAGTTGCATTAACTTGGGTTGGATTTTTCAGTTCTGAAACAGGGGAAACTGGTTGTACTGCACCTCCTCTGGTCCAACCACCTGAGGCCGATTAGACCGGTGTGTGGCTGGCGGTCTGACCGCCTGAGTACTAATTTCTTTGGATTGCGGATTCTTGAGCTAATTGCTTTGGAATTGGGCTTCCAATCATAATCTTTATAGCTTATTAGTTATTAGAGTGAATGATTGATGAATATTTGGAGAAAATTTTTGAAAGCACTATTTACTCCCTCTATTGTTATACCGGTCCTACAATTCAGAAATAAGAGCAAACACATTGAACTTGAGAAGAATATTGTGAGAACGAAAAAATTGTTCCTTGGTGACAAATTGAGTAATTGGTTGAGGAAACATATCCACTATCCTATGGTAATGGAGTGGTAGATGCTCAACTTCTGACAGCGAGCCTTTGCTGTTGCAGATGCTGATTTTGGCTTTCCCGTTGCGATTGGAACGTGGATGCCTTCTCCTTGAGCTCCTGAAAGGCTCGCATCGTGTCGCCGTCGAATCCACCTGCGAACTGCGTGCAACAGCAGGATTGGAAACAATGTAGCAGTATGATAACTTGGTAAGTAGTATGCAGTAGCGTTATGAGCAAATGGAGTGGTACCTGGTGTACTCTGAAGGCGAATCGGACTCCTTGAAGCATCAGCTCCTCTTCGTCAGGGCCACCTTTTATGGCCTCAAGCTCAGAGGAAACCCTTCTCAGGTACTTCATTGCTAACTTTACTGAGTGGAGTTTGATCTGCACCATCAAGACCCAACTTGTCATTGAAATGCCATGTTTGTTAAAACGAGTAGTGTCAGCAGATCACCATACAGGCACTTTGAGATTATCCACAGAAACAAGGTCAAGTGCCTTGCAAAGATTGGCAGAAGAACATACTCGTGTGAACATATCAAAAGGTTGGCATTTAATCTACAGAGCAATTGTATGTGCTACGACGGAAACTAAAGATTTGTCCAACGAAGATTTGCAGACCAATAGTCATTCTTACAGCAAATTTTCCTTGCCAACTTAAAAACAAAAGTCCAAATTCTAAAGGAGAGAACACACATTTAGCAGTTAAGTATATGACATTTTTTAGGAAGCTTGTGAAGGCATTAGAGGTTCATGCATGATCAGAATATCTAGCCTAAGTAGTAAGCAACTCTGATCTGGACTACATCATCTGGCCCGGATCAACTCAGGACATGTTATCCTACTCAAAATCTGTCTGCTACATAAAGAACTGCGTACTTGTCATTCCCCCCAAGTTTAATGCCATCACATGACTGTAAGTATCTAGGAAATTGCAATTTGGGCCATTTCTTGGTAGTATTTCCATGTGAGAAAGCCTCAGCAGTGGTCCATACTAGCAGCATAACCCCAAGTACCTGTCAGGGTTCAAATTTCAAAAATATCTAGTGTGAAGTAAAACATTAGCTTGGACCAATATGATCAGTGTGTAGCAGATTTGAACCCTGATTTCAGAACAGAGCAATATTGTGTACATGCAAATACAAAACAGATTCACGAGAACCCCTGGCTCACATGCACGAGAACCCCTGACTCACGGCATTGATATCACAACAGGAGCTAGATCCTTCTTATTTGTCCCCAAAACACCAGTTTAACCCCCCAAAATTCTCTTTGTTGGTGTCACGAGCATGTGTCCTATAGTGAATAATGTGTTTTGTACCTACCTCGTGCGTGTACAGGTGCATGACACACGCTAGTAACATGCTCCTCTAAACGTCTAGAGTTTGGGGGCAAATGATGGAGGAATGGTTAGACCCGGTGTTTCTAACAACAAAACAAACGTACATGTCGCAATGCTCTTATCTGTATATGTCTTGCTACGTAGCTGTGCTACTTAAATCAAACATTCCGTTCTAACAATTGAATTACCTACCTGGCTAACAATCCCGGTGTCCTGCATCCATTCCCATGGGATCTGATAACCGCGATACCTGCTCATCGCGCCATCTCGCGAGCGCACAAGGCTGTACACACCATGCGCCAACCTGCCGACGACCATAGATGAGCACGACGAACAGACCATAACCATGGCTGATTGCTCAAAGCAGAACAGCTGCGTGCAGGATGGCTTACTTCTCGAAGAGGGCCTGCATCTTCTTGAGGGCAGAAGAGCAAGGCTGCCGGGGATCGTCACAAAACGATGCCGCCTCCGCCTCGAGCTTCTTCAGGTCACGGTAACCGAACGCCGCCTCGCGCAGCGCGTCCGCCTTCTGCTCCGGCCACTCGAAGTGTTTGAGCACCGCTCTTTCGTCCACCTGTGCAAGTCAGGTGAACACTGGTCAGTCCTCTCTCCTCTGTCATTGTTGAGTGGATTTGCGATGTGGACAGTGGATGGATAGCTTACCAGGCGCGAGAGCTCGACGTCGAGCCACTTGACGAAGGTAACCACGTCCTCGATGTCGACGAACGCCGCGCCTTCCACTTCCTTGATCAGGAACCGGATGAAATCGCCCTGCCTCTCCACGTCCGATTTGATCTGTGCATTCCAAGTCACACATCAAATCGTTAGTTAGCATTTCCTATCCATCATAAACCAAGCAAGATTAAGAACTTTAGGCACGTGTGGCAATGCAGGAACAGAAGCAAACACGTTTCTTTTTTGGTTTAGGCTTTGTCTTATCACTTTCTTCTACAATAACAAGCTTTTAAATGGTGTATCTTTTCAAAACGCGGTCTACAGGTATATTGTAGTATACATTTTACCGAGTTTAACTATACCAGTTAAAATCGCACGCAACTGTTTTCTTCTACGTAATGTAACTAGAATTTAAAAATCATAAGTTAAAAGATAAAATCATGGTCCAAACAAACCCACCCAAAATCTCTTTGTTACAACTTAGTACTTGGCGCGAAGTAACGGTCTAGTTCACGAGGGTCATTTCGGTCAAAGATATATAACTCGCTCCAACGGCTACCTGGGCCTCACAGCTCAAAGCCGGGACAAGTCCACGACACCGGCGTGGCCGCGGTAACCCGCATTTTTTTTAATTTAAAAAGCGGTGAGGCACATTTATTACACTCCTATTTAAATTCACTTGCCACTGCGTCTGTACGTAGTAATGGCGTGACAGATTTGGGGCCCCGTAAGTCAGTCTGACAAGAGCCTCTTGGGAATGATTCCCTGTACCCAGCCTGCAGCTTTATTTTGTGTTCTCTTTCCTTCGTAAAAAAAACTACAAATTGTCAATCGTCTTATCCTATTCCTCCTCTCGCTCTGAGAGCATCCACAATATAAAAAAAAAAGAAAATTTTAAACCACATTAAGATCGATCTTATATATTACAGATTTAACTTTAAATTAGGATATAAACAAAAAAGACTTAAGGCAGTTCTCAAGCTAAAGATTTGGCTATAAACATTAAAACATAATTTTTTATTGAATCATGTGTTCTCTCTCTCCACCATAAGCTAAAGGTCAATTTTTTTATTAGAATATGGGTCTATCTTAATACCCACAAAGACCTTATATATTGTAGCAGATTGCACGAGGCTATATCACCATATCTTAAGATCAAATTGGATCTTATACATTGGAGATACCCTGATGGATCATGAAAATCCAGGAGAAAGAAATGCGAAAGAAATGCACATAAGAACAAAGTTTTAAGGCCCTGGCCTCGCTTTGGACTTGGAAATACGGACGGAGTGAGTCCGTTCTCCATAGAACGGGGTGGTGGCGGTGAACTCGAGAAAGATGGACGAGAAAACTAAAAGGTATTTATTTTACGTGTATCTGTATGTTGGTGTTAGAATGGCCGTATGCGTGTACACGCTCGAAAAGGCGACAACTTTCTAGTTTTGTGTTCTTTGTTCAGTTGCACAACTACTCTTATCAGCAATTCATTCACTGGTTCACAACTACTCTTGCATCAGTTTGTGAAAACCTTCTTGCTTTTGAGATTTTTCAACGAGGCAGAGATAACGAGATAATGTTTTCAAAGAAAACGAGAGCGCGATGTGTTAAAAAGAGAAAAAAGACACGATTTTTTTCGAACACTTACCGCGAGAAGATGGGCGGAGCGGTTCTCAATCTCGCCGATCATGTCCCTCGCGGCCGCGGCGCCACCGCCGGGGCCCGCCTCGCCGCCGCCGCCTCCGTCCCTCTTCGAGTCCCTCCGCATTAGCGAGTGGTAGAACTCCACCACCTCGGGGGCTCGCCTCACGCATGGGCCGGGCGCCGAAGCCGCCGGGGAGGACGCTCTGGAGCTTCTCCTCGCCGTAGGCGGCGGCGGGGGAGGTGGCGGAGGCCCCGCGCTTCCGCTGCCGCAGCTTGAGGTCGACGGCGACGACCTTGCGCTACGGCGTCCCCGCGTCGGCATTGGGGGTGGAGGGGGCGGCCGTGGCGGGGGTATCGGCGGGAGCTTTGAGAGCTCCGGTATGCGGCTTGATGCTGCCGTGTCTGAAGAGCAGGACGGCGTCGATGGGGTGGACGAGGACGAACTAGAAGAAGAGTTCGCCGGCGAAGCGCGGGACGAGCCGGAAAAATAGGACTTGGACTTGAAAGGTACCGGCATTGGCGGCGGCGGAGGAGGAGGAGGGAGAAGAACGAGTGTGGGTGACTTGGTCGAGTTGCTAACCGCATTGGAGCTCTCGGAGTTGTCCGATGAAGCCGACGACGAGCAACCGTCGGGATCGGCCTCAGCTTCTCTCTGCCACTTCCTCAGCTCCGTCATTTGCTTCTCCATCTCAAGAATTCTATGCTCTTTGCTCCTGGCACTCGCCACGGCGGCGTCGAGCTCGGCACGCAGCCGGGCGTTCTCGGACTCGAGGCGAGTCAAGGCGTCCTTGCACCGCCCGAGCTCGGTCTCCAGGAAGGGCACGATGGCGACGGTCTCCTTGAGGATCTTGTGCTCCAGCAGCTCGGTGCGGAGGCGCGACTCCCTCTCCTGCAGCTCCTCGACGAGGCGGACGAGCTCCCCGACCTCCGGCGTCGCGCGCGCAGGCTGCACCTGCGCCGAGGAGCGCGGGAAGTACGCCCCGAACGATCGCGCGAAGGCCCCCGTCTTGGACCCCGAGCCGGCCGGCGCCGTCGAGGATGCCGGCGAGCCCGATGACCTCAGCCGCTGTGTCTCCGGCTGCGCCCCCGCCACCGAGCCAGGTGGCTGCGCCGACGCTGGCGCCTTGCGCGAGGAGGAGGAGGACTTGGGCGTCGCCGGGCTGCGCTGGAAGCCCATCGCCGCCTTGACGCGCCCAGCCACCATGGCCGAGCGGCGCGGTGCTGGTTCCGACCCGGTCGTCGAATTCGAAACGCGCGGCTAGGATCTCTTTCCCCTCTCTATCGTGTAGGCTTTTGGTTTGCAGCCGTGTCGTGGAGTTAAATTTAACTAGCCAGGGAAAGAGGTGGGCACGGTGTCCAAGGAACGGTCTTCGGTTTGGTCTGAGCGTCGCGAGGAGTGAAGGCTGAAACACTCGTCTGCTCAGCTCGTTGGGGGGTGAGGTGGAATCTAAACGTTGGGAGCAAGGCCGGCCGGTGTGCGATGCGTCACTCGGCTGCGTCTGCTTTGCATGCTCTGAATCTGGAAGCCCCTTTTGACCTTTCGCTCTCCACAGTTCTTTAACTCATCTCCTTAACAAATCTCAACAGAGAAGTGCCAAACTTTTATCGGTTAGAGCTTCGCTTTTCTGTTGCTTCTGACGAGTGTTAGGAACCGAATGAACTCCTACTGGATGAAAAGGCTCGGGCCTCTCCCACACATCAGATTTGAAATGGGGTGACCTGGAATTGATCCGAATCAGCTGGTTACATATCAAAACTTGCCTGTTTTGCTTTTGCCTTGCTTCATTCATTAGCTAGGAGACGCCAGAATATCCTGCTTAATGCCGGTGTTTTACACACTTCAATGTTCAGAAATCCTTACACGCGTAGTACTAGTACCTAGCATTTACCTGCAGCTTTGAATCATCAGCCTGCATTGCAATTGTACATTTGGCTGTGGTATTTCTGGTCCATACAATGATCCACCGCATGCGTGCACAGTCGCTAACATCTGACGAGTAATTACTACTGCTACCACATATGTCTGATCAAATCCAAACGACCGTGATATGCTTAATTACTTTTTGGCATTTCTTGTATGGAATTACATTACATTTGCCTTACCTGTCCGTACATTGCACATACATCCAGACCAGTACTACAGGACCACGGTCATCACGGCGGGCCCACATGCCAGTGTCAGTGGGGCACGCGTGTGTCCCTGCACGTGGGCCCACAGAGCTCTGCAACAGGTGCGATAGCTTCAGTCTCACCTTTCAAGTGCATCGTGCATACTCCACTAGCTTACTGCTCGCCGCACTAGTAAATGCCTATACGGACGGGGTTTGGAGTTTGGAGAACGGAGCTTCCCTATTTCCGTGTGGGTGTTTTAGATCGTGGGAACATGAAGAGAAACACCTACACAGGAACAGGGAAGCCGTTTTCGAGTTTGGAGTGTGACAAGAGTACTCCTACCCTACTGGCCGGTTGATTAAAAAAAACGAATTATTTGCTGCATGGATGCAGAGTGGAGTAATGGCGTTTCCATATTTGCGAGTCCAGTGACGAAAGAAGAGTTGGTTCGATTTTTTTGCATACTTTTTTTCCTTTATATAAGATATAGCTAATGTGTACATGTAAATAGCTAGCTAACTCAACCTTGTTGGAGACGCCCTTAGCGTGGGCAATCGGCGGCTTGGGCGGAAGCTCGGTACTGGTGAGTGGTGACTAGTGACGATGGTGTGTGCGATCGTGCGGGGCAACAGAATAATAAAGTAATAGATTGATCAGAGAGACAAGCGTGAAACTTCTTTTTTATTCCTTTCTTTTTCCTAAGTACAAGTTACATTGATTTAAGCCCATGTTTCTAACACTCTCAATGCCGATCACGTGACTGACCCATTCCATCTGGTTTGTTCTCTTCAGCAATAGACGTTGAGCAGATACGGTAGCAGCCAGCCGGCAATGACACGCACACTAGCAAGAAAACATTCATCCTATTCTTTTTGACTTCCTTCAATGATGACTTTGTCTATTAAACTAACAAGCCACAATCAAAAATCGTACACCACAGCATAAAAGTATAGACTCATTGTCATCCCCACGACCTCACCTGCTTCGGTAGTTAATTCGGCTTTCCGGCGTATTACACTCGCACGCATCATTATTCATTAGTAATGGGCAGTTATCGGGATGATTACAACGCCCAGTTCTAGGTGGTGTTTGGTTCAAGTATTGTTAACGCAAACGTAAAGGGAATTGGATTGCAGGGGGATTTTTTTTTTTTTTGGGGGGGGGGGGGGATAGAGGATGGTATTGATCACCATTACAGTGTTTGGTTAAGGGTCTGGCGGTGCTGACTCGATAAGGGAGGAGAGCAAGGTGGAGATGAAGAGGAGGATGGGCATCTCGACGACCGACGGCGCAGGCTGCTCACCAGTGTCCAGTGCCATAGCTCATGTCAAGGCAGTGTTGTGGTGCACGGCCGTGTGCCGGCAAGGAGCACGAGGTGCCCGACAGATCTGGAACACTCCGGCCACCTGTGTGGACGAAGACCCCAACTTTTGGGGAAGACGACGGGCTCGCGGAATTCATCCTCGCTGACGGGGTTCGCAAGGTTCGGCTCCTCACCGGCCGCACTCGCCGCCATCTACGCATGCTCGCCGGACCACGCTGCCACGCCGTCGCGCGTGCTCACAGGCTGATCGGCCCACGCTGCCGCATGCTCGTCAGTCCAGCCGTCACCGCTGCACCACCTCCTTGCCTCGCCGGCCGTCGCCTCATCAACGTGGAGAGAGAGAGAGAGATCCGGATGCGAGGGAGGAGCCGACGGGAATCCCGACCGCGTGTGCGTGTGCCTCCGGTAACGTACTCGGAATACGGCCAGTTTGGACGGTAACTGGCTTTGTATTTTGCTGTCAACGCAATACACGGTACCTGATTACGGCGCATGCGAATCAAACGCAAGTAACGTAATCTGTTTGCAGTGTAATCGGATTACAGAGCAAAACAACCGAACCAAACACGTGCCTAGTACATGTCAGGTTTTCCACCCACGCGGCAGCACGGTCGTATCATGTTTCGTGAGTACTGCTACCATCCTTATCTGCCCGACTCCGGCCGGGCGAGCTCTTCGCTCTGCAGCACGTCCCCACATCATCGATGGTAAAACCTCGTGGTTTTGGGCAAAAATGATGGTGCCCACGCTGCAAACGGGTCACCTCGCCTTCTTTTTAGGACTGTGGAAAGCTGTTTTCCACGTACCTCCTGGTCTCATAGGCCCCGGTCTTTCTGCTTACGGATTTTTCTGGCTTTCTACGCTTTTAATTTTGATTTTTTTAGTTTTTTCTTCTATTCCTTTCTATTATTTGTGACCATATAACTTTTTTTAATTTTTTCTTAGAAAAAGATAACAACCGCTACAATGTAATTTCAGTTAAAAGCCATAACAAAAAACTTAAACCAAAAGCTGATTAAAGCATGCTCAAAAACTCTCACACACAATAACACAAGCATTGTGTTGCACGCTGCAGAGTGCAGTTATACAACCCCGCTTCAATTGGCTTAAAGCCCTGGCAAGCTAGAAGCCACTTAAAATGTGTCAGTTTTTTAATTGCAGTTTTTTTAGCATTTTTGCTTTTTTTATTTTTATTCTTTTGTATTGTCTGTAACGATATAACATTTTTTCTTTTTAAATTTTGACTCTAAAAAAATAAGCTGTCGTCATAGACTCATAGTATATTTGTAACTAAAAGATAATAGCTGAAGTTAGGGTTTTAACCCGGTCAGAGCAGTCTGGCCACCACCAGACTTTGAGATGCTTCAGCGAGTGAGTCCTTTTAGTGTTTGTCGTGGTATACAACGCAACTTGTGCGAACAAATGCGTGGCCAAGGATTCAGGGCATCGCTGCTCGCTGGCATGCCAGGGAGCTACAGATCACGAGGATGGACGTGCGTGCAGAAACTGCTGTGCAGATTCAGACTATCGGGGGCCAAGATGCCCATGTAAGCGTGCGCCTCATGAACGAACCATGCGGAATACTGCGGCACCGGCGAGAGCTAAGGTACTTGATCGGTCGCGTTTTTGGTAGGGAACGCTTGGCCCGTACGTCACCGAATTAGTAGCAATTGGCAAGGAGTAGCATCGACGCAAAAGGATCTCCTAGGTGCGGCGCTATCGATCGCCGCAGGACGTAGTCTTCGTGCGCGAGTTTGGGAATGAGATGCTTCGATCGATCGGACCCAGGTTGGTGAAACTACGTTAATCCTCGCGTGTTCATCACTCTAAGCAACCACCGATTGCCCGGGTCACGCAATACCGCATCTCTAACAGTGTTATTTTAGCTGTCTCTTAGCTACATTGAAGAGAGAAGATACGAGGAAAAAGAATGTGCTGTCTCTTATGCAAGAGATAATATAAGTACACAAACCAACGCAAATGGTAATGAAGTGTGAAAAGGGAAATGTGATGAAAATAATATAAAATAGTTAGAGAAATTAATTCTAGTGATGAACTATTGGAGATATTATATCTAATGATGTCTGTTGTCTTTAAGTGGGATAAAAATTTTAAAAATAACTTTAAAAAATAAACTATTATAGACAGCAACTAGAAATCCAGGACACTCACAATCACAGAGTAGATGGCCTGCCCAACAATAATGTCTACATTGTACTGAGGCCTAGTTTTGGAAAACAGCCGTTCGTTCTTCAGTTTGGAAAGTCCATTTTTCAGGTAGTTTTGAAAATCCAAACTCGTTCCACAGAAGTAACATTGCTGGTTGGGCCAGCGGCTGGCCCAATTCGCGAACGCTGATGGAACTGGGTGTGACGCCCAAAAAGGTGTTCTACTCGAGCCTTGAACCTTGGTCGAGGCTATGTTTCGGGCTACTGGGCTAGCCAATCTCTCAGTGAATTCACTGCACAGTGCACGTTTCAGGAGTTCAGGGTTACATCCACTCAAAAAAAAAAAAAAAAGAAAGAAAGAAAGAGGAAGGATGATATTGTTATAGTAATTACGGTATAAGTAAAAATAGCAATATAATTTCAATATAATTAAATAAACGCAAGGATAATATCAATGTATATACAAATGATATAACTTGCATGTAATCATATGATTTGATCATATCACTTGAAATATACCACATATTCATTAAAGAAAGCAATAATCCTCTTGATTTGAATATGTATGCCAACATAAAGAGAATGGAGCAATTAAGGCTAGCAAAAAGCATAAGTTTTAATTGATGAATATTAAATGCTCTCAGAAGTAGGGTTATACAAGATTGAATCTTGGCAGTCTCGCTACTAAAGTCTTATACTCTTCATCAATTGGTTATGTCGAAAAAGACTTCAAACTTTGAGCTGTAAATTTAAAGTCTATATCCTCACAGTTCAATTTTTTACCCAACACATATGCATTCAACTAGCAGGGCAATAGCCAAAGATATCACTAGATTAGAGTCAACTTAGGCCGCGCTCAGCGATGCTGCAGCGGCAGCGTTCAGCGATTTTCCCAGCGGCAACAATCATTGTAGCATTTTGTCACGTGATGTTTTTTTTAAATTTTTTGTGTTTTATTTTTTTCTCGTATTCATTTGAATTGTCCGCTCTAGATTAGCATGTCATTTTTTATTTTTACATTTTTTAAAATTTAATTATGCCCAATAAGTTAACTCAGCTACAGTAAAATTTTAGCCAGCTATAGTAAAATTTCAGCCAAAAACCAAAAGCCATCACTAGTCCGAACGCTACCTTAGCCACATATGAATTAATTTTCTCACAGATTGACCAAACACAAATTATCAAGTCTGAACTCTAACAACAATCATGCAATGTATAAGAAATTGCTACGATCCAGTGACCTTGACAACAAAATGACATGTGACACAGCCCATTGATAGATCAATTGCTCAGACACAGCAATATCAGAGGTAAAAATAATTTACAGCTCAAAGGTGAAATCAATCAATTTCAGTATATGACTTATTGCATCATTGAGCATCACAACCCATTGATTCTTTGCAATCACAATATATGAATAAGCCCCAAATGCAAAGAATTAAAACCGTATACTCACAAAGCCGGTGATACTCGAAATAACCAGAAGATCACTGAGTCAGCACGCCACAGGCGTTGTCCCAGAAAACCTAGTGCCTCCCTACACCACAGTGAGAGAGTGTAGCAGGCGATTGGAGATACAAAGCCTCCTTCGCCGGTGTATGTACACACACCGACAAAGCCGAGGTCAGGGGACGCCGCACAAGATCACGGGGGGAAACCGGCCGAGCTTCTCGCCGTCAAGCACTGAGGAGGACTGAGGTCGGCGTCAAGACGCCAACCAGGCGCAGAGACGCCACACACCAGAGGCAGCACAGGAAATCAAAGGGAGGTGAGGAAGAAGAGAGCTTACTGCCTTTGGATGCCACATAAAGGAGGAGCAAGCCCCTTCTTATAGTCGAGAGAGGAGTGGAAGAACCACTGGGGTGGTGGCCTCCAACGAACGGATTCGAGGATCTCGAGCTGCCACTGCCCCCCTCCTCTCCGCCGAAGCCGCTCAAGTTAGCGCCGCGCCCTAGGGAAGCCGGATCGGGGAGCAAGTTCCGCGCCCAAATCTGGAGGAGCGACCGCACGGGAAGCGCGTCGCACAGGGGAGCGGGCCGTGTGGGAGAGTGGGTCACACAGGTGGACCGGGCCGCCAGGTAGAGCTCGCCCACCGTCGCGAAAAGCGCGTCGCCGCCGGGGCCGTCGCCCACTTAGTCGCCTGCGCGCTCAGGAGGAAGTGGGGAGGAACCGACCTCCCTTATTCCTTCATTTCGGCCCACCGACAGGTGCGCCCTTTTTTCTTTTTATTAATTGTGAAATTACCAAATTGCCCCTGTGCAATTACAACAGACATTGCAACCCAAGATTTAGTATCTCCTGGAGGCTTTGAAGGAAGAGTTCTGCTAGAATCTTTGGAATGGCCATAACTGAGTTCCTCAAGCCAAACAAGTTAGGCGTGACATGCCGTTTGCATGGCTTGCCACTCCACGGACGCCTTGTGCCGTGTTCCCTGTACATGTTGATCTTACTTGTTCAGCTGGGGCATGCGGTTGCACACGGTGACACCAAGCATATCCATTCATGTCATCATCCATCCCCAGCACAATGTCATGCCATTCGCACGTACTCTTTCGTCACCGGCCACCACACACACAAGCAAACTCGAGCAAGGAAGGGTAATTCGATACCATGCATTGTCACTGTATAAAACACTGAGCATGCAAACATGCAGGAAAGTGTAAGTGTGTAGTGTAACCTAAATAGCCGAACATGTCACAGCAACGCCTTGGAAACATGGCTCAGAGGTGGAAGGAGCTCCATGGCGATAACAACTGGGACGGCCTCCTGGACCCGCTCGACCTCGACCTTCGCCGCACCGTCATCCACTACGGCGAGATGGCGCAGGCGACCTACGACGCGTTCAACCACGAGAGGGTCTCGCCGCACGCCGGCCTCTCGAGATTCGGCAGGCAGAGCTTCTTCGAGAGGGTGCAGCTGCCGGACCACGCCGGCACGTACCGGGTTACCAAGTTCCTGTACGCGATGTCGTCCGTCGCCGTGCCGGAGACGTTCATCCTGAGGTCCGTGTCCAGGTGGGGCAGGTGCAAGGAGTCCAACTGGATCGGGTACGTCGCCGTGGCCACCGACGAGGGGAAGGCTGCGCTCGGGCGCCGGGACATTGTCGTCGCGTGGCGAGGCACGCTGCAAGCGCTGGAGTGGATGGACGACCTGGAGTTCGTCATGGTGACACCGAAAGGTCTGCTTGGGGACGACGGCTCGGACGCCATGGTGCATCGAGGGTGGCTGTCCATGTACACCTCTAGCGACTCCATGTCTAGCCACAACAAGGACAGTGCAAGAGATCAGGTAATAGTACGGTTCTGTCACACTCTGAAGCAGGTCACATTCTCTTATATTTTGCCTCATTGCTCATATGTCATGCATGCAGGTGTTGAGCGAGATCAGGAGGCTGGTGGACGCGTACAAGGACGAGGAGCTCAGCATCACCGTGACGGGCCACAGCCTCGGCGCCGCGCTCGCCACCCTCAACGCGTTCGACATTGCGGAGAACGGCTACAACAGGGCAACGCGCGCCGCGGCGACTACCGCCTGCCCGGTCACCGCGTTCGCGTTCGCGAGCCCCCGCGTCGGCGGCACCAGCTTCAAGAAGCGGTTCGACGGCACGGCCGGCCTTCGCCTCCTCCGCGTCCGCAACGCCCGCGACATCGTCCCCAAGTACCCGGCCCTGTTCTACCACGACGTGGGCGCCGAGCTGGCGGTCGACACGAGCGAGTCACCGTACCTGAGGAGCCCCGGGAACGAGCTGGTGTGGCACAACCTAGAGTGCTACCTGCACGGGGTGGCTGGCACGCGGGGCGGCGGAGCGGGAGGGTTCGAGCTCGTGGTGGAGCGCGACTTGGCGCTGGTGAACAAGAAGTACGACGCACTGCGGGACGAGCACGCGGTGCCGACCGGGTGGTGGGTCCCGTGGAACAGGGGCATGGCGAAGGGCGGCGATGGGCGCTGGAGTTTGATGGATTGCGAGGACGAGGAAGACGGGGAGGATTCCAAGTAATCTCTCAAGGCCGACGCATACGTGTGCATGCAGAATTAATCCGTGTTACGAATAGATTGTTGTAAAGGTTGTAGGATAAGTATATATTTATAATTAATTCTAACGTATTCTATAAAGATAAAAATATGATATAACAAGCATATATATAACTTAACTAACATATAACCATATGAACTCTTTAAGCCATTAGAAAAGAAACATATATTTCGAACATATATCATGTAAGACTCAAAAATCAACATATAGATTTGAGAATGACAGCCACTAAATGCTGATCTAACCAGAAACAAATTAACATTGTTATTCATATTATTAATTACTCTCAGAAGGCTAGTTGCACAAGATTCATTCTTGACCATCTCCGCCACAATAAGGATCAATCTTGATTATATATATAACAGTTGTAGATAAGATCTTGAGCTCTAAATTAAGCTTTGCTATTAAAGAAAACTATCTGGTCAAGATGCAATGATGCTGGACAGTATATAGGAATGAAATAACCAACCTAACATTTAACTTACATGAGCACAAATGATCATAACAAAGTTCGGCTACTACAAGAACAACCGAAACTAACCACTAAACTGAGATAGCATCAAATAAGATATAGCAAATACAATAATCAGAGTATACACAGCAATAATAAAGCTAGCCGAAAGCTCAAGATCTATCCACCTCACATTCATATATATAATTTCAGATGTATTGTTTCATCACAGAGCAATATCACAAGAGCTTCTTTGCAATTCCCAGCTTACAGATCAAAGAAGTATATCGAGAAATTGCAAAGAGCCAATAGCCGGTGTACTCATAGTGACGGTGATATTCGAAATCATCGTGAAGAAACCGAAAGTGACAAGGCATGCACGTAGCGCTGACCTAGAAAACCAATCACCCAGCTAGGCCGAGCTAGGAGGTGCTGGCAATCAGAGATACAATGCCACACTTCCACCCCGAGTAGCCGAAGTAGAAGCTAAGGGTCGGGTGGACGCCATATAAGACCGTCGAGAGCCCTAGCCAAGAGTACCTGTGAACACCAAGAACAAATCACAATCTCTCCTCCAAACTCTCGGCACAACACCCAGCCGAAGCACTCCCTAGAGGTTAAGTCCCAAATCTTGCCCCACTGCCAAATCTGAAGAAAGGGGACAAGAAAACCGCACGGGAAGAACCCTAGAGTAGTGATTCGGCCACTCAGCCGATGAGGACGGTGAAGAATCTGGCTAGCGGCTCTCAAGGCGTAATCTACCAAGAGAGGAGGGGGAAGAGGAACTAACAAAATCGGGATGCCCCAGAAAGGGTAGAGAGGCTACCTCTTATAGAGGAGCGAGGAGGAGACGACGGGATGCGGCTAACGCCCGAAACTACCAGGCTGTTGGCGTCTCTGACGTCGCCGTCCCCCAAGATCTGGTCACGCGGAGGAAGCGCTCAAGCGGAGCCACCGAGGAAGCAGTCGCCCGTGGAGAACAGAAGGAGGCCTCGCGGGGGAGGAGACACTCCTCCCCTTATCTCTTCTTCTTCGGCCACCGATAGGTGGGCCCTGCCTCCCCTTTTTCTCTTTTTTTTCTTTTTGTTTCAATTGGAAAATTACAGAACTGCCATCGCTATACAACATAGATTTCCCATAGATGCATGGCTTTGTTGGGTTTGTCAATTATTATACTTGTTGTCTAGTTCTAGGATCTACTTGCATGGTCTCCCGTGTTCAGAAGTAGTACGATGAACTTGCTAGCCGAATTTCTCGAACTTGTTTGGCTTGAGTTGTACTTATGAACAACTGTATATAGAAAAAGTCCATTTATTTCCAATCCATTGTCCTTCGACATGTCGAGCCCATGAACAACACAAACGCAGCGGTATGAGAGACAAATGAGCCCTGGCAAGCTAGTGGATGCAGTAACTTAGATTTGCTCGAAGTCCTGGAGCGTCCAGTGGCCGTCGGCGGCCCTGACCATGCACTTGTTCTTGGTCACCCACCAATCCGCCGGCACCGGGTACTCGTCCTTGAGCGCGTCTTCGCCCTTGTTCGCCAGCGCCACGTCGCGGTCCACCTCCAGTTTGAACCCTCCGGCGCTGCCCTGCTCCCCGGCCACGCCGTGCAGGTAGCACTCGAGGTTGTGCAGCGTCTGCACCGTGCCCGGCTGGCGCAGGTAGGGCGACCTCCCCGTGCTGATGGGCAGCGGCACAGCCACGTGCACGTACCCCAGCGGCGGGTACAGAGGCACGATATCGCCGGCGTTCTGCACGTGGAGGGCCCTCAGGTCCGGGAACGAAGCGAAGGCCGCCTTGAAGTTGCCGTCCCCCACGCGCGGGCTCGCGAACACGATGGCCGTCACCGGGCACGGCGGCTGGGAGGAGTTCGCCGGGCTGTTGACGCCGTTGGCCACGAGGTCGACGGCGTTGAGCGTGGCCAGAGACGCGCCGAGGCTGTGGCCGGTGATGGTGATGCTCGTCACCTCGTCCTTGTACAACTCCATTAGCCTCCTGACCTCCTCAAGGACCTGCACATACGCATTGTTAATAAACAACTGCGCATAATTTAGTCCTGCAAAGCCAAATGCTAACGATATCGACATCGTTTTTATATGCGTTTCCTGGCGATATATAGCCGAACAAAACGAATCGAGGATAGCTAAATCAATTCGGACAAGGCAATAGCACGCATCTTTCGTGCATCCAAAAACTAGTAGGGTATCGCTTTCAGTTCGTGGATAGATACAATTAACATTTGGTGATTGAATACTTGAAGAAATCAACAACACGCTGGCTGAGCCCGTCGAAGCTGGGGCCGGCTCTTAATGCATCACTACACCTACACCCTACTATTGCAAGTACTGCAGAGTCAATTTTGGATATTGTTATGGTCTTCAAGTTATACACCACATTTAACCACTAGTCTCTGTCATATACAATATAACGTTATGAACCACAAAAAGAAACCGTGAAAAGTATGTTTCTCGATGAATCTAGTTAAGGCCAATCCATATGATTATTTATATATTGATGATCAAACGTAAAATTGTTTAAGGCCAATCCATATGGATTCTAGAACATTTGTACCGGCACCGATTCTAGAACAACTTTTATTTGCAATCAGATAGAGTATTAGCAATTAAGTGACTTGCTATGTCTAAGTCGTCGCTTTACTTTACTAGTCGATTTTTTAGGTGATACTAGCCAATATTAGCTACATGACGGAACACGCTAATTAAGCTCTTTGCGAGTGGTCGGTTAGTTCGATTACGAAGTATGTACTGGCCGGTAGTTGCACAAGAACCACATATAATTTCGTCACTGTGCATGCTTGCTTTTGTCTATATCTCAACAAAGCTTCCCTCTCTTCTATCAAATCCTCCTTTTCGGAGTTAATTGTACCTAGCTACCTGTATAGCTGACCCTCATCAATGCAATATACCACACAAATGTACTACTGTTAACTAACTAATATTTCTTTCTTGAACGCGCGAGAGTTCAACAAAAGGGTGGTTGACAAGTGGGACCAATTGAAACGTTTCCTACAACATATATATACGTGTATGATGTATCGTGCGTGTCATGTAGCTTCTATGGCATACAACATCGAAATCTTCACCACGAACATCCTTTTTCACTCATGAATTACGAGGTTTCCATGCACTAATTTCCTCTTGACTTCTGCCTTGTGATAAGAGTAAGAGTTAGGAAATGATGTGTATTATATACTTACCTGGTCTCTGGCGCTGGCCTGGTTGTACTTGGAGTTTGCATCGCTGGATGTGTAGACGGACAGGAAGCCCCGGTGCACCATGGCGGATGGGTTGGCGGCCGCCGCGGAGCCCAGCACCGGTGCGGCGGACACCGGCGTGAAGTCGAAGTCGTTGACCCACTCCAGGTTCACCATCGTGCCACGCCACGCCACGACGATGTCGCGCCTCCCGAGCGCCGCCACGCCTTCGTCCGTGGCCACCGCGACGTACCCCATCCAGTTGGACTCCCGGCTCCATGCCTCCCGCAGCGACGGCAGCGGCAGGAATAGGAACGCCTCCGGCACGGGGAGCCCCGACGTCGCGTACACGAACTTGGTGACGGCGTAGTCGCCGGCGTTGGGCACGTCCACGCTGGCCAGCAGGTCGTCGTGGCCGTACAAACACGCGCCGGCGTGCGGCGAGCGCTTCTCCGCGTTGAACGCGTCGTAGGTGGCCTGCGCGAGCTCGCCGTAGGCGATGATGGAGGCGCGGAGGTCGAGGTCGAGCGGGTCCAGGAGGCCATTCCACGAGTTCTCGCCATGGAGCTCCCGCCACCTGTCGGCTATGCTTGCAAGCATCGGCGACGACATGGCGCGCGCGCGGTTGGTGCTTGTTAATTCGCCTTGGCTACGCACCAGTGGCGCTATAGCTACGTTGGTTTTGGCTGCTAGCTAGTGTTGGCTTGCTTCTTTCAGCTTGGGTGTGTATCTATATCATTCCATGTGTATAGGTCGTCTCGATGCGATCGATCGATGAGACTTTGTTCGAACCTTATATTTCTTTCGGAAATGTGCCCATCGGTGAGTCCAAAAGTATTTTTGTCATACGTAAAACTAACCGGCAAAAATCATCTTTACTTGTACTAGCACTGTGCACAAATAGGAAGCTAGCTCATGATGCATACTGTTTTGGCCTTGATGGCGTCGTCTGGTTTGCACGAGCCGGACGCCGCGACAGTGTAACCCAGCGGCCGGCTGACCATGCACGCACTTAAAAGTTACGTATTCCTCTGCCAAATTGCCGCTATCTCTTCGTGATCTACTGTCGTTGGTAACACTGACAGTAACAGCTGCTTTTTCGAGAAAAAGAAGAGTCACGGCTGCAGTTCGGTTTCTTCATTTTTTTTCAAGATCTGTGGACAGTTCGTTCGGTTTCTTCATCTAACTTTTCTATTCGATATCTTGTTAATGAACCTCGTGTGACTGGGATCGATTCCTGCAGGCTGCAGCTAGACAAATGTGTGTCCGGAATTATTTACTCTAGTAGCGGTAAAAAGGAAAGGTTGACTGGAATCGAAGTTGGTTCTTGTCGTTGCTCCTAGGTTGTCCTTCGCGCTTGTTGTTTAGTTCTGATAGTAGCCCGACTTTTCGTATTGTTCCTATTTCTGGTTGGCAAGTGTTGCCGTCATGCTACTTTTCTGTACTTTTGTTTTTGAACTTTGTAATTCCGTGGTTTCAATAAAAGAAGCCGGGTATGGAACAGGCTTGCACGATCGAATTAAAGATAAATGTGCTAGTGTTTTGGCCATTGTAAGTTCTTTTAGGGGGTGCTCATTGTTGCTGCGCGATGGGCGATCGTGATGGACGATGACGGATAAAACATTCTTTTTTTTGTATTTTATTTTTTTCTCGTATTCCTTTGTATTATCCGTGATAGATTAGTGTACCGTTTTTATTTTTATATTTTTTTAAAAATTTAATTATGCCCAATAAGCTAACTCAGTTACAGTAAAAAATAAACTAGCTACAGTAAAATTTTAGTAAAAACAAAAAATCATCGCTATTCCGAATGTTATCTAAGTTCCAAAATCTCCTTTGCTCATGGTGTAGTTAGGATAGAGACGGTGACGTCGTATTTACTGGCTGCTTTGCTCATGGTGTAGAAAAAGTTTGATCGTCTCCAACCACAGATCCATGTATCAAGATGGACAAGAGTAGCATTATACTGCACCGCAAGTCCGTAACGAACTCGATAAAATTTCAGAGAGACAATTTAACTTGGCTGGTTTTGCATTAGCGGCGTATGCATTCATCACTGCCCGCCCCTAAAGCCCACGTGTCAATTACCCGTTCCAACCTCCAACCAGCCAGAAAAACCCACTCACCTTTGTAGTGTTTATTTCTTCCACACTTGGGTTTGGCACCGATCCTGTGCGCCCCTACGAGCACGCGTTCATGACAACAGAACAGACTGGAGTGAGACTTTGTTGCACATAACAAACTTCAAACGGCTCACCTTCTAACTTCTGGCTTCTTAATTTCGTTTTTTTATTTTTAAGTATTTTTTAGTATTTTTCTTTTTTGGTTATTTCTTTGTATTATTTATGATGGTATAATTTTTTTTAATTTTTTAAAAATTTAATTTGCATTAAGCCAGTTGAAATAACCTGAGTTTTTAACTAACGCTAACAGTGAAATTAACTTAATTAATAGTAATTAAGAAGCAATTAAATTAATTACAATACAGTGAATTACATCACTTCAAATACAACTCTTGCAACTAAAATAAATTTATTACAACACTTGGATAATTACAGAACACAAATTCTGCATCTGGAAGTAAAGAAATTACAAGCATTGCATTAGAATAGGAAATAAAATTACAATTGCATCATTCATTGTTTTACAGTTTCTTTTGCATGCATTCTCGAGTAGTAGCATTGAGATGACCAAATTGAAACCTGCAATTCCTTTTTTTGTATTCCAAATACATAGGATGAAAACAATCTAAGGGAGAATAAAAAGAAAGAAATATAATTTGCTGTTACAACCCGTTCTACTTTAGAATACTAAAACCATTAGTGCTCATCGAGATACAAGGATCATATGGGGCCGACTGGCACCTCTCGACTAAGTGGGTCTCATCATTTAGCGAAAATTTCAGCCAACATCCACTGTAGTTTTTACTGACTTACCTTAAGTAGTAGAAAACCGAAGTATGGTGTCAAAGCCACCCTATGGACCAAAGGTCCCAAAGTTTTAACCAGTGCACAGCCAACCGAGAGAGCAAGGGGGATAAGGCTGAAACCCATACACAACCAACCGAGAGAGTAAAGAGGACAAGATTGAACCAATGCACAATTGGAGAGAGAAGCCAACCATTTCCTCCCTCTTCTTAAGCAAGCCAACCACAGAGAGCATTCACTCTTCCTCATCTCATCCCTAGCTCATTTCTTCCCCCAACCGAAAGCCAGCCAAGGCAAAGACAAGAACCACATTGCTATTCCCTTTCTTGGCCAAGACAAAGAACAAAGTTGAGCACGGGCACACCACCACCCAAGTCCAAAACCACCATAGAGAGGTGGTAAGAAAGAGGGAGCCTAGAGAAGAGGGGCTCAAGGAGTAGGGAAGACAAAGGAGCAAAGATGGTGCCACGAAGGTGTAAAACCGTCAACGACCGCCGAGACCACTTCAAGTCAACCAGGACAAGGAGGGGACCAACAAGACGACCACAATTGACAGAGACCGGAGGAGACCGAACCACAGAACACATGAGGGGAATGACATTGCCACCACAACCATCGTCATTGCCCCTTTCCATTTCTAGCCCGACAAATCAAGTAGGTCATCTCACCATCCCCTTTTTGCTCACAACATAGCACATCACAACCCATCATAGCACACAACATAGCAAGCCGCACAGACCAAGTAGGATGGCTCGAGGAGAAGGGAAACAGCTCGTACCTCAGCTGATAAGGCCACGATGCCATGACGGTGAGCCCACGGATGGTCACCATGTGCCCTTGGTGAGTTGCATGCTCCTCGGCGCATGCAAACCCCCAAGTCTCGTCACGGTGGCACAATTGTCGACCTTCCCAGTACATGAGTAAAGAGAAGCTAAAAACAGCAATTAATCACAAAAATGAGTAGAATGAGTAGAGAACGAGTAGATCAAACCATCCTAGGGTAGAAAGGGGGAAGAATACGATTTGGCGAAGCCACTCCAACTCCCACATCGCCGACATCGGAGTCGGCTGGAGGAGGGGAAGAGGTGGCATGGGAACCGACCATAGAAGCTGAAGCCGAGCGCCATGGTAGGCACCATGGCCAGGCCAAGCCGATGACAACAGAGGGATGATGGAGAGGAAGTGGGGGGAAACGGCGAAGGAGCTTGACGGTGTCGAGCCGATGGTCGGCGGTGCCACCCAAGCTGACACCAAGGAAGCCCTTGTCGAGTCAGAACTTCAGCCGAGCCATGGAACCGGGGGGAATCGAGGAGTGGTGCAAGAGGAACCGGTGGAGGGGTTGCTAGCGGCGAACTAACTGCCGGCACACCTGAGGCGGCGGCGTTGTCACATCTGAGAGGGAGGGAGGGGGAGAGAGCCAAGAAGGGGAACCAGGGCGCTCGGGATTCTCTGACGTAGCTTTGGCTACGTCAGGCGTGACTTTGGGCCATGATCTGGCCGTTCATCTCTGGATGGACGGTCCAGATTATTTCTACCTTTATTTTTTTAGTTTTTGATTTTTTTTTAATTTTAGTTTTTTTATTTTTATATTTTTAGATAAAAAGATAAAAGTAAAAAAACTAAAATTAAAAAAATTAAAAACTAAAAAATAAATGTTGAAATAATCTGGACCGTTCATCCAGAGATGAACGGCCAGATCATGGCCCAAAGTCACCTGACATAGCCGAAGCTACGTCAGAGAATACGCACCGGAACCAGGGAGGGAAGCGGGTGTGTGTAGGAGTGGTGTTTTGTGTGTTGGTGTGTGCTATTGTGTGAATAGTGATAGGGTGTTTGGTGTTCCGTGTTGGGTGAGTGCAGAACAATAGGTGCTGTGTATGCGGGTATTGAGCTAGCCACCAGAGATGCACCGACTGAGAGAAAATAGAAATGGGAAAAATGTGAAATCAACTTGCAGTGCTTAGAAATAAATGGTTGACCGATAAAATTAAATTAGATAACACCTACTAAAATCCACCCCTAGAATGGAGCTAATTGTCATAAAATTAAAAACATCCCATTGTTAAATAATTTAAGTCGCCAATCTGATCTATAATGCATAAGGCAAACTGGGGTAGGAAGTAGCGAATCCGACCACAGTTGACACCAAGGCTTTCACGCTTACAAAGGAAAGCTTATTCTTTTGTCACTTACCTAGTTATTTTACTTGGTAAAAACTAAATTCTTGTAACATAAATTATTTATGAGCATAAAAAATGTATTTCAAAAATCAATTCAGATTAAATGATAAAAGAAAGAGATAAGAGTAAAAGAGCAGTCCAGTTGAGAGGAGCTGTTTGGTTGTATGAGATAATTACTAGGAGGGTAAAGGGTGCCCTGGTCACGAAAGACATGGAAAGGTTGTGGCCCTTTACATATGATATAACATAAGGACCAACCAGTTTTCAATCGAAAAGGGGGCCATACTATGTAAGGCATATTCCCTTTTTAACAGACGAAAAATGCTACCATGTTATATTACTATTTCTTTCCACAATGGGTAAGTAGTATAATTAGTAGAGGAACCTCGGACCAGTATAAAGTCCGAAAGTGGGGGATCCAAGGTGCATATATTAGTGTTGGGTGAAGAGATAACTAGCCTAACCAATATCTACTTGAGGTCGAGGGGTGCTAGGTAAGGGTGAGAAACTGCCACAGGTCATCGACTAAGAATAGCTAGGTAGAGCTTTAATAACGTAACATGGAAAAGCGTACCATATTCAAGTGTCAGGCATCTTTCCTTTTTGACAGACGAAAAATGCTGCACTGTTACGTTACTATTTCTCTCTACAATGGGTAAATAGTATAATTAATAGAGGAACCTCAGACCAATATAGAGTCCGAATATAGATATCCAGCCTTACCAATATCTACTTAAGGTCGGTGGGTACTGGGTGAAGGTGAGAAACCGCCACAAGTTACTAAGAATAGTTAGGTGGAGATTTAATAATGTAACATAGGAAAACGTTTTGTACTCTAGACTTGGTACTACATCTAAGAAAATTTGGAATACCTAGTTTCAAGAGAACTCAGAATAGCTATAGGTATAGTGGCACAAGCGCACACAATGCAAAATAAAAATCATGAATTCATATCTATCTCCTAGATTGGAGGCTACGAAGACCACTAGAGATCTTTCTTCTCACCGAGTGACTAGTAATATTTTCAATAATTAAAACTTAAATTTCACTTAATTTGATAAACTAGTTTCTTTACTACTTAAAAAGAAGGAGTTGGTGGTTGATGAGTCCTTCCTTACTTTTTTTAGCCATTCGTTCTGATTATGAGATAGCATCTCAACTATTTACACAGAAAACCCCGACCCCCCGCCCGCCCCCGCCTCCCCCTCGCTATCCCCCCGCCGCCACGCTCGCTCTCCGCGCTCCCCCCGCCGCCACGCTCTCCCCCCGCCTCCCCCTCGCTCTCCGCTCTCCCCCCGCCGCCTCGCTCTCTCCCTTTGCTCCCCCCGCCTCCCCCTTGCTCCCCGCGCCTCCCCTCGCTCTCGCGCCCCGCCGCCACGCTCTCCCCGCCTCCTCTCTCTCCGCCGCCGCCTCCCCCCGCCGCCTCCTCCGCCGGGCTCATTCGCGCCCGATCCGGCCACCGTCGCGGATCACTTCCTTCGCCGCCGTCGCGACCTTCATCGCCCGAGCGCGCGCCGGTGGGCGCCGCGTCGCCGGCGCTCAGATCTTCACCGCTCGGCCTTGTCGGATCCGCGCCTCACTTCTTCGCCCGCCCGGTCCGTCGGCGCCGTTCTTCCACAGACACGCCGTCGGTCCGCCGCGCTCGGTTCTTCATCACCTCGCGTGGCGCTCGGATCTCCTCCACTCGGATCCGTGCGGGGCCGCCGCGAAGCGTGGGAGTCTCCTTGCCCCCTCCCGCCTCACCCCTCCGCCCTCTCGCGCCGCCACTCCTCTGCCACCCCGCGCGCGCATCCTCCTCCCCTAGCTCACGCCGCCGCCTCCTCCTCCCCGGCGCCTCCTCCCTACTCCCCAACCCCGCGCCACCACCTCCTCCTCCCCTTTCCAATCTGTAGATTTTAGTCGATCTACTCCATTGATTATACATGTTTTGATTTATTTTTTTTCTAATCAAATCAATGGTAAGAAGTTTTCATTCTGCCATCTGAAATTTTTGTTTGTCTTGATAAACTCATGTTTATTTTTGTTTGTTTACTTCAGATTCATTTTCAGCTGGTCAAATGGAGCTCTTGATCCAGAAGGTGCTGCTTCACACAGCAGTGTGACATCTATTAAGAGGTATGGTTGAAGTCATCTCAAATTTTTACCGTCTTGTTTAGGCTGTATTGAAGTTATACACCTGTAATGAATACATTTATCAGATGATCCTCCCTGCATATTAAGCAGTGCAAGAAATCCTCAATAAAACAGATGATAGTAAAAAAAATTAACATGGAATAGCGCTGTCTGTTCATGTTAATCTCAAACATGTGAGCAGCTCACAATCCCAACATCTTGAACAGAGTTCACAGAATGAGTTCATTGATAGCTAACAGCCGTTACAAATCCTCAGTGAAGCACCATGACATGCTACATGCATTTCAGTCTGGACGGAGTACAAAGTATCACAGGAATGTTCCACATACCGACATACGCACCAGAAAGCCAAGAAGAAACCTCACTATCTCAAAGAGTTCTTGGAGAGGGTTGCCAGCATTTTTGAGACAATTATTTTCACTGCTAGCTTAGTTCTTATTGTAAATTCTCTTTAGTCTCTTATCATTGTGATTTGATTTTGGTGCTCTGAGATGAGTTACATCTCGAATGCTAGCTAAGTTCTCATATCTCGAATGCTAGCTAAGTTCTTATTGTGAATTCTCTTAATATTGTAAGTAGGATCAACTTTCTTTGACCCTTTCTTAAATTTGTAGTTGGTTTTGAAGATGCTCTCATTCTTCTTGTTTTGTTAGGGACAAATATTAACCCTTGTGGAATACCTTTTGCTTATATACCGTGCCTTGTTGCCAACTCCTGTTTGGTACCGTGTTTTTTCTAAACAAGGAATATAGGAGTCTGTTCTCATCTTTAACCACTGGGCTCTACCTGACTTTCAAGTTGACTTCAGTAGTTGAGAAGGTACTATTGCTTATTGCATTTCCCATGCAAATTCAGTGGGTTGAAAGCATGAAACATTGTTTGGCGCATGTCTATTATCTTCTAATTAGCCTTGTGTCGTCCAGGTTCAGTCATTCTTAGTTGAAGTGAAAGCATTGTCACGTAAAGATGTGCATTATGGGTCTTATGCAACGGCTGAACAGGTAATTATTCCTTTGTTGTCAAGTGTCTGAGCTAAAAATGCGATATTCTGTTAATATTCATAAAGTATTCATAATTTATTTATATTATACTAGGATACCATCATTTCTAGAATAAACTTGACAACTTTCAGCCGTTCAACTAATTAATGGAACCATCTGATCTATTTATGACCTCACAAGTTGATATTTATTATTCAATTTGAGATAATATTTGATAGTATGCACCACTTTTATTTGGTTTTCCGTTGCAACGCACGGGCACATAACTAGTATGAGAAAGAGATGAATTAGAAAAATGTGATAACAAAAAAGAGATGAGTCATACATTAAATTTTTTGTTAATAATACTTGTTAAGTACATTAGTACTGATCTTTACTATCACTTCTCTTTGTTTAATCTTAATTTAACCATAGAGTACCTTGAGTGGGACGTAGAATATCCAAGCGTCGAGGATGTCTCATGGGACAAGAGTGATCATGCCAAGGACCAGGACAAAGCAAGTACCCTATATGGCATCTAGGACGAGTAGGCAACCAATAGTGCCGTGTCGTTAAAAGATAGTTTATATAATAATCTATTTGTACTTAAAACCATAGCTTTAGATGGCTAACTGTTGTAATAAAACACAATATCTAATTATAGTTGTGCTGCATAATTCTGATAAAGCTTATTATTTCTTAATTCGTTAAAATCAGTAAATAATAATCCATTATCGGGTATCGTATTATGAGGATAACGATAGGCGTCGCACCGATGGATTTTATTCTGGAGCACAACTCCTCAATGCCGCAGGCGAAGGGGGCAGAAAAGGCAGTCAAACCAAAAAAATCATGAGATCCCATCGACATCAAATTGGAATCGTTAGAATCTCAGCAAGTTGCATAGTTCTCCAGCGCGAACTTGTTTACCCTTATCAATCGAAGACTTCAGCTCGCCCTTGAGATTTTCCAGGAATGTAACCATGCAAGATCCTAGAAGCAACATCCCGTAACCATGCAAAAAATTGGCACGTAACCATCAGAACGCCGCAAACATAATCACCTAAAACTATGGCAAAAACAACTTGCCACAGCAGATAAATAGGTAACTGCTTGACAGTACAATCACCTGAAACTATGGCAAAAACAGCTTGCTACAGCAGATAAATAGATAACAGCTTGACAGTCCAAATCAATTGGCATAATAATTCGCAACACAGCAATGTATATAGGGGGCCAACAAATTCATGGCAACATGTAGATCAACGTCACGCATCAAAGTTTTAAACCCAGACAAACAGGAAACATCCACAAACAACGCTAACTCTAGCAAGCATTGACCCCAATGCGACTCTTATAGCAAGCACAACTCCATCTGAAGTATGATAAGATCATAAGACTCATGATCACCTTGCTACAGCAGATAAATAGATAACAGCTTGACAGTCCAAATCAATTGGCATAATAATTCGCAACACAGCAATGTATATAGGGGGCCAACAAATTCATGGCAACATGTAGATCAACGTCACGCATCAAAGTTTTAAACCCAGACAAACAGGAAACATCCACAAACAACGCTAACTCTAGCAAGCATTGACCCCAATGCGACTCTTATAGCAAGCACAACTCCATCTGAAGTATGATAAGATCATAAGACTCATGATCACCTCTCTCTACTCAATCACCTCATCATCATCATCAGGTAGAGGTTGTGTTGCAGCTTGCGCAAGCTCAGCTTCATGCCTGAGGAAGATCGAAAGGAATGAGATAGTTCACACAGCATTCCATTTGAATCTACAATTTGAATAAGAACAGACAGAAAAGTAAGACAAATGACTGAAAACAAAGGGTAGCACTCACTGTTGCTGCAAGGCCAAGTCAATGGTAACTTCCGGAGGTTTAAGAGCAACAGCTTCAACAAAGTGAAGGTTTGGATCACTGATAATATCAAAGCCATTAACAAGAGTTAATACATAACTAACATATATGATGAGGTCAACAGGCAAAGAACAAAGAATTTTGGGGGGTTACCCGGCCAGTTTCCTTGCAAGATAAAGGAAGGGCTTCTCAAAGTTGTAGTTGCTCTTGGCAGAAATTTCATAGTACTGCAGATTCTTCTTCCTGTGGAACGTGACTTGCTTAGCTTTAACCTGCCTGTTCTTCACATCAACCTTGTTACCACAGAGGACAATGGGGATGTTTTCACACACCCTGCAAGAGTTCATAACTGGACATCAGCATTCTGCAGCATACCTAACATTTGTTAAGTTCATTATTACAGAAACAAACCTGCACAAGTCCCTATGCCATGTAGGGACATTCTTGTAGGTCAGCCTTGAAGTGACATCAAACATAATTATCGCACACTGACCATGGATACTGCACAGAAGTAGAAAAAAATAGAAAAGACCAGTCAGACAAACGAAAGAAAACAATAATAAAAACCAAGACGAGAAGGGAAGCTACAAGACAAAAATCATTCCACAGGACTTCAGTTAGATCAAAGGAATCGAGGGTAGAAGCACACTAGCTCAAGAATGTTTTTGCAACATAATTTGGTCATCTAACCATTGAAATAGCTACGACAAACATTCATATGAATAAATAGATGAAACTTCACGGCATTTAAAGAAACATAGCTGCAAACACTTACTAGTATCCATCCCTAAGGCCGCCAAACTTCTCTTGCCCAGCAGTGTCCCAACAGTAGAAACGGATCTTACCACAGTTGGTGGTGAAATCCAGTGGATGAACTTCAACACCAATTGTTGCTGCAATGACAAATATGTACAGCAGTTTTCAGTTGTTATTCATGTCATTGCAAACAAGTATAGAAAAGAAAGACAAGTCCACATCACACATACGCTCATATTTCTTTTCGAACTCTCCCGTGAGATGCCTCTTCACAAATGTGGTTTTACCTGCAACCAAAAATGACATGAAGTATCACCAACTGTTGTAACCGATGTGAGAGGGATGAACAGACATTGAATGCATACAAAGTAGAGAGCAAATAGACAGAAGTCACTTAAACTAGCTAGAACACTACAATTGAGTAGACACAATGTTCTCATATTCGCATTATAACTATGCAATGATCGTTGCATGCGGACGAGAAAACAGATAATGTGTAATTTCACACATAGTCACTGTTCTAACAAATGCAATGCTTTTATTTCAGATTTAAGCCATTCAGTGCAACTGATAATGATTCTCTTTATGAGGCATTCATCACATATGCATTATGGAATGAAACTTTTCATCCTCACATTGAACCGTTTCAGGCATATTCCCTGATTGAGTGACAACAGATTTTGCCTGATTGTACTAATGGCAAAACGACAGGGTGACCAACTAATCCTACAACTGCTTAGTAATAAGATTCGTTCCAAAAATCACAGCTTACATCTAGTTATACAAAATGCACAGTCTCTACAAGTTACAGGAATCAATACCGTATTTTTTTAGTTAGATATCCAATTTTAATCTCTTCTAATTCATAAAAGAAGCTGCAGTTGATTTTTTTGGCTGTTTTAGAAGAACTCCATGATCCCATCATCTTGCAAGTTTAATCCCACAGTTGATGATGTGATCTAAATCTAAATCACCGAAAGCAATTCCTACTGGTGCATCAATCAGGAAACCCTAACACCGCATTACTAAAATTACCATCACTCCCGTAACCTCAATCTAATCAGGAAACACCTAAATATTCTCGGATTTCAGACGCCACTCCAAGTCTTAATCCACCAGATCTAGTAGAAACCACACCGAGTAGACAAACCAAACAGATCACGACCTACGCTTTCAAAAATCAAAACGAACACTGCGAGGATGGGAACTCACCAGTTCCGCCATCGCCGACGATGACGAGCTTGAAGCTGGGGTAGTTCACGGTCCCCTGATTCGGTAGCGCCTGGAACAACCAAAACAGAACAGATCAGGCACACGCGAGCCCAGATCGCCATCTAAACGGGGCAAAATCGAAATCTACTCGCGCACTCACCATTGGAGCAAGGCGGCGATGAGGGAGGAGGAGAGCAGTAAAACCCTAGAATTCGAATTGGTTTTGGGCGAGCCCGTGGAGGCGGACGGTTTTATAGCTGCCGTCGCGTTTTTTTTGCGAGGGCTGCGGCGTTTTCTTAGCTTTGGATGGACGCAGGAATTGTGGCCGCTGGATCTTGGTCGGCGGGTCTTGCTAGCTTTCGTGGCACGCGAGATTTCCGGCCGTCGGATCCGGAAGGTTCCGTTGGGGCGGGGGCGCCCTGTCTCTTACTGCACGGCCCACATGTCAAAGGGCCGACCTCGTCCATTTGACACTTGGGCCCGGAGATAATAGGAAGCTTATTCTAGGGCCCAATGGGTTCTAAAACAATTGGCAAACATTTTCTTTCTTAAACTGGAACGAATTGGGGAGTCCCGAGAGCACGCTTATGTTACGGGGTATTATTTTGGGCTAGAACTGATAATTTTTAGCTATATCTAATAGTTTTTATCTGTAATTTTTAACATAGCAATATGGATATGCGTGTATAGGTTTGGACTTAGTAAGTCATTTAAAGAATTCTCTTTAAAAGATCACCCCGCTTTGTTATTTAGTTTTTTTAATTTTTAAATAAGTTAAAAGCAAAAAACAAAACCTAAAAACGAGAAATAACAAGGTCATCAGTACAGCACCGCGCCGACCACCCCCTAAAGTCTTCGGGCCTAATCGAACTTGAGCAGGTTCTTCGCTTTTAGCAATCAAGTGTCGTGTTGATTGTTGAATGTAAGAATATTCCAATTAGTACTGATGTGATGATGTCCCAGATACCTTATACAAATCGTACTTTACTCGTCACTTCATGGTGTTTGATGTTACGTGTAGGTATTCCAGCAACGTTGTACCGGAAAACATAGACTGCACATAGTTCAGCACTTCAGTAACATTATCCGTTTCAGGATCTCAGACCAACGTCCGTATTGCCTTTGAATTCGGATGTGTGAGTGATAGCAATTGACAACAATATGTCGCCGATCTTTGCGGCTGCTGAATTCTGACTTCTTTCTTTTGTACCCTTTTCTTTCAGATGCACGGGGGATGTGAAGATGAACTAAGTCTAATCCTGAAACATAAACATTAACTCTAAAATATTCTTGAACACAAACATATACTTTAGTACGGAAGACGTACCCGAACTCGGAGAGGCCATTTGGGGTGCTCGGCGACACTGAAGTGTCGTGGACAGGGACGGAGATGGGCTTCGGTCTTCGTCCACCTTAGCGCACGTTAGTAGATCGGGTCTGTGTGGGTTCTTCCAGACTTGAACAACTCGTATACAAGCTTTGCCGAAAACCCTTGTTTTATATGGCGCTAGGTGACTGGGATCGAACTAAGTGGGAGTTGGAACCGCCTTCGATCAAAGTGCGAGTGGAGACTTGGTCTCCCTAAAATCTCGGAGTTTTGGTTAGCCGAGATCAACATAACAGGGGAGCGTTGAGATATTATCTGCAAATCTACCAATGTTGTCTGCGTGTCGGAGTTTATGCATATCCATGATTTCTGTTTGTTCTATCATCAGATTGTCTTCCCCATGCGATACATCCCACAGCCACAGGTGGTGATGTAACAAACCAAGCGGTGTAAGGGCTAGATATGCAAAAAAAAGTGGATACAGGGGCTAAATACATAAAGAATTCAACATATTTGGGCTGTGAAGGACTATATGAGGAGATCTAGTATTTTGTTATCATTTTAGATGAGTGAAAATTTGTAGATTTTCTGGACAACTTGCACAAATGGATGTTTTTGGAAAATTTGATTCATGGGATGATTTGGTTTAACGTAGTTCGGGGCATATGAAGAGCATTAAGGCTATGTTTATAGAGGAGTCAAGATTTAGAACAATTAAGGATGCTATATGAGATAGTTGAGTTCAAATATGACATAAGAAAGACGGATCATCGTGAGGAGGCTCCGAGCCATCAATATGGTGGCGCAGAGAATAGTGGCCAAGATTCACTAAGAAGAGATGCCGCCACCGAGAGTAATTTAGAACTTGCAAATCAAGAACAATGGGGATGAACAACTTGATGTTCCCAACCTGCAAGGCGAGGGTGAGAGTCGGTGCAGGAAGAGGTGGAAGGTAAGGTAGTAGCACTGGTGGTTGCGACGGCGGTGCTGGCAAGCGTCGGCGAGCCGACCTCACTCGTGGCTGGATCGGGAAAAATCTGATACCATGTAAGATAGTATAATACGAGCACACGCTATTCACCATTGCTTTCTCCAAGTATGTACGAGTACATAGTTGTTGAGTACAAGTAAACAAAGGAGCAACAGAAGCTAGCGACAGAACCGGATCGTCTGTTGATTGCCGAGCCCATGATCCGAATATGGTGGCCCATAATGTGAGTGTGCTGGTGACGAGACCTGGTACGTAGTGCATGGCACATACTACATGTAGGCTGTAGCTCTGATCGACTAACAGCTTGTAAACTCTGCTCGCAAACCGACGAGACAATTGATCACATTCTGATTGAGCGTGTATGGGTCCGGCAGCTTTGGATGGTTTTTGTCTCTAAAACTTAGTGTTGTCCGATCTTAATACAAAGACACGCAAAACTTTTACGTGTTCTCTAAAAAGACCGAGATTAGGCCCAGTTTGCCAAGCCGAACAGCCGGTTCCCACCGTGCGCGGCCGGGTGAGGACCACTGCCAGGTTCACTAGAGGACGGCGGGCAACGTCTAGGCGCGGCCTCTCTCCCGCACGCTGCCGGTGGTGAGACCGCGTGTGCAGCGTGGGAATTGTGAGTAGGTGGTGCCATGCCGAGCCGAGGTGAAGGTGGAGGCGTCGGATCCATGCCAGCGACTGAGTAGAGGCACTCAGCCTATACCGTATGACGACATCCTAGTAGATCTGGATGACGATATCATAGTAGATCTGGATGTCGAAACCGCTCGAGTGGAGGCCTAAATGCTAAAACAGTTGATTACTTTACTATAAATTCAAAATTGAGTGAGACCTAACCCCCACTTAGCCTTCTCTCGGTCCGCCCGGCCCCTAGTTGTGCCGCAGAGAGGCCGGGTGCCGAGTGGCGCCGGAGGGGTTGCGACATGGCAGGTGAGCGAGGGCTCGCGGCGCCTAGGCTCAACACACATGTGGGACCCAGAAATGCCCGGCCTGTCGTGGCCAGTTTGACACGGTTTCTTGAGAAGCCTACCAAACGTTTTGGCCCGAGCAGAGTCGGGTGAAGCATGCCGAAAACGAACGGAGTTCAGAGCTTTTCCCCCCGCTATGGCCTGCTGCATCCTCAGAGTTGGAGACGGAGACGGTGCTCTGCTCCCCGCAAGGCACCTACAGCTTTATGCTATGGATCTGCAGTGCCGTGATTCGTTGTGACAGCGAGCATAGCCATAGCAAGCTCGCCACTCTTATCAAAAGTTGACTGGTACTTACTGCTACTTGACTTCATTTACACTTAACTGTTGCTCACATGGATGCAGTTGACTGGTACTTAGCATGTATAATAATGTAATGTTAGTCGTCTGTAAGTTTGTCGTGTAGTATATAAGATGATGTAAAGGAGAGAGAGAAAGCATTAAGATTTGAGCTATCTCTTATACAGTAGCCGATTATAACACAAAAAAAACATATTATATATGGATAAGTTGTTTATAGAGATATGTAAAAAAATAATTTATTGTAGAAACTATGTTTTAATACCGTCTATAGATGATATAAATAATATTATAGATAACTGTTATCTATACCCTTATATATGTCCTTCTACTTGACTTCATTTACACTTAACTGATGTTCACATGGATGCCTTCTTAAATGTCGTCAGTGAAAAAAAAAGCGTTGCATGACTAAGCTGCGAGTATTGAAGTGAGTCATAGAAATGATGAAAATGAAAAAAACAATGCCCAATTTCCCCATCTTTGTACGATTTTTCACAAGGCCCAATTGTCACAGAATCTCTCTTCTATCTTAATGAAGGATTACTTTTTTTAATCAGAAAAATGAAGTTGTTTATAGGTGCTAGTATTAAACATCAGAAATTTGCACCCATGCCCATTTATCACCCCTCGCTGTCGCTGTTCTTCATAGATTTTTCATCAACACCTGTCTTTCAGTACAAGGGTCATGTAAAAAGATAGAGAAGTCTCATAATTGCAGCCCAGGAGCACGCTCAGAGTCAGAGCTGCAGTCCTGAAAGAAGTGTTTCAGTAGTATTCACTCTTCTGAGGAGCTTACAGCTGGGTAGACAGCGAGAGCCGAGCAAGCAATAGTGCCATACCCAGACTGGAATAAATGGAGAGCAGCTTCAGGATGGCGAGTCTTGGATTTCGAGGCAGCCTGCACAGCAACTCGGTGGCAAAATGCTTGGGCAGTCCGGCCGGGATCAGGAGGACGACGAGGAGGCACTCAAATGGGCGGCGCTGGAGAGGCTGCCGACCTACGACCGCGTCAGGAGAGGCATCCTCACGAGCAAAGATGGCAAGCTGCAGGAGGTGGACATCCAGAGCTTGGGCATGCAGGACAGGAAGCTCCTGCTGGAGAGGTTGGTCAGGACGGCCCACGAGGACAACGAGAGCTTTCTCCTCAAGCTCCGGAGCAGGATGGACCGGTGAGTCCGGCCGTTTCTTGTTCCTTCCTCACCTTCCCTCCTTCAGCTGGTGTTGCGCTTCTTGTGGGTACACATCTTTGATCATTGTCCTTGCAGTGTTGGCATTGAAAACCCGACGATCGAGGTCCGCTACGAGAATCTGAATGTTGACGCAGAGGCATTAGTGGGGAACCGTGGAGTCCCAACTTTCCTCAACTTCTTCAGCAACAGGATCACAGTAAGTTCTGCATGCGGATAATGGACTGCAATATGGTTCTGTGAACTGGATTCAAATTTGTCATGGCCATGTTCTTGCAGGCCATGATGAGCGCTCTCCATATTATTCCAAACGGGAAGAGGCCTGTATCTATCCTGCATAACATTAGTGGTATCATCAGACCTAGGAGGTAAAACAATAAATAGATTCACGCATACGAATTTTACCAGTGATTTTAAAACAATAAATAGATGCATGCATACGAATTTTACCAGTGATTTTAGCTTGTATTTGTATGAGTGAGAACTAAGTGTGAAATTTTGCAACTCAACTACAGGATGACGTTGCTTCTCGGCCCCCCTGCTTCTGGGAAAACAACATTGTTGCTAGCTTTGGCTGGAAAACTTGACTCAAAGCTGAAGGTAAATTCCAGTTCTGATCAGCAAATATTGTTGCTGCAGTTTAAGATGCAAGCAAATGATTTTAAGTTTCCAAGTTGGATAGGTCTCAGGGAGAGTAACATACAATGGCCATGACATGGACGAGTTTATCCCGCAAAGAACTTGTGCTTACGTTGGACAGCATGATGTCCACATCGGGGAGATGACAGTGAGGGAGACCTTGGCTTTCTCTGCGAGATGCCAAGGTGTTGGCACCCGCTACGGTAGGAGATACATAGGTCAGATATTTGAAACCCAATTAGCACGTCTTGATGCTAACAAGTAAAAGCTTTTTTCCTTGTGAACGATTTGCAGACATGTTAACAGAGCTGTCACGGAGAGAGAAGGAAGCAAACATTAAGCCT